>CM028129.1:1111100000-1112350000 GCA_016271365.2 Neoceratodus forsteri | reverse complement strand
AAGGGAACCAGGGTCTTAGGGATAGGTTTAAATGTTTCATAGGAAAGCTTTTAAACTAGCCAAGGGGGAGGCACTTAAAAGGAGCAGGGAATTACAAACCTCCCCACAAAACAAGGTAGTTAGTGAATTAAACACCAAGGTAGAAATCGATGGGAAGCAGGACAGGGGTCCAATGGAGAAAAAGGCAAAGGCAGTAAGGACAGGGATGGAGCTAAAAGGTATGGCCATCATAAAATGGAGGGATATGAGTATCAATGCCCATAGTCTGGATAACAAGCTTCCTGAACTAGTGGACTTGATGGAAGAGAGATGGCTGGATATTGTGGAATCACAGAAACATGGTACACAAGAGAACCATGTCTGGCATGTCAACATACCAGGGTAGACAATCTACAAGAGGCACAGGGAGAGTAAAAGAGGAAGAGCAGCTCTCACGTAAGGGAAGGGATCAAAACAATGGAACTAAAAGGTAAACAGGGAGGAGAGGAGGCACTGTGGGTCACCTTGAAACAGGAAATGGCACCACAATCCACACAGGTGTTGTTTACAGACCCCATCTCAGGTGGAGGAAAGGACAAGGAAATGACAGAAGGCGTCCTTAGAATGGCAGAAAAGGGGATATATTAATTATGGGGACCTGAATATGCCAGATGTTAACAGGAGCACATTTGCTGCAGCCACATCCAAAAAGCAGTGTCCTTCTTGATCCCCTACAGAGTAAGCTGTTGATTAACTAGAATCTGCAGCTTATCCATCAGGTAGGAAATGGGCAGACTGGTGGGCCAAGCTGTCCTTATCTGCCATCAATTTCTATGTTTCTATGCCTCAGACAGTTAGTGTTGGAACCCACTGGAGGGAGCAATCTTAGACCTAGTACTCAAATGGGGATGGAGAGGATCTCAGATTTACAGTAGAAGGAGTAGCCATCTGAAACAAGCGACCACCAAACAGAGTGATTCACGATAAACATAGCCGTAGAGTCAAGCCATACAAAAGTGAGTGTACTGGATTTTAGGAAGGTTGACTTTGGAATGGGAGCGTGTATAAGGAATGCACTAGCAAATGGGCAGGAAGGAGGGTAGATGAACAATGGGGAAAGTCAAAACTTCTATCCACAGAATTGGAGAAACATATCCATTCACTGGGCTAGAAATTCAAATTTAATTTTATTCAATTGAATCACCAAGTAATTCCATCAACGCTTGTAGTTATCCTTACTGCTTCATCAGGATTTTATATCTTTGATCAGTGAAACACATACTCCATTAGCAAGGTTAAGAACTCTGTTTTCATTTGTTTTTATCTTTTTATTTTTAACAGCACAAAATAAATTTTCATCACTTCATGGCATACTCAACTGTTCTGTTTTTGTTTACTCTGTTCAGGGTACTGCTGCTTTAAGGCACCAGGCCTCTTGAATGTATTTCCCAAAAGGATTTTCAGGGAATATCTGCAGTCTGCTTCCTGCTTTGTTGCTTAAGTCTTAAGCAACAAAGCAGGAAGCAGACTGCAGATGCTGATTCAACTGAATAAAATTAAATTTGAATTTCTAGCCCGTGAGTGGGTCTGTTTCTCCAGTTCTGTAGCTAGAAGTTACAAGAGGCTGATTGGAGCTAGATCCCTCCCAGACCTTTGATTTATTTTTCAGGTGCTGAGGGCCACACTGACCTTTCTGTGGTTTCCTTGAAAATCAAAACTGCCATCACAGAGACAACAAGCCTTTGTGTGAAGCAAATAAACAAAACAATACAAAGGAAAAAACACTATGGTTCTCAAAGAGGTGGTGGGGAAAGTTAAGGAAAAAAGATAGCATTCAGGAAGTATAAGGAATCACAGAGGGAGCAAGACAAGGAACTGTATTAGTTAAAGCAGAATGAAGCAGTGAAGGCAGTCAGAACTGCAAAGGCCTAAACAGAGGACAAGATAGCCAACTTGCTTAAGATGGTGGCTAAAACCTTTATAGGTACATTAGGGAACAAAAAGATCAATGGAGGGATAGTGAGGCTCAATAAAGGGAGGGAGGTGAGCAGAGGTGACAGTGAAAAGGCAGAGAACCTGAAAGAATACTTTTGCTCAGTATTTAGAAAAGAAGAGGAAGGGGAGTACCTAAAACAAAGAATAGAAGCACTCTTGATAGGGGGTCAATACCAGTCCATTCACAGAAGAAAGGGTCCTGAAAGAACTTCTAAAACTCAAGATGGACAAAGAATGGGGCCTGACGGATTCACCCAGAATTCTAAAATAATTAAGGAGAACTAGTGATGCCACTGACTACCCTGTTTAACAAATCACGGGAGATTGTGTGGTACCTGAGGACTGGAGGAGTGTGGATGTTATTCCCTCCATAAAAATGGGAGCAAGGCAGAGGCAGGAAACTACATACCTGTTAGTTTGATCTCAGTGGAAGGGAAAATGATGGAATCACTTCTGAAAGAAAGAATTGTTGAGTACCTAGAGGTCAGCAGGGCACAGGATCCAAGGCAGCATAGATTCACAGTGAGGAGGTCATGTAAGATGAATCTAATAGATTTCTTTGTCTGGGTGACTGAAGTAGTAGACCAGGAGGGGCTGTGGATGTGGCCTACCTAGACTTTAGCAAGGCATTTGACACAGTCCTACACAAAGATTAATGAAGAGTTAACCAGCCTGGGAGTGGGTCCCAGGGTGGTAACCTGGGAAAAACTGGCTGGACAACAGGACGCAAAAGGTAATAGTAAACAGAGTCCACTCCGAGGAAATGGGGTTACTACAGGGTACTGCAGGTTCAGTCATTGGACCAGTCCTCTTTAATATCTTTATAGGTGACATTGCAGAGGGCTGGAAGGAAAGTATGCCTCTTTGCAGATGACAAGATCTGCAACAGGGTTGATACACAAGGAGGGTTAGAAAGGATGAGAAGGGGCTTGGCAAGGTTGGAGGAATGGTCAAAAGTGTGGCAGCTTGGATTCCATGCAAGGAAGCTAAAATAATGCACATGGGAAACAAATCCTAGGGAAGAGTACACAATGGGGGGTTACTAACAACAACAAAAATGTAACAGGATCTGGGGTAGTCATATGAGATGACCTGAAGGTAGACAAGCAATGTGAGAAGTCAGTAAGGAGGGCTGGGATGCATAGGGAGAGGCATCGCCAGTAGAAAACAAGAAGTTATAATCCTCTGTACAGACAGTTGGTAAGACCCCATCTGGAGTACTGTGTGCAGTTCTGAAGATCCCGTTTCTGCAAGGACATAGATGGGATGGAGGCAGTCCAGAGGAGAGCAACTAAAATGGTGCAGGGTCTGCACCAGAAGCCATATGAAGAGAGACTAAAGGAGCTTAATATGAATACCCTAAAGGAAAGGAGGAGAGGGGAACATGATAGAAAAATTCAAGTACCTCAAGGAATCAACAAAGTCCAAGAGGGTACCATCTTTCAGAAAAAGAGATGTACAAGAACAAGGAGACACAATTTGAAGATTGAGGGTGGGCAGCTCAGGGCCAATATGAGAAAGTATTTTTTCCATAGAGGGTGGTGGATGCTTGGAACAGCCTTCCAGAGGTGGTAGCGGGGTCAAAAACAGTGGAGGAATTCAACAATGCATGGGACAGACATAAAGCAATTCTAGTGGGGGTAAGAGGAAGTAGGCTGTTGGTTAACTAGGATCTGCAGCTTATCCAAAAGGTAGGAAATGGATAGACTAGGTGGGCCAAGTGGTCCTTATCTGCTGTCAAAGTCTATGTTTCTATGTTTCTATGTTACACCCTGCCCCATGTATTTGTATAACAAGAAACTTATAAAACTTTATATACAATCTATCCCTTTAACCATTTGCATATCAGGACAACTTTGTAAAACAGGGCTTTACAGTCCTAAAAGTTATTTCCTGTTAAAAAGTTTTTATCTATCTATCAAAAGTCCCAGTGAGGACACTGTTATAGATGAACAATGTGGTCTCCGCACCTCAGCACATGCTCCCAATATTTTCAACGTGTCCAGTACCAACATTAGTCCTTCAAGTCCTAGCATTCTCAGGTCAGTATTGAACCACCTCCATGGAGGATGGTCTGCAGGAAGGGACCCTGAAACAGAACCTGATAACACAATGATCTGACCAACTGACTGGATCTATCTTGAGCCTATTCTCCTCAAGCTCCAGAGAGAGAATTTCTGGTCCAATGCATGGCCATGTTGATGAGTCGCAGTGATAATAACCTGTGCTAGGACCAGATTATCCATAGACTGGAGGAAATCTCTACCAAAGCGTTAACCTTCGCTTTTCAACCCAGGCATTGAAGTCACCCAGGATAAGCCACTTAGGCCAAATCAAGACCAGATCAGTGATGAAGGATGCAATTTACTGTAGAACTCCCCTTGCAACCTGAAGACCAGTACACGAGGAGGATTCTGCACCCACATCTGGATCACCACTCTCACAAAGGTCCAGCATCCCCACTAAGTGTGCCACAAGGTTCAGTTCAGTTCTAAAACAGATGGCCAGCCCCCATCCCTGCAATCCCTCCTCAGACAGTGCACCACTGGGAAGCCAGATGGGACTGATGCCTCCAGAACTGGGCCAGAATCATCCCCAGCCAGGTCTTGGTAATGCACACCAGATCAACAGAGGAAATAAGATCCACCATAATTGCAGTTTTATTCTCATCGATCTGGCATTGCACAGCACTGCCTGAATTGTATAGAAGGAGCCAGCAGGTTCAATGCCTGGCTGCCCACTCAGTCCAGCAGGGTCCTGGGCCTTGAACCAGACATGAGAAACCCCTCTAGTGCTTTCCTAACCCCAGGACATTTTCTGGTCCGCACAACCCCAATATGAACCACTCCTTATTACTCTCCACTTCACAGGTTTTCCTCTTACCCTCCACATGATTCCTTCCTCCCTGCATCAGGGGTATACTTCCACTGACAGTGGGGGGTCAAGGGTGTACGTCTCTAAGCTGGGATGAGGAATAATGCAACCATAGGGGTCAAAACAGCACATGTGAATCCCATACAGTTGTTCAAAATCTCCCACTCTCTCACGATGCCTTCCCACCCCATAATTCCCCTCACAAATGCCTCCCCAAAACCCCAAAATCCTACCATCCCAACACCTCTTCCAAGAATAAACCATGCTCAAAGTTCTTAGGCTGGACAAAACAGCACTAAGGAGAATACAAGGCAGTTCCAAAATCATACAGCACAGTGCGTGAGTGTTTGCAGGAAGCCAAGACTAAGTCCATTCAGGCAGGTGGTCCATTGCATCTAGGAGCAATTCCAGTAGTGACAAACTTGCAAAGCAGATGGTATACAAGATGGAGCATGCATAGATATGAAACCAGGGCAACTACTCACTATTGCCCCTCTTAACTCGTCAAGTCCAGAATCCAAAATTAGGCTTCAGGCCTTAAACCCCATAGGTTCTCTCACCACCCATGGGTACCAGCAGTCATAGCCTCAGTGCAAAGATCAAATGAATGCAAGTAAAAGACAAACAACATGCTTTCCATGCAATAAACAAGTTCTCTCTGTCACTAAGAGAAGTCCCAAGACTACAGTGGCCATGGCAACAGTATACTGCCCTGAAAAGCAATGACTGTGTTCGAACAAACTGAAAATCCTCTTCTCCGATCTTGCTCCTAAGTTTGCTAAACAAACCTGGTGATCAAATACACTGGACTGTGGACTCACAGCTCTGTGTCCTGTACTCTCTGACTCTAAGGTTCTAAAACTCTGCATTCTGTATTTCACTGTCCCTCACTATGAAGGACTACACCAGTGACCACCACTGCAAAGTAGATGCTCCAGGCAGATGCAATAGCTCCACTGCTACAGAGCAATGGCGTCTCCAGGCAATAACAATGGCTCCACCAAATGCCAAGTTACACGGATAGGGAGTAATAGTGACCCCAGCACCTGGCTTCAGTACTGCACTGCCCCACACTGTCTGACCCTCACAGGAAAACAATAAAACTAGCTCCTTAAGCTACTTCACTTAGTTCCCTGACTACCAGCTAAACACCCTACACCTATCATCAATCTAGGCACCAATAAAGTAAAGTATAAAACATTGTATAAAGCAAAACAAAATCTAAAAGAAATGAAAAAATGGATTCCTATTCATAATACACTCTTGTAGACAAAATTACAGCAGATCCCCCCCCCAGACAGCCGCCCAGCATGGTGCCATCTACCATTGGACAAGAACATTCTGATAGTGGAACTGTGCAGAACTTTGAATCTTTGTATGCCATAGTAAGCATTTCATGGTAAACATTCTATACGTTGAATGTGGAAAGACAGAGAAAGAAAGAAACAGGATGAAGAAAGGAGGTAATAGTACTATATAAACAAAGAGAGAAAAAGTTGAAAAACACAATTACATAGGCAGAAGCAGACCCAATGGCTTAAATACATGCCTGAAGTTCATAAACGACATACATTTAAAACATATATGAGTGTTTTCAGATGAAAACTACCCCTCCACCCCTCAAAAGAACAACCAGATACATTCAAAAGTTTTGAACACATTTCCATTAAAATACTGTACATGTATTGATTTAAACTGGACATAAGGTAACACGTTTTTTCCTTTTAAAATGTGTGCCATGCATGGTTTTCATTGCCTTTATTGCTTTTTATCTAACCCCCCAACCTGAATATTAACTACTTTTTGTCTTCAGAGTTGAAATGGAAGCATATTTTAATGAAAGGTCCTTTTCTATCTTTACAAAATAAGTTCTTATTTTCATTCATTTTAAGTCAAATAGTTAAATGCCATTTTATAAGTGTAATAAGACACTCCAGGGTGTGCCATTATAGTGCTATAACCACACTTCTAAGGTGCATTTAATAGCACTCGCTGTGCTTCTTGCCTAACAACATACCTGAGGCATGTGAGTATATCATCATAATGCACACCATGTCATGTGTTATTGCTACATATCACACACCTTGAAGTGTATTATTGCAAATTGAAATTGATCCATTTTGATTTTGTTGACTGATGCATGACCTACTTTCATACCAGTATTATTCACTGAGCCATCACCCTCACTAAATGTCTTCTTGGCTAATCAGATTTGAGGATTTTGAGCATCCATTTCATAATTCACATTATAAAATGGGCTGGGAAAATCCTATGTTTTGACTGGTGGAATCTGATCACATGCGTTTTCAGCACAACAGCCCAGGTCAAAAATGCTTAACTTTCTGAATCTCATCATATGCTTCTAAAATTAAAATCAAAGCAGATATTTTATTATTGCAATATGGCACTCCCGGTGTGTATAACTGTGGGATAACGGCACTGCTCAGATGTATAAGGCACTTGATTTTCCTCATGCCTCACTTCCTGAGGCATGCCATTCATTATCCCACAGTAATGCACACCTTGTTATGCCTTATTGCCTAAGTATAGTATATACATAAAACTGACAGTTACAAAATACAAAAGAGAACTGCATAGAATGGAGCCCACACAAATGAGTACCATATCCATGTATATTCCATGTATCCATGTATGTATGTTCTTGGTTATATACTTCTGCATTCTAGTCCACACCTGTTCCATAACTTCATTGTTTATCATTTGTGAACTGTGCCCTGGCTGCCTGCTGTATCATATATTATTTTTGTGTTATTCCACCCAGCTGTATTGTCTCAGGACATGCCTGAAAATAGTGAGAAAAGGCACACAAAGGCAGTTCACTCAAAATGCAATTTATAACATATTTATTGTCCCGAAAAACAGATTAAAATAAAGTGCAAGTACTCTAAGCCATTTCAGTACCTTA
Source organism: Neoceratodus forsteri (assembly GCA_016271365.2). NCBI lineage: Eukaryota > Metazoa > Chordata > Ceratodontiformes > Ceratodontidae > Neoceratodus > Neoceratodus forsteri. Next base: position 1,112,342,226 of record CM028129.1, on the reverse strand, counting down.
ATACCAGTTATATAACACCCTGAAATAGATTGTCTTGTTACTGTTTACTCCCTACCTGAAAATAAGCATTTACTTGTCTAATGTTCCTTACCCAGTAAATAAAGCTAATTAAATAAGAGTAGACCTGCTAAATTAATACTTTTTGTGCAAAGATTCATTTTTGTATTTTAGGTGTAGGGAAGTCCTCTTAAATGAATACATGACAGACATACATTTGCTTAAATAATAAAAGAGCTATGCAAAGGTTTTTAATTATTTAAATTGCTGTTCAACTTGTTCAGACCTGCTGTTATTTATATTTTGTACAAATCGTGTGTTGCCTTTTTCTATTTGTATGCTGTAATACATGTTGTTAACTGTATCATCTTTAGCTCTAATTTCTGTGCTCTGGGTTGTTCCTGAAAAAGAGCTATTGCTCAGTGTACTTACCTGGTGAACAAAGTAAATAAATAAATGTCATGAAAAGTAGAATAAAAGGCCCTGCCCACACTTGTGATAAAATTCGGTAATGGTTTTAAAACCGTTATCTTGCTTACCGTGGTGCTGAGTCCACACTTGTGGGAACAGTGTTTTGACACGGTTATGTGCCCATCCACATTTCCCTTAATGAAAGCATATTTAAATACACTTTCCACACTCTGGCCGGCAGGTCATGTGAGAGGATGCCCTCTGTCCTGCTTTGCTCAGCAAGGAGCAGAATCAGTTGCCCAAACACGCTGATAACATGTAACGCTTTTCCTCTTACAGCATTTTCAAAACCGTGCTAAAAACCTTGATTTTATCAGGGTTTAAATACGGTTTTGAAACATGTTTCAGTAACGTTACCAGTGTGGATGCTAACTATATGCCTAGATTTTAAAACATTACAGGGCACCAGCAATGTTTTAAAATCCCTAGTGTGAACAGGGCCAGATGGTTTTCAGATCTGTTAAAAGAATAGACATGTTAAAAGAATAAGACTGCTGTGCAATTTTTGTTTGCCAATTTAGTAGCTTAGAAATCTTCTTAAATGAATATCTAATATAAGAAAAATCCTGATAAAGGAATATATTTAACTTACATTTAGGCTATGAATTTCACAGGGCCCCACTGTACTACAAAAATCTGGACATAACACAGAGGTCTAGTAATTACAATGACTCGTGAATGTGAGAAGAGTTACATCATGGAGGTTCATTTAGTAATGAAGAATAGTGGGAAGTAAATATAGAAAATACATATGTGTATATTTATTTATTTAAATGTTGTTGACTGGGAAAGGAGGGCTAGACAATATTGTCTATTTTACCTCATCCCATGGGTGGGGTTGGGTTGGGGAATAGATACAAACCAGCTGAAACTGAACCAATTTGAGCTGCTGGTATTTTAGTGACCAAGGAAAATTTGGCCAGTACATGGGAGAAATTTTCAATCTCTTCTGGAATAGTACCATGGGATCTTTAATGTCCAAACCACCACCAAAAAAGGCCAACAGAACATCAGTTTAACATCTCATCTGACAGTACAGTATCCCCTTAGTACTGCTGCTCAGGTGCCAATGTTTATGGCACAAGCCCAGTCCTGCTGTGGGACTAGAACCAACACCCTTCTGGCCCAGAGGTGAATGTGTTACTAACTGAGCCATGCTGACACATCTTAGATATATATAGATATATATTATGCATCCAGCTATGGTTACAGTATCTATTATGGTTATTACATTGACTACTTGAGTTCTTTTTGTAAGAGAAGGCAAAGCAGAGCTGAGCAGTTCGGGCACACAAAGGAGGCTTGTAGACACTGTGATAACTATAATTGACACGCATCTGTACGTATAAACATATTATAGCAAGTGTTTCCAGTTTTCAGTGTTTGTTTTTCCTAATTCCAGTGTTTATTTTTCAAAATGTTGTAGCATTTTAAGTTTTTGAAAACAGTGTTTTTCCCAGTGTTTATGCAGTGCAGTACTAGAAGGTGTCCCACACTGGGAACTGGTGCTCATACCAATCGATGACACTGCAGTGCAGTACTAGACGGTGTCCCACACTGGAGACCAGGGCTCATACCCATCACTGAAACTGCAGTGCAGTACTAGAAGGTGTCCTACACTAGGAACTGGGACTCATACCCATCTCTGACACTGTAGTGCAGTACTGGAGGTGTCCCACACTAGGGACTGGGACTCATACCCATCACTGGCACTGCATTTCAGTACTAGAGGGTGTCCCACACTGGGGACTGGGACTGATATCCATCACTGATGCTGCATTGCAGTACTAGAGGGTGTCCATACTGGGGACTGGGACTCATACACATCACTGACACTGCAGTGCAGCACTAGAGGGTCTCCCACACTGGGGACTGGGACTCATCCATCACAGACACTGCAGTGCAGTACACAGTGAGTCCTACACTGGAGACTAGGGCTCATACCCATCATGGACACTGCAGTGCAATACTGGAGGGTGTCCCACACTGGGAATAGGGCTCATACCCATCATGGACACTGCAGTGCAATACTGGAGGGTGTCCCACTCTGGGAACTAGGGCTCATACCATCCCAGACACTGCAGTGTAATACTAGAGGGCATCCCACACTGGGACTGGGGCTCATATCCATCACTGAAACTTAAGTCCAGTACTAGGGAGTGTCACACACTATATACTGGGGCTCATACCCATCAGTGACACTGCAGTACAGTATTAGTGGGTGTCCCACATTGGATACTAGGCTCATACCCATCAGTGACACTGCAGTATAGTATTAGGGGTTGTCCCACACTGGGGACTGGCATTCATACCCAATGCTAACACTGCAGTGTAGTACTAGGTATGTCACACACCAGGGACTGGGGCTCATACCCATCCCAGACACTGCAATGTAGTACTAGAGTATATCGCACACTAGGGCTGGGCCTTATACCCAATGTTGGCACTACATTGTAGTACTAGTGATGTCACACACAGGGACTGGTGCACATACCCAGTGCTGACACTGCAGTGTAATGCTGTGGCATGTCACACACTGGGGACTGGGGCTCAGAATCATAGCCAGTGCTGACACTGCATTGTACTACAAGGGTATGTCACACACTAGGGACTGGGGCTCACACCCATCATTGACATTGCAGTACAGTAATAGGGAGTGTCCCACACTGGGGACTGGAGGTCATGCTCAGTGCTGACACTGCAGTGTGTAGTAGCATATGTCACACACTAGGGACTGGGGTTCGTACTTAGTGCTGACACTGCAGTGTAGTATTAGGGTATGTCACACACTAGGGACTGGGGTTCATACCATTCCCTGACACTGCAATGTAGTACTAGAGTATGTCACACACTAGGGCTGGGGCTTATACCCAATGTTGATGCTACATCATAGTACTAGTGATGTCACACACTAAGGACTGGTGCACATACCCAGTGCTGACACTGCATTGTAGTACTAGGTTATGCTGCCACACTGGGGACTGGGGCTCAGAGTCACAGGCAGTGCTGACACTGCATTGCATTATGAGGGTATGTTACACACACTAGGGACTGGGGCTCATACCTAGTGCTGACACTACAGTGTAGTACTAGGGTATGTCACACACTAATGACTAGAGCTCATACCCATCACTGACACTGCAGTACAGTAATAGGGAGTGTCCCACACTGGGGACTGAAGTTTATACCCAATGCTGACACTGCAGTGTAGTAGTAGGCTATGTCACACAATAGGGACTGGGGCTCATACCCAGTGCTGGCATTAGAGTGCAGTACTATGGGATGTTGCAGCTAAGGACTGGGGTCCATACCCAAAGTGGATACTGCATTGTAGTTCTAGGGGTGCTGCTCTGTTGAGTTTTGTCTATAACAAGGGATTTCCCCTGTAGTCCTTGCTAACATTCCCTTCCAATGACAGGTTGCAAATGAAAATTGCCTACATCTACATGTCGATATCAAGTACAGCGCCACAAATGTCATCATACAGTCTTTGCACTGCCAGTAAATAATTCCTTAGGCATTTTATCTCCCCCATGGCTCTTGGGCATGTAACGGCGTTGTTTTTTTAAAGAGGAATTGATGGTTCCTTAGACATATATCAGCATCTAGAATTCCAAAAACTTTGGTGCTGTATTTTTTATCATCACACTTAAAGTAGTAATCATTTTCCTGCTCGCAGTAAGGCTTGAATAAAGTTATAAACAGAAGCATCCATAGAAAAGAACTTTTAAAGCACACAGTCCAGTGTAAAGTGCTAAGTGCTATGTAGATTCCTCAATAGGCAGACAGATTATAATACGAGGCTCATAAAACCACAGTATTTCCGCCACCAGGAATATCCTCAGTCAGCAGCATGCTCAGTGCTTCGATTCTCACAGCTGCTGGCCGAGATTGTTCCTGGTTGTAATATTATGGCATTATGTGCCTCATATTATAATCGGTCTGCTCATTGAGGAATCCTACATAACACTCTAACACTTAGCACTTGATCGTGCATTGTACACTGAACTGTGTTTTTAAAATGATTTTTCTATGGATGCTTCTGTTTATAATTTTATTCAAGCTACAGTATATTGGAAAGTGAGTACTACTTTGTGTGATGCAGTAAATACAGCATCAAAGTTCTTGAAATCCTAGATGCTTTGTTGTATGCTTTGTCATTCTAATCTAAGGACACTTTTCAGACAGCTTTTTTCACCATGAGTGATTTAAATCAGAAACCATTTAGTTACTGTGAATGCAGAGAGACCCTTTTGTTGGAACCGTGATTAATTTATATATAGATATTAGCCAACCCGTTTCTCTCTTGCACCCCTAACATGAGCTTGCAGTTCAACAGCTTTTTGGATTGAGGTTATAGTCAATGACTCCCAGGCGAACAAGTCAGTGCAACAAGACATACAGTGAGGCATCAAGGATGCTGGGATGTATAGGGAGGGTTCTGACAGTAGGAAAACAAGGTGATTCTGCCACTGTATGGATCCCTGTCGACACTTCGGCCTGGAGTTCTGTGCCCAGTTCTGGAGCTCTCACCTGAGGAAGGACATTGACAGACTAGAGTTGGTACACTGAGCGGTCACTAAGATTATACAGGGCCAGCAGGGTAGGGCAGATCCTATGAGGAATGGCTGTAGGCCCTAAACATTAATTCGTGGAGGCCAGGTGGAAGAGGGGACATTATTTGTTTATTTATTTAAGAGATTTACCAGAAGGCATGTGAGCAGAGTACTGCTCGATTCCAGATGCCCTGGGGTTAGAGGTTACAGTGGAACATGATACAATCAGAACAAACATACATAATGTGTTTAGAACAAAACAGTGGTTTACATACATAATGTGAATAGAACAACCAAGGATAAGCAATTGTAGTACAGTAGCGTAGGTACAACATTTTTACATTTCATACAAGGACCCAGACCAACAATGGAAAACCAGACTGGTACTATCACTGGACGGATCCGGATCCGGGAGTGAGGGGGTGCTGGGGGTTACAGGTGCAGGTGGTGAGAAGTGTGTTTTGAGAAGGGCATTTAGTTGGGGAGTACTTGTGGAGTGCCTAATGTCGGCTGCCAGGGAATTCCATAATTTGGGCAACCTAAAGCTGAAAGCAGCCTGACCAGACCTGTTGGATCTGTGTGGAATGTGCAGGAGCCTGGCGCCGATGTTACAGAACGTGTAGGTAGGTGGGGGTAAGGCAATTAGGGAGGATGACAGGTAGGAAGGAGGACTGTGACCAGAACTTGTGCAGTTCTAGCGTAGTGAAGCAATCTTCTGTTGTGTGAGGGAGGTCCAAGGACTGGTAGAGGCACAGTGGTGGGTGTTGGAGGACAGTCCAGCGAGAATCGGCAGAAGGAGTTAAATAGGGGGTCGAGCCTAATTAGGGAAGTTTGTGGGGCGGCACAGTAGACAATATCACCATAATCAATAATAGGGAGGATCATTTTTGGACTATTGCTTGCCTGGTTGGCAGGGGTATGCAATTTTGTACTGCAGAGGGCTCCCAACATGGGATGCAGTTTGTATGCATCAATGTGAGCTGAGAATTCAAGATGTTGATCTAACCAGACACCTAGATATCGATAAGAGGTGCAGGCCTCAAGTGGGAGCTGTCCAGAGTGTAAAAAGTAGGTGGGCAGTAAGCCGGTTAGTTTGGGCTGGGAGCCAAAGGTGAGGGAGACTTTTTGAGTTTAGGAATAGTTGATTCGAGATGAACCAACGTTGGACAGAGTCAAAATCCTTCTGTAGGCAGGCAGACACTACACTAGAGGATGGGCCAGAGGCAAACAACACCATATCATCTGCGTACATGTGGATGGCCATATGTGGGCAGGCTGCAGGCAGGTCATTGAGAAAAATAGAGAATAACAGTGCCGAGAACTGACCTTGGGGACACCACTGGTGACTAGGAGTGAGGTGGATGTAGCGAGCCAATATGGATGGATTGGGACCTGTCGGCCAGGTATGAGTGGAACCAGTTATTTGCAGTTTCAGTGACTGAAACATACATGTTTCTCTGAGGTGTAAACAAGGTCAACAGTGAGGACCTATTAGTAAGAAATAGGGATGAAGTCACCAGGGGCATGTAGGAGGTTGGTGTGGGGCAAATCAGGAGAATCTTGAGGAAGTTCTACTTCACTGAGAGGGAGACTGAACCATGGAACAGACTACGGTGGAAGTGGTAGGAAGCTACCCTTAATGGGATTAAATATGGTTTAGTGCAATGGGACTTGCAGTCCCAAGGAGGGCAAAAACAATTTCAGGGTGGGGTAGCAGAAAGTAGGGATACAGCCTACCAGGGAGGTAGATTGATGGGATTAGATAGTATAGTAAAGGCAAACTCAATGGACCTTCAGTCTCCTTCTGCCATCAAATTCTGTTTCTTTGTTTCTATATATCTTCATGGCCTCAGGAATTGGGACAGCCTCTCCAGTGCCCAAAAAAACAGAAAGGTGGCAACTAGAAGATTTAGCCAAATTCTGAACATATTACACTGACAAAACCAACTAAAGACTGTGCTAAAGGCACCACAGGAACAATACAAACCACTCTGGATTGTCTAATTCAAAACACTTTATTCATCGAATTGCTTGCTAGCAGCACTCCACACACCATGCCACCAAACATTTTGAGGCACCGCCCGTGCTCTTTCTCAAAGTGGTGTGGGAGTGCTAATATCATAATGAATAAAGTGCTTTTAATGAACAAGCCAGGAATTGGTTGTCCTGTGGTGTTAGGATGGTCTTGGCTGGTTTCTCCAATGCCTAACACTAGCCTTGCTGGTTTAGAAATCTCCCCGTCAATCAGAGTGGGACCTTCAAGTGCTTCATTAGAGGTGGTGGAAGATTTAGAATACCTAATACTGATTACATCAAATACAGGCTGGTATTCAGGTATTCATTAGTCAGCTGAAACAAAATCTGTTATTTGGTGTGTCAACAATTGATATGAATTTGATGCATACCTGTGGATTTGTTTGAACGGACTGTAACTAGTGTAGGGTTGGTGACGAGCATCGGTTGAGTGGAAGTCTACAGTAAAGCTTTTCATGTTGGCTTCCTCTTAGCTGATGTCAACAGATTCTGGAACTGAAACGGTAATGTAATTAATAAATGAATATCAGGTAGTAAAATGGCAGCCCTAAACAAGGAAAAACAGGACAATTTCCAAAACAAACACTGAAACAGTAAGTGCGAGGATATTAAAGAAGCTTCACAGGAACAAATTTCTAATGATATTAAAATGTTTATGTTCATGTTAAGTCTTTGAATTAGCAGTGTATGAGCAACTGAGCTAATAGGTTAGTTAATATATGTTACGAAAGAATGTACAGATTTCTGGTATGTGACAATAAGAATGTCATTGAAATATTTGGTTGTTGCTGTAGCTTAGGAAGGAGAAATTATTTAACTAGGAAAAGCACACTAAGCTGGAGCTTGTTTTCATATGTAACCTAGGAGCACAACAAAGTCAAGTGACTTGCTCAGGGTCACGCAGTATGCAAGTGGGGGTTGTGGGATTCAAACCCAGGTCTCCAGGTTTGCAGCTCAGAGCCCTAAATCACTGTGCTATACTGCCTCCTAGCTTATATTTGACTTATTCAAATGGAATTCTAGTCCAAATAAATTTTTGAGCCCTATCCAAAGGGACCAGGAGTGATATGTGGTTGCATACTTAAAGTCCCAGATTTCTGCTGAATGCATATCCACAGTGCACTTTACACATTGTGCAGACGTGGTCTGTGCGTACATCTTCTAGTTGTGCAGTGCTGTACTAGTAATGCGGATGGACACACACACTTTCCACACATGTGGATGCTGACACATAGCATAGCAACATAGAAACATTGATTTTTATGGCAGATATTGATCACTTGACCCACCTAGTCTTGGATCTGCCATAGCAATGCCACATCACTTTAATAACAGTAATTGTAACACACAAACCAAACATACACCATGGAAACAGTAGCCAGACCCATGGTACAACGAGTTTGGAATTTAAAGCAGCAACACAGATGCTGGCACACATCAGACACCTTGCACGAGGAACTCCTCTGTACACTAGAGAACACATCAACCCAGGACATGCATGCAACACCGCCAGAATATACACAACAAAGTACTGGTATTAAAATATACAGTTCTTTTATTCATAATATATTGCAGTTGAAAACTAGGCACTTGTGTGTTTGTCCTAGTAACCTGGACACTCAACACTGGTCTGGCCTGCATGGGTCCATTGGTTAACTGCAGGAGTACAAATGGGTCATGGTAACTGGGATGTGACATGCCCTGGACTGCCATGCATAGCTCCCTAGCTCATGTTTAGTGGCCTTGGTGCAGTCTTGCCCTTGCTGCTCCAGGATCTGGTGGACTCTTGCTGGTATTGCTGTGGCCCAACCTACATGATGCATGGGTTGTTGAGGCAAGCCAGTCTTTCTGATTCTGGTCAAGGATTCCTCCTGATCCTGATAGGTTCTCCCTGAATCAAGTTCCCGATCAGATGTATGGAGCCCTGCAACCAGGGATGAGGTGACTTTCACTGCACATTCCTTATCAACATTATGAAAAGTAAACCAAAGCAGTACTCTACTGCATACTCACCCACTGACTCCATCACCCTCCAGTAAGTCCCATCCTGCTCCCTGTTCCCACTGAATAGGAGAATCAGGTGGCTGTGGAGGTAGACCCCATTAGGTATAGGGCACAGGTTTGGCTTGATGGTGCTGCACATGTAGGTCTTATAAAATTTCCCAGGACAGAGGCCAACCTGAAGGGAAAAATGCCACACTGCATGCAGTACCAGAATGCCCAATGTTTTGGTGGCTATAGACTGTGCGTATGTGGCTATTGTGGCACTGCTGGAAATGAAGAGGTACAGCAGTAGTATGTGATGTCACAGGACTTGTCGCACAGGTCTGTCTGCCAAGTTCTTGGGGTCCAGATATGATGCATATGCATATGTATTTTGTCTGGCCTATTGGAGGTCCTTCTGTCTCAAGGGATGCCTTTATACCTAGAAAGAGCTGTACCTGGACCCATAGAGAGTGAGGGTGCTGGCCAGGAGAATGGACAGAGGGTACTGTAGTTAGGGGGTTTACAGTGAAGCTCAACAGAATGAAATCCAATTCTGCAGTATTCTACAGCATGCTGCAGCAGGTTACTACAGTAAACAATGTAATTTCAAAGGAATTAGTCCCTTTTGTCATGCGGGAGAACTGTGACACTGCCAGGATGAAGCACAGTGTCAGTTTTTCTGCAAGACAAAAGGGACTAATTCCATTGAAATTACATTGTTTACTACAGTAACTTGCTGCAGAATGCTGCAGAATTGGATTTCTAATCCTGGCAAGCTTCACTGTAGCCTAGAGGACGGGGAGGAGACTGGTGCAAAGTATCCCCTTGGTAGATTCAGGGGCTCATCAAGGGAAGGGCAGCAGAGCAGATAAGCAGAAGAACCCCCAGCAGGGTTCAAGGGAAGCTCAGAAGGACAACAATCCTAACTTGCATGCAGGTCAACATGGAGAAGTACACTACAAAAATGGGTGAGTTTGATGGTCTAAGGGAGAGAGTTCCATATTGGTGGGAGCCTTTGGTAATAAAATTATTTCTTTTTACTGTTTTTTTCCATTAAATCTTTATTAGAGTTTCCGCATACAAATGAATATGAACTAGAAGTACTTAGAAGAGACATGTTCATTGGGAAGTAAGACAAAACAATAAACAACAAAAGCAGGAACAAAAAAAAAGGAACCCCCAATCCTCAGTCCCCCAGCTACCTCCATCCCACCCCGCCTCTATATTCCCACTCGTCCAGACCAGGTTACTCAGTGTGGAACCATGATGTGGCTGGCAAGGCTTTGCTTTGTAATAAGGTTGTGGCAAATGCTAAGAGTAAAGCGAGGAAAGAGGTCCATATATCTTTGAATTTACATAGGTTGTTTTGCAAGCTGAAAATCATCTTCGACTCTGAGACAGTGTAGTAGCTCCGCAACCACTCACTGTATGATATAATCACGTTGTCCTTCCAATGTCTTAGTACTAATTTTTAACTGTCATGGCTATAAGGGCGACGTGATATTTGTGTGCCTTACGGGATTTCTGGGTAGTTCCCAAGCAGGCAAGTGTCGATCGAGAACTACATCCTGGCTAACAGGATCTGCCTGTGCTAATTTGCTCCCAGAGGCTACTGAGGCAGGACCAGAAGATAATAACAACTTGCCATCGCCCGTGGCCGCAGAAAGCGCGAACAGGTGGCGGACTGTGTACTGTCAAACCTAGCAGTCTTCTGGGGAGTATAATACAGGTTGTGCAAAATACGGAACTGTATGAGTCGGAGTCTGTCCTGAGTGATATAGTGGTGACAACCCCACCAAAGTGTCTTTCTTTTTACTGTTTTATTAAGACTGGCAACAAAGCTTCCATAAAAAACACTTTGTCTCAACAGGAACAATGCTGACGGTCGGCATTGTTCCGTTGTTGTCAGGGATATCGACAACACTGTTGCCAATATCTTGAAGTGGAACCCTTTGAAGGCCAGGACTTAGTGGCTCTCATGGACATTTGATGGGAGGGGGGAAATTGACTGGGACACCAGGATAAAGGGATGATGACTATTCTGGGTGGACAGGCCTGACAGGAATGGGGTGGGGTGGCTCTGTTTGTAAGGGAAGGAGCCACTGTGTGGGGAAATAGTGTCACAGAGACTACCTGGATCAGGCTGTGGGAAAGGGATGGCAGAAGTGTTATCCAAGGGGTGGCTGCAGGCTAAAACAGCTGAGTAAAGCAAGATGGTTGGCAAAATTATGACAGCAGCCAATCAGATGCAGAGGGAGGCTCTAATCTCAAAAGTAAAGCAAAACAAAAAAACAGGCATTCAGACCTTCTCGGATAGAGCCTTACACTGACTGAAATGTTAGAGATCAAAACTTTTTATGAGGTAAAAACACATGCATACCAAGACACAACTTGAGCCACAGTTTCATGCGTGCATGCTCTTTTTCAAGGATACTGCCGTCTACTGACAAACTCTATTTATACACAGAAAATCTTAAACAGATAGTACAGAAATAAATGGCAGTGATTAATAACATACAACAAAATGATTACTGGACAAACAATCCCATAGCAAATATCCATTCCCATATACATACAAGAAAGAAGATCTAAATAAATAATTAATATACAAGGATCAGATATGCAAGCAAATGTCCAGTTACAAAATACATACTACAAAGCAATTGATCCTATATAGCAATCCATAGATAGTCTGCAGTAGATGAAATACCACATTAAATACACATAAATACAATATACTATGAGACACTGCATTCATACCATAAAATCAAAAGATACAGTAGTACCCTATCTCCTTAAAAAGGAACCAGCTCTATTCTCTCATTCAAACTGGGGCTACTGAGGCTTACAATGTGTAGATCCAATATGATTCACGCCTGAGTAATAAATTACCCAAATCACTACCCCTTGGTCTAAGTTCAAACCCTTTCAATATCACAAAACTAAAGTGGTGACCATCTCCTATTCTCAACATGCACTGAGAGAGCATTTTCTAAATGTCTTCTGTGGTTATCACCCATATTTTCCCAGCCTCAGCTTAAATCTTCAGTAGGGTCTTTCCTATGTAGAAGGCCCCACAGGTACATTCAGCCATACATACCAAAGCTGTAGTTGAACAATTAATTAAATCTCTAATTTTATATTCTTTAGTAGTACAGGCTTCTTAAAACATTTATCTCCTTTATCACCTGGCAACGTACACAATTGCTCACACCTGTGTGTCCCTGGTGGCAGAGATGGAAGCCATGTCTTAGAACACTGAACAGGCTGTAAGCTATGTACAATTTTATCCTCAACATTGGAACCTCTTCTGTAAACTGCCGGGGGCTTTGTGTATTTTCTTGATACTGGGTCTGACAGCACTACATGCCAATTAGAGTGCCTGTTTTTGTTTTGCTTTTTTTGTTTTTGCTTTTTTTTTTTGTTTTGTTTTACTTTTGTGTTTAATATAGCGCACTCAGCCGATTTCTGTAGCATCTCCTACTTTTTACTGAGGCTTTAATCTCCTAGGCATAGACTGGTGTCTTGTGAAGGATAACTGAATTCCTGTCTACCTTAAAGGACTGCTTCCTACAGCAGCATGCCCAACAGGGTTCTAGGTTTAATGCCACCTTGACCTTGTTCTCAGCAGTGGGTATGGGATCATCTCCAGTGTAAAGGTCAAGGAACATGCAGCAGGCAGTGACCTCAACTGGGCAACCTTTCTCCATGGTGACAGGTAAAACCAGCTGGACCTCTGCCACCAGGACCAGAAACCTTAGAAATGCAGACTTTGCCATGATGAAGGACCTGATGTCTAGGGGTCTGGAATGTCTCCATGAGGCTGGTAATGCAGAACATATATGGTGTTCATTAAACAAGGTACCTGATGCAGCTGAAGGGGTTTGCATTCCAGGGTTGTTAGAAACCACTGAAGTTCTGGGTTCTGGTTCTGGTCTAGAACTTGTCAAACAGTTCTATGGTTCTAATCTTCTTTAGAAATCAAACTTTTTTCTAAAAGGATTGGAGAGAAAATACAGAAATAGATACAGAGAAGAAAAACAAAACAAAACAAATGACCTGTTCTCTCAGCACAGTAATATACAATAATTATTTCACTGCACAGGCAGAAATAAAGAAAAACACTGTGCCCATTGAAAATGCAAATGTCAAGAGTCATGATTCTGGCGGGATATTCAAATGGAGTTTGTGATCGCAAACCGGATTAGTGACTTGCTAACACCACTGTCTGAGCCCAAAGCAGGAAGGACCACAAAATGCCAAATTAGATGGCATAGTTCATGAGTTGCTAACTCATTTGCCACTATCCCTAAACTAATCTGGTGCACCTATGCAAAACAGTTTAGCATATAACCACATTGCCATACTGGTAGGGTTGGAGAGGCAGTTAGTAGTCATCAGTGCCACATTAATTACCACCTCCCCAATTCAAGTCTCACAACCTGCTCCCCCTAACCTCAGTACTCCCTTGCCTCTAATCACTCTCCAGTAATGTTAAAACAGTTCATTGGTGTCCAGTGGTTCCCACGCCCAATCACTCCTCTGGTAATGTTAAAATATTTCCTTGGTGTATAATGTCCTCCCTGCACCCAAAGCCCCTGATAAACATTTGAAAATACCTTGCTGGTGAGAACCCCTCTTCCCCAGGATTCAAATCCACCTGCTTCCATTGTTCTGAGTGCATCCCCTGATCTGACTCCTCCCTTGACCTGCCCATATTGTCCCCCAGGTCCCCTTGGCAACCAGCACAGACCCTCTGCACACCTCCATGTCTGGCTGCCAAATGACATTTCTTGATCATGGAACTATGCAAAATGTCATTCAGTGGCCAGCCATGGATGTGAGCAGAGGGTATGTGCCAGTTGCTGGGGGGTCACTGGGGAAAGAATGGGCAATCAGGAGAGTCAGACCTGGGGGGGCCATGACGGACAGGGCAGGCAGGCTAGAGGATTCAAACCCAGGGGCAGGGAACACTAGCCACCAGGGTATTTCTAAATGTACCTTGAGGGTATATTCATGGTGGACCACTAGACACCAGGGAAATGTTCTAAAATAATTGGAGGGATGAGTAGGTGGGGGAACCACTGGACACCAATGAATGGGTACTATATGGTGGCAAGGGTGTTTGGGAGGTCTGGGTGCACTAAACCACTGGTATCAGCAGCCCTGACAGGTGCTGTGGGGGTTCACAGACTCTGTTTGCTCTTGGCCTGTAATAAGGCCACAATGGGAGGTGAATGATCCCATAGTGCCTTGCTTGTGTTGTGGGGTCGTTTGCATCTTAAGGTACCAATATGGCAGATTGCTCCACATTAGCAGGTGCCATTAGTGGGCCCTAACAGCCTGCTTAAGATCACAATCCCCATAGCAACCTATTGGTCACATACCTCCTGTGGCCAGGACCAGTAGGGGCTGGGATTTGCAATTGCAATCTGCGTAGTGCCTGGCGGTATACTGGAGCATGCCTTTAGGTCTCACAGCCTGCCCAGGAAGGTTCAATATACCATTGGTTTGCTACAGGCACTAATTTGCTCCTGGAACAAACAAGTAGGGACCTAATCTGGATCTACATATATCCTGGCCTCCATGTGTTGTAGTTTGGCACATCTGCATGTGAACAACACATTCTCATATGTGTGTCTCTCTAATGTTTTGAATACAAGTCCCAATAATTAGTTTATCTTCAAGACTTGCATCTCCTGTTTCTGAAATGTTTGAGCAAATAAAGAAGAATTTTATTTAGTATTTAGAACATTAAAGCGGGCAATGTCAGCCCTTTTGCATCATACTAATATTAGTTGAAACACACATTTTGTGATCGCTACCTTCTCTAAAACACATTGAAGTTGTTGATTGTTTGATCTTCAGCCTTTCTCAGCAGAACTGAAATGCATGGAATGGGGCAATTATACCCAGCCATATTTTGCTTCAAGTCCTTGATCTACTCTAATTGCATACATTCTGAACATTAGGAACACTGCCAAACATTGTAGCCACCTATGATGCAACAGTCTCCTCTCTTCCCACAGTAACATGGCGGCTAGATTGTGTTAGGGGCATTCACAAGTCAAGGAAAGATACAGTGGAAGTTTTATTTATTTTTATTTATTAAAATCTCGGATTACAAATACCTTTGAACAGAAACTGTTTGTTTACACTGGTTCCACATCAAAGGATGAGGTCAACATACATACAGAGGTAGTAAAAGAATGCACAATAAACAACCAAAACAACTAAAAGAAAAATAAAGATACTCAGTTATAACATACTTTGAGAAAATCTTCATATAACGAGTAGCTTGAGTAGGCAGTTGGCTGCGTAACAATAAGAGACAGAGGCACCATAGGCAGTTGGTATTGCAGGCATGCACCGAGAGAGGAAGTTGGTAGGCTAATGGGCCACTGTCCGATGGTGGTGGAAAATGTCTTGTACCAGTGGAGATGTGGAAGCAGGAAAGGAGTCAGAGGAAGGCCTGGTGCCAGAGGGAATGAGAGACTGGGAAAGGGCGGCTGTGAGACGTGAGTGAGCTGGGAGGTGTTTGAGAGATCTCTGTTCAGAGAAGCAGTCACATTGAGTGGTAGAGGTGAGGTAAAGTTTGAGATTCCTTTTGAAGGGTCCAAGTGTAGTAGAGGAAGTGCTTCTTTATTGAGGGAATTGAACCATTGAGTGGCTCTATAGATAAAGAACCGCTGACCCATGGAGATATGACATCTGGGAACCTGAAAGGTTAGAGATTGGGCACCACGTGTTTGTTGAGTGCCACTGTAGGAGTAAGGAGTGAGTTAACACCAGGTGGCATGAGACTGAGGGAATCTTTTGGTAAGTAAGCAGGTCTGGTATTGTATTCTGCTGAGTAGTGGTAGCCAGCTGGCCTGTGCATAGAGGTCACAGGTGTGAGTTTGTCGGGCCGTACCGTTAGTAGTTTACAGGCTTTGTTGAGAGAAACTGAGATCCTCGTGGAGGGCACTTGTTGAGGCCGAGCCATAGATGGTAAGGCCATAGTCAATGATAGAGGAGCATAGAGCTGTAGATGGCTAGTTTAAGGGCATCCACAGGTATACAGTGCTTGTGTTTGTGTAGTAGTCCAATCTGTATATTGACGGTCTTGGTGACAGTATCAATATGCCGAGTGTAGGAGAGGTACTATCCAGGGTAATACCAAGGTACTTGAACTCTTGACATGTTCGAGTGGGTTCCCAGTGTGGTTCTTGATGGTGAGGGACAGAGAGTTGTGCCTGCTCCGTTGGTTACAGAAGGACATGGCTTTAGTCTTGCTGTGGTTCAGGACAAGTTTATGAGAATTGAACCAGTCTTCGAGCGCTTGAAGTCGAGCTGTAGCTGGATTCAAGGACTGTAATGTCCTGGTGGCTGGAAAACAGGACTGCATCATCTGCATAGTAATATTTTTGGTTGCAGGCACTGGGAGATTATTGATAAAGAGGAGAAGAGTAGAGGGCCCAGAATAGACCCTGGGGACTCCAGAGCGGACTGGTTTCTCATCCGAAGAGATCCCTGCAATCCTTACACGTTGGATCCGATTATCAAGGTAGCTGGTGAACCATGGAAGGGCATCGCTGGAGATCCCAATGGAGGACAGTTGCTTGAGCAGTAGG
This sequence comes from Neoceratodus forsteri, assembly GCA_016271365.2. Lineage (NCBI taxonomy): Eukaryota > Metazoa > Chordata > Ceratodontiformes > Ceratodontidae > Neoceratodus > Neoceratodus forsteri. The sequence continues at coordinate 1,112,325,569 of CM028129.1, read as the reverse complement.
GGGTGGTTAACTGTGTCGAATGCCTTGGTAAGGTCTATAAATACTGCCCTCCACAATTCCTTTTGTCAAGCATGGCATGGATGAAGGTTGTAAATTCCAGTAGTGCAGTGGTGGTGCTGTGCCCTTTTCTGAAGCCATGCTGCTCTGGGCACTGTATATTGTACTTATCCAGGAATTCAACTAGTTGGTCCGACACTATTCGCTCCAGTGCTTTAGATAGTGGGGGAGGAGGAGATAGGTCTGTAATTGGTGTGGAGCATCCTATCTCTGCTTTTGTGAACCGGTGTGACAGTGGCTTTCTTCCAGAGAGAGAGAATAGCCCAATCTAAGCGAGATTGAAGATCTTTGTAAGTGGTTCTAAGATTTCATCGAGGACTTGTGCCAGCAGTTTCAGGTCAAGGGAGTCACCACTGTACTCTTGTTTGCCGATGGCCTTTTGAATGTATTTTCTAGCTACTTGAGGTGGGACATCCTTAAAAAAACTCTGGGGTTGTACTTTCTAGTTGGGGGTAACTTGGGAGGAGCTGGAGGGAGGTCAGTTGAAAAAATTTGGTGGAAGGACACTGTCCAGGTTTGTAAATGCATTATTAAAAGTGCTGGTGATAGTACCTAGGTCGAGTGTAGGAGTGCCATGAAGGTTGAGCATAGTGGGCGTGCTTTAAGATCCTTGCCTGTGAGCTCTTTCATGTTGTTTCAGAATTTGTTTCCTGGCCCCAAGAGTTGGTCAGAGCCTCTTTGTAATAGCTGCATTTAGCATTCCATATTTTTGAGTGCAATCATTTCTGGCTGCTTTGTATAATTGTATGTTTACTTGCATTGGAGTTGCACGAGCACAATGCCAGAGGTGGTCTCTGTGCTTGAGTAGAGTTAAAAGGTCAGTAGTAACCCAGGGGTTGGTCTGTCCTTTGATCTTCATATTTTTCACTGGTGCATAGATGTCACTGGCTTTGTTGAAACGTTTGATAAATAGGTCCAGAGCTTTGTTGGTGTCACTGAGGAGTCAAGCACTGCCCAGTTCAGCCTGGTTAGATGGGATTTTAACAGCTGGAGGTGCCCTTGTTTGATAACCCTGGCATAGATAAGCTTGGAGGGGCTTGTGGTATTTGTTTGACCAGGAGCAGATGACAGGCAAGTGGTCACTTATTGTATCCGGGAGTACAGAAACATTGGAGATGCATTCAGGGCGGTTAGATAGAATCCAGTCTAGAAGCATAAGGGAGCCTGTCCTATAGTTACACCTAGTGGGGCATTGGCCAGTTGAGTGAGGTGATGCACCGTGGCTGCATCCTTATAGGTAGCTTGATCAAAGAATGTTGATCTTTCACTGCTCTTATATTTTTGTATGATCTCTTTCAAAATTCAAGTACTGTCATATGTTTTATTTGAGTTGCCTGTAATTTGTTATTTTCTGATGTGGAACCTTTGTAAATGAGCTTCCAGCTCAAAGGTGTACTCCTAGATTTCAATAAATAAATAAAATAAACACATTTTTGTGTGGTAACACCAGTATGGTGGGCAGCCTGTTTTTTTTTTAACTTTCAAACTGAAACAATGGACAACTTCATCAGCAGTCTCTACAGAATGTGAAGAATCATAACTTGTGTGTTTTAATATAGGGACAATCTGAGGCCCAAGGGGTGGACAGCATATCAACCCTTTAATACTCAGAGCTCATAGTTCTGAATGAGATCTCAAACCTCTGTATTTTAAAAAAAATCTGGTGGTCTGAGAATTATTTTTGACGACCCTGCTGAATTCCTGTAGGCAATAAGAGGAAAAGGCCAGGAAGTACCTCCCAAGCTGAACAGGGACCTAAGACAACTAATTCTGCTGAAAAGATCTGGGTTGCTTTTTTTCCAGAGGGAGTTTAGAGTAGCACTAGGCACACTGAAACTACTGCAAACGTGTAGTAGACTTATGATAACCAAGGAAGGATTGGATGCCAGGATATCATTAGGAGCTGAAGATAATACCAAAGCCTTCTTCCACTACAGAAATGGAAGGAGGAAGTAGGCGGGGGACCCTTGCTGTACTGGACTGATATATCAATCCAGAATTCCTGTATATTCTAATTCTCTTGGCAGCCTAAGGATTAAAAGCAGTAATGTGGGGAGGAACCAGTGAGATAGCCAGAGGTGAAGGCTGAGGTGTTTAATGAGTTCTTCACTTCAGCAATCATCAGAAGGCCCCCGGGTGGGAGAGGCTTCACTGGACAGGCCCATAACATTAGGGGGTAGCCAAGATACAGCCATTGGACAGCATACCTGCCCTGATAGCTGACTACCTGTCAAAGACAAAGCCAGAAACCTCCCAAGGGGTGGACAGGCTGACCCCAGAATTGTAGTGGAGTTATAGATTAATTGATGATACCATTCTCAATAATCTTTCAGGATTCTGTCTGAATGGGTGTGGTACCAGAGGACTGAAAAGTGGCCAATGTTGTCGCTCCATCTTCAAGAAGGGAGTAAGATCACACCTGGGAAATTACAGGCCAGTCAGCCTGATATCAGTGCTGGGAAGGTCCTGGAGGCCATTATCAGGGACAGAATAATGGAGCACTTGGTTGTGGGCAAGGTTCTTGATCCTCTCAGCTCGGGTTTATAGGAGTCACTGAATAGTTTGATGCCTTTTTGGATTAACATGTGTCTTTTGTATATAAACATTTTTATTGAAATTTAATATCACAAAGCAGAGAATGAAACAGACATGGCAGCTCAAAAGTTTCATAGCAACACCATCACAGACAATAATACAGGAAGTCAGAATCATACATTTCAAAAACAGTACCGTGAAAAATATTAAACTACTAACATTACAACACCTGTAAGAAAACAATTATAGAAAACAGAAGCATATCTCTTAATGGTACTACATTCCATTCTACACATTTAATAACAAAGAAAAAGAACCATGGTAACAGGTCTGAAATGCCAAGCAGAAATCAAAGAAAATACATTTTTAGAGAAAAGCCTGCATAAGCCAATAAAGAGTTCACCAATAACAATGCTGGCCTGCGATCAACAGCACCTCTCCTTCCTCTCATTCTCCCCTCTCCCTGTCTCAACCCTCTTCACTCACCACTAGGGATAAGTCCACCCTGAGGAACATCTTCTCTCATCCTATTCACTAAAGGAGAATGCCGCCTCCTTGGCCACTACCTGGTTAACCTCTCTGGTCTCCTTCTATTCCCTCCTGCCCATACATTTCTCCTACTATCACTACTCTCCCTTGCTGGGGACACTGAATGCAACCCTGGCCCAACAAACCCCCATATCACCCCCACCTCCAGCATCTGGACAAATGCCCCTGGTCTTAAAATTGCACATTTCAATGTCTGCAGCCTTCCATCTAAATTCACTGACCTTGAGGCTTGGATTGAGCTACACAAACCCCAGTGCAGAATGCTGTAGCCCGGTGTTGACTGGGACAAGGAGATCAGTCATATTACACTGGTGCTGCGAACTACACTGGCTTCCTATATGGTGGCGGATCACCTTAAAGTCATTTTATTGACTTTCAAAACCCTTCATGATCAGGGTCCGACCTATCTGAAAGAACTTCTGGTGCCTTACTGCCCCGGGCCGATCGCTCCGCTTTCAGCCGACGAGGGGAAGCTGTTAGAGATTCCAAGAGAGGAATTTAAAATCTCTTCGGTAGCAGAGCATTTTCTTATGCCGCACTCCACTCTTTGGAATTCTCTACCATGCTGGTTAAGGGAGCACCTCCGTGGAGGTATTTAAGAATGATTTAACAACCTACTTATGGGATTTGGCTTATCTTGACGATTAATGGAAATTATTTATAAATACCTGCTATTGTATGGATGATTGTATGGCTTGTTCTAACTAAATGTTGTTTTAATGTATTTTTATATGTTTTAAATTGATATTGCATATTGTGTTTGATGTAAAGCACCTTGATATTCTTGAAAGGCGCTTTAAAAATAAAATTATTATTATTAATATTATTATTATATTCTAGGACTCACTGAAACATAGCTAAAGCCACACCACACGAAGCACCTTCAAAATACCTGGCTACTCTTACCTATGCCTCGACAGGCCAGGCAGAAAAAGGTGGTGGTGTGGCCCTGCTCCTAAGGGAACCCTCTCAGCTAGGATTGTCCCACACTCCCGACCTTTCTCACCTAGTGAATGGCTACTCCGAACTGACCCTGGGATCCTGCAAGAAACGCTATTTTGGTTGCTGCTACAACCCCCACGAATAGAACCATTTGACTCACCAGCCTCCTCCAAGGCCTGAGCTGTCTAACTCCCCATAGGGACTCTATCCTTCTCAGCGACTTTAATCTAAACTGGCTGAGCTGCCACCAGCCTGACTATGTATCCCTGTTAAAGCAGCACAACCTGGTGCAGGTGATCACTCTTCTCACCAGACTTAATCCATGCTCAGCCACCCAGACTCTACTAGACTGGATCCTCATAAACAAGGAGGACCAAGCATTACTCGCTGGCACCATGGCTGATTCTGTAAGTGATCATTCACCGACCTATCTCCTCTGGTCTTTCAAACAAAGCGCAGCCCACCCAAATACCATCTCTAAGAAATTTCAGCTGCTCATTCTCCACAGATCTCTTTGAGGAGGCCCAGTCCTTGTACTGGTCCATGCTTTTTCCCTTTCAATGTAGCCATGGCAGTTTCCACATTTACCCAGACTCTACTAACACCCAGGACCTGCTTCCCTGTCACTACCAGACAGGTCAGAGGCGGGTGCTCGACTGAGTCTCTAAAGACCTCCTAACCCTTATGAAGGCCAGAGACTACGCCTGGTCCATTTTCAAAGCAACCCCTCTCTGCCCTCTGGGATGCTTATGGGCACATGAGGAACAAATGTAAACAACAGGCCAAATTTTTGAAACAGACCCACTTCTGCAACCTGCAAAAGGCCAACCTTGAAACCCTAGAAAATTCTGGGACTCAATCAGTTCCCTCCTAAACCCCGCCTGCAGCTCGCTGCACCACATCTCTCAACTCCCAGGATGGGCTGCTGACCGACCCTCACGATGTGGCCAGTGTCTTCAACTGTAAGTTCACCAACTTATCCATGTACCTAAATAAGCTGCAAACTGCCCAACCTCAAAGCCCGGCCCAATATCTGACACACTGCCATCCTCCTCCAGCTCTGCCACTCACCTTCAAATACCCCATTCTATTTTAAAGCCCTCTCCATACATGATACAGTGAAGCTACTCAAACATCTACTAACCACGGCTCCTCCGGATCTGATGGCCTATCTCCAGTCTTTCTACGCTGATCTCTTCAGCGATTGCCAAATCACTCACCTTCATCTTTAACCTTGCCCTTTCCACCTCCTCCATGCCTGACCCACAGAAGATAGCTAAGGTTATCCCCATTCTTAAATCCGTGACCCCAAATCCTCCGACAATCATCATCCCAATATCCATCCTCCTCATCTCAGTAAACTACTAGAGAGAGCAGTCTACAGTCAGCTCACTAAGTACATAAGCAAATACACCCTCTTATGCAACCAACAGCATGGCTTTCACAAGAATCATTCCACCGCCACTGCCTCGCTTCACTGACCCGACCACATCCTCTCTAACATGGATAATGGTAAAGCCACCGGGACTGTCTTCATCGACCTTTCAAAGGCTTTTGACATGGTTAACCATGCTCTCCTTACCTCCAAGCTTAGCCTCCTTGGTTGTTCTCAGAAAGTCACAAGCTGGTTCACTAGTTACCTAACTGATCACTCACAATTCATGTGTATTGGTCAAACCTGCTCCCCTACTCAGCCTGTCTCTGTGGGGGTCCCTCAAGGCTCAATCCTGGGTCCTCTCCTTTTCTTCTTATTCATTAATGCACTTCTCTTTGACTGCCTCAACTGTAACTCTCTCCTGTATGCCGATGACCTTCAACCAAGCAATCAATCAATCACTTTATTTAACCAGGCATAAACACCATTGAGCAAGCTCATTTTCAAGGTGGTCCTGGGCATAAATACAATACAGTACACTTCATAAGATTACAATTACAGTGGACAATGGTGCAAAAAAAAAAAGAAAAACATTGTGAAGGTGCAGTCCAATATAGGCCTATACATGCTGGTCAACATAATTAACATGCAAAGGTACATAATGATAAGCTTTACTGAAATGAGAAGAGACAACAATCCCATATAGTCTCCACTGAGTAAGAGCTCATACCTAAATGATAAAATAAGGAGGTATTAAGGAATAGGGTAGAAACTGGGGTGAAAGAGTAGGCAGCCAAAGGGAAGCCAGAATAGGTAAGGTAGAGAATAGGCAGGGTCATCTTGGATTAGGGAACTAGGCTTGTAGGTCCTAGGTTTCTGTTGTTAGGAATGTGGGTGGATGAAGTACTTAGGCGAGGGATTTGAGAGTGGCACCAAGGCTTAGGGGTCATCGGTATTGAAACAGTTGCATGATTCCTTCAGATAATCCGTTAATAGAGCTTTGAATGTGAAAATGCTTGGAAGTGAGGATAATTTTAATGAGTCTTGCATAGTGTTCCAAAGTGATAGAAGTGAGAAGTTGATTGCTGCTGAGCCAAGGGTAGCTTTCACTCTAGGAATCTGGAAGCAGATTAAGGAGAAGCATCTCAGGCCATAGGAACCTTTAGCCCATTTGAAGATGTTCGAGATGTATGCAGGAGGTTATCAGATAATGCTCTAAAAATCAGAGAGAGCATTCCTTTTCTTCTAGTTGAGAGTGAGGTCCATCCCGAAACCTGGTATAGATGACAGTGATGTGTACTCTGAGGTAGATTTAAGATAAATCTTAAAGCCCGTGGTAAGGGTGTCCAGTTTGTTTAGCATCGTTGATGAGCAATGACTGTAAAGGAAGTCAAGCGTAGTCCTAGTATAGGTAGGAATGTAGTTTGTACTAGTCTCATTCTGGCTTCTAACATGGTAGGTGTTTAATGCGATAGAATAAACCTAATCACTGTCTTATTTTCTTCAAGGTTTCATTTAAGTGGCTCAGAAAGTTGACCTTGTCCTCTTCCACAGTGACAAATCCACGGCGCATTTTCCTCAGTTCTCTCCACACAACTATGCTGCAGCCCACAGCTGGTTCTCAAAAACTCCTCTTAGTAAATGCCAAAAACTAAATCCATGCTGTTTGGATCTAAGCCCTTCCTGGCCAAAATGAAAACCGCGCCCTTACGCATTCTCACCCCAGATGGTACAGCCCTGGAGGGCGTCAACACCTACAAATACTTAGGAGTACTGCTCGACCCTCCCTCACTTTCACTGAGCATGCAAATTCCTTGTCAGAAGGTTCCATTAAAAGTTAGGTGCCGCCATAGATTTAGGCAATACTCACCCTCAGAAGCTAGATTAGCCATTGTCCAGAGTAATCTTCTCTCTATTCTTGACTACTGCTCCCTATTTATACCAGGATCTCAGTTACTGCTATGGCTAAACTCTCTGCTGCCTACAACAGCGCCTGCTGCTTTACTTATTGGCCCCATTCTCCACCCACCACTGCACCCTCTATAATACCCTTGGATGGCTACCGCTGCAAGGTCGCTTTGACTGAGCCTCTGCTGCATGGTGGACAATGTCATCCCATGGCTCCAGAATCCCCCTAACTGCCCTTCTGAAAACCTGAAGACTCCTCCAACCTCCACTCAAATGGTACTCCCTCTAGCTGTTCCTAGGGTATCCACCAACATGGGTAGTAGAGCTTGGTCTGCAGCTGTCCCTTGCAGTGAAACAAACTACCGGCTGAACTCGGTTCCATTGACACACACTCCAGTTTCAAGTCCTGCCTTAAAGTCTGGTTCCTGGAAAACTCATCCTCTTGATGCTCCCAGGGATCTCTCATCAACCCACACTAGTCAACTCCCCAGCCCAGGGGTTTCCCACCTACCCACACTAGTCAACTGTCTTGCCTACAACTGTTATATTGCATTTTCACAGTAATATTTGACTTCCTTGCCTGTCATGATTGTATATACATTTATTTTACTGAGTATTCTGTGTATTACTTGCTCACTGGACGATGCAGTCTCTCATTGTACACTGTGCATACGATTTGTTTGTTTGTACCAAGTCTTCTCATGTCTGATATTGAAACCTTGTATTCACTGTTCTCAAATGGACCTATGCATCAAACCTGTATATTGTGTCTACTATTGTTGCTTGTATCAAATCTGTTTCATGTGTATTACTGTTACCTTTTATACTCACTGTCACCCGGCACCATGTGTTATGGCCTGGTTGTGCCTGAAAATGGTCCCTGGGATCAGTGCACTCCTTCGAGTTATCAAAATCATAAATAAATAAAAATAAATTAATTAAAAAAAACTAAATATCCTAACTCAATAACTAGAATCATCCTGCTTGGTATCTATGTGCACCCCAAAATGGGAATGCCGAGGTGCCCAATCTACTTGAAAAACTGGGAGTTTCCATTTTTCCAAAATAAAACCTGCAGAATTGATGCCGATTTGTACATGGCCTGTAACCAACTTATATAAGGAGGAGGGAAGGATGTTCTCCAGTGACAAATAAGTAGCCTTTAGCCTCTATCACCGGAATGTAAAAATACCTTATATTTTAAGGACAAATGGTCGAAGTAAAAGTGAATGTCCTTGGAGCCAGAAGCATGAAGTATGAGGGAGAGATAAGTTAAGGGTTCACTCCACTTTATGAATAATTCTTCCCCACTGCTCCTTTAACAAAGGGCAGCCCACAATATATGAAAAGGATCAACACATCTTGTACAAAGATGGTATAGTACACGCTTTCAGGTCCAACAGGTTATTTTGTCAAGTGCAATAGCAAACTAGGCATAAGACGCTTAAATTTCATTATAGTGTGATGCATCTGTTTCAAAATAATGACAGAATGGTCAAAAGGAAGGGTGTGTGGACAATGGAAAGGAACAGGTCTATAGCTGTGAGGAGCTGATTTGCAGGAAGTGCTAAGATATTTTGTAAGAGAGGCTGAATGGGTGTGTTTAACATAAAGGTTTCTGTGACAGGGACACAGGACATAATTATTTCAGAGATACACAAAGTGCAGAGTAGGTAACAAATGAAAAACAAAACAAACAACCCCGAAAAAACAGCTGTTTAAAGTATTACAGTATTACAGGTGTTAGAGTTTTCCATGGTGTGTCATACATTCAGTGTCCTAAGTGAGCCTGTTAAGTTACAGTTATGTTGTTTGATATAGTTTAACTCCTTGTCCTTCTTTCCTGTGCATTTTTGAAGTTGTTTCTTGTCTCTTAGTATCAGAACAGACAGGTCTGAGAGGGAGTGGTCTGGTTGGGAAAAATTGTGTCCTACTGGTGTACTGCTAACCCAGTTTAATTCTGTAAGCAGTGATGGTTCATCCAGAGGGCCCCTACCCATATTGTGAAGATGCATGTAGCACCTTGCTGCATAATTTGTGTAGGGTCCAAAGGGCACTACCTGAATATTGCATTCATGTAACGCTGCACTATGAAATTTGTGTAGTCTGTAAGGCCCTATGCAAATTATGCGAACATACATGAGGCTGTGGTACAGAATTTGCCTATGTAACACTGCACTATGGAACTTGCATAGGACGTCTCACCTCTGAAACAACATTGATGAAGTGGAGAACATACAATGTACATCAAGCAAGATCATACAACAGGCACAGGAGAGGCCATGCGAGCAGCATCAATAAAATACATGTATTAGTTGTTTGATGAGAAAAAGGTCATATAACTACATACAGTATATATTGCATTAACTTTCTCCCAAAAAAGAGGAAACTTATTGAAAAAAACAAAACCTGCATTAATGCATCACTTAGGACTCAGCTTAACACTATGAAAATATGGAAACAAAGGCGTTAGGGTTTTCAACCCTACAGTAGTTCCCCTCCCCAAGAGCAGTAAAAAGGACAAGACCATACAGCCAACTACAGACAGCCAACCGCAGGCGGCCATTATCAGGTAACACAAATAACATGCAACTGTTTCCTGAGTACACAAATGCATTAGCACTTATGTAGTATCTTAAAATTATGCAAACAGGATGCTGCACTTAAAAAAAAAATACTCCATCAGTATTGTTTAGAAATGTAACAAGTACGACTCAACTACCAAAGCACCAAAGGGTGGTGTGTAAATGTATATGTTAGCATATATGCAGAATATGAAGCATTTTATATATGTTTAGGTTCCTCGGGTTAGTTTTAACTGATAATCACCGATAAAACACCACCAATGTGTTTTTATTGATTTTGGTTAAAATCGATAAGCACCGAATTACTTGCATTCCAGAAGGGGAGTTCAGTATGCTGATAACGCATATGCGCCACTCGCACATCATATGCCAACCACCACCATGAGGAAGAAGAGATTGATAAAAGGAGCAAACGTAAAGCTAAAATGGATGGCAGCAGATGCAAAGCAAAATGCCCCAATGCTCCAAGACACCTGTACAATATGTCTTGGAGCACAAAAGATTTCATGGTCAAGGATCTCCATGACAAGCGAACATTGATTTGTAAATACTGCAGAGTTACTTTGCCGGTTGTCCCGGAAAACTGCAAGTCGACTTAGAGCATGTGCTTTACAAAATGCATATAAATCAAAAAGCAGCCCCTGGAAAATGAAGAGCACAGACTCAGCCAAATGTCTCTTACTGAAACCATCACCTGCTTCAAGTGCAAAAGAGAGGATGAGGACGTTGCACATGAGTTTGCCAAAGCGATGATGCAGTCTGGTGTAAGCCTGAATCAAACTGACAGCCCTCTGAGAGATCTTTTTAGACAATGGGCACCAGCAGCATGAATAATGCTGAAATTGGGCCAAATGTATGACAAATATCTTCCGAGGTATTTAATTCAGACATAAAGCACATTCTTGATTTGCTTAATGGCGTCAGATTACAATCACTATCGATGAAACACCTGAGATGCATGGCAACCCGACTGTGGTCTTTCTTTATTTTTGCCGACTGACAGAAGGGCTGAGTCAGCGTACTATTATGGCTGACCTTGTGGTGATTGAGTGCTGTAATGCTGTTTCAATTGCAGCATTAACACAAAAGGTGCTTGACATTTATGGAAAGAACTGGGAGGATGTTGTATGCATATGCAGCGACAATGCCAGCTACATGAAAAAGTTATGTGAGGATTTAAAGAAAGCTCACCCACAGATTAAGGCATTCCCTGTCCAAGATCTGTGTCACCTGTTGGATGGCGTACTTAAGGCGGCAATCATCTCTTCTAGCATCCTGGAAAAGGTGGTGAACTTTATCTTGCATTCTGGGACACTATTTAAATATGCTCGGAGCTTAAAAGAAAGTACTTTGTAATCTGCTCATGCCTAAGGGTAAAACAAAAGATAATCCCCAGCATCACACATAGCCGCTGGTATTCTGTTATAGAGGCTGTAGAAAGCTTGTTTGCCATGTGGAGATCATTTACTATTTTTCTGTTTAGTGAAGATGCTGAAGGGAAACAATATGAAGAACTTAGAAAGCACATTGGCACTAAGATCAAAAGAACACTGTGTACTGTGTTTTAAACTTTCTTACTGAGAATATGAGACCACTGATTGATATAATGAAAAAACTTTAGTCAGAAAACACACAAGTCCATCAAGATTTTAACATTGTGGGAGCGGACACTAAAATTCTGTTAGAGAGCAAAATTGATGGTGGCAGCTCTGAGTTTGGACCTGCAGCAAGTGCACTCTTGGTTGTTTGCCACTAGAACTCGGCAAGTGCTGGAGAAAACTTTTCAGATTTTCTACACAGCTATGTATGACAAATTGCAGGCTGTCATGACAAGAAATATCCCATATCCAACAATGGGATTTGAATTAAATGAAGGCTCTGTGGTACTCGGCTCAAGTGTTTGATCCATTTAGAAGACATGAATTCTCTTCCAGCTTTGAACATTATATATTTATCTTGGAGACTTTTAACAAACATGACTCAGACTTGCTATGTGTCTAGTTTGATGAGTACTTTGCAGAACAATTACCTACTAACATAGACTTAGAAGTGCACACATTTTGGAGGGGTAAAATGAAGCAGTGGCCAGAACTGAGTGAATGTGTTTTGTCTATTCTTGCATTGCCTGACTCTAGTGTTAATGTAGAGGCCCCTTTCAGAGGTCAGGGCATTTACAGCTAGAAAAGAGAGAGGCAGAATGTCAAAACAAGCACTGAAAATGCATTGCATGATTTATTACAATAAATTTAGCATTTAATGTTTTGTCATATCAAGCAGGTGCACTGTCTATTCTGCTATTGATTATATGGTGCTATTAATATGTGCAATGATGGTGCTAATAATAGAGGTTATGTGCAATACTTGATATCAGTATTTATGACTGCAACAACATGGTACACAGTGCATTTTTTTTTTTTATTTATTTGAATAAACACTGATAAATACTGAACATGTGTAATAACTTCTTTATTTACACGGAAAACACATAATTTTAACACTTGAAAAACATGCAAGAAAAGTTAAAATAGACACCTTTTAAGACAAATAAACACCTAAAACCAGAAACCCTATATATGTTGCATCAAAGAAGCATATAATCTGAATTTAGGTGGACAAATACATACTGCCAAGCATACCTACAGCATAGAGAAACAGTATGAAATAATAGTCACGATGTGCAAGTCTGCAGCACAGAAATGAAATGGAAGAATGAATATCATCAAAATGTGTTGACCCTAATGTTACTCAGGTTATACTGATGAAAGTAAGAAATTGACAGTGGTGTAAAAGTAATGCTCCAATTTTCGTACAACACAGTTATTTTCTTACTTCTTCATATTTGTTACAAAATTATCGGGCATAAGAAAGGTTTGTGATGTATTTTCTGTCTTAAATCAAAAATTAAATGATGGTACACTTTTTATAGCACTTAAGCTATTACAGTGCTATGACTGATTTTATTCCACTCGTGTTTGTTTATTGAGTGCTCTCACCCCGACACTGTGATGTAATGTACCCAGTAATGCTCCAGAATGAGAGTACACTGTACACAGGATTAGAGGTACATTGTCACCCAATGCTTCTGAGCCCCAACAGGCCAGAATCAGGTAAGTGATGTATAGTTAAATTAAGATGATATACCTTAATGAAATGTGCAATGTGTGAACTGATTCTTCCTTTGTGAGATATCATATGTAAATTCCGATGGTGGTAAAATGGATGTTAATCGTGCCGGTCTCCACAGAAATATAAAAGGTAAAAAAGCAACTGTGTTGTGATGACATCAGTAACTTGCACACAAATTGCTAACACAGGTCGCAAGGAGGTGGATGTTGGCACCGGACAAAGAGAGGTGGAGTCAGAAATAGATTCCAAATACTTGTCAGGATTTTATTCACACAAATGGGGAAAGGGAACATGGTCACAGGGAACTCTTATCCCCACTTTCCTGTATGAGGAGGACACTCAACCAAACGACTGTAACAGCTCTGCTTTAAGAGCGTTCTATCCTCTATACCCTGTAGGAGGGTGACTCTATGCACACTTTCAGTAATTAACTGTAAAGCCCGCTTTACGGGTGTTCTATCTATTGAGATCAGTGAATCACCATGCAGTTTCTAATACTACCCTGAGGTGCACCTATACCTAAGGCCTATTACCTGGAGTGCTCCACTCTAAGGAACTCTATAGCATGTCACTTACAAGACTCTACATATGTCAATACAAGGCAGTTTATGTACAGTTGAGCTTTCTCTGTCGTTGAAAAAATGGGTTGGGGATATGAAACAGGGGAACACTTGGCTGACTGGCTAGAATGAGTTAAAAACTAAAGGAATGCAGAGAAGATTTTGAACAGGCCATGAGTTCTTAGTCACACCCCACCTCTCTAGGGTTGCCAGAATTTCAGAACAATGTAAAGATTTCTCGGCTCAAACCCACTGAGAGCCGTCGGAATTGAAACACAACAGACCCTGCCACAGTCCGCTTCTGACTGCAGGGAAAAGAAGATACTGAACAACCAGCCACAGCCCACTTCTGGAATGCCAAGACATGAAGAAGATACTGAACACCAAACCACAGCCTGCTTCTGGACTGTCAGGAGATGAAGAACAACTTGAACACCCAGCCACAGCCCTTTTCTGGACTGCAGGGCACAAAGAAGATGCAGAAACTCCAGCCACAGCCCACTTCTGGACTGCTAGGACATGAAGAAGATACTGGAAGAAGGAAGTCTGTGGAATGTGAGAGGATAGTAGGATTCTGGGCACCAAGGCCAGATGAGCCAAGGACTAAATGTAAAATAAGAAACAGGACGATGATACAGGGTACTGAAACAGAAGATCTGACAGCACTTCGGTACAGACTGCAAAACAAGAAAACAGATGGCAGACTTTGTATTAGGCCAGGCCATACACTGGGAACTGAAGAAAGGAAAATAATGAACAGGATGTTGCAACTGAGATGACTGGCATGGTTCTTCAAGAATTTGCTGCTGGTTGCTTCAGAGATACACTGTAGATGATTTCTGGAGTACTGAAGAAGATTGATCTGGATACAAGTTAGTGGAGTGATTCTGGAAACTTGCTGAAGACTGATACGAATACCTTATGATGCTGAAATGCTGGCAACAAAGCAATACTTTCTGATACTGAAATGCGGGTACAAAGCAATACAAAGACAGTCTGGCACTTTTACTGTTCATAGAAATAACAGCAATGCAATGAAAGTCTCAGTTCAGTATTGCAGTAGTCAATTATACAGTCTCAATGTCCAGACCACAGTAGATAGACAGGCACTTTACTATTCTGGGTGAACCCTAACTTCAGTGGACCAAACTAGCAGGGATCACTCTAGCTAGATCAGATTCTCCTGTTACTGTGGGTCTGTGTGGCTAGCTAGGCTCCCTCAACATCTGGGGTCACTAATGCTGCTGGGCCCCTTTAAATCTCTGGGCCTTTCTTATGCCTTCCTGTCACTCTCTTATCTTTAACTTCAGTCTGGGCCTTTCCTGCCCTTGCCCTGCCTTAACTCCACCTCCAGGGCTTCCCTTTATTAATATTTATAACTTCTCCCTACAGAGTCTCTCTACTAGGCCCCTCCCTGGGTGTTGCTAAACCCAGATGAAGAAGAAGAAGATGGGCCAGGTTGGGCGTGTTTTAGGATGCTCCTGCAACCAGTTTGAGATTCTGGGATTTTGTTCTCCTCTGTTTCCTCCGTTTTGGATTTTATTGCCATTTAGATAATAAACTGTAGTAAATAAAAGATGTTTTTGACTGTGTTAGCAACCGTCTTTCTCCTGTTTTAATGATAGAGCGACACGAGTCATTGCTAATAACCCGTGTGTACTGGGCCATTTGTTTTGAGCCCATCGTTATTTTGCTCAGTGAAGACCTGTGTGGATTTCCTGTGTTTCTTCTGGAGAGTGATTCAGACTTATTGGGATTTACTGCTTTTGGCCTGGATTTGTGTTTTGGTCGGCTGGGATTGGAGATAGGATGCCTGTGGAAGAGCTGAGGAAAGATGGTAGATCACTTTGAAGCCAATTTTATTGGGATTGATGCTGTGTGAGAAGATCAGCATGAATTGAACTGTCCTCTAATAGCGCTTTTGTTGGGTGCAGGACTTGGATGATATTGCAGCAGTGTCCGACCCTGCGAGGATCAGTAGCCTGAATTCTGAGCTGTCTGGGGAGCTGAGCTATGGTCCAGTTGGGTAGTCAATGGAATGGTTTGTTGGTTCGCTCAGGTTCTTCCAGGGTCAACTGGTGGGTTGGCGCTGTAGAGAACCGAGTGGAGCAGTTAATAATTTTTCAGGCTGCAATCCTCGTATGGGTTTCTGCCTTTATGGTACATGGACCATGAGTGAGGACGTTCGTTCCAAGGATCCCCTACCTGCACATGGTCAGATTTACATTTTATTTAAATATCTGTTGCTACTTGGCAGGCAGTGAGTGTACCTGTGCTTTTATTTTTTTTTCCTGTAGGTCTCCCAGGTAGTGAGAGGACCTGGGGACTGAAAATCATTCATAATTTTGCTTTTCTTCTGGCTCTGGCAGACCGTGGAGAGGCCTGTACCTCATCAACTCCCTGAGGCAGTGAGAGGGCCCTAGGGACTGAAGATATTTGTAATCTATGTTCAATTTGCTTTGCATTTTGGATTTAATTTACAGAAGTTTACTATTTCTTGCGACTGAATTATTCCCAAGTTTATCTACCCTTGTCCGAGACTCTGTGTTTTACATTTTACATTTTATAATTTTTATTTTAGAGTTTAAGGTTAGGGGAGGGTAATTGAGGTTATTTATTTATTTTATAATAGGATGGGTGTTTGAGGTTTATTTATTTTATTTAAATAAGTGTTAAGAGTTTATTTTTAGTTGTTATTTTGCTTTATTTTATGTTATTTAATTGTCTTAAATATTTTAGGAATTTTGCTGGTTAGTAGGGGTTATTGCTGTATTGGTTGCCAGACTGTGTGAGGCCTGCTCCCACCGTGTTCGCTATTCATCCTCTGCTCTCCATGCTCTCGGCCTCCCCATTGCAGTTTACAACATGCCAGCGCTAGGGCACTGAGTATCGCTCGTAGAAGGAGAAGGAAGACTGGGAGGTGCAAACAGTGGAGGGTGAATGAGTGGGGTCACTGCATCGGGTCATGAGTTCCAGGAAATGCCCTGCGGCAAAATGGAACCAAGATGGTAGTCCACCATGTCTGGTTTCCATACCAAAGGTACCACCAATTTTGGTGGGCAAGTAGCAGGCGGCCTGGAGGTTCATCCAACTTGGGTGGTGTTATGCAATGCCAGGCCCATTAAGAACATGACTGCAATTATTGCAGATCTCGTGGGAACAGTGGACTTGGCTTGCATCACTGAGACCTGGCTGGATGAGAACTCTGGCCCATACTGGAGGCTTAACTCCAGCTGGGTATTTGGTGATTCATCGCCAGAGATTGGATCACGGTTGGGGGTTGTGGTCTGTTTTAAGACCAAACTTAATCTTACAAGTGTACAGTGTACCAGTTGAGAAGACTGAGTCATTTGAGTGTACTGTGGTAGCAGGTGTAGGTTGTAGGATTGCTCTCATTTACCGTCCGCCGGTGATGAAGTGGTTCCTTTAGAGTAAGGTGATTCCTCATCAACATGGCATTTGAGTCGCCTTCAGACTGATGGTTCTGGGTGACTTAAATGCCGGGTCAATGATGAATTCTCTCAATTTGGACAGCACTTCTTCCAGTTGATGTCATCTCTGGGTCTTACACAGATAGTTACCTCTGCTACCCATAAACATGGCCACTCTCTTGACTTAGTCTTCCTCCTGGGGATCAAGGCCTCTGATTTGAGGGTGGAAACAGTTGGATGGTCCGATCACTACACCGTGGAATTTAGTTTTAGCAACCCCTTCGTAGGCCTACCCCTGTGGAGATGGTCGGGTATCGCCTTTACGAGATATTAGTTCTGAAGGCCTGGCGGTGGTACTTGACCTATCGTCCATTCCAGTGGCAAACAGTGACCCAAAAGGCTCTCATGGTGGCTTATAATATGGCTATTTTGGCAGCCCTGGATGTCATTGATCCTGTCTGTGTTCGTCCCTTCTACTTTGGCCTCGATCCCCATGGTTTGATGGGACTCTGAGGGACATGCGGCGACTAGGAAGAAGGTTAGAGCACTGCTGGTGGAAATCTCCCTTGATGCAGACCGCCTTAGATTGATGGATCATTATCAAGCTTCTATCAATCTGCAATCACCTGTAAGAAGGCAGAGTTCCTGTCCGGGGAGATTGCGGCCGCCAGAATCGCCAGCTCATCTTTTCATACTGTACAGACTGTGCAACCCTGCCTGTCTGCATGTGTCGAAAGCTTTTTGCAGGTACAGTGTGATGAGCTTGCTCATTTCTTTTGCGAATAAGGTGGCTGACATCAGGGTGGTACTCCAGCTGGCACACTTATGGGTGTTGCTTTGGACCAGCTCATGGCCTCTGCCTCTCAGTATTCCTGGAGTACTTTCAACCAACCAGAGTTCATGGATGTCGATTGTCCAGGGTGTGCACCCTACGTGCTGTAGTTTGGACCCAGGACCAACTTCCCTGATTTTGGGTTGTATTGAGTCAATCGGTCCAGTCCTAGCACGGATAGTCTGGGGCTTCTTGAAACAGGAGAGTTTCTTAGCTCTCTGAAGGAGGCGGTGGTAACACCCCTCTTGAAGAAAGCTTCTTTGGACCCTGACTGCCATGCGAACTACAGACCAATCTCAAACCTCCTTTTTTGGGAAGGTGATTGAGTAAGTAGTGGCCACACAGCTGGAGAACCATTTGACCATCCATGACATCTATGAACCTCTCCAGTCCAGTTTTGAAAGAGGCATAGTACTGAGACAGCGCTGGTTCAGGTGCTCAATTATCTCCTGATGGCTAGAGATCAGAAAAACGCCCATCTTGGTTCTTTAGATCTCTCATCAGCATTTGACACTGTGGACCATTGGGTTCTACTTGATTGCCTTAGGTTCATCTGTGGACTGTCTGGTACAGTCTTCAGGTGGTTTATATCTTTTCTCACCAGAAGAACTCAGAGAGTGGTGTCTGGAGTTTATTCTTCAGACCCAGTTTCTCTGTTATGTGGGGTTCCTCAGGGTTCAGTGTTGTCCCTCATGTTGTTTGCAGTGTACATGCTGCCCTTGGAAACATTGTAAGAGGGTATGGGCTGAGGTTTCACTGCTATGCTGATGATACCCTGCTCTACCTTTCTTTGCACCCAACCAGGATGGAGCTCTCTCAGTCTTTAACAACTGCCTCGCAGAAATCCAGGATTGGATGGATCAAGTTGGCTGAGTTGAACTTGGAAAAGACTGAGATGCTGGTTGTGGATCTGGCTTGCGGATAGGGGGGCCAGGGTTGGTTCACCCTCCGGCTTTTCCTTGGGGTTTATCACTCCGGCCTCTGAACAAGTGCGAGACCTGGGATTGACTCTGTGTTCGCAGGTGTCAGCCGTTGTCAAGTCCTCTTTTTACTATCTGAGGAATATCTCCAGGATTAAGCACCTTGTTCTGTCTGGTGATTTACCCACGCTGGTCCATGCTTTCGACTTCTCGCTTGGACTATTGCAACTCCCTTTACCTAGGGCTACCTGGGGTGGAAATCCACCACTTGCAGTTAGTGCAGAACGCTGTGGTCCAGCTTTTGATGGGGACTTCCTGGTCCTGTCATATTTTGCCGGTTCTGCGTGGACAGCACTGGCTGCCTGTACAGTGGCAAATCACCTTTAAAGTCAGCTTACTGACTCTTAAAGCCCTACATGGACAGGGCCCAGACTACTTGAAAGAGCTCCTGGTTCATTACTACCATGGGCAATTACACCGCTTAGCTGATGAGGGGTTGCTAGAGATTCCAAGGGTGTTTCTGAAATCTTTGGAGGCCCGAGCTTTTATGCATGTGGCCCCTACCCTATGGAATTCTCTACCCTGTCAGTTACGGACTGCATGACCGTGGAGGGATTTAAACAGGCATTATAGACATATTTGTGGTACCAGGCATTCAGTGATTGATCTTATTTTTAAATTGTATCAGCTGTTTTATATTTTAAGATGTTGGAATGCTTGATGTGTTATTTTTATTCTGTTAGGTACCTTGGTTTTGAAAGGTGCCATAAAAATAAAGAATATTATTATTGTTATTAATCTATTTAAATACAGCCCTCTGGCTTGCCACACAGCTCTTGGCCATTCCTATGCAGCGCTGACTGTGCTGTGAAATAAATAACTTTTACTTTAAAAATAACTTTAGGCGGTCAGCACCAAGCTGCTGTTGCTGCCACTCGACGCAACACCCGCCCGGGTGAAGACAGTGTTGAGGGAGGCGGGAGGTACTGCTGGCAGAAGAAAGGCTTTTCTTGCAGGCAGGCACAGGATATTTGGGGATTTGCGAGGTCCTAGCAGCTCGATGGATCTGCGACCATTTCACTTCTAATGCGGCACTGCTACTGCCACCTTCGGGGACAGGAAATTACTTTAAATATAAACAAATAATAAACCGGGGCTCCAAGCCCAACACACTGAAAGGGGCGCCTCTTCTTACAAGGTGACTCGATTGCACTTTGGACCGCACAGCTGCTTCACAGGCTGGAGGCTGGCAGGATCAGGGACCTGAGGCAGCAGAAGCACACAGAGAAGCCCCCAGGGACAGCTTCATCCCTACAGGTAAGCTCTGTGGTCCCTCTATGCTTTCTGTGTCCTATCTCATCCACAGCCATGAGGATTCACCTTTACAACAGATACATTTTAAAGAGCAACAATCTGCATTCTGATTCTGGCACTAGAATGCTGAGCATGTGCAGCTCAGCACAACTTTATACCCTGGGCACAGGCACAGCAATATTTTCTTGGCAATTCATGCTATTTACATTAATTTTAAAATGTGCTTGTGCTTGATGTACCTAAAAGCCTGAGCACTTAGGCATTTCTGGGGTACCTATATACTGTACTGGGGCATCTTATAGGGCTGGGCACATTTCCATTTTCCTTTTTTTCTTTTAAGTTTGTGCCCCTAACTTTGGGGCACTACACATGTGATGTGTCATTTATCTAAATATAAATGACGTGGTTGCACGTTATAGCATACACTTTGGTCTCACCATGATATGTGTGTCAAGAGTTTCCATACTTTTGTGGTGTTGAATTGAGTCCTACCTGATGCATTAATATTGTTTTTTTTCAATGACTTTCCTTTCTTTTTGAGAAAGTTAATAAACTGAAATTACAGCAGTACTCCAGGTTGCAGATACACATGCACACTGCAAGACATACACAGCTACTTATACTAAGGTTCCTACTGATGAGACTAGGAGCCAGAAGGCGTTAGCCCAAATCGCTCCATTCTGCCTGGTAGTAACTCAGACATCCACCTGATGAAATGCATTTGTCTAATTTACATTTGAACTGTTTCTTGTTTTTACTAATTATGATGTCTCAGTAGTAAGCAAGACTATGAAGATGTTGCTAAAGGAAAGGATTGTAGAACCCTTGGAAACCATGGGAGCACAGGATCCGAGGCAGCATGGATTCATGGCAGGAAGGTCATGTCAAACAAATCTGATAGACTTTTTAGACTGGGTGACAAAATGAGGTGGATCAGGGAGGTGCAATGGATATCGCCTACCTTCAGTTCAGCAAGGCCTTTGACACTGTTCCACACAGAAGACTGGTTAACAAGTTAGGTAGTCTGGGGTGGGTCACAAAGTGTAAAACTGTATTAGAAACTGGTTGAGGGGCAGAAAGCAGAAGGTGGTGGTAAATGGGATCAAATATGAGGAGAGGAGAGGAGCGGAGAGTGACCAGTGGGATGCCTCAGGGATTGGTACTGGGGCCAGTCCTTTTAATGTCTTTATCAGTGACATTGCTGAGAGACTGGAAGGAAGGTTTGCCTGTTTGCAGATGACACCAAGATCTGCAACAGAGTGGATACCCCAGAGGGAGTCGAAAGAATGAGGAAGGATCTATGAAAGATGGAAAAATGATCCAAGGTGTGGCACCTGAAGTTTAATGCTAAGAAGTGCAACATCATGCACCTGGGGTGAAGAAATCCTACAGAGAGTTATGCAGTGGGGGTTGCTGACAGTTACCAGGGAAGAAAGGAACTAACTGTTCCTGAAGTGTCCGGATGAACCAGCATTTCGGCAGCAGGTGAGAGCTGCATTCTAGCTGAGACATCCATGGAACATTGCTTCAAGTTAAGAAGAGGGCTGCTGTTACTGACTTTTCTCCCTGTTATTCCTGTGTTTTTCTCTGGGACTGTTGCCCTTTAGTTGCAGTGGGTCCGCGGCGGACCGTATTCAGCGGACTGAACTTCATTGGGGTGGGGCATAATTTACATCAAAAGCCCTGCGCTGTCTGGCTGAAACAGCAAACAGCTGTTCCTGAAGTATCCGGGATGAACCAGCATTTCAGCAGCAGGTGAGAGCTGCATTCTAGCCAAGATATCCACAGATCATTGCTTCAAGTTAAGAAGAGGGCTGCTGTTACTGACTTTTCTCCTGTTATTCCTGTGTTTTCTCTGGGACTGTTGCCTGTTATTTAGAGAGGGTCCGTGGTGGACTTCATTGGACGGGCATAATTTACATCAAAGCCTTGCACCACCCACAGGTGCGAAAAGTGCTGCAGATGATGGCCGTGAGTGGTGTGAGCACCACTCAGTGAGAAAATAGTAAATAAGTTTGCTTATAAGTTCTGTTGCAAGATACTTCAAAAATGCATCTCTCTCTATACTACTGGGGGTTGGGTTTTGAAGGGCATGTGGTCAGTAAATACACAGATATCAGAGGTGAACTGTAGCAGCATTTGTAAAGGTATGGCCCTTATGGCCATGAGGGAACAAATCCATGCTCACCAGTCTGTGTCTGTTAAAAGATGCAACTCCTTTACAAACATGAGGAAATTATTCCTTAGGACCCTTGATACTAAGAGTTGTGTATTTGGAGAAGTAAATTGCAGGCAAAAGGTTTATTTTGTTTTATTTTACTAGCTCAATGTGGAGTTGTTGAAAATAATCTGGGACCTAAGGAAATTATGGAATTACTATCACACACAAGAACGTTAGAAGCCTTACACATAAGACTGACCAATTTAGGGTGTGGGCAGCTGAATTGGGCCAGGAAATTTAGTAATCTCTGAGACCTGGCTCCATTCAGGAATACATAACAATGAGTTAGAACTTGTAGGGTATAGTTTAGAGGCAAGACGGAAAAAAGGAGGAGGGTTATTATATGTGAAAGAGAGCCTAGGACCTTACCGATTGTTACTAGCTAAAATGTGGAAGGAGTTGATTGCTTATTGATAGAATTGATAAAAATAAAATTATTAATTGGTGTTTTCTATGCCCCCAAAACTAAAAAAGTACGTTTGATGTCCTAGCTGATATAATAATAATAATAAAACTTTATTTATTTAGCGCCTTTCAAATACCAATGCACTGTACAAATGAATCATAAATTCAGAATATACATATAAGAGCAACAGTTGATAACAGCATCAGTCCACAAAGCCTTGTTCCATAAAAGAGTCTTGAAATCACGCTTAAAGATATACTGTTGGAGAAAGTAGGAGACCAGCGTGATTATTAATGGGAGATTTTAATGCTAACTGGGAGCAAGACAGAGGGAAAAAGTTAAAATCAGCTTGAGATTTTGGGTTTACGACAAATAATTCATCAACCCGAGAAGTTTGAATAATAGAACACAGGGTTCAATTTTGGATCTGTTCTTTGTCTCCCAGGATTTGAGAGTGGAGGGCTGTAAGATCCTTCCACTGAATGTGGGGCCACAACCCAATTCAATGTACATTACTTTGCAGGGAGTCCTGGGAGGCAAGGAACAGGACCATTGGGTGAGAGCTCTAAAGAGACTGAACAAAAATATTTTAGGAACAGCCTTAGCAATTTTAACTGGGCTAGAGGTACCTAATCCCTGACTTAAATTTATCTATTCAAGAATTCACAGATTCTTTT
This sequence comes from Neoceratodus forsteri, assembly GCA_016271365.2. Classification (NCBI taxonomy): domain Eukaryota; kingdom Metazoa; phylum Chordata; order Ceratodontiformes; family Ceratodontidae; genus Neoceratodus; species Neoceratodus forsteri. The sequence goes on along the minus strand of CM028129.1, from coordinate 1,112,302,131 downwards.
TTGATATTGTGCAACAACATGCCCCAAAGATAAAAAGAGTAAAAGTAAAAAGATGTACCTTGGTTAAAGGAGCATTTAAAAACACAGTTACATATAGAAACAGGGTATGAAAACAGCCAAAAGGACAAAAACAGTGGAGGATTGGAATGTGTTTAAATATTGGAGAAATAGTTGTAAAAGGGAGATAGTTTTAGCTAAAAATTGTACTACCAAAATACTTTTAACAAGATGTAGGATCCAAATTGTTTTGGAAAAACATTTCAGAATTAAGAAATCAGTAAAACCTAAATATCCAATTAACTTATTAAATAGGGTAAACTGGTTGATGAACCAATAGAGATTGCAAATTTATTTAATTCTCATTTTAAGGAATTACCTGATTTAATAATACCTAGATTGAACCATAAAGTAACTTGTTTTAAACTACAGAACTCAGTTGCCTCCCATTCTAACATCGTGGGATTTAAATTTAGGAAGACTGAAATAAAAAACAGTTAAAGAACTAAAAATCTGAAAGTATCTAAAAGTGGTGGAATGGAGCGGCATTGGTGTAAGGTTCTTAAAGATTAGTGCCAACATAACTGCCCCAGTGATCATATATTTTTACAATTGGAGCATAAATTCTTCATCGGTACCTGAAATTTTGAAAATGGGAAATTATTCCTATACATAAAGGTGGAGATAGCACAGTCCCTCAAATTATAGACCAATAACTTTACTCCCTATTCTTTCAAAGGTGCTGGAGACTGGTTAACTACCAGCTTGGCCAGTACCTTGAACAAGAGGGATTATAACAAAGTATCAATATGGGTTCAGGAGGCAAGGCCCATGAACACTGCCCTACTTGACTTCAACAACCTGGTGGTAACATCTTTAAACCAGGGTAGGAGCACTGGGCGGTGTTGGTGGACCTCAGCAAGGCCTTTGATTTGGTACAGCATGAGGTCTTGTTACAGAGGCTGTTTGATATAGGGGTACAGCAGGAAGCTCTGCTGTGGTTTGAGTCTTACTTATCAGAACGTAAACAATGGGTTCTGTGTGGGGCCACTGTCTCAGGTCTGGTGGATATAGAAAGAGGTGTTCCACAGGGCTCAACTTTGGTCCCTGAATTGTTCAACATCTATGTAAATAACCTAGTAACTTAGATGATAGGAACTGAGATTAGGCTTTATGCAGATGACACAGTTCTTGTGCGTCACCAAATAATCCCGAGGACCTGAGACAGCGGCCCAGACATATTTCACCCATTTGGAGACATGGATGAGGGGCTCCAGTCTATTAATAAGTACAAAAAAGACACAGTGTATGACACTTTCTGTAGGTTCTAGAGAAAATAAGAAAATTTCTAATTTGCATATAAGATTCTCTGATGGGACAATGGTCCAGAATGTGACCACCTATAAATATTTAGGAGTCCTTGTCAACACTCAGTTAACCTTTTCGAGCACATTCAGTCACAATTCAGAAAGTTAATCAAAGGCTGGGAGCCTCCAAAGGATATCTGGGTGTTTGTCAAGAGGCACTAGAGCTAGATTGGTGAAGTATACTATTACCCATATTAGAATATGGATCTTCACTATATATGTATTCAAATCAGAAATTTTTGGTCAAAATGGGCCAACTGAATTTTAGGATGGGAATTTTATATTAAGAAAAGGATATGGGGTACACCACTGCATAGTTTTCCAGGAACTTGATTGGTTTGCAACCAGTGGCACAGAGAGAATATTTGTTGTCCCTGGTATGTCATGGACTAATTCACCAGAAAAATAAATTACATCCACTGGCATATTTAGTACAGCTGGAAATAGATCAAATATATACATCTAAATTAAGGAAATCTTCTGTGAAGGTACCCACGAACAGAATTTTGAATAGGGAGGGGACATTACACTCAGAATAGTCCGCTAGAAATTGAAATAAATTACCTCATGAATTAACTGTGATTACTGATTTGCACAAGTTTAAATTCAAGTTATGCAATTACTTGAAGGTTCAATGCCAATGTTTTAGATAATTGTTTAGTGCATTTAGTATTGTTGATACTGTTTGATATATGTTAGCAATTTGTAACCTTGTAATTTATTATTTTATAAATCAATGTGAATGATTGTCTTGTGTTGTCTTGTACGTGTTAGTAACTTGTAACCTTTACAAACCACAGGAATTTGTTGTAAACAGGGTTCTTTCCCCAACAAAAGATCCTGTATAAAAATAAATTTTTATCAATCAATCAGAGATAATCATCTCTGATGATCTAATGGTGGCCAAACAGTGTAACAAGGCTGTGGGAGGCCTGTGGGATGCTGGGGTTCATAGGAAGGAGTATCACTAGCAGAAGAAGGGAGGTGGTGATGCCACTGTACAAAACACTGGTGAGGCCCCATCTGGAATATGGCATACAGTTCTGGAGGCCGATCTTCACAAGGACATAGACAGGGTGGAGGTGGTCCAGAGAAGGGATGAAAAGGTGATGCAGGCTTGCATCAGAAAACATATGAGGATGGATTAAAAGACCTCAATATGTATACACTGGAAGAGATGAGGGAGCATGGGGGATATGACTGAGACCTTCAAGTATCTCAAGGGCCTGAACAAAGTTCGAGTGGGTGACATTTTTCAGTACAGGAGCCGTATAAGGACAAGAGGTCACAGTATGAGATTGGGGGCAGGATAAAGGGGAATGTGAGGAAGTTTTCCTTCACAGAAAGGGTGATGGATGCTTGAATAGCCACCCCAGGTAGTGGTGGAGCTAACACAGTGAGGGATACAAGCATGCATGGGATAGACATAAGGGAACCCTAGAGGTGATAAAGAGGCAAAGCCTATGACCAAGTAGGGTCAGTGGCCGCTGAAGCAGTCAGGAATACGGGCAGACTAGATGAGCCTAGAGGTCCTTATCTGTCAACTACTATGTTACTATATATAGGGAGATTATTATGACCTCCTTCTTCTGGTCTGTGTTCCTTCATTTATACTCTGATAATACAGTACTTTAATCATCTGGCTCCTCTTCCTGTGAACTTACCTCAAAATTGCAGCTGGATTTTGTCACTACTCAGTGCTGACTCCAGTCTAACCAGTTAATCCTGAATGCCAAAAAATTGTTTCTATGGCTTATGGCACACATCAGAAGATTTCCAAACTCACCCCTCTCCTGTAGTCCACACTCTGAATGGTGCTATGATTGAGGATGTTTCCTCTTTTAAGTACCCTGGAGTTTGACCTGACTATCGTCCTGATTTTTCAGTTCATATTGATGCCATTCATCAAAAGTTTCACCCCAAACATGGTGCTCTGTACAGGAACAAGTTAGTATCCCACTTCTTGTCCGTCCGTGAAATTGTTCTAAAGATGATTCTCCCTATCTTTGATTATGGTGACTTGGTTTATAGTGGTGCACCCAACTCCTCTCTTGCCAGACTGGACCCCTCTTTTACTCTTTCTGTCATTTTGCTTTAGACTGTTCCTCTCTACCCACCACTGCTCACTCTACTGTGCCCTTTCTCGCCCCTCTCTTGATACCAGGTGCCTTTCCCACTGTTTCTTTTATTTCTAAATTCTGATTTGGGGCCCTTCCTCCTGCCTTACATCCTCTTATCCTCTTCCCTGTTTCCAGCTACCATCTCCGAGTAGTACTTCACATTCCCTCCTTATTCCTTCTAGGAAAACTACAGCTAGTCAATCTGGTTTTCCTTATCATTTCCCTAAGCTCTAGTCCTCTCTTCCCCGTCAATTTGCTCTGCTTTTTCTGTTTCCACATTAAAGTCTCTTCTTCATTACTTTTTCTCCTTTTTCAACTGTTATTGACCCTCTTGCTCTAATTTGCACTTTGTACTCACCCTCAATAGTTTTGCCTTGTTCTATGACACTGTTCCTATACTTGAAATGTATTATCCTTGCCAGAAAGATTCAATTTATACCTGATGTGTATATATCTCTTATACTTTGATAATGCTTCTGTTTTATTGTTTTGTATATCATTTTGTACTTCCCTTTCCCCAGAACATCTGGAAATGAGCTGCTATCAGCTCAGTATGTCTTTCCTGTTGAAACTTTTGAAATAAATAAATAATTATTCCAAGGGTTAATAATTCTATTAGTGTAGAAGAATTTGAGCTTAGATGAGTTGAACCTTTATGGTAGTAATTGGAATGGATGACCTCAGGTGTTTATTTCTGATTGTTTAAACTAAAATTCAACTCCGTTAGTAAATATGGATCTGTCATAGTAGTAAACATCATTAATATGATGGGTTTCTAGAGACATAAGCTTCAGATTTGTTTGATGTTCCTCATATTCCATAGTTTAAAGTTCAGTAATTATCTTGGTGGCCTTCTCTAAACCCTCTTCAGTGGTGCTATGTCTTTCTTTCCGTAGGGTCACCAAACTTTGGAGGCATAATCGAGGTGTGGCCTAACACAGGCCCAATACAGAGGGAAGAAAACCTGTTTGTTCTTTGATCTAATACTCTTTTACCCTGCCTTAAATATTCAGAATAATCTGTTATTAAAACTCTTACATCCCTTTCATAAATAGTTTGTATTAACTGCTTCCCGCATAGCATATATTTGTTGTTTGTTATTATTTTTCCCACGCATGTAATTTCAGACTTGTCCATACTAAATTTCATTTCCCATTGCTGTGCCCAGTTGGATATTTTATCCAGGTCTGACTCTTTAGAGTTTCTTTGTTCTGATATTGCACACAGGCCTTCTATTTTGTGTTGTCCGCGATATTTAGATGACCAATTACTGAGATCTTTACTGAAGGCTGAACTAAATATTTGAAACAAAACTGGATCAAAACTAAGCCTCTAGGGAGCACCACTGCTAATATATCCAATTTTAGATTTATGTCTGGTAACAACTGCTCTCTGTGTATAATTTTTATCCAATTAGTCTATTAATAATATTGTTATCTTTCATCTTAGTAATAACCATGCAGTATGGAACAAGATTGAATGCTTTGTTGAAATCCAAAAAGCAGTACCACAGAGCATTTGTTTTATCTAGCTTCATCTACCTTTTCATAAAAGCATAATATATTAGTTATGCACAATCTTCCACTTTTGAATACACACTGCACCTGTATCAATAATTGATGATAAAATTTTGTTTTTTATTATGGTTTCAAACATTTTACCTGTTATTGATATAAGACTATTGGGTCTGTAATTGTCAAGATTGCTTTTGTTTCCTTTTTATTAATTGCAATGATGCCAGTAGTGTTCGGTCATCAGGGATCTCACCACTGTTTAATGATCTTTCAGCGGAGTAGCTATTTCATTAATAATGATTTCCATTAATTTTATCTTGACATGAAGAAGGATGCAGTTATTGAGTTTTATTATTAAGGCCAGATATTCAAAAATGAGAATGAGCACAGGACAAATGTTTGTGCTGCACTTGTGCTAGTGACCCACACATAGCAGCTGCTATATTCAGTTGGATACTGGATCAAAGCTATCCCACTGAATACCGACCAGTGCTGGTGCAGCACTAAATCAAACTGCACATGAACCTGGGTTGTATCTCACAAGGAAAAGCACTCCTAGACCAAATAGGTCTGGGAGCCATGATGCAGGCCTCACAATATGCAGATGAGCCACTGGGCATGCAAGGCCAAAAGAGGTCATTTGCATGCCCACATAGGCTCATCTGCATAGCAAGCAGTGGCCCTTTAGTGTTTATAGATTTATAGAAACATAGAATTTGATGGCAGATAAGGACCGCTTGGTCCACTAGTCTGCCCATTTCCTACCTAACAGATAAACTGCAGATCCTAGTTAAACAACAGCCTACTTCCTCCTACCTCCCACTAGAATTGCCTTATGTCTGTCTCATGCACTCTTGAATTGCTCCACTGTTTTGACTCTATGACCTCCTCAGGAAGGCTGTTCCATGCATCTACAACCCAGTCTGTGAAGAAATACTTCCTCACATTACCTCTGAGCCATCCCCCTCTATCTTCAAATTGTGCCCCTTGTTCCTCGCACATCTCTTTTCTGAAAGATGCTACCTCTTGGACTTTGTTGATTCCCTTGAGGTATTTGAAAGTTTTTATCATGTCCTCCCTCTCCTCCTTTCCTCAAGGGCACTTGGACATGTAATCCCTGGTGTCTAGCAGCACCCCCACCCCTGAGCACCCATCCTATGTTCTGTCAACATCTCCATGGTGTCTAGTGGCACCCCCACCCCCATTCACCTATGCAGGTACACTGAATATTTTCCTGATGTCTTGTGGCACTCCCACCCTCTAATTACCTATCCATGTATGCTGAACACCTCCCAAAGTACTTCTTAGTGGCACCCGTCCTGATCACCAACCCCATGTACTTTGAACATCTCTCTGGTGTCTAAGGCACTTCACTCCCTGATCACTCATCCTGTGTTCTTTCAACATCTCCCTGGTGCCTAGGGAACCCCCACCCCTTGGCATCTGTGAAAACAATACAGCAGGCCCTGGTGTCCAGTGGCACCCTGCCCCACCCCTTGAATGCCCATCACCAGTCTTACCAATACACACTAGCAGTCCAGCTGTCTCCCACCTGCCCTGACCACTCCTAGAACACCACCCACCCCACCTCCTTTTAGTAGAGTGTCCAGGAAGTGAGTGGATATTGAAATCCTGATATGGTGGCCAGCACAGCCCTCCTCTGACCTCCTTTGCCAGCTACAATATGAAGCTGACAGTGAGTGCACCACAGTATACCATACAAACACTCACTGTCAACTCATACAGTGGCCAGCCAAGAAAGGGGAGGAAGGCTGTGCTGGTCACTATATCAGGATTTTAGATATCCACTACATTCCTGGACACCAGTAAAGAAGGGGTTGAATGGGTGGTCTTCGAAGCAGGGTGAGGGTGAGGGAGGCCACTGGACTGCCAGTATCTACTAGTAAGACTGTGTATGGGCATTCATGGGATGGGGTAGAGGTACCACTGGACACCAGAGCCTCCTGTGTCATTCTTCACAGGTGTCAGTGGGTACAGGGTGCCACTAGAAACCAGGGAGATGTTGATAGAACATGGAGCAGGTGACTGGGAGGTTTAGGATGCCACTTGACAACAGGAGATGTTGACAGAACATGGGATTGGTGACTGGGGTGGGGTGTCATTAGACTCCACAGAGATGTTGACAGAAAATGGGACAGGTGATCGGAGTGCCACTAGACACCAGGAGATGTTCAATGTACACAGGACAGGTGATCTGTGGGTGGGGGTGCCACTAGACACCAGGAAGATGTTTGATGTACATGGATGGGTGACTGAGAGTGGTGGTGCCACTAGACAACAGGGAGATCTTGAAAGAACACAGGTGGGTGACCAGGGATGGGAGGGTGACACTAGTCACCAGGGAGGTCTTCAGCATCCAGAGGATGGGTGATCTGGGGTCAGGTGGTGCCACTGGACAACAGGGAGATGTTGGCAGAACATGGGATGGGTGGTCAGGGGTGGTTGGTGCCACTGGACACCAGAGAGATGTTAAGCGTACATGGGACAGGTGATTGGGGGTGATGGAGCATGTCATTAAACAATAAGGAGATATCTGTCAGTCACATGACAGGTGAACAGGGTAGGTGACTGTATTATAGCCATCCCACCACCAGTAGGGTGGGGGCACAGGCTTAGCACCTGGTTAAGATGAGGTTTTTGGTGGCGGTAAACAGTGCCACTTTGGGTGCCATTTACCATGGCCGCAAACCATTGAACATATTTATTTATTCATTTATTTATTTGAATTTTGATAACCGGGTGGGCCCACTGAGACAGGTAAGTCCCTTTTTCAGGGGAGACCCAGAGAATAGAGACAATTCCAAGAGTAGAATATAAATACAGAGGCTGCATACAATTTCAACAATAGATACACATACAGTTGGGTACATGAGGTGATACAAATAAGTAGCAGCTAGATCAGTGTGCAGCAGGAAAGTAGTTTACATCTGAAAAGCAGTTAGAGTCACAGTACTATTCTGGAATATGCAGTCAGTTCCGATAGCTTTGGCCAAAGTTCCATGGAGATCCTGGTGTATCCAATGAGGATACGACATTAGAAGGGCTGGGGTCAGCAATGGAATAGACTTTAAACCATGGAGTTCTGGTAGGTCAGTCGCAGAATGGATATAGCAATAAGCAGTGGTGTAGTAGTGGTGACCAACATTATGAGGTAAATGAGTACGAGCATTATGTATCATACATATTTAGAATATACACAAGCTATTTACAATGTATAGAGAGAGAAGAGGGAGAGTGGAGGGTGCTGGGGGAAGAGATTATTGAAAAATCAGGTGAGCCAGTAAGGCACTGGAAATTGATATGAGGGATAGGTGGGAGATTTGGAGAGATTCATGATAAGGAGTGAGGGACAGATGGTTTAACAGAGGGTATTAGGAGCAGTCAACGCAGCCAGTTGGAGGGGAAGAAATATTCCTTCAGCATTTTCTTAAACAGGGAAGAGACAAACATGAGAATATGCTGTGGGGAGGGCATTCCATTTTAGAGGAGCCAAGAAGGTAAAAGATCACCTACCTACAGCTAGATGAGCCTTAGAAAGGTTCAACAACGGGAGGAGTGAGTGTCGAAGGGTGTTGGGGAAGGATTTTGGGTGAGAACCTGAAAGAATGGGTGGAAGAGGAAGGTGAGTAAGTCTTAAAGCAGTGCATAGGACAGGGAAGTCCATTCTGGGCTCAAAAGAGGGCCATCCTAGAGATTTGAGAACCACACGGTGGTGGGCTCAAGCCGGAGCTGCATCTGCAAAGCTGGCAATTCTGTGGTAGACCTGTTTGAGTTTGTTTAGGTGGTGGTCTTGACAGAGTGAATTATGAGCACCATAGAATAAGGTGGGGAGAAGGGAGGCAGAGGCAACAATTTTTCTAGCACACGGAGTAAGGTAGGGGAAAGTACTGATGGAGGAGGCCGAGTTTCTGATTTGTGGTTTTAATAATGCCATTGACATGAGTATCAAAGGATAGATGCTCATCGAGAATGATACCCAGGTATTTGAAGGATTCAACCCTTTGAGAGGTTTGCCCAAAGATGTGTTAATGATCAAAGGAGGCTGAGAGGTTAGGTCAAAGGAAGTATGGCGGAACAGCATTGATTTTGTTTTCTTAGTATTCAGTACAGCATGTTTTCTTTGAACCAGGTTTCTAATTGATGGAAGTCTGTTTCAAGGTGAGAACTAATAGCTGAGATGTCAGTACCATGCCTGTATAGGATGCTGCTGCACCCGGATGCAGGAGGGGACCCCTCATTTGCATGGGAGCAACATTATGTTAGCATCTGGGCACTGACAGGTTTAATGCATGGTACAGGAGTCTCTGAATTACAGCTCCCCAAAAAGGCAGCAAACCCAGACAGCGCTGGCACAAACCCCTGTTTGCGCCAGCACAACTTTTGAATATTGGGCCCCAGAACTTTTATATTCTGTGTTAATACTTTGATGTTATCTATAGTTATCTGAAGTTCAGAAATGTCCTTTTCATGCATAGACGAACAGAAACACATGTTTGGAGTACTAGCCATTTTTTCTGATCTATGATTGGTATATTATCAGTAACAAAAGGCTCCATGCTGCTGTTTTTTAAGGAGTTTACATCAAACTTTCTACTCTTTAGCAGCTTTTTCAGCAAGCAGTTGTTCCATATATTGTTTTGCTTTTTTTAATTTTTCTTTTGCATACTTTTAAATAGTTTTTATATTGTTGCCACAGATGGTCTTCTCTGGTGGACAGGTAAAGATTAAACACCGACGATGTAACAATCACCTCTGGTTGCTTATCCTGCTCCTCCTACTGACGGGCAATGTCCACCCCAACCCTGGTCCTCAGGCAGCACTTCCGCCCCTCCAACGGACAGCCAATGGGCTGCACATTGCTTCCATAAACATCTGCAGCCTGCAAAAAATGGGACCCTTTTCAGGCGTGGCCCTCCAACACCACCCAGACATCATAGCACTGAGCGAAACATGGCTCTCCTCCGTCCCTGATGCAGCGGTCTACCTCCCTGGCTATCTCCTCTATCACTCTGATAGAATCGGTAAGTGAGGGGTGGCTGCACTCTCATCTTAAAGACTCACTCCCAGCTCAATTACTTCCCTGCCACACCTAACATCGAGGCTCATGCACTCACCCTAAAACTAACCCTAGGCAAGTCTACCTCCCTCTCCTCATCACTACTGCCTACATCCCTCCCCGGGACCAGAAGCAAGCTTTCCAAGATATCCTGTCCCATCTAGCCACTTTTCCCCATATCAGGAAAAAATTATTATGGGTGATTTTAACATAAATTGGCCGGCCAAGTCAGCCACCACGTTTATAGACAAGGCCAATGCGCTTGACCTCACACAGAAAGTCACTGCCCCCACCCAGGTAAACTCCTGTACAGGGACATCTTTCCTCCTTGATCTACTTTTCACTTACCATCCCCACAGAATTACCAACACCGTAGTTCTCCCTGACGCCTAAGTGACCACTCCCCAGCACTCTTCACCTGGTCCTGCATTGCCCCAACCACCCCCAAAATTACCACCAACACAAACTTGGGCCTGGTAAACTTGCCCAACTCAAAGCCTACCTCGGTGCCTGGGACTGGACCCCACTAGCAAATGCCCTCGACCCTGATACTGCGCTGGAACTATTTATCACTACTTTCTATAATGCCTGTGATAAGTTTTCCCCTTTACCAAGAGAATGTTCAAAGGCAGCCCACGCCCTGGTTCTCGGATCGCCTCTTGGGCATGCTGTGACACTGTGATGCCTTTGGCATTTAGCTAATGAACCCAACGCCTCTGCGGACAGGCAACTGTATAGGAAGCCCGTAATAAATGCACATGTGCCATTCGTACAACCAAAGCAGAATACTACAGATCTTTCTTAACCACCACATGGGGCTCCGGATGCAAATTTTGGAATAATGTTAAGGAACTCCACAGCAAAAGTACTAACCTACCTCCAGACCAGTTGGTAATAGATGGTTATCTCTCATCGGATCCCTCGGCCCCTAACTCCGCTTTCACTCATCTCAGCCATGTCCTCCTCCTAATTTCTTTGACCCGCCATACCCGGACTAACACCCCATACCCCACACTCCACCTTTCTACCTTCACATCCTTACCCCACAGACCGCCAAACCTAGCTTGCTAAAGCCCTTAACCACTCTCAATTTAGTAGCGACTTCTTAGATATGCGGCTTCTCTGACTCACCCTCCAGAAAGTCCTTACTCCTCTCACCCATATCTTCAACCTCTCCCTCTGTCAGGCGAAATATCCCACTCACTGAAATCCACCTACATCACCCCAGTACATAAGAATGGAGACCGCACCTCCCTAATAATTACCACCCCATCTCCATCCTACCCCTCTATCCAAGCACTAGAGCGATAGTCCCGATCAACTCACAGACCACCTTATCAAATATAACATGCTATGCAACCAGCAACACGGTTTCTGAAAGGGACACAGTACCACCACCGCTCCTTGAACTTACCTCACATATCACACTGCCTTAGATGCGGCCACCTCACAGGAGATATCTTCGTGGACCTCTCTAAAGCATTTGATACCGTCAACCATGCCCTCTTACTAAACACACTCAGCCACAGCGGCTCTCCAATGAGGCAGTAAACTGGTTCACCAGCTATCTCTCTGATAGAACACAGCTGGTTAGGGTAGGCACTGTCCTATCCTCCAGCCTCCTGTCCACTCCGGTGTCCCTCAGGGCTCCATCCTAGGCCTCCTGCTATTCTGTCTATACCTAAACTCCCTCCCATCGGTTGCCCCACCAACCTACTCCCTGCTCATGACGATGCAGTCCTTTTCACAACTGATCCAGACCACCTGAAACTCCACCAAACACTCCAACACTCACTCCATGCGACTGAACACTGGCTCACCTCCCAGTGCCTAATAATTAATTACAATAAGACAAAAGTCATGATTTTCTCCCACCCACAGAACCCACTGAAGAACCTCTGCCCCAGTTTCTTACTGTAAACCTAACCCCCTCGAACAAGTGGACACCTTCAAGTACCTAGGAATCACACTTGACCCGCCCTCAGCTTTAATCAACATATTCAGCATCTATCCACTGCCCTAAACTCTAGACTTGGCGTACTTTACCGTACAAACACTGCCTCACCCCGAGGCTCTCGTCTCACCATTAACTCACGTTGTCCTCTCGCTGCTAGACTACAGCATTCTAATCTACAGTGCTGCTCCACCTCTGCCCTTAATAGACTTAGTCTTGTACTAAACAAGGCCTGCCGACTCATACTCGGAGTGATCGCTCACGCACACCTGCTCCCTCTACAGCGCCACTAATTGGCTAAACTTATACAACAGAATCAAGTACCACACCTGCTTAATGACCAAAAGATAACCCTAGGCCTCACCCCAACTACCCTAAACAAAATCATCCACCCAGAACCCCTCTCAGAGTCACACGTAACTCAAGCAAACCCTTACTAAGGGTACCCCATTGTCGGACCTCCAATTCAAAGAACTTTCAGTTACAATGCCCCATCTTGGACCAATGCACTCCCACTCTAATATCCAGTGAAACAAGATTAGGCCTTTTTAAATCTAGTCTAAGGAATCACCCAGGCCCCAGCCTATGTGATTGCCCCTAGACCAGCCTCTAATCAGGCTCCAGACCCAATTCCACTGAAACTCTGTCTTGACAAACAGCCTCTCCTCTACCTTGGGCTGTGCTAAACCCCGATATTCCATGATGTCCTTGTTTATAGTTTCACTTTTGTATCTAGAGTATATCTCAATGTGTAATTAGGTAATTTCACAGCTACCTGTATGTTTTCTGTTACCCTGTACCTCACTATGTATAACATGGAACCATTATAATCTCACTGTAATGTAATATACAGCAACCTGTCTGTTTCTGTTCCCTGTACTTACTATGTATGACATGGAACCTTTGTAAATGAGTCTCTGACTCAAAGGTCTTTCTGATTATCTCAAATAAATAAACGTTTTCATTTATAAGCTTTTTAAACTTTTACTAGCCATTCAGGTCTAATTTTTCTTTTCTTTTCTATATTTCTTTATTATTGGTATGTATCTGTTACACACTTGATTCTACTTTCTGCAGACACTGATAGAAATCCATGATACCCAATGGGCAAGCCATTTCTAGTTACAGGAAACCCAACCCAGTTCATGCATGATGTGGGTGTGCTATTTGCATTGGGGCCAACTAAATACCATACAACAGCCTTATGTACAGTAGTTGTATGGACGTATGGGTTGTTTCATGTATACACAGTTTGCATAGCACACTTCGTCCCCACTCAAACTCCTACCATGGCATTTTATACATTTTCAGAATTTGCATTGGGTTCTTGGGCCCTACACAAACTCTATAATTCAGTATTACGTGTGTACCAGCACAAAGGTACTGCAACGTACATCCCATTTTTTAATGTTTATGTCACAAATCCTCATAACTTATATTTTAATCCTATGCAGCCTGTACAGAAGTGACAGGCTTGTAATCTGACTTTAGAATGCTTTTATAGCATTACAACAAGAAACACATTTTGAGGTGGAAACAACCTTAAAGAAATAAGAGTTGGCATCCCTCACCCCTAGATCACCTGTCCAGTGTATGTTGAATATCCTTGGTGCCTAGTGACACCCCACCCTCCCCGATCACCCTAAGATTGTTGTAAATTTGGTAAAGAAATTTAAAAATGGCTGCGTTATGAGTAACAGTTGATATTGGGTACAAAGTCAAAACTTTTGTGTCATAAGCCTGTATTCTTTGGTCATAGCTTCAGACCTCCTAAAATTCTCAGTTCCCAACATTAAATTGATAACTAGCACTAAGTACAAATATTTATGTTCTGGGCCAAGAATTCTTTGTTCTGAGTTTTGTGACAATCTAAAAATTCTCTGATCGCTACACAGAAATTCTTAATTTTCAAAATGTCAAATTCTTGTGTTGTGAGTCAGTATTCTTTGTTCGTACATTCTCACAATCTTAAAATGTTCAGCTTGTGACACAAGAATTGGCAGTCCTTACTAAGTCACTGACCTAAGATTTTCAGGGTACCCTTAAGACATACTTCTGGGTTATTTTTCATCAAACTCAGAATCTAGCTGAACAAGTGCTGTTTAGTTAGGTTCAGGAGTTTGTTTTTCAAAATGCATCAAGGATTTCTAGACTTTTTCACAAATGAAAACAAGATAGAAATGCACATAGAATAAACATTTTTCTTGAGAACATAAAAACTTTTCCTCACAAAATAAAAATTGGCTCATGACCAAAATTCTTTGATTGCACTAGACAGCTATCCTGAAAACTCTACTGAGCATGCACAGAAGCCAATGTTTAAAACCTAATAACTTGAGAACTGATTATTATTTTTCACAAAACATTTTAAAGGCACACCCATTAGACCAGAGCTCCATCCTGAAAATTTCAGAACAAAATTCCAAACTGTTTTAGCTCTACAGGAGAGCATAAAAATGGCCAATAAGTGCATTTCACTTTATGGATCTCGGAATCCAGATAGGCATCCATCACAAAACTTACCAAGTCACAAGAACTTGCCACCCTGACCATACAAGTAACACAAGCAATTTCATCAGATTGCCAAAGTTGATAAGGTGTAAAATTTGGGTTTCACATTAAACAGACTGCTCAACCCTAACTATACAGGCCTTACATGTCTGTATAATAAGAAACAGTTATCCTGGAAACTATACAGTGCATCATCTGAAGAAAGATTTATTTTTATTTTTTTTAACTTTCTTTATACTCCCCCAACCATCGGCAGTCCACTGTTCGGAGTCACTTATGCCTTGTAAGTCCCTGCTCTCCTATTGGACCTTTTGTGAGCAGTCTTATCCCCACAGAGCCTTGGTTAACCCCCAGGCAGGTCGAGGTGGGGCCCAGACACCCTGTCTTCTTCCTGTCTCATCGGGATGCCGGTTCAGGGGCAGGTAGAGGCATTGGGGATCAGGGCTAGTGCTCCATCTACCAGAGATGCCACAGCCATTTTGCTGTTTTTTCTTGGCATGCTATGTGCCTTGACATCAAGGCACTAGCGCGACATCCAACATGCCACCCTTCTTGTTGGTTTGGGCTTGTTGTACCTCCGGTCTCCACCAGGGGTCAGACATGCACCGGGCCCTAGATCCCCCCTCCCCAGAGAGATGAGCTGTCCTAGGGATGCTCAGACCTCCTCCTGGCAGGTTTTCCAGCTCCCGGCTCATATCCCCAAGCCCGGTCACTGGTGTCCAAGCGAAATCCAACCGATGTGCTGAAGAAATATTTTAAAAAATTATAACTCTGGAGCGATTAATATTTGTTCACAAAATCTTTGAAAGGCTCATACCTGGCCAATATGCTTCTAGCCTGAAAATTTTGGAACAAAATTCCAAATCATTTTGGGCTAGATGCAAGGAAAAAATTCCAAAATGTGTATTTTTAATGTCTCTACACTACCTAGATCTCGAATTCAGACAACCAACCATAATGAAATTTGTTGAATCCTAAGAACTTAGCACTCTGACTATACATTCTAAATTTCATGCAAGTTTGTTGAGCAGCACCAAAGTTATTGATGTGCAAATATCAGGGTTTATGCTCAAAGGCCACATTTTTAAAACATTATAACTCAAGAAATTATTCATTTTTTCACAAAATCTTCAGACAACACCTATATGTTGTGTCTCTTACCCAATAATGGCGCTTTGTAGTTGTTTGTGTGGTTTTGTTCTTTTCTCTTTTGGTGGGAGTTAGGGTTGGAAACCCTAACACCACATTTCCCTACATTTGTGGTTTTAAGTTGAACACTAACTGGTGCAGTTTTTTGCAATGAGTTTGCTTTCTTTCTGAGATAGTGGAACTGTATCCTTATTCACAAGCTGTGTGAACAGATGCAGATGTGCTGGGCCCACTTGGGCCCTGCACTAAGGCAGGAGGCCCTCCAGGCCCTGCACTTTCATGTGGCTATGGATGTGAAGAATTTGTGAGGCTTTCTGGGGACTATAGTGGGCCCTGTGCTTCTATGTTGCTACAGATGCAGATGAACAGGGCCAAGAATCCATTGGACTGTGGAAGTGCAAGGCTGTTTGAGCCCACACTTCCATGAAGCTATGGGTTCAGAGGTGTTGGGTCATTTGGGCCCTATGCCAAGATAAGACATCTCTACACTACACAGTATGTTTACTTGTTGCCTCTGTGGCTAACAATGCACCATCACTCCCCAGGCCGATAGTGATACCACAAGGCAATGCCATCCTCTCCAGCCTTGGCCCATCCAGCTGGCTGACTGAGCTCACCCTGAACTCAGCTCACAAGCATGGGATTACAATGCTGTACAAAGTGGGCCAAAGGCTGGTCCAGCACACAGTGTTTCTTCATACCTTTTTTTGACATTTTGAACCCAAATGTTAACCATTGTCATTTTAAGACTCCCCTTATAAATATGACAGGCGTATTTATAAATTACTGGCAAAATTTTATTTCATGCCAAAAGTGCTTGAGCACATTTTAGCAGTTCCATGTGATAAGGGTGAATTCAGATGCCCGAATGCCCTTATCGCAACTCCATATCATCAAAATTCAATTGTAACGATGTGGAATGCTGGCACCAGTGAATGCGGTGCAAAATAAATGTTTTTATGCATTTATGTGGGGCCTTTGCCCCCACCCCCACAGGGGACTTCACCCCAACACACCCCTAAATTTAGATTCTCAACTCCAGGGCTGCATGTCGGGGGATGCATATCACATAAAAAACAAAACACTATCTCGGGTCAGGTGCAACAAAACTACCAGCACCTGTCCCAAATGCTGCATTCCCACCACCCTAGGCCAGCACCCACCACACAGCCAGCTCACTGGCAACCCATGGCACCACCCTCACAAACCCTCCTACTCCTCATTCGCAGGCTTAGTCCCCACATGTATATATCGCAACATCCTGTTGCCTTTGTGACCCTCCCTATCCGTCACCAACCCCACACCCTTACCATCGGGTAGTAGCCCAAGTGGGTCACTGTTTCAGCAGGTTCCACGCCTGCTGCTTGCCCACATCACAGGATACCCATTTAGCTAGGATTTTAAAACAACATCAGCCAAGTTCATGAGGTGGTGTGAAAACTGGCTATATTGAAAATTTGTAATCAAAATATTGGAAATTACCAAAGTTATGAGCAAGCATTGAAAATTTCATTGTACATTCATAACGTTGTTGTTTTTAATATTTGATCCCATTTTTGAACATAGTCTTCTTATGGGTTTCAACATAGCAGTACTTCAAACTTTCAGGGTTGGAAAAAAAATCACACTTTTATATTCAACACAGTCATCTCTGTGCATGAGAAGGACACCATCATTATCAATGAAGTCCTTGGGTGCAACTTCCATTTCCTTCAACAGTGGGTCACAAATGAGAAATTAGTCCTAAACTTTCCTAAAACAAAACCATGTTACTCAGTTCATCCCCAGGTTTAGAAGACTTTCCCAAGGCTTCACTATCTCAAGCTTAGATGCAGTGAAACAGGAACTAGTTAATGAATTCAAACTCCTTTGTGCTACCATCAATCCTCAAACTCATATTTGATGTTCATATGACCAACACCATAAGAACTGTTCATCAAAACTGGATCTACTTAATTATACTGCAAAGTACCAGGCAGCCAACACTAACCTCAGAATAACCAAAAGATGCATACTCCCCTCAGTAAGTATGGCTCCATTGTTACGTATGCCGCTCCCTCACCATCTGGGCAAATAAAAGTCTTAACCCACAAGGTTGCCAAATCTGCATCCTGGGAGGGCCCACAGTCCCATCATTGCTATCTTTAAATGACTTGGTTGGTTGCAACCTGAAACCAGAGCCTAGTTAATCTTAGTGAATTTCATGCACAAAATTCTACATGGACATGCTCCTCAGTGCCTATCCAAGCTATTCACACATATGGACAACACCTTATGTTCCTTCTTTGCAAACAATCTAGTGAAAGTTCCATTCATGCACATGGGCATGGTCCATAACTCTGTCAGATACAGAGCAGTGTCACTCTAGAACACCATTCCTTTCGATATCAGAGCTGTCCTTCCCCTAAAATTGGGAGGCAGTATAGCGCAGTGTTGTAAGGCTCTGAGCTGCAAATCTGGTGACATCAGCAGACCAGACCTGAGTCTGAATCCACAGCTTCCACCTGCATACTGTGTGACCTTGAGCAAGTCATTAACTTCCCGTTGCTCCTGTAAAAAGCTTTCAGCTTAGTGTGCTACTCCTGGTTAAACAACTGAAAAAAGAAAAAAATGTCCACTGCCAAGCTGAAAGTACATCTCCAAGAGTTTAATGTTTATACCTGCTTTGTATGACTTACAAAACATGGTTGACTTGATATGCCATCTGAATGGCTTACTTCTGCACCATGTGACTTCATTTTGTTATTATGTTACTTACGCCTTGCACCTGTTCCACTGTCTTATTGTGTACTCTTCTGTACCCAGGTCATGCCAGAAAAGGGCATTTCAGTACCAGTGCACTCACCGGTCAAAACAAATAAATAAATGACCCCACTTCATGAACCTGGTAGGTGAAAATGTTAAGTCCCACCTAAAAGGTGACTTGTATAGTGATTGCAAAATCACCTTTTGGAACAGATTTAAACAAACATTTGTCAATGCCGAATGTTGATTGCGTTGGTGTGTTGAGCTCACTCACTGCCCCTCTGTCACTCGCTCAGTCTGTTTCTCCCGTGCTGCAGGCTGCTCTTTTGTACTGGGCTCCTGCCTGCGTTAGGCGCCTTGTTCTGCCCACTAAGAAATCTGCAGCTGTCCCGACAGAGCTCCGTTGAGGTGGCTCTACCCCTCTCTCACTCGCTTATTCTGTTTCTCCTGGTGCTGCAAGCTGCCCTTTGTACTGGGCTCCGGCCTCTGTTGGTAGCTTTTTCTGCACACAAAGAAATCTGCAGCAGTCCTGACACAGGTCTGTTTGCCTGCTGACTCCCCTTTCACTCACTCGTTCACGTTTCTGCTGGCGCTGCAGGCTGGCCCTTTTGTACTGGGTTCCTGCCTGCGTTGCCGCCTTTTCTGCCAACAAAGAAATCTGCAGCAGTCACGATAGAGCTCCACTGAGCTCGCTCACCCCCTCTCTCACTCGCTCATTGTGTTTCTCCCAGTGCTGCAGGCTGCCCTTTGTACTGGGTTCCTGCCTGCACTTGCACCTTTTTCTGCCCAAAGAAATCCACAGCTGTCCCGACAGAGCTCCGTTGAGGTTGCTCACTTCCTCTGTGTCACTTACTCATTCTGTTTCTCCTGGTGCTGCAGGCTGCCCTTTTGTACTGGGCTCCTGCCTCTGTTGGCACCTTTTTCTGCCCACAGAGAAATCTGCAGCAGTCCCGACAAAGTTCAGTTGAGCTCGCCTCCCCTTCTCTCACTCCGCTCATTCTGTTTCTGCCAGTGCTACAGGCTGCCCTTTTCTATTGGGCTCCTGCCTGTGTTGCTGCCTTCTTCTGCCCACAAAGAAATTTGCAGCAGTTACAATAGAGCTCGGTTGAGTTCGCTCACTCCCCTCTCTCACTCGCTCATTCTGGTTTCCCCACCACTGCAGGCTGCCCTTTTTACTGTGCACCAGCGTGCATTGCTGCCTTTTCTGCCCACAAACAAATCTGCAGCAGTCCCAAAGAGATCTGTTGAGCTCACTCACTCCCCCCTCCCTCACTTCACATTCTGTGTCTCCTGCCGCTGCAGGCTGCCCTTTGTACTGAGCTCCTGCCTGCATTGGTGGCTTATTCTGGCCAGAAAGAAATCTAAAGCAGTCCTGACACAGCTCCATTGAGCTCTCTCCTCACTCATTCCATTTCAGCTGGTGCTACTGCCTGCGCTGCCACATTTCTGCCCACAAAGAAATCCGCAGCAGTCACAATAGAGCTCCATTGAGCTCGCTCACTACCGCTCTGTCCTCACTTGTTCTGTTTCTCTTGGCGCTGCAGGCTGTGCTTGTGTCACGGGGCTCCTGGCTGGTTGGCACCTTTGTCCACAAAGAAATCGCAGCTGTCCCAACAGAGCTCCATTGAGGTCGCTCAGTCTCCCTCTCTCACAAGCTCATTCTGTTTGTTCTGGCTGCAAGTGGCCCTTTGTACAGGGCTCCTGTCTGCATTGGTACCTTTTTCTGCCCACAAAGAAATGTGCAGCAGTCCTGATAGAGCTCCATTGAGCTCACTCAGTTCCCCTGTCTCACTGGCTCGTACTGTTTCTCCCACCGCTGCAGGCTGGCTTTTGTGCTGGGCCCTGCCTGCATTGGACGCTTTTTCTACCCACAAAGAAATCCTCAGCAGTCCTGACAGCTCTCCGGTGAGTTCGCTCACTCCCTCCATCACCGCTCCTCGCTCTCTGCTTCTCCCAGTGCTGCAGGCTGCCCTTTTGTACTGGGCTCTTCATGCTGGCCCTTTTTCCTGCCCACAAGCAAATCCACAGCAGTCCTGACAGAGCTCAGTTGAGCTCAGTCACTCCCCCTCACTGCTTGATCTTAATCTGTTCCAAACAGTGATTTCCCACAGTGACTGTGCTATTCTGTTGCAGGAGTGCAAAAACATATTTTAGCCATGATGTGAAAAATGGCAGCTGTACTGTTCATAAGGAGGTGTGGAAATGCCACTGTTGAAAATGTCGCGTGAAAATATTACAAATGCTATGGTTACAAGGTGCGTGGAAACACTTCAACGCATGCTTGTAACAGTCTTGTTATGAGTTTCACAACAAATTTTCAACATAGGCATTTTAGGACCTCTGCTCATGAACAGTGCCACTGTCATTTTCTTAATCTATCCTGAACAGTGATTTCCCACAGTGACCGTGTTATTCTGCGCCAGATTTGGGAAAACACATTTCAGTCAGGATGTGAAAATGACAGCTGTACTGCTCATAAGGAGGTGTGAAAAATGCCACTGTTGAAAATCTGGGCGTGACAATATTACAAATTTGTGAAGTTACAAGAGTGCTTGGAAAGTGTGCAATGCACACTTGTAACACAGTCATTCGATGGGCTATCATCACCAGATTTTCAAATATAGGCATTTTAGGACCTCTGCTCATGAACAGTATCACTCTCATTTTCTTAATCTGTCCCGGACAGTGATTTCCCACAGCAACCACTCTATTGCGCTCCAGAAGTGCGAAACACATTTCGCAAGATGGGAAAATGACAGCTGTACTGTTCAAAAGTAGGTGTGGAAAATGGCAATGTTGTAACTCTGGGTGAAAATATTATAATTTAGCGAGATGCTGAAGGCGTGCAAACCGCGCAATGCACGCTCATAACACAGTCATTTTATGGAGTATCATTACCAAAGTTTCAACATAGGCATTTTAGGACCTCTACTCATTAACAGTGTCACTGTCATTTTCTTAATCTGTCCCGAATGCTGATTTCCCACAGCTAACACGCTTATTTGCGCCAGAAGTGTGTAAACACATTTCCACCAGGATGTGAACAATGACAGCTGTACTGTTCACAAGGAGGTATGACAAAATGCCTGTGTTGAAAATCTGGCATGAAAATATTGCAAATTCAAGAAGTTATGAGGCGTAGTGAAATGTGCAGCGCTGACTCATAAAACTAGTCATTTTGGATTTTTCCACCAAATTTGCAACATATGCTTTTGAGAGCCCACCCATGAACAGTGGCACTGTCAATTCATTAATTGTCCTGGAAGGTGATTCCTGCAGTGACCGTGAAATCACCTCTTCAGGGACGATTAATGCCAAGGACAGTTCAAGAATTCATGAGGAGGGGTTCCAAACCCATGTTGAAATTTTGGTGCCAAAATTCCAAAAATGCACTGAGATATGCATTAAAGTTGGAAAAACCCTATTTATTCCATTATACAGCTTACGGCATTTCCTCAGTTCGCAGTCGGCTTTGAAGAGTGCAGACGGTTCTCGGTCCATCAAGGATCGCCGCACTGAGCTCCAGAGGTAAGTGATGGGGTGAGGGGTGTGGGGGAGGCAGGGTGCGAGTGGGTTGGTGCAGGTTGTGGCAGGGGCCAAGGGAGACCACCAGGGGACCGTTTCCTTTTTCAGGTTAAAAAAAAAAAGATGTTGCAGGACCATTTTTATGTTACAGGGCAATGTGGCATGCTGGGGTGGGCTACAAGCATGCTAAAGGACTCTTTCTTTGGGGGCAGCAGTAGCTGACGGGGATTAGGCACCCGTTGTACACAACAAAGAGGGAGCTTAGATTATGCCGATGGGTATTGGGCACCCCTACGGCAGACAATAAAAGCCGGGGGAGGTTGGTTACAGAATGCCAACGGGTGGGCTCCCCATCAGCAAAATCAACATTGGGGCACTGAAGCCAAGGGATTGGGGCCCTCAATAGCACATACACACAGTGGGGGTTATATTGTTTATGAACACGGCGGCAAGCCACCACCATGTTCACAAACAATATCAGGGTTTGAAAGCTTTTGCCCTGCAAATGACGGGTCACTCCCTCATTGCAGCAGATGGCTGACGCTGCAATGATGAGGCAGCCCTGATTGCAGCGTGTGAAATTGTCACAAGTTGGTGGCAAGGTTCCAAACTATTGTCACCAGCAGTGTGCAACGGCATTGAGGAAACCAGGACAGTTCTTGCAGGCTGTGGGGGCATTGGCCACAACAGTGCCATGCCTCCACAACCTGCTTCTGAGCAAGTTGTCTCAATATGTTTCTTGTGCTGCGTACAATCAACATAAAATTTCACCCATCTTGTTCATGTGGTGGGATCCCAAAAAGGACATGCAAAATTTGATGAAACAACATTTAAAATGATGATGTTATGGGTAAAGTTCAAAACACATTGAAAATACACTGAATGCTTTACCTTGTTTCCACAGTTCACAGTCACTGTTCCAGGAGTAGGACATCTTTCACTGCAGAAGTGGATTATGGCGATAGACATTCTATTGGTGAATGAGTGTGTAGGGACATGGGGTACTGAGTGGGGGTTAAAAGCGGTGGTAGGTGGGTCAGGGATGGCCACAAAAGACATCAATAGACAATATTCTTTGTTTCAGGATCTAAAACATGACAAGGGACAATTTGCTTTATTGCAGGTACCATGTGTGTCACAAAAGTTCCTCATTTGCCCTTTCAAACATCAGCACATCTCCCAACTTCAGTGCTGGATCTCCTATCCCTGAACCTCTGGTGAACACTTACCACAGGCATCTCCTAGGTGAAAAGCAGAAGTCCACAACATGGGTACACCACACTATAATAGGGAGTGGTGATGGTAAAGAAGAGGCCACAGGCCTGCTCAGGTTGCATGTGCCATGGGAGTAGGGATGGTTTGATGGACATACTGTACATATATATATATATATACACACACACACACACACACATATACACATACATAGACAGGCAACATAAAGAGGACAGAAAAACATCTCATAAGTCTTCATCCAGTTTTCTAGTGTACCACAAACTGTTCCATATTTGACTTCCCCACATGTCCAGCCAGTGTCTGGGAATCCAGTTTCTTTTATGGGCATAAATTTTAATGCATTATTTATGTTTTAATGTACCTGATCGCAAAACATTTTTATAAACTGGGCATTCTGTAAGCAGAAAGGTAAACTGCTGAAAGAATATCTACATGTCCAACATTTGCTAGCTTGAAGTGTATCCATTAAGCAGTTTGAAAGGAGTAAAGGTTATTTAGAATTTAATGTAAATAGTGATTCAGAAGAAATGTGTATAGACTCTTTTAAAGGATAGGCCAGTTATGATGAATGATTTTACAGAACTGAAATAATTCTTGGATGAAGCATGCTAGTTTTGAACAAGCTAGCTCTGACTTGCAAAAATATCTTTTGCCACATGCACTGGAACCCTCCCTTCTCTTAAAAGAGAGTATTAAATGACTGTTGAATGACACACACTCCCTCTATTGTTGTTCAGTAACAGATTCCACTTTACCAGAACTGTATTTACTTAGCTTTGGTCAATAATCAATTTTAATGCATCAACTTGAAGCACTCCAGACTAAAGGAGCAACACTGCTCTAGGCTTCTGGAGGAAAGCTACAACTCTCACTTATCTTCAGGCTGGAACGAAACTCAGCAGCTGGAGTCACTTATACTCTTCAGGATTAATTGAGATTATCACATAAAGGGCCCCATTAGAGAGTGTAAAAATTAAATTTCAGTTTTGAACCCAACACCCAGAAGTGCACCAGAGATATGGAGAAGTAGACAAATGGAGATGGTAGCTTTTCAGTTTCTGACTGACAGATATAAGTCTTGCCAGTTGCTGTTTGGGTCACCATTACAAGTGGCTCAGGTTCTCAAATAAAAAAAACACACATCAGCTTTTGAAGAGTTGAACTTTAAAATACAAACCAGATAAAACCGTAGACTAGGTATGTGGATTTTGAAGTTTAAATTGATTAATTTTGGGGGATAGAGTCTTTGGAACTAATTTCTAAACCTTTGGTTTTATCTGACAGCCATTCATGGACAGATTTCCAAAATAAAATGTATCACCATATAGTCATGCAATAAGAAAGAGAAAGATCTGCGCTTTGTTCTTGGCTCAGTACACTATCAGGTGACCAGCCCAAACAGTTCTACAGTTCAAACAAAATAGATGCAGTCACCCAGTGAGGATCCCACCGTAGGACTACCATGGCAAAAATGGGTAAGGGTCCACTCCAGACTCTGTCCAATGCGTTTTAATGCCAAACTTGTTACAAGTGCAGTCCACAGTAATAACAGTTGCAAGCGTAGCAACAGCTAGACTGTAGTGTGATACAAGTGTAGCACGAGGTAGATACTATTACATTTGCATGAACCTCCCAGGGTGACTGCACTTATTTTTTGTTTGAACTGTGGAATTTGTTGAGGCTGGTCACCTCATAGCACACTGGGCAAGAACGGAGCACAGAGCTTTCTCTTCTTACTGTGTAACTATATGGTGATACATTTTTGTTTGGAGGGGAGCCATCCATGAACAGCCATCATCAGATTAAAAAATGCTATTATAAACAGTCCCTGCACCCGACTATGTGTTGTTCAGTATTTATACTGGATTTAATCTAAATAGTGAAATGCAGAATTGTGTACATTATTTACAATAAGCATTATTCTGCAAAGCCTGGCTCATAACTTCCTGGTATGAGCCATGTACCTCACTCAATGCTATGACCCAACCCCTAAAAACTGCACATTGATGATGCGAGGTAGAAAGCAGGCCTGCAGGCACTCTGTGGATACTATAAATAGGATCAGGGATGGGGCACCACCTAAATGTGCTTAGATTATCTTTCCTGGCAGGTATACATGTTTTTGAGCTAATATATATGTTATATATTGGCCCCATACATGTATACCTGCCAACAGAGCTAATCTAAAGTACATTAGGCACCTCTGATCCTATTACAGTATCCATAGAGTGCCTGCAGCCCTGTTTCCTGCCCATGTAATCAAAGTGCAGTTTTTAGGGTGGGGCTGCAGCACTAAATGAGCAGCTTGGCTCATACCAGGAAGTTATGAGCCAGGCTTTTACAGAGGATATAACTCTTTTTGTTTTATTTGGTATGCTTTTCTCCCCCTGCCATCTGCCGCCAGGAACCTCAGCCCAGTCATGGACCTCAGGCTTCCACCTCAAAATCAGCTACGACCCTCCAATACCCCGGCTTACCCCCCAGGGCAGGGTGCAGCACAAGCTCCCTAACAGTGCCACATGCAGTGGGATAGGTCAGAGGGTTGGCCTGGAGGCTAGTGTAGCCAGGGAGGTTTCATCATGGGCAGCCAGCAGCTGAAGGATTTTTCTTGTTTTTTCTTGGGGACGGGGATGTGCAATGGCGTCTGGCATCTGCCCCATCCCTGTAACTTTCGGTACAGTCACTGCGGTACCTCCCGCCTCCACCAGGGGTCTGTCAAGCACCAGTGGCACTCTCCTCCCTCCCCTAAAGAAGGAGAGCAGTCCTTGGGATGCTCCATTCTTCTCCCCGGCTGGCCCTTTGGCGTCCCGGGTCCTTTCCTGAACCTGGGTCACCCGGTGTTGCAAGCGGAAGATCCAACTGCTGCACCGAGTGCAGAAAATATTTGAATTATGGATAAAATAGCTTCTTGGGCAGGTAACTTCACAGTATGGGTTGCTCTGCCTCGTGCCAAGAATTGTGACAGTTCCTCTTTAATATTGTTCAGTATGTTAACTGGAGAGATGTCTCCTTCTTGCATGTTTGCCTCAAAGAAATTAATAACTCTTCCATTTCTCCTTTAGGCACGGGATTATTACCATGTAAAGACAAAACAATGTGACTAAAAATGCCACAGCAAAACAGAGCCAGACAAAACCAGAGTAAGGCAAAACCCGACCTTATTCTGTATTGCGCCCATTGATCACAATGGGTCTTAACATGTTTTGCAGGGGGATTCACCCCAAGAACTTAAATAACTAACTCCGGGGAGGAATCGGGGATGGGGAGAAACCTGGAGGAGGGGTGTTTTTTTTTCAGTGGCAAAAAGATGTAGTGGGGCGTGACCTAGGTGGGGAACCAACCATGGTCCCAGGTCTCAATAATTGCACTGTGTGTTGGTGCCGTAGCCACTCCTCCATGGGAGTGGCTCGACCAGGCACCCAGCACATGGCAACTTGTCCAGCCTCCTGATCTGTATGCAGCAGCAGGGGTAGCAGTATTCCCCTACTGCTGTTCTACCCTGTAGCTGTAATCCCAGGTTCTCACTATGGCACAATTAATATTGTGCTGTCTTACATGCTACATGCTTAGTTGACCAGATGCCTCTCCATTACCATGTTTAAGTATGCAGCAAACATTTTGCTACTCGAACAGCATTTCAGAGTTGTGTCTACTGAGCCCATTGCAGCTCAAGTTTCAATGGGCTTGCCAGTGACAGACCAATGACCAGGCACTTAGGCATGACACCACTCAGTGGTTGGTGGAGGAAACTGCCTGCAGTTGAAAGGAGACAGCTGCTCTTATCAGACAACAGCTAGTTTGCTACATCTACATAATGCTGCCCACAACCCAGCTGAGCAGTGTGGGGGGGCACTCTCTTTCCACCATGATCTCTGTCCCTCCCCACCATAGTCTCTTTTCTCAACTGAAGGTCCCACTGTCCACGTATGCCACCAAGGATCTGTGCATCAACTATGGCTTCCTGAGTACAGCAAGCTGTGCTGCAGGGTCACAGCAGTGCTTCATGGTACCTGATGATTGCAAGCTATCACTGACTAACTGCAGCTGGTTCCTTGTGATTTGGGGAATGCAACCTCCTTATCAAGTGGTAGCTCCCTGACCAAGGGTGAAGGGTAGATGGGTGCTGACCATCACCCTTTTCCACCTTTGCAAATGCTTCTACTCCAAGGAGGGCTATGCCATAGAAAGTGCCCTGATTTGTATTTGTGTCCTTCATATATGTAAATTTTGTATGTGACTGTTTCTGACACTGGGGTGTAGAATCCCCAGTGCCAGCTGGTACCTCCTCATGGCCCATTTCCACTGTGTGACACCGGGAGTCCCTCCGCTGTACTGCCAAACATGACACTGACACTGGGGTTCAATCGCCAATGTCAGTGCATCAACTGAAGAAAACCAACCCTAGTAGACTTTTTTTTCTTTAAATCCCTGTAAAAAGAAAATGGTCCACCAATATCTGCTGCCACCACTGTTTCTCTTGCCCCGACTCTCCCAGTTAGCATCCATAACGCCATACTCCCCATCCCTTACTCATCTACCTGGATCCAATGCTGTAATCCTTTCTGGACTGGAGATATGTCTTCACCCTTCAACGCTGGACCAGGAATGAGGAAATTAGATATGTGGTCAATGTATTTAAATGCATTTTTAACTTGTACTCAGAACTTGTACAGATCCTGAGGAGCTATTGTAGACTTCGTGGAGAGTGTCAGTTCACCAGCTTGAGGAGTGGTTGCTGGAGAATGGGCCTGTTCATCCATAGTGTCTGAAAGCCTATCCACTCATCTCAGGAGACACCAGTGTGAAGGTGTGTGGATTTGTGATTATGGGAAGCCAACCTGTTTGGCATTGGCAATGGACTGAAATCTGTAGTGAGAGCAGCTGAGTTGTTCCAGTGGTTCTTCACCTTCAAGGAGTACATGTTGCCAGTTCGGTCATCCCAACATTTGAGCTCACAGCTGTTAGCTACTGGGATCTGCCTGTATCATGAATCTTGGATTGAGCATTTTCTCCAGATATTGTGATTTTAAGAGCAAAGACTTGTTCAGATTGATGAGCCAGAGGCTGTGAGATTATTATGTTATAAATTAATATTAATTTCTTATGTTCTATAACTTGGATTTCCTTAAATCGCCTAAATTTCATCTGCCTGACTTAACTACCATTTAATTATCTCCGTAGAGACTTGTACTGTTCAGCTTTTGGTTTGTGAGCCAGAATTGGCTGTGAGAGGTCAACTATTATCTGGGGCAATTTTCAGATTCACTGTTTGCATTTCGGGGATGAGAGTCCCTGCTTCTGTCATACTTTTCCAGCTTCTGATTCAACCGAGATGTATCATGTGAACTGAGACTTGTTGGTCTAGCTGGAGTTCTACCGCTCAGTGACTAAGCTCATTGCTCTGCCTGAGTACTCTGTGAACCAATTTTGATGACCCTCTTGAAATCTAGACTCCTTCATTGTTTTAGATATTTGGGGTTTGGTGTTGGGAGGGTTGAGGAGCATGTGTGTAAATGAATGTGTGGATATATGAATGTGATATTGAGATTGTAGATGTTATTGTTTATTTTGGACTTTTTAGTCTTGTTTTATTACATTATATTAGATTATTTTTCATTAGTGGAGGGCAATTAGCTTAATATAAGTATACAGGTCACATGTTTTAACTGGAGGTAATTGGAAGTGTAGGCGTGGGATGTGTTGGTCGGTGGCTCCCTTGAGATGGCATTATTCCCTTCTAGGCCTCGTAACCTTTATCCTTTGACTGCCCCTCATTATAATCTGAGGTCTACAGACATTGTAGAGCATTGGGGATTGTACACAGGAGAGACAGCAGGGTTCATCTGGGCCTATTGTAGGGAACATGGCTGGAGGAGGTGGATTGGTGTGGTGAGCTCTAGGAGGTGCCTTGGGGAAAAATAGGTCCAGGAAAGGGCCCCCAATCTTGTGCCCATACCAAGGGTTCCACCTTTGTTGAGCAGATACCCAATGGACCAGCCTCATCTACCTGTCCTTCTCGATCAGTGTTATGCAAATGCCAGATCTATTAAGAACAAGACAGCGATTAAAGCTGATTTTGTTTCAACAGCTGATCTGGCTTGCATCACTGAGACCTGGCTGGATGACAACGCTGGCTGAGTATTGGAATTGGTGGTTTCTGCTGAGTTCTTGGTGATTCACTGCCCAAGAAAGGATCGTAGGGGTGAGGGTGTGATGATTTCTTTTCAATCGGTTTACACTTCATGGCTCTCCCAGTGGGAACAACAAGGTCCTTTGAATGTGTGGTCATTCAGGGGTTGCAAGTGCAGGCACGAGGTCCTTCTAATTTACCATCCTCCATGGTATGAGAAGGAATTCCTGCAGGAAGTTGCGGACTTTGTTTCGAACTGGTATTGAGTCACCCCTTCTGGGTGACTTCAGTGACTGGGTCATTTACTTAACTCTCACCATTTGACAAGACTTCTTCCAATTAATGCATTCATTGGGTCTGACACAGGTGGTTACCTTTGCAACCCATGTGCATGGCTGCTCTCTGGACCTTGTCTTCTCACTGGATTGAGGTCACTGACCTCATGGTGGAACCGTCACTTGGTTGGAACATTATACCATGAGGTTCTTGTTCAAAGTCCTCCTAACAGACCTCTCCTGCAGAGATGGTCCAGTACTGCTCTTTAAGGGTTTGACCCGGAAGGTCTCATGGAGGTACTTGACCTATCAGGTATGATGACTGCTTGTGATGAGCTAGGGAGTTGGTATCGACCTATAATAGGGTTGTTGCTGAAGCCCTTGACTCTATCGCACTGGTCTGTGTTCACCCTCACTTCACACCAGAGATCCCCTTGGTTTGATGCAACTCTCAGGGGAGTTGAAGACAAGGGGTCAATGGATGGAGCAGCGCTGGCTGAGATCCTGTCTGATGGGACACACTTATTTCAATGTCTCATTACAGAGACTATCAATCAGCAATCTGCTGTAAGAAGACAGAGTTCCTGTCCAAGGAGATTGCGCGGCAATCAACAGACTGGTCAGCTCTTCCAGACAGTTGACAGGCTATGTAATCCAGCCTGTCTTCAGTCCATGGGAGCTTTTTGTAGTCTAAGTGTGATGGTTCACTCTGTTCTTTGCTGATAAGATTGCCCCATAAGACCGGGAATCCAGTTGATGCCTCTATTGGGGCATGTAGTGATGAGCCGGGGTCATGGGCATTCAGTCTGTCTGATTTGACTTTGTGGGTCATGGATGTCGTGAAGGTCATCCAGGAGTTAAAACTACCTACTGTAGTTTGGATCCGGGTCCATCACACCTTCTTGTAGGTGTGTTGATTTCATTGCCTGGTTCTGGCTGGAATAGTCAAGTGTTCTTTATTGAGAGGGTCTTTCCTGGAGCCCTTGAAGAAGGCAGTGGTAAGACCACTCTTAAAGAAAGTGTCACTAGATCTGGACTGCCTAGCTAACTACAGACCTGTCTCTAACCTTCCCTTTGTGGGAAAGGTTATTGAGAAGGTGGTGGTTCTTCAACTGGAAGCCCATTTGTCAACTCACCACATCTATGACCCTCTCCAGTTGGATTTTAGGAAAGGCACAACACTGAGACTGCTCTGGTTTGGGTGCTCAGTGATCTCCTGGTGGTGAAGAACTGAGGAAAGTGTTCCATTCTTGCTTTCCTCAATCTCTCAGCTGCATTTGACACCGTGGACCATGGGGTGCTGTTGGAGTGCCTGCGAGTTTGTTGTAGCTTGGCTGGTACAGTCTTCAACTGGTTCACTCTTTTCTTACTGGCAGGACACAAAGGGTAGTGTTAGGGACTTTTCCTCGGCACCACTGCCCTGCCATATATCCCACAGGGCTCCATTATGTCCCCCATTTTATTTGCAGTGTATTTGCTACCACTAGGGTATATTATAAGATGATATGGGCTGAGTTTTCACTGCTTTGCTGATGATACCAGAATGCTGCCCAGCAGGCAGAAGTCGTGAGAACCAGGAGGTCGGTCCTCCCCAGAGCAGCATTAGGAATTTAGAGAGAAATGCTCCCCTGGGTGAAGGTCATGAGGACCAGGAGGTTGGTCCTCCCAAGAGCAGCATTAGGAATTCAGAGAAATGCCGCCGTGGGTGAAGGTCACGAGGACCAGGAGGTCGGTCCTCCCCAGAACAGCATTAGAATTTAGAGAGGTATGGAGGAGGCGACGCCAGGGCTCCATCAGAGCCAACTCTTATTGTAACGGAGAGTCTTAGCACCTTTTACTTTCAAACAAAGACTGATGTTTGGCACCTTTTACATTTTGTACAAAGTCTGATTTAAAACAAAAGAACCTAATGCTTAGCTCTCCCTACCCTTTTAATCTGCAGATAAGTGGAGATAAGATATTATACTGCTGTCTCCATATTTAAACTGTGTGCTAAAATCCTCATTGCCTTATGGTTTTGTGGAGTGCTTAAATGCATATTAAGAATGTCTGCTGATTAATTAGCTTGTTAAGAGATCCAGCTAATTTCTTAGATATTGTACCAGATCTGTTTCTAATTTCATTGTGTAGTTCTGTTCAGGCCTGTTTTCCCACTCTGAGCACCCGCTTGTCCCAGCAAGCCCCTCCTTGTTAACCAACCTTAAGTAATTGTCCTGTTCTCCAATCTCCACAGAAACGTTCCTCCTGCTGGTGAAGGTTGCGGACCAGAGGTTGGTCCTTCCCAGAGCAGCATTAGGAATTTAGAGAGGTACGGAGGAGGCGATGTTGCAGGGCTCCATCAGAGCTGACTCCTTATTGTAACAGAGAATTCCTGCCGACGCCCGATCGGCTGCCCCACCACCCCGCTTTACCACGCTTGGTGAGCAACTACTCATATAGTAGCAGTCACGTGAGCGCCAAGAACCAATCAGTGGTTTTCACCATTAGCAGGCTATATTATATGTCCACTGGGGCAATACTCAAGCTCCTATTCAATTTCACCCTACTACAACTGCTCTCTAACTGCACAGTCATGCTAACCATAGTAATTGTTTCCCTTCTGGCACAGCAGGCGTCACTGCCTCCTGCTCTTACCCAATGGACTGCCAGCCTATATTGTATACCCCAAGCAGGGACATCTCCAGCAGCTACCACCTACACTGGAAAACCCACTGAGGATCCCCTACCTTACTTATACACAGGGTCTACCACACTCCCACCATCTTTCCACGCAGGTCAGTTACCCTTATCTTCTAACCCAGGTCTCAGCTGCTCCCACTCAGCCAGTAGAAACTCCTACTCAGAAGCCCCAATGGGAATGACCCTGGCCAAAACTACTGATCATTCTCCTGCTACTCGCATCTGGCAACACTGAGCAAAATCCTGGCCCCATCTCCCACCACACTAGCCTCCCGTCCCTCCCTTCAACTTCCAAGAGGTCTGAAACTCGTCCATCTCAACATTTGCAGCCTTTTGCCCAAACTCTCCCTACTGCAGCCAACCATCCTCACCCTCAGACCTGACATCCTAGTCATATCCAAATCCTGGCTAAAACCTCACATTAAGGACACGAGTTGCTATCCGGGGTATTCTGTCATTTGCAATGATCGACCAGGCCAAAAAAGAGGCGGCAGCATCACCATGTATGCTACAGCCACGCTCAGTTCACCCAAATTCTGGTTCCTGCACTCACGATGACCATTGACCCTCTACTGATCAAGCTAACTCCCTCACTTAGCTCCTCTTTATTGCAGGCTCCTACTGTGCACCAACACCACCCTGGTAACCATCTCCCAACACCTAGGCACCCTAAAATCTCTGTCCCCAGAGGGTGAGCTGCACATCCTTGGAGATTTTAACATGAACTGGCTCTCCAACCACAATGCAAACCTCTGTAACCCAGTAGCCTCCTAAATCTCTCCCAAATGGTCACAGAGCCCACTAGCTTAAACCATAAATCTCTAAATCACTGATCCTTGACTGGTCCCTCACCTCTCACCCTCACAGGATAACTGCCTCAGACCTTTTACCTGATGCCCTAAGTGACCACCACATGACATATATGATATGGAAAGTCTCCAAACACAAAGCTGACCCCCTCACATCATTTCAACCAGGTCTTATAATCGCCTGATCTCCCTCTTTCTCCATGCCCTGGCCTCTATAGACTGGTCCTCCATACACCAGGCCTCCTCCTGGATTTAGCATTTGCATACTTCAAATCAATGTTCCTTGCTGCCTGGGACCGATATGCACCTATCAGAAGGTCTAGGGTAAGAGGTGTCCACCTGCCCTGGATCACAGCAGATCTTATCACAAACCTCAGGGTAAGGATCTAGCATGGAAATCTTTCAAAGTCTCGGGTTCTCACCTTGACCACCTAAAGTACCGTGCACTTCAGAACCCCTGCACGATTTAATCCATCAGGCTAAAGCCAAGTTTTTCAACACAGCCCTGCATTCGAACCTCGGCCACCCTACTAAATTCTGTAAAGTGGTCAAATGACTCTCTTCCCACCTTCCCTGCTCCCTACTCTGGCATTAAACATTGGTGGCTCCACCGCTACAGACCCTTCAGCTGTGGCCTCAGTGTCAATGCATTTTTCACCAACTGTACATCAGCATCCATGTCCCTTCCCTCTCTAACCTCCTCCACCTCCACCTCCACCCCTACTCCTGCACCCCACAGTGCCTCCCAAGACCCTCCACCCACCCTCCACTTCTCTTTCCACCCTGTCACCCACTATTGAGGTGCTAAAGGCCCTTCAGGCACTAAACCCTTCCAAGGGCAAATGCCCTCTGGCCTTGATTCTAAATGTTGTACTTATCAGCCCGGCCATCGCCACCCCTCTGGCTGCCCTCTTCAATCTGTCTTTCTCTCAAGCATCCAACCCATCTGAATGGAAGCTCGCCACTGTCATCCTCTCCCCAAAGTGGGGACCCTCTGCCCCTGGTATCTCCTGCCCTATTTCTCTCCTCCCTATATTGGCCAAGCTACAGGAACACTTTGTCCTCTCTCAGCGTCAACCTGCCTTGATGTCACATCCTTCTTCATGCCTTACCAGTCTGGTTTCAGGAAGTCCCACTCCACCACCACCTCCCTGCTAAGACTCACTAACAGCATTCTCTCTGCCATGGATAAAGGCCACATCACCTCAGCAATCTTTGTCAACCTCGCTAAGGCATTCGACATTGTCTCACATCCCCTCCTTTGACTAAGCTCCAAAATGCAGGATTTTCTGGCCCAGCCACAGAATGGTTCTGCTTATACCTGATAGAACAGTCACAATCTGTCAGAATCGGTAGCTCAAACTCTTCCTCTCTCCCCATAACATTGGGTGTGCCACAGGGCTCAGTACTTGGGCTGCTCCTGTTCTCCATCTTCCTCAATGACCTGCCCTCTGCCTGCCCACACATCATCCATCATGTATGCTGATCACACGGTACTGTACACATCAGGCCCATTGGCCTCTGATGTGACGTCCAGACTCCAAACAAGACTTCAACAAAGTCCAACACTGGTTTTGCTCTTACCAGCTCCACCTCAATGCCAAGAAAACTGTCTCCATGACCTTCAGCACAAGGTAGAGACTCTCAGGCTCCCCTCCAACTCTACTTTCCAAACCTTGAAGGGACAACTCTGGAAGTAAGCTCCTCCTTTAGGTACCTTGGGATCTGGTTCTCCAGCACCTCGATTTCTCGTGCATATCGATGCAATCCACAAAAACTCACACCCCAGACTGGGTGCCCTATACTGTAATCATGGCTGCATCCCACTGTCAGCCCGCCATGCTATGGTACAGAAAATGATCCTGCCAGTCATAGACTACAGGGATGTAGTCTATAGCACCACCTCAAGTCCATCCTGGCCAGACTGAACTCACTCTTTCATGCCTTTTGTCATTTCACCCTAGACTGTCCCTACCCTACCCACCACTGTGTCCTGTATCACTCACTGGGTCTCCCTCACTGCTGGATCACTGTCAAATACATTGTGCCCCTTTCACTGCCAAGTTCTGGTCTCAGATCTTGCCTCCCTCTCCACTCCGCACTTTCAGCCACTCCCCTGCCAGCTTACGCACTCAGGCACAATGACACCAGACTCTTATCTATCTCACACAGGTCCACAAATGCTGGCCAGGCAGCCTTCACATATCACATTCCCAAGTTGTGGAACTCCTTCCTGTGGACATAAGGCAGGCCCCTTTGGACCGCTACCTCCATGCCCACCTCAAAGATCATTTGCCTCCACCTGCACTTGTACTCTAACCTATATGCACCACTCCTCCTAGTTGGAGTACTATGGCAGTATTGTGTTGCACTGTATTTTGTTGGTCTTCTGCACCTCAAAGCATCCTATTGTCACGCTATTCCTAGTGCTGTTAGCTGCATCTAACACTTACTGTCTGCAATATATATTTTCTGTATGGTGTTTCCCCTCCCCAGGATGCAACTGGAATCGAGCAGTACTCTGCTCAGTGTGCCCTCCTGGTGAAACTCTTAAATAAATAAATACATTTTGCCACCCAAAGAGCAGAATGCAGTCTCAGTGTTTAATCAGTGCCTTGCTTAGATCCAAGACTGGTGAGGGCTAATTGGCTGAGGTTAAACCCTGATAAGACTGAAGTACTAATGGTGGAATCTGGTTGCTCAAGGGTTGGCGTGCAATTTGGCTGCATTTCGGGATTAGACTCAGGACTCCAGTTGCTAACCTCTGTCAAGGTGAGGAATCTTGGCCTTGTACTGAACTGTGGCCTAACACTTGTTGGCCATGGTCCAGAGTGCTTTTACCGTCTTAGAAACATCACCAGGATTAAGTACCTGATACCCCTTGATGATCTACCATCACTAGTCCATGTCTTTGTGATGTAACGGCTTGATTACTGCATTGCCCTTGCCTGGGGCTTTCAGGATTGATCTTCACCACCTGCAGCTAGTGCAGAATGTGGCAGCCAGGTTGTTGACTGTCCTTTCAAGGACATGTTACATTACACCTGTGCTGTGCTCCTTGCACTGACTGCCTGTTAGGTGGTGGATCACCTTCAGGGTCTGTTTGCTGACCTATATGGCCCTGCATGGACTGGGGCCTGGCTACCTGCAAGACCTGCTGGAGCCCTACTGCCCATCCTTTCCCTCTGGTCAGCTGATGAGGGCCTTCTGGTGATTCCTAAGGTTCACTTAAAATCATCAGGTGCCCAGGCATTTTTGTTTGTGGCACTGACCCTATGGAATTCACTCTCTCATACTCTTAAAGAGGTCCCATCAGTAAATGCTTTCAAAAGGAGCTGAAGACATTTTATTTAGAGAAGCTTTCTCTCTAACTGATTTAAGTTGATTTAGATAATTAATCTAATTTAGTACTGTATTTATGTGTCTTGATATGTATTTTAATTATTTATACAACATTTGTTCACTTGTACAATGCCTTGAGTTACAATGAAATAGAGCACTGTATTAAATAAACTAAACTAAACTAGGTCATTTTTAAATATTTTCTCCCAGATTTTCAAATTGGCTTTATGGGACCCCACCTCATGAACAATGTAAATGAAATTATTCAGCTCTGGGCCAGAGGATTTTGCACAAAATTACTTTTCCACTAAGTTGTTATGCAAAATCACTTTTCTGGCAAGATTTGAAATTTTTCACCCAAAGGTTCATGAGGTGGGTCATAAGCAGGCTATGTTAAAATGTGGGGAAAAATATAAAAAACAAAGTTATGAATGTAGATTGAACATTTTAATGCTCGCTCATAAGTTTGGCAATTTCTATATTTTGACCTCAAATTTTCCACACCACCTCATGAACATGACAGTTGTTATTTTCATCTTGGCCAATAAGTTTTTTCACACCGATGATGAAAATTACATTTCTGGGATCTGAAAATTTTCACCTATCAGGTTAATAAAATGGGGTCATAAGAAGACTATGTTGAAAATTTTGGATCAAAATACATATATATAAAAAGTTATAAAGATACATTGATATTTTAAATGCAAGCTCAGAACTTTGGTATTCTAATATTCTGATGCCAATGTTCAACATAGCCATTTTTCACACCATCTCAGGAACCCCACAGCTGCCATTTTCAGATCCTTCCCATAATGTGATTTCACTATAGTGGTGTGAAGTGATGTTTCATCCAGTATTTTATAAATGAGACCTGTCATGTTGAGAAGGCGGTTATAAAAGACTATGTTTAAATTTTGGGATCAAAACTGTTACAAAAGAATAATAAAGTAACTTTTGCAGGGATAGCTGTTGGCCCAGTGGGGTCACGTTGCTTTCCCATGTCTGTGACCTGAGTTCAGGTACGAGCTCGGTGAGCTGGCTAAATGGGCTGAGGCTGGGGAAAGGTGCTGCAGCATGTGGCATTGGTTCTAGCCTGGGGAGATAGAGCAGTGTTCAAGGTGCACACATGACACCCAGTGTTGGGCTGGGGAGCCTTCCTTCACAAGGGTTGACATGCATGTCAGGCTTGATGGGTCCATGCACTACATCTGGATAAGTAAATTAATCTAATCATTTTAAATTACAGCGCAGATACAGACCTACAGTTAGCAGGAAGTCCAGATCCACCACATATTACTCATCTTATTACACATGCCTGCCACATACACCATACACTCAAACATTCAGCATTGACAGATGCTTGATTTAAGACACTGACAAATTCAGAGCACTGCATTGCCACTGCAGTATGTTTTACCTAGTCACAGCAGATGCAGACTACCCTCATAATTCATGCAGCTGTCATATGAGAGCACATAGATTGTGGAAATGATTATAAAACTGATGTTTAATGCAGTCTGGCAGTTAATGTCTGTAGGCACTGATGTGTTTGGTGATGGAAAATTGGGAAATGACAATAAAATACACAAGTACACCACAATGAACAAGATATAATTAGCATGCTTTCAATGTAGATCACGTCAGCCTGCTTATTGAAAACAGAATCAATATTTCAAATGAAGTCTCAAAAATATGTAACAATTAAAACAAGTAAAGTGACTGAAACTTAAGCAACACACACAAGCCAAGAAATGATTAACTGTCTTTTGAAGGTCATTTTTATTGCAAAATCCCAGACTCATATTTGATGATACAGCAGTAAGTTTGATAATTTGGAGTGGATCTGAGCATAAAAACAGGATAACAGTTTTCAAGATGGCAGTGATTAATATGATCAATACAGGCATTTAAAAACAGAAATTTTCAAAATGAATTCCATCCCCACAAAATTATTACCAGAGAAGGACAAGTAAAATAAAATATTCAAGCCAAGTCACTTATCTGTTTCATGAGCTGACTGCCAACCCAACCACCACGCATACATATCAAATAATAACGCTAACAGTACATCCATTCATACACTGCAGGGTGAATGACAACACAGAACAAATACAACAGTGATCATTTTAAAATATACAGCAACACAAGTGTACATTAAATAATATACCACACTAGTTGTCACCTGTCACGTTGTAAGACGGGTTATAAAAAGACTATAAAAAGTCAGATGCCAGCACAAGTTACAACCACTTTGTCACAAACCACAAGGTTGTCAATTTCGCCACTCATAGGGATAAAGGAAGCAAGAAAACTTTCTTAGAGTGCTAAAAGTGCTTCATTTTATTTTTAAATTCTCCCTGCTTCCATGAAAAGCTGTCCTTTCTTACAGCATAAAGTTCCTAACGCTTCACGCCACCTGGTGCTTCGCCATAGGAATAACATCCAAACCATAAGGTGCCATTAAACACTTTGTGTTCTTAAAGTGCCAGTACAACATAACATAATTCTAATAGGACATACATTAAATCACCATTAAAAACAAATTAAAACATTCTCTGTACTTATCAACTGTAATGCAAAAGGCTGTTACATTATATTATTACTAGTAGTGATTTATTATAGACTATTATCAAAATTAGCTTATTTATTAGTTTAACTTTAGTTTTAATTTTACCACTATTAGTTTTGTACACCAGTGTCCTCCTCCAATTTCTTGGAGAACCACTTTGTATTCAAGTGTTTAGCAAAGGTATCTATAAAATAAACAGGAAATGTGAATTAACACATATATCTTGCTGTTAAAATACTTTCATGCAATGACTATATATCATACTATAACAAACCTATTAAACAGCAGGCCATATAGTTATTTCTTTAAGAAAGATTTCAAATCAATTCTTTCATTTAGCCCTGGTCTTTCTGACCCTCCTGTAGCAAAAATCCAGTATTGTTCTCGTTTTAGCAAGACATTGTCATGGTCACCCCCCTTGGGCTTTTTATAGGCTTCTCAATCCCTAAAAAGACCAAACATGTTCCTTTGGGTTTGTTGCCTTCCCATGTGAATTGTAAGTGCATTCTTAATGTTACTACTCTTTATTGCTCTAAGGTGTTCCCACACACTTTCCTTCAATTTTCATTTTGTTTTACCTATATAAAGCATCCACATGTACATGTGGCCATGTAACTGATGTTACAGGTAATAATCCTCTAATCTTTGTCTCTCTTTTGTTTTGGGGTTAATGAAACTCTTAGTCTGTGTCAGAGATTTACAGAATTTGCAATTACCACATTTAAAGCAACCTCCTGTTGCCTCAGTATCCACATCCTTGTATGTTCTTGTTTTGGTTGTACTGAATGTACTAACCTATCTTTAGACTTTTTCCTTTCCTGTGTACCATTCTAGGTTTCAATTTATTAAGATCCTCCAACATGGATCCAGGCTCACCAGATGCCAATGTTTGTTAATATTTTCCCAATCTCATCTGATTGTGCATATTCAGATGAGATTGGGAAAATAAATAAGCATCATGCTCCTTTCTTATGCCACCTCTGCACCCATAGCTGTATGGAAGCACAGGGCTGAGAAGGCCCTGCACTTCTGCAGCCAGATTGACTTTGTACCTGTGCATCAGCATCTGTAGCTACCTGGAAGCACAAAGGCAAGTAGTCCCTGTAGTTATGCAGCCTCTAAACAGCTCTACAAACTGTTTGCATTCATAGCGAGCAGTCAGATGGACACTTCAGCTTGCATAGGACTCTCCCTTGGCACAAGACCCAGTGGGCCCTGTGCATCTGCATCTGTTAATGAAGGAAACTTTGGGTGCAAACAAAAAATTTCAGCTCGTGAACTGAAGATTTTGGTGCAAATGAAACATTCAACTCACTTAACTAAAGATTTTGGTGCAAAACAAAAATGTTGGCACTCAAACTAAAAATCTCAATTGAATGGAAAATTAGGGTTTTGCAAACAAAACTTTTAAGTTCAAACTAAAAGTAGTCCACAATCAGTGCAGTTACAGCTAGCAAGCAGGAATGCCCTGCTGTCCTCCAACAAAAGTTCCCTTTGTTCTGTAGCTCCCATTCTGAATCTCAGTATTCCCTTACAAGTCCTAAGTAACCATATAATGAAGAAAAGTCTTCTGTTTTGCATAGGGGCCAGACATCCTTGCACCTCCACACCCACAGCTGCATTGAAACACAGAGCCTAGAAGCCCTACGCATCTGCTGCCAGAATGACTCTTGGCCCTGCAGATCTGCATTTGTAGTTACATGGAATCACAGGGCCAGAAGACCCTGTGGTTCCACAACCCCAAAACAGCCCTACAAATGATTTACATACATAGGCAGCAGGCAGATGGACACTTCAGCTTACATATGCATTCTTCCTTGGTACAGGGTCCAGAGGTCCCTGTACATCTCAGCGCCTGTTAATGAAAAGACCTGCATGACTGAGGATATGATTACACTATCTCAAAAAAACGAGCATTTGCCAATGTTGAATGTTTGCTTGCTGGCATTGGTAGTGGTAGTGTAGAAGTTACAGAGCTGCGATAGGAATGGCAGTGAAGTATTGAACTGAAGCCAACCCCACCACCACCCTGCACAGAGTGACAGGCATTGGGGTGTCGCGTTTGGGTCGTCAGGCATAAGCAGCCATGCCATTTCACCACACCCCACCCTGCAGACACTGACAAGTGTCACGGTGTGCCTTCAGGGTCTTTGGCTCTTATCGCCCCCATTTCATTAGGAAATATGGTGGAGATGGGTGTGATATAGGAGAATGGGGTGAACTTTGGGGCGAAGAGTCCAAGGCATACCTTGATGCTCTCACTGGCTGCAGGGTGTGGAATGGTATGAGCATTACAGGCAAGAATCCCAAGTCACACCCCTGATGCCTGTCATTCTCTACAGGGTTGGGCGTTATGGTTGGAAACCCTAATACCTCAGGCATTCGTTGGTATTTTCACTCCAAATTTTCAACATTTTTTTTGTGACCCCACCTCATGAACAGGGGAATATCAGTTTGTTAGCGAAAGCTGCTTATGCACAGTGACTACGGCATTTAGCACCACAGGTGCAAAACATTCGAACAGGATGTAAAAAATGACAGCTGTACTGTTCATGGGGAGGTGTAAAAATTGCAATGTTGCAAATCTGCAGTAAAAATATTTAAAAAATGGTGAAGTCACGAGTGTACATAGAAACTATGCAATGCACAACCGTAATATAATTAGGTTGGGGATTTTTTGACAGCAGATTGTCAACTCAGGCATTTTGGTGCTCTGATCATGAACAGTGTCACTGTGATTTTCTTTATCTGTGCCAAACAATGATTTCCACAGTGACCACGCATCTCTGTGCTGAAAGTGTGAAACACACTTCAGCCATGTTGTGAAAAATGACAGCTATACTGTTCATAAGGAAGTGTGGAAATGCCACTGGTGAAAATCTGGACTGAAAATATTACAAAGTCATGAACTTATGAGGGTGCGTGAAACTGCACAATGTTCACTCATAACACAGTCATTTTATGGACTTTTGTCATCAAATTTTCAACATAGCCATTTTAAGACCTCTGCTCATGAACAGTGTAACTGTGATTTTCTTAATCTGTCCTAAACATTGCTTTCAAGACACCAACAGCACCATTGTGCGCTACATGTGCAAAACACAATTTGGGTGACATATGAAAAATGGCAGCTGTACTGTTCATAAGGAAGTGTAATAAAATGGCAATGTTGAAAATCTGGAGTGAAAATATTAAATTAAGTAAACTTACGAGCATGCATAGGAACTGTGCAACGACGCCTGTGAAACAGTCATTTTTAGGAATTTTTCACCAAATTTTCAACATAGCCATTTTAAGACCTCTGCTCATGAACAGTGTCACTGTG
Source organism: Neoceratodus forsteri (assembly GCA_016271365.2). NCBI lineage: Eukaryota > Metazoa > Chordata > Ceratodontiformes > Ceratodontidae > Neoceratodus > Neoceratodus forsteri. The sequence continues at coordinate 1,112,259,807 of CM028129.1, read as the reverse complement.
ATTTTCTTAATGTGTCCCATACATTGATTTTGCAGATCGATCACGCCATTGTGGCTACATGGGCAGAAACACATTTTGGGCAAGATGTGAAAAATGACAGCTATACTGCTCATAAGGAGGTGAGGTAAAATGGCAATGTTGAAAATCTGAGTGAAAATATTGAAAATTGGCGAACTTACTTAGAATGCGTATGAGGAGCTGTACAACGACGTCAGAAACAGTCATTTTTGGAATTTTTCACCAAATTTTCAACATAGCCATTTTAAGACCTTTGCTCATGAACAGTGTCACTGTGATTTTCTTAATTTGTCCTGTACATTGATTTCAAGACACCGACTGTGCCATTGTGTGCTACATGGAGGAAACACATTTTGGGTGAGATGTGAAAATGACAGCTATGCTACTCTATAAGAAGGTGTGGTAAAATGGCAATGTTGAAAATCTGGAGGAAAATATTGAAAATTCATGAACTTAATGAGCCTGCATAGAACTGCGAACGACACACTAGACGAATATTATTCTTAATTAGCCTTTTTAATATGTTTGGGATCTTCTCAACAAGTGAGAAAAGAGTTCAATCAAGGGTGATTTCCCAAGTGCAGTGACTGCTAAATCACCCTTTGGGGTCCAATAACGCCATGACAGTGACTTCATTCATGGAGAAGGGGTCCCAAAACCCCATGTTGAAAATTTGGTGCAAAATTCCAAAAATGCCTGAGATATGCAATAAAGTTGAAAAAACCCTATCTATCCCATTATACAGCTTACCGGCATTTCTGTTCGCAGTCGGCTTTGAAGAGTGCAGATGTGTTCATGGGTCCATCAAGATCGCTGCATCCCGAGCTCCAGAGGCATGGGGTGAGGGGTGTGGGAGGCAGGAAAGCAGTGGTTGGTGCGGGTTGTGGGAGGGGGCTGGGAGAAGCGCCGGGGACCATTTTTATTTTGCAGGTTAAAAAAAGATGATGTGGACGCTTGCCATGCTGGGGTGGGCCCAGCATGGCACAAGGATGGCTGGGGGCCGTGAGCCGACGGAGGATTGGGCACTCCCATCGCCATATGATCAGTTGCCTTGCTGGGGTGGGCTCCAGCGTGGCACCCAGTACTCGGGGTGGGGTGAGGACAGTGGAGCCGACGGGGATTGGGCACCCCATTGGCTATTCTATCTGTTGCCACACTGGGGTGGACACCCAACGTGGCATGGGAAGGCTTTGGGGAGCACAGTACGTCGACGGGGATTGGGCACCCCGTCATCTATACATGTGGAGGGAGGGCAGCACGCAGTATACGCATTTCTGTGTGTGTGTGTGTGTGTGTGTGTGTGGGAGCTGCGCATGAGCAGGCGATATCTTATCGCTGCTCACTGAAGTGTAGCTCTTTCAACTGTATGCCACTGCATTTTGGAGCTTGTCATAGACAGCTCCAGCATGCATTGGCTTACAGGGCCGCAGCTCACAACACACTGACTGAATTGGAGGAGGAGTGACACACCTCCGAAATCTAGGATGATGGCACTATGTTTCTTGCACATGCATGCAAGCAAACATGAAAAGGAAATTTGTTGCCAAAAACTGTGTTAATGCTCCAGTTAGGGTTCAATTTAACACCACAAAAGTAGGGAAATGTGGCATTTGGTAAGCAATCCTGACTCAACACCCCCACCCCAAGCAGTAAAATGACAAGGCCACACAAGCAACTACAGACAGCCATCGTCAGGTAAAACAAACAATATACAACTGTTTCTAGGTGCCACAAATGCAGTAGTACTGATGTTCTACTTTCTTGGATTTGTATCTTGGTATGCACACTGCAACACATACACAATCACTTAAAGCAGCAGATAGAAATCCATGATAATAAAATCACAACACTACTTTCTGTCTGTGCAGAAGCACATACCACTGCAACCACAAATACAAATCTACAATACCAAATTACAAGAGAACTTTTGTCTGTAAAAGAGATCATATAGGGGGCCAGCTGTTCTGTAGCCGCAGGTACTAATCCACACTGTCTTACATACACGTAGTTCTGTCTGCAGGGCATGTGCTTCTGCAGCCCCAGGTGTACAACATACACACCAACCTCTGCCTGAAGAAGCACAGGCATCACAAAATCCATTATACCAGAATTGCAACAGTATTTTATATCTGCAGAAGCACAAGCCCTGAGGGGCCTGGCTCTCCAGTCAGAGGTAAACATACTATCACCTTCTGGCTGCAAAACACAAGCACTGATGGGGCCTGTAGTTATGCAGCTTCATACAGAAAAGCATATACTAGCAGATCTAGCTATTCAGTGAGGTACTCCCAATACCACCTTAGGCCAGCAAAAGTGGCTGTTTAATATAATCTGAGCTTTAAAAAACATAACTCCACCATTATGTGCAGTTATGCAACAATCTATGTCGCAAAATAAAGGTCTTAATGAGTAGTATAATATTAACACATACCCCCCAAAAAAAAAAAAGTAGGAGCCATAAAATGTAAAAATTTAAAACATTTACAATTCCTTTGGATAACATTGCATCTTTAACAAGCTGTAACTTTGGAGTTAACAGACAATGTATATATCAATAGAAAGGTCTTAATGGCTAATACAACACTAAGCCCCTAAGAAATAAAACTGAAAATGGTCCATCCCTCCCTCCCAAAAAAATAACAATGAAACATATATATATTGCTTTTCTGAGGAATGGGCCCTGCCCTTCCATAATTACATGGATGTGTTCAGGACCTGCGTGAATGACAATATGATTCTACTATCTCAAATAAGTAAGGAAATTCATTGCAAAAACTTCAATGCACCAGTTAGAGTTAAACTGACAAAAGTAGGAAAATGTGGTGTGTCAGTGTTTTCCAACCTTACACCCCCACCCTGCAAGCAGCAAGAGAAAATCATTACATTTTGACTGTCCTGAGTTCTGAAATCAGGCCTGGGACTTCTTTGGGGTGGTCAACCCTAATGATCACCCCATTCTCATATAGTCTGCATATCTGAGCTTATTTGCTGATGGATTGGGGGAGCGTTAGGGTTGATAACCCCAAGGAAGACTCCAGGCCTGATTTGCCAAGACTCAGGACAGCCAAAACCATAATGCTTTTTTTTTCTTTTGCTGCTTGCAGGATGGGAGTAAGGTTAGGGTTAAACCTTACACCACATTTCCCTACTTTTCTTGGCATGGGGTCATAATGTCACCACTAAAAATAGCGAGCAATAAATGCTGCAGCATGACATCGGACAAAACACCAACCTGACAACAACAGCTAACACCCATTGGAAATAATGGTGCCTCTTATTTTGAGGGGTACTGCCCCCACACCCTGGACTATAAATAATCATCTCTGAGGGGGGTGGACTTTAGAGATGGGAGAAAATCGGGAGGGGGAGAATTTATTTATAAAAAAGTAGAAACATGAGGTGACCTGGGGAACCAAACCGTGGTCCCAGGTCTCTATCCCTGCAGTGTGCTGGTGCCTTAGCCACTCCACCAAGGGCACGGCTCAGCCAGACACCACACCACGTGGCAACTAGAACCAAACACAGTTTAAGTACAGAGCAACAGGGTAGCAGTAATTCCCAACTGCTATTATACCCTGTTGCTCTAAACGCTTCCACGCCTTACACAGCACAGTTATTGCCATACTGTTTAGTAGCGCTAAATTGACCCAGAACCCTTTGTCAGTGTAACCTAACTGGTATATTAAAAGTTGTTTGCAATGAATATATTATATAGGCACAGTAGCCCTGTATATTAGGTTGCATTGGTGTTTCATTAAAATGGCCATTTGCAGAGGCATAAAACTCAGCTATTTTAGTCTCTAGAACTGTAACATCTGGTATGCATAGTCTCAGTCCTAGGTCTCTTAATCCATCAAATTTCATGAGGATCCATGAAGTACTTTCGGAGATATTAAGGGCCAAAAGAAAAATTACTCACCATAGTAATCTTGTTTCTTCAAAGGATCACCCATTATGATTAAACAAATGCAGTCAGCCTCCTTGTTGGACTGCCCAGAGATGGAATTATATACTAACGATGGAACTCTTAATTGGCTCATGCCACTTTCAAACTGCTGCCCTAGCAATTGTTGCACTCTGAGTGCTTCAGATTCTTACGTAGCCTAAACTGGGTGTAAGACCCATTAAGTATGATAATATTTTTTGTCCTGTCAGGTCAAAAACATCCCAATAGATAAACTTAAAAAGAAAAACTTGAGACCACAAAGGAACCAACTGGTTAACAAAAGGTGAGTCTGTAACCCAACCTATATGGAAAAAATATCCCAAAACAGGGATGCAGAACAGAGATCATAGTTTTTAGTAGGGGGCTGAGGGAGCTTTAATCATAATGAGTAGTCCCTTTGAAGAAACAAGATTACTATGGTGAGTAATTTTTCTTCTAACCCCAGGAATCCTCATTACGATTAAACTAATGCAGACTATCAAGCAGTACCTTTGGAGGTTGGGCAGAAAACCTATTTAGGAAACCGGTTCTGCAGCACTGTTGTATCAAACCTGGCATCACTTCTGGATTGCAGATCCAGGCTGTAATGCTTTGTGAAGGTGTGTACTGTTTTCCATGTAGCCGCTTTGCAGATTTCCAAGAGTGGAATATCCCTGAAGCTGCCACTGAAGCAGCTGTACCCCTGGTGGAGTGTGCTCTGAGGCCCGGGGCCTGTTTACCCACTTTACTATAACACAACTGAATGCATGCCACTATCCAGTTGGCAATTGTACATTTTGTGGCAGGTCTACCCTTACCTACTTCTCCATAGGTAAGAAAGAGTTGTGTCTGTTCTGGTCTGTAAGACTTAGTTCTGTCAATATAATGGCTAAGTGCCCTTTGACATCTAGGAGTGACCTCCTTTCTGGAGAACTGGATTTCTCTGTGAAAAGACAGGTAAAGTGATGGACTGGTTTATTATTATTTTCTTCTTCCAGAGCTCTGGCTGCAAGCCTGCTATCTGTTGTCCCCCAGTGCCAGCCCTCAAGATCAGACCCCTCCCTTATGCAACCCGTGACTTACCCTTCACGGCAGGGTGGTGGTGGGGCGACTTGACCCACCCAATGGATCCATGCCAGGGAGGTGCCTTCCAGGGACAGCGCTGCGGGGCACAACTTCATTCTGCTGGGATCTTTTCTGCTTTCTCCCTGCAGGCCACGGCATGCAATGGCGCCAGTGGGTGCATGCACACTCCTGTGCGTGCCCCAATCAGCGTCTGCCACGTCCCTACCCCCATGGCTTGCAGCTACGTGCCACTGACCCCAGCCTCTGCTAGGGCCAGGCAAGCACCGCCGCCGCCAGAACCCTCCCCTCCCTGGAGATGGAGAGCAGTCCATTGGATGCTCAATCCATCTCCTCCCTGCCGACCACGGCAACCCATGCCCATTTCCAAACATGGGTCACTGGCGTGCATCAGAAGTGGCGTCCAGCACCTCAACCCTCAGTGCCACTGGGCCAGTGTGATGGACTGGTTTGAATGGAAATCAGACACCACTTTGGGAAGAAATTTTTATTGGTCCTGAGGACCACTTTATCCTATGGAATGAGATGTATCTGCATCAATACATAGGGCTTGTAACTCACTGATTCTTCTAGCTGAAGTAATAGCAACCAAAACACAGTTTTCAAGTGATATACATCAAGTCTGCTGTGCAATTGGTTCAAATGGGGCATCCTTAAGCTTGGCATTGCAGATATTCAGATTCCAGGCCGAAACTGGTTCCCTCAAAGGGGGTACAAAAGGTTAAGACCCTTAAAATATTTCCTGAAGACTGGATGAGAGGCCATGGACCTCTCTTTACCTACTGACAGGTAAGCTGAGACTGAAGCCAAATGAACCTTGAGGGTCGAGGCTTCAGGGCTAAAGAAGTAAGTTTGTCAGGTAATCCAGAAGAATGGCAAGATCAGCTCTGGATGGGTAGATATTCTTACCTGCACACCATATGGAGAACCTTTTCCACTTGGCAGAGTAAGTCTTTTTAGTGGAAGGTTTTCTGGAACCCTTAAGTACTGTCAAAACTTGTTCTGACAATTTAAGATCAAATACTCTAAGTCCTCAGAGCCAAGCCTTGAGCCTTAGGGATTTCAGGTTGGGTACAGTATCCTGCCCTGAGAGGAAGTCAGCAGATTGTGCTTCCTGGGTAGATGGATTGGAGGTACCACTAATAGAGTCAACAAAGTGAATACCAGTGCTGTCTGCCAATCTGGTGCCACCAGTGTCATTGTTGCTAACTGGGACCCCAATTTCAGTAGGGTCCTGAAAATCAGTGAGAAAGGAGGAAGGCATACAGAACGTCTCTGTCCAATCCAGTGCCAATGCATCCAGGGTGAGTGTGCCCCTGAGAGGAGGCCTCATGACAATAAACTGGCAACTGGTGATTCTCTGTAGAGGTGAAGAGATTTATTTCTGGATGCCCCAAAGCCTGAAAATTGAACTGAGAATCTGAGGATTCAGACACCACCATGGTCATCCTGACTTATCCTGCTGAGAGAGTCTGCCAGTACATTGTCCTTTCCTGGAAGATGTATGGCTGAAAGGGATACTTTCATGGAGTAGGCCAGGGACCACAGCCTCATTGCTTCTGAGCACAGTGGGGCTGACCTGGTTTGTTTATGTAATACATACAGTAGTAGTGGTATTGTCTGTTCTGATCTGCACCACTTTGTTTTGCAGATGTGGAGCAAATGCCTGCAGGGCTAGGTACACTACCCCTGAGCTCCGAAAGATTTATGTGAAACACATAGAAACATAGACTTTGATGGCAGATAAGGACGCTAGGCCCATCTAGTCTGCCCATTTCTTACCTACAGGATAGCGCAGATCCTAGTTAACCAACAGCCTATTTCTTCCTACCCCCACAAAAATTGCCTTATGTCTGTCCCATGCATTCTTGAATTCTCCACAGTTTTAGACCCCACAACCTCCTCAGGAAGGCTGTTCCATGCATCCACTACCCTCTCTGTGAAATAATACTTCCTCACATTGCCCCGAACGCCCTCCTTCTATCTTTAAATTGTGTCCCTTGTTCTTGCAAGTCTCTTTTCTGAAAGATGCTACCCTCTTGGACTTTGTTGATTCCACTGAGGTACTTAAAAGTTTCTATCATGTCCCTCCTCTCCTTTCTTTCCTCAAGGTATACATATTAAGCTCCTTTAGTCTCTCCTCATCACGGCTTCTCTTGCAGACCCTGCACCATTTTAGTTGCCCTCCTCTGGACTGCCTCTATCCTGTCTATGTCCTTTTGGAGATGGGGTCTCCAGAACTGGACACAGTACTCCAGATGGGGTCTCACCAACTGTCTGTACAGAGGGATAACAACGTCCTGTTTTCTGCTGATGATGCCTCTTCCTATACATCCCAGTATACCCCCAGCCCTCCCTACTGCCTTCTCACATTGCTTGCTAACCTTAAGGTCATCTGATATGATTACCCCAGGTCCCTTTCATTTTTTGTTGTTGTTACTTACCTCCCCACCCATTGTGTATTCTTCCCTGGGTTCTTGTTTCCCAGGTGCATTATTTTGCACTTCTTTGCACTGAATCCTAGCTGCCATACTTCTGACCATTCCTCCAACCTTGCCAAGTCCCTTTTCATCCTTGCCATGCCTCCTTGTGTATCAACCCTGTTGCAGATCTTTGTGTCATCTGCAAAAGGCATACTTTTCCTTCCAGTCCCTCTGCAATGTCAGTGATGAAGACATTAAAAGGACTGGACCCAATACTGAACCCTCACGGTACCCCACTAGTAACCACCCTTTCTTCAGAGTGGACTCCATTTACAATTACCTTCTGTGTCCTGTTGTCCAGCCAATGTTTTACCCAGGCTACCACCCTGGGTCCCACTCCCAGGCTGGTTAATTTGACTGTTAATCTTTGTGTGAGGCTGTGTCAAATGCCTTGCTAAAGTCTAGGTAGGCCATGTCCACAGCCCCTCCCTGGTCTACTACTTTGGTCACCCAGTCAAAGAAATCTATTACATTCTGTCCTGACATGACCTTCCTGCTGCCGAACCCATGCTGCCTTGGGTCCTGTGCTCCACTGGCCTCTAGGTACTGGACTATTCTTTCCTTCAGAAGTGACTCCATCACTTTCCCTACCACAGAGGTCAGACTGACAGGTATGTAGTTTCCTGCCTCTGTCTTCGACTCCACTTTTGTGAAGGGGAATCACATCCGCCTTCCTCCAGTCCTTGGGTACCACACCATCCTCCCATGATTTATTAAAAGAGTAGCCAGTGGTTTCACAAGTTCCTCCTTAATTCTTTTAGAATTCTGGGTGAATTCCATCAGGACCCATTGCTTTGTCCACCTTCAGTTTTAGGAGTTCTTGCAGAACCCTTTCTTCTGTGAAAGGACTGGGATCGACCCCTATCAAGAGTGCTTCTGTTAATTGGATTAGGCACTTCCCCTCCTATTTTGTGAATACTGAGCAGAAATATTCATTCAGTATTCCTGCTTTTCACTGTCCCCTGTGCCCACCCAATCGTTCATTCTATTCAGCCTCACTATCCCTCCCTTTGTCTTTTCAGCTCGCTGATGTACCTATAAAGGTTTTATCCCCTCTTAACTGAGTTGGCTATCTTTCCTCAGTTTGGGCCTTGCTATTCTGACTTCCCTCCTGCTTCCTTCTCCCTTAACTGGTACAGCTCTCTGTCCTGCTCCTTCTGTGTTTCCTTATAATTCCAGAATGCTATCTTTTCTTCCTGACTTTCACAGCCACCTCTTTGAGAACCATAGTGGCTTTTCTTTCATTTTGATTTGTTTATTTGCTTCACACAAAGGCTTGTTGCCTCTGTGATGGCAGTTTGATAATTCCTCATTGTTGCTCCACACCTCCTTCTAGCCTGTTTGCTGGTGCTTTTCTGAGGCACTCTCCCATCTTTGCCAAAGTCAGCCCTCCTAAAGTCCAGTACCCTCACTTTGTATGGCTTGACTCTGTAGCTGAGTTTAACGTGAACCATGCTGTTTGATGGTCACTTGTCCCCAGATGGCAACCCACTTCTAGATCTGAGATCCTCTCACTGCCCCGCTTGAGAGCACGAGGTCTAAGATTGCTCCCTCATGAGTGGGTTCCGACACTAGCTGTCTAATGCCTGCCACATGTAGGCATCAAGAATGCCCTGTTTGGATGTGGCTGCAGCAAATGTGCTCCAGTTAACATCTGGCATATTCAGGTCTCCCATCAACAGTATCTCCCTTTCTCTGCCATTCTAAGAATGCCTTCTATCATATCCTTGTCCATTCCTTCCCCTGACATGGGGATCTGTACACAACCCCTATGCGGATTGTGTGCCTTTCCAGTCTCCAAGGTGACCCACAGTGCCTCCTCTCCTCCCTGTTTACTCTTTTGTTCAGTTGCTTTATCCTTCCTTTACATAGAGAGCTACTCTCCCCTCTTCTCCCTGCCTGTCTCTCCTGTAGGTTATGTACCTGGTATGTTAACATCCCAGCCATGGTTCTCTGTGTACCATGTTTCTGTGACTGCTACAATATCCAGGCATCCTCTTCCATTAAGGCCATCAGCTCAGGGAGCTTGTTGCCCAGACTACGGCATTGGTGCTCATTACCCTCCATTTCCTGATGGCCTTACTCCCTTTGCCTCATCCCTGTCCTTGCCTTTGTCACTTTCTCCATTTACCCCTGCCCTTCTCCCTATCGACACCTCTATGTTGGTGTTTGGCACACTTACTACCATGATTATTTGGGGACTAGGATTTTCCTGCTCCTTTCCAGTGCCTCCCTTGGCTAGTTTAAAAGCTTGCCAATGAAGCATTTAAACCTATCACCTAGGATCCTGGTCCCTCCCGGACAGATGCAGCCCATCATGCCAGTATAGGTTTGCATCACTCGATGTAGACCCCAGTCCCAATGAAGCCAAATCCTGAGCTCCACACCAGTTTTCAACCACTGATTGAATCCATGATGCGGAACACCTAGCCTCTCTATGCCATAGATGGGTAGCACCTCGAGAAGGTTACCGTCATGCTGCCCGGCTAAGACCCTCCCCAATTCCACAAACTCTTCCTGCACTTCTCTAATCCTTTCTTAGCCAGGTCATTGTGTCCCTAGGTGGACAATGACATCCAGCTCCCTCCCCCAGTGCAGCTGCTCCAGCAATCCTGAGGATTCGCCTCCTATCCCTCCAAGCCGTGGTGCCAGGCAGGCACCTTACCTACCTCTACCCTTCCTCCCCCAGTTCTACCTTCCTAACAATGGAGTCCCCCACCAGGAGTTGTTTCCTTCACTCTGCAGGGGCCCCTGCCACCTCCTGTGGGTCTCTTTGTGGAGGTTCCCAGCATCCTCCTTGGTCTCCACTGTGGGTGCCTCCATGAGAGGAACCACACTTTGCCAGAATGGCATAGGAATTGTGGAGGTACAATGGGAGGGATGCACCTGCTCCACCACCCTCGCCATCCCTGAGACCACTGTGGTCCAACCGCCTCCTCTTTCTTGGCAACCTCTGAGGCAACGGCAGTGGCACTGGTGGTCCCTGGATGGAAGAGGAGGTCCCACAAATCCTGGCCAACTCAGCCTGGAGATGAGCAACCTCCTCCCTCAGCTCAGAGAGGTGCCTGCAGATGGGACAACACCGCATCCTCCAGAACATCTCCCAGAAGACTGCTGCTCCACAGCCACTGCACTGCACCACTCCAATCATGTCTTATTTCTGGCCCCTTAACTGTTTGCAATCCTTACTCTTTCCTCTGTTTTCTCTCTCTCCTTACTTTCTGCCTGTGTGCCCTTTAAGCTCCTGATTGTCCTGTTCTGAGACAAGAATATCTATATTCTGCAGTAGACCACTTACTTGCTCAGAGGCAGACCTCCAGCAGCTAGAGGGGCCAGAGAGCTACTCTTGCCCTTCTAGGATGGTGGGTCCTTGTGGTTCTGTGATCACCACTTCCTGCCCCTAAACAGGAAGTTCCTGTTGTCAGTCAAACTTCTGTGCCTATAAAAATAGAACCAGCTTTTGGGTGGGCGGTGGAGGGAGGAAGGAGGGCAATATAGTCCCAGCAGAGAAGTTCAGTCACACAGCAGTCCTTTCTCCTGGTGTCTTCTGCCAAGCTATTAGCAGAAACTTTCTAAGGCAGTCTTTAAATGTAGCTTCCTTCTAGCTAAGCCACTCCCCTACTTACCAGATCTTTCTACAAGTAATTTAAACCTCCACAGCAGTTAAGTCCTTTCAGTCACCTGAGATTTACACCTAGATAACTCTTCAGATACCCATTCAGTTCAGTTAACCCAAACACACACTTTTTTTTGTATGTTAGTTTTTACCTAAATTAAAGGTCAAATACAAAAGTTCTTCTACTTTAGTCCCAGCAGAGAAGTTCAGTCACACAGCAGTCCTTTCTCCTGGTGTCTTCTGCCAAGCTATTAGCAGAAACTTTCTAAGGCAGTCTTTAAATGTAGCTTCCTTCTAGCTAAGCCACTCCCCTACTTACCAGATCTTTCTACAAGTAATTTAAACCTCACAGCAGTTAAGTCCTTTCAGTCACCTGAGATTTACACCTAGATAGCTCTTCAGATACCCATTCAGTTCAGTTAACCCACACACACACTTTTTTTTTGTATGTTGTTTTTACCCTAAATTAAAGGTCAAATACAAAAGTTCTTCTACTTTAGTCCCAGCAGAGAAGTTCAGTCACACAGCAGTCCTTTCTCCTGGTGTCTTCTGCCAAACTATGTGCAACATGGATTCTTGAGTAGACCATGTGCCACTTGCTGTATAACCCAACATGTGTGCTCCCAACCCAGAAGGATGCATCTGTTGTAAGAACTAAGAAAGATTGTTCCTTTGTGAAAGGAACCCTACCTTGAGTTTGTTCATCCAACCACCACTGCAGTGCCTGTTGGAGAGTGTGGGTGACTGGAACCAGTTTGGACAGAGGATCTGTCCTTTGGGACCAGTATTGTCTCAGGTGGAAATGAATGTACCTCATTTGGAATCTGAAACCTAGTACCACTGTGGTGACAGCTGCTATGTAGCCAAAAGCCTGAGAAAGTCTCTGGCTGGTTTGGGTTTCCTGGTACAAATGAGTTTGCAATTGCTAAATACTGCTTTCCTGTCCTGTGGCAAGAAAGCTCTGCCCGACTGGTGTTCAGTTCTGCTCCAGTAAACTCGAGTACCTGAACTGGTGCTTGCTGTGACTTCTGCTCATTTACAAGGAAAACCCAGGGATTCCAGAGTAGACTTTGTTAGTGCTAAGGCCTGCTCTGCCAAATGTATAGATATAGAAATCTTTTAAATGTTGTTTGTGTGAGAGCAGTTTTAGAAGGAGGGACAAATCGCTAACCATAAAATGATTCACATAGGAGAGAAACCTTTTGAATGCACTGTCTGTGGGATCAGTTCTGCTGTGGAAAGAGTTTTGCAATAAAACAGTATCTTACCAGACACCAATGGATTCACACAGAAGAAAGCTTTTAGATCTATATTGTGGGAAGAGTTTTGCACATCAGGATCAACTCTTGTCTCATCAGCAAATTCACACAGGACAGAAACCTTTTAAATGTAAATATTGTGAGAGTTTTACACAACATAAATCTCTAATAAACCATCAGTGAATTCATACAGGAGGAAAATCCTTTAACTGTAAACATTATGAAAAGAGTTTTGCACATCAGAGCTCTATGACAGACCATCAGTGATTCTGTCTAGGAGAAACACCTTTTAAATGTCAATATGAACAGTGGCTGTTTCAAGAAACATGAAGATTGCCATGTTGAATTTTGGAAAACCATAATGGAGAGACAGTCATTTGCATGGCAGAAGAGTGGCTCTGGATGGACAAAAGAAGGACAATAAAAGAAAATTTATTTGCACTGTACATACTGTTATGTGGTTTTTAAATTTAAAACAGGCATGCCAGCTTTGCTTAGGCTGGTAGGGGGTTGGGGTGTCATAAATTTTGCTCTATATCCTAGTAAAATGCTATACCCAGCAGGCGATTCTTCTTTTTCTCTCCCTTTGTAGGTTACCAAAGTAAGAATTAACATAAAAGAATACAAAAGAAGACATGTCTCATGAGCCATGAGAAGGAAATGAGTTACCAGTATTAATTCATCTAATTTTCGTCAGAGGGCTCGCCTCTACATTAAAAGACTAAGAGCTGAAGCACAGGAGTGCAGATGGACCTCATGGAACTTTAGTTTTTGGTTCATTTTCCAATTTCCCAGAGGTGGATATTCCCCATCATGGAGGTTATATTTTAATTTCCTATAAACTTTATAACAACATCAAAAGTTAAAAGGACCTCATTAAACTTGGTATTAACTTTGGCTTGGTTCCAGATTTTGAAATGAACTTGAATGAATAATTAATGATGCATCCTGAAACCTACTATTTTGATGGCAGTGAACAAAACTATGTTTCAACACTGCATCTGGATGATTCCTTGCTTATTTTTCCACAAATAAATTGCAAAGTCAAAAGCTTATGCCTATTAATGGTTGGAAAGTACCATAAGATGATCTACGGAAAATAACTTTACATGTATTTTATATATTTTAATTGAAGTGATATTCTAATCTTAATGTCCAGTCTTTTAATATATGGTTGATAACATGTGTAATTAGAATGAATGCTTCATACATATTATTATTCTGTCTCATAAGAATAATCTACAAGCATATCAGGAGAGATAACTAATAATTAATTCAACTAGGGTTCTCTTAGAGAGTTGCTATAGCTTAAATATGCAACTATATTAATCCTTATGAAAGAATGCAAAACTTATTATATTTTTCTGATTGTAAATACTCAAGATTTAAACAACTGATTTGTTTGATCATAACTCTAACTCATCAGACAGCAGTTTTTGATTTAGCCCTTGAACTGTTTCTGCTTTTCTTATCTCAGAGTACTTTATCAGGTATTTGACCGTGCTGTGATTTAGCTCAGTAATAGTGAGGGGTATTTTCTGTTGAATGCTTCACATTCTAGCCATGAGCTACCTAGTCTGGAATTGTGGGGTAGATAATGTCTAATAGGTCATAAAATGTGTTTAGGGACAGGATAAACTGTTGCCATGTGCCTAGCTAGCATTTGGACTTCTCAGGGTCCCATTCCCAAATTTGTTAGTCGAGGGCCATTAACTCATTGCCTCCAGGAAGCGCCTGTATTTGGCAGCCAAATCATCCCTTTGACTCCCACAATGACTTTAGTCGGCAGCTAAAGACTTCCTGTTTGCCCTGGACACTTCTCAGGTCATAAGCACTATTTCTCTGTATTACTTGTGAACCAGATTGATTAGAATTCACTGCATAGCACTATTAGAAAGGTAATGTTGTGCTGAACAACTTTGCCTCATACTTGTGTATCATATATACTTTAGAAGTTATTCACATTTGTTTATGGTATGGTGTCTATGGCTGACATTTGTCCTCAATCCGCACCTAAGCACCTTGAATAAAATGGGAAAAATACATGTTTTATATTAAAATAATTTATTTTTAGTACAAAATTACTTTTGTACCTACATCTAAAGTATGGATGTTTAATTTAGTGTTGATATGTTACATATTTTCCTGCCAAAATGGTTTACGTTGCCTTTTTTGTTGTAATAAAACCCAGTTTTTTGCTATTTTGACTTGTATAGGAAAAAAATAGCTTATACTGAATTGCATAGCACTATGAAAGATAATTTTGTGCTAAACAACTTTGCCTCCCATACTTTGTGTGTGGCACTTATGGTTCATAAGGTATTCATATGTATTCATCCAAACTTTGTGGGAATTATGTGTCAACCCTAATCATTTATTTCAATCTTTTGCAGTTTTTCTTTTGTGTAGTGGCAACCCTAATGAGTATTAATGCCATTTTTGACATATATATAATATATGGAATATATAGTGTCTTGCAGTGGAATAACACATTTTTCTCCACTAGTGAGTGATAAGACAGTGATTAGCAGTGTCAGTGGCTCAGTAGGTAGCACACTCACCTTTGAGGCCGGGAGATCAGAGGGCTGTGGGTTCATTTCCACATCTGGCACTTGTTTAATATCCCAATACTGACACTGTAGTGTAGCATTGGGGGTGCTGCACTTCTGAGGTGCCGCTTTTGGATGAGATGTTAAACCGAGGTCCCATCTGCCTGGATTGGTGGTAGTTCAGGTGGATGTTAAAGATCCCATGGCACTTCTTGAAAAGTGTAGGGGCAGTTTTATTGAAAACAAAAATGGTACAAACAAGCCAACATAAGACGCATCAATAAGAAATGTACAGGAAAACCAAAAGAAAAGAAAACAAAAATAGGAAAGGGAAATGGGGAAAAAAAATACTACATAAGTCTTTCAAGTTATAGCTGAGTCAGTGTTCGTGATCCATGGAAGAGCTGTCCACAAGGCCAACAGAGACGATGCTGAATATAAAGTCCTTTCATGGTCATATATTTTCTTTAAGTCCGCTACTATCTTCCCCTCAAGTTCCGAATAAGAACAAAACTTTTGTTGCAAGGTAAACAAACATCTTGACATCCAAATATTCCATTTAATGACAAGAAATACAAGGTTCAAAGTGTCTCTTATGCATGAGACCAGTGAGAGGAAAAACACCATACATAACATTTTGATATGTGACTGTAGAAAATATAGGAACATCCCAGGAGTCGCCAAGTAAGGCCACCAATTGCAATATAAGAGTAATCAAAAAACAAATGTGATATAGTCTCTGGGGTAGCAATACAGAGAGTCTAGAGCAAAATGATCCTGAGACTGTTTATGTTTATGGTTTGCTTTCACATTTATCCGTTCGTGACAAAGATAACCAGTGAAGTCCCACATGTGGCCGGGATCCTAGAACATCGCAACAGGACTAGAAGCGAGGGTGGGGTAACTGTCCGGACATTTTGGAAAAGGGGCTTGCACCTGACAAACAGAGGACAAAAAGTGTCTTGTACAGTGCCTTATGCGCGTACTCGTGATAAGAGTCTGAGGCGACACTTGCCATTAGTTTTAAACATGAAACATATGCTTAACATACAATGGGACATCCCATGTTGTCGCAACACACCCAAAGAATTATGTTCCCACATGTGAAACCAATACCTACAGGAGTCATAAAACCACGCTTCCCACCCTCTCTGGGTATTAACCAGTAAAGGCCATAGGTTGGCAAAAGAAAAATACTAGTAAAGAATAGCAACGGATTAATCATCTGACACCGCCTTCAGAAGTAGGCAAGTAAGTAATATTCTCTTTAATCGGATTCAACCAACTGCCCCAAAGGGCTTGAAAAATAAGCTGAAGACCATGGTTTCCAGCTGTTTTGGGATGGGGAATACATAACTTAAATACAGGAACAGAGGGAGAAGATAAGTTTAATCAGAAAACACATTTTCTCTTCCCAAGCTGTCCCTTGTTCCAAGAGGTCACCATGCTTGACCCTGTTTCAATTTCTCTTCCCAGTTAAAGGAATCAGAATCTCTCGTCCCAAAACAAACACCAAGTATACGGATTGGGCCTTCTATCACACGTAAAAGACTGATGTTATCTAAAGAGATGGAGGATGAACCCAACCGTATCCCCATACCTACAAAGTTTATACTTGCCCCAGATATTGTACCAAAGAGGAACATTCTAAAGAGAGACAAGTGCGAAGCCTCATCAGCTAAGAAGAAACACACATCGCCGAGCATATGCATCCGCCAGAACGGCGATCACAGTGCCGAACACGAGATGGCATGGATCTGGGGTGGGCATTACAGCGTCAGACAACACATCCAGAAAAAAACATATAATAGAGGGCTCAGTGGACAACCTTGGCGAACTCCCGTTTCACGGGATCATAGGGCCCGCCCAACCATTAATCAGCGGAACAACAGTAGCCGCCTTATAAAGTGTCTGGATCCAACGAATCATCTTATCAGAATGTACAGGAAATGCAATCGTTCCATAAAAATCATGATTAGCGGTCGAAGACAGCCTTTGGTCAACGAAACAATAAGCCCTGAAACAGAATCCGATAAACCATCGAAAATAATTCACGGAGAAGAATCAAGTGATCAGAAATTCTCCTATTTGGTAGAGAACAGGATTGGGCGGATGAATAACTATTTCAGCTATCCCGAGCAAGCGTTGTGCGATGAGTTTCGTCAATATCTTAAAATCCGTATTCAACATACAGAGGAGCCAGTTGTCAAGGGACTGAATGTCACCTTTCCGTTTATACACATAAATCAAAGTGCCCATAGTAAACTCCAAGGGATATGTTCAGAGGCAAGAAGGAGGCAAACACAGAGGTCAATTCGGAAGGAGGCATTCCCAGAAATTTATACAAGGCAGAAGGAAGGCTGTCCGGACCAGGGGTCCGACATAGGAGCAAGGAAGAGATAGCTAACCAAATTTCCCTTTCCGTGAAGGGTTGACATGCAATTTCTGCACTCTGCAAGGAGGGAGAAGGA
The DNA here is from genome assembly GCA_016271365.2 of Neoceratodus forsteri. Classification (NCBI taxonomy): domain Eukaryota; kingdom Metazoa; phylum Chordata; order Ceratodontiformes; family Ceratodontidae; genus Neoceratodus; species Neoceratodus forsteri. The sequence continues at coordinate 1,112,242,403 of CM028129.1, read as the reverse complement.
ACATCAAGGGCACGTACAGTTGTTCCAGGTCCACTGTCACAGTAGGTAGAGGAGAAAACAATGCAGTCGTATGGTCAGTAATAATTTGACATAAGTCCGAATGGAAGTACAAAGATCTCCATTTGAATTGGTAAGACATGACATTGATTTATGGGCAGTCTGGTGATAATTAGATTCAAGCGGGCAAACAACTTCCGGTACCTTTCACAGCATAGCTATGTTGGTGGTACAGTTGTTGCGACTGTTTAGACTGGAAATCCAACATGTCCTTCTGCACTAATTGTATTTGCTGTGCAAGATCCTACCCGTCAAGTATGCTAGTGACAGTAAAGACTGAAAATGAGCTCTCTTCTGTAAATATACAAGATAATCAGTCCTGCTTTTTGTACGACTATAGGATTTCAACAATCCAGTTAGAAGTACGTTTGTATCCATCCACCACTGAATTGGATCATCATACATGGGATATACTGACTTGCGAGGCATAAATAAATGACAAAAGGGTTTGCTGAAATGATGGTACCTGCAACAAGGATACATTAAATTTCCAGAAACCCGGCCCTTTACTACAACTGGCAGGAGATCCAAAACTAACAGAGAGTAGCTTATGGTCAGAAAAGGCTACGCCTGTACTACAGCCAAAGTAACTTCTAATATACTTGATACAAAAACAAAATCAATGTGGTTGGCCAGCCACCCTTCTGAAATGTGGAGTATGCTGTTTTGTGAAAAAATAAAAGTCTGTCAAACAGGCAGTACGAATCATGCGTCCCAGCACAAGTGAGTCACAATACAGTTTTTAGTAGTAGCAAAGGAACTCTTATCCGAAGACTAAGGCCACAGTTAAAATCACCAGAAAATAAAATCCAGAAGGAAGAATGTAAATAAGGGAGAATTAAATCAAAAAGAGCTATCCGCTCAGTTTTCAGTTGGGGGCATAAACATTCATCACCCGATACGGGCATTGTCCGATCAAAAATCCAAAATCAAAGCCCTACCAGGGGCCGATCAACAACTTCAAAGTCTAAACTCGGGAATATTAATTAGAATGCCAAGACCAGAGCAGAGTCTTGGCCTATAGACCAAAAGAAGGACCCATAAGCCAATCTCGTTGAGCCAGTCAGATCTCCTGCACAGTATGGAATCTAGTATGCTGTAAAAAAATATCCCAAATGGCAAAATCCTCAGAAAAGAAAACACCAGCCGTCTCTTGTCCACACGTTTCAGACTATTCACATTGACAGTATGGCAGGTAAATTGTGACATAGCAGCACAAAAATTAGGTAACCATCACTATTAAGTCTTTCTCTTTCCAGCTACCTTAGTCCCTTTCAGCTCAACCTTGGCCTTCCATTTTGTGAAAGACCTGTGTAATTGAATTTCAGAATCATCAAGACCATCAGGGAGGGAAGAAGCGATAGAGGAAGAGTCAGATTCACCACCTGCATTGTCCGATATCGACTGAAGCACCTCAAAGGCATTTGATAGAGCAATAGAAGGTGCTGTGCAGGAGCCTCGGAGGGATGGTAGGTGCGGAAACCAGATAAGTAATGACCTGCGACACATTACTTTGGCAGGTTCACGAGGGGAGGCATAGTACTAGAGCCTGGTCCTGCACCACATCCTCTAGCACCATGGTACGGACTGAGATTGGAACCTCCCCATGGGTAGAGCCTTTAGCTGACAAAGGTAATAGTACTACAGGAGGCTTCCAAAACCAAAGCCTTTGGGAGAGGGAGTCACCTCGATAGAGGGGCTTCAATGCGTGCCAAGAGTGAGCTTTTTGAGCTTGAGTAATTACAAACGCTGATCTACACCTCCGTTATACGTTACCTTAGTATGCGCCAGGACATGGATTGAAATGTGTGGCCCATCTCATCACAAAGATTACACCTGCAGTCATTCAGACAATGCATACCCACATGACCCATTTCACCACAGTTATTACATTTAATCTTATCACACACACTGCTCAGATGTGAGGGGTCCCGCATCTATAACACGCTTTGGGTTGACCAGGGTAAAACAGAACCCTCTATCCCGACCTAAAAAGGAATTGGGTAAGTGCACTGGTCCAGATTCAGAAACATTCAACATGACTTTAAATTTCCAACCCCTGTCCATATGTTTTCAGAGTCCAAGATTGCCTCTGGCTGACCATATAAAATCTGACGCTGTTTTAACCAATAAACAATATAGAGACATCCACTCCCTCATTGCGAAACATAACAGTAACTATCTTAAAGCTGGTTTTGAGAGGGTATTGCCTGAAATGGGGTCCAAGGCCAGTGTTACTAAGACATGATATTTCGACCAAAAGCGGTCAAGACCACGAGATGTCTGAAAACTAATGTCAAAAGTTAATTCCCTGAGACATGTATCAAGGCATATATTTCGTGTGCAAAAACTTCAATGAATCCTTTAACAGTGTTCTGGCCACATACACACGGTCAGGAGTCGGTAGCCCACCTCTATAAGAAAGCGAGATCGGCATTGTGGCTTAGCTGCCAGAACCGGAAATTTAAACAATGAAGAGAAGGATCGCTGGCCCAGTTCGAGCAAAGGGAGGTCGAACAGTGGCAGAGGTACCATCAGCCATAGGGTCTGGACCGGGAGAGTCTGTGCATCAGGGGCCTTATTAAGGTCCAGGACTGGATTCTGAGTCAAATGGAGCTCTGCAGGAAGATCCAAAGGGTCTTTCACATTTTGAGAAATCTGTTCTCCCTCACCCATTTTCAGATCGTTCACAGGTCGGGGGATCATATAGGGATGATGGCCGAGACCCAGGGACCCCTTAGGGTCTTGCACCCATCCAGCCGCCCAAAGCACCGCGATCTACTGACCATGCAGGGGCAACAGTAGGGTGATCCTGAACAGGAGAAGTCTGAGAGGTAGCCAAATCAGCCTGAAATACAGAGGGCGGGCTCACATCCAAAAAAGTACTCACAGGTTCCTCCACCATGGAGGAAAGTCCAGGACAGCTTCACAAGACATCTCACAATGCTCCTTTCCAGAGACTCAAGGCAAGTCCACAGAATCCACAACAAAAGTGCCTGCAGGAACCATAGGCACTTCCTCAGGCTAACACACACCGTAGATCCTGCTGCAATCCCAGCTCGGCGGACCACCACGATAGTGTGCGCCTCCAACAATGATCGTGCAACTGCGCTGCCCATTTCGAAGGTTCTGAGTCAAAGAAGTATGCATCACTATGAGTCCCCAGAACACTCGAGCAGGATCGGACCAACCACATCTAGACGAACCACCGACGGAGCAACAGGTACCTCCTGAAAATCATCTCCCAGCACCAAAGACACAGGTAAATCCTTCCGAAATTTGTCGAGGTATCCACAGATACAGAGACAGGAGTCAAGACCAGGTCTCCTGTCTCCACAGCTCCAGCAACTGCAGGCAACAGAGCATCTCCATCTTGGACAGGGAATCCCTCTGACAGAGTAGGGAATTTCCCGGTGTCCTGGCCAAATTTTCCTCATTCACTAAAAATACCACCAACAGCATAATCTGGTTCAAGGTCAGTTGGCATTCATCTGTATCCCCTCCCCAGGTCGTGCCTTAAAATAGGCAGGATTTGTCTAGTGCACTTACCCAGTCAACAAAACTAAATAAATAAATAAGACCCATAATACATGAGCAGAAAAGCCATGAGTTAGTTGTAAAGGTCTTACCACTCATTTGTGCTGAGATTAGATTAATGTGTTATTCTATTGCATGCCATTATATACGTGACATATACCACAACATTTGTAATGGTTTTACTAGTGCTTGACCTTGTTTTTGCCTTTCTTTTATTGTAAACTTTAGATATAACTCTAACAGATGTATTACCCAGAAATGCCTATTTTTTATTTACGATATTCTTTGTAAAATATTTTTTAAGTCATGTAGGAAATAAGATTACTTTTTTTTTCAAATCTGCAGTTCTGGAGGAGAAAAAAGTTGGTGCAGGTAGTGAAGTCTTCTGATTTAAAGGGGTTTTGTTCTACTTACACCTTAATTGGCTGAATCCTGTCATTAAAACAAGCATTTGTCAATGCCGAATATTTGCTTGCTGGCATTGGTAGTGATGGAGTTACAGAGCTGCATAATAGGAATGGCAGTGAGTATTGAACTGAAGCCAACCCACCACCCTTCAGAGACGGCAGGCATTGGGGCGTGCCTTTGGGTCATCAGGCATAATGGCCATGCCATTTCACCACCCTGCCCTGCAGACACGACAAGTGTCACAGTGTGCCTTGAGGTCTTTGGCCCTTATACGCACCAAATTCCATCAGGAAATACGATGAGATGGGTGCAGTGTAAGAGAATGGGGTGAACTTTTGGGCGAAGGTTCAAGGCACACCTCGATATACTATCACTGACTGCAGGGTGTGGAATGGTATAAGCATTACAGGCAGGAATCCCAAGTCACACCCCAGATGCCTGTCATTCTCTAGAGGGTGGGGCATTATGGTGGAAACCCTAACGCCTCAGGCATTCATTGGTATTCTCACTCCAAATTTTGAACATGGTTTTTTGTGACCTCCACCTCATGAACAGTGGCAATATCAGTTTGTTAGCTGAAAGTTGGTTTTGCACAGCGACTACGACATTTAGCACCACAGGTGCAAAAACACATTCAAACAGGATGTGAAAAATGACAGCTGTACTGTTCATGGGGAAGTGTAAAAATGGCAATGTTGAAAATCTGCAGTGAAAATATTAAAACAAGCATTTGTCAATGCCGAATGTTTGCTTGCTGGCATTGGCAGTGGTAGTGTAGAAGTTACAGAGCTGCGTAATAGGAATGGCAGTGAAGTATTGAACTGAAGCCAACCCCACCACCACCCTCCAGAGAGTGACAGGCATTGGGGTGTGCGTTTGGGTAATCAGGCATAACAGCCACGCATTTCACCACCCCACTCTGCAGAGACTGACAAGTGTCCGTGTTCCTTGGGGTCTTTGGCCTGATCGCACCCATTTCATTAGAAATACGGTGAGATGGGTGCGATATAAAGAATGGGGTGAAGTTTGGGGCGAAGAGTCCAAGGCATACCTCGATGCCTCTCAGTGACTGCAGGGTGTGGAATGGTATGAGCATCACAGGCAAGAATCCCAAGTCACACCCCTGATTCCTGTCATTCTCTATAGGGTTGGGCGATTTAGTTGAAAAGCCTAATACCTCAGGCATTCGTTGGTATATTAACTCAAATTTTCAACATGTTTGTTTTGTGACCCCACCTCATGAACAGGGGAATATCAGTTTGGTAGCCAAAAGCTGCTTATGCACAGTGACTACGACATTTAGCACCACAGGTGCAGTAATATTCGAACAGGATGTAAAAAATGACAGCTGTACTCTTTCATGGGGAGGTGTAAAAATGGCTATGTTGCAAATGTGTAGTAAAAATATTTAAAAAATGGTGAAGTCACGACACATAGAAACTGTGCAATGCACACCCGTGATATAATTAGGTTGGGGATTTTTATAGCAGATTGTCAACTCAGGCATTTTGGTGCCTCCGATCATGAACAGTGTCACTGTGATTTTCTTTATCTGTGCCGAACAATGATTTCCCACAGCGACCACGCATCTCTGCACTGAAAGTGTGAAAACACCGCCGGCCATGTTGTGAAAAATGGCAGCTGTACTGTTCATAAGGAAGTGTTGAAAAATGCCACTAGTGAAAATCTGGACTGAAAATATTACAAAGTCATGAACTAACGAGGATGCGTGGAAACTGCACAATGCTCACTCGTAACACAGTCATTTTATGGACTTTTGTCACCAAATTTTCAACATAGCCATTTTAAGACCTCTGCTCATGAACAGTGTAACTGTGATTTTCTTAATCTGTCCTAAACATTGCTTCGCACCAACAGCACCATTATGCGCTACATGAAGGGAACTGCGTTTTAGGCAGGATGTGAAAAATGACAGCTGTACTGCTCATAAGGTGAAAAATGGCAATGTTGAAATCTGGAGTGGAAATATTGAAAATTCGCAAACCTATGAGCGTATGGGACCTGTGCAACGCACACCGTGAAAAACAGTCATTTTTAGGAATTCTGTCACCAAATTTTCAACATTGCCATTTTAAGATCTCTGCTCATGAACAGTGACACTGTGATTTTCTTAATGTGTCCCGATACTTGATTTCGCGACTCTGACTGCACCATTCTGCACTACATGGGCGGAAACACGCTTTGGGTGAGATGTGAAAAATGACAGCTGTACTACTCATTAAGAAGGTGAGGAAAAATGGCAATGTTGAAAATCTGGAGTGGAAATATTGAAAATTCGCAAACCTATGAGTTGCGTAGGAACTCGCAATGCACGCTGTAAAACAGTCATTTTTAGGAATTTTTCACCAAATTTTCAACATAGCCATTTCAAGACCTCTGCTCATAAACAGTCTCACTGTGATTTTCTTAATTTGTCCCGTACATTGATTTCGCACTCTGACTGCACAATTCTGTGCTACATGGGCGGAAACACATTTTCAGTGAGATGTGAAAATGACAGCTGTACTACTCATAAGAAGATGTGGTGAAATGGCAATGTTGAAAATCTGGAGTGAAAATATTGAAATTTCGCGAACTTACGAGCCTGCGTAGGAACTGCATAATGCAGCTCGTTAAACAGTCATTTTGGAATTTTGGCGCAAATTTTCAACATGGGGTTTGAGCCCTTCTCATGAATGATGTCACTGTCATGGCGTTATTAAGGCCCGAAGGGTGATTTAATGATCTTTCAGCGAAATCACCCTTCAACCGGCTATAACATGACAGTGACATCATTCATGAGAAGGATCCCCAAAACCCATGTTAATTGGTCTAAAAATCCAAAAATAGCGCTGAGATATCAATAAAGTTGAAACCCCTATCTAGCCCATTATACAGCTTACCGGCATTTCCTCAGTTAGGTAGTCGGCTTTGAAGAGTGCAGGCGTGTTCCAGGTCCACTGAAGATCGTCAGCGCGAGTCCGGAGATAAGTATGGGGTGGGGTGTGGGGAGGCTGGGTGCGAGGGTGGGTGCGGGTTGTGGGGGGTCGGAGACGACTGCTGGACCATTTTTTCTTACAGGTAAAAAAAAAAAAACATCATGGGACCATTTGCCATGCTGGGGTGAGCTCCCAGCGTGGCAAAGGACTATGGGAGGCGTTCAGCCGGCGGGGATTGGGCACTCCGACGACACAAAAAAAAAAACATCGCGGGACAGTTTGCCATGCTGGGGTGAGCTCCCAGTGTGGCACAAGGACTTTGGGAGGGCGCGTCAGCCGACGGGATTGGGCACCCCGTGCGGCCAAATGACTGATTGCCACGCTGGGGTGGGCTCCCAGCGTGGCATCAACTACTGGGAGGAGGAGACAAATGCAGCTCAGTCGATGGGGATTGGGCACCCGTCGGCTAACTCTGCATGCAGGAGCACGCGCGCCTGCGGCTGGGGGGAGCTGCGGCGTGAGCAGCTCTATAGCTGCTCACTCAAGCGTAGCTCCCCTTTCAACTGTATGCCACTGCATTTTGGAGCATGTCATAGACAGCTCCAAAATGCATTGGCTTACAGGGCCGCGACCTGCCAGCACACTGCCTGAATTGAGGAGGAGGTGACACACCGAAATCTCCGATGATGGCACTATGTTTCTGCACATGCGTGCAAGCAAACATAAAACTGGCAAAGTCATGAGCGTGCATGGAAACTGTGCAACACACAGCCGCAATGTAATTAGTTTGGGGATTTTTTTTACACCATATTGTCAACACAGGCATTTTGGGACCTCTGATCATGAACAGAGTCACTGTGATTTTCTTTATCTGTCCCAAACAATGATTTCCCAACATGACCATCATTTCTGCCCTGAAAGTGTAAAAACACATTTCAGCCACGCTGTGAAAAATGACAGCTATACTGTTCATAAGGAAGTGTGGAAAATTGCCACTGGTGAAAAATATGTACTGAAAATATTACAAATTCATGAACTTACAAGGGTGCATGGAAACTCGCAATGCTCACTCGTAATGGTCATTTTATGGACTTTTGTCACCAGTTTTCAACATAGCCATTTTAAGACCTCTGCTCATGAACAGTGTCACTGTGATTTTCTTAATCTGTGCCAAACATTGCTTTCGCGCATACCGACTGCACCATTATGCGCTACATGTCGGAAATCCAGTTTGGGTGAAATGTGAAAAATGGCAGCTGTACTGCTCGTAAGGAAGTGTAATAAAATGGCAATGTTGAAAATCTGATGTGCAAATATTAAAAATTTGCAAACTTGCGAGTGTGTAGGAACTGCGCAATGATGCACTCCTAAAACAGTCATTTTGGGAATTTTTCACAAATTTTCAACATAGCCATTTAAGACCTCTGCTCATGAACAGTGTCACTGTGATTTTCTTAATCTGTCCCAAACATTGATTACGCACACCGACGCGTCATTCAGCGCTACATGCAGGGAAACACATTTTGGGTGACATATGAAAATGACAGCTGTACTGCTCATAAGGAGGTGTGGTAAATGGCAGTGTTGAAAATCTGGAGTGCAAATATTAAAAATTCTCAAACTTATGAGCGTGTGTAGGAGCTGCGCAATGCACGCTCGTAAAACAGTCATTTTAGAAATGGTTTTCACCAAATTTTCAACATAGCCATTTTATGACCTCTGCTCATGAAAAGTGTCATTGTGATTTTCTTAATGTGTCCCATACATTGATTTTGCACACCGACTGCGCCATTGTGTGCTACATGCTGAAACACACATTTTGGGTGAGATGTTAAAATGACAGCTATACTGCTCAGAAGGAGGTGTGGTAAAATGGCAATGTTGAAAATCCAGAGTGCAAATATAAAAAAGTTGCGAACTTACGAGCATGCATAGGAACGCTGCGCAACATGCGCTCATTAAACAGTCATTTTTGGGAATTTTATCACCAAATTTGCAACATAGGCTTTTGAGAGCCCACCTTATGAACACTGGCACTGTCATTTGTTAATCAGTCCTGAAAGGTGATTTTGCGCAGTGACTGCAAAATCACCCTTCAGGCCCGATTAACACCATGACAGTTCAAGAACTATGAGGAGGGGTCACAAAAACCCATGTTGAAAATTTGGTGCCAAAATTCAAAAATGCCAAAATATGCATTAAAGTTGAAAAAACCCTATTTACCGCATTATACAGCTTACGGCATTTCCTCAGTTCGCTGGGTCGGCTTTTAAGAGTGCAGACGTGTTCCCGGTCCACGATCATCGCGCCAAGCTCTGGAGGTAAGTATGGGATGAGGTGGGGTGTGGGGAGGCAGAGTGCACAGAGAGTGGGCGCAGGTGGGCAGGAGTCCGCAGAGACCACCGAGGGAACTTTTTGTTTACAGGTTATTTTTCTTGGACGATGCGGGACATTTTCCTGGCTGGGGTGGGCTCCCAGCATGGCAGCTGGAAGGCTTTTGGGGCCGTGGAGCCAACAGGGGATTGGGCACCCCCATCGGACATACAGTGCGCATGGGGAGGAGCGTGCAGCACGCGAATGTGCGGCGAATGCGGTGGAGGGGGGAGTTCTTGCTCACTGAAGCAGAGCTCTCCTTTCAACTGTACAGCACTGCATTTTCAACTGCTGTCATAGACAGCTGCAGCATTCATTGTAGAACTGGGGATACACCTGCAAACACACTGACTGAATTGGAAGATGGCTGCCACACCTCCAAAAACTTCGGATGATGGCACTATGTTTCTTGCACATGTGTGCAAGCAAACATAAAATTCATGTTTTGAATGTAAACAGTGACCTAAGTAAGGCAGGACATTTTGAGCATGGCAGATGATGATGGTAACAAAATGACCAAGTTCTAAATAACAAACCCAGTTTGGACTAGTCTGGGAAAAAGGTGGTCCCAAGAGATCAAAAGTAAGTCCAGCATGTCATATCAGAGAGCATGTATGATGCTATAGCTGCAGTGGGCCAGTCAGCAGAAAGTATTTCTGGTTATTTATTTATTTATTTGTTTATGTATTGATGTATGTATGTAATGTACATACATATGTATGTATGTATTTATTTGCATTTGTTTATTTATACCAACACTTTATTTATTTATTAGACAGCTGTAAGCTGCTATAGCAGTCATGCTTTTTATTAGTGGGGCCATTGTAATTATTTGATTTTAATATGTGTTAATTGTATTGTCCTGCTATGATTTATTGTAATGGTGCCCTGAGCCTCCAAAGAAGGGTGCCAATTATAAATATAGGGTCCCATAATCAAAAGTGCCTGTGCCATGCATCTGAAATGTGCTGCTGCAAAAACTGAATATTTAGAAGATGCACTGTTAGATGCGATCAGCATGTTTGGCTGAATATCCAGAACATGAGCGACTGTGCAACAGGAATTGTGAGGCACACCAGGACACTTCTGGATATGGGAACTGTGCTAATAAGCAGGGACTATGGTGCACAAAGAGTGAAAGGAGTACAATGCACTAGTACCTGTAGGATGGGTGGTGGCACAACAGGGCAGCAGGGCAGGGGAGGAACAGTGGCACACCACAGTGTCCAAAACACCCTGAAGCAGGGCCACTGAGTGCCAGTACAATGCACCACACAGATGCCACCAACCATGGGGAATATCATGCACTCCGGCCATTGCAGACACACATGGTCATGGATAGGGTACCACAACAATAGGTGTGCCTGTGGATGAGGTCCGAGCGCTGAAGCACAGTGACAACAATGCTGACATGCTGGACAGAACCATGGCATAGTGCCACCAGCACAACACCAGATTGGCTAGGGGCAGGGGAATACACAGGGGGGCTCACACTGCCATTGAGCCATGGCTGCTGACAGTGCAGGATACAACAACATGGCCAATGACAACAACTTAGAGGGCACAGTGCCACCACAGTGAACCAGTGGGAAAGGACACAAGGACCCCAACAAGAACTCCATGCTACCAGTGCCAGGAAGTCAGGGTCCAGACACAGCGTGGGCCACACCCTGGGGAGAGGGTGTGTTGGGTGAGGTGACAGCAGTTACACACATGTGCAGCTGTGTCCAAGGGGACGTAGGACATATGTTAAACTGCAGGCAGCAGTAACAATGGAATAAAGTAACACACACAGCCATGTCAAACATGAATAAAAGCTTTACTGTAACAACAATGGTAACAACAACACTAAACAAACAACATAATAACAGGTACAAGGCAAACAGTAGAAAAGTAAGAAAACAAGAGGAAAACTATTTACAATGCAACAATGGGGGACTGAAGGGAAACAGTGAACACGGAAGTGGAGGAACTACTCACATGAAATGGGTCTGGGGTGTAGTGTAGGGTGAACAGGGCTTATGTGCAACTAATGTGCCACAGATGGCATGGTGGCATGCATGCCTGGGGTGAGGTGTACCCAAAAGCAGCCTGATGGCTGACACTGTCTGGCCTATGGATTATATAACCCACATGGCAACCCTGAGTCTAGCATAGATGGCAACAGGATCTTTTCGATGAGGCTGGTCTCCCTCTCCCAAGCAGGCATCCCTGAGGCCTTTCAATGCTGACACCGGTGCCTGTGGTGACAAGACATCCTATGGAGGAAATGGACAAACAAAACATGGTCTCAGTGCCAACAGTCATTCAGTCACAGACAGAATGCCCTTCCAAGCAATGATGGTGACATGCAGATGTGAGGGGCATTAAACAGGGCTGCCACACCACCATACACAATACTGACAGGACATATGTCATGGATCTGTGTCACACATAGTGCACTGCATAGGTTATGGGTGTGGAAACAGTCAATGACAGGGCAGGACATGGAGAAGACATGGCAAAGGGACATGTGGATGTGTTCCACACAGCCATGTAGCAGAGGCACAGTGGTCCCGCAAAAACACACCATCAGCAAGCAGAGGCACGTGTATGTGATGGCCATGGGTGGGCAACCCCACCACAGGTGTACCAGATGCAACACCACAGCTGTACGTAACTGTCCACCGAAGGTCTGAGTATGGATGGCATGTGGCATGCACACATCGACGACACTACCACAACTGCTACACACCTGGTGTACACACAGAGACAAGTGGGTCTCTGCATGGCTGTGCTGGTGGCCACACAGGGAAGGCAAAGACAACAGTATGCCAGCAGCCTACAGGTGACTGTCACAAAGCCATGGGGGCAGACACACAGGATCAGTGACTATGAAGGTGCCAGGAAACATTGTTGGGGAACATCAGCAGGGCTATGCCATAGGGTGTATCCACAGTATGTACCCAAACACTGTCCCTGATGTGCCAATGAGCCATGCCACAACCACAAACCACCCACAATGGCACAGTCTGCAGCACCACCTGGTAACACACATGCACAGCCCATATGGGGAGAGAATCTCATAGGTGAGCTGAGTGCATTACAAGGACCCTGTCACAGAGCGTACCAAACAGCTGACAGTTATCACCACCCAAAATGGGCACACAGGGCCTGGAACCGCGGCCACACACAGTGGCCATGTGTTCACGTTGGAACAACACTCTGGGCCATACCAGTCACATGGGACACACATGGACTGGTGGCAGAGGTTTCTAGCATGTAACGTACCACTGGAAGGTACAGGGCACCACACACAGACCTATGTGCACCATCACCAGAACACTCAGCACACTCCCAACGCACACAGTGATGACAAGGGATCCACAGACACAATAGTATGAGTGGAACAGGTATCGTGCAGGATGCCAGTCACAGTGCCAGGTGTTGTCCAGGTGCCCAACAGAGAGAGGTGCACATGGACATGGCCCTGCGACGGGTGAGCCAACATGACACTAGCTACACTGCACAACAGATGGTGGCAGCAACACAGATGGCCACATATGCTGTGTTGCCTGAATGGCCAAGGGGTGTTAAACTCACATGTGCAGCATGCACATGGTGCTCTGTGACACGGTGGTGTGGACTGGCATGACTGGATGATGAGCTACAACCAACCGTGAACAGTGTACAGCGGCAACATACAGCCACGGACAGTGTCGGACATGACGCGTCTGGTGAAATGTTGAGATGCACAACAGCAACTGGTGGTCAAAGCTGGTACAGTAGGGCAGACCAAGCACCACCTGTGGTGAGCCACCATCTGAACCCACATGGCCCAGCCATGTGAACACCAATGGCATGCTGGCGGTAGCAGCAAGTACACACTGCCATATGGGAACTGTACCGAACCACAGTGGCAGTGGTGTGTTCCACAGCAATGGGTAATGAGTGCCTGGCAGCAGGTGAGGTGCTCAGGAGGATGTGCACATGTGGACATCTGTGGTGCATCATAACACCATGCTGCATAGCAGTGGGTTGAGTGGCATGTGGTGAAGGCCCATACATGCCATTGACCAAACAGCATGAGATACATAGTAGTGAGCACACCATGACTGATGGCCACATGCTGTAACCTTGCGGTCATTGGGTTGTGCCCATGTCCATGTCCAGACACACTGGACAGTGCAGGGACCACAATGGTCACTGAATACCCCCATGGCCCCATGCAACATGTAACGCCATATGCACACTCACCTGATGCTCAGCATGGTGCCAGGCGTGCGTGTCCCTTTGCTCGGTCTGCCTCCTGTATTATCTTCTTGTCTGCATGCATCCAGGTGCACCTGTCTGACCTCCTCCCTGTATGCAATGGGAACACAATGACAAGGGCGCATTAAGCATCATGACATAGCACACCACCCCCCACCCCTGTTCAAGGCAGGTACGTGAACACCACCAAACACCAGCAGCACAATGCACGCAGCCCCACAGTTAGCGTCATATGGTGTACAGGCTCAGTTGCACAATTTAGGGATATACAATCCACTGCCCATCACGACGGTCCACAGTAACAACCCTAACAGACAGTGCACATGTGCAGTATGTATGCACAATGGTGCCTGCAAGACACAGCAGTGGACCACCTGGCCTATGCCATGTATGTCCGCACACAACATATGTACCCTGGCACATGGCGTATGGGGATGGACAACACGTGGCACGCTCCACCATGGGTACACCACCAGTGTGCATCATGGGACACCATACACAGGTGCTGGACACTGTACTAAGCCTGCATCCACATGCAGACCACAGTGGCCCACAATTCAGTGTATGGGCAAACATGTGTGCCCACTCAAGACAATGTATCACCTCTCGAGGGTTGCCATGCCCCCACCCTGATGGCTGGTGTCACCCACTGTGGCATGGCCATGATTCTGCAGTGCTGTGCACATGCCCCTAGGGTACCGGGGCCAGACAGTGGCACACACAGCGCAATGTACACCACCACACCAGTATATATCTGCTGTCCACTATTGGTGGCATTCCACAGTTCAGAATGGACATTGGCTGCCACTGCCACACACCTGTCAGTGAACTGTCCCTTAATGGGACACATTCACATTGCGTACATACCTGGGCCCTCTCTGCACCATGTCCCTCAGGTGGTCCAGCCTAGCATAGTCCCTGCAGCTGAGGTCTCTTAACTGGTGCAGGCACTGCTCCCCCTTCAGGGTATGCCTGTCCTCCATGTGGGGTGCCTTACAATGTTGGCCCATGCTTGGGATCTGGCCACCTGCAGCTCCTCCTTAGCTGCTCCTCCAAGCGTACCACCAGGTCGACCAGATTAACCAGCTGTGCATCCCCCTCCTCTGGGAGCATTTTCTGGTGGCTGCTGATCTGGTAGCATGTGCCATCTCTAGAAACAGTGCTGCACTGGTAACCTGCAATGGTAGTTAAGCCAGGCTTCTGAGCCATGCCAGTTGGGCGATAGACTACACATCGCCGCGCTGTATAGCATGAAGCACCATTGGGATGCACGGTAGCAGCACAATGGTGCATTACCACACATGAATGGTAGCAACTGGCCATGCAGGAAAATAGGCTGTGCCTCCTGTAACCACACATGCTTGGCAGTGCCACAACACCATATTGGGAGGTCAGTTGATGCCACGCACCGCGAGTCATCCATATTGTGAACATAGGTGCCCATGTGCAATACCGCCCACTGTGTTAGTGTCTGTGCAATGTGCTGTTCCTGACATCAGTGCGCCACAACTGCGCCAATATAGTGACGCGATGTGGCTATTCGCATGTTGCAGTGGAGCTGCGATGATGCTTACGTGGTGTACAAATAAATGCATGATACACACTGGAGGCCCCAGATGTAAAAGTGCAATATTCAGCCAGGATATGCTAATTGCTTCATTGCACAATCTTGGCCCAATCGGACATTTGCATCTCATTACAGGTAAGTCCTCCCCTCATTTGCATGTGCTGTGCCATAAATGAGCAGCCTGCACCACCCCACCACACAGGTGACAGAGGTACTGCAGCCTTGATGGTAGGTTTGTTTACTCTGCGACAGTGTGTCTGTTTTGGTACTCTGCATGGTACATAATGCATGTCACTGATGCTGTATCTTACCCTGTGCCTGTTTGTGTTTACTACAGGCACAATATGGAACCTGATCAAGGCACACATTCATGAAGAAATAATTTTCAGAAGAATGAGCTGTGGCTCCTAATCTCTAATCAAGGCCTCGTGTTGCAGGAGGACATTTGATAACTCCCTGCAAACATACTTAGCTCCCAGACTGCCAACCAACTGCCGAAACTCCGATGGTTTGCTGCCTTTCTTGCTTCAACCTGCCCACTGAAAGAGGTAGAGGACCTCTTGCTTAAGTTGGATAGTAGAAAAGTGCTGGGGCCGACACCCTTGACCCTTACTTCCTAAAATTACCTACTACGTACTAGCAATACCGTCACCCACCTTTTTAACATCCCTGTCTCAGGGCACCTTACCACCTATATGGAAGACAGCACATGTCATACCACTGTTCAAATCAGGTGACCTGGCAATCTCAATAACTTCAGAGCCAATTTCCTCCTTCGGTCCTGTCCAAGCTCCTAGAGAAAATTAGCAAAATGCACAGCTGAGGACTCACCTTGAGTCTAGGGAACTGCGAAATCTATGCAGTCCAGATTCAGAGGCTAAACATAGCACTATCTCAGCCCTCCCAAAGTTACCAATGACTGGCAAGCGTAATCTTAGAGAGCAAAAACTTTATTTGTGCTGTTTCCTTGATCTAAGCAAGGCTTTTGACACCGTCGACCATAGTCTGCTCCTCTTCTCCCTTCAAACCATAGGTGTGGACCCCTCCTCTCTCGTTGGTTTACTGACTATCTTACAGGGTGCCTTCAACAAGTTAAAGCTGAAGGAGGCCTGTCCCCATAAAACTCTGCAAAGGGGTACCTCAAGGTTCTATATTAGGGCCCTTACTTTTTGCAATCTACATTAATAACATTGACTACTGTATAAAAGAACCAACATCCATCTGTTTGCAGATGATACAGTTCTCTGTGAGTAGCTTAACACCTGAAGCTGCCTGCAATGACCTACAATCAGAATTCAACCTTTTGCAAAGCCAACTCCTCAAGCTACTCCTTAATGCCAAAAAACTAAGCGATGGGCCTCTCCCTTTATCTGTACAGCTAACCCTGTGTCCAGTGGGACAGTTCCCCAAATTACCACAGTTCTAGATGAAAAAATAGAATTTGTTACAAAATTCAAGTATCTGGGAGTTTGGATAGACCAAAGACTCTCCTTCATTGAACATATGAGGACTTGCTAATCGACTTCAGCAAAGGCTTGGATTGTTTTTAGAATCAACCAATTTCTCACCGGAGATGCCAAGAAACAACTGGTCCAATCCATTTTCCTATCATTGGTTGATTACGCTGACTTCCTCTACAGCCAATGCCCCAACTCTTACATGGCTAAACTGGACACACTCTACCATCGACACTGAAGTTTATAATTGGACTCCCTTCGACATGCATCACTGCACCATATATGCGGCAGTGGGTGGACATCACTAAAGTTCAGGGCGCTTACTAGAAACGCTTTCGCTTTCTGGACCTATAGAGCCATCTCTAAAAGCTGCCTTACTGTATCTCCTGCTGTCTTCCTCTGAGGTATAATTGGGACATCTGCGTTAAGTTACTCAGCTATTACACTTGAAGTACCCAAAGCAAAATCCGCTCGACAGAGCAGCCATAAGCTCGTGCTACCTACCTTATGAAACGATCTACAAAAACCCTCAAATTAAGCACTCTAATCGGTATAAATGCCTTCAAGATGCTTTATTTCCATATAATCAAGTATGTAACTGCTTCACCCACTCAGACTCAGTACCGGTGTCTGCTGGTATATAGCAGCGCCTAGACCCAATTTTAGTACTGACCCCCCAGCTTGCTCCTCACCAGCCTAATTGTTCTCTCTCTCTATTCCCTGTCTTATCAACACTAGGCCCATCCATCCCTTATTCTTCTTTCCAGCCTCGGATAGGAGCTCACTACCCTGGGTTGTGACATCCTACCGTGCCCGTACTTATAGCATTCAATCCGGGGCTCACACATACTCTTTTCTCCATCCACTTTCTCTACATCCTGTTTTACCAACTCCTTTCTGTGCACCGTGCCCTCCTAGCCTTTCTCCCCTACCTTCACCTCTACCTGGTGTATATTTTTATTTTTTCTTCCGTCACTTCCTCCTGCAACCTTAGATAACCTGCTTTATCTTCTATAGACACTTCTATGTATGTAAATACCATGTAATCTGTACAATATCTGTATAATTCTATGTACATATGAACTTCTTTTCTTCCTCTCTGTAAAGAGTATTATCTGTATTGCCTTGTAAATACCTGTGTTGACCTGTATATACAATTGTTCATGCTCACCCAGGTCCATCTTGCAAATGAGCTTCTGCTCAGCGATGAATGCCTGGTTAAATAAAGACTTGATTGATTGATTGATTGATCCTGACCCAGAAAATGGGACACAACAGGAACAGGCACAGGGCTGGAAGGATGTGGCAGAGGCTGTCAATGCTCATTGTGCCTACAACAGGACACCACAGGGTGTATTAAAAGCATAAATCTTGAGCGCCGCTGCTGCAAGGTATCCAGCAGGCCCATCCCTCACGCTGCTATGGGTGGGGTCCTTCACTGTCCCTGCCATGTCCAGCACAGGAGGCCCTCATGGCCACCACATTCAGGCATGTGTCTGTTGAAGGTGTGTGCCTGTTGGTGGATTTGGTACCAGAGGTGAACCGTCGCTGCACTGTGAGATGACATACACAGGTCATGTGTAGCCCTGCATGTGGGGTTCTGGGTGGTGTGTAATTCGTTGTACAGGCCGTGTGGCACTGTGTGGCTGGGAATGTGGGCATGTCACTGTGCATGCCTGTGGTGTAGAGCAAGCATGGCCTCTGTACATAGGGTGAGTCCAGCCTTGTTGTGGGACAGTACCATCCATGTTCATTTCTGTCTGCATGCACTTCCACCTGTGTGTAGACCGTACAGCTGGCACCTGAGTGTTGTGTAGGTATTCCCCTCTGGGGTCTATGGTGGTGGTATGTGTATGTAGCATTCAGTGGGCTGGGTGACACATTTTGACTGCTGTGCAGGCTGCCAGGGCATGCAGACATGGGGGGGGTGGGACGTTGAAATTACCTACATGTTTGAAAAATAGAAATATGGAAGTTGACACAGATAAGGACTGCAAGGCCCATCCAGTCTGCCATGTTTTCTACCTTATGAATGTGCCAGAAGCTGTACTCTGTCAATGGCCTATTTATTCATACTCATCTGTATTGCTCCATTATGCCTATCCCATGCCTGTTTGAATCCCTGCACTGTATTCATATCCACCACTTCCTGGTAGGCCATTCCATGCATCCACCACCCTTTCTGTAAAAGAACTTCCTCACATTATCCTTAATCGGCCTCCTTCTAATCTCATGCTGTGTCCTCTTGTCCTATTTTTCTTATATTGAAACATGTTAGACTCTTTCACTTTGTTAATGCCCTTAAGATGTTTGAATGCTTCGATCATATCACCTCTGTCCCTCCTTTACTCTAGTTTATACATATTGAGCTCCATTAATCTGTCCTCATATGTTTCTGATGCAGTCCCTGCACTATTTTGGTTGCCCTTCTCTTGACTGCCTCCATTTTGTTAATGTCCCTTGTGCAGGTGCAGCCTCCAGTGCTACATGCAGTACTCAGCTGGGGCCTAACCAGTGTCTTGTAAAGAAGGATTATTACCTCCTTCTTACGACTTGTGATCGCCTAATACACCCCAACATCCCTCTAGCCTTACCTACTGCTTTAGTGGTCTGCTTGAAGGATTTCAGGTCATCTGATGATGATGCCCAAGTCTCTTTCACCCTTGTGATTGCCAGCAACTCCCCTTCAAGCTATAGGTGGCTTCAGGGTTTCTCTTCCCTATGTTGCTGATCTTGCACTTCTTCTGCGTTAAACCCCAGCTGCCACTCTTCTGACCATTTTGCCAGTTTATCCAGATTTCTTCTTCATTCTGCGCACCCATCTGGTTCATCTACTCTGTTGCAGATCTTGGTGTCATCTGCAAACAGACAAATCTTATCCTCCAGTCCATCTGCAATGTCACTGATGAAGATATTGAAGAGGACTGGCCCCAAGACTGATCCCTGAGGTACCCCACTTATGACTTGCATCTCTTCTGACTGTCTACCATTTACCACCACTCTCTGTTTTCTGTCCCCAACCAGTTTGCCACCCAGTTGACCAACTTCTGAACCACGAGCCTACCCAGCTTATTAATCAATCTTCTATGTGGAACAGTATCGAAGCTTTGCTGAAGTCATGGTAGGCAACATCAACTGCTCCCCTTGGTCCACCACTCTGGTTGCCAGTCAAAAAGAAATCTATGAGATTAGTTTTGACAGGACCTTCCTATTGTAAACCCATGCTGTTTTGGATCCTGTGCTCCTATGGATTCCAGGTGTTGCACTATCCTTTCCTTAAGGGTGTCTTATAATCTTGCCCACTAATGGTAAGACTGACTGGTCTGTAGTTCCCTGCCTCTCCCTGCTACGCTCTTGTGGAGTGCGATCACATGAGCCTTCTCAGTCTTTGGGACCTCTCATGTGCTCAAGAGACTCATTAAACAGTTCTGCTAATGGCTCTGCTAGTTCCACCCCAGCTCCTTTAGTACCCTGGGATGTATGCCATTAGGTCCTATTGCTGTGTCCACCTAAGCTTAGTGAACTCTTGTAGGACCCTTTCTTTTGTGAAGGGACTTGCACCTCCCTCCCCATGTTCATGGTGCTGAGCTGTGAGGCCCTGCCTACTTTATTCTTAGTAAATACTGAGCAGAAGTATCTATTTAGGATAGATGCCTTTCCTTGGTCCTCCTCCACACGCTCTCTCTTATCCCCTTTGATCTTGTAGCCACCCCTCTGGACTTTCTCCTTTCACCAATGTATCTATGGAAAGTCATGACCCCTTCTTTTACTGTTCATGCTAGTGTTTTCTTGGTTTGGGCATTTGTCTGCCTTACTGCCTTCCTGCTTCCTTAGTGAAGTTTGGTATGCCTCTCTATCTTCATCCTGCTGTGTTCCTTATATTTCCTGAAGGCCAACCTTTTGGCTCTGACCTTTTCTATTACTGTTTTGAGAACAAAGTGGTTTCCTCCTTCTTTTGCTCTTGCTTTTCTCTCTAACACAATGGGATGTTGCTTCAAGTATTGCATCCTTAATGCTTGCCCACTTTGCCTGTATCCCTTACCTGTATTTCTTCTTGCCAGGGCTAGCTTAACTCTGTTGGCCATCATATCGAAATCAGCTCCTCTGAAGTCCCGTATTTTTGCCTTGGAATGGGATGATTTAGTTCAAGTGGTCAAACTGAACCATACCATGTGATGGTCACTGGCCCCCAGGTGACCTTCTACCTGGAGATCTGTGATCCTTTCCCTGTTAGTTAGTACTAGATTCAGTATAGCCCTGTCTCTTGTGGGTTGTTGTACCAGTTGTTTGAGGCCCTCCGCTGCAGGGAATCCACTTATGTGTCTAGTTCTGGTGGATGTTCCTGCTGGCATTGATCAATCTGTATCTGGCATGTTGAAGTCTCCCATTATCAGAACCTCCTTTTGCAGTCATGTTTTGTATATCTTCCAACAGTATGTGTCTATGTCCTCCCTCTGGTCTGGAGGCCTGTAGACAACCCCAGTTCATATTGCTGTCCATTTTCTGTTTTCAGGGTGACCCACAGTTCAGTCAATCAATCAATCAAAATCTTTATTTATCCAGGCAGGCACCATTGAGCAAGGCTCATTTGCAAGATGGACCTGGTCATGAATAATCAAAGTACAGTACAAAGCAGGTATACAAAAAGCAATAATATACAAGGAAGAAAATGTATATACAATGTATACAGTACAGTACGAGGCTGAAATAGAAAAATAACAGCATTATTTTACAATTGAAGAAGTTAGCAGATGTACAATCAACCATAGGCATACAGTGGTTATAAGCAGAGATCTTTGAGTGAGGCAGCCGGCACATCATATAGGGAAAGAGGCCATGTATGGGGTGGCAGGTTAGAGAGGTAAAAGAGAGGAGGATATATTACTGATGACGGGTGGAAAATTTGGGCTAAAACCACAGAAAGTGACGATGGCTGTCGTGTACTTGTTTATTATGATAATGATGGAGGAGGGTAGATAATCGGGACACTACTATGGATGGGTGGGACTTTAGTCAGGCTGGAGTGGACAGGGGAAGGGTGGGTGCAGCAGGAAGAGTTAATAGGGAAGAGTGAGAGCCAGGGGTAGAAACATGGCGAGCGATCAGGATGGAAAGGGGAGTTGTGGAATTAGTGGACTAGCGGTGGGAAAACATTTGCAAAGTGCTTTCATGTAGCGATCGTGGCGCCTTGAAGATATTCAGGCTAACAGGGCAGCTCAACTTCAAGTTCCTTGTAAACCATTCCACAATGTGGGTAAAGAGACTTAGAGCAGCTTTGCGAAAACAAGTTTTGACCCTTGGAACTTGGAGGGCAACTAGGGAATAGCTCCTTAGAGCATAGGTGCCTAACACACTCTGGGGAATACAATCTGAGACATATGAGGAGAGCTGGTTGGTCACCACTCTGAGAGGCCATAGGGCACATTTCTATTCCTTCTATAGTGAGAGGAAGTCCAGCCTAATGATGAGTACAGGAGCAGTGGTGTGTGGAAAGTGGAAAGCCAGTAATGAACCTGATAGCTCTGTGGTGAGGGTGTCAACAGCCAGTGCAGAGGCAGTACGGTGGCTGTGGAGCAGGTCTCGTAATCTATTAAAGATAGGAAGGTTGCTTGAACAACTGAATCTTGGCCTCCTTTGTGAGCAGGTGGTTAATTCTGTAGAATAGTCCTAATCTTTGCCTTAGTTTCTTCTGTAGTTCTTCGAGATGGTCGGCAAAGGAAAGTTTATGATCGAGCCAAACTCTAGATATTTGAATTTAGCTACATACTCTAGTGTTTCTCCAGAACAGTGGTAATTTGTGGGATAGCCCTCCCCAGCAGGAATTGCTGCATGCAAGGAGGGAGAAGAGCATAGCTTTTGTCTTTTTCGCATTGAGCAAAAGCTTTTTGTTTATAGCTGGTATTGCAGAAGGTTAAATTCAGCTTGGGGGTCTTCACAGGCAGCTTCCGGCATGGGGCGACTCAAATACAGTACAGTGTCATCTGCAAATAAGTGGACGTTGGCTTTTGATGGGTCATTGATGTTGTTAATGTAGACTACGAAGAGGAGGACCAAGGATAGAGCCCGGGGCATGCCCATAGCATAGGTTTTAATGGAGAAAGATCACCTTCAGCATTAACCTGCTGTTTCCGTTCTCCGAGGTAGTCTGCAAACCAGCACATAGATTTATGGTCCAGGCCTAAGGTGCTCAGGGAGGAAAGAAGCAAGCTGTGATTGACTGTGTCGAATGCCTTACTAAGATCCAAGAAAATGGCACAGACATGCTTCTTGTTGTCAAGAGTCTCGGAGCCAATCATTGGTCACCTTAGCTAGGGCTGTTATAGTGCTGTTCTTCTGGCTCCTTATGTGTATTCTGAATTTCTGTAGCTTTGATATTTTTATTGACATAAGGACCACCCCTCCCCCTTTTTGCACCTCGGTCTCTTCTGAACAGTATATAGCGGGTACTGATACCTCCCAAGTGTGGTTACTGGTGAACCATGTCTTGCTAATGGCTACTATGAAAAGTTTAGCCTCTGTCATTGTAGCCTGCAGGTCTGGGATCTTTTCCCAGACCGCAGGCATTTGTGTACGTGATTTTCTATTGGACAGATTTGGTGCATTAGTTGTTGGGCGAGGTCGGCGTTTCCCCTGTGTGTCGTGTGGAACCTGAACTTTTCCTTACCTCGTGGTGCAAATGAACTACAAACATGCTGAACTCCTGTTTAATGACTAGCTGAAGGAGGAGGAGGGGTGTTCTTCCTGTTTGATGTAGCAATTGCTGCATCCCTCTCCCCATTTGCTAGCTTAAATATTCTGCAAAGGCGTCAAACATCTGCCCCAGTCCACTGGCTCTCTCCTTAGTCAGATACAGTCCATCAAAGTTAAAGAACCTTTGCTCCCAAAACTGTTGCCAGTTATCTACAAATGTTTGTCCTTTTTCCTGGCACCAGCCCTTGAGCCACATGTTTAGCTCCCCTTCTCCGACCTTCTGTCCATCTGCCCCCTCTCCCAGACCAGCAGTGTCTCAGAGAAGAAGATGCCAGATGAAATGGATGAGTTTGTTTCCCAGCCTGGTCAGGTGTTCCTTGGTCTCCATAACTGACCAGCTGGCGAGATCGTTAGTCCCTATTGTACCAGGATGTCAATGTTTTCTCCTGCTTCCTGCACTATTTTAGCAATCGGGTCAGTGTCTCTCTCGCTGATGTACCTGGGAGACATCTGACCATTACCCCTGGCTGGAGGTAGTATTAACTCCCGAATCATGGAGTCTCTATGATCAAGTGTTTTTGATTTCCTTTTGCTTTTTTGTTTTAGTCCCTGTTTGGGTGACTTTATGGCGCTAGCTTATGTGCACAGTGTCCTACTCTGCACTGTCCTTGGCCCTTTGTTTGATTTTGGAGATTGAGGCAGATACCTGTTTGTAGTTTTTATATGGTTTCCTGAGGCAATACGTTGGAGAACACTGAGTGATGGGGCACCGATTTGCCCTCTAACCACCACCAACCTTCTGTATCAACTACCCTCTGCGGTCGAGGTGCTTCAGTTGGATGTTGGGGAAATGGTAGGTGGTTCTTATATTTCCTCCTGAATATGTGATTTAAGGCACACAATCTCTGCCCATGCTGTCTGGAGTTGAGCCCTTAGATCTCTGATGGTCCAGTATGTAGGACAGCATCCTAAATCCTGTATAACTGCCCTTCTGAAAGGTGTCCCAGAGCACCTGAAGTTAATAATATCCCATCCAGTTGAGCTGCTGAGTTTATATCCTGGTCTGAGTAATTAGAAGGAGGAAAATGAAAGCAAAGTTTTTCTTTTGTTTGTTTGGGTTTGTTTTGTTTTTGCTTTTGTTATGTTTGCTATGGCATGCACAAGAAACATTATGTGACAACAAGGAAGCGGGGTTTTGGAGGTGCGGCACTGTGACAGCCAATGCCCCCACTGTATTCTGAAGCTTGGCCATGTTTCCCCAATCGCGGTGGCACGCTGCTGCTGACACTAATTCAGCAAGCATGCCACCAAGTCGAAATGAATTGGCTGCTGCAATGATGGAGTGATCCATCATTGCAGGAGACATCTGCCTGGTGTAACATGTCAATAAACATGTAGGCGGTGGCTCGCAGCCCGCCACTCACTCACAGTCCCTGGGAAGCTGACTTTGGGGTGTGCAATCCCCTGTTGGCATACGTGCCCCCTTTATTGTTGTGGTCTGCCGAGGGGTGCCCAATCCCCTAAGTATCATGCTCCAAGCACAGACATGTTTGTCGGTTGGGGTGCCCAGTCCCTGTTGCCATGAGTTAACCCCCATTTTCCTAGCGCTGCCCCACCTGATTATGTGTCACACTGGGAGACAACCCCAGTGTGGCTAACATACCCCCAAACAAATGTGCCACACTGGGAGCCCACCCAAGTGTGGCCAAAACCTGTAAAAAAACAGAAAACAGTCCACGGTGAATTTTTTACCTGAAACAAAGGAACGGTCCTCGCTGTTGTGTCCTCCCCCAGCCTGCACCCACCCTCTGCACACCTGAATCCCCACACACACCTCACCTCATACTTACCTCCAGAGCCTGGCGCGACAATCTTCAGTGGACCGGGAACATGTCTGCACTCTTCAAGTCGACCATGAAACTGAAGAAATGCCAGTAAGCTGTATAATGGCATAAATGGGATTTTTTCAACTTAGGTGGATATTGCGGCCATTTTGTGAATGTTTGCTCCAAATTTTCAACATGGGGTTCTTGGGACCCCACCTTGTGAATTCAGTCACTGTCATTTCATGATTTGGTCCCAAAGGTGATTTTGCGGTCACTACGTGGAATCACCTTTTGGGACTAGTAACTAACGACAGTGTCAATGATCATGAGGTGGGCTCCCAAAAAGCCTATGTTACAGAATTAGTGGAAAAACTTCCAAAAATGACTTCAATATTCTGGCGTGCATTACATAGTTTCCACGTTCACACTGCTAACTTCCAGAATTTGCAATATTTTCACTCCAGATTTTCAACATTGCCATTTTTGACACCTCCTTAAGAACAGTACAGCTGCCATTTTTCACATCTTGGCGAAATGTGTTTTGCACTTCTGGTGCAGAATAGTGAGGTTGATGTGGGAATCAGTGTTCGGGACACATTAAGAAGATCACATTGACACTGTTCATGAGCAGAGGTCCCACTCTTAAAGAAACCATCTTTGGACCCAGAGGTTAGGGCAAATTACCGACCTATCTCCAACCTTCCCTTTTGGCAAAGATTGTGGAGAAGGTAATGGAGCTTCAGTTGGAGGAGCACCTTGTGACCCATGAGTTGTACGAACACGTCCAGTTGGGGTTTCAGGTGAGGCATAGCAGAGAAATCATACTTGTTCAGGTGCAGAATGATGCTGTCAGGGCTAGAGATCAGGAGAAAAGTCAATTCTTGTTCTTCTTGATCTCTTTTCAGCATTTGACACTGTGGACCATTGTGTGTTGCTTGACCACCTCAGGGAACTCTGCGGACTCACCTGCACTGTCATCTGCTGGTTTGAGTCCTTTTAACCAGCAGGAGACAACGGGTTGTGATGAAATTTCTCCCACCAATAGCCCCCCTATCTTGTGGAGTAACTCAGGGGTCACTGTTAGCCCCAATGTTGTTCACAGTGGATATGTTACCCCAGGGAGGGATCATTAGGAAGTATCGCTGGTTTTCATTGCTATGCTGATGATACCCAGCTATACTTATCCTTTGCTCCAGGAACATCCAATGCGGTAGATGTCCTAAATAGCTGCCTTGCTGAGATCAATGATTGGATGGCCTCTAGCTGGTTGCGGCTGAACCCGATAAGATGGATGTATTGAAACATAGAAACACAGAAACATAGACTTTGATGGCAGGTAATGACCACTTGGCCCACCTAGTCTGCCCATTTCCCTACCTACAGGATAAGCTGTAGATCCTAGTTAACCAACAGCCTATTTCTTCCTACCCCCACAAGGAATTGCCTTATGTCTGTCGCATGCATTCGTGAATTTTTCCACAGTTTTAGGCCCCACAACCTCCTCAGGAAGGCTGTTCCATCGTCCACCACCTTCTCTGTGAAAAATACTTCCTCACATTGTCCCTGAGCCATCCCCCTCTATCTTCAAATTGTGTCCCCTTGTTTGTGCACATCTCTTTTCTGAAAGATGTTACCCTCTTGGGCTTTGTTGATTCCACTGAGGTACTTAAAAATTTCTATCATGCCTTCTTCTCCCTCCTTTCCTCAAGGGTATTTATTGGTGGTGGAATCGAACAGAGTGCGTGACAGGATGGCCTCTGGATCAGAGATTGGACTTGTTCTGGGATCTGTTCCATTGAAGGCCTGCTCTAGGTGTGAAATCTTGGTGTCATTCTGGATGGAGTTTGATGATGGAGGCACAGATATCTTCCACTGTCTGCTTCTACTTTCTCCATCTCAGAAATGTCACCAGGATAAAGCCCCTTGTTCTGCCTCTGCACCTCCCACTTTGATACATGCCTTAGTTACATCAAGGCTTGACTACTGTAATGCGCTCTACCTCAGGGTCATGGGATGGTCTCTCTCCACAGACTGCAGCTAGTACAGAACACAGCTGCCTGGCTACTTACTGGGCAGCCAAAACGTTGCCATATTACACCAGTGTTGCGTGAGCTGCACTGGCTGCCAGTCAGGTGGAGGATCCTCTTTAAGGTGGGTCTTCTCACCTATAAGGCTCTACATGGTCAGGGTCCTGGTTATCTGTTAGACGTTCTTGCACCTGCTGTCTTGGTTCACCCCTCCGTTCCTCCTTGGGGGCCCCTAGTGATTCCCAGGATGAGGTTGAAATCGGCGGTGACAGAGTGTTTAGTGCCGCCGCCCCGTCCTGTGGAATTCGCTGCCCCTCAGGGTTAAGGGGCCCCTACTTTGGAGGTATTTAAGGCCCGTCTTAAGGCCCTCTTATTTGCCAGGCCTTTCTGGATTAAGCTGTTCATCTATAGATCAGACCGCAGCTATTGGTAATTTGATGTTTAGTTTATTATTTATGGTAAATGTTTTATGTGGAGTTAATTACCTATATGTTCATATTTTCTCTTTTGTTTTTATTGATTTTGTTTTTGAATATCTGTCTATTCATTTGTATGGTGTCCAGAGCCTTGCCTTGCCTAAAATGCCTATGTGGAACATTTTGTGATAAAGTCCATAAAATGAGCTGTGTTATGAGTGTGCATTGTGCAGTTTCCACGCACCCTCGTAACTTCACAAATTTGTAGAATTTTCACTCCAGATTTTCAACATTGGCATTTTTCATATCTCCTCATGAACAGTACAGCTGTCATTTTTCACATCCTGCCCAAAATGTGTGTTTGTACATCTGGGGTGGGATATTCAGCCTACGCCAGGCTGTGGCGTAAGCCTGGGTGCAGCGCAACTGGGATGTGCCAGGGCACTGACATGGTGATATTCAATGGTGCTGCGCCATGGCTCAGCACCGTTGAATATCACTCTGTGGCTACCCGCATTGTGCATGGCACAGTGGCACTGCACCAGTGCAAGTGGCCAGAGGGCAGGGGATGTGCTAGCACAAGTGCTGTAGCGCTAGTTACATCAACGCGATATTCAAAGGTGCACATGCAAATGGGGCCATAATGCATGCAAGACACAAATGGGGCCATTTGCATGTCATTATGGCCCCATTTGCATGCAGGTTTGCCATCCCGGTGACTTGCACCTGGCGCCCTGCCGAGGCTGCAGCCATCGGGACTGGCGCCCCCTGCACAGAGTGGCAAGTGCCCACAGCCCGTCGTGGGAACATCGTGTATAAAATAATAAACTCCTATATCCCTGATGGTCCAGTGGACTGCTCCCAGCGTCGCAGGCATAAGTATATAAATAATAAACTCCTATATTCCTGGTGGTCCAGTGGACCACTTTGCAGCCTGATCAGGGCATAAGTATAAAATAATAAGCTACTACACCAATGGTGGATCAGTGGACCACTCACAGCCCGATCATGGGCAGAAGTCTAAAAGATTAGATCCATCCTTGGTGGTCCAGTGGTACCCCCTCCCCACGCTCCCCTGGGCCCGCCACCCTGCTCCCCGGTCAGTGGCGGTGGCAGCTCCCACCCACTTAAGCCACATGGCCGCCTGCCAACTGACTGCATACAGTACAGCTGTATGCCCATTGGTCCACAGTGTGGGCCAATGGGCATGCGAACTATACCATACTACACCGTCCAGATTCACATATCTGGACTGTGTAGTCTCGGTATAGTCTGCACACACATTGCACGCTGTGGACCAATGGGTACAACTGTACTGTGTGCGTCGAGTCATGAGTGGCTTGTGGGTGAGGAGCTGCCGCCCGCCATTGACCGGGGAGAGCGGGGTGGCAGGGCTCAGTGGGAGGGTGGGGAGGGTTACAGCTGGACCACCGGGATGGGATCTAATCTTTTTTTGACTTCTGCCCGATCAGGCTTTGAGCAGTCCACTGGACCACCAGGTATATAAGAGTTTATTATTTTTATATTTATGCCGCAATCGAGCTGCGAGCGTCCACTGGACCACCAGGGATGTAGGAGTTTATTATTTTATACTTATGCCTGCGATCAGGCTCTGAGCAGTCCACTGGACCACCAGGGGATATAGGACTGTTTAATTTCCTACTTCTGCCAGTGATCGGGCATGAAATTACTACCCGACGGAGGGTGCCGCCCGGAGCTCAGGTGGCCACCCACAGCTGGCAGCTGCCGTGGTGCGCCTGCAATATGGCAGCTGACCTGTGGGTGGCCGGCTGTTGCTCCTTTATTTTTGAACAACTGTATGTGGCGCGTAGGGGTTGCGCCTGCTTGGGCTCCGCACATCCTGGGCTGAATGTCGGGATGTGCAGGGGTATCATGGAGCACACCCCCTACTTGCACCATGCATTACTGCGCCCCAGCACTCCGGGTTGTGCCACTTACTTTCCCTTTTGAATATCACGCTGGTGCATTAGTGGTTGTGGCGGCGAATTGTAGGTAACTACGCGCAACCTTCTGAATATCCCACCCTGGAATACAATGGCATGGTCGCTGTGGAAAATCAGTGTTAGGGACAGATTATGAAAATCAGTGACAGTGATCATGAGCAGAGGTCACAAAATGCCTATGTTAAAATTTGGTGAGAACATTTCACAAAATGACTACTACGAGCATCGTTGTGCAGTTTCCATGCACGCTCATAACTCTGATCATTTTAATATTTTCCTCCAGATTTTCAGCATTGCCATTTTTCACACCTCCTTATGAACAGTATAGCTGCCATTTTCATGTCCCGCCCAAAATGTGGTTTCGCATGTCTCGGCGCAATAGCGTGGTCGTGGGAAATCAGCATGGGGCAGATTAACAAAATTACAGTGACACTGTTCATGAGTGGAGGTCCCAAAATGCCTATGTTAAAATTTACTGAGAGCATTTCACAAAATTACTGTATTACGCGTGTGCATTGTGCAGTTTCCATGCATGCTCATAACTTGAGACTTTTTAATATTTTAACTCAGATTTATAGCATTGGCATTTTACACCTCCTTATGAACAGGATAGCTGTCAGTTTTGACATCCTGCCCAAACTGTGTTTGCACACATCTGGCGCAGAACAGCACAGTCGCTGTAGCAAATCAACATTCAAGACGGATTAACAAAATTGCAGTGCCACTGTTCATGAGCAGATGTATCAAATGCTTTCATGAGTTGGGAGTCACAAAAGGCCATGTTGAAAATGTGTAGTGCAGATACCAACAAGCGCCCAGGGCATTACGGTTTCTAACCATAACATCCCGCTCTGTAAAGACTGCCAGGCATCAGGGTATGCCTTTAGATTGCTGGCTGTAATAACATGCCATTCCACCTCCATCCTGTAGCCAGTGACAGGCATCGAGGTGTGCCTTGAACTCTTCAGCCCCAGAGTTCACCCCATTCTCCTATACTGCACCCAATTCAGCATATGTCCTTATGGAATAGGGTGACTGTAAAGCCGAACAGCCCAAGGCACACCTCAACACTTGTCAGTGTCTGCAGAATAAGGTGAGGTGAAATGGCATGATCAGTATCTGTGACGACCAAAGGCATACCCCAATGCCTGTCCATCTCTGCAGGTTGGAGGTGGGGTTCGGCGTGAAGTTCAATACTTCACTGCCATTCCTATTCTGCATCTGTCTAAGTCTTGCACTTCCAATGCTAATACCAGCAAGCAAACATTCGGCATTGACAAATGCTTGTGTAATTTGTTATAACAAGTTAAATTACTTGTGCCCTGATCCTCCCTTCCTGCTTTGCTACAGAAAATGTCACAACTGTGCTACTCTAAAAGGAGTGTAGCATGGAGTGGTTGGGGATGGAGGTGGGTAGTTGGGCCCTTCCCTGCTGAAAAAGAAGAACCGCAGACAAAAGAAACAAGGAGGTAAGAACAGAAACAATCAACCAACAACAAATGCAGTAGCCCTGAAAGCTTAGCCTAATAATAGATAAAAAAGTCACAAAATGTAAGCACTACTTGTAACAATTTCACAGAAGATATACCCTGCAAAAACACTTTGCTACAGAGAAAAAAAAAGCCCAGATGCACATTTGTTTGTGAGGTCACAAGCATGCTGCCGATAACCCCTCCATGCAGTATGGCATGTGCACCATGTGTCCCGGTGACAGGCAACTGTCGGTGTGTGTTACAACCTGTACTTCTGAGATGCATGTGTTCCTCCATGTGCCTGTTTCCATTCTGTAGCCATAGATGTGCAGTCCTAACTGTGTTTTGCCTTTACAGCTCCATCACATCTTTGGACTGCTGCAGCTGCACAGAGATGGCCACAGGGTCAGCAGGCCGGCATGCACCTTGTGTATGTTATCAGCCAGTGTTGTGACCACAGCTGTGGACACAACCACACAGGGGCAGGGGATGTTGATGACATTGCTGATGACATCCTCCTGTCTGGGACTGACTTCCTGGATGACCTTGAGGTGCTTGCCTCAGACATGAGGATGAGGCACCACCCAGTTGGACAGCATCATCCCTGACAGTCTATCTCCTTGGCATTCAGATGCCACATAGTCAGCAACTGATAACAGCATCCGTTCCGCCCATCAAATGCACAGTAATGTGGCCAGCATGTGCTAGATGCCATGGCGCAGGTTGTGGGTGGACTGGGCCAGGTCATTACTGTGCATGAGAGGTGCAGCACTGCCCTGCCACAGGCTGGTGTGGACTAGCAACAACCTGAACGTGCATGTGGGCAGGCCGACCCGTACCCAGTGTGTCTGCACGCACACTATCATAGGTCCAACAGCAGCCTGCTGCGTGTTAACCACAGGAGGTGGTATCTCAGCAGGCCACAACTCCCTGCTCGGCAGCCACTCCCCAACACATGTCTCCTGATGATGAGCTGCCAGAGCACACATGGCTACTGCAGTCCTCTGTAGAGAGCCAAGTGATGCTCAGAGAAGCTGTGCAGGGGTTACGGGTGTAAGTGGGTCTCCCTGATGAGTGGCATCTGTTTGGCATGCCAAGGTCATAGGAGAGTTATGCCTCCTGCAGGTGGACATGGCAGCAACAGAATAGAGCAGGCCATACAGGAGTGTTGTGCAGCCTTGGCCCTGCTCCTGCAGACCAACCCCACACTTCACGCAGCAACCCCAGCACCACCACCACATCACAGCATGTGGCCCACATGTTCAGATGCTGTCGCCTGCCCTGGCAATACCGAACACACCTGGCCAAAGTAATGCGGTTCTTGACACCATCCTCTCACGTGCTGCAGTCCTCGTCATGTGGTTCAACACCCTCGGGTGGAGCCTTCACCCTTGTTGCATGGAATCTCCTACAGGAGGCATCTGTGCCTGTGGTGTGTGTCCACACATGTGTCCGCAATGGCTGCACACAGACACACTGAGGTGTCAGAGGCACTGTTGGCCTGCCCATGTTGTCCCATGGCTGTTGCTGTGTGTACATTGTTCCATGTCGGCTCAGGGCAGTGTGCTGTCCACACCGTATCCATACGTGTCCTACATGCATACACTCCTGTAGTGTGTTCGTGCTATCTGTGTGGCATCCAGGCCATGGATGTGGGCCATGTTGTCATGGTGGGTGGCATGGGCATGATGAGTGTGGCTGTGGCCTGCTGATGTGGGTCTGTGCCACTGGTCTATCTCTGACCTATGCCATTGCTCCACAGCCACCTGTGTGCATCCATGGCATTGGTGCCCCTCCTGTGGACATGTGTACATGGTACCTGCAAACACATGTGTGCATGGCATGCCGCTGTGACTGGGTCTGGCTGCATGGCCATGGGGTGCACCATGGTCCCACCTTACCTGTGCATCTGTGCATGCCTGCATTCTCATGGATGCCTATGGTACTCACTTTGGTTGTTCAAAATGCTCCTGCACAATGGTGTCCTTGTGCCACCATGCCCTCTGGGCCAGTCTTGTGTCCCTCAGGTGCAGCGCTGGCTGTCCACCCTTGTCCTTGCGTGCTCATCATCCCTGAACTGTCACCCTCAGTGACCTGGACATCAATCAATCAATCAATCAATCCATCAATCAATCTATCCATCAATCTTTATTTTACCAGGTGAAACACCATTGAGGTAACTCATTTGCAAGGTGGACGTAGATATAATATATAACAAAGTACAGTGGAGTAACAGGGACATAGTTGCAGAGATATACAAATAATAGATAAGATACTATGAAAAGAAAAATACTCATCAAATGCTATGAGTTACACAAAACAGGGAACTCAGTGTGTAAAAATCAATAGCACCCTATCTGACACATGACCTGTCTGCTCTGGGGTTCCCCAGGGCTCCATTTTAGGCCCTCTCCTGTTCAGTCTCGACCTCAACTCCCTCCACTTGGCCTGCCCAAGTAAGATCTCCTCCTCCTCCTCCTCTATGTGGATGACGCTGTGCTCTTCGCCTCTGACCCCAAACCCAACACACTCCAGGCCACCTCCAACAAGCTTTTGATAGAGCTGAGCATTGGTTAACATCACAAAGGCTAGTCCTGAACCTAAAAAGACCAAAGCTATGCTCTTCTCCACATCACCAAAGCAAAGCCAGTAGTGCTCCTCTGGTGATACTGCCTAGCACACTAAACCCCATTGAGCAGGTTTCCTCCTACAAGTATCTGGGCATTACCTTTGATTCAGTGCTCTCCTTCCATTCCCATATCTATGGCCCTTTCTGCTGCCACCAATGTCAGGATTGGACTGTTATACCACCATAGGGATTGCCTACTACAAGAGGCCCTTAGATTGGCAATCACCTCCTCTGTCCTGTCGCTAATCGACTATGGGCTGCCCATCTATGTAGTAGCCGACAACACTGCGCTTGCAAGAATCAGCTCTCTATATACAAGGCCTGCAGGCTAATGCAAGGAGCCCCTGGGTGCACCTATATGTGCCTGCTGTACTCTCACCAACTTGCTTAACCTTGAAGAAAGACTCGCTTCTGAACCTGCCTTCTTGTAAAAAGACCCTGCTAGGGCTCCCCCGGGTCACCACCTGCAGCGTGCCTCCCCTCAGTCTCCACCTGCAGCACTGTCAAAACCTCCCTTATTGTCCTCAGGGTAAGGACCTTTATGGCCCAGAGATCCTTTTGCTGTCGGGCCCTCCTGGTTCAGTTCCTCCCAGCCATCATAGCTGACTCCACTAAGCTTGGTCCTTTCAAGGTCTCTCTCCAGAAGCCATCTGACAAGCACTCGCTGCTGCAACTGCACATAATCCCCACCTGCTCCTTACCCTTACCTTCACCCCTAGGCTGGGTCTGCCCTGTCTTCATTTGCTGTATATACCAGGGGTCTCAGGCAACATCTGCTGAATAATGTAATAAAATATCTCTGGTTGCTACCTGACATGGTATTCATGTACCTATATTATGACTACTGTGATCTACCTATTACCAAGCTTGTACCATCAGTGAATGCCTGTAACACGGTTACTTTTTAATCTAAGCATTATGTACCGTACTGTTTTGTTAGCTGTGATGTACTGCTCTCTTGACTAGGTGCCTTTGTAAATAAGTCTTTGACTTAAAGGTCTGTAAACTGATGATCTAATAAATAAATAAATAAAATAAAACAGCAGCAACAGCAAGTGATCAAAATATATATGAAAATAATATACAGCAAGTATGTACAGTATATACAGTATATCAATGCCACGGTCAATGGCCATGTTGTGTAATGCCATGGGCCAGGTATATGCCACATGCCTTGTCTGGGCTATACTGTAGGGTACCACTGGACCTGTCTAGGCATCTAAATCACATCTTTAGCATGCCTAACACATGCTCAATGATGTTCCTTGTCATGATGTGTGCCTCATTATTCTTCTCCTCTGCTTTGGACGTGGCAGCAGTATGAGGGTGAGCAACCATGGCCAGAGGGGTAGGCACTGTCATCTCGCTTGGGGAAGGGATTATGTTATTCTACATTACACATCCATGGTGGTCCCTCCCCACCCTCAGTCCACATGTCTGCGGTTGGGACTGCCGCACAGTACACCTATCAATGGTTCCTCTGCATGTACCATTACATGCCTGTGGCTACTCCAGCTGTTCTGTGGCCAATGTCGCTGCCACCCCGTGGCATGCATGGCATCTCTGCTCTGTGGTACATGGCTGCAGTGCGGCCTGTTGCCACCACATGGTGCTGTCGGCTCCCAATGTGTACCACTGCCCTACCCTCACACAGTGACATGGTTAGCCACTGGCTGGCTGCACCACTGTTGCCTGTGCCTGTTGCAGTCCATCATATGTACAACCATGCTGCCTGGAACCACCGTCTATCCACTGTCTGTCCCTTTGTGGTTCCCTCTCCAGCATCCTCACCCCATCCAATATGCCACTTGTCTTTCTGCCATTGCAGTGGCTCTTTCATACTGGTCCACCCCTTCACAGCCACCTGCAGAACTTTCTTCAAAGTGTGGGTACCATTCTCAGGGGTAGGTACCACTCACCCACTAGATGGCCACTGGGTATCTCCCGAGACTCAAACCGGCAGCATTGGGCTGACTGATGCCAGGCATAGGCATCGTGTGCACTCCCAGGAAGCAGTCACAGACATTGGTGATGCATCTTGTGGCATTGCACACCACCTGGCAGTTCAGGGAGTGTCACTCCTTCCTGTTGATGTATATGTCCTTATCACCACCAGCTGGTGCTCTGCCTGCCACATGGGTGCAGTCAATGACCCCTAGCTTGCCTGGCATTTATACAGCCCTGTGGAAGTGCTGCATTGTTTCTGTACACTCCACTGCTTTGCTAGGAAATCATATAAACTCCATAGCATGGGGCAGCAGAGTGGTGAGGAACTGAGTGAGGAGACAGGATATGGCAGATTGTGTAATACCAGTGGTGTCACCCACCGGCATCTAGAAGATGCCCGTGGCAAACAGGCACAGTGCTGCTGTCATTTTGTCTCCACCATCACGGTGGGACTGCTGTGTATAGGTGCTTGCAGATCCTCAGAAGCAGCTCACAGAGCTGTCTCAGAATTGCCCTGTTATGATGATACTGGCCCCTATCCATGTCACTTAGCTGTTCAAATGTGACACGGTCCCGCACAGTCTCTGATAAGCATACCACCTGTGGGTCCTTCTGTGGCCATATTGTTGTAGTTCCTGTCTCCTCAAATCAGCCATGACAGTTGCCATGTGGAAGGCTGACCCATCCATTGTTGTTGCAGTGCTGCAGACAACCTCTGGGGGCTTTGCCATTTAGGCCATCTTTTATATACCCATCTTTGCACAGAGCATTTTGGCGATCGCTGCACATGAGTTGCTTTTTCGGATGAATATTCAGATGCATGGCACATTCATGTACCCGCCCTTTACCTGCACTGCATACATTATTTCTCATGATCATACAGTCAAATTTGTGTGGCACATCTATACCATTTGAATATCTGCCTCAGTGCATTTCCCAGGACTTAGGCACATCTCCATTTTGGGCCACGCATCTGTTTTGAATATGTTGGCCTACTCTAGTAGTACTGCTACTACTACAATAAGAAATTAGTTATGTTTAGGATTTTGAAATAGCAGCATCACAAGTCTGAGTCTGCATAACTCACCAGTTCCCAGTTGGTAGAAAGCTTTTTACTCTACTTAGAATCTCAATAGCATTGAGTTCCTTTTTTCTGTGAGAGCTCTACTGTTTCAAAAGTGTTTATTTTTATCTCTGTAGAAATACTGTATTCCCCATAGTCTTTTGTGTGTATTATCCTTCAACATGTAAATATCGTGGAGTATTGCATGTTATTTTTATATACTTCATGCTTTCTGTGACTGAATCATTTCAGGTATAGATAATCAGGGTAAACTGGCAAGTCTGTGATACATTTATATATTTATTTATTGAAATGTTTTACCAGGAAATGGTACACTGAACAACAAGTTGCTCATCTCACAGTGCATGCTGGGGTGGGGGTGGGAGAAGAGCATCAAGTACAATTCAATACAACATACAATACAGAATATAATACATTGTGGTACAACAATCATACATACAGAAAATGAAATAAGTAAAGTTAACTCTAAATAGGTTGAGTCCAAAAGAACTGATAAGTGCTTAGTAGTACAAGAGTAACCCTAGTTCAGTAGTGCAAGGGTAACAGCCATGGAACTCAAACTGAGCAGTAAATAGAGCTAATGGGGACCATAGAGGTAGTATTATGTGAAGTAGAGGTGTAAACTGTAGATACAGAAGTGATAGGTTAAGGGCAGGTGCAGTTAGACTCTAGGAAGTTGTGTAGGGAAGAGGATAGGGAGGCAGGGAGGATGAGTGATGAATTTGGTGAGGGAGGGAGTTCCAGATCCTAGGGAACTGATGATGAGAACACGTTTTGTCCTGCATTTGTGGAGCATTGTAGGACCGCCAGATTGGAGTGTCAGTGGATCTAAGTGAATGAGATGGGGGAGGAGGGATGGATAGAGAGGTAGATAGGTAGGGTGGAGAAACCCAAACCAGAATTTAGAGATACATTTGCACAGTGAGAGAGGCACCTGTTTGCAAGAGAAGGAAATGACAACTGGTGGTACAGGTCACAGTGGTGCGTGGGGAGAGGAGTCCAGAGCAAAGTGACAGAAGGAGTTAAAGAGGGTGCACAATCTTGTTAAGGAGGATGGGGGCAGCACTGTAGACCACATTGCAGTAGTCAAATCTGGGAGGATCATCTTCTGAATGAGCTCATGCCTTGACTATAGTGGAATGCAGCTATGGTTCCTATAAAGGGAAAGAGAAACGCTGCAAAACTATTGTTTTTCATGTTTTGGAGCTTTAGACATTTTGTTTGTTTAGGGCATAGTCCATTTTACAATTCCCACATAAATCTTGAACTGAAGAAAAAAAAGTGTTTTCTGTGTTTTGGTCACATTTGCGATTACTTTTATCTCAGTGTTTTTTTTTTGTTTGTTTCTTACCAAGTGCACATCCATGCTATGTGTAATGCACTTATTGAGTTAATTAAGGTCTGCCTCAGTGGTTTCTCAATGCAATCATGAACATTTGTTCTCTGTTTAAAACATTAGCTGTAACTATTTTTTTTAATAGTCAGCTCTGATAGACTGTCTTCTGACAAACTACACAACTGTCAGCTTTATGTTTTTAGCTGTTAAAGTTGTTCATGACCAACTTTAACTCAGAAAAAACTTTGTGTTTTCAGCTATTTTTCAAAACTAAAAAGGTCCACTCATACACAGACATTAAAACATGAATGATGTATGTTTATTTATTGAATCTCAGATTAAATAAACTTTGAGCAAAATTGCTCCTTTACAAAGGTTCCACATCACAGGATTACAGACAATAGACACAAACAAACCAAAGATAGCACTTTTTTTACAACAGAGAAGAAGTGATGGTTACAATACATGGTGTTGGGATAAACAATGTATTACAAAATGATTACTTAGGTACAAAGGTAAATTGTTACAAGATAAAGACTACAGGATAGCACATGCTGAGGCTGGGGAACAAATTATCCTAAGTAGGAGTGTGGGCGAAGAGAAATAAAAAAGAAATGGGGGGTGACAAAGGGGCGTTAGTGAGTTGCAGGAAAGGAGTTAGATGCCAAGGAAGGCAGGGGACCAGGAAAGCAGGGTAAGTAGGTCAGCAAGGGGCTCAGAGGAGGAGCAACCCATAGGATTTTTTCTGTGAAGTAATAGAGGAGATGGCACTAGCAGGTGATGGGATGGTAGAAGAATAGCAGGCCAGGGATGTTAGCACATGAAATGTGGGGAGCGAGAGGCATGCAGTCAGTAGTTAAAAGCTAGGGTGCAAGGAGGGAAGGGAAAATAAGAGCAGCAGATAAGTAGCTCAGGTCGTTTTCCAGACATCAGTTAGGAGGTGGGATCACAGTCACACATGCTGCACGAGACGAGATGGGTACACAGCTGCACTTAAAGGGCCAATCTTCGTTCTAGAAATAAAGGTGCAGAGCTAAGGGTATTTAGCAAGTGGGGCCTGATACAGAAAGGACCGCTGCCTTGTGATGTGTGACATTACAGGACATGGAAAGTTGCTTTGCTTGTATCCCAGGTTTGTTTAGGGTTGGTGGAAGGTCTGAGAAGAGTTTGCACGCCTGGGGTGGAGGCCAAGGGTGGCTTTTTTGCAAGTAGGCACACCTGGATTTGGATCCTGCTGTTAGACTGCACCATCCAGTGTTAGAGTAGAGCTCATGTGTGTGAGTTTAGCAGCATGCCCCAATAACAAGACTGCAGGCTTTGTTAAAGAGCAGCCAATGCCATCAACATAACTCACAAAACATCATATTTAGATACAGTCCAGCTTGTATTTCACATTAGTTCTGTATGTCTCCACCCCATTGTTTATTGTTGAGGACATTTGCATGAAAACAGGAGCTTTACTCCAAAACATTCGTCTACTCCTACTGCTTTTTCCCTACCTGAGGTCATAATGCACTGCTTGTGACATCACAATTACTTACATGGCAACAGATTGTGATGCAACATACCAGAGGATTGCATTTACGAAGTAGGAGTAAGCTATAAAGGCAGATGAACTCTATAGATAAAGATCATATATTCATGCAATTCCTCAGTGATAAATAAATGGGAGGAGAAATCTGTAGAATATATATGGAAATCAGGCTGAATTGTACCTCACTATTATGTTTTTCAAGTTATCTTGAGGCGCCAGCAGCCCTTAAGGGCCACTTTTATTCTCCTGAGTGTCAGTAGCAGCTTCCATAGACTACAAGACCATAGTCTATGACAGATAGGACTGAACTATTTACTGACAATTTGATGGTGCTTTCAGTGAGGCAGTGTCTGTGGTGGTACAGTTGTCCTAACCGGCATTAGCTGCCCTTGCAACATAGGTAGTCATTCATATATATATATATATATATATATATATATATCTATATATATAGATAGACAGATAGATAGATAGATTCCAGTTTATTTGTTTGACTGTTAAAGCCATTACAAACATGTTAAAAATGACAAATACACAGCAAACAATAATAAAATATGCCAACCAGACACCAAAAAATACAATGGCGGTATGTAAAAATCTTCTTACGTGATGGTCATCCTTATTTATACATTTAAAATGTCTTATTAGTATTATCATGCTCAATACAATGATCACAATGCCAATTATAGTTCACAAATTGATACCTTAATCAGTGTGTAAACACAATTGACTAATAAACCAAATTGTGCAATTAATGCTCTGTACATTTAACATATATTATAAATTTTATAACCCATTATTAAAATACACAAATGCTTAGGTAATCAGATGATACCTTCTTTGATTGATTATTCTGAGGAGGGAGACTACGGGCCCAATGCCTTACGGTCACTAGATTTTAGCAGGTCAATAGTTGTTGGGGCTGGTATTATTGTTGGCTCAAGATACTACTTAATATAGAATGCCTATATGCCTCATACAATGGGCACAATAAAATCAAATGTACTAAATTATCTTCTCCTAAACCACATTTGCAACTGAAAGCCTTGGCCTTTCTTCCTTCATGTTGTTCCCTTTTATGATTAGTTATAAAGCTTTCAAATCTAAATCTAATCAGAAGAATTCTCTGTCTTGGATTATCCAGGACAGAGAGATATTTTCAAACTTATGCTCTTTGTTTTTAGTAAGCTGCCACAGGCCTTGACAGTCTACAGGCCTCCAAAAACCTTTGGACAAAGATGTCTCTCACTCTATTGTTCACTATTGTTTTAATATCTGTTAAGGAGTATCTGAGGCTATCTGTAATTATAGACAAAAGGCCAAAAGGTTTAATGAGATCCTCTACAACACTCATACAGGGGAAAGTTCTGTTCAGTTGTGTGTAAACGGAGGCCTCCTCCAAATATAGATGGGGAGCCTGTCTGCAGGCATTTTAAAAACCCCAACCCAATAATTAATTTGCCTTTGAACACAACATTCAACTGAAGCTGTCCTAACTCAGCTCTAACTACAGCCGAAGGAGCATGTATGGTAAGCCCATTATCTTTTATAAAATTTATTTAAGCCAATATCAATGTTCCTCTGTGGTTAACACCCACACCTCCGCACCATACAAAAGCTGGCTTTTGATTTTAGCATGCACCGCCATTAGATTCCCCTTTATTGATTTTCTCCATATTTATGGGAAAAGGACAACATTATTGGAAGAAAACTGTCAGCTTTAGATTTTGCAATTTTCAATTGTGCACCCATGTGCCCGTATAACTAACAGTATGCCCTAAGTAGCAAAATTCTCTTACTACTCTAACTTATGTTTGTTCATGTAATATCGGTATGCCTTTTATTGCCACCAAAAACCAAAACCTTAGTATTATTATAGTTAATTTGTAGATCCGCTTTCGGCATTCTAAATGGAACTTCTCAGTACTCCTACTCATACCCAAATAACTAACTGAGAGTAACACAATATCATCTGCATAAGCCAGATATGCTATTGGCTTAGAGCCAATCTTTGGTAAATGGAATTCTGGATTATACATCTCTTAATACAGTGGGAAAAATAGATTAAAAAGCAAGGAGCTATTGTGCAACCCTGCTTAACCCTAATATTACTTTGAAACCACTCAGTCAATCCTCCAGTATTACTGTATCTTACACTGGTATAATTTTCTGGTGCATGAGTCTAATCATCTCTAGCAATGCTGGATCAGTCCCCAATTGTTGTAATCTATCCCAAAAATAACCTATTAACCTTATCGAAGGCAGACTTAAGATCTATAAAAGTACAGAACAGCCTTGATTTTGACTGTTCTGTATTTATAGAACAAATGTGCCGGAGTGAAACATTGATCAATTGTTGAGTGGTCTTTCCTAAATCCTGCCTGTGCCTCATCAGTTATTTTATTCTCTTCTACCCATCTTGATAATCTGTTGTCTAGAATTCTTGTGAAACCCTTTCCCAAAGTATCCAAGAGACTAATGGGCCTATAACAGCCAGGATCTTTTTATCACCTTTTTAAATGTTGGGACAATTATATTTAATTTCCAACCTTTGGGCATTTCTCCCAATTTCCAAATATAATTATATAGCTTGTATAAGAAAGGAATCCAAAAATATATTATTCTAATAATTATATCCGTGGGACCCTATCAGGGCCTGGTGCCTTTCTCTGCTGAAGGATTCCAAAGCGCCTACTAATTCAGGGAGCGTAATTTCTGTATCAGGATCATATTTCCTCCATGAAGTCTGAAACTCTGTCAAAATTG
Organism: Neoceratodus forsteri; assembly: GCA_016271365.2. Lineage (NCBI taxonomy): Eukaryota > Metazoa > Chordata > Ceratodontiformes > Ceratodontidae > Neoceratodus > Neoceratodus forsteri. The sequence goes on along the minus strand of CM028129.1, from coordinate 1,112,200,123 downwards.
AGAGATAATCCAGATCATTTCTATAAAATAATTGCCTAAAATGATTAATCCAAGCTCCTGTCTCAATACAAGACTCTATTCGGTATAATGTTTTGTCCTATAGTTTACAATGCTCCAAAACATTTTCGTGTTTTAGACAAAACTGCATTTTTTAAGTCTGTCTACAACTGCCTAGTAAACTTTTGCTTGTTCTTGATTGAAACCTCCCTATACTCCTTCCTTGCCTTATTCATTAACTTATTAGTTTCCTTGCCTGTGTTTTGTTTCTGCAATCTGAACATTCTATTTAGCAGTCTTTTGCTTTTTACATTCAGCATTATACCAAGTAAAGTTCTCTCTTGGCTTTTATTGTTATATCCTTGCTGATTATATAAGCAACTGTATTTACAATTTTATTAAATTCTGTAATTATTGAGTGTTCAGAGGACTGCTCAGCCAGGGTCACCAGACTTGACAGAATCCTTTACTCTCCAGAAGTTCCTCTAGTGTTTGTCCCTCGATTACACTCCATTCAATACCCCTTTTATTAAATTCCATGGGAATAACTCTGTCACCTACATTATTTATAAAATCTTTCGTGCAGGTTTGAATTTTTAATTCTAAAGCCCTATGTTGGCTTTCTGGTCGAGAGACCAATTGCAAAGAAAGACAATTATTTATCAGGTGTAGATTAACCCAAATGTAATCAATTATAGAGGATCCATTACCACCCAAAATGAGAATTTACTGTCAGAGTCAAATAAAGATCTTCCATTCAGACGCAACAGGTTCCTCCTAGACAGTATTTGATGTAATTCTTGTCCTTTTCTATTCAAAACTTTATCTCTTGAATTTCTTGTAACTGTTAAACGAATGAGTGAGATCCGTGAGGACTTCTGCCAAATCCTCAGAGCAACATGGTCAATATGCAGCCCGTGATGAGAGAGAGTTGTCCAGAGTTACCCCAAGGTATTTGAAGTTGCAGACTGATTCCAAGGAGTTATTACTGCGATTGTGTATTAAGATGGGTTAAGCCTTTGTGGTGGTTATGAGAGGGATGTGAACAACATCAGCTTGTTTTTTGTGGTTCAGTAAAGTCTGGATCCAAGGAACAAATCTTTAACTGTGGCAAAGTCAGTTTGAAGTTGATTCTCAAGCAGATCAGGTGAGAAGCTACATGAGTACAGCGAGCGTCATCTGCCTATAAAAGTACTTTGTTCTGGCAAGCATTAGGAAGGTCGTTAGGAATAGACTAAATAGCAGGGGGCCCAGGATAGAACCTTGGGGTACCCCAGTGGACACAGTTTGATGGTCAGAAAGGACATTATTTATTTTGACCTGCTGTGTTCTCATGGACAGGTAGCTCCTAAACCAACCCACATATATAGGGGATATCCCAGTGTGGGCCAGTTGGTTGATGAGCAGCTCATGATTAACTGTATCAAAGGCCTTGGTGAGGTTAATGTAGATGGTCCCCACCAACAGCCCCTGGTCCAGTGCTTCATGAATGTAGCCAGTGTATTCCACCAAGGCCGTAGTCATACTATGTGTCCTATGGAAGCTGTGCTGCTGCTGACACTGAAGTTTGCATTTGTCAAGATAGTCAACTAACTGGTCGTGAACTATTCTTTCGTGGGCTTTTGAGAGAGGTGGAAGGATTGAAATTGGCTGGTAGTTGGAGAGATTAGTTCTATCACCATTTTGAATATGGGAGTAACAACACCTGCTTTCCAGATTTGGGAAATTTGCCTGTGGAGAGCGATAAGTTAAGAATCCTGGTTGGTGGGGGAGTAGGACATCCAGGGTGAGTGCAACTAACCTGAGGTCTAGCAAGTCACTGCTGAAACAGATTTTTCTGAGCACATGTTTTTCAAATGTGTTAGCCTCTGCTACAGTGATTGCCTTAAGGTAGAAGGGGGATGTGCTAGTAGGTGGGGTGGTATTGTTGTCAATGGTAGCTCCTGTTTGGGGTAACAAGAAGCCCTGGGAAGCCACTGCCTAAGTCAGTAAAGACCTTGTTGAAGGCATTAGCAATGACTTTAGGTCTTGGGTGCGGTTCAATTGGTCTTGATCATTGTGGGAGGAGTTTTGCTAGTTTTTCCCATTAGGTTTTGATATTTTCTGAATAAATGACTGTCACCCCAGGAGCTGTTGTGTTAATTTTTGAAGTGTGTACTCTTTGCCAAGTGGAAGGCATTGGTACATTTGTTCCAAGCCTCTTTATATTTCTGAAGGGGTCAGTGAGAGACCCAGTACTTCTGGCCTTGAGCCACAGATTATGTGAATGACTTAAAACCTAAATAGAATGTTGCTTTACAATAATCTGCAAGTTTCATAATTTTAAAAGTATGTTTTTCACTAGCTATGAGCAAAGAAAAGTGTTTAAAATCAGTGCATTTTCCGTAAATTCAGTAATCAGCAACTTTTGAACTGCCAAACTGATGTTTGCTAAAGTTGCAAAACATCCACCCTAGGACTGAGACTATGTACCTCAGGTTTCACAATTCTAAAAGCTAGTGCCATCAAGGTATAAACTGTTAAAATCCCAAGGTTTGACAGAAACACCAAACCTTAACATACAGGTGCTGCCATGCTCTCTCTACTCTCTCTCTCTCTCTTTTCTGTATACATCTGGATGGCGACTCACCAAAGGACCTAGTATCATGTCTTTCCCACTTTCCCAGTATATTTCACCAATTTATGCTGCATTTAACATAAATAAAGGTGTATGCCTCCTGCTTAAAGTTGCATACCTCCTATTAAAGCTGTATACCTCCAGAGAGGAACATGTACTGTGGGGAAAACAAAACACCTAGAGACCATCATTATGTCAACCAGATGAAAAACTTAGCAATCAATTAAATCAATTAACACAGCAATTAACATAGTAGCCCAGTCAAGTAATACAAATTCTCAAGCTCATTAAAACTCATAAAAAGACCTCTAAACCTGGAAAAACCTATGGCACAAAAATGGCATGACCAGAGCCCAGCAAAACACAGCTGGCACAAACAAATTACACTACCTGAACCCTGCAAAAGCCTGAAACATAAATGTAACCTCCGGGTGGGACTTACCTTGTCCACCTCCTGACTACTTGCCCTGCCAGTCCTGGTCCTGCTGGGTATCTTCTTTGTGCTCCTGCCAGCCCCCAGCATTCAGAAATTAAGTGAAGGACCAGCAGAGCAAAGTAAAGAGTGAAACCACCTGTTTGGCAGTTTGCCGATCACCACGCAGCTCAAATGTACAAGCTGGTGGGTCGGCTTGCATTTTGTGTCAGCACTGTGGAGCTCTGTGTGACAGCCACTATGGGGTTCTCAGTGTGCTCCATGTCATGTGGGTATAAAATTGGTGAAGGTGGGGAGCGGAGGCACACTGGGGGAAGATTTAAAACTTTGAAGAAATGCTTTAAGGGACAGTAAACACTGCAGGAGTCACTCAATTGTGAAGGCCCATGAAAAGATATTTCAAAAGAGGCACTGGACTGGACTTCCTTGTAGGTGTCAGGAGTCCTGAGCTATGACTATCTGCTTAAACTGTAAATCAAAATGAGCCTTGTCATTTTAAAAAAAGAGTGATGATGTCACTGAGGGCAAGCTGCATGTTGTTAATTACAGCTACCCTCAGTGACATCACTGTTTGTCTCATGGTTCAATGAAATGGCTGCTGCCTTATTTTGATTTACAGATAATTTAGGAATTCGTAACTCAGGACTCCTGACTCCTACAGGTTAAGCCCAATGCCTCATTTTAAAGATCTGTTTATGGGCTTTTACAATTTACTGACCCCTGCAATGTTTACTGTCCCTTAAGTGCTATAATATTAAAGGGCGCTTTGTTACCTTATGAGAAGCTGAGGCTGCTGAATGAATGGGAGCTCTGCCTTCCACCTGGGTGGAATAATGCTGTGGCACTAGTAACCAGCAGGAAAGCCCTGTTTTGCCTCATTCTGCCACTGGATACCAGGGCAGAGGGGCTGCTATTAACTGCTGGGGGCAATTAAACTTAAATTAATGTTGTTTCCCTGTACCATGGACTTAAATTTGGGGCATTCAATAAACTGTTCTTGCAGTAGCCATATTTGACACCTTTGACCTGTGCTGCAGCTAATGAGAAAGCCAAGAGCCCCAGAGGACTGCAGCTATGGCTCCTGGGAAGGAGGCAAGAACAATGTTTTGGCACCAGAACAGACAGTCAATCAGGTGTCAAGTGGACTTGATGAATATTAATTTTACAGGTAGATAATGATGTCAGCCAATCAGATGCTGTAATGATCTGCTAAAACGTAGAAGACTGATTCAGCTTGGGTCAGTTCGTCGGAGCCACCTCCTAAGGGAGGAGGGCTCCATGATGTTGCCCTGAAGACAAGAAAAGGCCTGCCTGGGGATTTGCACAGCCACCACCCCCAGAGGATCCTTGTATTGCCTTCCAATAGCTGGATGGAGTTGTTTCCAGAATGAAAGTGATGCTGCTGACCAGTGTCAAGGCAAGCATCTAGGAATGTCCAGAGGGAGGGAAACTCTGCTGTATGTCTGAGAAAAGTTTGAGGCTATTTGGGGCCTGAGCAGCCAAACAGTTAAGGGAGCCTGTCTAATGTTTCCAGTGACTAGAAAGAAATGTGAGAAGATCCTTTCTTCTGTTGAGTCTGAGTTTTGAAGTGTGAAGATTCATTCTTCTGATTAAGTCTGAGCTACTGAAGTGAGAAGATTTATTTTTAAGTCTGTGCAGTTAAAGCAAGAAGATCCATTCATCTTTTTTAATTTATTTATTGAAATGTTTCACCAGGAAGGCACACTGAACAACTAGTTGCTTGTCTTCCAGTGCAACCGGGAGGGGGTTACTATTGGATGAAGAATTAGACATACAGTTTAACATTTAAAACATACAAGAAATTAGACATTCAATTACATTTCAACAAGACAGTTAAAAAAATATAAATAATCATTCAGTCGTAATATACAATTAAATATATCATACTTGTGAAATATGCATATAATTACAAGTGGCATATCTGAGGAACATAGTACATAGTGGTGAAGGGGGAGGAGAGCATGCTGAAATGCAGGCTGAGGGGTGGAAGGTTTAATAGGTGATGTGAGTCATGGAGAGAGGAGCAGAGGCATAGGAGAACAGTTAAGGAGGGTTAACGAGGAGCAGTTAGATGAGAGAAAGCTATGTAAGACAGAGGCAAGGGAGTGGGAGGAGAGGAGGAGTGCCATATTTGGGGGGAGTAAGTTCCAGATTAGAAGGAAATGATGGATAAAGCCTGACTGACTGACTGATGAGAGTGGTACGACGGGGACCAGCAAAGTGCGAGTGACAGAGGATCTGAGGGAATGGGAGGGGAGGCAGGAAGATAGCAAACATGAGAGGTAGGGAAGTTCTCCTAACCAAAATTTAGAAGTGAGTTTTGCACAATGAGTGAGGCGCCTGTTGGCAAGCGGAGGAAGGGAAATGGTTTGATAGAGGTCACAGTGATGAGTGCGTGATGGAGCATTAAGGCAAATCGACAGAAGAAGTTAAATAGAGTGTCCAATCTGGTTAGGAGGATTTGGGAGCGGCACCATAGACTACATCACTGTAGTCGAAAATGGAGAAGATCATCTTCTGGACTAGTTCACATCACTCTGTAGGAGGGATGCAACTACAGTTCCTGAATAAGGCACCAAGCTTGTGGCACAATTTTTCAGGATGGCATCAATGTGGCCAGAGAATTTGTCCAATCAAACCCCAAGGTATCTGAATGAGGAGGTGTCCTCTAGTATTGTTCTATCAAGGGTATGGAAAGACCACAAAGGGTGGAGCCTAGAGAGTCTTTGCCTAGTGCCAAAGGTCATGGAGACAGACTTTTGGCATTTAGGAATAGTTGATGTGAGGCAAACCATAATTGAACCTGGTGGAAGTCAGAAGGGTGGTTGCAACATCAGCAGGGCATTTGCCAAACAAGAACAGGACAGTCTCATCGGCATACACATGTATAGAGGTGGAGGGGAGCATACAAGAGGCAAGTCATTTAGGAAGATGGAGAAGAGATGGGCCTAAGCACCATTTGTGGGACTCCAGGAAATAGACAGGGAGAGAGATTGTATCCTGATCTTGACTGATTGTGTTCTGCCTGAGAGGTAAGCTCTAAACCAGTTTTGGGCAAAAGTAGACAACCCAGCAGCTGTAAGGGAGTCAAGAAGTAGGGCATGGGAGACTGTATTGAATGCCTTGGTGAGGTTGACAAAGATGGCAGAGGTAATGAGGCCATTATCAGTCAGTGAGCCTAAGTAGGAGGTGGTAGTGGAGTGGTTCTTCTGAAAACCAGATTGGAATGGGGTAAAAAGGAAGAGTCTTGAGTAAGGAGGTTAGCTGAGAGAGGACCAGGTGTTCTTGGAGTTTAGCAAGGGCAGGAAGTAGGAGATTGGGTGAAAATTTGCAGGGAGGAGGGGTCGCCACCCTTTGGGAGAGGGAGGACCACAGCATGTTTCCAGGATGAGGGGACAGATGAGGATGAGAAGGAAAGATTTAAGATCAAGGAGAGAGGGTAAGCTATAGCAGAAGCTTAAAGGTAGAGGAATTTAGGTCAAGATCATCCAGTGATGAGCCTTTGAAGGATTAAGAGGCAGTCTGTTCAAGTCTGAGCCTTTAAAGCTGAAGGTGCGAGCTGCCCTCTGTTCAAACCTGAGCATTTAAAGCTGAGGCTGAGAGACTGTTTCTTGCTAACATTTGATGGGAGACCCAGAGACTATGATCCAGTTGAGTGAGAGCCACAGCTGCCAGCTGGCAGTGTGGTTAAACCATTACAACCAAAGTATCCTGAGTACCAGAAAGAGTATCTGCCATCCAAGGACAGACAGGGAATCAGCCAGGTAGTGTCATCACTAGACATTGCCCATTATCTCCCCTGAGGCATGTGGCCCCAATCCCCAGTACTGGTCTGTTCAGCCTTGTGATGCCATAGTAAACAAGATGACAAGCTACAAGAGATGCAGAGGGAAGGCTCAAACTGCAAGAGCCTGCTGCTTATCCTCAGCTATCCAAGTTGCTAAGTTTCTACTAAGCACCCTGATTCACAGCCTGAAAAGCATCAGCTCGAGAAGCAAGAGACTTTTCCATAAAACCATGAGTAATTCAGGGCTTGCCCTGCATCTGGGAAAACTGTATATAGTTGGCAACAAAGGTTCTGAGTATGGCTACATGGCCCAAAGTTGCAAGTTCAACCAACTAACCGTTGCTACAGTTAGATGGATTTTAAGTTAAACTGTGTTCTCAAAAGTGCACCAACGCCAGCCAACCAGCTGCACTGCATCAGACCTACAATTGCTCCAGCTGGGTACCCAGAGAGACTGAGGCAGCTCCCAGGTTAGACACTAGGGAGACTGGTACCAGTCAGGAGTGGGAAATGTTTCTAGCCCTGTAGGTTATTAAATTGTATGGTTACATATGCTGATGGGAGGTGGACACAATCCCTGTTCTAGTTTACAGACAAAGTGATCGATTGATATTTACAAAAATGCTAAAATGTTGCTTAATCTCTACATCCTTTTTCCCTTTTCCTAGCCCTACCCCATGAAAATAAATTGTTGGCTAACCTTTTACAACTGTCTCATGAGAATGTTACTAGTGAGCATACAATGTATGGGGAGCCCTTATAATGAATAACCTGGTATCTTTTAATTGTCTTGTAATCTCATTGTCCTGACGTAACAGCTGTAAACCTTGCTTGCCTACATCAGATCAGTGAGATTACAAGATGGAATCAGTGGCACCCAACACCATTCTAACCCTAGAACACAACATGCGAGCATTCTGAACTGATAATCAGTAGCTGTAGTTTAAACGCAGTCACAGAGTACACAAACAGAAATAGCACAATGTCCTCACCAAGCTCACAACAAAACAAGCTGGACATCTTACAAAAATGTATTCTTACTCTTTTGCCTCTTACCTCCCCACCTTTATCCACAGGCAGCCTCTGGCAATTGTGAATCCCCATCTCGGCTGATGAATGTCTCCCACAATCCTCTGTCCCAAGCAGATGATGTGTCCTCTTCCTGAGTAACTACATGATGAATGTTGTCTAACTGAATTTGACAGTGATTTCGACTTCAGTTTCAACAACAGTGAAAGGGTTTATTTTTAAAAACAAGGACTTTCCTGCTAAAAATATTACAATTGAAGTGTTTATATTCATTCTATATCTGTGTCAGCTAAATTGTTCCACAATAAATTTTATTAATGATCGTCAGTGGCGTGGAGTGGTCTGTAAGGTAAGCTTTATTTTGCAGAAAAGAATTAATTTTTCTCTTACTTCATATCTAAAAACCCCATACACTATAAAGACAATGTCTGGGTTATGCTGTTTACCAGGTTGAAATCTCTTCTCGGTTGCCATGCCAACAGTAAACCTCTCGAGCTATGCTTTTGAGGCTTAAGCACAGCATGGCAACCGCCAAGGTGATTACAACCTGGTAAACAGTATAATGCAGCCATTATCCTCTATATTATTAACTATAGTCTTTAATTGCAGGTATATTGGAATATGGTTTTGGTTTATGGTAATCCACGTGCGGGTGATTGCAAGAGGAACTGGGTAGGTACTGTATTCCGGGGTTGTACCAATTACCAACTGGCCCATTATATTTTACTCTGGGTGGAGGCACCACTCTACTTACTTTCTATATTTCAAAAGAACCCACTCTTCCATCAGAACAAGAGAGAGCCCAGGTCCCTCAACCTTGTTGGTCCTGCAAGGCAAGGGCAATAGCCCGCTGTTACACGGTGCCCATCTTATATCCCATCTCGCCTCTTAGATCACCTAGAGAGGTCCTCCTAGAGGTCCCTAGGGTTAGGTTAAATCTTCTGGGGACCGGGCATTTGAAGTGGCAGCCCCAGTCCTTGGAATTCATTACCTGGGTACCTCTGTGAGGCGTCATTCATAGAGTTCTTTAAAACACCTCAAAACCTTTCTGTCTGAAAAGGCCTTTAGGACCTGAAGAATGTATTTTGGAACTATTAGACAGCTTGGGAATTAGTATGTTTATGATTTTAATGGGGTCTATGTACACATTATATATATTGTATGTTGTCGGTTTTCCTAATTGCTGTGTGTGTCTATTTTGCTGTAAGGGCACCCTTAGCCTACTGGAAAGGGTGCCTGAAATAAACTTTACTACTACTACTTACATACAGTGCCTTCAGAAAGTATTCACCCCTTGGATCTTGTCACATTTTGTTGTGTTACTACCAGAATTTTTAATGCAGTGAAATGATTTGTTTTCCCTTGATTCACACAGCATACTCAACAATTTAAAGGGTCAAAAATATTTTATTGTGTAACAAATATTTATGAAATATTAAAACTGAAATATCTTATTTACTTAAGTATTCACCCCTGAGTCAATACTTTGTAGAAGCACCTTTGGCAGCACTTACAGCTTTGAGTCTTCTTGGGTATGTCTGTATCAGCTTTGCACATCTGGATTTGGGATTTTGCCATTCTTCCTTGCAGATTTGCTCAAGCTCTGTCAAGTTGGATGGGAGTGTCTGTGAACCGCAATCTTTAAGTCTTTCCACAGATTCTCAATGCGATTCAAGTCTGGGCTTTGGCTGGGCCACTTAAGGACATTCACCTTCTTGTTCTGAATCCACTCCAGTGTTGCTTTGGCTGTATGCTTGGGGTCGTTGTCCTGTTGGAACGTAAATCCGCCCCAGTCCAAGGTCTATTGCAGACTGATGCAGGTTCTCCTCAAGGATGTGCCTGTATTTGACTCCATTCATTGTTCCTCTATCCTGAAAAGTGCCCCAGTCCCTGCCACTGAAAAGCATCCCCATAACATGATGCTGCCATCACCATGCTTCATGGTAGGGATGGTGTTACACAGGTGATGAGCTGTGTTCGGTTTGCGCCAGGCATAGCGCTTTGCATTCAGGCCAAGAGTTACATTTTTGTTTCATCAGACCAGAGAATCTTTTGCCACATGGTCTCAGAGTCTGCCACGTGCCTTCTTGCAAACTCAGGCATGCTATTATGTGGCCTTTCTCAGGAGTGGCTTCCGTCTAGCCACTCTCCCATATGACTACATCTGTAAAGTGCTGCAGAGATTGTTGTCCTCTGACAGGTTCTCCCATCTCAGCCATGGAACTCTGTAGTTCTGCTAGGTGGTCATTGTGTTCCTGGTCACTTCCTAACCAAGGTCCTTCTTGCCCGGTTGCTCAGTTTGGGAGGACGGCCTGCTCTAGGAAGAGTCTGGGTGGTTCCTTAATCTTTCCATTTCTAATGATGGACTTGACTCTGCTCCTGGGAACTTTCAACACCCTAGAAATGTTTTTATACCCTCCCCAGGTCTATGCCTCCTCACAATTCTATCACGGAGTTCTATGGACAGCTCCTTGGTCATCATGGTAGAGTTTCTGCTCTGACATGCACTGTCAATAGTGAGACCTTGTATAGACAGGTGTATTTCCTCTGAAATCCGTCAGCCATTTGAACTGACCACAGGTGGACTCCATTCTAGTTTTAGCGTGATCTCACAAGGAAATTGGATGCACCTTAGCTCAGTTTGGAGTGTCATAGCAAAGGGGTGAATACTGATCAAATCAAGACATTTCAGGTTTTATTTTAAATTACATGTACAAAAATTCCAGAAGTTTCATTCCACTTTGAGATTACAGAGTAATTTATGTAGATACATGACAAAATCCCATATAAATGTATTTTAATTTGAGTTTGCAACATCATAAAATGTGACAAAATCCAAGGGGTGAATACTTTCTGAAGGCACTGTAAAAGAGCTCTTTGAAGGCTGCCATAAATGAAAAATCCTCCCAGTCTCTCCCCAGACAGAAATGTCTCTTGATGCTCCACTGCTGTCAACATATGTAATTTCTTCCATGATCCTCAGTCAGTGTCTTTATGTTCTAGACCCTATCCTGATCTAATGCCATCCTCAACAAAACTGCCAGTGCCACACATTCACAACACCATCAACCCTCCACTTGAATAGCATACTACAAAGTGAAGGCCACCACCACTCCACCTCATTTTATGGGGTGAAACACAAAAGCATCAAAATAATGAGCATGCATGATATAGTGCATGCACACACTCATGCCCCTGTTGACACAGGTACTTTCTTCCGTGTATGCACATGTGCAGTTACAATCTGGAAGAGCTGGAAATGACAGCAAATGCAATTTGAAATTAAAATCTGCCATCCAATGTACAATGTTAAAAGAATTAGGAACTGTGGTATCCAATACTACATACCCATCTTAGGGGCTAAAGAGGGCAATTGTGCCACTCCCCTTTGGGCTCATGGCTTATAGTCCTCATCAGCCCCCTCAATGGGTATATCCTTATATACTTCAGTAGTACATTTTAAATAAAGATATATATATATATATATAATATAGAGGAGCGGTCGATCTCTATAGTTAGAATTGAGTAGGCAGTTTAATGTTAAACTCCAAATTTTGTACCTTAATAACTTCGCAACCATTCAATGGATTTGCACAAAATTTGGTATGCGCTGTCCTGTGGGTAGGTCTCCTGACATGTCAAGTTTTGTTTTGATCAGATGTGCAGTTTTTGTGCAGTGCATAGTGAAAAAGTGTTTTTTTCTTTTTCAACAATTTTCATGAATTTTCCTCATCGTCCTGCACCCACATCATTTTGGATTTTAGCCTGACATTTTCAGGGTGGAAAGAGCTTGCCCTAAGGAACAAGACAGCATTGGTGACAAAATATTAATCAGAGCCCAAGTTATTCAATTTTGAAAATGTGGATTCTGAGCATGCTCAGTTCACTCTTTTGGATAGATGCACAGCTGCGAACAAGGACTTCAGCTCATGTACAGGGATTTTGACAGCTCATGAATGGGATTCATTAAATCCCCATTCATGAGAAAAAAATCCCATTCATGAGCCGCCATATAGTTTAAACTTTTGCCCAAAACAAATTCTTGTATCTTGCCCCACGGATATGAGCAACTGTATTGGTTTTGTTCAGGCAATGCCTCTACAAACCCATGTCTTTGGTTTCCACACTGTATTAAAAAGGCATTTTTGGCTAGGGGATATCCCTGTTCATCACTCGCTTCTGATCCCCTTTCAAGAGGAGTCCAAATTCCCGTTCGATCAGCTGATCCCCATTTGTGAGCTGTCAAATCACTGTTCATGAGATAAGGACAGATGGCCTTATCTCACGAACGGAGATCGCTGACGAACGCGGATTCTGACACCTCACAAACAGGGATTTGGTTGATGAATGGGGATTTTGACACTTCACAAAGGGGATTATCCAAACAAAATCCCCATTTGTGAGGTGTCAAAATCCTGTTCGTGAGATGAAGACCAGATGGTCAGATAGGGCCATCTGTCCTCTTCCCACCCACGACTGGGGATCAGGTGACAAACGGGATCGATTTCCCTTGCAAAAATGGCCCCAGTACTTATTATTTAGATGGCAACATCAGGGTGCCCAATCCTGTATTGGCATATATCTCCCCACACACACACACTAATATGGTACACTGGAAGCCCACCCCAGTGTGCCAAATACATTATATATTTTAATGCTCCAACACCGTGATGCCCACACCGCTGTCGAATGATGTCCCCCAGCCCGTGCTTTTCAATTGCCGTCAAGGGTGCCCAGTTCCCATGTCGGCATGTATGCACCCCTCTCCCACTAATATGGCACACTGGGAGCCCACCCAGTGTGCCTCAAAATGTATTATTTTATAAATACCTGTAAATAAAGAAAACTGTCCTGTGAAGTCTTTAATTTTTTCTTTAACCTGTAAAAAGAAAATGGTCCCCGTTGTCTCCCCAGTCCTCCCTCCCCATCCCCACCTCTCCATCTGCACACCCCACCTCCCCGCTCTCCTCTCACCCCACCCCATACTTATCTCTGGTGGTCGGTGGCTGTGAACTTTGGTGGACGGGACATGTCTGCACTCTTCAAAGCTGTACTAGGAACTGAAGAAATCAAAGGTAAGTGTATAATGGCAGTCAACATGTGTGTGTGTGTGGGGGGTCAACTTATGTTGATATCTTGGCCATATTTTGAGATTTAGCACCACATTCTTAACATGGGGTTTTGGGACTCACCTCATGAACAATGTCACTGCCATCTTGTTACTCTGTCCTGAAAGGTGATTTTGTGGTTGCTGTGCGGAATCACCTTTCTGGACTGATTAATGAACTGACAGTCCCAGTGTTCATAAGGGAGGTCCCAAAAGCCCATGTAGAAAATCTGGTGCAAAACATCCAGAAAACGGCTGTGTTAAAAGTGTGCATTGCGCGGTTTCACGCACACCATAACTTCTCCAATTTTAATATTTTCATTCCTGATTTTCAGCATTGCCATTTTTCAAACCTCCTCATCAACAGCACAGCTGTCATTTCTCATATCCTGCCTGAAATGTGTTTTGCACCTGCAGCACAGAATGGTGCGGTCGCTATGCAAATCAACTTCCGGATGGATTGAAAAATAACAGTGGCAGTGTTCATTAGGAGATTTCCCAAAAAGCCCATGTTGAAAATTTGGTTAAAATTCCTCAAAATGGCCCATGTTATGAGCGTGCATTATGCAGTTTCTATGCGCCAGTAACTTTGCTAATTTTTCATGTTTTACCTCCTGATTTTCAATATTACCTTTTCACACATCCTCATGAACAGTATACAGCTGTCATTTTCACATCCTGCTCAAAGTGATTTTGCACCTGTGGCGCAGAATGATGCTTTTGCTGTGCAAATGCAACTTTGGGACAGATTAATGAAATGACAGTGACATTGTTACATGTGGTGGGGTCCCAAAGGCCATGTTAAAATTGGGTGAAAGAAACACTGAAAATGCCCGAGTTATAAGCGCCCATTGAATTGTGGCACCCTTGGCATCATTCGCACCCGTATCTTGAAAACAAATCAGATACAGATTTTTACTCACCACAGCTTTGTCCAGTGGACTAAGCACCCATGGAGGTTTTGAAGTCATGGTTACAATTACAGTAGAATTTTTTCCATAGTTTCTCGGTTACCGGGATATTGCCAAATTAGTGTTACAATGGTTACTTTTCATGACTGTAGGGCTGCAGCACGTCCGTAGCTTATGTGTAGTGGGAGCGCAGGGCTTCTGGGTCCTGTGCTCCCACTTTTACATATCATTATGCAACATTGGATAGCTTGAGGGAGAGCAGGGCCTGGAGGGTCTGCTGTCCCACAACCACATACCAAGTACATTACGCTTTCTCAAAGAAGGAAATTCATTGTAAAAGCGATGTTACTGCATCGGTGGGATTTTATTAAAACATCAAAAGCTGGGAAACTCACGACATTAAGGGTTTAACCCTATCTCCACCCTCTCCCCACCCTCCACACAACAACAGGTGTTGGGGTGTGCCTTAGGTCTTAGGCCTAACTCTCACCCCATTCTCCTGTACTGTACCATCTCAGCTAGTTTACACATGGAATGGGTGAGAGTTAGGCCCAATGACTCAAGGCTCACCCCTGACACATGTTGGTGTGTGGAGGGTGGGGAGGGGGGGGGGTGGTAGGGTTGGTAACTGTAAAGTCGAATTTCCCAGCTTTTGACACCTTAATAAAACCCTAACTGATGCATTAACATAATTTTTTTGTAATGAATATGTATATATATATATATATATACACACATATATATATATATATATATTTATATATATATATATATTATAGTAGCGCTTGTGCCACTATATTTAAGGTTGAGATGTCACTTATGTTAAAGTCAAACTTTTGCATGTTAATAACTTTGGACCCATCAACGGTTTGCCTGAAATTTAGTATGCATGGTAGGGCATGATAGATCTCTTGATCTGCCAAATTTCATTGTGGTCGGACTTACGGTCTTCTAGCATAAAACGCTGAAAATGCAAAATTATCCAGTTTTGGAGGCAGTTTTGGGATATTGTCTGTGGCACTGTGCAGCCATTGTGTGGTGTGCTGCTCTGTGACATGGCTTGTTTGAAAGAGCTTCACTGACCGAACATGCCGCTTTTGTTTGGTGAAAAATATTGAGGCATTCAAAAGTTATAGCACTTTTAAATTCCCATTATAAGTCAATGGGAAAATTTATATGGTTATTTTGAGAACAAAGAATGGAGTTTTGGCCATCTGGTCCCTCCTCATGATGAAAAATTTGCAGGCTCACAATGAAAGATTCTTTGATCCTGAGGAGGGAGTAGATGGCCAGATTTGGTGGGACCAAATAGCCCAATTTTAACAACTTTACAATTAAATATCTCAGAAACGGTTTGGTCTTTTAACTTGAAATTTGGAGGGTTTTGACAGGATGTCCTGTAGATGTGAATGGTGGTACTTAGGTGTTAGAAAATATGTTTGTTGCAAAGATATGGCATGGCACAGTTTACATTTTATGGACAGTGTTTTGCATTGTGGTAGTGGCTTGAAATTTATAGGTAGCTAGCCTTACTGCCATGAACATACTTTTCAGTTGTTAGGTGTGTAAATGTAACCAGGTGTGGAATTCTGCCACTCTGACCAATGAAAATCTCAAACTTTAAAATGTTATATCTCGGACATGGTTTGGTCTTTTAAATTGAAATTTGCAAGGTGTTGAGGGGATGTCCTGTACATGTGAATTATGGTATGTAGATGTTGGAAAATTAAGTTGATGCAGAGATATTATGTGACACACTTTACATTTTGCATATTATGCTTTGCACTGTGGTAGGCTATTTAATGTTAAACCTCACATTTTGTATGTTAATAACTTTGCAACAATTCAGCAGATTTGCACAAAATTTGTCACCACAGTCTCGGTGTGGTAGATCTCTGATCTACTAAATTGTGTTTCAGTCAGACATACAGTTTTCGACAGCAAAGTGCCAAAATGCACTTTTGCCACTTTTGCACATTGTTTGTCCATGGCGCTAAAGTGGACACCATGTGGGCTATTGGTCCAAAACTTGGGAGTAGAAAGAGCTTTGGCCAAGGAAAATGCTGCATTTTGTTTGGTGAAAAATATTAATCTGTTCAAAAGTTATTACAATTTGAAATTCCTATTATATCCTATGGGAAAATGTATATGTATTTTTGAATGTTAATGAGAAAGACCAGATGGCCCTAAGGAAGATGGATGGCCCAAATAGGGATGACCATATCTCAGTAACAGTTTGTTTTTTTACTTGAAATTTGTAGGTGTTGAGGGATGTCATAGATATGTGAACTATGCTGTTTAGGTGTTGGGGAAATAATTTGTTGCAGAGATATTCAGTGATGTAATTTACATTTTTCCTTAGGATTACATTGCAGTCTGCGCTATGACTTTCAGTGCCGTTATCTCAGAAACGAAGCAAGATACAGATTTCTTTCAGGTGGCTTAGTTCACCATTAGGTGATCTAGCCACTGGAAAGATTTGACATTGTAGAGTAAGCCTGCAGTGGAATTTTGTTTGTACATTGCACGGTTCATGATATTGGAAAAGTACTGTCACAAGGGTTGAAAGAGTGCCTGTCCAGTGCTTTTGGTGCCCTTAGCTCGAAGCTATTCTTTTGATGTTGCATAAAGTAGTCACTGTCATGATTACAATGATGCTAGGTTTTTTCTAGCTCTTGCGGTTCTCAAGATATGTGCAAATTACTGTTACAAGGTTTGGTGCCCTATAGTGCTGCTGCATGGCTCTGTAGCTTTGCATAACTGGGATCGTGGGCCCAGACACATACTGTAATGCAAAATTGGCAACTTGCGGGAGCTGGGCTCCGCACTCCACCAATACATGCTTTTTACTACTTATATTAATTTTTTTCAAAATGTAAGGAAATTCAATGCAAAACTGTGTTAATGCTTCATTTAGGGTTAAAGCAAAAAAGTCAGGAATGAGACATTAGGGTTGAACCCCTAATCCCCCTCACACACACCACCTCAATCCTCCACGGTCTGACAGATGCCTTGGTGTGTCATTGAGTCGTGAGGCTCAAATCTCCCCATGCTCCTTTACTGTAGCATGTCAGCATTCTTGGACATGGAATATATTATAGGGCACAGTCATGCCTCTATATTTACAGTTATGAAGCTCTTCTATGTTAAACTCAAAATTTTCCGTATTAATAACTTTTGACCCTTTCAACGGATTTGCATGCAATTTGGTATGCATCGTGGGGCATGGTAGATCTCTTGATTTGCGATATTTCATTTTGGTTGAACTTACAGTTTTGCACACCAAAATGCTGAAAATGCACTTTTCACCAGTTATGTGGGCAGCTTTTTGATTTTGTCTTTGTGCTGCATGGCCATCGTGTGGCGTGTTGCTCTGCAACTTTGCTCAGCTGAAAGAGCTTGTGTCAAGGAACATGGCACTTTCATTTGGTGAAAAATATTAATCCATTCAAAAGTTATTAAAATTTTAATTTCCCATTATAAGTCAATGGGGAATGTATATGGTTATTTTGTGAAAGAAGAGTGGGTTTTGGCCATCTAGTCCCACCTCACGATCAAAAGAATTTGTAGGCTCACGATCAAAGAATCTTAGATCGCGAGGAATTCTTTTGATTATGGTGGCCGCCATCTTGTTTTTAGTTTGCGGTCAGAAAAATTCAAATATCTCTGCCGGGGTGGGGGACTTGAGGTGAAACTATGGTGGGTTTTGCTCAGGGTCTTGCCTCTATCTCAGCCATGCCTGTGGTTTCTTTCAAAATGGTCAAAAATAGAGTTTTTAACTTTTTATTCTTTGATTGTGGCTCGCTAATGACCTTTAATCACGAACCTGCAAATTCTTTGATCACGAGACCAGGACGCTACTGCAGCTCCTGAAGGTGTAATAGAATTTTTTTTTTTTTTTTAAGTGGGTTAGTTTTCATTAGCAGGTTATACAGACCTGCCACTAGAGGGATTTTTCTTCTTTCTACACAAATCACTGTACCAGTCCTAACCCCACTTGCACTGCTTGGTTGTTGGCTGTCTAAACCCTGTCCTCATATAACTGTCGACAGGTGGTAAGTGTGCTTACAAAGGGCGAGGGCAGGAACTCCTTCCAGAAATAAACCTCAGCCCCTGCGTCTATAGCTGGTAGCCTTGAATTGCACTGTGCAGGCCTTATTTTATTTACTTGGCACATACCAATAGCAAATCTCACTAACTTCCTTCCAACCTTAGTACATCCATCTCCTTCCTTCACAGCAGTTCTTGTTAGCTGACTGATAATTATCTCACAGGCTAGTGCTATGCCTCCAGCCAAGATGTGGATGTGGTTCCCTCCCATCCATCTAGTGAGGATAGGGATACTCAAATATTAAAAGTAGAGAGGGTGCTGGCTGTCATCTGCAGGGATATAGGCCTTGTAGGTCTGATAGTGGGACTTCTCCTTGTTGCATATGGTCACCTCCCCCAATAACACTGGGTGACAACTGGGGATGGTCGTCCACCAACAAGGTCCCGACTACACCTTCTCCAATATCCTTGTGATCTCAAGCACACTGCAGTGTTACTTGCTGTCTAGATCATCGGTGCTTTATGTATACAAGCAGGGTAAAGCGCACTTTGCAAAAACTCCCAGGTTGTCAGCTTATAGAGGTGGTATCTCCCTGGCTCCTCCTACTTGCACTACTACTGGCTGGTGATATTGAAACCAACCCTGGCCCATTAAATCTGACCCACAAAACCTCCTGTATGGGGCATGGGTAGAGTTAAAATAGCTCATCTTAACATTAGAGCCTGCTACCTAATCGTGATGAGCTATTAGTATGGGTTGCACTCTACAAACCCGACATCCCTAGGAGTGACAGAGACCTGGCTGAAACCCTATGTCCCTGACTCTGCCTGTGAACTCACTGGGTATGAATTCACCTGACTGGACAGAGCTGGGGCAAGAGGGGGTGGCATACTAATCTACCATAAGAGCCACTTAAAAATCTCCCTAATTGCCCGCCAGGATTCAAACGTGTCCCCCTGTAAGTTGCTACATGTGCTACTGTTACTTGGGGATGCAAAGAAACTGCACCTGGTGTGCACCTATAATCCTCCAAGAGGTGGGCTACCTGGATTAACTCAGCTCATGTACAAAATTGTTCCCAGAGCCAGGGATAATGAACTCATAATCTGGGGATGTAAACCTTAACTGGGATAGTGGTAATGTTAAGCAGTTTGAGCCTCTGCTTGCTAACCTTGCCCTGACCTAGCTCATCCAGGAACCAACTAGGCGGACAGCAAATGGATCCTCCAGCACCTTACTGGACTGGATCATGTCTAACCGTCCTGACAGGATCTCATCAGCAGGTACATTATCTAACTCCATCTCTGACCACTCACCGGTTTTCTGTGTATGAAATATTCCCACCCCCAAAATTCCACACAAAATCATGCATGTCAGAAACTACTCTAGATTCGATACTGAGGAGATCCTGGAAGACCTAAGAGTTACTGACTGGTCTGGGGTGTAGGTGCCACTGACCCCCAGCAGCAACCTCTTACTTCCTCTCCACCTTTGGGGCCTTGCAAGACAAGCATGCTCCCAAGGTCACCCGTAGGGATGAGGGGTCCGCTACCCTCTGGTTAAATGGGAATCTCCTAGCCCAGATGCGGAGAGAGATAAGTGTTGGCTCATTCCAAAGGTACCAGTGATCCCATGATTATTCAAAGGTACAGACACCTCAAGAACAAATGCAGAAAGGCCATCAGGGCAGCAAAGAGTGACTTTGCAAGTCCGCCCTACTAAGCTCTTCCAGTTATCCCAGGAGGTTCTGAGAGATACTAAATCCCTAGTCAGCGGATCCTCCCATCCAGGGCTTATGGACATGGTCATAAATGGAGTCTCCTGCAATAATCCCCATACTATTGCCAACCCCTAAATAATCACTTCTCTGACCTCTCTGCCTTCACAACCCTCTTCTCACCTGATGAGGCTCTGTCCCACCCCTTCTCTCCACTCTGCTGGAGGGTCACCTCCTCGTCAAATGTTCCACCTCAGGGCTGTATCAGTTCAGGACTTGCAGAAATGCCTAGCTGGCCTCTCCCAGTACTCCAGTCCTGGCCTAGACAACCTGGAACCTAAACTCCTTAAGCTTGGTGCTGCACACATTGCCTCACCAGTAGCCTTTATCTTCAACCTATCCTTGGTCTGGGGACCATCCCAGACATCTGGAAAGAGGCAAGGATTGTCCCTGTACTGAAGCAAGGAAATCCCAAACTGCCTGACAATTATCGACCGATTGCCATTCTCCCAACCCTTAACAAGCTCCTTGAAAAGGTAGTGGCTGAGCAGCTTTCAGAATATATCCACTATCATGAACTTCTGTCCCCAGCCCAGCACAGCTTTCAAGGACACAGCATCACCACAGTCTTAATATCAGTTACATCAATTATCCGGACAGTTATGGACCAGAGCAAACGCTCTGGTGCAATATTTATCGACCTGTCCAAAGCCTTTGATCTCGCTGACCACAAACTGCTTGGTGCACAGTTGTGGTCACTTGGCCTCTCCCCATGCCATGAAATGGCTAATGGGTTATCTACATGGCAGAAAGCAGCGTACCTGCTTCAATAAAGTCCTCTCTGAGCCCCTACGGTGACTCCTGGAGTGCCTCAAGGCTCGGTACTGGGTCCCTCCTCTTCTCCCTCTTCATCAATCAACTACCCATGGTTACTACCAGCTGTAGTGCCACCATGTATGCAGATGATCTGGTATCCTGGCTCACTCCCAGAATGTCACTACCCCAAACCAGAACCTGACTGATGACTTTAACAGGGTAATGTCACGGGTTACTAGTCACAAGCTGGTCCTGAACCTGAAAAAGACACAGGCTATGCTCTTTGGCTTAATGGCTAAAATCAAAGCCTCATCAGCCTGCTTACATGTCACAGCGAGATGGATCCTCACTACCCATAGTGAGCTCCATCAAATATCTGGGGGTAACACTTGACCCCAACTTGACATGGGTAATCATATCCTTAACATCTGCAGGGTGGCAAACTGCAACTGGCTCTGGCCTATAGGGCCGTATAATCTTACACCGCAGCCAGGCTTGCCCTAACGAAGGGTGCATCCTTCCTCCCTCAGCTATGGACTGCACCTATTTGCTCGCTCTCCAAAGACACATCTCACCCGATGGTACACTGCTTACAATATAATTTGTCGCTTTGCCTTGCTGCCCCCGACTCACCCACCGTTGTGAGCTATATGAGAAACTCTGCTGGCTCTCACCAGCTAGACACCTTGATTTTGGTTTGAGATGCCTCTGGGAAAGTGATCAGAACTAGCACTCTCAGGGCTGGACCGGCTTCTGCCTGAACTGAATCCCACCCCTACCAACTTAGGTCTCTCACATCAGGGATGCTCAAAGTCCCTCCTACCCAGACCCTCATGGGGATCGGGACTTTGCCATAAGTGCGCCCAGACTCTGGAATTCGCTGCCTGTGGATATTCAAGCTGCCCCTCCTATCTGAGTTTTTGAAATTCCTGTGGGGTTTCCTAAAACTAGCATCAGAGTGTGACTTCCAAACCTCCTAGAGTAAAGTGTCAAATTGTTTTGTCTGAACCTCCCAGGGTGTCTCCATTGAATTCCTGGAGATATTTTCCCCACTGTATCAATAACTTGACTACTCCTGCCTAAAAAGCCTTGGGCATTTTACACCCATTATTGCTACACAGTAATAGGCTAACCATGACATATTGCACCTTGGTCTCTTGGTAGAAACTTGTACTACCAAGTGTTTCTGTTTCTGTCTAACATGTGCATATTTAGAAAATGTGATGAGCTGTATATACTGTCTGCAATCCAACTAGCCTAGGGGTGTATAACAATGTTATAAGTTATATTATGACCAATCCAGTCCTTGAGCTATGCTCCACTCCTATGTATGATGACCTGTATATATCTGTCAGTTGAACTAGCTAGTCTAGAGTGTATAATCTGAAATGTGCTTACTACTATATGTTTCCCTAGTGTCAAATGATGTATTTCCACATGTTTGTTTACTGTGACAAAACTGTACTTTCTCTGCCATGTCTCCTTGACTGTTGTTCCTCATGTTGTATTCTCCTCGGTCGCTCCTGAAAATAGGCATAATACTTGTCTAGTGTACTTACCGTAAACAAAAGCTAAATAAATAAATAAATAAATTTTTGACTCAGATCATTGATTGCGAGGGTATGACTAGATGGCCACTTGAAAAATCTATTTTTCAGCTCAGGGTGGCTTATTAAGCCAAATGATGGTGGGTTTTCGTCAGGAGGCTTCTTTCTATCGAGGCATGGCTGTGGTTTCATGTATTTCGCCTAAAATTGACTTTAACATTTTTTATTGTTTGATCACGGCCTGCAAATTCTTTTGATCGCAAGCCTGCAAAATCTTTGATACCGAGGTTCTTTTGGCTCGATCTTTGATCACGAGGGTGTGACTAGATGGCTACATGAAAATTTAATTTTCTCAGCACAGGGTCACTTCTAAAGGCAAACTAGGTGGGATCTGCTAAGGGGCCTTTGTTCTGTTAAGTCATGGCCTGTGGTTTAACGTATTTTTTCTAAAAAATTTTTAACATTTTTATTCTTGATCGTGGAGCCTGCAAATTCTTTGATCATGAGCCTGAAAATTTTTGATCATGAGATTCTTTGATCGTGAGGAGGGATTAGATGGCCAGATTGGGAGGGACCAGATAGCATAATTTATCAATTTTTCAAATTAAATATCTTGAAATGGTTTGGTCTTTAACTTGAAATTTGAGGTGTTGACAGCATGTCCTGTAGCTGTGAATTATAGTACTTAGGTGTCAGACAGTACATTTTGCAGAAATATTGTGTGACACAGTTTACAGTTTGTGGACAGCCTTTTCCATGGTGGAATTTGCTTTAAATTACGGGTAGCTAGCCTTACTGCCATAGATGTGCTTTTCAGTTGTTAGGTGTGTAAAATGTTAATAGGTGTGGAATTCTGCCAGTGTGATGAATGAAAACCTGAAACTTTCACATTTAATATCTCAGAAACAATTTGGTCTTTTACATTGAAATTTTGGAGCATGTTGAGGGATGTGCTGTCCATGTGAATTATGGTGTTCAGGTGTTGGAAAATTCATTTGTTGCACCCATATTGCGTGACACACTTTATGTTTTGCATATGGTGTTTTGCATTGTGGCACTGGCTTCACATTTATAGGGTGTCTCGCACAGCCATGGAGGTAATTTGTAGTGGTGAGGTGTCTGACATGTAAACAGGTGTTGAATTATGCCACTCTGATGACTGACACTTTGCTTTCTTTTCAAGGTGGTGGGCCCCACACTCCCAACCATATGTGCTGCCAGCAATACACATGATATCAGTACTTGAACTCTTATCTTAGGCAGGAATTTGCAAGTTGGTAGGAGCACAGGGTCCAAAGGGCTGCACTCCCACTAACCTGTGCAGCTTTCTACTTTCTATTTTTTTCAAAAAGTAAGAAATTCTATGCAAAAAACTTTGTTAATGCATCATTTAGGGTTAAACAAAAAAGGCAGGAAATGAGACCTTTAGGGTTGCCCCATCCCCAAGGACCTGCCCATCATCCCAAGATTGACGGCTGGACGGGTGTGTTGTTGGGTTGTGAGGCCTAAATGTCACCCCATTCCATCTGTAATCATATTCACAAGCCACAGTAAAGAAGAATGGGGTGATATTTAGGTTTCACAACCCCAATGACACACCCCGTCAGCTGTCAATCTTGGATGATGGGCGGTCCTTGGGGGATGTGGGCAACCCTAAAGGTCTCATTTCCTGACTTTTGTGTTTTAACCCTAAATGATGCATTAACAAAAGTTTTTTTGCATAGAATATATATCTATATATATATATATATATATATATATATATATATATGTATATATATATATATATATATATATGATACATGGGCTGCATGAAAATAATTATTTATTTTGAATGGCTATTTAAGGACTCTGTTGACCTTATGAGTGGCAAACCATGAGTGAGGTCAATAGAGTTCATACTCAGCCATTCAAAATATATCATTTAGTTTATGCAGCCCATAGCATGTACCATTTATAGAATGCCAAGTACATTGACAGGTGGGGGTACTAATGCAGTGCCAGAAAGCCTGGACAGAATGTTTTGTACAAGGGATGATTTTGCTCAGAACATTTGGGAGCTGGAGTAGAAATATCCATTGTTCTCTGAGCTGCAGTAAAATAAATGATTTTCACTTCAGCTCCCCTGCCTATGAAATGTATGTGTTTATGATTTTTATACCCATTGGCATATATATATATATATATATATATATATATATGTGTGTATATATATATATATATATATATATATATATCTAGGGTTCCACCAGGCTGGTTCAACAGAAAATCTGCTGACCAGTTTTACAGCGACACAATGTTGCCTGCATCGTGGTCCGCATTATGAGGTTGGGAGAACAAGTGTGTTTTGCCCCCACCCCCAGACTTTACTATAATCACCTCCATGGCAGAGGTGTTTCATGAGGGACGAAGACCTGGAGAAGCTGTGCCGGGGGTCCTTGTGACCATTACAGCAACCAACAGTAACCTGTCGATTTGTCACTGTAAGCGACCGTCACTGCAATATTTTCTACAGAGTTACGTGATAAGTATATATATATATATATATGTTAGTTTTCAAAATAAGTTGTTAATGCATCAGTTAGGTGAATACCATAGTAAAAGCAAGGAATGAGGCATGGGGTTTCATAGCCTCACTTCAGGGTTCCCACTGCATCTCACCTCATCTCCTGACCTTCACACACTAACAGACATTGGGGTGTGCCATGGGCTTGTGAGGCCTAACTCTCACTGCATCCCATGTGTAAAGAACCTTACACACTACAGTATAGGACAATGGGGTGAGAGTTAGGCTTGATGACCCCATGGCACACCCCGATGCCTGTTTGTGGGTGGAGAGTGGGGGATGGGGTGGGTGGAGTGAGTGGGAACCCTGGGAGGGGGTGTTAGTTGGAAACCCTAATACTTCATTTCCCTGCTTTTGTTGCTGTGGTATTCACCCTAACTGATGCATCAATGTAGTTTTGCAACTAATTTCCTTACTTTTTGAAGTAGCACAATAGTATGCATATTTTACTGTAGGAGCGAGGGTCCCTTGGACCCTGCACTCCCATCCCTCCATCTAGATAGTATAACAGTATACATATCTTACGGTGGAACTGCAGGGTCCTTCGCACTCCTGCACTCCCATCCTTCTATAGAGATAGTACAACAGTGTCCATATCTCATGATGGAAACACAGGGTCCTTTGGACCCTGCACTCCCATCCCTTCATTGAGATAGCACAACAGTATCCATAAAGGACCCTGAGCTCCCATACCTCAATTGAGAGAGTACAACAGTGTCCATATCTCATGGTGGGAGCACAGGGCCCTTGGACCCTGTGGTCCCATCCTCCATCAAGATAGCACAGCAGTATTCATATGTCACAGTGGGTGTGCAGGGTCCAATGCCTCCACAGATGCACATATGTATGTAGCTGTGGAAACACAGGATCTGTCCTCCTTCTGCACATAAAGTTACAAGCAAGCATAGCAAAATTGCAATAAATAGTCATAACTGTGCCATTTTAAATAATTGTCACCCTGAATGTTCAACATAACCTTGTTATCATCTCACCACATGTACCAGTACAGAAAAGTTTCAGATTTCTGTCGAAATGTAATCCTCTCAACTGTAATGTTGTTTTGCCACAGGTGTGGAAAACATTTTTGCCAGGATTTGAAAAATTATAGTTGCACTGTTCACGGGTGGTGAAGAAAAATGGTAATGTTAAAAATCTGGAGTGAAAATATGAAAAATTGGCTGTATGAGCGGTGTAGAAACTGCTAATGCACGCCAACGCCGGTCAGAGTTTAGAATTTTTTCACCAAATTTTAAACAAAGTCTCTTGGAGTCCCTCATGAACAGTGCAACTGTGATTTTGTTAATTCATCCCAAAAGTTGATTTCGACAGCAACGTGCACATTCTGTGCCACAGGTGTGCAAACACATTCTGGGCAGGATGTGAAAATGACAGCTGTACTGTTCATAAGGAGGTGGGAAAAATGGCAATGTTGAAAATCTGGAGTGAAAATATTAAAATTGGTGAAGTTATGAGCTGCAAAGAAACTGCACAATGCACACTCATAGTGCAGTCATTTTAGGACTTTTTTCTATCAATTTGCAACATGGTTTTCTGGGACCCTCCTCATTAACAATGGCACTGTTGTTTCATTACTCAATCCCAAAAGGTGATTCTGCACAGTGACCATGAAATCACCCTTCAGGACTGAGAAAAAATGACAGTGTCAGTGTTCATGAGGCGGGCCCCAAGAACCCCATGTTGAAAATTTGAGGCCAAAATTTCAAAGTTGGCTGAGATAACAACATAAGTTGAAACCTCCTCATCGACTCCCATTATGTGGCTTACCTTGATTCCTCAGATCGCAGTTTGGCTTTGAAGTGTGCAGATGTGTCCCCAGTCCAGAGAAGATTGCTGCTCCCAGCCTCTGGAGGTAAGGGGTAAGGAGGTGCGGGAGGTGGGTGCACAGAGGGATGGTGGGGATGGGGAAGGGAGTGGTAGACAATGAGGAACTGTTTTCTTTTTGCAGGTGAAAAAAGATGGGGACGGTTTTTTATTTACAGGTAAACCTGTGAAAATAAATTTGAGTACACTGGGGTATGCTCCCAGTGTGCCACATGAGTTGGGGATCATGATGATGATGGGGATTGGGCACCCCATTGGCAATAAAAGTGGGCTGGGGGTATCTGACACTGGGAGTTGGCATCCCAATGTCAGAAAGTTTAAAAAAACACCATTTATCTTGGCACACTAGGGTGGGCTCCCAGTGTGCCACAATACTGGGGGTGCATACTGACATGGGGATTAGGCACCTCGATGTTGATGTGAAAATAGGAATTTTGGGGGAGGCAGAATAGCTCGATGCAGGATCCTGCATTGAAATTATCACAAATTTGATGCAGGATTCTGCATTGAAGGAAAAGACGTTGGGGACTGTTTTCTTTATTTTACAGGGTTAAAATAATGTGGTGCACACTGGGGTGGGGCTACCAATGTGCCAACAAGTGTGTGTGTGTGGGGGATACATACCAACATGGGGATCGGCACCCGTGTTGGTGCGAACAAAGCTGGTCTTCTGACTCTGCAGCCAGCAGCATGAGTTCCAGCTGTAGCTGCAGAGGTCAAAATAATGTTCTTCCATACAGAGAATGGGCTCAAGTCGTCTTCTGCAAACTGGCACCCAACAAAAAACTTGCTTGCAGTCAGCTTAAAATAAAAACATCAGAATACACCTGAAGTGGTCCTCTTTAGCTGTGTTCTGATGTTTTTTTTTCTTTTAAACGCTCTGTACTTCTCGAGATCCTCGCTAAGCAGCAAACAAGATGGCAGATGCATATAGCTTAATCGAGTGAATGATTCTTGATCTTTAGGCAAAAATACCAGCCTCCTTGCAAAAAGAAGCTGGTATTTTGCAATAAAGTACTGCTGTGCGAAAAATATATTTTTCGTGCCTGACATATAAATTTTCACATAGGAAATAATGAGAACATTTTAAATGTCATAACTTTTGAATGGATTAATATTTTCATCCAGACCTTCAAAGGCACATCTGTGATCCAAAGTCTTTCTTCCTGAAAACTTCAGACCAAAACTTAAAGCCATTTTTGAGCTCCAGGATGACAAAAAAAAGTTAAAACCCAGATTTTTCTGTTTTTTCAACACTTTATAGCTCAGAAACAGAGAGGCTGTGAATTTAATTTTCACCTGCAAAGTACCCACAAAGTGAGCACTTCACATTGTCATTCGGCTATGTGGAGTGGCCAATATGAAAGACTCACTTCACCTTGTAATTATTACTACTTATTGTCATTCCGCCTAACGCGTAAGGTGAAGACAACAATATTGGCAGCCCCCAACACACACTGTCACCAGAATTAATGTGCATCCCAAAATGCTACTATCTTGTGTCCCTAAAATTTCCAGTACTGATGAAGTGAAATGAGAGGTAACAAGAAATGCAAAGTTTCGCAGAATTAATGGTGCACTATTCATGCATAGTGGTCACACGCAGTCACCAGAATTAATATGCATCCCCAAAATGCTACTGTCTTGTATCCAGAAAATTCCAAAGCTGATTAATTGAAATGAGAGCATAACAAGAAATGCAAAGTCTCCCAGAATAAATGGAGCACTTAGCCATGCATGCAGTGGTCACACACAGTCACTAGAATTAATGTGCATCCCAAAATGCTACTGTCTCGTGCCCAGAAAATTCCCGACTCCAGAGGAAGAGAAATGAGTGCATAAAATGGAAAGAAAAGTCTCTATTTAATTCATGCCACACTGAGTCATGCATGCACACACCCAGTAAGAACTACAGTAATGTCCCCTGCTGATGCTTTTGGAATTTCATGTAATGCTTCTTGACCTGACTGGACTGATGCACAGTGTCTTGTCAAACGATGTACTAGAAGGATGACCCACCATTGAGTTAACCATCCACGATGACGTGATAATGCTGTTGGTTGCCCAATGTCTGCTGCACTGACCCCAACAGGAAGGACGCCTTCTCTGTGTCACCTAATGCTACCCTTTGTGTTAATGTATCTGTCACCATCATGGTTTTCCACAGAACCTGAGTTGACCTTAAATGTTCATATCCAATATATCTATATATATATATATATATATATATATATATAAATATATCAAGCCAGTGATGGTAAGTATTTTTTTGTGTGTGTGGGGGGCATTATTTAAAAAGTCAAAAAAGATTCATCAATGTTTTGGTTATCTTACTGGTCTTGCATATCATCAGTCTGAAAAAATTGACTGCTGTGATTCGTGAAGAACATGATTTGTCTCTGATGAGTGTCTGGTGTGACATGACCAATGATAATAAACTGTACGGAATATGAATACCTATGGCTATACCTCCCTGACCTGTACCACACAAAGCTACCTGATTTGAAAACTCATATCAATGACTACAATGGTGATTGAAGCTGAGACCCAAGATACTACGTAAAAAGGCTTACGGGACTAACTACAAAAAAATTACAGTTTTGTGATTCCATGAATCGTGACTGTTCAGATGAAGAACATGATTTGTATTGTGAGTGACTCATGACGATTGTCCTGACATAAAATGTACATCAATGAGTACAGTGTTCATGCAGAAATATGCACCACACCAGTACTCTGAAGGAAGCCAAACAAACAACTGTGACTTAAGTTACAGATGGAGATTGGGCCCTAAGGAGATGCAAAGCGCACAGACAGGTTAAGATTGTGCTGCGACTCAAGAGATGCAGATGCAGATGCAAAGGCACAATGACACCAACCAGTGCTCACAAGTCACAAATCCAAATCTGGAAAAGAATAACTTTTGCTGGTTGGGGGAGTGGTGGGTAGTGCATGGTAGTAACAGTCCATTACCAGTAAAGATGCCACAAAGCAGTACAAAACATTCATGCAGGTGCAGTGGATATCAGGTTCACACTACTGCAATTACTCTGTATATAATAAAATGTGTCTGATTTGATGGCACAAGTCACACACATACACACACACACTACACTACAAGTAATGTGTCAAATTGAAAACTTCAGTAATATAACCAAATCTTTTAAACAAACTGAAATTATGCACTGCTGCACCACAACAATCAGCAAAAAAAAAGTCAAGAATCACTGAAAATATTACTGTGTGTACATTAACACAGTTATACAAGAAAATATAACCAAAACAGAAAGACTGCCTTTTTTCTCCCAGTTTTATTCTACCTCCACCACAGATACGCCTTGCCCCAAAGCACACGCCAAGTGTCTGTCAGAACACAGACTGAATGTTATAAATTACATTCAAAATCCACACACAAACAATAAACACTCGATGATATGAGCACAGAAGGGTTTACTACAATCGATGTACTAAATTTTGAGCAAAGAAAATGGCTCAAAAGGCTTTTTAATAGCTTTAAAGGATTTGAATCACAGAGCTCTAAGAGGAAACTGTCTCCATTTTTCCACTACATGCACACTGGACAGAACTGAGGCTGTGCAGAACAATCTAGAGCCCATGTAACCTGCAATTCCATGAATCACTGCAAAATTCGCTTTGGGGCTCAATAATAAGGCGAAAGATGCGGTACATTGATTTCAATGTACTTTGCCTTAAAATTAATGGAGAAGTGGTTTAGGAAGGCAGAATAATGCAAAAGTCATTGGGTTCAATAAACTTTGCTTTCCTCATTATGATGCTAAGTACTCTGCTTCGTGTTGTGGATTATTTTATGGATTCTGCATTACTCCTTGAATCACTTCACGGAGTGAATTTTGGCCACTACCACCACTACTCAGAAATCACTCAACAGATTACCTTAAAATATAGCAATCTGGCAGAGCAAGAGACCAACCCCAGAGATTATGCATGCCAAATTTAATGCAAATCCAAACAGTTCCAAAGTTATTAACGTTTAAAGTTTGGACTTTAACATAGAAGTGCAATTTCACCTAACTATACTGGCATGACTGTGCTAGTATAATTTATATATATATAATATACAGTATATAACATATATA
The DNA here is from genome assembly GCA_016271365.2 of Neoceratodus forsteri. Lineage (NCBI taxonomy): Eukaryota > Metazoa > Chordata > Ceratodontiformes > Ceratodontidae > Neoceratodus > Neoceratodus forsteri. Next base: position 1,112,169,564 of record CM028129.1, on the reverse strand, counting down.
TATGTAAACCCCTCACCCCTGCCTTTTGCAACGACAGGTGGTATGCTGTTGAAGCTGACAGCAGTACCAGGTGGGGACTGGAGTCGGGAGGACTAGGTTACCCGGCACAAGGGCTTAGGGGTTTGGCTACCTGCACAGGGGCACCCAAGTAAATCCAACACAGAAGCAATAACTGTAATGTCCAATACCAGGAATGGGATTCTAAAGTGTGGCTTTATTCACATCCAAACTGAACAAACAAAGCATACATGGACTCCACAGGGCTACATTCCTGGTAAAGCAGATAAGAGTAACAGAACAGTTCCTCAACACTTCAGCCCTCAGGCTCTGGACCCACCAGACACACAGCCCAGACTTGCATGCTGCTTTGGGTACACAGCCCGACTTGTACACTATTTGGGTTTTTCCTGGCCCAGCTCCCTGCCGCCACCCGAACCCTGTCCATATGGCATGGACACATTTTTCCAGTGGCTCCTTAAACCACCTTAGAGCCTTCGACTCCATAAGGAAAATTTCCTTCAATCTCACATCTGGTACTTCCTCAGCACTGGCCAAGTGCCTGAGGCAAAGTAAAAGGGCCACAGAGCAAATCCGTGAGGTGAACCTGGTTACTAAAGATGGGGGTCTCCTCTAGCTTCCACAATCCATACCTGGCCATTTCTCTGACATTAAACATCTCTTTCTGAAAAGCTTGGCAGTGTAGATTAAAGGGTAAATGCATAGCACATTTCCTCTACATGTCTTGGCTTTCCCCTTGTGCTGGACTTGAACATACTTTTACTTTTAGCCTATTCATCTAGGCCTCCCACTGATTAAGCAGTCCAATCCCCACTTTACAACAGTTCAGGTGAAACATAGGCCCCATGAAAGAGCAGAACTCACCCTTTGGTTGCAGGTGCCCCACATGCATTCTTGATAACTCTGGTGCCACAGCACAACTTAGAAAAATAAGGCAGCTTCTTCCCTAGCAGGAACCAAGAGGTTGCCCTGAATAACAGGCAAATCTTTATCCCCATCCCTCAGGGATGGGGCACAGAGATCAGTAACAGCGGTCTCCACCACTTCACTTAACAGCTTACTGTGTTCCTCTTTTGGCGGAAACACACACCTTCCCTTAATAACTCTATATCAGAGCTTTAAGCTCCAAGAGCCTGTGCACAGACTGCTGTGTTCCTCTCTTCAAGACTGCTCATACACAACTGCTGCCCACTGTTCAAAAACTCCCAACATTCTAATTCAACTCCCATCTGCAGATTCCAATGTGGCTCATGCAGCTGCGATGGTTCTATGGTGATGTCATCCCTCAGTCTCAGCTGAGACTGAGAACAGAGTGAGACAGTGTGAAATCCATTTAACTGGAGTTTCACAAGCTGTCTTCCTTGCCTACCACTAGGTTTTACTGGGATTCTAGTAACTCCTGTAACAGGGGGTTACACTCGCCTGGGCCAGGAAAATGACTGTCCACAATCATTATTTACCCGGCTTAGGCCATCCCACCCTATGTGCTACCTTGGAGGGGTGATCAGGCCCCCCTCCACCATGCCAGCACAGGCAGGCAACACTAAGGGCCTAGAGGCCTGTGGCTGACATATCAGCCTCTACTCTACCCACTAACTATGGGTGCCTAGTGGCTTTGGTAGAACTGTCCAGAGCATAGCCCTAATAGTTCAGCAATGCAGTCCCTATGGCCATTCAGGACCACAGCCTGTCTATCCCCCTAGCCTCTAGAGAAAATCTGTCTGCCTCTAACTTAACACCCCAAAATAAAAACAAACTGGGGACGTCCCCGACCTTGGGCACCATGCAACCACACACCAGAAAACTAATGCCATCTATTATATTACTCCTTCATACCCCCACAACCACATCTGTGGAAGGAAAGGGTTACTACAGTAACAACAACAACAACAACAACAACAGTACTTTAAACACTACACACTAAAGTACTAATGAGGAACCCGATGAGCCCTCCTCCTCTTCTTGTCTCTCTTCTATCTTCTTCAGGAACACCTGCAAGAAAAAAGAAAGACAACACACACTCCTAATCTGCATACACAGTCTATCTAAACCCCCACCATCAAAACACTGGAGAATCCCAAAATATTTTTTTTTTTAGAAAAGGTAGAAAACAGTATATACACTAGAAAACAGTAGAAAAACAATGACATTATTTACACTACACGTTTGGGGATGGAGTGCCCTAGAAGTCCCATCTAGTGACTACAGTGCCTGAAGGCTAGTACATTAAAGAGTGTCTCCTGGGCCGGAGCCTGGTGAAGCACAGTTCTAGCAGGCCAAAGTCCCGAAGGGGAGAGTCTCTGAGGACAGTTCACACATCTGGAGTCTGCTAGCATAGGTGTGTACTGCAATGTCTTAAGGATAGAAAAGTTTGGACTTACCAGCCCCTTGTAGAATAAACACTGGCACCGACCTGCTCCTCTGTCAAGACTCTCCCTGGCAGCATTCTTCCAATACAGCTGGGCAGACATCTTCTGGGAACTACAGGAGGGCACATATGGAAACTGCTGGGGTGATGTCATCTCTGGAGACGGAACCTTAGAACAGGAACAAAAAGGAAAACAGCTGGTCTGATGTCATCCGGTTACCAGGCGATGGATCAGGATACAGCTGGGCTGAGCGTCCTCTGGATCTAAAGTCATCTGGTGGGCCAGTCAATGGATTCTGGAAAGTCAGTACACTGTAGAACTGATGAATGGGGCACCTGAGTCCTGGATGTCCATACTGGCGGAACAGCAAAGGCACTGCAATGGCTGGCGTGGCAGTATTGACTACCACTGCTCTGCTTTCCATCTGGTAGGCACGGGCACATTTGCAGGAGGTCTTTGCATTGAGGCCAATAGTACAGGGGGTCAGGAGCTTGAATTATTACCCTGTCTGGGCACACATAATTCACCCTGTGGAAGGTTTCACGTCCCTCTCCATCCACTATTCGAACAGTGTCCATAAACAGTGTCCTGCCTCTTTTCACTGGCTGTATTTTTCATGAAACATTCTGTTTCTGACATGCTTGTTTGCACCAGGATGCACACATTTTATTGCTTCAGCCCAGATCCAGGATTTCCTGCTGTTCTCAATCTCCTCCCAGACTCTCCGAGGAAAGGTAGGAAAGGACATCCCATAGATTTCATTCGCCTTCCTATGAACCAGTTTCTCTCTTTACTAGCTTTGGTCAACCTGAGACCGCTGGCCTGGCTTGGGGCAGCCAGTCCTGGTTCTGCCAGCTACGCATTCTCAATGAGATGAAAAATGGATCCTGACTTCGTTTTCTTGCACAGCCAGGGCAGTGGCATCACCACTCTCTTCCATGCATTCTTCCGAGGCAAGAGCTTGAGGCTGTGTACCGTTCCTTTTTCACAAGGCCACATAGGTTCCCCTTTCTTCTTCCTCGCTGAGAATCTGTGCCCAGGAGTGAGCAGTCGTCCTCACTCCTGAGACTATCCACTCTTCACTGGGCGCAGAGGTCAATACCTCCCATTCAAAGGCCTCCTCATCTCATCTTCTCCTATGAGACTTGGGCTAGGCACCTCCTCAGGGGTCTACTGATGCTCTGTCTGAATTATCTCTCAGCGATCCAGCATCCAAACATTAGCATATGGTTCTGTCTGCAAATCTGCACCCTCTAGCTTTGTGCCACACTCCCGAGGGCCTCCTTCAACAGGCTCCTCCTGGTGCTGTGTCTGCCAACTACAAATTCCTGAACTTTTGTCCATGTGGGAGCCAAACAAATCTTGGGTGCTTTAAACAAGCAGTAGTTCTCAGCACCCAACAGTGAGGTACCATGAAGCCGTCCTTCCAGCATTTAAGCATATTAAACACACTTGCACTGGGTATCCAGGAATCGCCACATGAGAAGGCAGTTGTCCTCCATAGTAACACCTCTCAGTGTCCCTTAACTTATTTACTTCTGCTGCTACCACAGTCTGGGCATGATCTGGGTAGCGGGCTGGTCCTGAGGCCATGACTGCAGGGAAAACAAACCAATACTCACTGTTACTGAAAGTCCCACATCACTGAACACTCTCTTTTACTTTAAAATGGCTCCTCTGTTGCTGTATTTACATTACTACCCCTATCCTGTAATGGACGCCGCAGTACTCCCATGCATCAACATTCAGAAATTGGTCAAGCCACTGTGCATCCGATTTACACAACTACTGATAACTTTGCTCAAAAACTGCACAAACTTGCACTGTTCTTCTTCCTAGCACATTTATATGATTTGCCACAGACTTTTCACTTGCTGAAAACATTGCTTTAGCTCACAGTCCCTTAAAGCCTCAGGATTTCAAGCACAAGAGTGTCTGTAACTAGTGCTGCATAAATTGCTACAACTCACAGTCTCTCTCATGGCTCTGAAACTTTATTCTGACGCTGAACCCATAACTATGCTCACAGTCAATGGCTTAACAGACTTGCTTTGCTGGTAAAACTTGACACAGTCTTTATTTGTGAAGCGACTACACTGCTGCACACATATTCAGCTGGCTTTTGGCAAAATCACTGTTTGAGCAATTATTACAGTTGGTACTCACTGTTATCAGTAGCTGTTTGCTGCGATGGAAAACGGCCTGCAGCCAGTCTTGAAGACCTCAGAAAGGAAGCGGTGGGCAGTCCTGCGATCATCTCTCCAATCACCACACTCACAATCCAGTCAATCGAGATGCGAGTTGAGCCTGATTTTAAACAGAAAAGTCTATTTTTAATACTTTTACAGTGCTTTTAATCACCGCGACGCCTCCACTAAGCCAGTACATGCACTCCTCTCACACTCCTCTCGAATGCTGGGCAGTCACTGTAGAGCTGGCTGGGGGCGGAACTGATTACAGTCTCACCAATCACATGACGCCATGCAAATGAACATCTTTCCCTCAAGAGTGCTCTTCTCCTCACGGTGATCGTCGAGCAGGCAAATTTAAACTGCAAAACACTTTTTTTCTTGAACTGACTCCATGGCGGGAGCCCATTTCAACCATTTAGCATGACCATTAACACAGCAAGTCTCTCAGTTTACTAAAAGCATTTCCAACGTCCAGGGCACAATTTTCCTGTTGCTACCCTAGTCTTCCACACTTTTCTTTATCACAACAGTTCTTTAGAAGCATTTCCAACATCCAGGGCACAATTTTCCTGTTGCTACCCTAGTCTTCCACACTTTTCTTTATCCACACAGTTTTAGAAAGCTGGCAAAACGCTGTAAATATTTGATGCAGGAAAGGGCATACTCTTTCAGCTTTACTGCTCCTTGGTAAACAGTTGGCATTTTAACAGCAGCATATGAACCACAGCACACAGCGACACACTAGTTAAACTTGTTTCAGTTTTTGGGCTGCCCACTGCCAGATAACTAAAGCGCTAGCCCTTGCCCGAGCACCTTTCCTCCCTAATTTAAAATCCAAAGCAGTGCCTCCATTTTGTAAGCCCTCACCCCTGCCTTTTTGCAAACGACAGGTGGTATGCTGTTGAAGCTGACAGCAGTACCAGGTGGGGACTGGGTCTGGGAGGACTAGGTTACTCAGCACAGGGGCCTAGGTTTGGCTACTCTGCACAGGGCACCCAAGTAAATCCAAACATAGGAAGCAATAACTGTAATGTCCAATAACAGGAATGGGATTCTAAAGTGTGGCTTTTATTCACATCCAAACTGAACAAACAAAGCATAGACAGACCCCACAGGGCTACATTCCTGGTAAAGCAGATAAGAGTAACAGAACACTTCCTCAACACTTCAGCCCTCAGGCTCTGAACCCACCAGGCACACAGCCTGGACTTGCATGCTGCTTTGGGTACACAGCCTGACTTGTACACTATTTGGGTTTCCTGGTCACTCCTGCCGCCACTCAACCCTGTCCATATGGCATGGACACATTTTCTGGTGGCTCCCTAATCCACCTTAGAGCCTTCGACTCCATAAAGGAAATTTTCTTTCAATCCCACATCTGGTACTTCCCCAGCACTGGCCAAGTGCCTGAGGCAAAGTAAAGGGCCACAGAGCAAATCCTAGAGGTGAACCTGGTTACTAAAGATGGGGATCTCCCACCTCTAGCTTCCACAATCCATACCCGCCATTTCTCTGGACATTAAACAACCTTTCTTGAAAAGCTTGGCAATGTAGATTAAAGGGTAAATGCATAGCACATTTCCTCTACATGTCTTGACTTCCCCTTGTACTAGACTCGAACATACTTAAACATATCTTTCTGAAAAGCTTGGCAGTGTAGATTAAAGGGTAAATGCATAGCACATTTCTCTACATGTCTTGGCTTACCCTTGTGCTTGACTTGAACATACTTTTACTTTGGCTTAGCCTATTCCTCTAGGCCTCCCGCTGATTAAGCAGTCCAATCCCACTTTACAACAGTTCAGGTGAAACATAGGCCCCATGAAAGAGCAGAACTCACCCTTTGGTTGCAGGTGCCCCACATGCATTCTTGACAACTTCTGGTGCCACAGCACAACTTAGAAAAATAAGGCAGCTTCTTCCCTAGCTGGAACCAGGAGGTTGCCCTGGAATAACAGGCTAACCTTTACCTCCAACCCCTCAGGGATGGGACACAGAGACCAGTAACAGTGGTCTCCACCACTTCACAAGCAGCTTACTGTGTTCCTCTTTGACGGAAACACACACCTTTCCTTAAATAGCTCTATATCAGAGCTTTAGGTTCCAAGAGCCTGTGCACAGACTGCTGTGCTCTCTCTTCAAAACTGCTCACACACAACTGCTGCCTACTGTTCAAAAACTCCCAACATTCTAATTTAACTCCCATCTGCAGATTCCAATGTGGCTCATGCAGCTGCGATAGTTCTATGATGATGTTCATCCCTCAGTCTCAGCTGAGACTGAGAACAGAGATGAGACAGTGTGAAATCCATTTAACTGGAGTTTCACAAGCTGCCTTCCCTGCCTACCACTAGGTCTTACTGGGATTCTAGTAACCCCGGAAACAGGGTGAGTTACATATATATATATATATACTGTGCAAAAACTTTGTTAATGCATCAGTTAGGGTTCTTCTACAGTGAAAAGTGAGGAAATTGGATTTTAGGGTTCCCACCATTGCAATCCACCCGCCCCCACCAACAGACATTGGGGTGTGCGTTGGTCTGCTCTAACTCTCACCTCATCCCATGTGTAAACAAGCTGAGGTGGTGCAGTGTAGGAGAATGGGGTGAGAGTTAGGCCAACGACTCCTACGCACACCCCGATGCCTGTTGTTGGGGGCGGTGTAGGGGTGGCTGCAAGGTGGGAACCCTAAAAATCGAATTTCCTCACTTTTTCACTGTAGAAGAACCCCAACTGATGCATTAACAAAGTTTTTGCATTGAATTTCCTCACTTTTAAGAAAGAATAGAAAAGTAGAAAGTTGTGCATGTTGGTGGGGCCCCATGCTTCCACCAACTTGTAAGTGAAATACATTACACACCCAATGACTAAAAAGTACATTGACAACAGCAAGGCCAGCCACCAAACAAATGTTAATCTAGTATAACAATAGAAAACAATGTCCACAAAACATAAACTGTGCCATTCAATATCTCCACAGAAAATATATTGTCTGACACGTAAACACCGCTATTAACATCTATGGACATGCCATCAGCACCTCCAAATTTCAAGTAAAAGACCAAACTGTGTCCGAGATATTACATGTCAAAGTTTTAATTTTCATTTGTCAGAGTGGCACAGTTTAACACCTGTTCACATTTAACACACACAATGACTGAAAACTACATCCATGACACTAAGGCTAGGTGCCCTATCAATTTCAAGCCACCAGCACAATCCAAAACACTGTCCACAACACGAAAGTGCATCACACAATATCTCCACAAAAAAGTTTCTCCAACACATAAACACCATAATTCACATCTACAGGACATGCTGTAAATACCTCCAAATTTCAAGTAAAAGACCAAACCATTTCCAGATATTGAATGTTAAAGATTGGTAACATTTCCTATCTATTCCATTATAAAAATCTGGCCATCTTGTCCCCTCGCGATCAAAGATGGCGATCAAAGAACCTCACTATCAAAGAATTTGCAGGCTCATGAACAAAGAATAAAAATGACATAAATCATAAACTGAAGTAATTGCAGTAAAGCACCGCCATGTTTGACAGAACTAAGCCCCCTGAGCAAAATCCACCCTCATTTGACTTCCTAGGGCACGATCATGATCAAAGAATCTCGTGATCAAAGAATTTGCAGGCTCACAATCAAAGAATTTGCAGGGTCATGACCAAAGAATAAAAACTGTTCAAATTTACAAAATTCAAAGAATTGGGTAAACCACCACCATGATTTGTCAAAACGAAGCCCTAAGTAAAACCCATCCTTGTTTGTCTTCCTAGGACACCCTGGGCTGAGAAAATAGATTTTTAATTTGGCCATCTCATCCTCTCTCACAATGCACGATTGCGATAAAGAATCTTGCAATCAAAGAATTTGCAGGCTCGCGATCAACGAAATTGCTTGCTGGTGAACAAAGAGTGAGGATAAGATGGCCAGATTAAAATCTATTTTCTGAGCCCTAGGTGCACCTAGAATATTAAATGAGGCTGGGTTTTGCTCCAGAGATTCGTTCTGCCCATCTGAAGAACAAAAATCATATTTTCAATATTCCTGGTAGTCTAGCACCCCCGATCATGATCAAATATATTACGATCTCTAATTCCTGAGTAGTCTAGTGATTCCCCCAATGTATTTCATAAATGTTAGTTTATTATATCCCTGATAGTCTAGTGGCCCCGGTCTGTATAAAATTATAATTGTTGTTCATATCCCTGGTAGTCTAGTGGCCCCCTCCATCATAATGAAATAGATAAGGATCTGCAATTTTCTTGGTAGTCTAGTAGCCCCCTAATGTGTATTTCATTAAATATTGCTTTTGATATCCCTGGTAGTCTAGCGGCACCCCAGTTGCCAACTGGAAAAGGGTGGGGGGTGCTGGAGTGGGCTGTACTGACTGGGTGGGGTTGGGGGCCACTAACTACAGAAGTGTACATCCTTATCTATTTCATTATGATGGTGGAGGGCTGCTAGACTACCAGGATATGAACAATAATAATATTTCATACAGATCGGGTGCCACTAGACTACCAGGATATCAAAAAGCAATATTTAATGAAATACACATTGGGGAGGCTACTAGACTACCAGGAAATTGCAGATCCTTATCTATTTCATTATAATGAAGGGGGCCGCTAGACTACTAGGTATATGAACAACAATAATAATTTTATACAGATCGGGGGCCACTAGACTACCAGGGATATAAAAAAAAACAATATTAATGAATACACATTGGGGCCACTAGATTACCAGGAATTAGAGATTGTTATGTATTTGATCATGATCAGGCGCTAGACTACCAGGGATGTGTAAACATGATGTATTTTATTCAGATGGGGCAGGCAAGCCCTCTGAGCAAAACACACCCTCATTTTCCTGTAGGCACCTCTGGCTGAGAAAATGCATTTTAAAATCTGGCCATCTCATCCCTCGCTCACGATGCACAATCACGATCAAAGAATTTGCAGGCTTGCTATCAAAGATCATTAGCGAGCAGAATTAAGATTTTAAAGCTCAAAACCTATTTTCTGACTGATTTGGATCGAACCAAAGCCATGGCTCGATAGATCGGAGTCCCTGAATAAAACCCATCAAGTTTTACTTACGAGGTGACCCTGAGCCGAGATATTTGTGTTTTTCCGATCAGAAATTGCAAAACAAGATGGCGGACCTCGTAAACAAAGAATTTAAAAATCCTCAGGGACAAAGATTCTTGAACCGAGGCTGCAAATTCTTTGATCGCCAGGCAGGCCGAGATCGCCAGAACCCCATTCTTCGCTTGCAAAACATACATATAAATTTTCCCATTGACTTATAATGGGAACTTAAAAGTGGCATAACTTTTGAATGCCTTAATATTTTTCACCACATGAAAAGCAACATCTTGACCACCAAAGCTCTTTCAAATGAGCCATCTCACAGAGCAGCACGCCACACCATGGCCGTGCAGGGCCACATCAAAATCCCAAAGCTGCCTCCAAAAATGGATAATTTTACATTTTCAGTGTTTTCGTATGCAGGGACTGTAAGTTCAACCAAAACATAATTCGCAAATCAAGAGATCTACCATGCCCCACTGTGCATACCAAATTTCAGGCAAATCTGTTAAACGGGTCCAAAGTTATTAATTTCCAAACTTTTGACTTTAGAATGTAACAACTGAACCCTAACTATAGTGGCGCTAATCACCAGCATAATAAATAATATATATACATATATATATATATATATATATATATATATATATATATATATATATACATTATACTAGCACGGTCATGCCAGTATAGTTAGTGAAAGTCACTTCATGTTAAAGTTAAAATTCTGAGGGTTAATAACATTTGAACTGTTAAATAGATTTGCATGGAATTAGGCATGCATAATCTCTAGAGATAGGTCTCTTGATCTACCAAATCGGTGGAATCCATCAAGTGATTTCTGAGATATAAAATGTTGAAAAACAATAAAAGTTTGTCATCCTGGATCTCATAAACAGCGTTATGTTGTGGGCTGAAATTTTCAGGGTAGAAAACCTTTTGGTCACAGATGTGCCTTTTGAAGATTTGGTGAAAAAATATTAATCCGTTCAAAAGTTATAAACATTTTAAATTTCCCATTATTTCCTATGGGAAAAGTTAAGTGTTTAGCATGAAAAAATTGACCATTTGCGAAAATGAGTCTGCTTGCGAAAATTAAACCAAGTTGTTTAATTTTTGAATGTTAATAACTCTGGAACCATTTAATGGATTTGCATGAAACATGCATCGTAAACTCAGGGGTAGGTCTCTTGACATGCCAAATTTTGTGTGGATGGGCTTTGCAGGTTTTGAGATACAGACTGTCAACAAAACACAAAACGAATGGTCATTTTGAAAATGAATCATTGCTTGTAAAAATTAAACCAAGTTGTTTAACATTTGAATGTTAATAACTCTGGAACTGTTCAATGCAATTACACAAAGTGTGGCACTCATAATCTCTAGGGGTTGGTCTCTTGACATGTCCAATTTTGTGTGGATGTGTTTTGTAGTTTTGGAGAAATGGACTGTCAAAAAATGTAAAATTAATGCCCATTTTCAAAAATGAATCATTGCCAATTAGGATGAATACCACATTGTGCTATCTCGATGGGGAGGGATGGGAGTGCAGGCTCTGAAGGACCATGCACTCCCACCATAACATATGGACAGTGTTGTACTATATCGAAGGAGGAATGTCAGTGCAGGCTCTGAAGGACCATGCACTCCCAACATAACATATGGACAGTGTTGTACTATCTCAATGGAGGGTTTAGACCCTGCACTCTTAACATGACATATGGATACTGTTGTACTATCTGGATGGAGGGATGACAGCGCAGAGTCTAAAGGACCCAGTGCTCCTACCATGACATTTGGACACTGTTTTACTATCTGGATGGAGGGATGGGTGCAGGGTCCAAAGGACCCTGAGCTCCCACAGTAAATGAGGATACAATTATACTATCTGAAAAGAAGGGAAATTCTTTGCAAAAGCTTCGCTAAGGCATCAGTTAGGTGAATATAGCCATAAAAAATGGAGGTAATGAGTACCAATGCATGTAGTCTAGGTAAAAAGCTCCCGAAAAGGTGGCTTTGATGGAAGAGGATGCCTGGATATCATGGCAGTCACAGAAACATGGTACACAGAGAACCATGACTGGGATGAGAACATACCAGGGTATACAATCTACAGGAGGGACAGGGAGGAAGAAGAAGAAGAGGAGGAGTAGCTCTCTATGTAAGGAAGGATCAAAGCAACAGAACTAATGGGTAAACAGGGAAGAGAAGAGGCACTGCGGTCACCCTGGAGACTGGAAATGGCCCACAATCTGCACAGAGGTTGTATACAGACCCCTGTCTCAGGGAGGAAACAGACAAGGAAATTATAGAAGGCATCCTTGGGATGGCAGAGAAAGGGAGGAGTATTGCTGATAGGGGACCTGAATATGCCAGATGTTAACTGGAGCACCCTTTCTGCAGCCACATCCAAGAGCAGGGCCATTTCTGATGCCCTACAGGGGCATGCCTCAGACAGCTAGTTTGGAACCCACTCAGGAGGGAGCAATCTTAGACCTGGTACTCTCAAATGGGGACAGAGAGGCTCTCTGATCTTGAAGTGGTAGCCATCTGGGAACAAGTGACCACCAAACAGTGTGGTTCATTTATAAACTTAGCTGTAGAGTCAAGCCACACAAAAGTGAAGGTACTGGACTTCAGGAGGGCTGATTTTGTCAAAATGGGAGAGTGCCTCAGAAAAGCACTAGCAAACAGGCAAGAAGGTGGGGTGGAGCAACAATGGGGAAACATTAAAACCTCCATCACAAAGGCAACAAGCTTTTGTGTGAAGCAAATAAACAAATCAAATGAAAGAAGAAACCTCTATGGTTCTCAAACGAAGTAGCAGGGAAAGTAAGGAAGAAAGAGATAACATTCAGGAAGTATAAGGAAACACAGAAGGAGCAGGACAGAGAACTGTACCAGTTAAAGCAGAAGGAAGTAGGAAGGCAGTCAGAATAGCAAAAAGCCCAAACTGAGGAAAAGATAGCCAACCTCAGTTACGAAGGGGATAAAACCTTTATAGGTACATTAGGGAGCAAAGAAAGACTAAAGCAGGATACTGAGGCTGAATAAAGAAGAGGAAGGTAGTTGGGCAGAGAGTGGCAGTGAAAAAGCAGGGATACTGAATGAATACTTCTGTTCAGTATTCACAAAAGAAAGCAGGGGCAGATACCTAATCCAGTCAATAGAAGCACTCTGGATAGGGGGTTGATATTAGTCCTTTCACAGAAGAAAGGGTTCTGAAAGAACTCTTAAAACTGAAGGTGGATAAAGCAATGGGGCCTGATGGATTCACCCAGAATTCTAAAAGAACTAAGGAAGAACTAGTAACACCACTGACTACCCTTTTAATAAATCATGGGAGGATGGTGTGGTACCTGAGGACTGGAGGAGGTGGATGTTATTCACTTCACAAAAGTGGGAGCAAGACAGAGGCAGAAACTACAGACCTGTCAGTTTGACCTCAGTGGTAGGGAAAATGATGGAATCACTGCTGAAGGAAAGAATTATTGAGTACCTAGAGGCCAGTGGGGCACAGGACCCAAGGTAGCATGTATTCACAGCAGGAAGTTCATGTCAGACAAATTTAATTGATTTCTTTGACCGGGTGACCAAAGTAGTAGACCAGAGAGGGGCTGTGGACATGGCCTACCTAGACTTTAGCAAGGCATTTGACACAGTCCTACCACAAGATTAATAAACAAATTAGCCAGCCTGGGAGTGGGTCCCAGGGTGGTAACCTGGGTAAATCACTGGCTGGACAACAGGACACAGCAGGTAATAGTAAATGGAGTCCACAGTGAAGAAAGGGGGTTACTAGTGGGGTACTGCAGGGTTCAGTACTGGGGCCGGTCCTTTATAATGTCTTTATAAGTGACATTACAGAGGACTAGAAGGAAAGTATGTCTCTTTGCAGATGACACAAAGATCTGCAACAGGGTTGATATGCAAGGTGGTGTGGAAGGATGAAAAGGGACTTGGCAAGGTTGGAGAAATGGTCAAATGTATGGCAGCTCAGATTCAATGCAAAGAAGTGCAAAGTAATGCACCTGGGAAACAAAAATCCAGGGAAGAGGTACACAATGGGGTGAGATACTGACAACAACAAAAATGGAAAGGGACCTGGGGTAGTCATATCAGATGACCTAAAGGTGGGCCAGCAATGTGAGAAGGCAGTAGGAGGGCTGGGGATACTGGGATGCATAGGGTGAGGCATCACTAGTAGAAAACAGGAAGTTGTTGGCCCTCTGTACAGACAGTTGGTAAGACCACATCTAGTACTGTGTACAGTTCTGGACACCCCATCTCCCAAAAGATATAGACAGCGTGGAGGCTGTCCAGAGAGAAGGCAACAAAATGGTGATGGGTCTGCACCAGAGACATATGAAAAAAGACTAATGGAGCTTAAGATGTATAGCCTTGAGGAAAGGAGGAGAGGGGGACATGATAGAAACTTTCAAATACCTCAGTGAAATCAACAAAGTCCAAGAGGGTAGCATCTTTCAGAAAAGAGATGTACAAGAACAAGGAGGCACAATTTGAAGACAGCTCAGAGGTAATGTGAGGAAGTATTTCTTCCCAGAGAGGGTTGTAGATGCATGGAACAACCTTCCTGAGGAGGTTGTAGAGTCAAAAATAGTGGGGAATTCAAGAATGCATGGGACAGACATAAGGCAATACTAGTGGGGGTAGGAGGAAGTAGGCTGTTGGTTAACTAGGAACTGCAGTTTATCCGTTAGGTAGGGAAATGGGCAGACTAGGTGGGTCATGCGGTCCTTATCTGCCATCAAATTCTATGTTTCTATGTTTCTATGAATGCCATAGTGACAAAAGCATGGAAATGAGGCGTTAGGGTTTCCAACGTAACACCCCACCACCAGGATTCCCACCACTACCACCCCATCCCCACCCCTCCACACACTAACAGGCTCAGGTGTGCCATTGAGTCATCACATCACCCCATTGTCCTATACTGTAGCGTGCAAGCTTGTTTACACATGGAATGGGGTAAGAGTTTTTATTATTTTTCATGAGCCAGTTTCCTTTTCGTGAGAACAAAAAGGACTCACAAAAAGGAATTTAGCGAGTCATGAAAAGGATTTACATAGTAAAAAAAATGTTTTGAGGCCATGGAACTATTAAAAACACAGAGTGTGCCAGCCTGGTGGCACAGGAGGCTGAGGTGCTGGACGCCTTACCTCTTACCATGCTGGCAACCCATGTTTGGGAACAGTGTGGGCCATCAGAGGTCAGCATGGGGGAGGGTGCAGTGCAGGATGAGCTGCTTACAGGCAGATCTCCTTTCTGGGAGGAACCGAGCTTCCCTCATTAGCTTGGCTGCCTCATGTTGGAAGCCAGGGGCAGTGCAGCCAAGGAGCCAGAGGCACTAGGTCAGTGGGGTGGGAGGAAGGGGCCATTACTGGAGCAAGAGTGTGAATGCATGCCTCCACTCACATCCGCCTCTCTGTCTGGGGCCCCAGTAACTGGGAAGAAAACCAGGAAAAGGTCGAGGCGTGGTAGATGATGCCTCGGGGCCGGCTCTGGGGGTCTGCTGGGACATGCACAGCTTTACAAGCTCCCAAATGACCCTGGAGTCCAGTAGTTTGGTGGACAGCAGCTGTTGTCTGCTGAGGAGAATAAACACCTTTAGTACAAGGAACAAAAAAAAACAACAGTGAAGCTCATCAGCTCCTGATGAGCAAGATACATGTTTAGATGTCTGTAGCAGACATCCCTCTGCACAGTTATGACAGTTTGCTGTGTCGAAAATACAAAACAAATTGGCAGCTCATGAAAAGCACAAGATACTGCTCCAAGCCAGTGCCTCATGGTGATACACTCTTCATAGGTAGAGAAGTATGTCTACCCACATGTTTCTAACAAAATTTCTTGTAGCTTTCTTCACACAGAGTCATGCATGAAGAAAGAAGTTCATGTGTGATGTTGTTTCTTTGGGAATGGGATGGGCATTAGGGTTGGCAACCCTAAGGAAGACCCCACCACTGATTCACCAAGACTCTAGAAACCCCAAACCCTAATGCTTTTCCTTTTGCTGCTTGGGTGGTGGGGATGAGGAGATAGGGTTGGAAACCCTAATGCCACATTTCCTACTTTTGTCGTATTAAGTTACACTAACTGGTGCATTAATGAAGTTTTTGCAAAGAATTTCCTTTCTTTTTGAGATAGTGGACTCGTATCTTCATTCACACAGGTCCTGAAGGGACCTATGTGAACAGATTAAGATGCACAGGGACCTTTGGGCCCTGTACCATGGGAAGACTGTGTGCCTACATTGAGTGCAGGGCACTTGCGGGCCTGCACTTCCATGTAGTGATGGATGTCAAGAATTCATGGAGCTGTCTGGTGGGCTGTGGGCGCAGATTCCTCTGGTCCCTCTGCTTCCATGTGGCTGCAGATTCAGATTCACAGGGCTAAAAGTCCATCTGTCAGCCAATGAACAGGGCCCTCTTCCAGCCACAGGTGCAGAAGTGCAGGGACATATGCTAAAGACAGTTGCCTTCACTGTATGGTATGGAGGCCTGTGCAGACAATGCTGCAGCTTTTACTCCATGGCTAGGGGATGTCGCATAACAGTGCCATCCCCTAACCCTCACCACATCCAGCCTGGATCACTGAACTCATCCCTGAACTCAGCTCAATGGCATGGGATCACAAGACATACCCACTGGAGTCAAGACTGGCACTACACTCAACATTTCTTAACATTTATATACAGTATATATTTAAATCAATCAATCTAGCTATTTATTCTATCTTTCTCTATATCTATAAATTATATATATATATATATATATATATATATATATATATATATATATATATATATATATATATATATATGGGATATATATTTTTTGTTTACTTTGACTCCAAATTTTCAAGATAGTCATTTTATGACTCCTGTTATGAACATTGGCTTGCAGCATTTATAGTATAATGGCTAAAATGTCATTTTGCAACAGAAGTGCAAAAACACATTTTGTCCAGGATTTTAAAAATGACACATGTCAAGTTATGGTGGTGTGGCAAAATGGCTATGTTGAAGTTTGGAGTCAAAATGAAAGCATGGTGAAGTTATGTGTGAGCGTTGCAGTACTCCAAAGTTCAGTCATAATCTGGGCAATTTACTAGATCTGCACACCAAATTTTTAGCATAGCCATCTTATTTCCCACCTCATGAACCCGGTAGGTGAAAATTTTAAATCCTGCCAAAACATCATTCCATGCCACTGAAACATTGATTTACCATGTCATCTGAAGGACAGCACCTAAAAATGACACAGCAGCAACACCCCCACCCATCCAGTATTGAACGATGTCAGTGTAGCCCCGCCCCTTGGGATCTACATTAATATCCTTTTAAGAATGTGTATCGACCATTTGGGTGATGCCAGTTTCTATGTCCTTGGATAACTAAGTCAGCTGGTCTGCCCTGACATTCCAAATTGGAGGAGTCGGTGTTCTCTGCTGAGGGACAGAGATTCTGCTGAGAAAGAGTTGGTGGGAGACCAACTGGCACACGTGCCAGCTCCCACTACACTGTAAGTTTCTCTATAGAGCCGGTGTTGAGAAAGTGCCCAGTCTTGGTGGCGGCCACCTTCTACAGCCTCTGAAGGGGATGCCCTCTCCAGCAGAAGAAAAACCCATCAGAAGGAAGTTTAGCAGACTGTCTGTGAGGAAGGTGAAGCAAGAGAGTTCTGTGGGCAAAGGATCTAAGCTTTATTTAATGTGAAGTGACTGTCTGGCATTCCACAATGCCCTCCCTCCAAAAAGAGGATAGTATCTGACGTGTTGCACAA
Organism: Neoceratodus forsteri; assembly: GCA_016271365.2. Classification (NCBI taxonomy): domain Eukaryota; kingdom Metazoa; phylum Chordata; order Ceratodontiformes; family Ceratodontidae; genus Neoceratodus; species Neoceratodus forsteri. Next base: position 1,112,152,073 of record CM028129.1, on the reverse strand, counting down.
CTCCTGTCAGCCAACAGGAATTTACTTCACAAAGTGTTTAGTGTGGGCCAGACAGCCCATATTTAGAAGATGTGTGGAGCCTGATGGCACCTCAGCTATGCACAGCTGGGCACAGGTGTTGTGGTCTCAGACAATAAAGAAAAATGAGAAATGTAGAAAAGGATATGCTCTGTGGGAGGAGAGAGTGGATCCCTGAATTGTGTCACAGGATCAAATTGTGCCAGATCTGTGTCAGCCAGTGAAACTATTAAATAGCCTGAACTAGAAAAAAATATCAATGGGCTAGAAGAAGCCTTTTGAGTTCCCACCAAGCTGCAAGGCTGTGGAAATCAGCAGTCTATGCTCCCACGGACCCATGGCTTAAACTTAAAGTACCCTGCAGGATTAATGCCAACCCAGAAGTAACAAGGAAAATGACCAACTTGCAGTGATGCAAAATAAATTGTGCCAGCTGGCGAAACTACCATCTTCAAGTGAGCTCAAGTATGCCTCCAAGTTCTGCTATCCCTTTTATCTACACTCTTGTTAGCCCTGCTGTGTGCCAGTAGATGCCCGGAGGTCACCTCACTGCTTGGGAGGTCAAGTAAGTGAACTCTGTGTTTTTCTGATGTACAGCCCCTCCCAGGCAATCGTATCATCCTTGATACCCCTAGACAGCTGGGAGGCACAACCCACATCAGCATTGGGAATGCCATATATATTAGAGGGTGGGCACCCCAACATAAACTCAGGACATTCCAGACTATGTCTTGCAACACCCCTCACTGAAACTACAGACATGAGGAGTTCTTCCTCACATGTCTGGCTAAATCATTCATGCAGGATTAGTAGGCTTGAGATTCAGAAGCCCCTCCCATGACAGAGTGAGAGACAGAGGATCTGGAGAAGACAGGCAACAGTAACTTGCCTGCTTCCTCTGATATGATGATGACAATGTAGGAGACAATAAGGTCCAGTAGTAAAAGCACTAGCTTGGGAACGGGAGGTGGTCAGTTCAGCACCAGCTTGGGTCAAGTACTCACTGTGTGACCTTGGGCAAGGGTCTTAAGCTCTCCGTGCCACTTGACCCAGCTGCTGAAATGGGTAGAAGCAGGACCCCACTGGAAATGAGATTATGCATACCAGCTGGGCTATCCTGGGCAAATAAATTATTTTAAGGAGTTTTGAACTTTAAAATTATTACTCAAACGGACACATGGAACTGTCATCTGGAACAAGGCAATCCATTGCTCACATGTGCTACTTCAAATTCACTAATAGCCATTAGCAAATATGAGGAAGTGGCCATATGTGGGGGTCCAGGGTGTGCTGCTACCTGAACTGACCAACCATTCTCACTGTTGTTATGAGCCCTACAAAAAAGACCTATGTTTAGTTTCCACCTTATTACTAGACTTGAAGATCCTTTTCTTCTCCTTCCCTTGACATGCAGTCATCTTCCCAGTAGGGTCTGAGAGGTATGAAGGCCCAACACCTTGTCTTTGTAAAACTCGCATAGCTCTATAGACTCCGAAGGAGTAGCTGCAATGCCATTAACTTAGAAAAACACATTTCAGGGAGCACGGGTTGCCCACTGAACATTTCATATTATTTATTCGTTTCTTAAGAAGTGATCTTATCAGATTCAAAAGAAAATGAATGGGGTCATTTACACTGCCTCAACATACTTTAGGACACATAGAATTGGGTTAAGTTATTGTCTGGATTAGAACTCTATCTTGCAAAAAAAATGTGTCTTTCTGTTTTTGTTTAGTTTTTTTTCCTTTGGGAGATGTTTGCAAAACACACAAGGACATATCCATCTACTGAGAGAAGGAGGCAGGTGGCAAAAATGCTGTTGCAAAGAATAGTTGATTTTGGAGCACAGATGTGTTCAGCATCAGAGACAGAGAGAGAGAACAGAGGAGGAGGGAGACAGAGAGAGAGAGAGAGAGAGAGAGAGAGAGAGAGAGAGCAGGGCCATCCATCACAATGTGAAAGGCTATATTTATTTATTTATTTATTTATTTAGTTAAACATCAGTTTAGAAACCTTTGAGCAGAGGCTCATTTACAAAAGTACCTCGTCTGAGAGGACATCAGAACAGTAGTACAAGGACACAGTACTTACAAACAAAAAAGTTACAGTTCAATTACAGTTTTGTTACAATAGAGTACAATCTCCAACGAGCAAAAGATAACAAAGGTGCAAAACTTATGGTCAGGGAGAGCTGGTGGGGGTAGAAGGGAGGAGATAGGGAGGAGAATAAGTAGGGGAAGGAAGGAGCTGCTCAGTGAGCATTGTCAAACAGAGTATATATATATATATATATTTTTTACACTAGGCTAGCGGCAGTTGCATTGCGAGAGCTAAGCAGGAAGTTTCTGAGCCTGGGCTTAAAGCAAGCTAAGGTTAGAGAGTTTGAGACACTGGCAGGAGGAGGGAGTTATACCAGTGGGGCTATCGGTAGGGGAATGCCCTCTGACCTTGTGAGGTCCTGGCTCTCGGAAGAACTAGGGTAGCTCTTGGCCGAGCTGCACGTGATCAGGAGTCGGTGCAGTGCAGGCGAATGGAGTTGGATAGGCCTATGGGGATGGAAGGCCATGCAGGGCTTTCAAGGTGAGCTGGCATGTCTGATACATGAGTCGCTCTTCCAGGTTGAGTAGGGTAGCCAAGGTGTACAGCTCACATGTGTGAGTGAGTCTGGGAGCACCAGTGATAAGTCTGCAGGCCTTGTTTACTGTGAGATGAACCTTGTTGAGGGCAGTCTGATCTGCTGAGCCATAGAGCCGGAAGGCCATAGTCAATGAGAGACATGACAGAGGAGGTGACAGCCAGGCGGAGGGCATCAGGAGGAGGCATTTTTGTGCGGTAAAGAATGCCTAGCCGTGGAGTTGGCGACAGAATTTAGGGCAGATATATGTCCATGGAATGAAAGTGCGGGTCAAAGGTTATACCAAGATATTTATAGGACTGCACCTGGTCAATAGCGAGATTGGGTGTGGAGTGGACAGCTAAGGGAAACTTGCTGTACTTATTTTGGGGGTGGGAGAAGAGCATCGTTTTGTTTTCTTAAGGTTGATAACAAGTCGGTTGCTCAGTGACAAGGAAGCTGCAGAGTCAAAGACTAGTTGGAGGGAGTTCTGTAGCAGCATGGGGTCATTGTGGGAGGCAACGAGAACAGCATCATCAGCATAGAGAAGCATCTTACCCATACAACTGCTGGGTAGGGAGTTAAGAAAAGAGTGAGAATAGTAGGGGTCAAGAATTGAGCCCTCGGCACCCCAAGCGAATGGGGCATGTTTCAGAGAGAGTACCGTTGACTTCACACATTGGGAGGCAGGCGGAGATAGCTGGTGCACCAGGAAACAGGTCCTGAGGCAAAAGCCTATTAGGTCGGGGTGGAGAGCAAAGAGGATGCGAAACAGTATCGAATGCTTTAGACAGGTCAATGAATATAGCACAGCCAGGGCACCAGAGTCCAAGGAGGCATGGAGGAAGCTGGAAAATTCCAGGAGTGCTGTATTGGTACTAAGGACCTGTAGTTTGTCCTTACGCTTCATTAAGTCTTGGAGACCATTTCTTATACAAATATGCCAAAGATACTATTTGATGAACTGTCTAACTATATAGGAGCAGCCTTCCTACCTGTGGTGGCTGGTATGTGATTGGATATATGTTGTATGCTTATAGGTTACATCTGTCTAATTTCAGTCAAACAGTCAACTACTTATCTTGGATTTTCAATAATTTCAGATTTGTTTTCAAAACATTTTCAATTGCCATTTGGTTGCTCCTGCAAAACTGAAACCATTTTTCTTTGGCGGTGGGTGGGGGCAGGAAAATGCCTTCCAAAATTTCTAGGGTGTGTGGAATCCCCATACTCTATAACATGTAACTTCTGGGGATGTCTCTACAAATTCTGAGCAGGCAGTGTGGTGTGGTAGAAAGTAGGATCTGGGACCAGATGATATGGGATCAAATCTTAGTCCAGTCACTTATTCTCTGCGTGGGCCTGAAGAGGTCAGAATGGTGGTAAGAGCTTGAGCAAAAGCAAGACCCCACTGAAAATGAGATGTTGCATCTGGGTTGGGCTAAACCACCCCATGCCCTAATATTTTTAGTGGGTCTTCTGGGGAGTTCACTCTGTGAATTGACCACTCCTTGAGTTCCTTCCATTTCCATCCACTCCTGACTTTAGTAAGTGCAACATTAACACTGACACTCCCTTTCTGTGTGTGGAGAGTTACAGTTACTGAAATAAATAATGAGCAAAAGAAACAGAATGTCTAGGGGAGATATGGGCAGGCCAAGAGACAAGTGGAGGATGACAATGACTAGGAGGTTCTCTGAGGTGGCGTTGTCTACATGAACTGGAAGGTGAGTGGGATAAGAAGTCCATAACAGGAGGAAAGCAAACAGCCACATTTAAAAACAGAGGAGAACCAAATCGTTCATTCTTTTTTATAAGTTCACTTCTCTGAGATAATAATTACCACATAGTTTACAGCAGCACCGGCATACATGTATTCACGTGAGGTACTAATGATGGTGTTAGACACTACCTGCCTCTGCTCTTGTACATTCGACTATCCAAGCAGCTACTGTGGTATAACTCTGAAAAGGAAACTCAGCTCAGAAGTCCCATGGCAAAGCAAAATGAACAAATGACCAAAGTAAAGTGTGATGCTCTTCCCTTGCTTATGATTATTGCATGATATTGGTATTATAAATACATGGTCTGTGTATGACATTTCGTGTCTAAGAATTTGGCCTGTAACTTCAAGGTGTCAGTGGCTGAGAACTACAGGATGTAATAAAACTGACCAGGAGAACCAGTTAATTGACTTTCTTGCAAAATGGTATTTTATTACCTTTATGACCTGCCAGGCTTTTGAAGTTGAAATCAAATGTGACTTTATGACATCAGAAAAAGGGCGTCATTAGGTTGATTCTTGTTGGCTTTTAACACCTTGGTGCCAGTGTGGGATTAAGTTCAAAGAAATGTTTAATTAAAGACTGTCATATCTGGGAAATAGCTATTTACAGATTTTTCAAGGAAATGACTCATATCCTCAGAGACACTTATGTCAGAGAATTAAAATCTAAGGGAGAATCCTGCTGACCTCATCCAAAAGGGAGTGGGGAAGATAGAGTTATACATGTAACATTGTAGATGAAGTATCAATATCATCTTGGGCTCTGAAAACAGTAAGTTCTCTCTAACTAAAATCAGCACTTACAAAAAGGTAATACTTAGATAGCAAAGATCTAAAGTATTGTGGTAGGAGTTTTGTCCTACCAAGCCTCACAGACAGGTTTCAGAGAGTTGTCACTGGAATCTATTCCTCTGGCCTCACTCCCTGTCTTGTGGGGTACCACAGAGCTCCATTTAGCTCCCATGTTGTTTGCAGTGTACATGCTGCCATTGGAAGAAATCATTAGGCGATACAGTCTGGGTTTTCCTGCCATGCAGATGATACTCAGCTGTATCTGTCCTCTCCCCAGTCAGGTGATGCACTCTCTGTAACAACTGCATCGATGAGATCAGACTTTGGATAAGTTTGAGCTGGTTGAGACTCAATCGGACAAGACTGAGGTATTGGTGGTGGATTCAGGTCATCCGGGATGGGTGTGGGAGCTGGACAGCCATCAGGTTTATTACTTGGTGGTGTACCGCTCTCTACCTCTGAACAGGTGCGAAATCTGGGTTATCTTTGATGATGGTCTGACCCTGAAATCTCAGGTGTCAGCTGTTGTCAAATCCTCTTTCTACCATCTGAGGAATATCGCCTGGGTGAAACATCTGATTCCCTGGGTGACCTTCCAACATTAGTCCACGCCTTTGTCACTACTAGTCTGGACTACTGCAATTCCCTCTACCTAGGGCTACCTGGGATTGATATCCATACGCCTTCAGCTAGTGCAGAATGCGGCAGCCAGGCTTTTGACTGGGACTTCTAGAACCAATCATATTACGCTTCTGTGCTCCGTGAACTGCACTGGCTGCCTGTATGGTGGCGGATCACCTTAAGGTTGGTTTACTAACCTTTAAAGCTCTACATGATCAGGGACCCAGTTACCTGAAAGATCTCCTGATTCCCTACTGCCCCCTCAGTCTCTCCGTTCCGCCAATGAGGGATTGCTGGAGATTCCCAGGGTCCGATTAGAGTCATCAGGATCTAGTGCCTTTACTTTCGGCACCAACCCTGTGGAATTCTTTACCTCACTGGTTGAGAGAATGCCCAACCGTCGATAATTTCAAGATCGCCTTAAAAACATATCTTTTTGAATTACTATACTCTTGTTAGTTGTGGCTGACTTTTAAATGACTTTTAAATGTTTTGATTTTATTAATTTTAATGTTTGTATCATGTTGGTCTTGAAAAGGCGCTCTATAAATAAAATTGAATTGAATTGTTCTGTAATTTTCCATTTTCTTTTGTGACTGTGAACTCATGCTATTAGTTCTGTATTTTATTTTACTTATTTACAATTTTAGTAAACATTTTCTTTAAGATACTGCCTGTGTCTCTTCAGTCATTTTGCATGTCATTGTTGAACTGATATTAAGTCTGACAGCTGTAAGAGTTTTGCATGATGTTACTAAACTGGAAAAGGTAAGAACATCCTAGGTCTCATAGAGTTAAAAAGGGTTCATTTGGATACTTGGTTGGGTGCCCTGGCGAAGGATTGTACGCATTCCCTGAAGAGGTGCATATCTGAGCCTGTTAATTGGGTATGCTAGCATAAGGTTCAGGGTTTGAATCAACTCAAACTAATGGGTGATTTGGGCCCAAAGAAGACAGGAGGGTTCAGCTGTCTGTTACCTTTTCATACTATTGCGCTCTGAGGTTGGCACTGTGTGAGCAGAGGCCCGACCTGCAGAGTGTGTTTGTGACAGAAGAAACGTGAAAGGAAAGGGTGTGTGGCTAATGGTGGAGGCTTATGACAATGGGTGGGGAAGAGGTGGTCCCTAATTAAAAAGCAAAACAAAATGGGAATTAATTAATTTAAATCACAATTCACTCTAGCTTTAATCAAAATGTAATGGTATTTCACTTCTGAACTCCTAACTATTTCTAAATTGCCCAGTGATGTGTTATTTGCCACTGTATATTCCTCTCCTGATGTTTCTGTTACTTTTGTCGGTGTCTGTTAGGGCCAGTAACAGCTAACAGACACTGTTCATAGTTTTCAGAAATATCAAGGAAAAGAATCAGTAAACTGAGGTTGGGGAGTCATTGGGGTAAATTTTTTTTTGACAAACACAATCAACAAGTTGTCATGTTATTTGTTTAACAACATCACCAGGTAAGGAAATTTACATTTTAAAACATTATTTATTTACTTATTTACTTATTTATTTATTGAGTAAATCGGTTTAAAACCACTGAATCAAAGACTCATTTACAAAGGCTCCTCGTCATAGCACAAAGCATCATTACCTCATATGCTGTGGGGTATCTAACTGAGGAACCTGTCTTCAGTCAGTGCGGTTAACCTGACCTGGGTGAGTTTAATGACTGCAGTTGAACGAGTGCAGACATCGTACCTGTTTACATGCAAGTCTGACTGAGATCATGACCAGACTAGGAATTTGAATCCTGTTTACATGCAGATTGGTATAACTTTGGATTACTGACTCTGATTTAAATTTTCTCATGTGGCTGTTTGAGGTGTGTTCTACCTTGTCAGGGAAACTGCAGAAGCTTGAAGTAGAGGATAGAGGATTCCACATGGTAAGCGTGGTGAGAATTCTCAATGTGTTGTCCTCTTATTTCTTATGCACAGATTTTAAAGTGTCAGAATACATCCAGACAAGTTTATGTTGGGCAAACATAACTTTTTGTAAAGGAAGTCAGTATTATAGGACTGCTTCATGCATTGAGTGAAAACACAATGCGTTTTTTCCTCAAACTCCTTACTTTCTTGTCTGGTACTATTTTTCTACTTTCTTCTGTCAGGGTCTTATAAGCCCCCCCACTCAGACACAGGGGTTGTCATCTTTCATATGGCCCTGGAAAGAGATGCTTGTGGACTAGAGTGGTGCCAAATTCTCTTACGTGCCTTGCAATTTGCTACACAGCCAGTGCACAATTTAAAACTGTTTGCTAACAGCTTTTATTGTGCAACAGATGCATAGGAACTAACTTAAATAAACATTTGTCTACTGGCAGTATCCATAGCAAACAGCAAGGGCATGTAAGAAAATTTGGTAGTGAGGAAGCAGAATGCTAAATTAAGTATTTGGAAGTGTTAGATCACTGTGGGAAGGTTGGATGCTTCAGTCTGGGCAGTTCTGGGTTATGGAAAGCCCTGGTTCCTGAATAAATCATGATAACACTAAACAGAGGCTGATTGCTTGACTATGGACTGCAGACCTCAAAAACTGATATGATGACAAAATTATGTATTATAATTTGATCTGGCGCATGCAGTTTGTTTGCAAATTGATCAAGAGCATTATTAATGTTGAGTAAAGAACTTGAACATTTCTAGGAGTGATTACTCATTAATAAAAATAATCATTAGCTGACAGAAGGATTCATACATTTAGTGGGATTTAAATAGGTAATAGTCACATGCCCAGTACATTAAGTAAAATGACTCAATTAGCAGCATTTAGAAGTAATTGTTTATAATTACCAAATGAATGGAATTGTTTAAACACTGGTTAAGTAACACACAGCAGCATAAAGTGATGCAGTGGGTCTTTGAGTTGACTTATAAGTGCTTCTACTGTATAGTAAAATGAAAAATAGCCTTTGGTTAGGAATTATCTCTCATAAATAGAAATAATAATTGTAAGTGCAAAAGCAGCATAAAGTGATGCAGCAGGTCATTGAGTTGACTACTAAACACTTTTATGAGACAGAGAGAAAAAAGCCTTCTGTTAGGAGCAATTGCTCATAAATATTTCCTTCATTCTTATATTGCTTGTGTGTGTGTGTGTGTGTGTGTGTGTTTGTGCAAGTAAATTCTTTCTTCCTATGAAGCCATTCTTTTTCATATGGCTGAATTCTTTTTCATATGGCCATATGAAACAAGCATTATCAATGCCAAATGTTGTCTCACTGGCATTGACATTAGTAGTCTGGGAGTTAGAGATGCATAATAGACGACAGTGAAGTATTGAACTGATGCCAAACTCACCCCACCCTGAAGAGGCACATTTTCAACATAGGCATTTTGGGACCTCCCCTCATGAACAGTGGCACTGAGATTTTGTTAATCTGTCCCAAAGTTGATTTCCCACAGCGACCACACCATTCTCGTCACAGATGCAAAACACATTTTGGGCAGAATGTGAAAATGACAGCTGTACTGTTCACAGGAGGTGTGAAAATGCCAGTGTTGAAACTCTGGCATGAAAATATTGCAAATTTGCGAGATTACAAGGGTGCGTGGAAACTGCACACGCATGCTTATAACACATTCATTTATGGACTTTCATCACCACGTTTTCAACATATGCATTGTAGGACCTCTGCTCATGAACAGTGTCACTGTCATTTTCTCAAACTGTCCCAAAACTGATTTTGCACAGTGACCGCACTATTCTGTGCCTTAAGTGCGAAACACATTTTGTCCAGGATATGTAAAATGACAGCTATAATGTTCATAAAGAGGTGTGGAAAAATGCCAAAGTTAAAAATCTGGAGTGAAAATATTACAAATTAACGAAGTTACAAGTGTGCATGGAAACTGCGCATGCTTGTAAAGGGTCATTTATTCTATTTTTCCTCAAATTTGCAACATAGGCTTTGTGAGCCCACCTCACGAACAGTGGCACTGTCATTTCATTAATGTTCTCAAAGGTGACTCCATGCAGTGACCACGAAATCACTTTTCAGGACAAAATAACACCATAACAGTGACTGAATTCATGAGAAGGGATCCAATAACCCCATGTTGAAAATTTGGTGCAAAATTCAAAAATAATGCCGAGATATATGCAAAGTTGAAAAACCCTATTTATGCCATTATACAGCTTACGGCATTTCTTCAGTTCATGATCGGCTTTGAAGAGCGCATGGCTGTTCCTGATGCACCAAAGATCATTGCGCTAGACTCAGAGGAAAGTATGGGAGGGGTGTAGGGAGGTAGGGTGCAGAGAGGATGGGCACAGGTTGAGGGGCGGGAGCAGGACAGACCGTGAGGTACCATTTCTTCTTTTACACGGTAAAAAAAAACATTGCAGGATTTTTTTTTTAGAGACATTGTGCACGCTGGGGTGGGCTCCAGCATGCCACCCTGAGTGTTGGGGGCTAGCCGATGGGGGATTGGGCACCCCATTGGCATATACTGAAGGGAGGGGGCTAGAGTCGAGAGGATTGGGCACCCCCTTGACACACAACAAATGGGGCATTATGCCAATGGGAGTGGGCTCCCCGTTGGCATATAAACTAATTCAGGGCATGCTGACAGGGGTTTGGCACCCTGAAGTCGGCATTGTGGCAGGTGGTGCACTGCCGCCATGTTTGCTAGCATGCTTCACCAGGAAAGGCACGTCCAGAAGGTGCTGCTGCGTGATGAGCTTGGCTCTCATTGCAGTGGACCTTTCCTTAGATGTGCTCACCACATTATGTATTCCTGGTGTGGCTCCTGCATGCTGCCTTATTGGGGAATGAGGGATGCACCTACTGATGCTTGTCCTCCATTCACCCACAGTGACTCACACCTCCAAATCTACTACTACTGCAATATGTTGGCTAGCACACAGTGCGAGCCAACATAAAAATGGAAGCGAGTCATGAAACAGATGGTAAAACTAGGTTTGCTGGCGAGGCACCTAGCTTCACCTGAGCTCTTTTCTTCTAGGTTACTTGAAAGGACAGAGCAAGAACCTTACCAGAGCAAGGATAAGGATTAAGGTTTCTTTTTGGCTAGGCAGATTTACTGTGTGTTGTTATTTTTATTTTGTACTCAAAGGGATTGTTACTGTTTGTTGATAACATTTTATTGCTTCATTTTCTCTGAATCAAATTGTTGTTGCTGGGAATACCTTCTGCTGCATTATTACAGGGTGTGCCTACAGGTGTGTGCTTACAGATTACTGCTGTAATTTTCTGATTCAAATTGCCTTTTGCAAGGTATATCTTCTGTTACTGCTTTATTTTTCTATGTTGCAAAGTGTTTCTTACAGGGCATATCTTCTGTGAAATTATTACAGGTGGTGCTACAGGTTTTACAATTTTATCTATCATTTGGATAAGCTTTCAGGGCTACTGCATTTCTTGCTGGCTGATTGTTTCTGCTATCCTTGTTTCTTTAATCATTAGTTCTTCTTTTTGGCAGGGGTAGGGGCTGACCACCCACCCCATCCCCAACTACCCATACTACACTCCTTTTATAGGGTAGCACGGTTGTGACATTTCCTGTAGCAAAGCAGGAAGAGGCGGATCAGAGGGTATCCACACAGTGACCTCATTTACAGGGGCACTAGTAATTTAACTTGTTATAACAAGTTATAAAAACAAACAAACAAAACACAAAATCAAACTTTTCGTTCATTTTCTTCCTTCTAATTACTCTGCCCAGGTTATAAACCCAGCAACTTATCTGCAATGGATATCATTAACTGCAGGTACTGCGGGACACTTTTCAGAAGGGCAGTTTACAGGATTTAGGGCACTGTTCTACATGCTGGGCCATTGGAGATCTAAGGGCTCAACTCCAAGCAGCATGGGCAGGATTGCACACTCAAACTGCATATTCAAGAGGAAATATATTATAAGAACCACCTGCCATTTCCCCAACATCCAACGGAAGCACCTCGACCACAGAGGGTAGTTGGTCAGGAGGTTGGCAGGTGGTTAGAGACAACATAGGTGCCCATCACTCGGTGCTCTTCAACACATCACCTCAGAAACCATATAAAAACTACAAACAGGTATCTGCCTCTATCTCCGAAATCAAACAAAGGGCAGAGGACACTGCAGAGCAGGACACTGCAGCACAGGAGCTAGCATAACAAAACTACGCCCCAAAACAGGAACCAAAACAAAAAAAAAGCAAAAGGAAATCCAAAAACTTCTGATCATAGGAGACTCCATGTATTGGGGAGTTGATACGTATCTCAACCAGGGGTAATGATCAGATGTCTCCAGAGTACATCAGCGTGGAGGACACTGACCACATTGCTAAAATTGTTCAGGAAGCAGGAGAAAACATTGACATGCTAGGACACATAGGGACTAACGATCTCGCCAGCTGGTCAGTTGTGGAGACCAAGCAACACATGACCAGGCTGGGTGACAAACTATCATCCATTTAATCCAGCATCTCCTTCTCTGAGATCCTGCCAGTCTGGGAGAGGGTGACAGATGGACGGAAGGTCAGAGAAGGGGACATGGGGAGCTAAACATGTGGCTCAAGGGCTGGTGTCAGGAAAAAGGACACAAATTTGTAGGAACTGGCAACAGTTTTGGAAGCGAAAGTTCTTTAATTTGATGGACTGCATCTGACTAAGGAGGAGTCAGTGCATTGGGGCAGAAGTTTGATGTCTTTGCAGAATATTTAAACTAGCAAATGGGGAGGGGTGCAGCACCCCTATACGTCGAATAGGAAGAACACCCTCCCCCTCAGCTGAGTGGTCAAACAGGAGTTCAGCATGTTTGTAGTTCATTTGCATCACCAGGTAAAGAAAAGGTTCTGCTCCCATATGACACACAGGGGAAACGCCGGACCGTGCCCAGCAACTCAACACACTGAAATCTGGCCAGTGGAAAATCATGTACACAAAAGCTCGCAGTCTGGGAAACAAGATTCCAGACCTGCAGGCAATAATGACAGAGGCTAAACTGGACATAGAAGCCATTAGCAGACATGGTTTACCAGTAACCACACTTGGGAGACTTCAGTATCTGGCTATGTACTGTTCAGAAGAGACAGAGGTGCAAAAGGGGTGGAGTGGCCCTTTATGTCAATGAAAATATCAAAGCTACAGAAATTCAGAATACACATAAGGAGCCAGAAGAACTGTGGGTCACCCTGGAAACAGGAAATGGGACAGCCTTACGAACTGGGGTTGTGTAAAGTCCTCCAGACCAGGGGAGGACATAGACATGTTACTGTTAGAAGATATACAAAACATGACAGCTAAAGGGGAGGTACTGATAATGGGAGACTTCAACATGCCAGATATAGATTGGTCAATCTAGCAGGGACATCTGCCAGAACTAGACACATGGTGGATTCCCTGCAGGAGGAGGGCCTTAAACAACTGGCACAACAACCACAAGAGACAGGGCTATCCTAGATCTAGTACTGACTGACAGGAAGGGATCACAGATATCCAGGTAGAAGGTCACCTGGGTGCCAGTGACCATCAAATAGTATGGTTCAATTTGGCCACTAGAACAAAATCATCCAATTCCAAGGCAAAACATGGGACTTCAGAGGAGCTGACTTTGATAAGATGGCCAACAGAGTTAAGCTAGCTCTGGCAAAAAGAAATACAGGTGAGGGGTATGAGCAAAGTGGGCAAGCATTAAAGATGCAATACTTGAAGCAACATCCCATTGTGTTAGTGAGAAAAGGAAGTGCAAAAAAGAAGGAAACCACTTTGGTTCTCAAACACAGTAGCAGAAAAGGTCAGAGCTAAAGGCTGGCCTTCAGGAAATATAAGGAACACAACAGGATGAAGATAGGGAGGCATACCAAACTTCCCTAAAGGAAGCAGGGATGGCAATAAGGCAGGCAAAGGCCCAAACCAAGGAAACACTAGCATAAACAGTAGAGAGGGAGACAAGACTTTCTATAGATACATTAGTGAAATGAGAAAGTCCAGAAGAGTATTGCTAAGATCAAAGGGATAATGGGGCCTTGTGAGGAGAAATACCATGTAAAAACATATATCCTAAATAGATACCTGTTCAATGGGGCTATGTTAAGTGATCGGGGGGTGGAGGACACACTGGTAGAGAAATCACTACATGGTATGGTTCACAATCAAAAATGGGAGGGAAGCTGGGGTACAGGTACCAAGGTGATTGACTGTATGCTAGTGGACATTAAAAGATGGTGGAAGTATGCCTGGGCACATGGCTGGATTCAATGAGTCTCTCGACACTAGTAAGAGTGGGATGTCATAAAAAGGAGCTAGCAGAGGCTCCAGGGGCATGTACTAGAACACAGAGCAAGAAAGGAAGGGCAAAATCACAGTGGGATGACTCCGGAGGTCAAGAGGGGTGTGAGGGCACTGACAGAGGCATTCTGGAGGTTGACAAGGTCAGTGAGGAAGAAGAAAAGGAGGTGTACATGAAGAAATCCGAGAGGCCACAAAACTAGTCAAAGCAGCCAATGCTTCCAGTGAGCTAATGCTGGCACAGGGTATTAAAAGTGAGAAAATATTTTGTTCAGATACATAAAGGAATGAAGGCACAAGGTCCAAATAGTGAAGATAAAAATGATGGTGGGGTGGTTGGAGAGAGGTCGGATCAGGCATAGGCATTACAGGAATACTTCTGTTCTGTATTCACACAAGAAAGAAAGCAGATACAACAGGGAAAGGGAGTGGTGGGCGGTGGGGAGGGTTGACAGATATGAGGATTACCGTGGACAGGGTACTGGAAGGACTGAGGGTGGACAAGGAACCTGGTCCAGACAGCATTCACCCTAAGGTACTCAAGGAGCTGGCTGAGGTCCTGCATCGCCACAGGCTGACCTGTTCAACACTTCCCTGGACACGTGATGTGTATGATGGGACTGAGGGTGGCCAATGTGGTGCCCATCCAAAGAGGTTGCCCAGATGATGAATCTGGAAACTACAGGTCAGTGAGCCTCACATCAATCATGGTGAAACGCATTGAAAATCCTGAAACTGAGTCTGGGGACCTTTTGCTTGACAATGGACTACAGGATGGGCATCAGCACGGGTTTGTCTGAGGCAGATCCTGGCAGACCAACCTTATTCTGTACCACCATTGGCTGACAAGTGAACTAGACAAGGACCATGCAGTGGGTGTCCTGTATTTGGATTTCAACAAGGCCTTTCATTCTGTGCCACATGTGAGGCTGGGGAAAGCTGGAAGCTGTGAGCATGGGACAGAATATGGTGAAATGTATAATGAACTGGCTGAGGGTAGGCAGCAGAGGGTGGTGGTGGGAGGGAACTGTCATCAGCAATGGCAGTGACAAGTGGGTGACAGAAGGATTGGTGCTGTGGCGGTGTTGTTCTATGTCATTCATAGCTGGTATCTCACATGGGATCCAAAGTAAGATCAGTCTGTTTGCAGACAACAAAATGTGAGCAGTGCTTAATGACACTGAGGTGTGGAAGGGGCTGCAGGATGACAAGACTAAACTGCAGAAATGGTCAGAAACATGGATGCTGGGTTTAATAAGAAGAGCAAGTTAATGCACTTTACAGCAAAGAACCAGGGATGGAGTATCAGCTGGTAGGGTACAGTTATGTAGCATCGTGGAGGGAAAGGACCTAGGGTACTTATACCGTGGAGCATGAACAACTATGGTCAGTGTAGGAAGGCATAGCGATGGACCACAAGATGCTGGGGTGCATACAGTAGCAAGGGGAATGTCTCCAGAAGTAGGAGGTAATCCTTACCTTGTACAAGCTCACTGGTCAGGCCACACATGGAGTACTGTAAGCTATCCCTGCGCCCATACCTGCAGAAGGATGTCAGACTGTTGGAGTGGTGCAGCATAGAGCAAAAGATGGCAGGGACTGGAGTTAGAGCCGCATCTAGGAAAGGCTGAGCGATCTACGATGATTCCATGGAGGAGAAGAGAATGGGGACATGATTGAGACCTTAAGTACTTGAAAGTGATAAACCAGACTCGAACAGAGGGATGTGCAATGAAGAAGAGGAAGGACATGAGATGGCACAGTCTCAGACTGGAGGGAAGATTCAGAGGCGGGAGGTAAAGAGTCTGTTCTTCATGTAAATGGGGTGTGCAAGTGGAACACTCTACTACAGGAGGTGGACTGTAAGACAGTGTGCAGCTTCAACAGTGGATGGGACAGATTAAGGGTAGGGTAAATCAAAGGAGGTGAGGATTGGGACGGCAGCATCACAATCAATACTGATGTGTCGGTCTGCATTTCTGTTTCATTAATGCATGCTCCCACATTTGCTTGTTATCCATAGGTCTATGTGTCTTGCAGCTTACATTCAATACATACACTGGACCCATGACATCTTGCAGAGGAAGATCGCATACATTATACCATCTCTAAATGCGTTTCTGCTATACGTGCAAATTGGCCCGAGGAGAATGGCCAGTACCGATGCTTCCGTAAGGCAGAGGCAGATGAAGATGAGGAAGATGAATGGTCTCAATCATTCCTTAATAAGCTCCACTAGATGTGACAGATCTGAGACGTGACCATGATTATGTTCACAGCTGAACTCTGATATTTTCCTTGTTTTTATGTCATAGCCCTTACTTATTTTTCTCACTGTTATTGTCATTGAAAAAGTGTTGGTTACTAACATGGTATGTAACATTTGACTTTCAATCAAGGTTATTTAAAACTTTTACATTGTGTTTCAACTGAAGTGTTGCTTGACATAACAATTCTTCTGCTCCTTAGGGTGTTTCTTAGCATTGTGAAGAACAAATATTACAGCCATGCATGTTCAGTGAACACTTGTTTAATAAAATGTTATGGTATGTACAAATACCAATGCAACAATCAGGTGTCATGTTTCAATGTTATCAACAAAAATTGTGCGCCAGTGTCTGAACATGGAAGTGTCATGCAAACATGGCTGACGGCAGTACACTGCTAGGGTGTTTAAAACATGGGCAGAATTGGACCCACTGGTTAAAAAATGTATGTCTAAAGAGGAACATAATGGTTCAAAACATTATCAGTGGCAGATTTTGAACAGTTAACGTTCCCTTCCTTTAGATATTGTTATATGGTAGGTATATCAGTTTGCACTCACTGGCAGAGGAAAGAGGGGTCAATTTTGGGCATGATGCAACTGTAGCACTTTGGTGCATGTTAGTGCTGTTCCTTGATGAACACATCTTTTTATGCCCCATGTGTGAATCAAGCTTGATGCTAGCAGTGACACAATGCCAACATGGCATCTCTGTTTCAATGCCCCCAAAAAGGTATTTGCTGCCATTTTGGCTAGCAACAGGAATCACACCACTGGCCGGGTGACGAGTAAAGCAAGTATGTAAAGAGTACTTCAAAGTTTTCGAGTCATTATTATAAGACTAATTAACAGGATCACTTCTGAAACAACAACTGCAATGCTGTGTGCTATCCTGGTGCCAATGCCTGAACATGGACATTAAAGAGCAGCTGACACCTTCAGGAGAACTTTAACAAAACATACTATTTAGACCCAGTTCAGCTTATATTTCACATTACTTCTGTATTTCCCTCACCATTGCTTATTACTGGGGTAATCTGCATGAAAACAGGATCTTTGCTCTGGAAGAGTTCATCTAGTCTTGTTGCTTGTTCCTTACCTAAGGTCATAATGCACTGCTTGTGACATCACAGTTAATCCAATGGCTACAGATTATGATGTCACAAAAGAGCATTATGATTTCAAGTAAGAATAAGCTGTAGAGACAGATAAATATAATTTATTCATGAAAATTTACTCAGTAAGAAATAATGGGAAGAGAAATCTATAGACTGCATACTGAATGCAAGCAGAAGTCCACCTAAATGTTATGTTTTTCAAAGCTTTCCTTGAGGTGTCAGCAGCTCTTTAAGTTACTGTAGGTGGTGCAACACACGGTGACACAGATAATGCAGGGTATTAGGTAATTACCATAAGAGAGGGAGTGAGTGAATTCAACACGTAGTCACTAGAAGACAGGGTAGATACGGACATATGTTAGAAACATTTTAGTATCTGCAGTGGATGAGCAAGTGTGGTACAACAGTGTCTGTTCAATCCAAAGTAAGTGAAGGAGAGGGCAGCAAAGGCCATGATATAACACTGAGTTCAGAAGATTCCAAATGACAGCACACCACTTTTGGATTGTCACAATGCCTGTATATAACTAACAACACTGTGCATGCCTAGAGACTAATAATGGTGGTGAGGATGTGAAATCGACCCATACAGTCGACAGTCACACATGATAGTCTAACCATGTGTGGTACTATGTCACAGATGACCGGGTGATGTGAATAGTCAAGGGCCGACATGGCTTGCATTGAGCATGGGTTAACTGTCAAGCTAACACATATTTAAAGCTGTTTTACAGCATTGCAATTCCATAGTTACCATCACCAACCAAGACAGGCAACGGTCCTGCCAAGTGATGTTGCACATGATGCAAGCCATGTTGTTGCTCATATCATCTCACCACTGTTTGCACAATGCTGTGGTCCTGTGAGACACACACAGGAATGAGTTGTGACAGGTGCAGCTCATCTAAGCTGAAGCTTAAGCACACTTTTACATGTTGATCTGTAAATCGTCAGTCAGTGTTCTGCATTTGCAGTTCCATTTTCAGACACCATTACATTGTACTATCCTTATATTTCATGCCATAGCTGTTCATTACTATAGAGGGTGATATGTTAACAAAAATAATGTGTCAAGTGGACACGTCAACAAAGACACAATATGGTAAGAATGTCAAATTAATAGACATTACAGGTAAACAAATTAACCATACACATGAAAGGTACTTGGAACCGTTATTGTCTGACATTCATTGGTGACATTCTCACATTTTGTGATGAACCAAACCCAGAGTGGGTACAAACATGGTGCAATGCACTACCAAATTGAAATTTGCAACGTAATCTCAGTAATCACAGCACTGACAGGTGAGAATCCATCTGTTCTTTGCCTAATAAACCAACAGTACCCCACCCCAAACCAAAACAGTGTTTAATGCATTTCAATGACGCCTAGCAAATGTCATTGAAGGTATAACACAACTGTAATATTGTAAAACAGCAGAATGGTAAACAACAGTGTACCACTGAAAACCATTTCATACGCACATTATAAAAGGTTGAAAGTCATTGGTTGCACAGTGGCAAGGTGGTTCAACACATGTAAGCTACTGTATTTGGTACTTTTGCAAATCTTGACCAATGTCTCTTGAGCAAATCATCTTTCTCTGGACATGGAATGGGGCAATGTTCTTTGGCAATTCAGGCTGTTTGATTTGTGGCAGGTTACTTAACTCTCCCTCCTTCAGTCGCATCCATGTCTTCCAGCATAACATCAAGAAACTTGTATGATTTCTGTTCATAGACTGGTCTGCTGATCCACTGCTTTGTAAGCTTAGAGAAAAGGAAGTTATGTTGCTGAACACCTTTGTTGAGCCCGTGCTGCAGGTGGCCACTGGTCTGTTGCAGTTTGAAGAGTAGTCAATCATTGCGAGTTCGGTACGCACCACCATGCCACCATAGGAGAAGTGCTGTCTTTTGGACAATATTTGTTGAGGAGTGAATGAAATACCTCTAACTTCCCCATGTGGCAAAACTCTGTTACCATTCCAATGTCTTTCAGTAGCCTGGTGTCCATCACAACCGATCTCAGGGCATCGTACACAGCAGTCTCCTTCTCAAGCCAACAAGTTTCCCATACAGTCTTTTCATCCAGGAGCGCATGCTCACACATGAAACACCAAACTGATGGCCCAGCTGTGAGTGTTGATAGTGTGTCCCAGGATGGACACCCTCCTACCTGGGTAGGGCCGCATTCCCCTTGCAGGTGGATGACGACCACCAGAAATGATTTACCATAGACCGTGTCCAGGGAACAAAATCCTGACAATGTCTCTGCTTTCCTTTGCTACTAATTTCTTAATGATTGATTTGGCCAAATGCCAAACATCAAACTGATGCCTTATTCAGGAGAATACAGTTCCTTTTATTTTTTATTTTTATTTTTTTATTTAAATCTCGGATTACAAATACTTTTGAGCTAGGGGTAGCTCATTTACAAAGTTCTACATCAAAGGAAAGGGATACAATAAGGTTGGGAAGTATAGACAACATTCATGGTATCAACAGAGGTACAGCCAACATTCGTGGTATCATCGGAGCACAGCAAGTCAACTGGTAATTAAGTGGAACAATGCTACACACTCAAGATTACAAGCAAGCATAGAAACCATAAGGTACATTTGAAGCAACATTGCTAATCAGAGGTGGGAGGGAGGGAAGAGTAAGGAAGGGTAGAGGAGATGAGAAGGCAGAGTCCAGATAGACAAGGAAAAGAAAATATGGCAGCCAGAGGCCTTGTCAAAAGGTGAGAGGAGGGAGGCTAAGGGAAGAAGTGGTAAAAGAGGGAAAAGGAGGGCGGATGAAGGGGAAGAAGATATGAGAGTGAGGACAGAAGGCCTGGCCAGAACCAGGAGGGGGCAGTGGGATAAAAGCAAGGAGAGGTAAGGGAGGAGGTGGCAGGAGGAAAGGGGAAATTGTTCTGTCAGGAGAAGTAAACAAAACAGGAAGCCAAGTTAAGATCCTCAGTGAGTGAAAAAGTGGTATAAGGATGTCTGCAGAATGGGAAACTAGGTGTAACAATCACAAGTGCTTTTGGTTAGGAGATGCTGATGAAGCATACGCTTAAATTGGGACAGACTAGAAAGACTGCTCAGTTGGTTGCTTAGATTATTAAACCACAGGGGCTCTGTATTGAAAGGATCGCTGGTATTGAGCAGTCCGACAGTGGGGTACTAGAAGGAGGTCAGAAACTGAGGTACGTGTGTGTTGAGTCTTAGGGGATTTATTTAGCAGGCAATCAATGCTCAGGGTAGTAATCCAAGTAGAGCTTTTTGGACAGGAGGCAGGTTTGATATTTGATCCTGTTATTTAGTTGGAGCCAGCCAGATTGAGCATATAACTCACAGGTATGAGTGAGGTGCAGCACCCGTACTCAACCTACAGGCTTTGTTCAGGCCACCGTGAGTTGTTTAAGAGATGGGAGGTTGCAGCACAGTACATGATTACACCATAATCAATGATTGAGAGGACCGAGCTGTGAACTGCAACCTTCAGGGCTTCTTGGTAAGAACTGCCTGTATCTGAAGAGGAGCCCACCTGGTATTAACGCTCTGGCAACATTTTCAATGTGAGGCACAAAGCTAAGGTGACTATTCAGGGTTGACTAGGTACTTGAAAAGCTGAATTTGTTCAAGAGCGCCTCCGTGGTTGTTGGTGATAGTGAGTTGATGGGCCTTAAACTTATTCTGAGAGGATGAAAACAGCCGGACTTTAGTGTTTTGTAGTTTAGCATTAGTTTGTGATAATTAAACCATCTCTCTGCTTCTATGAAGCCTTGTTGAATTGTTTTCAAGAGTGTTAGGATTCAGGTGGCTAGTAAAAGATGACCGTGTCATCTAATGAAGATATGCGGTTGCAGACAACTGGGAGGTCATTCAGGAAAATACTGAACAATAAGGGACCCAGGATTGAGCCTTGTGGTACCTGATCGGACGGCCCTCTGCTCCAAACTACATTTGATATCCTCACCCTCTGCAATCTATCAGTGAGGTAGCTCAACCATTTCAGGGTGCTTGGGGCAACACCAGTTTTGAGAGTTGGCTACAACAATGTGTGATTCACTGTGTCAAACGCTTTCATAGGGTCAACAAAGGCTGCACCTACAATCTTGCCTTGATTGATTGCCTGTTGTGTGAAGCTTGTGAATTCTAATAATGCTGTGGTAGTACTGTGCCCCTTTCTAAAGCCATGTTGTTGTGGGCACTGGATGGAGTATGCATCCAGATAAGCACCAAGCTGGTTGGTAACAATTCCTCAAGCACCTTGCAGAGTGGAAGGAGAATGGATATAGGCCTATAGTCACCCTGTAAGGAACGATCACCGGTTTTATGCACTGGAGTTATGATGGCCATTTTCCAGGCATCAGGAAATTGTCCCAGTGTAAGAGAAAGGTTTAGAATCTTAGTTATACTGTAGGTAGGAGAACTCGCCTAGGGTTAGGTTGATAAGCTTAAGGTCTAACCATTACTACTGTGTCTTGTGTTTCTAGGACCTTAGCTAGTAATTTTCTAATCAGGTTGCATGATACCCTTTAAAAAAAAAGGGGGTGCTCAGGACTATTTTCATCACAGTGGCATGTGGAGGGCAGCATCATCATCAAAAAGTCAGGTGGGAGAACACAGCTCAAATTAGTAAAAGCATTGTTAAAGGCATTAGTAGTTTCCAGAGGGTTAGTGGTAGGGTCCCATTTATGTTTAGCATTGTAGGCGATACTTTAGGTTTTTAGCCAGTGACATCATTTATATTAGACCAGAACCTTCTGCTATCACCCCAGGAGTTGTTAAGCATCCCCTATGGTACTTGTCTTTGCCTGGCCAGTCTCCCTTGTGCAGTTGTTTCTAGCAGCTTTATAGGCTTGTAGATCCTGCTGCTTACCAGTAGCTTTTGCAAGTGCCAGAGATGGTCCTGAAACTTCATGTGGAAAAGGAGCTCAGGAGTGATCCAGGGGTTAACCGTGCCAGAGACCTTAATCTTTTGAGAGGGGTATCACTATACAAGCAGTGTTGAAAACCCTTATAAAGTGACAGAGGCTACATTAACATCATTGGTTGAATCCAGGATGTTCCAATTTTGGGCATGAAGCTGTTGTTTTAGGAGGTCCAGGTGGCCCCTTCTGAGAAACCTGCTGTAGAGAGCTTGGGGAGAGGGATAAAGAATTTATTAGTCCAACTGCATGTGATTGGGGAATGGTCACTGATGCAGTCAGGGTGCAGATTACATTGGAAAGGTGGTTGTGTTGGTTAGAAATTATCCAGTCGAGGGTGGTGCTAGTCCCCATTTTATAGTTTATCCTAGTGGGTGTATTAACAAGTTGAGTTAGGTGAATGGCTGTTATTGCATCCTCAAGTGAGTTAGTCTGAGGTGACAGACAGTTTATGTCAAAATCTCCCATAATAATTTCTCCCGTGAAGGTGATTTTGTGAGCGGAAATGGTCAAGAAGACTTAGGAGACTAGTCGACGGGTCTTTGGGAGGTATGTAGACTGAGAGTACTGATATTGTTTATGGTGAGCCCCCAACAGCACTTTTATTGCCAGTGCCTGGGTATTGCCACTGAGATCAATTGGTGGCATAGCATACCCCTTTAGGGAATTTTTAGAACTATAGCATCCACCCCCATGTTTGGTCAGCCTGTCCAGCCTGAATATAGTGTATCCAGGTATAGCAATTGCAAAATCTGGTATTTTGGGGTCATCCATATCTCTCGACAGAATAGTATGTCAGGGTTGTGATGAGTTACCCAGACTTTCAGGACATCAATTTTGCTTAAAGGCTACGGATATTAATTGTAGCCAGTTTAATGGTACCTTGTTTAGGGTGCGCATTGCAGGTGGAGGTGCTTCAGGACCTGGATTAGAATAAATCTTTCCAGATAGCAGAAGTAGCATAAGGGCTATCCTGAGTAGGAGTTGTCGTTGAGCCTTGGAGAAACATTTAACCTTCAACCTTTGACATTAAGGAATAAAATTTGGGGATGTCGGTCAGTGGCGATTAGTCGCTATTTCAGTACCGGTAGAAATAAGTTTGTTTACAGCTCTAAGGAACCCCTCTTTCTCCATGCAGTTGGAGTTGGGAACTCCGTTACTTGAATGAACTGTGATTCAAGGATGTGGTTGCTACCCATGTCCATTAGTGTACTGTATAGTACAGTATTTGGCATTGTGACGGAAGAGTCACAACGCCCGTCACCAGTCACCGGAACCTTCCGCCCACCAACAGGTTCAATATTTTCACTTTTGATTCATCCAGGTGTAATGCACTATTGGAACATATACTTCCTTTGAAGGTGGAATACTGTGTCTGAGACAGAAATGGAACATGATGGAATTGAAGAACTCTGCTACCCGTGTGTAAGTGTTTCAGTAAATAGCAGAGCGGAACTGAAAAGGAGATTACCAGCACTCGTCTTTCTGAGTAGAGGCTGTGAATGCCACATGATCATGTGTGACTTAGCACAGCAGAACTTAGCGACAAACACTGCTCATCTGATGTATGCCTTTGTAATCATTAGTGGTAGATGGCAGATTGTACACCTGCATCTCAAATAGCATGAACAACTGAGTTTTGAACACTATGAGTTTCTGTTCGATGGCTACACTAGTGGTGGTAGGCATGTCATTCAGAATCCATCTCCTCAGAGTCTGATTCACTGAGCATGTCACTGTCTGGACTAAACAGTGAAAGCTCAGGCTCTATGCTTTGCTCATGTCTGAGGTGAGCTGAGACACATCCAGAGTATCTTGCTCTGGAACACTGTTTCAGACTTGACTGGTGTAGAGGTACATTGTGGCAGCACTCTAAATTGTGACTGTTTTGGGCCCAGATGTTCAACACTTCACTGTTCAGGGAGTGACGATTTCTTGGTCTCTGGTGATGGTGACAGACAGGGTGGACGAGAGTACCTGTGGTCCTTTAAGATGCTCTCAGTTGGTTCTGGCCACTGGTATGCAAAATCACAGGTAGACACCTGGCACTGTACTGCAATGGATGATTGCTCAATGTGAATATCTGGATATGAGCTTCTAGAATGTGGCCCATTGTCTAAGATTTCAGCTTGGATGATGCCTTCCTCACTATTGCTTTCAACTATGCCATAGCTGTCTGGCATGTCATTGGAATGTGTTGTCATAAGTGCTCTGCTGTCATCATGTGAAAGCAAGGCCATCACCTGTGGGTGCAAAAGTACATTGTCACAACTGTGATGATTCTACGGCAACTGATATGAATGGCAATTGAGACATATACAGTACTTCATAATAAGAGTGTAAATTGTCAGTACCCTGTGATACTTAGTTGCTGCAGTGCTGTGTCAGCAGGATGGTGGTCTTGAAAACCGATGGTACCACATCCATTTTCAGCTTCCGAATGGTCTTCATTGAACCTTTGTGGAGAAAAGAAAGAAACACATTTTGTAATACTCGAAGACAACAGAAAGTGAAAGTAAGACAGCCATGCAACTACACAGTGACTAATGAACAGTTCACAGACTTGAACATGTCATGACACAAGACAAAAATCAACTTATAAGCAACACATTAGTCATGCAGCACAATAGACATGTAACCAGCATCATCGTTGTTATGACATGTGTGCTCACATTTGGTAGAAGGTTGGGCACAATGCATTGTCAGTCACAATGGCAAGTCTTGGGGCAGATTCACAAAAGGTGCTCCCAGCACATCTGAGATGCGCAGCGCATCCACGACATGCACTGAATAATGATTCAGCAAGGGTCCCGATGTGCGGCACATCCCTGATGCCTGCTGTGTCTCAGATGCATCGCACAATGACAGTAATGGTATGCGGTGCATCTGGGGAAGACTGAGGAGAAGCGTGCCCCGCATACCGGAACATGCTAACATTCACAGCCCAAATCAGAGGTGCATCCTCGTGGCAAGTCCGTGGATGTGCCACCGAAAGATAACTCTAGTACAAAGAGACTTAAGTGGGTGGCCACCCACAGGCAGGCTGCTGTACTGCAGACAGGCATGGAAGCCTGCACACCTTGGCAGTCCAAGCACCTCCTCCAAGCAGCCCACAGCACTATACCACCTGTCAGTAGCTGTACATCCCCAAATCACATAACAGTAAAAGCCCTGGTGGCATAGTGGTCCCCTCCCTCTCAGGACCACCCTGCCCAACCCCACAGACAGTCCCATAGCAGAGGGCAGCACAGCCCATCGGACACTGCCATGGATGCCCACCGACTATGCTGACAGAGACTGACAGCCTACTGTACAGCAGGCACCGCATTGGTCATCCATGTTGACCAAGGGGCATGCAGTGCATACTGTATGCTGTCATTAGCAATTTGTACATTCTCCTTTGTGAATCCTGCCCTAATGTGCTATGTTGAATGTTATTGATATGCACTTATGGTGCCACTGAGTAAACATAATGGCCCGGATATTCAAACTCAGCCAGGCTGTGGTGCAAGCATGGACGCAGCTCAACTTGGCTGCGTGAGGATGTGGCCTGGGCGATATTCAAAGGAGCTGCGCCATGGCTCAGCAGCTTTGAATATTGCACCTTAGCCACCCCAGTGTGCATGGTGCAGTGGCACCGCGCCAGCAAGTGGCCAGAGTGGAGCATGGAGATGTGCTATCACTGCGCCATTGCACCATTCACAGCACCCGCGATATTCAAAAGGTGACATGCAAATGAGGCCATAATTTATATAAGGCGCACACATGGGGCCATTTGCATGTCATTTTGGCCCCATTGCATCCCATTTGTATGCAGGTGCACCAATCCCCGAGGACTTTAGCCTGGCGCCTGCCAGGCAGCAGCTGTCGAGACCAGCGCCCTACAGCCCAATCACTGGCATCTGTCTAAATAAGAAGATTTATTTCACACTATCCTAGTGGTCAGTGGCCCGCTGCTTGCCTGATCGCAGGCATCTGTCTAATAGAAGATTTGTTCACTGTCCTGGTGGTCCAGTAGCCTGCTGCTCACCCTATCGCGGGCATCTGTCTAATGAAAGAAGATTTATTTCACTATCCCTGGTGGTCAGTGGACCACACTCTGCCAGATCGTGGGCATCTGTAGTAATAAAGAACCCCCGTCCAATATCCCTGGTGGTCTAGTGGTATCCCACCTCTCCACCTGCCCACTGAGCTCCACCACCCCTCCCCGGTCAGCGGCGGATGGCTGCACCCACCCGCCTGCCACCATGCCACCCGCCGGGCCGACAGCTCGGTGAGGGCTGCATGCCCATGGTTCACGGTGTGAGCCAATGGGCATCGCCATCTGCGGCATTGATCCCAAATGGCGTGCGATGCGCGAACGCCCATTGGCGCACACGCTGAACATGGGCATGCAGGCCCGGCTGTCGGTTGGCGGGCGGCGGGCGGAAGTGGGGGGTGCTGCCACCCCGCTGACCAGAGGGGAGCGGGGTGGTGGGCCAGTGGCGGCTGGGAAGGGGGGGTACCACTAGAACACTAGGATATTGATGGGAGGGTTCTTTATTACTACAGATGCCCGCGATCAGGCGGAGTGCAGTCCACTGGACCACCAGGGATAGTGACACAAATCTTCTTTATTAGACAGATGCCTGCGATCAGGTGAGCAGCGGTCCACTGGACCACCAGGGACAGTGAAATAAATCTCTTTTATTAGACAGATGCCTGCGATCAGGCAGAGTGCAGTCCACTGGATCACCAGGGGTGTTGACAACGCCTTATTTACAAATGCCCGCGATCGGGCATGGGGGCACCACCAGGTTCAGCCGAAGTCGGTGGCCACCACAGGTGGCAGCTGCTGTGTAGCGCCTGCAATGAGTAGTTCACCTGTGGGTGGCCATCAGTTGTTCCTTTATTTTTGGCTTAACTTTGTGCTGGGGCAGGTAGGGGTTGTGCATGCATGGCTCTGCACATCCCAGGCTGAATATTGGGCTGTGCAGGTTATGCATGGACATCCCCCACCTGTGCCTGCATACATTACTGATGCGCTCCAGCGCATCAGGATTTAATGCCGCGACTTTCCTTTTGAATATCGCACAGGGTGCATCAGTGGCTGCACATGGCATAACAGTGTTGCACCATGCGAACCCTTTGAATATCTGGGTCAATGGCTCTTACCTTAGCAGTACATAGCTGTGCATCCAGTGAATTCATAGTGAACGATAGTGGTTGAAGGAATGGTGCAACGCTTGTGATGATGACTGTGTGACAGTGATTACATTATA
The DNA here is from genome assembly GCA_016271365.2 of Neoceratodus forsteri. NCBI lineage: Eukaryota > Metazoa > Chordata > Ceratodontiformes > Ceratodontidae > Neoceratodus > Neoceratodus forsteri. The sequence continues at coordinate 1,112,124,436 of CM028129.1, read as the reverse complement.
TGTGTCCCAAGAACAACAGTTATAGCTGCAACAATAGTAGATGGACATTATATTATGCCATGAACGATAACTAGTGTGATTCAGGTAACACGAGACATGAAAGACATTGAAGGTAATGTTAAGAGGGACTGACCGCACAGAGAATGGTGTTGTGAAGTGTGAAAACACATGTTGAAGAGGAAGAGACAAGTAAACTGTTGCAATGAAGCAGGATTTCTTTTGAAGAAGTTATCCGGTCCTGAAAATGTGGTAATGCTTCTGGCCTTCTGACAGGGGTGCCAGTAGACAATTTTCTTGATAGCTGTGATAATGCTGTGTAAGAAGATGCCACCAATGCATGTGATATCACTCATTATTGCAAGGTCACAGTCATGGAAGTAGGTGGCAGAAGTATCAGAGATGGACGCCATGTACACACACCCATCTGCCATGAGAGACTAACTGTGGTAACGTCTTCCACAGACTGCTACCATGTAAGCAATAACACATGGCTGGGTGTTGGTAGTAGTGAGATACCTGCATAGTGAGAGGCATACTTAGGCATGACACCACATGTCGTGCCTTCAGCCTATGGATGCTGGGTATGTTAGTACTACCGACATGAGCCATGTCTTATTTCTAATATAAAATGGGGCCATTGGCAACATTGAAAACAGAACATTCTAAGATTTTTCTTACTCAGCAAGAAATACAGTAAAATGTTGTTAGAGAATGTGAAATAATCTTTCCATGGATGTTCTTCACCTGTCAGTTATCTGTCTTCACACAGTGTGTGATTGTTTACCATAAAGTAGAACAATAGAAAGCTCAAAATGTTTCCAGTACTGGAATGACCTCCCACCACCCCACCCCAACACACACACACACACAGAATGGTCCAATGGAATACATAGTCTGAACGTTCTTCAGAGCGCCACTTCATATTACAGTATCTATACTTACTCTAAATGTTTTTCAACACCTACACCTACTGACAACCTCTAGGGTATCTTGACCAACTACTTTCCAGTCACCAACATATGAACATACAAAAGTGTCCTGAAACAGGCCTTGTGACCTAACGATTAGACTACAATGTGCAGGTAGCACTCATCTATCAGTCTCCTCCCCATCATAGTATCCCTTACCCTGACACAACCACTCTTGAAGCTGCCCACCATCGTACAAGACACCATTTCTGCCAGTGAGCTGTTCCACTTCTGCACCACCCTTTCCGTGAACAACTGTTTCCTTACATCCCTCTTAAATGTTCCACCTCTAACCAGCGGTATAGTCACTGTCAAATCCATTCCCTTCTGAGCTTGAAAATCCCTCCATGTTACACTTTATCCGCCTCAGGTACTTAAAAGTCTCAAATCATATGTTTCATATTTTATCATATGACATCCTCGTGGCCGGGGAACAGAGGTTATTGGATGTCTTTCAAGACGCTGCTCCTAACTCAGCAGGTGGGGGAACCACCAGGAAGGCGCTGGTACTGGATGTGGTCCTAGCAGACAGTGACTAGATTGGGGCCTGGAGTAAGGGACCCACTGGCGGAGAGTGACCATGCCACGGCCTGGTTCTGCCTGGACCTAGGAGGGGAGAAGGCTGCACAAAGACGGAGGTAACTGACTTCAGGGGGGATTTCAAGAAAATGGGAAGGATCCTAAGGAGCATTTGGATGGGATTGGGTCAGACATGGACGCTTGATAGTAGGTGGGAAATCATCAGGAGAGGGGTGCAGGATGCTACCAGCACCTGTGCAAGAGTAAGACGAAAATGCGGTAGGACCCGAAAATCCTGCTGGTGGACCAGGGAGGTCCAGGAGGTGGTGCAGGGAAAGAAGGCAGCCTATAGGCAATTCAAGTGCTCAAGGAGTGAAAGGGATTGATGGGAGTATGAGCTAATGGCTAGAAGGGCCACTAAGGTGGTGAGGGTGGCTAAGGCAATTAAGGAGCAGAACCTGGCCAGGGAAATTAGGAGAGGGAACAAGGGTTCTTTAGATAAATTGGGGAAAAATGAAGGGTGAAGGGCAGATTAGCAGGATTAAAACAGAGGAGAGATGGGCACAAGACCTGGGGGAGCAGGCTGAGGTACTAAATGAGTATTTCACCTCAGTTTTCACCAAGGAAAATGGGATTTCTGCATCATTCATCGGAGGAGACAGTGATACTGAGAAGGGGGACCCTCACGATCGGGCGGGTCTGGGGAGAGGGGAGGCATCACTGGCAGGAGGGAGGAAGACTAAGCAAGGAGAAGAGGTAGCGAAGTGGAAATCACAGCAGAGAGGGTGAGGGAAGCCCTCAGGTCCCTTAAGACGGAGAAAGCACTGGGGCTGGATAAATTACATCCCAGAGTGCTGAAGGAACTTCATGGATGTCCTGACAAAACCCTGGCGAGAGCTTTTACCATCTCTCTGAGGACAGGGTGGGTGCCCCAGGACAGGAAGGTGGTGCATATAGTGCCCTATCCACAAGGGGGATCAAGGGAGATGGCAGGGAACTACAGGCCTGCCAGCCTGGCATTGGTGGTGGGCAAGATGATGGAGGGCATTGTCAAGGAGGGCTGGGGGACCTGGAAAAGTCAGGGTGCCTGGACAATAGACAGCATGGATTCATCCCAGGAAAATAGTGTCAGACAAACCTTGTGAGTTCTATGACTGGGTGACAGTGCCTTGGACCTGTGAGACCAGTGGACGTCCTCTTTCTAGACTTCAGCAAGGCATTTAACTCTGTTCCTCACGTGGGCCTGTTGGATAAGCAAGGAGAAATGGGGTGGGAACCAGATGATCAGATGGATAGGCAATTGGCTCCAGGACCGGACCCAGAGGGTCATAGTTGGCAGGATAGTCTCATCCCAAGGAGGGTCATTAGTGGGTCCCACAGGATCAGTCCTTGAGCCTCCTGTTCAACGCCTATGTCTCTGACATAGGACAGGTATCAGGAGTGAAATGAGTCTCTTTGCAGATGACTCAAAACTGAGGCGGTGATGGATGGGGAGGAGGGTAGGGTGATCCTACAGGGGGACCTGAAGGCTCTGGAAAGATGGTCTAGAAAGTGTAAGCTGAGGTTCAATGCAGGAAATGCAAGGTAGCACCTGGGGCCAGAAACCGGGCCAAGTGTACACCCTGGGGAAGCAAATGCTACAAGTCTCAATGGCTGACAGGGACCTGGGGTGGTGGTGGATGTCAAGATGAACAACTCGGAGACTTATAGGAGGGCAGCCAGGCCAACAAGATGCTGGGATGCATCGCTAGGGGATCACCTGCAGAAGGAGGAGGTGATACTCCCTCTGTATAACTGCTTGGTGAGGCCGCACCTCAAGTATTGCATGCAGTTTTGGAGGCCATACTTAAAGAGGGACATTAAACTCCTGGAGAGGGTCCAGAGGAGGGCAACAAAATGATTTGGGGCTTGGGGACAGGGACCTATGAGGAGAGGGCTCGAAAGCTAAATATGTACACATTGTAAGAGAGAAGGGACTGGGGGGAGCATGATAGAGGGTTCTCAGGTACGTGAAGGGGGTAAATAGGGAGGAACAGTCAGGGTGCTTCGAAGGAAGGAGGAGGGGCCACTAGAGGGCATGGGTGGAAACTGGAGGGGAAGATTCAGGGAGAAAGGAGGAGGTGCTACTTCACTGAGAGGGTGGTGGAGCCATGGAATGTGCTGCTTAGGGGCTGGTGGAGGCAGAGGCGGTGGAGGGTTCAAGAGGGGTGGGACAGGTACAGGGAAGGGTTCTGGAAGCGAAATCCAACACAGCGAGAATATCTGGAACTGGAAAGGGAGAAGCCAGAGCAGGTAAGGGGCACAAGGTCAGCTCCCAAGGTGGGGGCTGACCAATGAGCAGACGCGAAAGACCGTTAGGCCTATTCTGCTGGTATTTTAGTATGTTAGTATATCCCCCTATCCATCCTTCATTATAATGTATACATATTCAGTTCTCCCAGACTGTCCTCCTATGACATTCTCTACAATCCTGGGGTCATCTTCCTAACAAATGACCTGTACAGGGCAGGATAACAACCCTCCTGTGAAGGAGATCACCCCTACTATGCATGGTACAATTTTATTTTTTATTCAGCTGCCTTCCTGCAATGAACAGAGAGCTCATGCTTCCTGTTATGATCACACCGATATACTTCTCTTCACTACTGCTGACCAAGTATACCTCATTGAAATGGTAATCCATCCCTGCTGCCAGGCACCAAACTGCATGACCTTGCAGTTCTTGGCACTGAATGCCACATGGCATATTTCCAACCACTCATGCAGGTTACTCAGGTTCTCCTGCAGCCAGTTCCACTCCTCATTGTCACGCATCATGTCACCCTGTTTGGTATCTTGTGCGAAAACTGATCTTACTCGGGATCCCTTGCAAGATATCAGCAATGAATATCCCAAACCGCACCGTGCCCAGTACAGATCCCTGTTGGTACCCCACTGACTGTGCTGTTGATGATGAGAGTCCACCACCACCCTCAACACCAGACTTTTCTGCCTTCATCTTAAGCCAGTTTGTGATCCATCTTACCATTTTGGTCAGGCGCACTACATATCACCCTCCACCCAAACTGAAATGTAGCAATGACTTAAAGGCCTTGCTGAAGTCCAAATACTGGACATCCTGGTCCTTGTCCAGCTCCACAACCTCCAATTGTAGTACTTGAAAGCTGTGATGATGACCATCCTGCAGACCATTGTCAGACAAGAAGATTAAAAGCCTGTCATTTAGCATTGTGTTCATAAGCTGCACACCACTGATGTGATGCTCACTTGCCTATAATTCCCAGGTTCACACTTTTGTCCACTTTGCAGTTCACCACCCTAACCAGTCTGGTGACCTCCATGGTGTTCTTCAAAACATATGGTTATCTGCCACCATCCCCAATGTACTGTACTTAAAAACACTCACCCTAGCTGACCTCCAATGTGTTACCAAAATGGATTTATTTGCCATCACCTTCTTATTCTGATGCATACCACATGACTCAGCAGCCTCCGTCAGACCTTCATTTATAATGTCCCATTCTGGCCTGCATCCATTTGTGGCTGTTTGCCTGCCATATGTCTGCCCAAATGACACCCATCTTCATAAAGTCCGCCACCCTAAACTGAATGACTGTCAAACCCATTGCCCTGTTTCCCTCAGATTGCTAAGTGAGAGCCAAACAGAATCGTGATCACTCTAGCAGGTAGTTCCTCCACCAGCAGCTCTCACACAGCTGCAGCATTGTGTAGTAGAAGGTACAAAGTCCCTCTAAGCGTATGACCATGTACCCGCTGTCTCTGAATCTGTCCTGAAATACCCTAAGAGGAACAACTGCATTGCACTCGTGGAGTATAGGGTGCCCCACTCCACCACCGGTACATTGAAATACACAAACAGCACTGTGCTCTCCTTCCTGCAGGCACTTCTAATTTTATCTGCTAATTCACTATAAGGTTCAGTACCCTGATCAGGTTGCATGTAACCAACCACCATTCTCAGTAGTCTATTATTCGCATGTCAAAGATGCATCAAAAAGTCCTTCTGTCCTCACTCCAATTCCTCCCTTATGCCCCTTATCCCTCACTTACATAGACTGTCCCTCTCCCTTTAACCCTACCAGCTATGACTATCCTGAACCCAGTATCATATCACAGTCATGATACTGGGTGGACCATATTTCCATCATGGCCCCAATATTCCTCATTCCACCACCAGAGAGCATGTGTGTATGCTACCTTATTCATGATTCTTCTTGCATTCAGTGATACCACCCTCCAGCCATCTCCTTTCCATCCCAACCCCTCCCAACTTTTCCCACCCTGTACCCATTCCCCATTGCCTTCTCACATAAGTAGAGGGTGAGATTACCAGGCACACTTTTCGGTCCACTTCCTATCAGTGGTCACCTTGCCACATCACATCCTACTTTAAAAACATGTTTGTTGGTACATATCCTCTATACCCTGCTTTACCACTCCCTTAAATCAACCTTGTAGTTTAAGTTTACATTGCTCACAATATGGGTCACCCTGCATGTGTCAATACCCTCCTTCTGTCACTGAGTAAGTATCTGGTTTCAGTCTTCAACATGGAGATCACCTTGTCCCATCTACTTCAAACATGCCACAACTGCCCATAACCTCTGATGTGACATAACTTTTCAGCCATGAGGCAAGGTCCTCTATCCACAGCTTCCTATCAGTGATTAGCTGGTGTACTGGCAGCATCTACAAGAATGATACTGATCTTCAGGCCTACTCACAAATCAGAGCCAGATCATAAACCCTCTCAGTACATTTACCATGTGTCACACCTGGTCATTCCTTTATTAATGCAAAACTATGTGAAGTTCCCTAGTACCACTCCTGGTATATTTCAGAACCAAATGACCTACACTTTATGACGTTATTCCTGCACTCACACCACCTACATATGACTATGCCTTTTCACCTTGCTTCCACTTGTGATCCATTTTTTTCCAAACTGCATGAACAAACCCGGGTGCCACACCTTCTTTATCATAGAATGCTGTCCTTCCCATAACACTATCCTGTAACCATCAGATATAATCATATGCATAGTATGCAACAGTTGTTTCCCCTCAATCTCTGTAGTTTATTCTCTTGTCTCAGACGTAGCCTCCATGCTATTTACCTCAAAGTGTGCCTGCTCTGTCCTCTTGTCTCCTTCTGCATGCCCACCATTAGTGATCATTACACTCTTCCTGGTACAATTGTCCTACCACAATTAACCTTAATCGATCTATTTCCTTGACATATCCCTCCATCCCATCATCTTTACTCATCATGAAGTCTGTCTTCGACTCCAATGGCACACATGCCTTCAGTCACATAACAGAACCCTACAAGTTCTGAGAACCCTTTCTGTCCAGTGACACTTATCTGGTCATAACTTGTGATATACACTACACACTGTTGACTCCATGACGGTCACATAACTCATGCCCTCACATCTTCATTAACTGCTGCCAGCATTACTCCTCTGAACTGGGACACTGTCTCATTACCACATCAGACTCTTTTTTTCATTCCTGACACCGCCTGTCCCTTTCATCTGTCCTCTCATGTGAGATTCACTACTTCCCTCCATAGCTCGAGTTGTCCTACACTGCAGCATGCAGTACCCAAATTCACTGTGTTGTAGCCTAACAACACAACAAGCATGATATCACAATAACATGGCCAACATGTTTATGGATGAACGCTGCACTTCTGTGACAGTACTTGTGGGGTGTAGGGTGAGTGGAGTTAGGCAATAGTATTGTGCTATGAGAACCGGGGGATGGGGGACCTGCAGATGGAAAACATGTTCCAGGATTAAATGTTGTATTGAGAAAACAAATTAGACCATTCTGACTGTGCCATGCACATATAGGTAAAGTTTTTCCTAATCAGACTTGGATTTACAGCCAGAGAATACCTATGCAGCCATGAATGCTTAGCAGCACACATTTTAGTGTGCCTTATAGCAATGTACTGTCATATGTATGAGTGACCTAATTAGCATTGTCACATAAGATGTTAAACCAGATGCAAAAACACCAAAACAAGTAATATAGTCAAGCAGGATACCTTTGAAAAAAATCAGCATCTATGAAATGCTCTGAGTAGACCACATTGTGCTTCTTTGGATCAAAGCTTTCTGCAGTGATGTCTGGACGATTGACAGCTTTAACCCACAGACTGTTCAATGGATCTGTAGCAGGGAAATGATGGAAACTAACCTTGTGCCCACACCTGGTCTGCCTGATGTGTTGGCACAACCTTGAACCATGCAAGTTGACAAGATCACTTCAGCATATATATAGGTGATCTGTCACCTTCACTGTAACTGAGAAGGGGGGGACATTTTGACAATCAGGTACCAATGAAAAGAAAACAGACACTGATAAAATAAAATGGCATTCTGTTTAAAGTTAATTGTATGGGACTGTACAGAACTTTTGCAAAGAAATCTGAGCGCTGGGGCAACAGAGAAGAGGACTGATCCTGCAGCGACAGAAAAACACTCCGTATGCACTCCACATGCTGCTAGTTCCACGACGGGAAGTGCAGGAGTTTGACAGGCAAGTACATGCGCACCAGTAGCACATCCCCAATGCATGCATGCTAATGAACATCACATTAGCATTTACAAATATGTCCTAAGAACGCGTGCAAACAATGCTCTGTGTGGTACCAAGAATGAAATGGCAGTACAGATTCACAGGAAAAGAACACACCAGTCATGGGAAAACCTGCAAAATAAAAACAATCAAATTAATCACAATGACAAATGGACACTACAGATTAGTACACTTGCCACAAGGGGGGCTAGAAAGGTAAGTGGGACATAATTTGGGCTGCTTCCTTTACAACTGAAGGTGGACAGCAAGTGGCCTGACAGGATTCACCCAAGAATTTAAAAGAACTAAGGGTAGAACAAGTGACACCACTGGCTACCCTCTTTAACAAATCATGGGAGGATGGGGTGGTACCTGAGGTCTGAGGAGGATGGATATGATTGCACTTCACAAAAGTGGAGCAAGACAGAGGCAAAAAACTACAGACCTGTCAGTTTGACATCTGTGGTAGGGAAAGTGATGGAATCACTTCTGAAGGAAAGAATTGTTGAGTACCTAGAGGCCAGTGGGGCACAGGACCCAAGGCAGCATGGATTCACAGCAGGAAGGTTGTGTCAGACGAATCTAATAGATTTCCTTGACTGGGTGACCAAAGTAGCAGACCATGGAGGGCTGTGGACATGGCCTACCTAGACTTTAGCAAGGCATTTGACAGTCCCACAAAAGATTATTAAGAAGTTATCCAGCCTTGGAGTGGGACCAAGGTGGTAGCCTGGGTAAAAATTGGCTGGACAACAGGATGCAGAGGATAATAGTAAACGGAGTCCACTCTGAAGAAAGGGGTTACTAGCCAAGTACCACAGGGTTCAGTACTGGGACTGGTCCTCTATAATGTCTTTATAAGTGACATTGTGGAGGGACTGGAAGGAAAGTATGTCTCTTTGCAGATGACACAAAGATCTGCAACAGGGTCGATACAGAAGGTAGGGTGAAAAGGATGAGAAGGGACTTGGCAAGGTTGGTGGAGTGGTCAAATGTATGGCAGCTTAGATTCAACACAAAGAAGTGCAAAGGTAAGGCTAGGCAAATTTTATTTTCTGGGCTCCCAATCCCATAGGATCTGGGTGCCTACAATCAGACATCAAGATATTAAAACACAATAAATAAAACATAAGCATTCCAATAAATACTTTAAATCCAAACACCAGAATGAGGGTCTAAATTGTCAGCAAAGATTTTAAGAAGCCATAATACAGATATCTCAAGACATTGTCTAAAGAACAGTGTCTAGGAATGCCAACTGAATAAAAAGTCTTGAGATGGGCTTTGAATGCCTCAACAGAGGCCCCCTTACTGATGGAGAAGTGAATTCCACAGGGCGGGAAGGTGACACTGAAAGCTCTGTCACCAACAGTTTTAACCTCGTCCTGGGAATAGCGAGAGAGAATACATATAAATAGCATATAGAGAGGAGGATCAGAGGGAGCGGATCAGGGCAGCAGGTGTTCAAGGTCCGACAGGTAACAGGGCCCAGTCCATGTAGGGTCTTAAAGGTGAGCAAGCCCACCTTAAAGAGAACCCTCCATCGAACAGGCAGCCAGTGCAATTCACGCAGCACTGGGGTGACGTGACAGTATTTAGGCTGTCCGTTAACAGCCTGGCAACTGCATTCTGCACTAGCTGCAATCAATGGAGTGTACCTCCAGAGATCCCGCAGTAGAGCGCATTACAATAGTCAAGTCTAGATGTCACGAATGCATGTACCAAGGTGGGGATGTCCAGGGGCGAACCAGGTGTTTGATCCTAGCAATATTCCTAAAATGGAAAAAGCTGGACCGACAATGGATGACACCTGAAATTCAAATGTCAATCTGCTGTCAAGGAAAACATCAAGATCATGCACCCTAGAGGAGGCCTTCAAAGGCACAGATCCCAGAACCAATCCAGTCTCTGCACCAGAGGCTGTCCTATCATCTTGCTGTTTGACTTCACCACCAGTACCTCCATCTTATCGGGTTCAGTCACAACCAGCTAGAGGCCATCCAGTCATTAATCTCGGCCAGGCAGTTGTTCAGTACATCTGACACATTGGATGTCCTGGGCAAAGAATAGATACAGCTGGGTATCATTGGCATAGCAATGAAACTCCAAACTGTACTTCCTAATGATCCCACCAGGGCAGCATATTCATGGCAAACAACATTGGTGAAAAGACTGAACCCTGAGGTACTCCACAAGACAGGAGGCTAGGGGAGGAGGAAAATTCCCCATCACAACCCTTTGCCTCCTGTTTGTGAGATAGGACTCAAACCAGCAGATGACTGTGCCAGCAAGTCCACAAAATTTCCTCAGGTGGTCAAGTAACACACAATGGTCCACCATGTCGAAATCTGAGGAGAGATCAAGGAGAATGAAATTGTCCCCTCACCGATCTCTCTGCGCCATAGGAGATCATTATACCCGAGCAGATCGGATTCCATACAATGCCTGGCACGAAACCCAGACTGGAGCGGCTCATAGATATCAAAGGCCACAGGTGTTCTCCACTTTAAGTACACTGGTCTGGGGATCTATTTTAGGAATAGCCTGGGCATAAACAGACAAATAATAAAGCTGTTACATGGTTATAAACAAGCTGAAAAATAACAGAAAGTACAGATAAACAAGTAGAGATTAGGATATAGTGTCAATAAATTGGTACAATGACTAAACAATTATGTTTTGTGAATCAGCATGGAAGAAAAGGAAACAACGGTGAGGTGTAGAGGTGGTTACAACCAGCTTAACAACATAGAAATCCAATCATGTAAGAAAATAGCTAAATTTTGTGTCAGCTTGGTCATCCACGTGAAGATGAAACTCTCTTACTATCAACAAGTTCTTTGAGTGTAAATATGTGGTGGGCATCCAGTTAGGATGAATCTGAATGTGGGGCGGTTAATAACAGAACAATCTCCAGAACTATACATGGGACAGCTTTTGCAAAGATGTTCAAAAGATTTGTTGGTGCTTTTAAAGTAATAGTGCAACAAAAGTGTTTTAAAAAAAACCCACTGGTTTCAGCTACAGTTATTAAAAATATTAACATACTTGTCAAATTTACTTTTTTCTAGGTACCGCCAGTGCTGTACACCATGATTTTTATTTATAATTTGCTCAGTCTTAACCCTTACTAATGCTACAATTTTTTTCTAAGCCAAATAAGGTGACCATCTTTTTTCAGAAAAATAAATTAAAACATTTTAAAATACTTAAATTTTGGTGTTACTAGACCATTTTACCACCAAATAAAACTGGATGAAGCCTGGAATCTTTATAGTAAGAAAAGGTAGGGTCAAAGTTTTGCTCAGTTTTGTTGTACTGCTGTTTTTTTTTTAATCAATAAGCATTTATTCACTATTGTCATCAACAATACAAAATAGATATGATTACCAGCAAAATGAAAAATAGACATACCTAATCAACATAAACTATGAATAATGCAAACATCTGTAGACTAATGCATAACAGCTTACAGGAAAGAAAACAAGCATTTGTCAATGCCAATGTTGATTGTGTTGGTCCGTTGAGCTCACTCACTGCCCTGTGTCACTCGCTCGTTCTGTTTCTCCCAGTGCTGCAGGCTACTCTTTGTACTGGGCTCCTGCCTGCGTTAGCATGTTTTCTGCCCACAAAGAAATCTGCAGCTGTCCTGACAACTCCGTTGAGGTGGGTCTCTCCTCCTCTCTCACTCGCTCATTCTGTTTCTGCGGCGCTGCAGGCTGGCCTTTGTACTGGGCTTCTGCCTGCATTGCCACCTTTTTGCCCACAAAGAAATCCACAGCAGTCACAATAGAGTCTGCTGAGCCTCGCTCACTCCCCTCTCACTCGCTTGTTCTGTTTCTCCTGGCGCTGCAGGCGTCCTTTTGTACTGGCTCCTACCTCTGTTGGCATCTTTTCTGCCCACAAAGAAATCTGCAGCAGTCCTGACAGAGCTCCATTGGCCTCACTGACTCCCCTCTCTCATTTGCTCATTCTGTTTCTGCCTGTGCTGCAGGCTGCCCTTTGTACTGGGCTTCTGCATGCATTGCTGCTTTTTCTGCCCACAAAGAAATCCACAGCAGTCCCAACAGAGCTCCATTGAGCTCACTCACTCCCCCCCTCCCTCACTCACTTGTTCTGTGTCTCCCACTGCTGCAGGCTGCCCTTTTTGTACTGGGTTCCTGCCTACATTGGCAGTTTTATGCCCACAAAGATATCTGCAGCAGTCCTGAAACAGCTCCATTGAGGTCGCTCCTCCTCCTCTCTCACTTGCTCATTCTGTTTCTGCTGGCACTGCAGGCTGGGCTTTTGTACTGGGCTCCTGCCTGCGTTGTCACCTCTTACTGTCCACAAAGAAATCTGCAGCAGTCATGGTAGACCTCCGTTGAGCTTGCTCACTCTCCTCTCTCGCACACTCATTCTGTTTCTCCCGGCACTGCAGGCTGTCCTTTTGTACTGGGCTCCTGCCTGTATTAGCACCTTTTCCTGCCCACAAAGAAATCCACAGCTGTCCCGACAGAGCTCCGTTGAGGTCACGCACCCCTGTCTCACTTGCTCATTCTGTTTCTCCTGATGCTGCAGGATGGCCTTCTGTATTGGGCTTCTGCCTGCATTGCTGCCTTTTCTGCCCACAAAAAATCCGCAGCAGTCACAATAGAGCTCCATTGAGCTCGCTCACTCCCTCTCTTAGTCGGTTGTTCTGTTTCTCCCACCACTGCAGGCTGCCCTTTTTTACTGGGCCTCTGCATGCATTGCTGCCTTTTCCTTCCCACAAAGAAATCTGAAGCAGTCCCAATAGAGCTCCGTTGAGCTCACTCCTCCCTCCCTCACTCGCTCATTCTGTGTCTCCCGGTGCTGCAGGCTGTCCTTTTGTACTGGGCTTCTTGCCTGCATTGGTGCCTTTTCCTGCCCACAAAGAAATCTGCAGCAGTCCGACAGAGCTCAGTTGAGCTCGGTCACTCCCTCTCACTCGCTTGGTCTAATCTGTCTCAAACACTGATTTCCAACAGCGACTGCGGTATTCTGTGCTAGAAGCCCGTATCGCATTTTGGCCAGGATGTGAAAAATGACAGCTGTACTGTTCATAGGAGGTGTGAACAAATGCCAGTGTTGAAAATCTGTTGTGAAAATATTACTAATTTGCAAACTTACAAGGGTGCATGGAAACTGCACAACAACGCTTATAACACAGTCATTTATGGAGTTTCATCACAAAATTTTCAACATAGGCATTTTAGGATCTCTGCTCATGAACAGTGTCAGTGTGATTTTCTTAATGTGTCCTGAACACTTTTTCCCACAGCGACCACGCTGTATTGGCGCTGGAAGAGTGAAAACACATTTTAGCCAGGATGTGAAAAATGACAGCTGCACTGTTCATTAGGAGGTGTGGAAAAATGGCAATGCTGAAAATCTGGGTAAAAATATTGCAAAGTTCGAAGGTATGAGCGTGCGTGGAAACTGCACAATGCACATTTGTAGCACACTCATTTTATGGACTTTCGTCACCAAATTTTCAACATAGGCATTTTAGGACCTCTGCTAATGAACAGTGTCACTGTAATTTTCATAATGTGTCTGAACACGGATTCCCACAGTGACCGCACTATTCTTTTTTTCAATTCAAAGTTTATTAGGTTTTAACAATACAGAGAATAGGACCAACAAATGAAAACTACAGTCATTCAGTACAAAACAATGTATAGGACCTGTTCCTCCCCACCAACCTTATCCCAACCCATCTCATACCTACCCACCACCCTACACAACACATTCAATAAAAACAGGTAAGACACAGGATTGAATATATGCTGGCATACTGAGGTTAAAGAGAATAAAGAGTATGCAGGGGATCACAGATGGTCCTATACTTCTTCAGCCTATTATTGAGACTAGCTATGGCTTTCTCTGTTCTGAGATTTTCAAAAGTTCCTTCAGCCATTCGGAGTAAGTTTTGTCTACACTGTCCTTCCAATGGTGCAGTATCACCTTTTGACAGACATGGAAATGATGGCCATGTGATATCTGCGATTAAGTACCAATACCTCAGAAAAATCACCCAGTACACAGACTTCTGGGGTAAATAGGGCATTCGGGCCCAGCAAGGATCTGTTCTTTGTTGAATGTTAGTCCAGAGTACAGAGACCTTGGACAAGTCAAAGATATGGAACAGGGAACCTTCTTCTTGGTGACAGCGGACACAGGTGGGGGACGTAAGAAGACCAAATTTAGATAACTTTTATGGGGAATAATATAAATTGTGTAATATATGGAACTGAGTAATGCGTAGTCTATCTTGGGTAATGTACTTATAGCAATTGTGCCATAAAGTTGCCCAATCTAAATCTAGAGTAGGAAATACTATGTACTAGTATGTTGAGGGAGCAAAACAGCCTGGGTAGGCCCAACTGTATAGGATCGCATAAGTCTTGGATACTGCCTATTGAGCACCTACCAATGACTTCAGTTCCTTTGAGAAAGATATATTAGCTGATTGTGGAGGAGTTAAGTCAAACACCTTCAAAATGAGATGCCTTAATTGAAAAATTTTGAAAACATTAAGGGTGGGGATATTAAATTTGTTTATAATCTCAGTGGTGGAGTGCCAAGAACCCTCCTCTGTCACAAAAGAAAGGTTTCCATCCCCTAGGTGTGGCAACCAATGGGCATTAAGCATTTTGTTATCTATCCTGAGCTTAGGATTGCCCCATATAGATTGTGCTAGGTCTTAAGTGTGCTTATATTTAAGAAAGAACACAGCTGGTATGAATCCTGACTGAGATTGCAATAGGGGTAGATTTTTAAACTGGAAGGAATAGCATTAGCTTTAATATATAAGAGATTAACTGGGGTTATACCACAGGCCCTAATATGTGTAACTCAGTTCTGAGCCAATGAGGTAGTGAAAGGAAGAGGATTTTTCATCAGGGAGAGATAGCCATCGAAGGTATTTGGTGGTGGCTGACAGTAGTAGAAAGGCCAAGTGAGGTAAACCTAATCCCCTTTAACCTTGGGGCAGCTAGTTTGTGATATGCTAACCTGGGTTGTTTGTTAGAGCAGGTGAATTTGTTAATGATACTATGAATATTATGGAACCAGGTAAAAGGCAACCAGATGTTAAGTAAATGGAGAGGATAAAAGAACCGAGGAAAACATTAATCTTGACTAAATTAACTTGCCCCAGAGAAATCAGAAGCTTAGACCATCTCTCAAGATCCCCAGTGATAATTTTCACTAAGGAATCCAAATTCAATTTCTGGGTAAGTGTTGGGTTCCTTGATATTTCTATACCCAAATACCTGAATGAGTCCTGTTTCCAGGAAAGCCCCAGAGCAGTGATAGAGCTTTTAAGTGCCTTGTGATTGAGGGGAATACTGTGGTTTTATCCAGGTTTAGTTTTAGTTGGACAATTGACTGTATTTTTGATGAGGATAACATGGGGGGATTGAAGCAGTTGGGTGTGATATTTGTAAAAAGGAGGTTGTCCGCATAAGCAGAGACCTTAATTTCATGACCCAGAATGGATGTTCCTTGAATCCTATTGCATGACATCAGTAACCAGATAAGGGTTCCAGGTATAAATTAAATAGCAATGGATAGAGGGCAGCCCTGTCTGGTACCGAACGATAAGGGAAGGCGCTCGATACCACCCTGTTGTCCATGACCCGAGCTATGGGAGAATGGTATAGCTGTTCAAAGCTGGAATTGTAAAGGAAACTTGTAGGTGTGAAGAGTACAAAACAAAAGTTCCAATCCACTCTGTCAAAAGCCTTCTCAGTGTCCAGAGAATCTAAGACTGCAGGAAAGGAGCATTTCTGGACACCGAGAGGACATGTGACAAAGTTCAGAGGTGGTCAACCGAAGAACACCCCTTTAAGAACCTACCTGTTCTGTGCCAATAAGCCCAGGCAATATAATATTAATATGGTCAACAATCAATTTGGTAAAATTTTAATATCCTGATTCAATAGTGATATGGGACGGTAGCTGAAACTTACTCTGGATTCCTATCTGATTTGGACAGCAGGACAATTAGGACTTCAAATAAAGAGGGATCTACAGATGCTCCTGACAAGATGTATTGGAACATAGGCAATAATAGGGAAGAAGTTGCTTGTGAAATTTTTGTAAAAGTTGGCAGAAAATCCATCAGACCAGGGATTTATCAGAGGGGAGACCTTGAATAACTCTGGCCAGTTCAGCAGAGGAGATCTGGGTTATAAGGACACTTTGTTGATCTTCAGAAAGAGAAGGTAGGTTAGCTGTAGCCAGGTATTCATCTAAAATTTGGTTAGAGGCGGATCAAACATGGGGCTATATAAATTGCTATAGTAATTACAAATTCTGTTACTATATCTGAAGGGGATGTTTTAGGGATCCATCTGTTTGAGACTGAATAGATGCAATGTATCTAGATGACCCTGCTGTTTAATCCTGAGTGCTAAAAGAGCCCTGCCTTTTCACCCTGATCTGAATAAGATGCATTAGTCCATAAATTGCAAACTCTGCTTTTCTCTTAACATCTCTAAATAAGCATCTCTTAATTTGGCTAGCTCCTGTCTGGTGGTATGAGGGAATGAGGGATCAAGGTAGCTTCAGTTGTTTGAATTTGAGAGAAAAGACTGGATTGTTTTGTTCCCTTTTTCTTTCTTTGAGCACATAAACTGATTAGGCTTTAAAGCACACCATTCTAGGTCTGGTCTAGAAGTGGACTTGAAATTAACTTTAATAAACTGTTCAATATGTTTAGAAAGGATTCTGACCAGTTCAGGGTCTTTCAGCACCTGGTTGTTGATCTTCCAACGTGTTGTTCTCGTAAGAGGGGTGAGAAAAAAGTTGGCAAGTTACTAAAGAGTGGTCAGAGAGGGTCCTGGTTTTAAGGAGGAAACTATAACACCAGGCATTAATGTATGGGATAACAGGATATAATCAATACGGGAGGCAGATTTGTGAACTGGTGAAGTAAAAGTGTAACCTCTTTCCATGGGGTTAAGTACACGCCATAAGCCGACTTGATCAATAAGCTCCGGAAGGCCCGTTGAGCTGGCGATAACCCTACAGGAGTAACCAGAGCGGTCTAGGGACGAGTCGAATACGAGGCTCATATCCCTCCTAGTATTATTGGTAAGGAAAGAAAGAGGTAAGAGCACCACCAGCTGCACGAAAACCCTGGTGAATCTACATTTGGCCCATAAATACTGCTCAACAGAATCTCTGTTGTTATATACTGTATAATGCCATGTTCTAAAACGAATCTACCCTGTGGATCCTTAACCATCTGGATGAGTGAAAACGGGATCTTTATGGATATAAAACCATGACACCACAACTTTGTGATGAACCCTCAGCTGAAAACACTTGTCCCACCTACTGTCTCCTCATCCGAGTGGCTTCGAATCCAATAAATGAGATTCCTATAAAAATATATCTTCTGTTGATAATAAAATAAATGCTTCAGTACTTTATATTGCTTCAATTTCTGCCTGACTTCCTTTACATTCCACATAGCGAATTTAATATTATTAGCCATACCTTATACCAAACATAAAATTAGCCAAGTAGTACAGAGATGGCATTGGAATTGCCAGCAATACAATCTTCCAGGGATCCATGTTGCAGCTCCTCCGTCCACCATCCCCAGTCCTACATATGTGCACACTATCCCCAAACCCACATGAAGAAAAATAATGAAATAGGATCAAACAGATCAACCCACTCTACTTTCCCTATAGTTATTATGATTGTGTTCTGCAGATCTCCTTTTCTACAGCTCCTCTCCAGCC
This sequence comes from Neoceratodus forsteri, assembly GCA_016271365.2. Taxonomy (NCBI): domain Eukaryota; kingdom Metazoa; phylum Chordata; order Ceratodontiformes; family Ceratodontidae; genus Neoceratodus; species Neoceratodus forsteri. The sequence continues at coordinate 1,112,106,580 of CM028129.1, read as the reverse complement.
ACTTTTAAATGCAACCAGATCCTATTCCTGTAATAGGAATTGAGGACAAGGAACAAAACCAACCAAAGAAAAAGCAAACACGGGGGGCTAAGATATGAAACCTAATAAAGAATAAAATCCTCTAAGCCCCAAGAAGGTAACATGCTAACATTGAGTTCGATGTTTTCAGAAAAAAAACTGTTTTATTCCAACAGGTTATTATAATCTAACATGCTGAGTAAAACATTAATACTGCTTGGTTAAATAATATTTGTCAGGAATAGCAATCCTCTCCCTATCTAAAAAAAAAACATAGGTCAAAGGTTTATTTCACTGTTGAGCAAATTACAGTCTGATCTTTTGCCAGAGCAGTAACTCAAACAAAAAAACTTGTGTTTCTAAATTCTAAATTGTAAACTTTTCTCTGCAAAGCATATATAACTATTTAAGAACTCTGAGAGCGACTAAGACTGTGACCTTGTTTCTGCTGGTATGTAGAACCATCAACTCCTGCAAAAGAAAGGCGTGAGTGCCCTCTATCGGTAGTTGAAAATAATAGTTTCTGCCTGAATAGAAAGACAGAGATACCAGAAAATTAAGAACACAAAGTTGGAACAACATAGTGGAACATATAGAGTACAAATAATATGGCTCTCACGGATATAAGCCAAATTGGTCCAGAAGTAAATCTGGAGATCCCAGCGATGTTGCTGATCGAGGAAAGTCAGCGATCTACTGAGGAAGCTTAAACCAGAAAACTCTGATAGTCCAGTTCAAAGTTCCAACATAGCAAGCCGTTTTCTCCATATATATGCATCCTTTTACAACATAATAGAGAAATTACAGTACCTTTGACTTATTGATTAATGGCTCTAAGGCATCTATCCACACAAAGTCAAGTGTCTCTAAAGAGGTCGGGCAAGGCTTCCTTGAGTCCTTTACATGCTACATTAGGATCTTCAGAACTATGCCAGGTGCTTTTGATTAACACCTGGAGCTTTGTGGGGGTATAACATATGGAAATGGACCCCAGCACCGATACGTTTGGACACAAGGGATGGAAAGCCATCCTCCATTGATGAATGGTGGCGGAAGATCTTGCGCTACTCAGATCTTAATGACCTCCCAGCAGACCTCTTGTATATCCTTCACTTTCGCTAGGAAATGCTGGAGCTCCAAATAATTCAGGAATTTAAAGATGAACAGTCTTGGGGGATCCAGCTAGTGGGGCAACCTGAGTGCTCTATGTTGCCTGCTCGATCACATATTTTGAGCCATATGGAGAGGGCCCAGTGATTTTTTCTATGAACTTTGTATGAAAAGTGGATCTTGCCCTTCTTCAGCCTCCGCAATCCGATGAGGACCGCATTATTCCTGTGGCTATGGCCCTCCAGATCCTCTATTTTGACTCCATTTTAGTGATCTTTTGCCTTGTGGATACTATCTCGGGTCAAATTTGTTGCAGCTTTTTCCAGTGAGCTGATCCGAGCTTCTGGATCCGTAGTGCATCAGGAAATGTCTTCTAAAGCATTCAAGATAGTTTTGATCTCCAAAGTGATTGAGCGAAGCTCATCTTGGAATGGTCTGAACTCTGCCAAGAAACCAGCGAAGGTAAGTGGCTCTAGATCCAAGGAATGGCTACTAATGTCAGGGGAGTCAGCAGTGTGAGAGGCCCTGGGCTTCTTTGGCCCTTTCTGCAGTGTTGCAGGCGGTGTTCGCTTAGGTAGAGCTCTCCATAAGCTGATCATAGTACAATGGTGCTAAAGTCTTTTGAACCATTGTAGAAAGCTTATTCAATTATATACTCGGAAAGTTAACTGATAAAGTGATCAGGTGGCTGGATCGAGAAGTTGGAGCTTTCACCAGGCTGTCTGCATCACGTGGTCTCCCCACAACTTCTGCGCTGGAACCGCGGAAAAACATTTTGGCCAGGATGTGAAAAATGACAGCTGTACTGTTCATAAGGAGGTGCAGAAGAATGGCAATGTTGAAAATCTGGAGTGAAAATATTAATTCACAAAGTTGTGAGTGTGGCAAACTGCACAACGCATGCTCATAACACAGTCATTTTATGGAGTATCATAACCAAATTTTCGACATAGGCATTTTAGGACCTCTGCTCATGAATAGTGTCACTGTCATTTTCTTAATCTGTCCTAAACACTGATTTCCCACAGCAACCGTGTTTTCTGTGCTGTAAGTGTGAAAACACATTTTGGATAGGATGTGGAAAATGACAGCTATACCGTTCACAAGATGGTCTGAAAAAATGCCAATCTTGAAAATCTGGCGTGAAAATATTGCAAATCGCAAGTTACGAGCATGCATAGCAACTGCGCGGTGCAGCTCATAAAACAGTCATTTTTTGATTTTTCCCACCAAATTTGCAACATAGACTTTGAGAGCCCACCTCATGAACACTGGCACTGTTGTTTCATTAATCGGTCCTGAAAGGGGATCTCCACGCAGTGACCGCAAAATCATCTTTCAGGGTCAAATAACCCATGACAGTGCCATAATTCATGAGGAGGGGTCCCAAAACCCATGTTGAAAATTTGTGTCAAAATCCAAAATGCCTGCGATATGTATCAAAAGTTGAAAAACCCTATTTATTCCATTGTACAACTTACCGGCATTTCCTCAGTTCATGGGGTCTGCTTTGAAGAGTGCAGATGTGTTCCTGGTCCACCAAGATGGTCATGCCAGACTCCAGAGGTAAGTATGGGGTGTGGGCAGCCAGGGTGTGCAGTGGGTGGGTGTGAGTTGTGGTAGGGGGCAGGGAGACCGTGAAGGAACCGTTCCTTTTTTTTATTTAGTTGTTTAACCAGGAGTAGCACTAATAATAATAATAATAATAAGTTTATTTATATAGCGCCTTTCAGCATACCAAGGAACTGAACATATTGAACCACAACATCAAACACAAGCCAACACATATAAATAAATTCATATCACATTAACAACCATTATTAAAATCAATTAATAAATATGAACAAAATTCAACAGAATAAAATTATTTAAACATCAAAACGGTCAAGCATCCAAAAATGCCATTTGCCACAAATAAGTTTTCAGATTTTTCTTGAACTACTCCACAGAGGTGCCTCCTGTAACTGGCGTGGTAGAGAATATGAAAAGCTCTACTGCCAGAAGATTTCAAACTCACTCTGGAACCTCTAGCAACCCTGTCGCCGGGCCAGCGCAGCGATCGCCAGGGTAGTAAGGACCAGAAGTTCTTTCAAATAGGCCAGACCCTGGTCGTGAAGGGCTTTAAAAGTCAATAGAATGACTTTAAAGGTGATCCGCCATCAGACAGGCAGTCAGTACAGTTCACAGACAGCACAGGGGTAATATGGGAGAAACCATTTGTTCCCATCAAAACCCAGGCTGCAGCATTCTGCACCAGCTGAAGGCAGAGGATTTCAACCCCAGAAAGCCCTAAAGTAAAGGGCGCCAGTAGTCAAAAGTGAGGACACAAAGGCGTGACCAATGTTGGTAAAGAGTCAGATCGAACAAGGCGACCAACCCTGGCGATATTCCTAAGATGGTAAAGGAAGTCCTGAACAACCGACATCTGAGACTGTAATGTCAGCTTGTCATCTAGGACAATCCCAAGACTATGCACCTGTTCAGAGGATGAAAGTGACACGCCACCAAGAAATATTCCAGAAGGCGTGCCGCCACGTAACCTCTCTGTCTGACCCCCGGTCCACAACCAAAACCTCTGTCTTCTTTGAGTTCAACTTTAACCAACTAGAATCCATCCACCCTGGACTTCCTCAAGACAGTTATTAAACATTGTGAGTGCTCCATCCTGGTCAGGTGCAAAAGACAGGTATAGTTGGGTATCATCTGCATAGCAGTGAAACCTCAGCCCATACCGTAATAATGTCTCAAGGGGCAGCATATAAACTGTGAATAACATGGGTGACAGACACAGAACCCTAGGCACACACAACAAAGGAGTTGGGCCAAGAAAAAAGACTCCGACACAACTCTTTGTGATCTCCCAGTAAGGAATGAGGTGAACCATTGTAAAACAATTCCGATATTCCACAAATTAGCCTCAGGCGTGCTATCAACACCAAGTGATCCACAGTGTCAAAGGCTGACGAGAGATCATGGAGAACCAGAATGGAACATCTCTTCTGATCTCTTACCCTCAGAAGATCATTAAGCACCGAACCAGCACAGTCTCGGTGCTATGCCTTTACTGATACTGGATTGGAAGGACTCTGAGATATTGTGGATGGTTAAATGGTCTTCCAATTGGGCAGCCACTACCTTTCTCAATAACCTTCCCAATAAAGGGAAGGTTAGAGATGGGTCTGTAGTCTGAGAAACAATCTGGGTCCAAGGTAGCTTTTTTCAAGAGAGGTGTCACCACCACCTCTTTCAGGGAGCTAGGAAACTCACCTGACTACAAGAAGCTCCAGACTATTTGCACCAGGACTGGACCGATGATATCAATACAACCCCAAATTAGAGTCAGTCCAGGGTCCAAACTACAGCTTGTGGAGCACACTATGGATGATCCTCATGATATCCACGAACTCAGGTCGACCAAATGAACTCCAAGAAAAACAGGGTATTGTGAACTCACATTGTTCTACAGCTTCACCCTTAGAGATTGCCAGACAAAAGTCAGCCCTGATGTCTGCCACCTTAGTTGCAAAGTAACAGGCGAGCTCTTTGCACTCTAATTGTGTAAAAGCTCGAACTTGTAGACAGGCTGGGTTGCACAGTCTGTCCACAGTACGAAACAGCTGAGCCAGTCGATTCTGTGCAACTGCAATCTCCCTGGACAGGAATTCTGCCTTCTACGGGTGATTGCAGATTGATAGGTGTAGAATAATGTTCCATCAATCTAAGGCAGTCGGTATCCAGGGCAGACCTACGCCAGCAACGCCTAGCCTTGCCCGTGTCTCTGCATCTCCCTCAGTGTCCCATCAAACCAAGGGACCTGGGGTGAAGGATAAGGGTGCTCACAACAGGAGCAATAAGATCCAGGGCTGCCATAATGGCCTCTACTATAGGCTGCCACCAGGGTCTCCAGATTACTGCTTGTCAGCCTGCGGGATGAGAGGTCAAGGACCGCCGCAAGGCCTTGGAAGTAATATTCTGTAATGGGCGGTACCTGACCATCTCCACAGGGGAAGGCCTTCTTAGAGGAGTGCAAAATTGAACCTCACAGTGTAGTGGTCTGACCAGGTGACTGGTTCCACCCCATGTCGGATGCATCAACCTCAAGAGGAAGACTAAGTCCAAAGAGTGTCCAGATTTATGAGTAGCAGTGGAAATTACCTGTGTAAGGCCCAAAAGACATTAATTGGAGAGTAATTACCAAATTGCGAGAGTTCATCATCGACCAGGCGCTGAAGTCACCCAGAACCATCAATCTGGGCGACTCAAATGACATGTCAACAAGTCTGCTACTTCCTGTAAGAAGTGTTTCCTATCTCCGGGTGGACGGTAGATGAGAACGATTCAACGCCTACACCTGCTAACTGTGCACTCAAAGGATTCAGCCTCACCCACTACTACATTTGTGAGGCCCAATTCAGTCTTGAAACAGACTGCAACCCCCTCCCTGTGGTCCAATCTCAGGCGGCGCCTATCTCACATTGTACCTGCTGCTATCATAGCCTCACTATGGGCTGAAAGTTTTCTACAGGAGTGATCTAGTGCAAGGAAGTTAGTGACTTGCTCAGGGTCACACAGTATGCAAGTGGAAGCTGTGGGATTCAACCCAGGCCTGGTCTGCTGGATGTCACCAGATTTGCAGCTCAGAGCCTTAAACCACTGTGCTATACTGCCTCTCTAAATTAAATTTCCACAGGAAAAAAATAAAACATCACGGGACTGTTTTTGTTTTACAGGGGCATGTGGCACGCTGGGGTGAGCTCCCAGCATGCCAATGGAGTCTTTTTGGGGGCAGCTGTAGCTGATGAGGATTGGGCACTCTCGTTGGCACACAACAAAAGGGGGTTACATTATGGTGATGGGGATTGGGCACCTGTCGGCACACAACAAAAGTGGGGATAGATAATGCCAACAGGAGTGGGCTCTGTTGGCAATATCAACCTTGGGGCACTGAAGCCAATGTAGGTTGGGGCCCCATCAGCAAACAAACTCAGTGGGGGCACATGCTGCAAGGAGGATTGGGCACCCTTGGCAGGGGCTTAATATTGTTTGTGAACATGGCAGCAAGCTACCGCCATGTTCACAAAACAGTATCACTGTAACAAGTTTCTGCCCGGCAATGATGAGTCACTTCCTCATTACGGTGAATGGCTTAGCTGTAATGATGAGGTAGCCCTGATTGCAGCGGCTGTGAAACTGTACAAGGTTGTGGAACGCTGGCTGAACTTGTGTCAGCAGCAGCATGCCACAGCATTGGGGAAAGTGGCCAAACCTTTAAAGGCTGAGGGGCTATTGGCCACAACAGTGCCACACCTCCACAACCTTCTTCTGAAAGCTGCGCAATATGCTTCTTGCACATGCATGCAATCAACATAAAAAATGAATATATCAATAAGAAGTTGTTTAGTAGTATGTAACATTTCAATAGAAACACAAATAATAAATAACAGTTCATAAAGTCTAGTGTTTAAACCAATGAGGAAATATATTCCAACTAAATGGATTGTGCATCATTCCCTACTAGATTGCACTGTTGCTTTAAAGAGAATTGTGACTAGTCCTAAAAATACTCTAAATGCCATCCATCCATCCCTACCTGATAATCAAGCTTCATGGAAAAGGAATAATTCAAGGTCATGCTTCAAAATGTTCAACATGCCCTTGCCTTGGTAATCCATGTTTCTGTTAAGGAGAAAAATAAAGCTGTGGCATTAATTAAATAATTAGCTAATAAAGATTTTGAATTTGATGATTGCCTGTTCAAAAATCTATTAAAGGAGAAGACTCCTGTATATTTATGATTTGAATATGTGTGATGTATTTATTATACATTACATCAAGTACTATAGATATGTCAATAAGAGATCAGTCAGTTCTTCTGTTGCAACACATATCTAGAGTCTGAGGCTCTGACGCAAGGTAGTAAAGTGTCAAGCAAACCTCCATTTACATGCAAATGAGTCACGTGTAATACAGTGCCTCCCATTCTTGATGTCACTGCAGCAACAGTGCTGAAGAAAACATAAGGGTATCAGTGCTGTCTATCCTGATTTTATTTTAAGTATCCGATGGCTTAAAACAGTTCTGTCATGCAACTCACACAGGGAGTAGTGCTTGTAGCCTTAATACTGTATGTGTAGAGCAAATAATACATGTAATAGTATTTCATTCACAGGAAACAAAATCTATATTTTGTACTGCTCATTTCTATCTGTGAGACAGTTGTAACATACTATGGAGAACAGTAGACTGAATCAGTCAATCAAGCAGCTAATCAGTCAATCTGTATTGAACCAGGTGAACACCCTTGAAAGATTAATTTACAAAGTGGGCCTGGCTGGTTTCCCAAAGAATCACACAAGACTGAATTCCTCCTATGCACAAATGATACATACACCCCTTTCAGCAGCCTGAAAGTGGAAAGCTAGATCACTTACTTTATAAAGTGTATTGTTTTACATTTCAAATGCTCCTTAAATCTGAGTTTCTGACTGGAACTACCAAGACACATAATGTATATGATATGGGAGGAATGAGCTAAGCAAATACAGAGCACTACAAACATGGAGACTGATTAGTTTCTTTACCTACAACAGTTGAAGTGTAGCATCTGATTTGTGAGGGACATCCTACTTCAAATGTTGGCATTACAAAGTGGGGAGGGGCTGCCACAACTTGTCCTCAGTACCTTCAAGGTGAAGTGTAGCTCTCTATCACTGCAAATGATTTACAATGGGAATGAGGGCACCTTTAAAGTCATGGACCTGAGGGCCATCACAATTCCCAAGGAGGTTACGGAACTTGTTAGGGGCCAGAGAATAAGGGACTCTAGTAGGATTTGAACCAGAGTTTCCCAGTTCTTGTGCCTGTGCTTTAACCACTAAATTACCATTCTTCCATATGCTGCAGCTGATGCTTTCCTGGTAACCAATTCCTTGCTATAGCTGAACTCTTTTATTGCCTTACAACAGCCATTCAATCACTGACTGCCTAGCTACAAGGGAAAGTGGCATATTTGCAAGATTGTTTCTCACTGCTGGTGTCAATCAAAACAGAGAATGCTAACACACACACAACATAATACAACAGCTGTACAATACCACTTAAAACTCTTGTACCCAGAGTCATTTATTGGGTAAACTGTTTTGCTAACAGAAACAGTAACACAACACATACAGGCACTTCTTTACATGAATACTGTATATACCTCAAATCAGTGCAAATCACGCTCACATGGTCCTAGTCCCTATTAGATCTGCACTTTAGGATGTACGCAACACTTAAAGGGTTCTTCCATTACTCAAGTGGGGAACTAAACATGGTGAGTTTGGTTTACTGGTGGAACTGAATTTAGTGCAACACAATTATCTGTTGCTCTGTGACATCATCCTCTAGCAACATTGATGGTAAAATGGAGGACAAACACATTGATAACTTCTGGGGGCTGTATATTTTTATTTATCATCTAGATCTGGACAGCAATAGGACTGCTGTCAACTGGAGGAGCACACAACAGTTACATATAAGGAGTTGGGAACATATTGGTGTGAGGCTATGGGAGACTACCCCTTTAAGAGATTATTAAAAGGACTACTGTCTTGGAGAAACACTCAGTGCAGTACAATATATTTAATTTAGATTTTCAAAGTTTACCCCATATGAGTGACCATTAACTCTTGGTCTTCTGCATATCGACACTGCAGAAACCGATTTCACTTCTGGGGACAGAGGCACAGTCACACTCATTTCATTTGCATACACTATTGAGAGCAGTGAAATACTGGGACAAATAGTACCAGTGTCAGACACAAAAATTCACAATATGTTATGGAGAGAAGCCAAATCAGATTATTTTAAGAAAGCAACATTTCAGATGTTTCTCTTATTTAGATAAATCCTTAGTTAAGAATGGGATTTCTGTTATATTTGAATGCTCTTTTAGCAGTGTAAGTGAGATTAATGCTTACTTTAATCTTGTATGTACCAGGTCGAAAGACATGGAAACTTAATCAGATCTAGACAGAATTAATTCTTTTATGATACTGCGAATATGCATCAATCAAAAATGAATGGGGATTAGAATATTACCTAAAATTATGCCTAAAGGGGAACACAGGAAAAACCGTGCAAGATTGTGCATGCAAATGAATAACGGTTCTATCTGAGCAAATAGTAATAATGGTACCCGACAAGACTGAAAAAATTTGGGATACGATGCAACTTCATTTTTCAACACTGACTTTTAGAGCGTCCACTTTTATTGGCCCTAAGGAAAAAGGGTGTTGATTCTTTTCTGCTCAAGACAAATGTTATGTGGAGTAGTGAAAAGATCAAGTGGTTAATGTCCAACACGAGGGACACTTTATTGCATGCTTTAGCCCAATTTACCACAGGTGCAATGAGAGCTGTTAAAAGCTGATGCCATTCTGTCTGCATGAAATTATCCTAGCCTGGTACCTTTCTTTCTTTGCAACATTTTGCATGGATCCATCTCTAGCTTATGGATTATACACGGTACATATGGGCCCAGATATTTAAAGGGTTGCACATGGTGCAACAGTGTTGTGCCATCATAACCCACTGATATACCAGCGATATTCAAAAGGAAAAGTCGCTGCACAAATCCCAATGCGGGCGCATCAGTAATGTATGCAGGCATACAGGTGAAGCGTGCCCATGCATGCCTGCATAACCCGATATTCAGCCGGGATGTGCAAAGCCATACATCGCAACCTCTACTTGCACCAGCACAAAGTTAAGCCAAAAAAGGAACAACTGATGGCCACCCACAGGTGAGCTGCCGTGTGCAGGTGCAACCACGACAGCTGCCACTCTGGGAGGCCTCGAATCGGCTGCACCTGCTGGCAGCTCCACGCCCGATCGTGGGAATTTGTAAAAAGACTTCGTCTTATATCCTGGTGGTCCAGTGGACTGCTTTCTGCCTGATCGCGGGCATCTGTAATAAGAAAAACCGGTCCAATATCCCTGGTGGTCCAGTGGACGATTTCTGCCGATCGTGGGCATCTGTATTAAGAAAAATGTCCTCCAATATCCCTGGTGGTCAGTGGTGCCCCCTCCCCACCCCACTGAGGCTCACCACCCGCTCCCCGTCAGCGGTGGCGGCAGCACCCACCCGCCTGCTGCCCGCCGCCCCAACTGACACCTGTAGGGCTGCACACCATTGGTTCTGGCGTGAGCCAATGGGCGTGCAACCATATCATATTATTATTCAGATATGAATGAATCATTCACATATCTGAATGTGTAGTATAGAGCAGTTGCACACCCATTGGCTCACACTGTGAACCAATGGGCGTGCAGCCCTACCAAGGTGTCAGTCGGTGGGCGCAGGGTGCCATATGGGTGGTGCTGCCACCACGCGACGGGGAAGCGGGTGGTGGGGCCCAGTGGGCGGTGGGGAGGGGTATCACTGACCACCAGGGATATTGGACAGGGTTTTATTCATACAGATGCCCACGATCGGCAGAAAGTGGGTCCACTGGACCACCAGGGATATAGGAACTTTTTATTCATACAGATGCCTGAGATCGGCAGATAGAGGTCCACTGACCACCAGGGATATTGGATAGGTGGTTCTATTCATACAGATGCCTGCAATCGGCAGAAAGTGGTCCTCTGGACCACTGGGATATAGGACCTTTTATTCATACAGATGCCTGCAATCGGGCTGCAGAGGCGTCGGTCCCCGACGGCTGCTGCCTGGCAGGCGCCAGCGCAGAAATCGTCGGAGATCGGGCGCACCTGCATGCAAATTAGGCCATAATGACATGCAAATGGCTCATGTGCGCCTCTTGCATAAATTATGGCCCTTTGCATGTCAACTTTTGAATATCGTGGGTGCAGTGCATGGCGCCAATGGTACTTGTAAGCGCATCTCCATGCTCACTCAGCCCACTGTGCCATGCACATAGGGGGTGGCTAGGTGCCATATTCAAAGCTGCTGGAGCCATGGCGCAGGCTCCTTTGAATATCACCCAGGCCACACCCCTGCACAGCCAAGTTGAGCTGCACTCCAAGCTATGCCCACAGCCTGGCGAGTTTGAATATCCGGGCCATGATGTATTGCTATCTGACCATTTGATAATGTTTCTATTGGATTTTAACTTCTTAGTGTCTGTATATGTCTTCTGTATTCTGCGATTTTTATGTGTTTTACCAATAGCTTTTGGCTCACCATAATAAAGAACAGAACTGAACAGAAAATATACCTACAGTATAGCCTGGAGGTTAGAGTAATGAGCTGTGAATGACCTTGGTACATACAGCAGACCAGGCCTTGGTTGGATTCTCATAACCTGTAAGTGAGTCACTTAACTGCCCAGTGCTCCCAGGTTGCCCCTGAAAGCAGTCACTTGTGCCTAGTGGGCCTTACCTGGTTACCAAAGACTAAAATAAAAAATAAAATAAACATAAGGATACTGTAAAATGCAAAGTTCTCTGATAATCAAGATACTTTACAATGAATTTTAAGTGGGTGAGGGAGAAAGGAAAATGGAAAATGGGAACAAACAAATAACGGTTGGTTGGGAGGCCCCTCTCTTATTGCAAGAGCACCTGCCACTGGGGAGATTTCCTCCCTGCCCAAGGAACTCTGCAGCAATTGGAGAGATTCCCCTTCCTTATTCTGGGTACCAGCAGCCTCACTGCAATCTGCAACTCCACTCACAACATTCAGATTCAGTGGCTCCACATAAGATGCTCCTACAATTCAAGCATCTGTGGCAGCTACAATCAGGATACAGCTTAAAATGTACAGTACAACAAAGCTGAATAATGCCAACAAGCACTATAGTTCAGTACAGCAGAATGGAAAGTCATTTGAAGGACACCTGATTGGCAGCTGTCAGACTATCACATCACAATTGAAATGGCAGCACACAGGCCAAACCCAGCCAGCTTGAGATTCTAGTCCTGGACACCACCCCATAACAGCAGCCACCATTTAGCAGTCACAGCAGTACAGGGCAGAACAAATCCAGACCTGAACACAGGGCAGCACATTTCTCCACCACTGCCACTGCAGTGAGCAGAACAGATACAGTCCTAAGCACCAAACAGTACATTCCCTCCAAGCTGACAGAAAATCAAGGAAGCAATGGAGTGCCTACATATGGAAAAGTGAATGATCAATGGGTTCACACTAGAGCTGCGTAGAATTTTCAAATTCTGCTTCTGCCAGAATTCTGCAGAATTTCTGAAATTCTGCCTAATTCCGTGAAATTCCATTAGAAATCCAACATTCTGAAAATGGAATAAAAAAAAATAATTGTGGAGTAGGCTGGCCCTGTGTCATGGGGGCTGAGGCACTGGATGCCTCACCTACTGCCATGCTGGTAGCTCAGGTTTGGAACTGGATGCAGGTCGCTTGGGGCTGGCCAGTGGACAAAGGGTTGAGCATCTCTAGAACTGCTCTCCTCCTCGTGGGGCAGGGAAGGTATACATGTCCCACTCAGTGACTTCCACTTGGGGAATCTAGGTGGCCATGCAGCAAGACACAAGGGAAAAGAGATCCCACCAGTGGATGCTAGGGGGTGTTTCCGTGGAAGTGGGGTACACACAAAACATCATTGCATATAGTGAAGCCCTATGGGATGAAAAAGCTGGTGGAAGAACCCCAAACTTGGCTAGATAAAGGCCTGACCACCCACCACAGGTCCCACATCAGTGATTGGGCACATCCAGAGGATCCTGTGGAAGAGGACAACCAGAGTAATGGTAAGTCCCAGAGAAGTTGGGTGATGGAGCTTGTTGAGGGGACCAGATGGGGTAGGCCAGTGAACAGGAGATAAATTACAATAATTAAAAAAAACTGCTGATTAGTAATCCACAGTTCACATAAACAATGGAATGCTTTTCAGCAGTTTATATAAACCTATATTTATTGATTTTAATATTGCAATAGATACAAGCATAACCCGTTAGACAGTGCACAGATTCTATACATATAGATAATAAAACAGTCAGTATCATTGACACTCCTAAGATGTTACTTCAATGGGAGTTATCTTTAATTTAACATCAAGGATAGGTAATATTCCTAGGGCCATTTGCAGCCATGAGAGGAATGCATTACAGATCCAATCCATTTTCCTTGAGCATCAGCTACCCCTTTAATAGGTGAAAAACTTCCCTTGTCCTTTATCATAAGTAACCCAAAATAAAGATTCCTCCAACAATTCCACACCTCTACTTTCCCATGACCTAATTAGGTCAGTAAGTACCATTATATAATTTAGAGAAAATGCCAAACAACCAGAAATTATATGTACTATAGAACGACATATCATCTAGGACCTTAATACAGAGTCTTTTAAACCATGCATACACTAGCTAACGTCAGTCGTGAGAGAAAAGCCTGTGATAAAAGTCGTTACTGTGACACAGACTATTAGCATTTTGCAGGTTAGAAGACTAGTTGGTCTTTAATAATTAACAACTGACTAACATCAAAATATCTAACAGACCAGGCACGTTTTAACAATTAAAAGTTTTTTGTTGAAATGTTAGAAAAAGTCCACCTGTTCTCTATAGTCCAATTGTCTTGCTAGATCATATCTTGTCAATAAGAGACACAGTTCATGTGTTATTTTCATCTTCAGACTCTGAGTCGGTTCCCGTGCTCCATAGTCAATCTCTGTTTTGGTTAATAGCTCTGCGTCCACTGGGTCTCCAAAGTGATACGTTTTGCCCCATATGTTATCTTCAGACTAGCAGGCATCAGAAGTACATGATGGACCCCAGTTGCCTTAACTTTGCACAGACCCCATCGAAAGCCTTGTGGCGCTGGCGGTGGACAAACTAAGGTCAGGAAAAATATGTTTGGCTTTCCTTGCTACAGCGAAGTACCTCGTCTTCTGGCTTCCCGAAGAACATAGTCTCTCTCCTTTACCAAGCTCAGAACCGTTAAAACAGCCCTGCTCTGTGGATGCGCTGGATCGGTATGTAGCCGGGCTCCTCTAGCATTCACCTGGTAGGCTCGTATAATCGTGGGCGATGTGTCCAGTTGTAAAGTTTGTGCAGCCACAATTCGAGAAAACCCCCAGGCCCTCTCCTTCCGACTCCTCCAGTAAGCTCAATATTCTGATGTGGGACGCCTGCACCGTTGTCAAGGTTTTCCAGTCTTCAACGTAGAAGGTGATTCTCCTTCATGATGCCTGCTGTTGCAATTGCCTTCTCAGCTTTATTAGTGGCCCTTTGAGCAGTATCATCCACAGTTTGTATCCTTGTTTCCAACACGGTCATCCATGTTGTAAATTTGTCTATCTTTTATCCAAACCCTTAATGGCTTTCAACAGCACAGCATTTGAGGGTTGAGTTAAGTTAGCATCGGAAACTCCTTCTCCGCTCCTTCTTGGGGCCTGCATGAGTTTCTTTTGGCCTAGCTCCTTCTTCTCTAAGTCGTTACTTTATTGTGTCCCATCGTGCTAAGAGAGACTTTTTGGTATGTATGTGATCCGCTGTAGCTGTTAAATCCTCTTATAGTATTTTTAAAATAATTATTAGCACTTTTAGCATTTTCCAATGTAAATCAATATCCATAGTGTGGAGATGTTAGTAAGAGCTGCTGTCCACTTAGCTGCTGGCCATGCCCCAACAATTTATATAAACTGCAGATTCATTTTCTCAAACCATGGAATAATAATCCACAAACCATATAATCTGCAGTATTATTCTGTGGTGTATATAGAAATGCTTTCAGAATTCAGCACAATTAAAAAAAATTCTGAAAAGCATTTCAGAATTGGAATTGTCATTCCATCCAAATTCCATTGGCAGAATTCACATTCGACACAGCTCTAGTTCACACAAAAGCTAACATGCATTTGTCAATGCCGAATGTTGTCTCACTGGCATTGGCATTGGTAGTGCAGGAGTTAGAGATGCATAATAGGAATGGCAGTGAAGTATTGAACTGAAGTCTACGCACCCCTCACCCAGCAGAGACTGACATGTGTTGGGGTGTGCCTTTGGGTCCAGCAACTACAATGCTTACACCATTCTCACCCTGCCCTGCAGACACTGACAAGGTGTCGTGGTGTGCTGGGGGCCTTATACTTATGCCATTCCATAAGGAAAGACGAGGCAGGCACAGTATAGTAGAACGGGGTGAACTTTAGGGCTGAACACTGCAAGGCAGACTCGATGCCTGTCAGTGGCTGCAGGGTGGGGTGGGGGTGGGGAGTGGAATGGTGTGAGCATTACAGCCAGTGATCCTAAGTCACACCCCTGACACCTGTCAGTCTCTACAAGGTGAGAAGTTACAGTTGGAAACTCTAGACAGTAGACATGTGTTGGTATTTTCACTCCAAATTTTCAACATAGGCTTTGTGACCCACGTTATGAAGAGTGGCACTATCAGTTTGTTAGCGAAGGTAGTTTTGCACAGTGGCTATGCCATTTGGTGACACAGAGACGAAAACACATTTTGTGCAGTATGTGAAAATGACAACTGTATTGTTCATGAGGAGGTATAAAAAATTACAGCGTTGAAAATCTGGAGTGAAATATTAAAATTGGTGAAGTCATGAGCATGCCTAGAAAGTATGCAACACACGTCCGTAGCAATTATTTTTGAGATTTTTTAACCACATTTTCAAAATAGGCATTTTGGGACCTCCTTCATGAACAGTGGCATTGCAATTTTGTTAATTTGTCCCAAGCTGATTTCCCACAGCGACCATGCCATTGTCGTCACACTCGCGAAAACACATTTTGGGCAGGATGTGAAAATGACAGCTGTCTGTTCATAAGAGGTGTGAAAAATGGCAGTGTTGAAAATCTGGCATGAAAATATTGCAAATTTGTAAAGTTACAAGGGTGCATGGAAACCGCGCAACACACACTTGTAACACAGTAATTTTATGGACTTTCATCACCAAATTTTCGACATAGGCATTTTAGGACCTCTGCTCATGAACAGTGTCACCATCATTTCCTCAAACTGTCCTGAAAACTGATTTTGCACAGGTATTCTGCGGACGTGTGAAAACACATTTTGGACAGGATATGTAAAATAACAGCTGTACTGTTCATGAGGAGATGTAGAAAATGGCAATTTTGAAAATCTGTAGTGAAAATATTACAAATTCACGAAGTTACGAGCGTGTGGAAACTGTGCAACGCGTCATAAAACAACCATTTTTTTTTTTTTCCACCAAATTTGCAACATAGGCTTTTGAGAGCCACCCTCATGAACAGTGGCACTGTCGTTATTAATCGGTCCCGAAATGTGATTCTGCACAGTGACCGTGGAAATCACCTATCGGCACCGTAATAACGCCATGACAGTGACTGAATTCATGAGGAGGGGTGCCAATAACCCCATGTTGAAAATTTGGTGTCAAAATTTCCCAAAATGCTCAAGATATGCACCAAAGCTGAAAAAACCCTATTTATGCCATTATACAGCTAACGGCATTTCTTCATTTCGCGGTCAGCTTTGAAGAGTGTAGACGTGTTTGGTCCACGAAGATCATCTGCCGGACTCGGAGGTAAGTATGGGGTGAGGGGGGTGTGGAGGAAGGCAGGGTGTGCAGTGGGTGGGCGTGGGTTGTGGGAGGGTAGGAGACATGAGGATCTTCTTCTGTTTTACAGGGTAAAAAAAAAGGAACATTGCGGGGCGGTTTTGTTTTCAGAGCATTTGCACGTTGGGTGGGCTCCCAGGTGCCACCTAAGTGTTTAGGAGGGCTGCTGTAGCCGACGGGATTAGGCACCCCGTCAGCACATATCGAGGGGCATTATGCCGATGGGGAGTAGGTTCTGCTGTCGACAAAAGAAACGGGAAGGGGGTTAAAGCTGATGGGAATTGGGCCCCCATCGGCAAAGAAAGACTGTTGAGAACGCATGATACCGAGGGATTAGGCACCCTCGGCATACATTTTAAATGTTAAGGGGTCATTATGCCTCACGAGGTGGGCTCCCGTCGGCAAAAAGTAGGTTGGGGCACTCTGCAGGCGCTGTCACCAGGACAGGCACATCAGGAGGACGTGTTATTGTGATGCATACCACAACTTTATTGTTCCTTACCACTCTGTGTACCCATGGTGGATAAGGTGCATAACAGTTCTTCACTCACTTCTGCTTCCTGGTCACCAAGCAACTACTCAGACAGCCAGAACAAGCTACACCCAAGATGATTTCAAAATAGCTGGGCTGTACTTTATTTCAATGCCAAGGCACTTCAGGCCAAGCTGGAATGGAAGAGCACTCAAATCTTGTAATTGTGTCCTGGACAGTATGCACAGTAAACCAAGAAGAAACAGCATACACTCAAGGTGTCAAATAATTCATTAAATAGGTTCCTATACTTAGAAATTAAATCCCCCCACCACCACCAGTTCATTGCATCCAGGTGGTTCTCTAAAAGCAAACATGATGCCTTTTGCAGCAAATGTCCATACAGCAAATTCATGCCTCTTCCAGAATAGAGGGTCAGCAGTGCAGGGGAGTGAGTTTGTATGGCTCTGGGCAACCTCTTTTCCCACTTTTGAGTCATTTTAGGATCCCTGCTTGGACAGAATTCAAGTTCTGTGCTATTGAAGGATCTGGTTCAGATGTAAGTCCTCGGATGGCAGCTCTGCCTGGTTATTTGCCATTCCATATCCCTTCAGAGACAATGGTCAAGGCTGGTGCACATAATGACCTGGTGAGACCTGGAACCTTATGTCTGGTAAAACCTAAATTGGTGAGGCAAGGCACCACAGCACTCTGGTCCATGCCTGACTTGGGACCCCCTGAAGACCAACTCATGGCAGGCGGGCCATCTGGTAAACTGGACTCATATGGACTGTACCCCGGCTCCAGTTCAGACCCTCCTCTATCCATGCTCAGTCACTATTGAGGCACTACTGGCCAGCCAGCTTCATACCTCCTCCTTCAAATCAGCACCATTAGCACTCCTCCCTCTACTAGACTTCCTGTCTAGACTCCCGCCTTCCAGGTGCTCCCACAATATATATCTACCTTTGCTTGTAGCATACCACTCTTTCTTGTCTCTTCCCCAGCAAGGGAGCCTCTGGCATATCTAACTCAAATCCCCTGAATATGGGGGCTGGGTTATGTCCTATAATTGTTCAGATCCATAATGTCAGCTCTTTATGCAATGGATAGAAAAAGCTAGGCCGTAGTTGAAGTCACAAGAGGCTGGTGCTAGTGATGGCAGTGACCACATGGCATTAGGAATGAATTTTTGACCCTCAGAACTATGATTAAAGGGAAGGGGGTCACAGCACTTACAGAGTGCATTCACTGCCATACAGAGACATTTAGCGCACAACATGTCGTAAATTTTGGTGGCTTCCATAAACTACTTTTTACAACTGCTTGAGAGTAAGCCAATTTCAACTCTGTTATGGCTAATGAGGAGCAAGCATGGGACCTGCTCTGGTGAGGGGTCAGACTGACATCAGTAGTACACTAGGAAATGGGGCTAAGAAGGGGGTTCTCTCTGGAGGGTGGAACTAGCAGAGCCATTAGCAGAACTGTTTAATGAGACTCTGAGCACAGGAGAGGTCCCAGAAGACTCACAGATTTCTTTGACTGAGTAACCAGAGGGTGGACCAAGGGGTGCAGTTTGATGTGACCTACCTTGACTTCAGCAAAACTTTCGATACTGTTCCACATAGAAGATTGATTGATAATCTGGGTAGGAAGTCGGCTCGTCCAGACAGCGGTTGGATTTCCGCTTGCGGCTGGCGACCAGGTTTGAGCGGACTCGGGTGGCTGGAGAGCGGCCGGGGAATAGGCTCGAGCATCCCACGACTGCTCGCCTACTCCAAGGGAGGAGGATGTGGCTCGCTGTCTGGTACCCCTGGCCGGAGGCAGAGGAGACCAGCAGCAAACTAACACCATGGGCGTGGTGAGCGTCGGCTCTGCCCCAGGCGTTCGTGGCACCACGCCCCTGGGGAGGAAAAATGGAAAATCCGGCCTCCTGGTCTGCTGGATGATGGATGCCTCACCCTGTTGGCCCAAGATGCCCTGACACCTCAAACCCACCTCAGCAGCACTTGGGACTGATGCCTAGTCGCTGGTTGGCCCTCGGCGTCTTCCCCTCGGGAGGGGACCCACCCGCAAGGGATATGCCGGGCCACCCTGGGTTGGCTGCGATCTGGGGTGTGTGGGAGGGGTCAGGGTAAGGGGTTGCTGGAAGCATGAGCAGCCGGAAGGACTGGCAGACCAGGAGGCAAGAAGGAGGGATAAATAAATAACACAAAAGAAAATAATCTGGGTAGGCTCAGAGTGGGTCAGAGGTTGGTCAACTGGGTGGCAAACTGGTTGGCAGGCAGAAAACAGTGAATGGTGATAAACAGTAAACAGTCAGAAGAGATGCAAGTCAGTGGCTTAGCCAGCAAGCAAAATGGAGTCTTAATCGTTTCGTGCGCTAATCCAGAGCTTAAAACCGACTATTCTCCATCCTAAGGAAGAGCTACTTGCTGAACATCAGATAGGAAGTTGTGAGAAGATTTACATCTTCTGATTTCTTCTTCCTGGAACAAATAACAAACTAACTTGTTGGCAATTTCCTGAGACAGGGGCTGACAGACCCGAGACAGCATGGCACACTCATCAAAAGAAGGTGGAGAGCCTTCCATCAGAGACAATGTTTGCCTCAGTATTGCAGCAGATGGACACCTTAATGTTGGCCACCAACAATGCTATGAGCACAATTCAGCAATTGGACGCCAGACTGGGAAGCACTGAGCACACAGTGGAAGGGCACAAAATGGTCTTTCAAGGGCACTGTGCCCACACGCAGGAGCAGGCGACCCAAATTAAACAATTACAAGACAAAAGGACGATCTCGAAAATAGGAGCCATAATAATCTCAGGCTGCTGGGCTTTCTGGAGGGTTGCAAGGAGGGCAGAGCTGTAAATTTCCTCCAGCAGGCCCGTCTGGAGCTCCTGTGACTGCCACCTACCACCCTAATAGTAATCAAGTGTTCTCAAGATCCCTGCAACAGAAGCTGGCTGCTAGGGACTGACCCAGGCCCATTCTAGCCCTTATTCTCAACTTTGTGGAGAAAGAGGCTAGTCAAGCGAAACCTGGTAAGCTGGCACCCTGACATGGAGGGGCACCGAATAATGATTTTCCAGGATTACTCACGTGACCTGGTCATTGGGAGGAAGGCCTACACCAGGTACGCATCGCCTCCATGACCTGGAAGTCCCTTTTCTCTTCAATACTCAGTGACCCTAAAATCACACATAATGGTGCCTCTCATCAGTTCTTTACCCTGAGTCTGCAGTGGACTTTGACAATGCAACCTGGCCTCCATCTAACCACCGTAGGCATAGCCCGCAGATGAACACCTCCGAAGTCCCACGCACCTCCTTCCTTGACCACCGATCCCCTTGAAAATGGACCAACACCCACCACAGAGAGAGCAGAGCGATCCACTGGACCCCAGAGATAGCTGGAAGCTCGCCACCCCAAGGGCTGCAAATGACTTCCCTCTGTCTCCTATGCTAAATGGGACCATCCACAGGACAGAGTCAAAGCCAGAGGAGCCACGGTGATGACTGAATCACCGACCCAATGCATGGAATTTTCCAGAGCAAGTGTATACTAGCCCTATTTCTCCCAGAATCGTTTTGCTCTATTAGACCCGCAGGATCAGAGCCCTTCAGCTGAGCTCCATACCGAGATGGGACTTTCTGCACCAGACCCAGACAACTTCAAGGCTGATGAGGTACAGAACTCCTGGACTGCCGCCTTGGACATTGCACTGCTGCTGGTACCCATGGTAATTTCACCTCAGTACATGGGCCTAATCTCAGGAATGGCACAGTTGAAGCAGAAGATTCCAACAAGTGGACACCATGCAATGTGCTCACTACTAAAGATAAGTGCCTATAAGGTTTAGTGTCAATGGGGAGTAAAAGAAGGGTTGGATAGAAGGAGGGGCTAGAGAGGATCACTATGTGATTTTCTCTCAGACCCTAGTACTAGAGGCTATTAAGACAGGCAGTGTAACTCTACCTGCCTCCCCACCAGACACTTTTCCTCTTGGAACATTGTACCCTAAGCTTTATCTGCTATGTTGATTACTGCTATATGAAGGATGGGGGTTTGTGGGGTTACTGGTAGCTGATTCTGTACATATAAATGAGTAATACAGAAGATGGGGAGTGGGGGGCAAGGGGATGGGACCAGGAACAGTAATATAATCTCTTACTGATTGTTTAAGGGCCCCCTAGTCCACCTTTGTAGTGCTTTCCTGTAGAATGGCCTCCCCCTCCCGGCTAGATGCCAATATAAGATTTAATCCACCCTCCACTTTCTATCATTCTTTCCACTTAAGATAACCCCCACCTGCACTATGGTAGTTTCCGATACCCCCACCCCACCATACAACATTGGGAAGAAACTGGTAATAAATCTATTATGTCTTCCCACCCAGAGCTTCTCTTCTTCCCTGAAGCTCTTAGGGAAACAGTACCCCTTTCGCTCTGGTAGGCAACCACAGTGATAGGATCTGATAATCCTTACATCGGCCAACAATACCACAGCCTGTGTTCCTAGTTTGGCTCTGGTAGTTAGGCAACCAGCTTTACAGATTAGCCCAATGGGCTGCCTAGATAGCCACTTCCCCAAAGGTGAGGCTGCACATGCCATTGGCTGGGGACTCAGCCGGCTAAGTGCAACCTTAGTCCTCTTAAGGGTTTTCTGTTGTGGTTTTGTTTAGCAAGGTACATAGAGTGTGTTAAGTTGTTGTACCATTACTGTTATACTGTTTACAATACTGTATATACTGTATATACATGGTAGAAGATAAGGACCCCCTGACTAGCACATAGCTACCTTTTCGACCCCGGCTCCAAGTCTGGTACCCAGGGTGGTCAGGAAGCCTCACCCCCACCATCATTCAGTTTGTTCGAGTAGGGCCCCCAGCATGGCTGGTAGTTGGGAATTCTGATCCAGACCCAGCCCTCCACCTTCCCCTTATAGGGCTCAGAAGGGAGAGAGAAGATGGCAATATCCCCAGTATGGCGAGTGGCCTCTCCACACTTGGAATGTGGGGGCTCAACTCGCCCATCAAAAGGAAAAAGGTCCTCACACACCTTAAGCGACTGAAAACTAAAGTAGACTTTCTGCAAGAGACCAAACTGACTAACAGTGACCATGCTATGTTGCTGAAGGACTGGGTGGGCCAGGTGGCTCACTCGAATGCACCCACAAGAAAGCAGGGTGATTATCCTTATACAAAATCATTTCAATGGACTCTTACCAACTCCACCACAGATGCTGGCGACAGGTGGGTTCTGGCCATGTACAGTACCCCAACAGGCACCATTACACTGTGCAATGTATATGCCCCTAATGGTGATGACCCTCAGTTCTTCCATGGTCGGCTGACTCCATCAACACCTCCTTGCCCCAACTGTCCACTAATTATGGTGGTGATTTTAACCTAACGCTGGTACCCACCCTGGACAGAAGCGACAATCGTAAGGAGTCAGGTGAGGAGGTGACAGGCCTACAACAACTGATGACTGACCAAGCCCTTACTGACCTATGGTGCTTTTCCACCCCAGAACCAGAGACTACACTTTCCACTCTGAACCTAATGCCTCCTATAGCAGGTTGGACTGCTGGCTTATGTCTCTGCCTCTCCTACACAATGCCCTCACGTTGCCATCCTTCCACAGATAATTTCAGACCATGCCCTGTCCAGCTGCTGCTCTAATGGCGCCTGGCCCCCCACTCCACCACTGGAGGCTTGATCCCCTCCTTATGCGAGACCTGGACCTTATTCCATGGGCCATGAGTGAGGCGTTGCTCTTCCTGGCCCATAACCCACCCTCCAACACTTCAGCATGGAACACTTGGGAGTCCTTAAAGGCCACCATGAGGGTAGCATTATGGATATGCTGCAGCAAAGCGCAGAGAGTGAGAGCAGCATCTTCTGGACCTGGAGCAGTAGCTGACCTCTGCAGAGGCTGCCTTCAGGCACTCCCCTCCCCTCTCCATCCTCCCGTTCAGTAGGTCAATTCTCGGCTTATGCTCGAGATCAATCAGCTCCTTAAAGGAAAGCGAGGATGGCTATTCTTTGCTGTGCCATATCTTTTGAGATGGGGAGATAAAGGAGGGAAGGTGCTGGCCTACCAGCTCAGGCAACAACAGGCTAGAGGCTCATTCTGGGTCTCAGGAATCCCTTGAAGTGTCAATACCAGTCCACAAGGCATGAATCAGATAATGGCAGCCTTTATGAGAACTTATATGTCTCCACACACATGCTCCTACTTCAGGCACTCAGTTTTCCTCAAAAGTCTGAACCTCCTACACTTTCCCCACAACAGTCCCTTGCACTGTGGAAGAGGTGGATACTGCTATCAAGGGTCTCTGCTTGGGCAAATCCTGGGAGTGACAGATACACTGCAGACTTTCACCAGACCCTAGCTCCAGTTATCACCCGCTCTCACAGAGGTATTTCAGGAAGCTGCAGTCCTATGGTCCCTCCCCTCTCTTAGAGAGATACCATTGTGGTCATTCCAAAGAAGGGAAGGACCCCACCAATCCTGGTAACTACCACCCGATCTCACTTATTAATCTTGGACGGTATGATATATGCAAGACCCTTGCCTCAGGCTGAGTCCCTGCTAACCCACCTTATTCACCACTCCCAGGTGAATTTGTTCCCGGATGTCAAAGTACTGACCATCTTTGAACACTAATCAATCTTATGGATTCAGCTCAGCAGCTGGATACCCCAGCAGCTGCCATGGCAGTGGATTTCAGAAAGCTTGACTCTCTCGATGGGACTACCTTTACCTGGTTCTAGCCCACCTGGGGGTGGGTGAAGGTTTAAAACTAGAGTGCAGGCTATCTACCACAACCCGATGGCGAGTTACCACCAATGGCGTAGTTACCCAACACTTCCCACTTGAGCGTGGCACCAGGCAGGGATGCTCCTCTCCCATCTCCTATTTGTCCTGGTGGTTGAACCACTGGCAGTTGCCATAAGGCAGCACCCTGACATCCAAGGGATCAAGGCAGGAGCTACAGACTACCCACTCTTATATACGCCTGATGACTTACTCCTCCCCTGGCAGATGCCCAGTTCTCAGTCTCGCATGTACTGGCACTGCTTAACATATTTGCAAGCTTCTCTGGCCTGAAGCTCAATCAAACCAAAACTGAACTGCTTCCCTTAATGAACACTGCTCCCAGCATATAGCACTGACCGACAGTCTTCTATGGCTCCCTTGGGAATCACTTACTTAGGCATCAAGATTACCCCCAGACTGGAGAATTTATGGACTGACAACATACACCCCTTGCTGACTTTTACTAAGACTGAATTCAATAGGTGGAAGATGTTAAAACTAACCCTTGCAGGTAAGATAGCTGCCATAAAGATGGTATCTGCCTCTAGGTTTATACTTGCTGGTCCACATATCCATCTCACTCCCCAATCAATGGTTCAAGCCCAAAACTAACTGTCAGGAGACTTCCACTGGGAAGGCTCCAAGCTCCTTCAGCCGATCAAACTTCAGTTGGACACAGGGTAGGTGGAACCTCCATGGCTGGAGGGTACAAATGGGCTTTCCAGGTGGCCCAAACCATCCAATGGTTCAGGACCGAATTCTCACACATGCCATAATGGGCCAGTGTTAAACAGGCCATGACCAAAATCGCCTGCCCTTCTTCCCTCCTCTAGCCCCATGAAGAGCCTAGCTCTTCGCCTTCACTATCTCCTAAGGCTGCACCTCACCTACAATAGAGATGTCAAGGAAAACCTGGCACTCTGTGCACGCTTGACTATCCCTAGACCCCCTTCCCTGTTCCTGACACCTCTTTGACAGAACCCATCTATCACTATTGACTAGAAGAGAGTGTTTTGGAGGGCATGGTATGAGAAGGGCATTCAGAATCTGGGGACATCTGTGATTCGGGACTAGATAGGACTGCCACTTTCCAGACTCTTCAGGAGAAATGGGACCTCCCCAGTAGGGACTTCTGGAGGTACCTCCAGATCCAAGCAGGCTCAAATCTCTCCTGAGTAGCCAAAACTGTATATTAGCACCCTGGTCCTACAAGCCTGGATACAACATCCAAAAGGCTTAGCAGGTAGAATCTATGCTCTGCTGAAGGACACCCTTCCCTCCCAGTCAGGTGAATCTAAGCTGAAATGGGAACAAATGCTTCACTGTACCATCCCCAGCAATTTATGGAGTCAAGCATGGACAGACACTCATAAATGGTAGCAGGATGCACGGTCACGACTGATTCAGAGCAAAATTTCCCATTCCTGGTACAAAACCCCAGGTGTCCTTTGCAAAGCCAAACTTCTTGAATCTGACCATTGCAGGTGCTGCCAGGCAGGGAGGAAACCTAGCTCACATACTTTGGTCCTGTCCTAGGATAAAAAAACTCTGGAGGAGATCTGTGCACTTGCTGCACAAGTCCTACACAAACACATTCCCCAGGTGCCCCTGTTTTTCTCCTAGGAATACAGAGCAGACCTCCTACAATTGACAGAGCATGAATGCAGACAGCTAGCCTTGCTGGCCTTCCAAACCTAGAGAGCCCTGGTATGTAAATGACATACAAATACCACCCCCTCTCCATGAGGTTGAGGCCTTGCTGTCCGCTCTAGCAAAAACTTAACAGGTTGTCACGCCTGTGCTCCAACCAGATGATTAAATTTCCATTGTGCTGGGCTCCATACCTGAGATATGTGAACCCACCAGAAGTGGTGGGCTGAACACTCACCTGGTCGGCTGGACCCAGCTGTGTCTTCTCCCCCACCCAGTCGCTCAGGAATAAGTATGGTCCATAGTTGATGAATATGCAAATGGTCCCCATAGGGATTGACCCAAGGTATCAGGAAATAGAGTCTCAGAGTCATCCAAGATGCCCTGTCCAGGAGGGTTTTGTTCCATATTTCATATGTCAGGAATACATTTTAGCTAATCTGTTGCAGTGTCTAGGATACCTACCGAATGTGTGACTTGGCTCAATAGGCTCACAGAGAATACTGGCACATAGATTCTTTGTGTGCTTCTTTTCTGTTTTAGAGGTTGCAGTCCCTGGATAATAGAACAAAATCTCATGTTTGGGCTCCTGGGATGAGATACAGATCTTGAACCACGATAGTGGTAAAGGAGTACCTGAATTTCTGACCCCTTGTCACTGTCTCCATACGACCCCTGATGGGTGAGTAACTTTTCTTTGTGTATCTCAATGTAGCTCCATGTCAGACACCACCTGTCATACTTAATGGGACCCCCAGTGGTCAGGGCCCCATAATGAGGACTATAGCAAGGTCACTAATAATGATAATACCACCGTTATGTGATATGTTAGCTAGGTTTGTAGACATGGTTTTCCACCACTGCAATACTATGACCGCTACTTTGTATATATGTATGTATGTGCTTGTTGTCTCTACCACTCTCCCTTACTCCCCTCTCTGAGTTCCCTATCCTCCTACCATTACCTTCCCTCCCCCATTTTGCAACAAGTTATGTACTGTACCATTCCATACTGTTTGTATGATGATATTTTAAAGAAAATAAGAACTTTACAAAAAAAAAAAGAAGAGATGCAAGTCATAAGTAAGGGCACCTCAGGGATCAGGGATCAGTTCCGGGGCCAGTCCTCTTCAATATCTTCAACGGTGACATTGCAGATGGACTGGAGGGTAAGTTTGTCTGTTTGCAGATGACACCAAGATCTGCAACAGAGTAGATGATCCAGATGGGGTGAGCAGAATGAGAAGGATCTGGAAAAACTGGCAAAATGGTTGGAAGAGTGGCAACTGGGGTTTAACACAAAGAAGTGCAAGATCCTGCCATATGGAAGAAAAAACCTAAAGCTACAGTACCCATAGGTTGGGAGGGAGTTGCTGGCAGTCACAAGGGAAGAAAGAGACTTGGGCATCATCATCACAGACAACCTGAAATACTCAAGCAGACCACTAAAGCAGTAGGTAAAGCTAGAGGGATGTTGGGGTGTATTAGTAAGGCTATCACAAGTCATAAAAGGGAGGTAATAATCCCTCTTTACAAGATACTAGTTAGACCATAACTGAGTAGCAGTGCAGTACTGGAGGCCACACCTGCACATGGACATTAACAAAATGGAGGCAGTCCAGAGAAGGGCAACAAAATGGTGCAGGGACTGCATCAGAAAACATATGAAGACAGATTAAGGAGCTCAATATGTATACCCTAGAGAAAAGAAGGGAGAGAGTGAAACGATTGAAACATTCAAACATCTTAGGGCATTAACAAGGTGAAAGAGTCTAACACATTTCAATATAAGAAAATAGCAGGACAAGAGGACACAGCATAAGATTAGAGGAGGCCAATTAAGGGGTAATGTGAGAAGTTTTATTCACAGAAAGGGTGGTGGATGCATGGAATGGCCTACCTCAGGAAGTGGTGGATATAAATACAGTGCAGGGCTTCAAACAGGCATGGTATAGGCATAAGGGAACAATACAGATGAGTATGACTAGATAGGCCATTGACAGAGTAAAGGCCTATGGCACATTCATAAGGTAGAAAAAATGGACACACTGGATGGGCCGTGCGGTCCCTATCTGCCATCAGCTTCTATGTCAGGCATAACTGTAGAGCTCAGCAGCAGCAGGGAGGGCAAGTAACTGGCAGGAGGATCACAGGAAATAGACAGACCAGACCAGAAGTAGGCCTAAAGATACGGGTCATGAGTGGGGGCAGAATATGGCAGTGACACCCATGCCGAACAACTGGCACAATACCATGCACAGAATGCCATAGATATCACTAATTAGATATTAAAACAGTAGTATTTGTTAGTCGGCAAAAATATCATCATATAGTATTTTAGCAAAATGTATTTCTGAGATCCTTAGATTTGTCTTTGGTGTATTTTAGTTTTCTCAGATATTTTAAAACAGTTTGTATAGGTAATTATGTAATTTATGACTTCTGCCATTAAAGATAGCTACCACTTAATTTTAGAAATCTCTTCCTTTGTGGTTACCTGTAAAAATACATACTAGATTCATACTGTGGATGTATTAGTATGGTGCTAGTATGTGTTTTTGATGGTAAACAGCACAGCATTGTAACAAGATATTAATTTTTACATTAGTTGCGCTTTGCACAAACCAACGTATTGGTGGCAAAAGGGGATTTCAGGGGGGTCACTGCTGAGCTCCATTGCAGTTCACAGAACCAGGGCTTGGCAGTCTACCCCAATGACCACTAGGGTGTGGTCCTGATGCAACTCTCTGCTGGGTGGCTGAACGATCATGCACTTCAAAGGACCAAAGCTGCTCTAATCTGAGAGGGCTCTGGCCTTTGATTTGCATGATGGTTCAGTCCACCTGGGTGCCCAATCCCCATGTCAGTGCCACCTCCCTATAGTGTTCCGAAATCAGGGGTGCCCAATCCTTGTGTCGGTGATTCCCCAGCACTGTCCAACATTGGGGTGCCCAATCCCATGTCAACAATCCCCCAGCAGTCCGACATCAGGGTGTCCAATCCCTGTGTCTGTGATCCCTCCTGTACTATGGGACACTGGGGAGCCCACCCCAGTGTCCCCAGTTATGTTACTCCCTCCACACCACTCTAGAACACTGGGGAGCACACCCCAGTGTGCCCAAACATTTTATCCCTGAAAAAGAAAACAGTCCCTAACTTTTTTTAATTAAACCTTTAAAGAAGAAAATGGTCCCTCTTGTCTCCTCCATCCCTCCCATCCTTATCATTCCTCTGCTCATCCACCTCCCCACACCCCTTACGCCATACTTACCTTTGGAGGTCAGCGGCTGTCATCTTCTGTGGACTGTGACACATCTGCACTCTTCAAAGCCAAATGGAGAACTGAAGAATCAAGGTAAGTGCCATATAATGGCAGGCAATGGTGTTTTAGAACTTATGTTGAAATCTCGCCATTTTAGGTCTTTTTGCACCAAATTTTCAACATGGGCTTTTCGGGATCCCCACCTCATGAATAATGGTAATGTTGTTTCATTATTTGGTCCTGAAAGGATTTCACCACCCTTGTGTAGAATCACCTTTCTGGACTGAATAATGAAACGACAGTACCACTATTCATGGTGGGAGACTTAAAAAAGCCCATGTTGAAAAAGAATGATGAAATCCCAAAATATCTGCCTTACGAGCATGCATTGTACAGTTTCTACGCAGGCGCATAACTTTGTGGAATTTTAATATTTTCACTCCAGATTGTCAACATATAGATTTTTCACACTACCTCATTAACAGTACAGCTGTTATTTTTCACATCTTGCCCAAAACATGTTTGTGCACCTGTGGTGCAGAATGGTGTGATCCTATACTCTGAAATCATATTTTGGGGCCAAGTAACAAATTAACAGTGCCACTGCTCATGAAGTGGGGTCCCCAAAGGCCATATTGAAAATCTGGCACAAAAATACCAAAAACATGAGATTACGTGCACTATTGACATTTTCCTATGCATGCATGCAACTTTGCCTAGTTCTCATATTTTCACTCCTAATTTTCAGCATATCCATTTTTCACACCTCATGAACACTACAGTTGTCATTTTCACATTCTGCCCAAAATGACTTTCTGCATCTATGGTGCAGAATGGCGTTTTACCACGGATTAAGAAATTTTCACCTATGGGGTTTATGAGGTAGGGTTATAAGAAGACTATGTTGAACATTTGGGGTGAAATGTGAAAACATTACAAGTTATCATGGCAACATACAAGCGTCTGCTTGCTGTGCCTACATCCTGGGCTTGGAGATGGACTCGGGAGTTGGAGTGCTGGCCAGGGGCAGTGGGGTTGAGTGTCCCAGGGACTGCTTGCCTTCTCTGGGGAGAGGGGAAGAGTGTCCAGTGCATTGTGCACCTCTGGTGGAGGCTAGGAGTACCATCACTGTCGGCGTCTCATGCAAGGGAGCAAGGCAGATGCTGGTGTCATTGCATGTCCCCACCCCAGGGATCTTCAAACATTAGCATACAAAAATTCCAGCCCTATCCCTGATGCCCCCCTCACCTTCACCGCCACTCCTTCAGTGACTAATAAAAGAGAGAGAGAGAGAGAGAATATTGGGGCCAAACAGAAATATTATAGTCACAGAAATCACAAATAGTGTATTCTTGGCCTCAGTGTGGCTGTGTGTGGACACAGGGCTAGAGCAGGCTGTCAAAATAAGCATTTGACTTGTGCCACCATCCAGAGGAGAAAAGAGAGAGAGAGAGATGAGAGACTATTGGGGACAAAGAGAAATGTTATAGTTACAGAAATCACAAATTAAGTTTATTCTTGGCCCCAATGTGTGTGTGTGTGCACAGGGTAAGAGCAGGCTGGCAAAATAAATCTTTGGCTTGTACCACCACCCAGAGGAGAAAAAGAGAGAGAGAGAGAGACTTTTGGGGCTGAAAAAAATGTTACAGTCACAGAAATCACATATAAATTTTATTCTTGGCCCCGTGTGGCTGTATGTGTGCACAGGGCAAGAGCAGGCTGTCAAAATAAATCACAAAGTTATGAGTCTGCATTGAAATTTGTCAACGCAGGCTTGTTACTTTGCAATTTTCAATATTTTGACCTAAATTTTCAATATTGCCATTTCTTCACAGCACCTCATGAATGTGATAGCTGTCATTTTCAGATCCTGGCCAAAATGTTTTTTTGCATCCTGAAAGGTGATTTTGCAGTTGCTGCATGAAATCACCTTTTGAGCGAAAGGTTGACATTTTCTATGCACTTGTTCATGAGGTAGGCTCATAAGAAGGGTATGTTGAAAATATTCACAAACAACAAAGTTATGAGCCTGTGTTGAAATTGTGAATGCAGGCTCATAACATTGGCAATTTTCAATATTTTGACCCCAAATTTTCAACATAGTCATTTCTTCACACCTCATGAATGTGATAGCTGTAATTTTTCTGGCAGGAGTTGAAATCTTGAAAATTTATTCTTAGAATTGCAAAAAAAATGTTCAACAAGCAACCAACGTTCAGCATTGACAAATTTTGTTTCATGACAGGCATGGCAGGAGCAGGAAATTTAAAAACTTCAAAATCCTGTATCTGAGTTTTGGAAAGAAAACAGAAAAACATGGGTACATATATATTTTGCCAGAAAAACATTATTGTTGAAACAAATGTATATAGTGACTAACAATACTGCTGCTGTAATGGGCACACTGTATGCAGTTACATCTGCTGTAACATATGTTTCTGTGCAGTGACCCTAATTTGCATTTCAGCTTTGGGGTCTAGGGCCTCCCCACCCCTGTGACTAAGTGCAGGTTTTGTATATAGCCCAAAGTGTGGAGTCGTCATGGGAAGGTAGTTTGCAGGTGACTCCACTCATTGTAACAGAGAAAAGGCCCTGATTTCCACTCTTGGCAGCTCTTTGAGTAGAATGGAAAAGTTGAAAAGATTTCTGATGGGAATTTAGAACCATAATATCTGCATGGTTCAATGCTATCCAGGCAAGGGATTTATGGATCTTTAGAGATTTGAGAGTCAAAAGTACTTAATTTTGTGTAAATTTAAAGTAAAATGGCATGCTGTTATTTCTTCTGGTTTCTCAGAGAATAATTTTCTTTTCGGGGGAGTAAAGGCAGTGTAATTACACTTTTCTGATGAGGCATATTCTTTTAAGGCCATGTAAGCTGGAGTGAAAAGTGTGTTAAAAGCATTCAAAATATAATTTATTTTTGTCAGAATATAATTATTTATCTTAAAGGACATGGGAAGGTAATATTTAATAGCATGTGGGGGCAGAAACAAGGCTGTTCACTACCACATTGCTTAATGAAATGCAGCACAAGGCCACCTGATCCTTTTGTATCTTCATACATGAGAGACACAGCTAGAAGGTCTGGCCACTGAGATTTTCTTGCATCAAGGAACAATACAGTATGGGCACTGGGGATGGTATGTGAGTGTCTTTAAGGAGCAATGTATAGCAGCTGTATTTACCAGTACATGGGTGAGGGCAACAAACAGTACAATGGTGTATAAAACGTGTGTTTATTAGGTCAGATTGGGCAATAAACATGGTCATGATGTACACATTTTATTGCCTGGCTGCACCCCTGATCCTCATGACAACAGACAGTATTTTCACAACAAAGCATTATAATTCCAAGTAGGAATATATGGCAGATGAGCATAAGGATAAAGAGCTTTTTTCTGTGGGAATTTCTTCTGTAAAAAATAATGGCGAGAAGAAATCTGTAAAAGATATATGCAATAAAAGCTGAATTGTGTCTAAATATTATGGGCTGGATTTTCAAAGGGTGATGCCTTGAACCCATTTTATGGCACAGCTGTGCCAAACAACTTTGTTGCAGTGGCACCGATTTTCTATTCTACAAGTTATGCAGTTTCTTACTTTTTTATGGCAGCTATGCCAAATATTTGTGCAAGCCCCTTAAAATGGTTCCCTGAATGCCCCAAGCTAGATGAGGGAGAAACTGGTCTAACTTGCAGCACCTGGCACACAGGGTGAAAATCTTGATCGCCAGCAGGCAGAATGCCATACAGTTGGTGTGACAGAGGCTGCAGCATTCGAGGGCTCGCAGCATTCAAGGGCTTTAAAAATCTGGCCCTATGTCTTCCAAATGTTTCCCAAAGTCATTAGCTGCTCTTTAATTACATGTAATCCTTTATGTGAATGGGCCTGGGTTCAGTGTCTGCCTTCTTTATCTTAGGGTACATGGTGCCTCCACTCAGGCAACTTCTTCCTGCCCTCTGGGCACAAGGGTGCTGTCCCTCAGAAATAATATTAACAGTCACAAGTCTGCCAGTAAAGAATTTGAGCATACATGATTTTTTCAACTTTTGGGCAGTGTGTTACATTTATTGAACACACCCAGGCAGATAACAATTGATGCATCACCCCAGGTGTCTACATAATTTATTTTGACAGCAGTTTCACTTTATGGGGATTCCTTCCTGCATATATTCTGGTTTGCTCTAGACATGTATCCACAGTAGCAAGTGCATGTCATTCTTTCTGGGGCCCCTACCTGGAGACATTCCAGTGACCACTGGGTGGACACCCAAAAATCTTTAGATACATGTTATCCCTGTTTAGAAAATGGGCTTTTTATTTGCTGGGCTCTGACTGGCTGATACCCCTGCCAGAGGTACATTAACTTTCAGTAGATGCCCAGCAAATAAAACTCATAACTACCCCATCATCACCTAACATATCCCTTTGCCTACTGTGCTTTCTCATTGGGCAAAAGATCCTTAGCAAATTCAAAATCGCTGCCATTTTTTACCAGCTTAGCGGCGTTACTGTCCCGAAATACCGATGTAACACTCTCACCCCAAGACAGTTTCTTAAGCATTGTAGTCCACAGAACACTGTTTTTTAAAACTCCTAACCATTTAATCCTGGCACACAGTTGAATTACTTTACTTACTCGAGCAGAGCCCTGCTCCTTCCTTCCTCCCCACCGTAAGCAGTTGCCTCGTAATTCACACAAAACCAAGCCAGTAAAATGATCTGACTACCTGACTCGAGCAGTCTGTCAGGAATGCTTTGCATATTTTAAAAGCTTACATTTGTTGTTCTTGCCAGTAAATGCTGCCCGTTCCATCTCCATCTGTCCTCCCGAAGGCGTCTCACTCGCGCTTCCGCCTGGCCTGATAACAGAACAGGCAGCAGCTTTAATTTTTACTCGGCAGCTTTCTTCCGACCGCGCTACCAATGACAGTCTCACCCCACCTCAGTCTCTTAAAAAACAAAAACAACAGCCATAGAATGACACACAAGACTAGAATCTGCTCAAAAAAATAAAGAGGACACAAGGCAACGACCTCTCAAGCAGGGATAAAGGCACATAAAATCAGGGCATGCAAAACACAAGTGCCCTCTGCTGCCAGCTACACAGCTATACCACTACAGGGACTACTTTGCAACAAAACATTTCACAAATAACCCATTTTCTAAGTGCAATAATACCCTCAGGGTGGGCGGTATGGGCAATACCAGACCTTCCAGGAGCTATAAGACCCTCCCGCTTGCGGCGTTGGACCTCAATATGCCCCTGGGCGGTCAGTGTGCCCAATACCGCCCACCCTCTTAGGTATTATTAGCACCATACTCTCAGTTCCAGGCTCTTCTTTCTCTGCAGTAGTTTCTGGGCTCTCCATACCCCACCAATAATGAGCTCTGAAAGACAGTCCCTTGTGGCCACTTTAGTGGCCAGACTTTACCACTCCTTGCTTGAGATACAGTCTGGCGACCCAGATTAAACAAGCACTTCTCACTTCGGTGAGCTTTCTCACTTATAATCTACTGACATATTATCACATAGACATATACATTTTACAGGTAGAAAAAGACCAGAATCCATTGTGTCTCTTCTGTTCCTACCTAACTCAGCCCTGCCATCTTAGTGCTGTATGCATTACTGAGCTCCCTAGTGGTGGCATAACCCTCCTCCCCTCCCTCCCCTGATTGGCCCCGCACAGTGTTCTTAACTGTCACTCCGTCCTGAGGACTCTTCCCAAAGACTGGGCTCTTGGTGGATTTCTCTCACTCTTGATTGTGCTTGGATTCAGGTACCCCTGGGACTTATTTATTTATTTAGCTTTTGTTGACGGGTAAGTGCACTAGACAAATCCTGCCTATTTTCAGGCACGACCGGGAGGAAGATACAGATGAATGCCAACTGACCTTGAACCAGATTAAGCTGTTGGTGGTATTTTTAGTGAATGAGGAAAATTTGGCCAGGACACGGGGAAATTCCCCTACTCTTTTGATAACTGCCATGGGATCTTTAACATCCACCTGAACTACCACCAATCCAGGCAGATGGGACCTCGGTTTAACGTCTCATCCGAAAGACAGCACCTCAGAAATGCAGCACCCCTCTCATGCTGCATTACAGTGTCAGTACTGGGATATTAAGCCAAGTGCGGATGTAGGAACTGACCCACAGCCCTCTAATCTCCCGGCCTCAGAGGCGAGTGTGCTACCTACTGAGCCACTGCACCCACCTTCGGGAATGGCCTCTGTCACTTTTCTGGCTCAAATCTGGTAACTAACGGGAGCTGAAGAACTTCTCTTTCTGGAACTCTTTCACACACACCTACACCTTCTTGTCTGGGCTAATTTCTACTCTCCCCAGGCTACACCACCTGTTGGGCACTCCCTTTCATGGGAGCATGCAGGACTATACTAGTGTTTCCAATCCGGGGGTGGGGTGGGCTACAGTTAGATTTACGTGAGCTGATCAAGGTGCTGAATTTGTTTCCAAGTTGTCTGACTTTGATCCAGTCAGTATGCTTTCTGTGGAATGAGCTGTGCTCTGGGCTTCAGTTCATGTTTTCATTAATTCAGCTAAATTCAGGGAGAACCAGGAGTGTCCCTCCAGCTCTGCCTTGAATGGGATAGTTTTCTTTGGAGCATGCCTGTGCATAACCTTGGAGAAATGTATTTAAAATGCTACCAGGCTTCCTACATGGAAACAAGTTATGTAACTTTCCTGAGGGTACATTTCATGGAGAAAAGCTTGTTTATCAAAAGGTTTTAGATTTCTTTAAATAAATAAATATCCGGTCTGGAACTTTTTTTTTTTTTTTAGAATCAGTTACACATGCAATTACACAGAGGTCACTTAGGTCACAGAGGTCATCAGGGAAAATACAACAGTCCTAATTAAAATAATATAAATTACATGAACCTTGGTGCAAAAGCACTGAGACAAGGGTTACCCTGGAAGGGCATTAGCAATTAAACCAGGAATTAATGAATTACTAAATTGCACATACCCCCAAAGCAAAGCCTCATAGGTAGTATATAAATTGATCTATCTCAGTTTAAGAAGGGCTGTATGGTACAAAAGGCCTCTTGAACAACTTACAATGACAAAAAAAAATGATCAAATAGAAACAAAAATGATGTCAGAAAAGATCCAAGGTTCGTCCAGTGTGCCCAGCTTGCTACCTATTACCCACTGATCTACTGTCTAATAGGGTCCATACCCTGAGATGTGACCATCAGTTCCCCAGGTGACCCCTCCACTTTCTTCTGAACTCCTCTCCCAGCTTTTGGTACTGTAAGCCCTCTGTATCTATCCCACATGGCCTTTAACCTATTTATAAACCCCACCTCCACCAGCACTTGTGGCAATCTATTCCATTGTTCAACAGTTTGGTGAAGAAGAACTTCCAAAATCTCTTTTAAATTTACTCCTGACTGGACTCCACCCATGCTACCTCATCACTGTGTTTCAGTTCCAGGTGAACAGGTCCATACTGCCAACTTTGTTTATCCCTCTCAGGAACTTGCAAACTCTGAGTCTGTCTCCTCTTTCCCTCCCTCCTGGTCTCGAGCAGGTACCCGTTCATGTCCGCTAGTTGTTCATCGATGATCCTTCCTGTTTATTTTGTATCATTTGATGACCCTGTGCTGTATGGTCTCTAGCCTGTCCCTGTTCTTTAAATGCAGGCTCAAGAACTGAGCATAGTATTCTAGGTGGGACTAACCAGCTTCCTGTGCATGGGAAATACCACCACCACCTCCTCCTGCTATCAATTCCTTCCCTGAAGATCACAGATGCATGTTTCATCCTTTTAAAGACTCAGTTTGCCATCACTGTAGCCTTGACTCAGAATAAGGAGAACCAGTAACACAATGTGGTTGGATGGCACAAACCATTAACATCATGAGGCTGTCTCTCCTCCCCTTTTTCCTGGAATAAGGCTACAGCTATGAGAACACGATTCCTAACAAGGATGAAGACACTTGTCTGTGTTTTGCTGTTTTCAGCCTTTGCTGATTGTTTGTGTTTGTGAGGCCTTTTGGCCATCTGTATCCTCCTGCTTAGAGCTGAGCCAGCCTCATTTCCTCCATGAGGATCCGCATGTACTGCCCATGCTGCTTTGCACTGAGAATATCTCTAATTTTGTGTTTCTTTAATTCTAAGCCTAATGTCTGTAAGAATTAAAACATAGGAGAATTTGGATACAGTATGATTTTGATGTTTTGTCTCAGTAGGTTCACTAGCTGAGTTAAACTGAACAAGTCAAAAGCAATCTTAACATTAATAACAATGGTACTTAGCCAGTCCCAGTTCAGGCTGCCACAGACAATTAACTCAGAAGAACTTGGAAAATATTTCCACACTAGTGTAAAAGGGGATGCAAGGAATGAAACTGATCTGCAATGATCATTAATTGAGTTTACTTGATGAGCTCAGTTTCAGCTTTCTAATTCAGTGGTTTTCAAGTCCCAAATTCTGGTGGCCTCAAAGCGTGGCCACCAGATCTTGCTATTAGCCTCACTCTATATTTGTCACCCTAATCCCTGATATAATAAACCTCTTTTCATATAGCATTCACCAAAACAAAGTTTCTAATGTCTTTTCACTTGAAATATATATGTTTTTAAAGCTAAGAAATGGTTAGTTCCATTATGTTTTTAACTGGGGCTCCAAAGAGCTCCATGGCCACCTAAAACACACATATTGGCATCATCATGCAACCATGGTGGCTTCATTTAATAAAACGGATCTAGTTGCTTATGAAGAGTAACAGACAATACAGGATTCAGATTTCTGCTTTACATAAACAGCATCTGCTCCTTTAAAATTCTATTATTTCTGAGGGCATTATTGCCAGGAATATTAATCTCAGAGTCAGAGACTGATTTTTTAACCAAGTCTCAATAAAAGCAAATATGTGAACAACCACATTTTAACTTCCTTCAAAAGCTATACCCTGGACCCTAGTGTTCCCTTGAACCTGAACTCTTCTGTTTTCTTACAGCTCCAGTGTTTGCAAGTCTGCTTTTCATCAGGTAAGGCCCGTCCACTGCACGCTCAGACCCCATAATGGATAGAAACTGTTACAACAGGGGAGCGGTGCAGTGTGTCCCACACTACCGCAGTGTCGTTATGGGACCGGCACCACGGTCCACACTTCAGAACCAGGAGACCGTTACCGTGGCACCCGATCCCACAATGCAGCTCATGCTGCACTAGGGGACCCGTGCCATGCATCCATACTATGCCGGTAATGTTACTGAGGGTAACCGGTTTTCATAACCGTTGTTGAAACCACCTCATGTGGTTCCAACAATGGTTATGAAACGCTTCTGTAAAGTTACAGGTGTAAACGCAAACCGCTTGATGTAACAGTTTGACACTCTGTAACGTTACAGAGGGTAGTGTGGACAGGGCCTAAGTGAAAATACATGACAAGGTGTGCACTTATAAGGAAATAATGCATGCCTTGGGTGTTCTTTTAGCACAAGAAGATGTAATCAAGTGCAATATTCCCTTATGACCACAGACCTTGAAGTATGTTATCACACTTAGAAAATGGGCTTTATTTGTAAAAAATATATATATATATATAGTTCAGGTGAGGTGTGTGGTCATCAGAAAATTATTTATTTCAAAAGTTTACCAGGAAAGACATACTTTGCTGGATTTTCAAAAGGTGGCACAAGGCTTGTGTCAAGCCCTGTGTCACCACACTAGATCCTGGCACTGTGCCAAACTCCTTCACTGCAACTGCACCTAATTTTACAATCTCGTACACAGTTGCGACCGTTTCTGTGATTTACAGCAGATTGTGCCAGATATCTGGTGCAAGCTCCATGAAAAATGTACTTAGGATTGCCACAAGCAAGACCACAAAAGTTGGTCTAGCTGAGGCAATTGCCACGTGGGAATAGAAAGTCCCAACTGCTGGCAGGTGAATGCTGCAAGCTGCATGCACCATGTATGGGTGTACCTAGCGCTAGCAGCATTGTCAGTCATTGGGAAATCCTGCAACTGAACTAATAATAGATCATTTCCAAATTTGTCCTGGAATCAGTATACATTTCCAGATACATCATGGAATAATTTATGGTCATTTAATATCAATCAATTTACTGTTTGGTTATAAGCCTTTACAAACAATAGTACACAAAACACTTAAAACACATGTACACAGTTATATTCCGTAAACACTGTAAGAAAAATCTTAAAACATCATTAACAGATTGTATATTACCCATAATTTCGGTACAATTAACATCACAAAATTGTATTCTCCATATTTTATGGCATATACAGAAACAATAACACCATTTACGTCTTATATATTGTTCCACAACATTATAGGTGAACTAATGATAAAAATGCATACTTTGTTCAAGACATTTTCATCAAATGAGTTAGTTACAAAGATAACTAACTATTTGGTCAGGGAACAATTGTTAGACAAGGCAACTTTATTTCTAAGCGCCCAATCCCAGAGACTCTGGGCACGGTACACAATAAAAACAAGATACAAAACACAAAATAACATTTGTACAGTAACAAAATCTTTAAAATGACTTTCTTAAAAGTATAAATATAAAATATAAATATACAATACCTGAGAACAGGGTCTGGGGAGATGGCTTAATCCCCAAGAGCCTGGCAGAAAGATAGGCCTTAAGCCTCTGATTAAAGACACCATGCTTCTTGACACTTTTAATTGTATTTCCAACAAGGCCACTCTGATTTTCCTTCACAGAAGCCACTATTGTGGTGCTTCTGAAACCTAGTAAGGGATCCTTATTGGTATCAAACTATTGGCCAATATCTCTCATCAATGCTAATCTTAAGATTCTTGCACAGGTGTTGGCTGACAGGTTGAACCAGGTTTGGCACTCCTCATTAGTCAAGAGCAGGTCGGCTTTGTGGCAGGAAGGCTTTCCATGGACCAGTTGT
The DNA here is from genome assembly GCA_016271365.2 of Neoceratodus forsteri. Taxonomy (NCBI): domain Eukaryota; kingdom Metazoa; phylum Chordata; order Ceratodontiformes; family Ceratodontidae; genus Neoceratodus; species Neoceratodus forsteri. Next base: position 1,112,066,762 of record CM028129.1, on the reverse strand, counting down.
GAGTTATCTCACTTAACCTCTGTGTCCAGGAACTTCCATGTCCCTTCGGTTCTGGCATTCCTGGATGCAGAGAAAGCCTTTGACAGGGTCTCCTGGGACTACCTGTTCAATTTACTGCATAAATTCCATATTCCTCCTAAATTTATTCAATGGGTGAAAGTACTCTATACCTGCCCTTCAACCCACATTCTGTGCAATGGTATTCTGTCTGCCCTTTCACTCTACACCCTAGCACCAGTCAGGGTGTCCACTTCTTTTTTTTTAAATTTGTTTCTGGAACCACTGATAAGGAAAATGAATACCTCTCCTCATATCTCTGGCATCCCTATGTAACCCCAGGTGTGCTTCCCAAGAACTACTGCCCCTGCCTCGTAACTACTAACAGGTTAGGGCCTGGGTCCTATATGTGGTGCCTCCACCCAGAAGTCAGGGTTAAGACAGTCTGGTATGGCTTGGTCAGAGCCTCTGGGTCACTGCAACCCTCTTTCTTCCCACTAGGGCCCACACAATATATCAGAAGTACCTTCACAATATACACTTACCCCCAGGACTGGTTTGATCAGCTTGACTCTGGGGACCCCAGTAAAACAAGATGATACAATGCAAAAGCCACAGTGCAACACTTTAACATAAATGAATACCTCTGACAGTGTAACTTTGCTGAAACAAACAGATTCAATTTATTTAGGGAATCTAACAAGGACAGGGGAATCAGGTTAATTAGTTTAGACACCTTAATAATCACAGTACTGTGTGCATGTTCAGAGTCCCAAATTGTCACTTTCACTGGGTACCCAGGATGGGGGCTAGCCAGGATTGGTGCAGCTGGATGGGGCCCTGTGATGGAAAAACGTTGCACAATACCCAATTGTAATCCAGAGCCGGATGGCTCAGTTCGTGAAAAATGAAACAGCAACAAATAGATGACACACTTGCAATTTGATAAACAGATGGCAGGGAGCTACCCTGCTTTGTACTCACAGACTCAAAGCTGGGAACTGGATGGAAAGCAGATTGTCCTGGATTGTCAGGAGGAGCAGAACCAGTGGAAAGGTCCTTGTGACTGGACCCCACTGCAGTTTAGAGCAAATAGATGTAGTCTGGATTAAGCTGGGGTTTACTTCCAGCTTCATGCACTCAATTCACTGTACAGGGATTTGAAATGCGATTCCCCACAAGCACTACACACATTTATATGTAAAAGGAAAGTACTATACCAGGCAGGCTGCTTCTCGATCCTGATCGCAATTACTGCACAATACCGGGAGAACACACAGCAGATTCAGTTCCTAACAAACCGGCGTGATTCAGCAATTTCTGCAGTCTTCTACAGGGTGAGCCTGGTTTCTACTTTCAGATCTCCTTGATTCTCTTCACAGGTTGGATTCAGTCTGAACAGGTGCTTGCACAAGCTGCAGACTGAAACTTGGACTTACACGTGCTTACTGTGCTAAAACTATACAGCCGAAGCACAGCTCCTTTCTCTTCACTGTCTCAACTCATCTGATCTTTACAGTAGACAGAGCTGGGCATTTCCTTTGAGTTCCTCCCAGTTCAGTTTGCTGGTTTTGGCTGTCACTCACAGTAAACTCCCCTATTGGTGGAAAAAGGGCGAAGTCAAACTACAATTCCCAGAAGCATTGGCCATACAGTACATAGGTGGCTGGCTCCACAATGACAGTCCAAGTTCTGATTTGCCAGCAGCAGCAGGCTCCATTTCAAAGGTCCCTCCACACTGATTGGTCCAGTTCAGCAGTTCAAAACTAGAATGGGGACTAGGCAAACACAGTTCTGACTGCAAAGAAAAGCAGGTTAGACAAACTGTATTTTCCTTTATTACTCTAAATGATGTCTGGCAAACAGTTACATCTTTGAAAAGTGCTCACTCTGCCCACTTAGTGACGGCAGAAATGGAGCGATTGGCAGCAGCTCAAGTGGGACTCAAGCAGGAAACACACAGACCCCCATCAAATTAATTATGTCTGTAGGCAGACAGCTCTTAAAGAGACAGTACCAGAGGCTTTAAAAGCACTCACAGATAAATGGCTTAGATGCGAACATCATCCAGGCTTGGAGCATTCAAAGCAAGCTCCTGGAAGACTTTTGGGAACCCCCATTTGCGGGGGTTACACCTATAGGACCTCTTCCAGTATAAACTCTCCATTTATGCAGATGACATCCTTTTAAAGGTTACCTCTCCTGCTACATCCTTGCCTGCTGCCCTGGACATCATGTGGGACTTTGGAGGGTTATCCAACTACAAATTAATTTTGACTAAAATAAGTTATGCCACTCAATACTGTCACCTCATGGTCTGACATGGAACATCCAGGCTTTGTTTGGGTCTGAGATAAACTGAAATATTTGGATATGTACCTCATTCAGTGTCGACCAAGATGAAGAAGTATAACCTTGATGCAGTTGTTGCTGCTTTAAACTAGCTTTAGACCACTGGTCCCTACGCCCACTTCCATCTGGGGCCATTTGAATATTGTGAAAATAAAGGTCTTGCCCTGCCTCCTGTATCCATTACAAATGTACAGTTATTTTCTTCCAAAATCCTGGTTTTCCCAAGTTGATAGACCTACATCTTCTTTTCTATGGCATTACAAGACCCCCCACCCTGGGAGTACTTTTTCAAGCTTCAGCATACCAGGGAGTGAGGAGACCTGCAGGTGTCTGATTTATGTTTTTATTACTTGTCTATTAATTGTTCCAGATTTTTTCCAATGGTCTAACCCCATCTGATGACAGCTCATGTCTCTATAACCTCTGTGTCTAGAAATAGAATGGTTTCTCTGTTCCCAGCTGGGCTTGGATACATATGCGTTGCTCTATATTCCTCTTAAAAAGTTCCCAGGTCATTATGCCGGTACCCCATTGCCGAGTCCATACGGTACAGACCCAGTTGTGCTACATTACGTACTTCCCCACTGAAAGATACTTCCCAACCTTTAGTGGAAAATCCCAATTGTAGGATTGGGGCAATATACTCAGCACATCCTTTTGGCCTTTTACTATGGTGTCAACAGTAGCGGATTTGGTCAAAGACTGGAGTTACTTCCTTCAAAGAGGCACAGACCAAATTCATTGCCTCCTCAGCTTGCTTGAAATATTTTTAGCTTACACACATGCTCTTACACCACTTTGGCTCAGGCTATTGGGACAACTCTTATGAGATTTGGGTTCTTTCAATGTTCTTTTTGGCTCCTTCTTCCCATGTTATCTCCTATTATTATCATCACCAGTTATGTTCCTACATGGCTAGTTTGGAGGGCCAGCTATATTACTATTGGGATCAGGCTTTGCTTCCCATTGATGCTCCCCATAACTGGTCGTGGCTCTGGAAACACCTGTACAAATACATTAAATGGGACCGATACCACCTTCTTTCTATTCTAGGTGCTACACAACCTCTACTACACCACTGATAAGTTACATAGAGGATGGGTAGGCTTCCTCAAATATCTGCTGCAGATGTAATAAGGCTCCTGGTACATTATATCATGTTCTCTGGTTTTGTGAAAAAGTTACTCCTTTCTGGGAGGTGATCCAGTCCAAGTTAGACCCACTTATGGGGTTGTCTCAAGCCTTCCTCCTGAGATTTGTACACTGGGGGATTACGAGGACACTGTGATTGGTAATCAATGATGACATATGGCCATTTATCTGTCTGTGTGAAGAAGGTTGTAATGTGACACTGACTTGATCAACATATTCCATCTGTAACTGAATGGTTCCAGGACATCCTCTTTGCTTTATGGCAGAACGGACTATAGCCAGTTTGTCGAAATATCTTCATACTTACCAGCAGAATTGGGAACCTTTGTATACTCTGCTAACATTATAGTTGGTCGGGGCTTTGATACCCTGTGTTTTTTTTCTCACAGGTCTTCTAGTCATGATGTATTATAACCTCCTTGGTCTCTGCTGTTATGCAGTTCCTCAATGGGCCACTACTAGGCATTTTCTGGTTGTGTACGTTTAGATTTTCTAAAAGCTTTTTTATATACTTGGATCCTCTGGTGGGGGACTTGGCTGGGGTAGTGGGGTTGTTGGTATCACCTACACTTAATGCTTATGCTTACATTATATGGTCTTCTGTTCTTGCTTATTCTACATGTTTAATTTGCTGTGTTTGCATTCAGTTTGTTAGTGTTAGTCTCTACTGCTGTTTAAACTGAACTGTGTTTGTATTTAAAACTCAATAAAGTATATTCAATTTGAAAAAAAAACTTTTGGTTAGGGGAGGTCCAGATCCTCAAGTAGACTACCCACAACCATTATTTTCTTCCTTTTTCACATAGGGGACAAATAAGTAAAATATGCTTTGAGTCATCCTCACAATTCAGGTCACATTTGTAATAAGGGAAGGAGAGCCCTGTCTTTTTTGCCCAAAATATACATACTGTGATTTACATAATTCCATTTAAACCTTGTCAGTGTATGTCTCCTAACAGGGTCTATTAATTTCCTTAAGGATGGTTCCATTACATGTCTAATTTTGAGCAATTTATATCACCTAAAATATTTCAGATTCAGAAGACGAAAAAAGTTATTGCAAATTTCTGTCTCTCTAATCCTAGTTTTTAATCGTAAAATTATCTCTTCCCTAGGTCTTGTATATATTTCACTAAGCAGATGTCCAAGGCCCAAGGGGTACACTTTTCTTTAATTAACTGCATGGACAAAGATTGGAAACCAAAGTGGAATAATAGATTTCCTCTTCAAGGCAAACTCTTGGAATCTGAGAATCTGGCAGTGTGAAAAGATGCACTATAAACATTAATTGCCTTTCTGAAATCAGTGTCTGAAGTGAAAACTGACCTAACTTAAGTCTTATTAATTCTGATCGGGACAAATTAGGAACATAAGCAAGTATCGATATAATTTGTTCATAATTGTATTAAGTGGCTTAATTTCCATATGTCCTCAAATTTCTGATGCATATAGGATGCTAGACTACTTTAGAATTAATGATTTTGACTGCACCTTTCACTAAACCCTTACTTGTCTTTATATTAAAGCTTTTGAATGCATTTACTGCTGTTTTAAATTTTTCTTGAAGAAATGTAATCTGAGTTTTCCATGTACAATTTTCCATAAATCTGACCCCTAAGTAATCTTAGAATTTTGCAGTTTCAATTTTTTATCAATGTATAAAGCGGGTGGTTGTTTACTCAAATTACCAAGACAACCATTTTGTTTTATCCTATTAATCAAAAGTTTGTCATTTACACATAATGTGAACAAATAATTTTTCTTTGTAGACCCAACAGGAAAGTTGATATTAAGACAATATAATCTGCATAAACATGATATTGCCCTTTTTCCTACCATCGGGAATGAAATTCTAGGTTTTCTAATCTCCCTAGTATATTGTTTATATAAATATTAACTAGGTTTGTCGCAAAGCAAATATTCTTGCCTAACTGCACAATTCATCTTAATAGAGGACGTCATTCCTCAAAATGATTATATTGTACCTTGGTCCAGGTATCTGAATGCAATCTTATAATAACATCTAATAGATTTACATCCATACTTAAATCTTCCAGTTTTCTCCATAACAAACATCTAATTTTACTGTTAAATGCAGAACTCATATCCACACAACAACAATACAATTTTGCTCTCTTCACCTTGACATATTTCCAGATAATATGTGATGACACGTAACAGTGCTGCATAGTTGACCGTCCTGATCTAAACCTGTGCTGATACTCACTCAAAATCTTTCCTTCATCATGCCAAAATTGTGTTTTCTGTAAGATTATTCTGAAGAATAGTTTTTGAGGTATCAGTTAAACTAATTGGCTGGTACATTTTGGATATGAGGCTTTTCCCATCTTAAATAATGGGAATATAACGCTTCCTTCCAACTGGTTGAATTTGACCTCCTGTATGATATAGTTAAATAATTATCTAAAATGGGGATCCACAAATTTGGGAAGGATTTATATATGTCCACCAATATTTGATCTGGACATGGTGCCTTATTTGCATGTGTTATGACTATTGCTTACCTATCTCAATGTCACCTATATACATTGGGTAAGGTGCATCTATCAATTTAAATTACTGTACATTTCAAATCATGATCTTTCTCTATACTTTGATTTTCCTCTTCTGTATGATAAATACTTTGATAATGTTCCTTCCATTCATTTGGTGGTATATAAGCCTCAATTGCCATCGCATAACTCCTATAACCTTTGTGTACCAATGTCCAAAACTTTTTGTATCCTGTAATAGATACTCTTCCTAAGCTCTTCCCACATTTTTAAATAATATTTACCTCTTTCTACTTCAAGCAGCTTCTTATAACTTTTCCTTGTTTTATTTAATAGCATAATATTCTCTTTTGCACTTACATGTTTACAATGTCTAACCTGCTTCTGTAATTTCTTTTTGCTAACTTGCATGTTTTATTAAACCAAGTATTCTGTTTCTTTTACCTGATATTGTAGTTCTCATAAAAGGTCTAATATATGAGTTCAGTACTGTCCAATTTTCCACAATCTCCTTGCCTGTCTTTGAGTTCACTGTGTTATCCTTAATATTACCAACCATACCATCATTAGGTATTTCTGGAAAAATTGTTTCATTTTGGCTATTCCACCTAATTCTTTTTCATTAATAACTTCCATACCTTACACATTTCTATCCAAAACTTCTTGCGCCTCTGAAGAATTTTGTATATTCAATACTTTTAATAATGGGATATGAGAAGAATCAGAATGCTCCATTATTTTCAAATCGTAAATCAATCTTAATGCCTGAAAACTGACCTAGACCACATCTATAACTGATGAGCCCATAAGGCCCATATAAGTATCTTCACCATGATCATCCCCTGATAAACATCCATTAAGTAGGTAGACATTTACATCTGCCATAAACTGAAATATCTTTTGCTTCAGGAATTACATTTTGATCTTTAGATCTTCTAATCCAGTTCAGTTTTGAGTAATTATTTGAAAACTCTGCATTAAATCATAATACTGACTTTCCAGGATCTTGTTAATACATATCCTGGCATTATGATCTCCTACTATTACAATTTCCTCATTTTGTAAGTGTCTTTCAATTTCTTTATAACCAATTTGTACTGTACCCAGATATCTGAAAATGTTTATTATCTGGCAGAAAGTATTCATTGATAAGTATAAATCCAGTTTTCTCAATTAATCTTAAAATCTGAATATATTTTGAAAATGAGGATAATCAATCCCCATAAATTCAAAGTTGTTTTAACATATATGGCCAATCCTGCTTTGTTTCGCCCATATTTTTCCCTTACTGCTGGTATCAGGAAAATCCTGAAATTAATAGATCATTTGCTGGCCAAGTGTCTTGTAGACAGAGGGTGGCATATTCAGAACTGTGCCAGGCAGGGGTGCAAGCATAGCGCAGTGCAACTGGGATGTGCCAGGGCTTGGACTGGGTGATATTCAATGGTGCTGCGCCATGGATCAGCACCATTAAATATGGCAACTTGGCCTCCCACATTGCGCATGGTACAGTGGCACCATGCCAGTGAAAAGTGACAAGGGAGGATCAGTGGGATGCGCCAGCACAAGTGCTGAGTTGCAGAGGTGCAGGAACCTCGATATTCAGTGGTGGATATGCAAATGGAGCCATAATGCATGCAAAGGCACAACTGGGGCCATTATCGTATTATTATGGCCCCCATTTGCATGCAAATGTGCTGATCCCCAGTGACTTTCACCTGGCACCCTGCCAGGTGCAGCCGTTAGGGACCGACACCCTGCATCACGGCAAAGTATCCCAATGCCCGATCGCGGACATAGATATAATATAATACACATCCAATATCCCTCATGGTTCAGTGGACCACTTCCAGCCTGATAGCGGGCATAAGTACAAATGATACATGTCAATATCCGGTGGTCCAGTGGACCGCTTCCAGCCAATCATAGGCACAGGTATACAAAATGACACTCTAAAATATCCTGGTGGTCCAGTGGTACCCTCTTCCTACCTGCCCACTGAGCTCAGTCACGTCGCTACCCCCCAGGTCAGCAGTGGGCGCAGCTCCCCACCCACAAGCCACCCGGCCACCCGCCGACTGACTGTGTACAGTATGGCTGTCGCCCGATTGGTCCACAGTGTGGGCCAATGGGGTGTCTGAACCATAACACCTACATAGTCCTGATATGTGAATGGACCACCAGGATATTATTTCTATTACAATGCCCATGATCAGGCGTGGGGGTGGGCAAACAGACCCTGGCCAGGAGCTCGGGTGACCATCCACAGCTGGCAGCTGCTGTGTTGTGCCCTGCAATATGGCAGCTCACCTGTGGGTGGCCAGCCCTCGCTCCTATTTATTTTGGCTCAGCTGAGCACAGTGTGAAGCCGGGATTGCACTAGCATATGCGCCGCACATCCCAGGCTGAATATTGGGATGTGGAATATGCATGAGCACGCCTACACTTATGCTGCATACATTAATGGTGCACCCTGGTGCATCAGGTTCTGCGTGGTGCAACATCCCTTTGACCATCGCATCAGGGTGCATCTGTAGTTTGCTCATGGCATCAACACTGTTGTGCCATGCACAACCTCTTTGAATATCCCGCCAGAGTATATCATATTTCCCTATGAATTCTTTTGTTTCATTGTCTTCCAATTTAAATCCAAGACCCTCAATAGTCAGGAAATAATCCAAATCAAATCCAGTCAAGTCCAAATCAAAGTTAGTTATGATAATGTAAGTGTTTACCACACTCCTGTAGTGTTGTTGAATGCCCGCTCTTGGCTTGATGTAAATAATAACAAATATTTGCACTTTGTAACCTATGTAACCTTGTTTGCATTTTCATCAGTCATCATCCTATTGTGTACTGCCATCGATGTGATCTTGTTACTTGTCTGACTCAAAACCTTTGTAAAACAGCCTTGAGCTCAAAGGTGTTGAATCCTAAACATGAAATAATTAAAAAATCTCAAATTTCCTATCAGCCTGCTGTAAATCTCTAGAGATCAATGTCTCATCCCTCTGTCATTGGATGTCATTGTCTGTAGCACTAGAAACCTATTTTTTTTTTTTAACCAGGAGAGACACACTACGCTGAAAGCTTGTTTACAGGTGTGACCTGGGAGCACAAGGAAGTTAAGTGGCTTGCTCAGGGTCACACAATATGCAAGTGGGTGCTGTGGAATTCAAGTCCAGGGTCTCAGGATTGCAGCTCAGAGTCTTAAATCACTGTGCTATACTGCCTTCTTCCTACTTGCATCAACTCTTCCTATTATCTGATGATTTATCTACATTATGTTTGATCTCATTCTCAGATAGGTTGTTTGATATGTTTTGACCAATGAGGTTGCAGGACTTTTATGGCCCATTTTATAATTGATAACATTCAGTTAACTGGCATATATGAAGGAATAACCAGCTGATGTGGTAGTTAAAGTGAAAATGCTTTTATATTCACCTTGCGCTTTTACCGCAGCAAACATTTTGTTAGGAGAATGGCTTTTTGAGGGTGTGACACTGTCAGTCCAATGCAGAGTGGTTCTAAAGAGGCATGTCAGTGTCACCAATCATCAACCAGGCTGATCATGACACCGTTCTGGCTTGCTTGGTGGAAACTTTGTGTATTTCAAGGAAAGAGCTGACCCGATCAGAGGTGGTCACTTTCCTTTAATCTACACTGCTCAGCAAGCACAGTTGATGTCATGATCAGCCTGCTGAGTATGCCCTATAACAGAAAAAATATCCAGCAATGTCTGTTGCTGCCCCACCTGTACTACCCCACTGATCTCCCCTCAGCATCCCCAAACATAACAATGGGGTGTCCAATCCCCAGTGTCACCAGCTGAAATAAAGAAACCATCCCTTGTAGTTTTTGTAGTATACCCTGCAAAAGAGAAAAACATCCATTGATGTCAGTTGGAGCTGCCACCATAACTGCCACCTCCCCAAGTCCAACCCATGTTAATTCCAGAACAGGGGTGCACAATCCCCATGCTGGCTGCTACCCTTTCCCTGCCCTGTTTAGTTAAAACTGACACTGGGGTGCCCAATCACCCAGTGTTGCCCACTAAAATAAATGGAACCATTCCTTGAAATTTTTTTAAACAGACCCCGCAACAGAGAAAACCAACTGCCAATGTCTGTTGCAGCCATCCCCCTCCCCAGCCCAACACAACATTAACACTGGCACTGGGGTGTCCAAACCACAGTGACACCACCATAAATAAAGAAACTGTCCCTCATAGTTTTTTGATTATATACCCTGTAAAAAGAAAACCATCCATTGATGTCCATTGTGCTGTAAGTTCCTTCCATATACAATCTCCACAGTGAAAAGTCAACAGCAAACGCCATTACAATGACAATTCCTGCTGCAAATGTAATGTCACCGCAGAGACCTCAGCACTACTTTCTCTTGGTCTTACACCCTCCTGAATCAACTCTGACTCAGAGTTGATTGCATTAATATGGGAAGCGGTGGTGAAGCCCCTGCATGGGGGTTAGGAGGCAAAAGCTCCCAGAAAAAGCAAGGTTTTCTTGGAAGGGTTTATGCAGACTGTAACTGCAGTCAACATACATTCCTTATTGTAAGATTGAGCTGCAATAAAGTTCGCACTGCAGCTTTATAGATCCAGTTCCTCACCTGACCTCCCACTCAAGCACTAACCTCATGCCCAAGCACTTACTTACCCACTAGGGTTCAATGCCATAATCCTCTGACTGCAGACATGTCTTCACTCTTCAATGCTAAACCACGAACTGAAAATCAGGGATGCAGTGCAATGTATTTCAATGGAGTTTTGAACTCAGTGGCATAACAGCCATTTTTAATATTTTGTCCCAAATTTTCAACATGCCTTTTTCTGAACATACAAACAAACAAAATGCCAGCAGATACAGGACTCATGGTCTGTCACATCAGCATGGTTGTGCAGCTCACAGTTCAGACAACTGCTTCTCCACCCCATCTAGAAGATCTAGAAGTGGGTTGCCATTTGGGAACAAGTGATCACCACACAGTGTGGTTCATGATAAACTCAGCTGCAGAGTCAAGCCATACAAAAGTGAGGGTACTGGATTTCTGGAGGCTGACTTTGTTAAAATGGAGAGTGCTCCAAAAGCACTAGCAAACAGGCAAGAAGGAAGGTGGAGCAACAATGGGAAGCATCAAAATTGCCATCACAGAGGCAACAAACCTTTGTGAAGCAAATAAACAAATCAAAATGAAAGAAAAAGCCACTATGGTTCTCACAAGAGGTGGTGGGAAGGTTAGGGAGAAAAAGATAGCATTAAGGAAGTGTAAGGAAACACAGAAGGAGCAGGACAGAGAACTGTACCAGTTAAGACAGAAAGAAGCGGGTAAGGCAGCCAGAATAGCAAAGGCCCAAACCAAGGAAAAGATAGTCAACTTGGTTAAGAAGGGGCATAAAACCTTTATAGGTACATTAGGGAGCGTAGAAAGACAAAAAGATGGATAGTGAGGTTGAATAAAAAGGACAGTGGGTGGACAGAGAGGGACAGTGAAAAAGCAAGGCTACTGAATGAATACTTCTGCTCAGTATTCACAAAAGAAAGGGGGAAGGTACATAATCCAATCAATAGAAGTACTTTGGATAGGAGGGCCTGTCTCAGTCCTTTCACAGAAGAAAGGGTTCTGAAAGAATTCCTAAAACTGAAGGTGGACAAAGCAATGGGCCTGATGTGATTTCCCCAGAATTCTAAAAGAATTGAGGGAGAACTAGTGACACCACTGACTAGCCTTTTAACAAATCATGGGAGGATGGTGTGGTACCTGAGAACTGGAGCAGGGTGGATGTGATTCCCTTTGCAAAACTGGGAGCAAGACAGAGGCAGGAATCTACAGACCTGTCAGTTTGACCTCAGTGTTAGAAAATGATGGAATAACTTCCAAAGGAAAGAATTGTTGAGTACCTAAAGGCCAGTGGGCACAGGACCCAAGACAGCATGGATTCACAGTGGGAAGGTCATGTCAGATGAGTCTAATCGATTTCTTTGATTGGGTGACCAAAGTAGTAGACCAGGGAAGACCTGTGGAGATGGTCTACCTAGACTTTAGCAAGGCATTTGACACAGTCCCACACAAGATTAATACACAAATTAGCCAGCCTGGGAGTGGGTCCCAGGGTGGTAGCCTGGGTAAAAACATTGACTGGACAGCAGGACACAGAAGGTAATAGTAAATGGAGTCCACTCTGAAGAAGAGGGGTGCTAGTAGAATTAGGTTCAGTACTGGGTCCAGTCCTTTTAATTTCTTTCTAGGTGACATTGCAGAGGGACTGGAAGTAAAAATATGCCGCTTTGCAGATGACACAAAGATCTGCAACAGAGTTGATACACAAGGGGTGTGTGTGAAAAGGATGAAAAGGGACTTGGTAAGGTTGGAGGAATGCTCAAGTATGGTAGCTTGGATTCAATGCAAAGAAGTGCAAAGTAATGCACCTGAAACAAAAATCCAGGAAGAGTACACAATGGGGAGGGAGAGGTAGTAACAACAACAAAAATGGAAAGAGACCTGGGGGTAATCATATCCGGATGACCTAAAGGTTAGCAAGCAATATGAGAAGGCGGTAGGGATGGCTGGAGGATACTGGGATGTATAGGAGATGCATCACCAGTAGAAAACAGGAAGTTATTATCCCTCTGTACAGATGGTGAGGCCCCATCTAGATTACTGCATACAGTTCTGGAGATCCCATCTCTGCAAGAACATAACCAGGATGGAGACAGTCCAGAGGAGGCAACTAAAATGGTGCAGGGTCTGCAACAGAAGCCATACGAGGAGAGACTAATTATGTACACCCTTGAGGAAAGGAGGAGAGTAGGGCATGATAGAAACATTAAAGTATCTCAAGGGAATCAACAAAGTCCAAGAGGGTAGCATATTTCAGAAAAAGAGATGCACAAGAACAAGGGACACAATCTGAAGATAGAGGGGACGGCTCAGAGGTAATATAAGAAGTATTTTTCACAGAGAGGTGATGGACACATGGAATGGCCTTCCTGAGGAGGTTGTGGATCAAAAACAGTGGGGGCATTCAAAATTGCATGGGAGAGACATAAGGGCAATTCTTGGCAAGTGGGAAAGAAATAGGTTGTTGGTTAACTAGGATCTGCAGCTTATCCAGCAGGTAGGAAATGGGCAGGCGAGGTGGGCCAAGCGGTTCTTATCTGCCATTAAAGTCTATGTTTCTGTGTTTCAGTTGTTATCACAAACTGTGTTTCCCACTCTGGTCAACTTCCCCTGACTTGTATTCTGCCTTGGACCCTATCCTATCCTCTTTTAAAACTCCCCACTGATTTCAGAGAAATCACCTCCTCCGCAGTGCATTCCATGACACCACCACCCTTTCCATGAAGTAGTGCCTCCTCATCTCCCTCCTGAACCTACCCCCTCTAGTTCAGACTATGGCCTCTCATTATACACTCCCTCTTCAACCATACCCTCAGTACTAAATCTATTTTTGCCCTTCAAGTACTTAAAGCTCTCAATCATATCACCTCTGTCCCTTCTGTCCTCCAGGAGTACATGCTGAGCTCCATCAACCTGCCCTCATAGGGTGTCTCTGCAATCCCCATAGTCATCTTGGTCACCCACCTCTGGACCCCTCCAAAACTTGATGTAATTCTTTAAATGAGTGCCAGAATTGTACACAGTACTCCAAGTGAGGCCTCACTAATGATTTGCACAGTGAAAGGATTACTTCCTCTCTCCCAGAAGTGATCCTCTAACAATGTACCCCAGCATTTTATTGGTCTTGCGCCACTTTTCTACACTGTGCTGAGTATTCATATTCTCTCTGACCACCACCCTCAGATCCTTTTCCTCTGCATAAATGGATAACCGCTCACCACCCAAATGGTAACTGTACTTCTGGTTTCTGGCTTCAGTGTGCATTCCTTGCACTTCCTAGCATTGAAACCCATCTGCCATGTGTTTGATCAGTGCTCAAATCTTTCCAAATCTTCTTGGAGCACCCTCCCTCTTTCCTCGCTATCCACCTATTTTGGTGTCCTCGGTGAACAGGCTCATCTTGCTCTTAAAGAGTAGTACACCCAGAAATTGCAAAAACATATGTTGTACGGAATATTTTGATTTGTGTGTGAAGTCCTAGTGTGTTCTTCTTTCTGTCTGCTATTAGGAGTTTTTCCTAAGTTAGCCTGTTAGCTTTATGGTAGTTTATGATCCCTGGGGATCTACATCCGAGTTAGATCTGTTGCTTTTCTTGTTCTACAATGCATCCTGTCTCACGTGACAGTGATGTAGCCAAGACCATAGATTCAGCTGCAAGAACTGCTTTAGAATTGGTTCACAACAGCAGAACTGTAGTTTCTTATCCAGTGTTTACACTTGGCTACATGTACAGTTCAGCACATACTTGACAGCTGAGTGGGGGTTCTGTAAGAAAACAACTACTATATAACTCTAATTCAATATTGTTGTTTTCTGTGTGTGTCATGTCTAGCTAGCAGGAGTGTTTTGATTTTAAAACTTTTAATTTCATTAAACTGCACACAACCATAAAAAGCACAGCAATCACTCCAGATCATCATAGCTATAATTAGTAAGACTAGCTGTTTTCTTACAGAAAACTCAACTCAGCTCTCAAGTATTTGCTAAATTGCAAATGTAGGTACCAGCATTCTATTAGGTAGAACTGTCAGTTAGTGCTGATTTTGCTCTGTGACATGATTTTCAATTTTTTTATTTTACAAATGAGAAGTATTTAAAAAAGTATTTTTCTTATTAAAGTGTGTGTATGTGTGAGTTATTTAATTAGATTGCCATGCAAGTTTAAAATCAAAACACTTAAAATCAAAACACTTACTCCTGCTAGCTAGACCTGACACACATAGAAAACAAAAATACTGAATTAGAGCTATTTAGTAGCTGTTTTCTTATAGAAAATTCCTGTTACTCAAGTATCTGCTAAACTGTACATGTAGCCATTTGTACACACTGGATAAGAAAAGTTACACAGCTCTGCTGTTGTGAACTAATTCTAAAGCAGTTATTGCAGCTAAATCTAGGGTCTCAGCTACATAACTCCACATGAGATACTATCTTGATACACCTCTGTTGACATCCTTATCCCGACTTGTGTCCTCTTGCTTCAAATTGCCACCAACTTTTCTTGGGCTACTTAAATCTCAGCATCCCGACTTCAATTTGCCCAAACATTTCTGTTTCCACATCCCAAGAAGCATGATCGCTCACTTCTACTTTCCGTTAACTGCCCAAGGCAAACAAAACAGCTGATGTAACACTTATTAAGTTCTTACCAAACAGGTGGACCACTTGAAACCCTTCTCAAGGCATCCTTAACATTTCTCTCAGACAAGTATTTACTTTTCATGTACAGTATGATCGAGCTCTTAACAAATTTCTGGTTAATGGATGTTCCGGAAATTTCTTAGCTGTTTCTTAATCATTTGAGAAATGCTGCAGTCTCTGTAATCTTGTTTAAAGCTGAACAGTTATTAGGCATTTACAAAGTATTTGCAAATTACACAGCTGACGCTCTTTTTTAAAGGGCCTCAGAAGGGCTACTATTATTGACTGGATGACTCATCGGTAGATGTGTGGAACCTAGATAAAGAAATCAGCTTGAACAGCAACATGGAGTAAGGCTATCAGGATGAGTTTGGATCACTGGGATCATATATTTCCTTTGCTAGAGTTAGGCCTGCCTTACTCGAAGGGATTAATTAGGTTGCTGGGCCTGGACATTGCATAGGAAATAGGTCTCATCAGGCACTCCAAATGCACAGTGGTACCCATGCTCACCTGCACTTTTGGAAAAGAAGTATCCCAGTTTCTTATTATTCCCTGTTTATTCCTTATTCCTGCTACTTTTAAATGCCCCTTTACCTTGATTCAACAGATGAGGAGGAGTACCTCTCCTAGTGAAAGTGCCACCACTGGAGTCTTCCTTCTAAAATTGCAACAGAGGGAAGAAGCAGGCATAGCATTTTAGTGCAGAAAAGTCCTTTGACCTGAAGAATTCATGAATGTAACTCTCTAAATGCCCTGCAGCCACTTTGGAAGTATGAGGTGGAGAAAGGGATCGAGAGCCCAGTTTCAGCAGGTTAACATAGCTCATCATGCTAACTGGATTGTGTATGTTTGGACAAGCCAGGAGCCATATTCAGTGGCCCAGTGAGTGGCACTAGATGGAAAGGGCCAGAGCGCAGAATATAATGCTACATTGATAAAAATGAAATTCCTCTTGCACATAGAGCACAGTGCTATATGTAGAAACATTCAAAGTGATACACAGCAGCTGTGGCAGCACTGTTTAAATATTCAAAATCCATTCTCTTATCAAAGTGCACAATGGTATGCAATCATTCTACTCCCCATCCCACCGAGTGCCAGGTAGCAGAGTCTGTCCCTGCCCCCCTCTCCTCATCATCATCCAGATCGGCCAGATAATGATAACTACTGCTCCCTGGCAGTCTGGTGGTCCCTTCAGCTCCCCAGTCACCATCAGATATGGCCAGACAATGATAAATACCTATCCCTGGCAGTTTAGTGGACCCCCAACCTCCACCTGATTGCCATCAAACACCCCATCCCCTGCCCCACCCCCATTGGCACCAGTCTCATCTATTTATTAATTTATTTATATGTTTTGGTTACCAGGTAGGTGTGCTAGACATAAATAAGGCCTATTTTCAGGGACAACCCGGGAGGCTACAAAGACAAATACAGTTAAGGCCCATACAAAGTGATAGAGTACAATGAATGCAAACAATCATCATAGACAGTAAGCTATGTCAAGATACATCAGTAAATACAAAATTAGGGGAAGGGTGAAACAACGAGAATGACAGAAATACATAATTCAGGCAGAAGTAGCTAGAAATAGGGTATATTTGCTAAAACCAAAAGCATGGCAGTAGGAAAGATATATTATCAGGTAGAACAGGAAAGTGATAGTTAGGCAAAAGTCAAGAATACAACATAGACAAGAGCTGAAGTAGGCATCAGGTAGTAAGTGCAGGAGCAGGGCAAGGTCAAGGGTGGATCTGGTAAAGCTTGAGGAGGAAATCAGTGTATTCAAGGGGATGGAAACAGGAGCAGAGGTCCGATTGTAGCAGATGACCGCTAAGACACGTTTAAAACTGGCATGGGTATGGGCTAGGTGAATACTTGAAGGCAAGGAGTTCTATTGAGCAAGTATGAGGTGAGAAAAGCATGCACCATGACTTTTACACATGGGTACATGGAGTAGCCTCTGATCACTGGAGTGGAGGTGTAGTGAAGATTTAAGGACTCAGTAATAGTGCAAGAGTAGGGGGAACACCAGATCATAAGATATTGTTGGTCAGTACAGCCAGTGACTGTATACACTGGGCCATGGGTGAGAGAGCCAATGAAAGCTACTGTAGAGATGGTAGTGATGGGCATGTCGATGGAAGGCCAGAGCAAAATGACATATATTATTATATGTAGTGTTCCATTTAAGCAGGCTTGTCTTAGAAGCACTAGCATATGTGACTGAGTCATAAGTAAGGGCTGGCAGAAGTGTACCCTGTGCTATGGCAAACTTGGGCTGAGGTGTGAGAGCATGTCTGGCTCTGTGTAAGCCAGGCCAGTCTTAGAATTAATGACGTTACGGGTAATGGAGATGTGAGGTCAAAGTCAAAGGAGGGTCCAGGATGATACTAAGATATTTGAAAGATTGAACATTTTCTAAAGCTGAGCAAGAAATGCAGAGACAGCTAGCAGGTTTGGCATTTCTTAAGCTGAGCAGACCCAAAGAGCATTGCCTAAGTTTTATTGCTGTTTAGGACTAGTCCATTTAAGTTGAACCTATAATGACTACTGCAAAAGTCAGAGGAGAGGGTAGTGTTGAGTTCAGTGATGTCCTTAGCACTGTGATAGAGGATGAGGTCTTCAGCATTAAGAAGGGATGAGGATTGAGAGGTATTAGTAGAGATGTTGTTGATGAAGATGGAGAACAGAAGGAGCCAAGGATGGAGCCTTGGGTACACCAGTGTTGAGCTTGGTGGAGGTGAAGCAGTATTTAACATATTTCTGTCAGTCAGAGAGATAGTTGCTATGCCATGCAACCACCTCAGAGACAGCCAAGTAAAAGTCATTTTAGTTATGCGTAAAGTATGGTCAACAAGGTCAAAGGCCTTAGTGAGGTCAATAAAGACTGCACCAGTTAAAAGGCCAGAGTCCATGGATGTTTTAATGTCGTTTGTGAACTTATGGAGAGCAGTAGTTGTACTGTGGCCCTTTCAAAAGCCATGTTGAGACTCCAAGAAGATTATGATCCACGAAGGAAGGAAGGAAGTTATTTGGAGGAGACAATTTTCTAAAAGTTTACTTAGGACAAGAAGTATGGCAATCAGTCTGTAATTAGAAATAGACTTAGGGTCACCTTTTTGAAGAACAGGACAATCCTGGTGGTCTTCCAAATATGGGTACTATTGCAGAGCAGGGTGATAAGTTGAAAATTCTTGCCAACTGTGCTGTGAGAATGAATTCAGCTAATTTAAGGAGTTGATGCGCTAGGCCATCCGCTTCAACGCACTACAGCTATCAGAGATGGACCTTAGGAGATCATAGACTTTCTTACAGGTTACAACCCAAAAGTGGCAAGTGAGGAGGAACTGGGAGGGATATGAGCAGGATAAGGACTGGTTGTACAAGCGTCTGGAAAAGAGCTAGTGTAGGTTGATAAGTCGGCAAATTGTAAATTAAAGATTTAGCAATTGTGACAGGATTATTACAGTGTGGGCCATTTAGCACCATATCATTGGAGGATTGAGAAAGTTTAGTCCCAATAAAATTCTGTAAATACGCCCCAAATTTTTAGGATCACCAGCAGCATTAATTAATAGAGTTTTGCAGTAAGCAGTCTTGGATAGCTGAATAGCACTCTTACAAACATTTCTTTTAGTGGATACTCCTGAAGATCCACTAGTCAGCCAGAGGATTTAAATTTGGACCAACTGCTGTCATGGGATTTTAGTTGGGCTCGGAGATCCTTACTAAGCCATCTAATGGGGTCCCACAAATCCAGCAGGACAAGGTGGGAGCATGCTGGTTCTATAAGGCACCAAACTCCACTAAGAAATGATCCAGAGCTCCGGAGACATTGTCAGAGGTGTATAGAAAGGACCAGTCAATCCTAGATAAGTCATTTAGAAACAAAGGGTGCAAGCTTGGAGAAGTCATGGAAGGTTACGCCTTTAGGTGGGGTGGTGGGTGTGTAGGGATGTGCCAAATACAAAATATAGGAGAATGGTCAGATATGGCATCAGAGTGCCTGCTTCCAGCAATCCTATCAGTTCTGTTAGTTAGGATTCAGTCAATTAACTTTTGGATCCCAAGTTCACAGATATTCTGGTAGGAGAAGTGAAAAGGTGGTGGAGGTTAAACTCTTGTCACGATGGAATTATAGGTTTTATAGGTTTTTCCAATCCAGGCCAGGTTTATGTCCCCAAAAATGATGATGTCATTGTGGCCTATGGCTGAGACAGCATGGGAGAGGAGTTCTGTTAGACCTGCAGAACCTCCTAAATGGGGGTTATGTACACACAAGATACTTTGAACCACCAAGAAGGAGGAGAAAGTGTTGTAGTTCACAGTGAGAGAAAGAGGACAGTGATAGTGGAGAGGTTAAGATGAGATTTAAAGTGAGTTGTAACCCTCCTCCCTTTAGTGGGTGGATGGTCCTGCTGAATGAGATTATAGTTGAATAAGAGCAAGCTCAGTCTGGCGTGGAAGGTTTTAGCCAGGTTTCAGTGACGCATTGTATATCTGGCTTGCATAGCGTAACCCACCTTCAAGCTCAGTTAGATTACTTAAGAGGCTACAAATATTTAAATGAGTAATACACAGTCCTTTTCCCATGAACCAGTTGGTATCAGAGTAACGGAGAGGAGGGGCCAAGGACCAGGGTTAGATTCAGTATCACCAGCATGTATAAGGGTAAGGGGGCCTAAGTACAAGAGGATGCCAGAGAATGCTGAGAGTAGTAAATAGAGGGAGGGTGATGGCAACACTTTTAACAAACTTAGTAATTAAAAGGAGTTTGCCAGGGCTGAGCAGAGAAGAGCTAAAGGAAGAATGTCTATCACTAAAGACAAATGGCAGGTTCTTGAGACATCAACTGGCACAGTCCCTCCGTTCGCTAACTTTGCTGCCCACTGTCTGACTGACAGATTACTTCATGAGTACTGCAGAAGCAGCTGATTAGCTGTTTTTCTAGAGTTAACAAAAGTGTAAGAACATGTGTGAGTGCTTTCATTCATTGGATGGTAGCTGCTTGAAGCAGGTGCATTGTGCCAGTTGCCACTGCTGGACCATAAAATGAATCAAAATATGGGTGCCAGGGGAGGGAGAGTGTGACCGGGTCCTGCCTATAGAATGGGGGAGTGATGGGGTGTCATTTATTTACTGGTTTTGGGCTAGGAGGAGGAGGGTGTGAGGTGGGGGATGTTCTCTTTTCTTTCTTGTTTTTAAGCTGTTTGCAAAATAGTAGTTTCAGAATAGGAGTAGTTCCTTATTGGGAAGGGCTCCTGAATATTCTGAAACCCTATTATTCATGGTATTAGGAAACACAATTTAACCCTTGTACACTCCTGGTGATGATATGTACATGTGTGTGGGGGAGGAGCTTACACAATTTCTAATGCTTGCATTGGTCCCTGAGGGACTGACCTCAATCCCTGAAACATGTAGCATTATCAACGTAACTGCCACCCTCCCCACTATTCACCACTGCAGGTCGGCTTAAACTTTTACATTGAATATCTTGCCATCCTTCCACCTCTGCCCAGATAGCCAGTTACACCCCTACTTGATCAAGGGCCTGTCCCTGACCCTGTATAGCTGCTCAGTCTACTCTATTGATCAGGGTTGGTGTGATGGTGTCAGTCCATGGTGTGGCTTCTCTGACTGGCTCTCTGATAGTGTCCCTCTCGACAGTCCACTTACCATGTACAGTTGCAAACCTAACTTCAGCTTCTGGTACAGGCATTTGGAGCTTGAGAAGTAGTAACTAAGTGCACTGATTAGATATGCATACTACAGTACAGCCTAACCTGCATGTACCAAAAGTTAGGTTTTTGGATGTGAATAGCACACCCTACCTCTTCAGAGAGACACAACTGGAAAAACAGCCATAAAGTCATTCCATGGACGACTTGAGCCCTGATCAATGGAATGGACTGGTTGCAGCTGAAAAGGCCATAAATGGCCTTTGATAAAGCTAAGAGTGGGATTGGCAAGCAGGATGGGGATGGCTGAATGGTCAGATATTTATTTAAAGGGTGTTGTCATGAATGCCAGCCCCACACCAATATGTTGAGGCCAGTCTTGATTAGCACTTTATGTGCAGAGCATTTTCTTACTTGCTTGTTTTAAAAAGCAGGATTTCTATCTCGTTGATCCTGTCATCCTGCAGTCCTGACATTTAGTAGTTGCAAACAGGCTGAAGACAGCACAGAATCCCCTGCAGCTGACATCAAAGTCAGACTGCAGCAAGAAAATTCTATTGATAAAAACTGAGTGTATAGTGTTTTCAAGTTTTGATCAGCTGTTGGTCCTGCTACCCACTGGAGGCTAAGTAGGTTTTAGTTACCCAGACCCTAACTGAAGCTCCTTCACTGGTCTAGTGGATCTCTAACAGTGGTACAAGGCCGTCAGGAGAGGTGCACATCATGAACATTTATATTTCCGAACACCATGGGTCTGAAAGTGAAGGGACCCACAAATGCTGTGTTGAAGCCCAAGTTTCATTCCAAAATGTTTTCCATTTTGATTTGGCCTCCTCAGGTAACTCCCTTTCCTGGGCCCAGCTACATGTGGCTTCAAGACAATGTTGCCACAGATTCATGATGCAACCTTGACCTGTGCATTAATTGGTTAACCTCGGTCAACATTTCAGTCTCCCAATGATTAGGCCAGGCGCATATGACTGGATACGGTACATAATGCTTCTTTACTGTTCCTTGGTCAGCAAATGTTACATTCAGTCAATGCAGCACCTCTCACTCTCACAACAATTCTCTTCAGGACCCAAAGGCCCACATTAAGTCAGCAGGAGACAATACTCTTCTTTGCCTGGAATGCCTGAAAGCCATTCATGATCAAAGGAGCTCTAGTCTAAACCTAACACCTGGTAATCATCATAATGGTTCATGGGCGTGTCTCTACCCATGGGAGTCATTTGTTCACAGGATTTACCCACTTCCTGTCCATGACAACTTTTAATTCAGAACACAGTTTCTCTCTGGGCCAGGCAATCTGTGAGCTCCACTTCTCTGTTATGTCCTGGGCCTGATATGATAAGCCCTGGCCCTTTGTCTTCTGAGTCCACTGGAAATGTCCCTTTCCGGAACCTACAGGGACCAGCAACCTAAAATGACTAGTGCTCTGTATTTCTACCCATACACCACTCTCCCTGGTGAGCAGGCCCTTGAGAGGAATTCTGGGCCCCAGGGAAAGTTTAGACTCTAGGCCCTCTACCTCCACCCAGCAAGCACCCATTAATTCTAAAATTTAGTTTATTCCTCCCCCCACCTGTATGAAGCCTTCTGTGCTGCAGCAGCGCAGTACAAATACGTTCTGCCTCCATCTCCATTCCTAAGTGCTGTCAGGTCTTAACAAACTGAGCAAAGTACCAGTACAACAGTCTCAGGTTCAGATCTTTAACATGAAATATGGAATAATTATTGTACTGTATTGAAGGACTAATGATTATATATCAATGACAAACACAAGCGCAACTTGCAAGCACTTTATTTTGCATCCCTCCACAAGCAAATTGACCCCAATCAAAATCCATGACAACAAGCGCTGAAAATATGGTTTGTTTCTTTTGGTTGTCGAGTTCCTTAAGTTGGAGCTGCGGCTAGCCTGCCATCAACTCCCCAGATATGACAAAGGACTGCTGTGACTCCGAGTGAATGAGCTCCTCCTCTTAGTGTCACACATGCATTCTAGCCACTTTAGCTCGGACAGGCAAGGTCTGCAAATCTTAACAAAGGCTTAAAGCAACAAATGAAAATAAAATAAAGAGCGGAGCAGAGCTAATTACAAAAAAAACACCACAACCGGTCTGCAGCAGCTTCATAAACAAAAGTTATACAATCCTTTTAGTGAAATGTCAGAATCAATTCACAATGTAGCCCACCCTCAATTTGCCCTGTCAGGTAGCACTGTGTGATATTTAAAACAATATCTGATCATTTAGGAACATGAACAGCAGTTCATGAGAAACCCCTGGATAATGTCTATTTGTACTTATATCTGATCAATAAACATATGCCATCTGTAACACAGTGTGCCTATAATTTTCTTTGTGATACATACATACATACATTGCATTATGTAGCTGTTTTTCAGTCACCTAGCTTCTTTTCTGAATGCTTTATTATTGCTCCTTCAGTTATGTGATGCCATGCAGTAACTTGATGTTACCAGGCCTGTCGTAACTTTCCTATTCTAATCACTGCCCTAGAAACATAGAAACATAGAATTTGATGGCAGATAAGGACCACTTGGCCCACCTAGTCTGCCCATTTTCCTACCTGCTGGATAAGCTGCAGATCCTAGTTAATCAACAGCTTACTTCCTCCTACCCCCACTAGGACTGCCTTATGTCTGTCCCATGCATTCTTGAATTCTCCCACTGTTCTTAACTCCATGACCTCCTCAGAAAGGCTATTCCATGCATCTACAACCCTCTCTGTGAAAATACTTCCTCACGTTACCTCTGAGCCGTCCCCCCTCCATCTTCAAATTGTGACCCCTCGTTCTTGCCGTCTCTTTTCTGAAAGATACTACCCTCTTGGACATTGCTGATTCCTTGAGGTACTTGAAAGTTTCTATCATGTCCCCTCTCCCTTCTTTTCTCAAGGGTATACATATTAAGCTCCTTTAGTCTCTCTTCATATGTCTTCTGGTGCAGACTCTGTACCATTTTGTCTCTGATACTGTTTGGATTCTAAAGTCATTTTGTTCATAGTCCAGTTTTTTGTTTACTTCAATCCATGAACGTCATATTTCATAAACATGCAGTCACTTATATGTTACCGTTTCTTTTCTCATGAATACTGCTCAGGTATAAAGATAAATACTGCGTCTGAGGCTCTCATCCAAGCTTCCAGTCACTGACTCATTTAGTAGTCTTACCACCATGCTGGCATGCATATCTGTCTAAAAAGAGTTGTACATATCAGTTACCATCTGTTTCTTTCATTATTCTTGTTCCCTTCAAGATTAGGAAATCAGTACTTCCTGCTCCTCTGTACCTGTCCTTCTGACACATTGAGTATGTGGCTCATGTTGATGACTGCTGTATGAGGCTAGATGCTGAACAGACCAGCTATCCTCTGAGTGGTCCACTGGGTAACTACTTTTTCCATTCTGGGATGATCAGGACCAGACCACAACAGTTTCCTTTCTGCTGACTGTTTAACTTCTTCATCGTCCTCTAGCCCATGGTCCATAGTAGTGGTTGAGTCAACATTGTGCCGAGACTGATTTGTGCTGTGCAAACGACTGGACCAGTTGTCCTTTTCTTGAAGCTGCCTACCTGCTTTTCCTGTGCTGAATGAACTGCTATGCTGCTTGGAGCGGTCACGCAAGCCAGATTTGAATCGCTGGAACAGGAACCAGAAATTCAAGGCAGTATTATGCTGGTGGGCCAGGTCCTCTTGGCACTGGGCTCTGGGAATTATTCCCAGCTCCCTGCTTACAAGAGGGCACTCTTGCGCATGCATGGGATATTGGCATAAGCTGTTCCGCACGCATGATTTTTGGCACTCACTTAGAAATGTATTTTGCTGCATTACTACCACTCGTTTTTTAATTTAGATACAAAGAAAGAATCGTTATGGCCAGATGTGTTGAGTAAATGCCCTTTCTCAATAGGCATGTCAAAAGTGTTCTTTGGGACCGCGTTCCCGTTAGATGTGTGCTGTACTTGTGTATATGCTTCCAGTGCACATCGAGTTTAATTCAGGATGACTGAACAAGATAAGTAAAATATTAAATGAATTAGGTAAAACCTTGTTTCTGGGCTGTACTGTGACATTCTATTGTGATTGCATTACATGTATGTGCCTAGAGGCACAATAATACCCTTTCATGAAAATGATGGACAAAGTTGACACTGCCCTTAATAGCAGACAGAGGGAAGGATACATTAGAACTTAACATATAAATCCAAACACTCTACACAACATATGTTTTTTGCAAGTTTTGGTGGATTACTCCTTTAACACATACCCATGTTTACGGAGAGCTATACAAGCTTTGCAGCATAGTTTGAAAGAAGGAAAATCAAAGTTTGGCAAGGTGACCTTACAAAAAAGGCCAGGATGCCCTGTCAAATGCCTTCATATCTAAACTGATTGCCATGGCAGGTATGTCTCTTTGTATAATACAGTATGTAATATTAATAGAAGGGTTCTTCTGACATTGCCCAGTGCTTGTCTGGCTCTTATAAACCCAGTTTGTCTTTTTGATAATTGTTGGGAGTATGGTATCCAATCTCATGACCCAAACCACCATAAAAAGCTTATAGTCAGCATTCAAAATTGAGATCAGCCAGTACGAACATGGTAGGACCGTCTTTTCTCGTTTTAAAATAGTTGATTTTTCTTCCTCAGACTTGTTTCAATATCTTCAATGCAGAGATTTTATTAATTAAGGCCCAGGTATCCAGGATCTGATGGCAGCTCTTACTCCGGGTCTGACATTTATAGACACACAAGTACAACTTGGTACACACAATTCCTTTATTTCTAATTTACAGTAGTTCCTGATAGAGAAATCAGGGGAACAAAGTGTCACCAGAATTCAAGGGAATGGATTAATGAAGCAAATCTAACCATTACTACAAAACAGTGGTCAACTATTTGGGGTAATGTCCATAAGACTACAGTGTCTGGTACTTGGAGAGTTCAGGTGGTAAGTCACTGACTGATTTTATCGTCCTGGAGCTATCCTGCCACTTTGGTACTACTTCTTCCAATTTGTGCTGGAGGCATTGTGGATAGAGGGGTATTCACACTCACATTTTCTAAAGATGCCCTATACTACACCTGTTTTGGAACCGTTTCTCAACAAATAACCCTCATCTTGGAGCTAGTCACACTCTTAACTATGGTTCACCTCGTTCTGAGCCTTCCTTCAGAGGGCACACAGAGCGGATAAAAAATACTTATTTTTGATCTTAATAGCAGCTGTGGTTAAGGCAGTTACACAGTGTTGGCTGAAGTCCACACCCCTTCTGTTGCTCAAGGCCACAAGAAAGGATGGAAGCTGTCACAGCTCTAGTGAGACTGTGTAAGGACAAATACAATACCAGATGGCTTCCTTACTTTGATTATAAAGAGGAAACGGAGGGAATCCCTCACATGAGCAGTTGCTTTAGTTGCTCCCTCCTTGTTTAGCTATAGACCTTATCCCCACTCCCACCACCCTGAATGCAGTTGTTACAGACAAACTGGATTATGAGTACCCTCAGAGCCCAATTTCCCATATTATTTTACTTGGTGCCAAAGGAGGTCAAACAGGTGATTAAGTAGAGTAAAGCATTAACGCCACGTACTCACCATGCCGCTTTTCTGATGTTGTCTAACATAATTGATAGCCTTATCAGTGATAGGTTTTTAGTGGTGATGCGTCTGGTTACTGTTTGATTTTACCATGTGGTTAAACATTTGTTATTAATTCTTCCCAGTTAACATGTGACACTTGATGGTGAATGATATTAATGATATAGTTCAATATCATGCGTCATATTCTTGATGTGTGCATAACTGCATTTTTATATTATGGTGTTAATAAAATTCAAGTTTCAAAATAAAAAATAGCTGATACTGTAGCCCAACTGCATGATGGGAGGAGGGGGGGTCTTGGCCATTCAGCACATCTCTGAATGTCAAAGGAAAGAAGGAGTGGAAGGAAAAGGGCATAAAGGATTTATAAATTGTACTACAAAGCCACCTTGGCCTGGGCATTTTGCTGTCTTAGCTACCTTAATGGCTTCCAAGAGCTCCTCTCCAGATATGGGCACCAGGAGGTTGCCTCTGTTCTTTCTGCAAGATCAGGAGTTGTAGTCTAGGAAGGTACCAGGTGGATGGGAGTCCCTCAGGAGAGGGTGCAGAGTACAAGGCTTGGTAATAGTGCTACATAATAGAATCAATCGGATCAGTGGAATGGATTATCCTACCTTTAGTGGGGTCTTGTAACCAAGGAATACAGGCATTCTTCAGAAAGATTATTGATTAAAGGAGCAGCCAGATGAAATTCTATTGTACTTACTTTAGTGGTGAGTGCTGGAATATGGTGTGGTCACTGGTGCTGGCTGAACCTTCCTGGAATGAGTCCCTGGACTGGCGCTGCTGACTCTAAGTCAGTCTTCTCCTGCCCCTGGCAAGGCAAAGATGCTCCTGAGTTCCATACAACCCACCACCTCTCTATTATTTGTGTATCCTGCCTCCTGCCTTTGCAGGCTCAGGTCCCACTGTCAGTCTCAATTCAGCCACCTTGATTCTGGCCTGCCACAATGCATCTGACTCCCTGTCACTACCGTTACTCAACCTGTTTCCCAAACAATGGGTGTGGTCATGTGGCAGTGGCACCACAGTCACAAACTGCCCCAGACCCCAACCGTTGCATGACAGATGGACTAACCAACTGACCTCTAGCCTTCTGCTACTGCCACTGTGACAAAATGGATTGGCACCAAATTCCAACAGCAGCAGGCAGCAGTGCAATCTGTTGACTTATGACATCACTTCTGAATTTGCTCATTGATTGGTTGCTGAACTGTGGGTAATAGTGTTGCCATGGAGCTCAGCAGGTTGGGTCATGTGGTGGCAGTCTCAGCAGCTAGGGTCTGAATCAATGCAGCTGCAAACAGTGCAGCATATTATTCGGCTTGCAGATGGCTATGGTGATTAAGCTTGAGCAGACACATAGGACCAGGGTCAGAGGTCACACAGGTACAGCTCAACTGGCGGACACTCCCTCCTCCCCTGAAGTCACATCTCATCCACTGATTGGAGGCAGGCTTAAACAGAAGGCAATAAAAAAAGTTGTGTCTAAACAGGCCAAATGTCTGCTTTGCTGTGACAAGTCAGGATGCAATTAGCATCCCTTACAACCCGGCCAGTCCGCCCTGAATAACGACAACTATTCTTTATTGGGACAAATATTTGGTATGTCTAATATTTGTAGTATTAGAATTAATATTCATTGCTCACACACCCTTAGTGCAAGGGACTACTGAGCACTGAAGATGAGGAAGTTTCCATGTCAGAATTAGGGACAGTAGGAGATATGGAATGCTATAGTAAAAATATTTTTAAAAATGTTACTGTGTATGTGTAGTTTTTGTTTTAAATTACTGTAAGGGTTTAACAAGCTGTGATGTTAAATATTGATATATGTAGTCTTCTTGTAACTCTAGGACAAGCAGCATCACTATAGTCAGTATTATTGGACCAAAATTACCATTTCAAGTAGGCGAACAGATCAGGTGGCCATGGCCTGTCCTCCTCAGGTAGTACCCTGGCCTGTGATCCACCCAGTCCACCCTTGATTACATATATGCAAATGTGTTCTTTGCACTCCCACGTCATGTTACACCTAAACATCTGTGTGTGCATGCTTAATGCTTTATTCAATGTATGGCTTTAACTGTGGAAACACTTTGCCCACAGGCCCTCCTTTGTAATGTGCTACTTGTATGTCTAAGAAGATACTCTTTTCAAAATGATGTTTATACATCCCCAAAACTGGTGGGGTTGCCATTGCCTCTGTCCACTGCTCAGTTTGTCTCCCATTACTGTCTGATGCTCCCAGTCTACCTTCAGTTTATCACTTCCTGGACACAGTCTTTCTGCTTTTGCTCCTGCCGTGGGCCTCATCACAATCTTGCTCCAGGATCAAGTGTGCAGACCATGAGCTTCAAGGGGGATGTGAACAGGTGGTTGGAGCTTGGGTAGGCAGACATCATGTCACCAGGCTTCACCCAGATTCCTTTCCCTGATTAGAGCCTCCCACCTTCCTTTGCATAGGACCATCACCCCTATGCTGCAACTTTGGGGTTGGACAGGGCATTGTGTGGTTTCCTATGATGACCAGTGCTGTTCCCAGTTTACAGCAAAGCAAATGTTTGCTGGAGAAGGTAAAGCCTATTATTATGTGTATCCTGTACCAAGTACTCTATGATGTATTTTACTTGATGCAGAGACAGAAGCGTTTTGACTATATCTTCACCATTCACTTAGATGTATGTATATTTGAAGGTAATCTTTTTATTGAGCAAAACAGAAGGATATGATTGTATATCCATTACATAATGATACACACCATAAACACATACAAGTGAAATAGTGAACTGGTAGAAGCGTGCATACATAAAGATGCTTCCCACATATCCTGTTCTAGGAGCATTTCAATACTGCCTGT
The DNA here is from genome assembly GCA_016271365.2 of Neoceratodus forsteri. Lineage (NCBI taxonomy): Eukaryota > Metazoa > Chordata > Ceratodontiformes > Ceratodontidae > Neoceratodus > Neoceratodus forsteri. The sequence goes on along the minus strand of CM028129.1, from coordinate 1,112,037,285 downwards.
GCTAGTGGGAGTTCTCCCAATATTGATGGGTGTAACCACATGGAGGCCTGTAAAACTGTTCTTACTTTCAGCCTAACATCAAAGCAATAAAAACTGCCCCATAAATGGGGAGAGGGAGCAATTAAACAATTAACTCAACTAGTTTGATATGTTATCTTTACAACTGAATAATCAAGGTTGAATTGCTGCAAACTATCTCAATTGCATTACCTGTAATTACTTGTAAGTAGTGGGGTGGGGGATACTCAAGTCTGACTGTGACAGAACTTTGAATGTAGGAATGGGTCCCAGCATTTGTGATACTGAGGCAATATCTGAGAGGCAGAGCTGGAGAGTTTTTCATGCGAGGCCAATTGGCCTACTGCCTGGAGCCATTCTGCAACAGTGGGTACCTTAGCTGTTCTTCAGTTACAGAGCAGAAGCCTTTTAGCCACTACGCTAACAGCAGTGACCCATTGTGCACGTGGGGAAGACTTGACAGAGCCATCTGTAGTGCATCCTAGCAGTAAGAGTGGTGCATTTACTTGTGTCTAGAACTACTACCTCAGCACATATTTGCATTATGTCAGTCTAAGCTTGGATGGTCAGGCAGTCCCATTGTATATAAGTCAGGTGGCTGGTGACCCACATCACCAACATAGATCATGACTCATTAGGCCAAGTTGCTTTAGAGCATGTGGTGTTCTATACCTCCTGAAGCAGGTTTTATTTAATCTCAGCCTGCTTCTGCCATCTCTGCTTGCCTTATGCACCTGTGTCCCACCGTGCAACCACTGAGTTTCTTGCTAATGGGGGCCCCACTCTTCTTGTCACTTCAATCTAACCTTGTAGTTTGGGAAGGAATAGCATCCTGTAAGGCCTTGTATATATCTGGCAACTTCCTTGGTGAGTTTTCCCATATGAAAAAGAGGCTGTGGGCACCCTACGTCTGCTATAGTATTACCCTTCACCTCTAGTTTTGTAGCACATCTCTGATTTGAAAATACCTCCAGAAGTCTGTCTTGGGAAGATAAAACTTGCACTCAGTGACCTGAAGGAGTCTAGTGTTGCTGTTCAGAGATACATAAGTCTTTGACTAATTGTATGCCTTGTTGCAGTCATGTCCCCAATATAGGGTTTGCCCCATGTCCAACATTTGGGTTACCCCCATGGAAGTATGAGAAAAGGATTATGATGGGATGTGAAAGCCTTATGGACCTTATTCCAGTACTTGATAGAGAGATTTATGAAAGGCGAGGTGAATTGAGCCACTTTGTGCTTAAGTATGGGTATACCACAGGTGGCTTGTATCCCGTTATAGCCGATTCTATTCTGAGCCATAGGGGTTGCTGCAGAGCAGGGTCAAGGAACCACTTAGTGGTTTGGACAGATCCAAAGGCCATGTGGTATGCCTGGAACCATGGAAGGCCCCAACCCTTTGCTCCACTGAGTCCTCAGTTTTGTTTGCTTGTAGTGTGGGGCTTGCCTTCCAGGAGGAAATGACCAACCACCTTGTTAATTTTTGAAACCATTTAGTGGCATCTGGATGGGTAAATGGGGAGCAGATGCAGAAATCAGGTGCAGTGATCATCTAGAGCATATCCAGTTTTCCTGTATGGGAGAAATGCAGTGGTTTCTATTTCTCAAAAATTCCAGCTTGGGCTGGCCCAATGGCGCTGAGGTTGAGGCACTGGATGCCACACCTTGCCCTGCACGGTGACCTGGGTTTGGGAACGACTCAGGTCAGTGTGGGTTGTGGCAGGGGAGGGAGGACTGAGCATCCCAATGGATACTCTCCTCCTCTGGGGAGGGGTTACCAGGGTGCCTTGTGCACCAGCATTCTGAGCGAGACGGTGGAAGCGTGGGCTCTCCAGGGTTCTGGTGGCTCCATTCACTGGAGTCAGGGAGGGATGCTGTCAGGCACTTGGGAGAAGGCGTGCATCAGCTGCGTCACCTCTCTGGATGTACGTCCTCTTTTTGGCGTCCAGAGAGGGTCTGGGAACCACAGAAAAGCAGAAAAAGCCTCAGTGAGCTTAGATGACGGCCGCTTCCAAACAGCCATCCAGGTCTAGAACCCACGGGCAGGTCTCCACTGTGCAGGTGCTCCATGAATAGGAGGAGGAGGTAAGGAGTAACTGGGCACTCTAGGGGACAGACTCAGTGGTAGAAGGACCTTGGAGAGACATGAGCAATGCCCAAAGGAATGGAACACTGAAGGAGTACAGGGGTATAAATGAGGCAAGGTGTCCCAAAGTAAAAAAAAAAGAAAACATTCCAGCTTGGTGGAGACCAGCAGAGGGTCAAAGTTTAGGACCAGCATTTTGGCAGAGTCACAGTGTAGTTTAATGGACAGGTAGCTAATCCATGTTGTTCATTTTAGCCCAATATTGGAGAACCATTCCTCTGAGCATTTTGAGTTATGGGGTAAGGCTTCAGTTTTGGTCTGATTTATCTTCAGTCCTGACATAATAGAGAACCTCTGAAGCAGATGAAGTAAGCATGATAGACTGCTGAGCATCCAAGACAGTTAGGAGTAGGTTGTCTGCGTACATGAATGTTTTATACTCCCTCCTTTCTTACCCTGAGCCTGTGTATGGAGACGTCCCTAATGGCTATCTCGGAGGTTCGACCACCATAACAAAGAGATAGGGAGATAAGGGGCAACCCTGCCTCGTGCCATTTTTTTTGTGAGAAAAGGAGGAACTTCAGCCTGTTCATTAGAACGGAAGCTACTAGGGCAGTATACAGCAGCTTGATCCATTCCCAAAAACTGGGCCTATACCCTTTCTGTCCATAATGAAGTGCAAGTAGACCCATTCCACAGAGTTGAATGCTTTTTCAAAATATATTGCCACTGCCATGGCTGGAGATGACAAGCTGTGGGATATATATGCATCAGAGAGATCAGTGAGGGAGATGATCAGAGCTAAGTCTGCCCTACATGAAGCCAACCTGAGACAGATGTATTAGGAATGGAAGTACTGTCTCTAGCATTTTGTCAAGGATCTTAACCCATATGCTGACATCAGCATTAATAAGAGAGATGGGATGGTAACTTCCTGGGAGGGCAGGATTTTTGCCCTTTTGGGTAGGACAGTAATCACTGCCTCCTGCACGGAGGGTGGCATTCCCCCTGTATGCATGTATTTAAACACCCTGTGCAAGTGGTGGACTATGTCTGCACATATGGCCTGATAAAGATCTATGGGGGCCCTGTCTGCCTGCAGCCTAGTGTGGGTTCATTTCTTGGATAGTTTTCTTGATTTTGTCCTCCATGACTGGGGCCTCCAGCATATCCCTCTGCACAGGTGGGATTCTGGAACTAGGTAAGGAATGGAGGAATGCCTCCCATCACTCAATTCAGGGGATGCAGAAAGTCATACAGACTCTCGTAAAACTGTTGCATGAATCAATTGAGCCTCTCTGAGTCACTGTGGGTTAAGCCTGTGTTATCCTACAGTTCCCAGATACCTTAGCAGCTTGTCTGCACTTAAGACTATAAGCTAAGAGCTTACTAGATTTTCTCTCCCTCCCAAACTGATGCCTAAGGTGCCTGATGGTGAGCTCCACCTTTCTGTGGAGGCAGTCATTTACTTTGGTCATGACACTGTTTAGCTGAGCAATCAGATGGGCAGGGGTGCCTGTTTCATTGGTTTATATCGTGCCTCCAGGATTTGGAGCTCACTCTGCAGGGCCAGCTGTTCGGCTTCCTGGCTCTGTGCCACAATATGTCATGATGCTGCCTCTTAGTGAGGCCTTAAAGCCTCACAGAGGACTGAGTCAGACACTTCCCCTGTGTCATCTGTCTCTCAACACTGGCAGACTTCATTTTACCCAAGGCAGGAATGCTGGGTCCTCCAACAAGACGAGGTCCAGTTTCCAGGACTGAGATCTTTTAGGGAAGACCCATGATGATGGCGTGAATGAATGCAGGTGTCATCTGGGGATTATCTGCTGGGATAGGAGCTACAGGTCAATACAGTTAGAGTGCCATACAGGGTGGAGAAGCAGGTATAATCTCTTACTCTGGGATGCTGAGTGTTACAGGCATACATAAGCTAATGACCTGCCATCATCTGTGTCACTGCTTAAGCCGCCTAGTAATGGGGTTCCTGCCTTCCCACTCCTGTCCACTTCAGGGTTTAGAACCAGCGTTGATGTTTCATCCTAGTAAAATCGGCCTATGCTGTGGGATATTGTCCAACAGTTCTTGAGATACCATGTTGAAATAGGTCAGGTTATCTGAATTATGGCCATAAATATTGGCCAGCAGGATAGGGCCCTGAGGAGCCAGCATTCAATATGACCCACCTCACCTCTTTGTCCTTTTTATGTGGTGCATCAACCACCCTAAGTCTTTGTGCAGCAAAACTGACACTCCTTTTCTGGTACGACCAACACTGTGTACCTCAGGACTCAACCTGTCTTTCTGCAGTTTAGAAGCCTCTTTGGAGGTAAGTTTAGTTTCTTGCTGAAAGGTAATCTGAGGCTTAAGCTTCTTAGATATGTCAGACCTTTTTTCTTATATTCGGGGCATTAAGTCCATGGATATTCCAGCTAACATTTAAATCCATTGTAAGACAAGATGAAGTCCCACCCATTTGATATGCATATCTGCACTTATCCCCATGTATAGTACAGGTACTTTCTTGTCCCCCGTTCCCCATCCAGCAATTCAAGCCGTATTATAACAGCAGTGGTAGCAAACACTAACACAACACATTAATAACAAGAACAACATTCCCCTTGCCTCCCTCTCTCCCACAAAGCTTCTGAGTTGCACTGCTGTCCTAGGTGTGGGACTGGCATTGCCAATATGACAACAACCCCCACAACCCCTCTGAGGGTTCTGTCACATTACACATAAGGAAGTACTGTAGTGTTTCCACCTTTTAACTGAGAGGCAATTGGCAGCACCACTAGAAACAAAGCTGGATCATGATAGGAGGATAGCTTCTACAGCACAGATTGCATTTACCATATAGAGGCATTGTAGTTACTGAGGCTTTGTAGCAATTGGTTGAATAGCTTGAAGCCCTTCAGACTCTCTCTACATAGAGGAGGACAAGTGTCCTTCGATAAACAAGGGTGAACCCCAGACAGCAAGCAGAGTCTCGGGTGTAAAGGTGAAGCCAGTGCAATTGGAGGGCTGGGATGTGGTTGAAGTCCCCAGGGACTGCCTCTCACCAACATGCTGGATGTACCTTTGATGAGCTAATGTGCCCATGAAGCTCCTAGCAGCAGGAGATGGTGAAATCAGCATTGGCTATAGAGTCAGGCAAAAGCATTACTATGTGGCCATGTAGTGGCCGGCATTGGGAAGCCTACAAATGGGCTGTTCCCCCCACCTACCTTATCACCCTACTTTAGAGCCCCAGTTCACTCCCCTCCACAGAGCTTGTAGTTTAAGCCAGATTGTCTGTAGTGCCCCAGTAACTAGGTAAAGTGTACCTGCTGTAGCCATTATGGGACTAGATAGCCACAGTCCAGCAGTGTTTAATTCCCACAGTGCTGTTTCTGCTTCAGCGTGGCCATTTCACTCATTACCTGCAATCCATAACCTCTCTAGGATCCCAGAATCTGATACACTCAGAGAGAAGTGTGGAAGAATAGTTTTTTGTTCAGTTGAAACAGGCAGCATGATCATCTGCCAAAAGTTATCGTATGTGTCTGCAGACTGGCACGCCCCAACAATTGCCCTTTAATTGTGGTGTCCTTAGTACCCTGGGGGTCCTGACTGGACCCTGATGGGAACAAAGCCCCAGGACCTGTGTAAACAAAGGGGTCATAGGTGGAGAGTCTGGGGGGATATAAAGTCCTTCCCTGAGAAGGGACTGGAGTGCAGCTGTCTTTGCATTGTTTCTCCAGTGGATCACTTCATCAGTTAGTACATCTAGGGCTGTGTTGGACCTTCTCTCAGGTTAATGCTGGCTAACTCCTCATTTCTGGTGGCCCCGCATAAAGGAAGCTTGACTTGCTCTGCCATCTCCCCAGGCTGTCGCTTTTGCCCAGGATTTTGTGGCTATTGCAGCCTGCTCCAGTTGTTGAGTGGGAGGTGGGCGGAAAAAGTTGTGCCTGTATCGTTGCCTGAAAGGGCAACCAGGGAATGAATCTGTTGTTGCCCAGGGGTGAGATGTGGAGTCAAGGAGGAGTTGAAGTATTTGCTGTGGCTCCAACTATGGGACCTTACTCATAGAGAGAGCTCTCTTCTCCATTCTGTCCTGGCCTATTTGTTTCTGTTCTTTCTACACTGTTTACGGAGGCAGCCATGGATCATCATCATCATCAACAACAACTGGTAGTGCCGGGACCTGCAGGCCAAGTTTCTTGCTAGTGGGCAGTCTGGAGCAAGAGCAGCGTCCATCACCTCAGTGGTGGGCCAGGATCCTCCACAGTGCCCTGTGATGCTCCACTCCAGTCTAGGGGCCTGCTCGCTATGAAGCTCTCAGCAGCTTCTGGGGAGTCAAAGAATGAAAGGTACTGTTCATCTCTTTGAGGAGGGTTGCAGGATATCTCAGTGAGTAGGGAAGGTCCAGGTCAGTGCAGAAATGCTGCATGGTTGTGAAGGCCAACCTTTTTCAGAGAGAGATGAGAGAAATCTGCAAACACTTGGATTGTGTGACCTTGCCAGGTTAAAGAATGCTTTTCCTAACCACCTGTATAATTTTGTCCTTCACAGAATACTTGAAAAGTGATCAAGAATGGTCTTGGTCTTCCTCCTGGTGGTGGTTTGGGTGCCAGGGAGTGGTGGGCCAGGTCAGTTTCTAGTGGAGTGGGCAACTGTCTCCCCAGTATTTCAGGTAGCACAGACTGTAGAAATTGGACTGTGTTTTTCCCTCATACCCTCAGAGATGCTGATAAATTGGACATTATTTTGTCAGCTTCAGTTTTCTAGTTCTTCAATTCTATCTCAGAGCAGTTGGAGGGTCAGATTGTGTTCTTGGATCTAGTTCATGAGGTGGTCCATTTTGTCCTCCATGTCAGCAATCTGGTGCTCTGAAACATTTTGCCAGTGGGATAGACTAATAATGTCTGCAGCAGTTCTCCTGAGACAAGTTCTGGTTTCTGCTTCTGGGACATCATGATTGCAAACAGTCTTTATTTCCTCAGATTGGGGTCCATTGGTTGTGTCTTGGCTTCTGCCATGCTCGAGGCCATTTCCTGCACTAGAGACCAGCAGAAGCTGAGGAGATCTTGCCCCACAAGATGATCCATGAATCAGGTCTGAATCTGGAGAGCAATGGGACCACAGGCTCCCCAGGTGAGTCACCATGTATATTTGTATACTGTAATGAATTTTACAGGAATAATAAAACTTACCCTATAAGTAAGTTTAGTGTACTATGTATTGGCAATGCTACTGCTCTGACAACTCCTCCCAACCAATCCTTCCTGGGACTCTCTCAAAATCAGTTGATAATGGGGCCATTCTAGTGTGGCAAAATTCAGAGTAAGTAAATAAAATAAATAAACTAAATTATTTACCATATCTAGGGCTGAGCTGACCTTTAACCAAAGAACTGAACACCATAGACAAGGATTTGTTTTTGGTTCAGGAGAATCCTTGAAACAGACATGGGTGGATCCTGGAACACTTTGTAAACATCAAGCTTTGCCTTGCTTCTATGAGGCACTCCTTCATGATGCTACACTTGGGAAATTGTGTTCAGGAGTTTGGAGTGAAACTATAGTAGTCTGAAAATTCCGACCTTGGAACCAAATCACCCCTTCTCTCAACAACTCTCCACAGGCCTATGAGCCGTCTGAAAATTAGCCATTTTCAGTCAGCAGACCCCACAAAAGTAGGTTAAGTCCATCCAGATAAAGAAAGATAATGTAATTGACTTCTGAGCAGGGGTAGGGTTGGGGTGAGAATGGGGATGGCCATGCCTCTCATCTATCCCCATTACAAGGAATGTCCCTCATTTTACCACACAAAATTGCTCCATGCCACATGGAAAAGGTGCTATAGTCTCGCTTTGTAAATTCAGACTCTGAAGCAAAATTCATTACCACAATGTACAGTGTCATAAATATTAAACATTACATAAAAGCATTTGATTTCTCAGCGTTCTGTGCTTGTACATCCTTCTTTAATGTGTCCCATATTTTTTAGTCTGTGTCCCACATAACCTCAAATTTTCCATTTTTGTCATCAATGTCCCACATTCTTCACATTTTAAGTCAGTGTCCCAAATTTTCCCAGTTTGCTTGAGTGTCTCATTTTTCCACATTTTAAGGACACCCTCAAACATTTGGCATAATATTAATTTTAGTTAAAACTCGCATTTTATGATTTCTTATCTTCTCTAATATTCGTTGACGTCACTGGTTGTTTTATCTGATTTCTTTCTTAGTAGAACTGAAATGCATGCTGATGGTGTATTATACCCAACCTTGTTTTGTTTCAAATCCTTAATCTACTCTTATTTCATACTTCCTGACCACGAGGAACCCCCACAGACAGTGCAGTCACCATGATGCAATAGTCTCCTTTCCTCCCACTGCATCTTGAGTGGTTAGATTGTGTCGCAAGTTTTCCCAGATGCTGGAAACATGCACTAGGAGTTGATTAAGGAATGTAAACAAATGCGTTTTGTGGGTAAAACCAGCATGGTGGGCAGTCTGTTTTTCACTTTTAAAAGAAAACAGGAATCAGAATCAAACTCCAGCTACATCGACAGTCTCTACAGAATGTGAATAATCATAATATGTACTTTTAAACTAGTGACACTTTGAGGCCTAAGGGGTTGACAGTGTCCTTTAAGTCAGTGTCCCATTTTCCAGTTTGCTTGTCAGTGTCCCTTTTTCCACATTTTGAGTAAGTTTTCCACATTTTGCTCATCAGTGTCCCACATTTTTCCATATTTTAAGTCTGTGTCCCACATTTTCCAGTTTGCATCAGTGCTCCATTGTTTCCACATTTTGAGTCAGTGTCCCACATTCAGAGTGCAGGCTGCTGGCATTCCACATTTTGATTGTCACTGACCCACAGTTCAGTTGCAAAAGATTGAGTGGTATGTGGTAGGAAGGATGTCACCCTGACTCTAGGCATGCAAAATGACCAGCACGTCAGTAAAAGCACAATTACTGTAGAGATGAAACATTCTTTCAACTTCTAGAAACTACAGTTTTTGCATGCAGGAAGAACCAATTTCCGAACTTCAAAGAGGCTCTAAATGACGACTGATTCATGAGGTTTCTGAAGGGCGGAGAGTGTTGAAACAGTGTTTTTAAATACCAATTGCCCATCTGAGCCCTGTAATTTTTTGCTTTGAAAATGAGGCATCAGCATGTCCTTCTGTTTGTCTTTGTCTGTTAATGGCACTAAGAGAGCAGCCAAGTAGCCCACCTGCTCGGCTGAAAGGTACAAGGAGGTAGCCTTTAATTACCAGTGGTCTCATTTCTGCAGCTGGCTTCAGTGGAGTGAGTTCAAGGAATTTTTTAGGCCCTAGATAGGGACCATCTGCAGCACTTCCCAGCCAAATGTGGAAATATTTACAGAAATGGAACCTGGTAAATGAGAGAGGAGTCTGGAGTGGTGTAGAAGTGAGAGCATTCGGTATCAGAGGATCACAAATTATTATTGTTGTCTGCTTTTAAGTCCCACAGAGCAGTGGAGTACAGTATCAGATCTGACTGTGTAGGGCACAGGGAACTGTGAGAGGCATGGGTGTAGGAAAACATATACCTATGAGCCATTGCTTACAAGCTGATTATGGGCTGGGGATTTGATCATTGTTACTCACACTGTCTGATCCCTGTCCCACTTATGCTAAATATGATTTCTGTCTGTTTAGACTGAGCATAATGCTAAGTGTATTAAATCATTTCATCTCGTAATTTGTTTGCTTTTACTATGCATTACCTACAACATGGGTATACCAAAGGGCAGGGCAGCAAATCTGGCTATGTAGACAACTGGTGTGGGTGGAGGGGCACCAAAAGAGAACCAAAGAGCCTACAAACTTTATTTTCCTAGCTATACTACTGGTAGGAGGCCAGCCATGTCTGGCCACTGTGGGGTTTGCATCCCAGAGGACCAAAGGTCTGCTTCTCCTTTCTACCATTCTCCCTCTCCCAATTTCCTATTCTCCTGTAATCTTGTTTATCTTCTCCCTCCGCTCCACTTTTGTTACATCCTGCCTTCTTTTATCTTCCTGCCCTACCCCTCCTCCCATCCTCCTTTGCAGGCTAAAACCAGGACAAAGGCTGGGTCTGCACCCATCCATACTTGGCCCTTGTGGCTTTGCATCTCTGAGGGACAAAAGTCTGCATCTCCCCTCTACCATACTACTCTTTTTTCTAATTCCTTTCCACACTTGTCTCTATCCACCCCTTCCCCTATGCTCCCCATCTGTTCACTTTCCCCTACTGCCCTATGCGCCCCCCTCTGCTCACTTTCCCCTACTGCCTGCTCTGATATAACTGTCCTTTTCCCTGTTCCTAAGGGACCTGTTGCAGTCCAAGCCTTATGATATTATTATTTATTCTCAAATCATATGTTTACTACACCTTTCTTCCAATGTTCAAAGCTTTGCATTGTTTATTTTAATCCCTGTATTTTAATTCCTATATGATGTTGTATTCATACCTCTCAACTGTACCACATTACGAGGCGTTCCTCATTTTGCTTCAGAAAAGCTCCCTGTTCCACATTGTGAGGACTTGTCCCACATTCAGTATTAACATTTTAAAGCAAAATCTATAGTAAAAGATGCAAAAATATATTATTCAAGTAATAACAGACTTTCTGGACATAAATGCAAACATCTTAATAGTGTTCTGAGCTTCCTAGGTAAAGATTTGACTAAGTGTTCCACATTTTTCTCATTTGTTCCACATTTTGAGAGACAATGTTCCACATTTGGGGACAAAAGGTTGAGAGGTATGGTTGTATTTGTAGTAAAATCTGTTGTATTTATCCCTTCCCTTCCCCCAAGGACGATCTGGAAACTAGCTAATTTTAGCTCAGTATGTATTTTCCTGGTGAAACGTTTCAAATAATAAATAAATAAATAAATAGGAGATACACTCCAGTTGAGAGCCCAAGAGGCAGAAGAACTCTTGTAGAAGAAGAATGCTTTTAGAATTGCTTTTGGTAGATTTACATGGCAAGGTTGAAAGACCGTAACATGTACACACTCTAGACAGGAAGAGTGAAGGGGCATGACTGAGACTTACAGATACCTGTATGGGTTAAATCAAGTAGATGGCAGGGGTTGTTCATGCTCAGTGGAACACACGGACCAGAGGAAACTCATTGAAGCCGGTGGTGAGGTTTAAGAGGGACATCAAAGAGCATTTCTTTATAGAGAGGGTGGTAAAGTGGTGGAACAGGCTACAAGGGATGCAGTCTGTGTAAAAGCAGTGGTGGGGGGTCAAACATGGCTGGGACAGACATACAGTGGAAGCAATCCTAATCTTCGCTATTACCACAAGAATGTTGTTACCGCATTAAGGTACTACAATGCAACACTTCCCTTATGGCAGAACTATTCAAAAGTACCACATTAGCTGATGTGTTACTTTGTTCTGCTAACTTAGCACGAGGTAACACTTCAGCTTATGTGGTATCTTGATTGATAATAAAGTGAAAAGGAAGTGCTGTATTGCAGCACCTTAATGTGGTAAAGTGGAAGAATAGGATGGTTACCACTATATGGGGATGGTAAAACAGTGGCAAAGGGAGGTGGGTTATATGCAGTGAAGGGCCAAAGTCCCTCACAGACTTTTTTCAACTTTGTATTTCCTTCTGGCTATAGGGTGGCACCATTTGCACTGCTCCCCAGCTTCATCACCCGTCATCTCTAATGTACCCTCCTCGGGTAGCACATGCAGAATGAGCCCAGGCTCAGTGTGTCTTTCCTGGTCATCAATTTCTAAATAAATAAATGAAGGACATTTGAAGTTTTCCTCTAAATGGCTGGGCTTAGCTTAGGATAGAACTTTTTAAGGTAAAGGTTCACAGGTCCACGGAGCAACTTTGTATGCAATAGGTAGTGCAGCTGTTGGCCTGGAGTGCTGTGCTGGGCAGCTTATGCATTGAAAGCTTGAGTAGCTTGTAGTTTTGTGGCCTTTAGCATGCTCTGTTTCAAGTGAAGTACCATGCTTTTTGGGGTACGAGACACAGGAACCCTCTTGAGGAGGGTTCATCCTAGAGTGTGGCAGGACTCAGTCCTAGGGCTAAAGATACCTTAGGCAAGAAGCCCAGAAGAGAGGCAAGCCACTGGAGGAGGGAAGGAGGGTGGAAGCAGGAAGCGGGATTTGGAGAACACTTGGGGCATGTGCACTGGGTGGGGAGTGCTTGTTGCCCGCTGCTCCACAAAACCACAGGCATTGCCTTGCCATTTACTGGCCCACCAGGCAACTAGGTATGTAATAGGTAGTACAATTATTTGCCTGCAGCGCTGTGCTTGTACAGTGTATGCATTACAAGCTTGAGTAGCTGTTTGTTTATGTGACCTTTCACACTGTCTGTTCCTTGTGAGCTACCACCCTATTCAGGGTACTAGAGCACGGGAACCCCTTTTGAGGAGGGTTTGCCCTAGATGTATCATAGGACTCAGTCTTAGGACTAAAGGTACCTTAGGTAAGAAGTCCAGAGGAGAGAAAGACACTGGAGGAGAGGGGAAGGATGGTGGAAGCAGCAAATGGCATCCAGAGAACACTTGGATCATGTGTACTTGGTGGGGTGCATGTTGCCTGCTCCTTCATCGAACCACAGGAACTGCCTTGCCATTCACTGGCCCACTGAGGCAACTATGTGTGGGGCGATGAGTACAGTTGTTGCCCTGGTAGCGCTGTGCTTGTACAACTTATGCATTGAAAGCTTGAGTAGCTTTTGTTTATGTGGTCTTTCACACTCTGTTCCTAGTGAGCTACCACCCTGTTCAGGGTACCAGAGGCATGAGAACCTCTTGAGAATGGTTTCACTCTAGTGATGCCGCAGGATGAAGTCCTTAGGCTGTAGGTACCTTAGGAAGAAGACAACTGTTAAAGCCAAAGGCATGTAGTTGAATCGCCAGAACACTGACAGCCTCTAAAGAAAGCGGGAAAGCCACAAAGCCAAGTGATCAGTAAAAAGGAAGACATGCCACCATCTAAGGACCAACTCATGTGGAAAACACCTACCTACAAACTAGAACGCTAACTAAGTTTATGACCATCAGCACGTAAGAGTGAAACCCCTTGTGGAAGAAAAACCTCTGGTGATCCGAGGTTTCCAGTTGCCATCCATCCCGTGTCAAACAAATTGATGAAAGACCCAGTTCTGCTATACACCGCTGCATGCTGTGGACATCCTTCTTACAGAAGGTCTTCCATCACAGAGGTGCCAAAGGCTTACCATTTGCGTGCATAACTGTAGTCATGCCTTGGAAACTTGGAGTTTCAACACCCCAAATAGAAGACTGAAGACAGCAGTTTCAGCCCTGCAGCCCAAAATGCTTCTGACAGGGCTTTAGATAAGGAAACCAATCTCTTGAAAGGCTGGGTTGGTAAAGAAATGGGCCACTGAGAGTAACAGCATTCTGACCATTGCAGTAGGACACAGAGATGCAAGCATATTAGGCAATTGACAGGCTGAAGTGGGCATTTGTCTGGTTGTAGTAAAGTGTGCCCATTGTTGGTTGGTGAGGTATTGCCTGAATGTAATAAGTAGAGTAGGACTAGAAGATAGTAAGTGTAAAATAAGCAACGAAAAGAAGACTAGACAGCCGCTTGGGCAGGCTGATGGGAGATATGTCACAGGAGTGCGGGCCCAAGGAATGCCTGAGAGCCAGTAATAGTTGTAGAGAAAGAGCACAAAGCTGGAGGTGAAGCATTCAGGGCCTTTAAGGGAAAGGCTGGGTAGAAGTCCAAACTGAAAGGGCAGCAGGAAGGCCCCAAAAACAAAGTAGGAGGTGAAGCAAAGTCACAGCCACACCTCGGGTCAGAGGCAGGCAGCAGTGCAAACAGCCAAAGCCACAGGTAGAGGGAAGAAGAGAGTCAGCCTGAGTGAAGGAGCTCAGCAAGCACCCCAAGTCAGCAGGAGAGATGGCAAAAACAAAGAAAGCAGAGACAGGAGCTGGGACAGCCAGCACCCCTTGACCTGAGGGGGAGTAGAAGGTGACAGCAGCTGTCAGAGGATCTGATAGTTGGTAAGAGCAGAAAGGTCAGACAGGAAAAGAGAAAGACCCCCAAGGCAATGGGGTAACAGCAGTTCAGCAAGGGGTTCAGCAGAAGACATGCCAACCAGATCCCCAGCAAGGAGCAACAGTACCATTCAGAGCAAGGAGGGCTGCAGCAGCCATGTGGAGTGAGCAGAAGGCTGCAGCAGGCAGACAGCACCCTGACAAATCCAGGAGAGACAGGGCAAACCTGAGCCACAACACAACAGGTGGTAGGATGGCAGGGAAAGCAGGAAGCAGAGGCCCCAACAGAGCACTGAGAAGCATCACCAGGAAGCTACCGAGGAGCAGGGCCGAGGACAGCAGAGAACAAAGACAAGAGTGCTACAGAATGGAGCTCACAGCAAGGCTGCCAAGAATGGCAGCAAGCACCAGAGCAGTGACAACCCAAACCGCAGCCATGTGGCAAATGAGGTAGGAAAGGGCTGGAGGGCAAGCAGGTGCAGAGCCAGCAGCCACACAGCTGCAAGAAAGCCAACAGTTGTCCAGAGGACACTTGTGGAATGTGTGCTTATAGCACTCGGTCCACTGTCCCAATGAACCCCAGGCACTGCTTTGCCATTCCAGTTTGAGATTTTCACCCCATATTGATTTTTATTTAGATTTTCAATTATAGCATATCTCAGCAAGAGTTCATGTGGTAGGCATAATTTATGAGGCATACATTTGTAGCTGTATCTATTTATTAAACATTTTCCACACCAATGTGGCCTGACATAGATGCAGCAACTAATTTATAAGAGAGTCTCAAGGGCAGACAGCGGCTGAGCTTAGTTATGCAAAATTACATTCAGCATGATTGCAAACTGATTAGGACAGGCAACAAATAATACACAAGGGGAAGTACAGTAAGGCAGTAAATAGCATCATAAATAGAAAGTAAGCGAGATAGGCAATACATTCATGTTTACAGGTACTACTAGCTAGTGGAAGTGATTGCATGGTTTAATTTAAGTGACTGTAAATTGCATTTTGAATGGATTTAAGTCATTGATGCTTATTACGGTGTCTGGTAGTGAGTTCCTGCTGAAAGGTACACTATTTGTCTCCAACTGTTCTTTTAATTTTTGGGATATAAAAAGTCTCTGACCTGAGATCAGCGATGAGAGGTAAAAGATCTGGGGTTAAATTGCGGGTGGGGCTACTTGCGCATGTGGGACAAACAGTCATGCAAGGAGTATGCCTTTGCACATTCAATCAAGAACACCATGGTGGCTCATGAGTGGAACAGTCCACAAAAGTGTACAAAATAGAGCTTTGAACTTACAGGAGCTGTGGCAACACTCACACTGGGCAGAAATGAGAAGCATACTTATCCATTGGGAACATTCCTTTTATTAGACAAAATCTATAAAAATATCCAACAGCAACAGTAACAGTAACAGTAAAGATACAGACCTCCCAAATTGTTCCCACATTTCTGCCACTTCTTGCACTTTTTCAAGGCTGTGTGATTTGGAAAATGGTAACCTTGTATACTAAGCCCTTTAAAGTGACAATGCCTAAGATTATAGAAACATAGACATTGGGACAGATAAGGACTGGAAGGCCCATCCAGTCTGCCCATTTCTTTTCTACCTTATAAATGTGCCATCAGCCTTTGCTTTGTCAATGGCCTATCTATTCACACTGATCTGTATTGCTATCTTAGGCCTATCCACGCCTGTTTGAAGCCCTGCACTGTGTTCATATCCACCACTTCCTGGGGAGGCGTTACATGCATCCACCACCCTTTCTGTGAAAAAGAACTTCCTCACATTACCCTTAATCGGCCTCCATCTAATCTCATCTGCTGTGTCCTCGTGTTCTGCTGTTTTCTTATATTGAAACATGTTAGACTCATTTACCTTGTTAATGCCCTTAAGGTGTTTGAATGTTTCGATCATATCACCTCTCTCCTCCTTTGCTCTAGGTATACATATTGAGCTCCGTTAATCTGTCCTCATATGTTTTCTGATGCAGTCCTTGCATCATTTTGGTTTCCTTCTCTGGACTGCCTTAATTTGGTTAATGCCACTGTGAAGGTGTGGCTCCAGTACTGCACGCAGTACTCCAGATGGGGCCTAAGCAGTGTCTTGTAAAGAGGGATTATTACCTCCTCTTCTGACTTGTGATACCCGTACTAATACACCCCAACATCCTCCTAACCTTACCTAGTGCTTTAGTGGTCTGCTTGGATGATTTCAGGTAATCTGTGATGATGATGCCCAAGTCTCTTCCTTCCCTTGTGAGTGCCAACAACTCTCCTCCCAGCCTATAGGTGGCTTCAGGTTTTCTTCCTATGCGCATGATCTTGCACTTCTTTGCATTAAATCCCAGTTGCCACTTTTCTGACCATTTTGCTAGTTTATCCAGATCTCTTCTCATTCTGCCCACCCCATCTGGATCATCTACTCTGTTGCAGATCTTGGTGTCATCTGCAAACAGACAAACTTATCCTCCAGTCCATCTGCAATGTCACTGATGAAGATATTGAAGAGGACTGGCCCCAGGACTGATCCCTGGGTACCCTACTTGTGACTTGCTTCTCTTCTGACTGTATACCGTTTACCACCACTCTTTGTTTTCTGCCCGTCAACCAGTTTGCCACCCAGTTGACCATCTTCTGACACACCTGAACCTACCCAACTTATTAATCAATCTTCTACGTGGAACAGTATTGAAAGCTTTGCCTGAAGTCAAGGTAGGCGACACCAACTGTTCCCTTGGTCCACCACTCTGGTTACCCAGTCAAAGAAATCTATGAGATTAGTTTGACAGGACCTTCCTTTGTAAACCCATGCTGTCTTGGATCCTGTGCTCCTATGGATTCCAGGTGTTGCACTATCCTTTCCTTAAGGAGTATCTCCATAATCTTGCCCACTGCTGAGGTAAGACTAACTGGTCTGTAGTTCCCTGCCACCTCCCTGCTACCACTCTTGTGGAGCGGGATCCATGAGCCCTTCTCCAGTCTTCTGGGACCTCTCCTGTGCTCAGAGACTCACTAAACAGTTCTGATAATGGCTCTGCTAGTTCCACCCTTAGCTCCTTTAGTACCCTGGGATGTATGCCATCAGGCCCCATTGCCTTGTCCACCCTGAGCTTATCGAGCTCTTGTAGGATCCTTTCTTTTGTGAAGGGACTAGTGCACACCTTCCTCCCTGTGTCCATGGTGCTGAGCTGTGGGTCCTGCCCTACCTTCTTCAGTAAATACTGAGCAGAAGTATCTATTTAGGATAGATGCTTTTACATGGTCCTCCTCCTCACACGCCCTTATCTCCGTTGATCTTAGCAATACCACCTCTGGACTTTCTCCTTTCACTAGTGTATCTATAGAAAGTCTTGTCACTTCTTTACTGTTTGTGCTAATGTTTCTATGGTTTGGGCCTTTGCCTGCCTTACTGCCTTCCCTGCTTCCCTTAGGGAGGTTTGGTATGCCTCCCTATCTTCATCCTGCTGTGTTCCCTTATATTTCCTGAAGGCCAGCCTTTTGGCTCTGACCTTTTCTGCTACTGTTTTGAGAACCAAAGTGGTTTCCTTCTTCTTTGCACTTCCTTTTCTCTCTAACACAATGGGATGTTGCTCAAGTATTGCATCCTTAATGCTTGTGTAACCCCTCTGCAAATGGGGGTTCCAAAAGTCTTCCAGGAGCTTGCCTGAATGCTCCAAGTCTGGAGGTGTGCGCATCTAGGCCTTTTAAATGCGGTTCTAAGTGAGTGCTATTTGAGCCTCCATGTACTGTCTCTTTAAGAGCTGTCTGCTTGCAGACTTTATTAGTTTGTATGGGGGGACTGTGTATTTAGTGCTCAAATCCACCAGAGCTGCTGGCTACTTGCTCAGTTTCTGCCATCACTAAACACAGAGGAAGCTTTACTGAAAGGTGTAACTGTCTGCCAGGAATTGTTTAGAGTGATAATGAAAATACAGTTTGTCTAACCTGCTTTCCTTTCAGCAAGGACTGTGTGGCGTAGCTCTTTCATTTTAGTCCCCGGACTGCGAATTGGACCAATCAGTGGGGAAGGAGTCCTTAAAATGGAGCCTGCTGGCAAGTTAGAATTTGGACTATCATTTGGAGCCTACCTGAACTGGGGCTATATGAAGAGATCCTCTGGAAATGTAGTTCTTAGAGTTCTGGTGCCTTTTAAACCAATAGAGGAGCCTGTTGTGACTGACAAGGAGAATCAGCCAACCGAGACCTTGTGGATCTAAAGTAAGCCCCAGGCTGTCTGCTGGGGAGCCAGATCAGTAGTGACAGTGAAGAGAGAAGGAGCCCTGCTTCTGCTGCGGTGTGTAATGTGCAGGGAAGCACGTGTGAGGTCCTGAAGTTCGGCCTGTAGCCGTTGTGAGTGCCAGTTCAGACTGGAATCCGAAGTTTGTGAGGAGAAAGAGGATCCAGAAGTGTGGAAGCCAGGCTTAACCTGAAGAAGACCGAAAGTTGCTGAATGCAATCGGCCTGTCAGGGACTGCTGATGCATGTGCTCCGGGTATTTTGCAGTAAGTGCAATGGGGATCAAGGAGCAGCCTGCCTGGTATATACTTTCCTTTACATATAAATGTGTAGTGCTTGTGGGGATTGCAATGTTATTTCCTTTTCTGTGAGCTGTGTGTTAAAGTTAGAAGCAGATCCCAGCTTGAGTTGGACTAAATCCGCTTGCTATCAACTGCAGTTGGGTCCAGCCCAAGGACCCTGTCTCCATACCTTGTTTTTCTGGCAATCCAGCTAGAACAACCTCCATCTAGCTTTCAGCTTTGGCATTGTGAGTACAAATCAGGGTATCTCCTTGTAGCCTTTTATCGATTACAAGTGTGTCATCTGATTATTGCGGTTTCATTTCTTCACGAACTGAGTCCCAGGGCTCCGGATTACAATTTGTGTGTGCATGTGTTTTCCTTCAAGGGTCCCAACCAGCTGCACCGACCTCTGGCTAGCCTCCCACTATCCTGGGTACCCAGAGAGTGACATTTTGGACCCTATATGCATGCACAGTATTGTGATTTGAATATTTCCAAACCAAATCAACCTGATTGCCACCTCCTTGTTACTGCCCCTCTAATAAATCAGATTTGCTGTTATTGAACTATATGCTGTCTGTGGTGTCAGTACGGTAGAAAGGCATTGCATAGTGTTTGTGTATATTGCCTAACCTTGTTTCACAGGGGGTCCTCAGAGACGTGCTGCAAGACATCAGTCCTGGAGAGTAAGTGTTACTGTATGTGTAAGAAGTGTGCATTTGTGGGGTATTGGGAAGATAACTCCTGTGTATTGTGGGGCCACTAGTGGGAAAAGGGAGATCATAGCGTCCCAGAGGGCTGTACCCGAGCTAGTCTAACCACTATCAACCCTGACCTCTGGGTGGGAGCACCCATCATAGAACCTAGGCCCCTCAACCTGTCAGTAGCCAAGCAGGCAGGGTAGTAGCCTTGGGATAGAGCCACCTAGGGGTTATACTTGCCCACTTTGCCTGTCACTTCTTACCTGTATTTCTTTTGTCAGGGCTAGCTTAACTCTGTTGGCCATCTTTCAAAGTCAGCTCCTCTGAAGTCTCATATTTTTGCCTTGGAATGGGATGATTTATTTCTAGTGGCCAAACTGAACCATACTATGTGATGGTCACTGGCCACCAGGTGACTTTCTACCTGGAGATCTGTGATCCTTTCCTGTTAGTACTAGATCTAGGATAGCCCTGTCTCTTTTGGGTTGTTGTACCAGTTGCTTGAGGCCCTTCTCCTGCAGGGAATCCACCATGTGTCTAGTTCTGGAAAATGATCCTGCTGGTATTGATCAATCTGTATTTGGCATGTTGAAGTCTCCCATTATCAGAACCTCAATGTTAGCTGTCATGTTTTATATATCTTCTAACAGTAATGTGTCTATGTCCTCCCCTGGTCTGGGGCCTGTAGACAACCCTAGTTCATATGGCTGTCCCATTTCCTGTTTCCACGGTGACCCACAGTTCTTCTGGCTCTTTATGTGTATTCTGAATTTCTGTAGCTTTGATATTTTCATTGACATACAGGGCCACTCCACACCCTTCTTTTGCATCTTGGTCTCTTCTGAACAGTACATAGCCAGATACTGAAGTCTCCCAAGTGTGGTTACTGGTAAACCACATCTTGCTAATTGCTACTATGTCCAGTTTAGCCTCTTTCATTATTGTCTGCAGGTCTAGGATCTTGTTTCCCAGACTGTGAGCATCTGTGTACATGATTTTCCATTGGCCAGATTTGGGTGTGTTAGTTGTTGAGTGAGGTCCAGCGTTTCCTGTGTGTCGTATGGGGAGCGGGCCTTTTTCTTTACCTGGTGATGCAAATGAACTGCAAACATGCTGAACTCCTGTTTGACCACTAGCTGAGGGAGAGGGGTGTTCTTCCCATTCGACATATGGGGTCTTGCACCCTCTCCTCATTGCTAGTTTAAATATTTTGCAAAGGCGTTAACGTCTGCCCCAATGCATGACTTCCTCCTTAGTCAGATGCAGTCCATTAAATTTAAAGAACTTTCACTCCTAAAACTGTTGCCTGTTCCCTACAAATTGTGTCCTTTTTCCTGGCACCAGCCCTTGAGCCGCATGTTTAGCTCCCTATCTCCCTTCTCTGACCTTCCATCCATCTGCCTCCCTCTCCCAGACTGGCAGGATCTCAGAGAAGGAGTTGCCTGACGAAATGGATGATAGTTTGTCACCCAGCCTGGTCAGATGTTTCTTGGTCTGCACAACATCCATTATCTGGATCAAAAACACTAGAAAGGAGGCTACACATGACAGTAATGCAAAGGAGGCTTGATGCTGGGTCATCAACCATTGCATCACATGTTAGACACTCCACCCTCCTGTTGACAAGAAGAGGGTAGAATTTCAAACTGTTTTCTACACAAAGATCAAGAAGATCCAGACTGAGATAACCTCCATTGTTGCTTTGGTTGCAGAAGAAATTGTCCAACTTATTCCTATAAATGCTGTATGGGTCACTTTATCCAGCCTCCGAGACTGACGATGGATTGTTGTCTCTGAGTTCCATGCATTCCATCACTTGCTCGCTGGACTCTGGTCTTATTTGACTTTTACATGTTGTAGGAAGGTCATGACAACTTCAGTGATGAAGAAGACAGTCAGTGTTTCTTTGCAGGAGGACAAGTTTCCTTGACACTGAATGTGCCCATGGTGAAACACTTTCACAGAGTACCAGGCACGCCATAAAGCTGGTCTCCGCTAGGCATCTGGAGAGTGTGATCTAGGAAGATATGATTTTTATATGCAGATGATGCGTAATTTTATAGATGGAGTTAACCTTGATCAAGCTGAAACCCAGTCCAACAGGATTCTGAAACATTTCAAAAGTGGCTGCTTTCTTCTAGTTGGTTCTTAATTCTGGGAAAACAAAGTTATGGTTTTCACCTGTCACAGGAAA
The DNA here is from genome assembly GCA_016271365.2 of Neoceratodus forsteri. Lineage (NCBI taxonomy): Eukaryota > Metazoa > Chordata > Ceratodontiformes > Ceratodontidae > Neoceratodus > Neoceratodus forsteri. Next base: position 1,112,015,749 of record CM028129.1, on the reverse strand, counting down.
GTTAAAGATATTAATGTCCTGATTGTGGACCTGAAGGGAATATAACTGAATTAGTGGATAGTTTTAACTATCTAGGGGTTACCCTAATTCCCATTTTCTTTTGACTTCATGTTAGTAAAATAATCGAACAAATTCATTGGAGGTTAAGAATGTTGTTTAGAGTTAGATTTTTCTTATGCCAGAATCCGAGGCTACTGGCACATAGCTTTTGCTTAGTGCATTTGACTATGGTCTAATGATCTACCCTGGAACAAGTGAAAAATGCTATATAAACTTCAAGTAACTTATAGTATTCTTCGATTTATGACTGGTCTTTCTCTAAGAACTCATCATTGTGTTTTGTTGAGGAAGCTAATTGTCCTTCCTTCATGGATAGAATTAAAATAAAGTTGGGAATTTTTATTTAAGGAATGCAGGGCTTACTCCTTCTAATATTCAATCTTTTTTCCCAGTTCATACAACTCTTTAGGTACTAGGTCTCAGACTCATGGTCTGTTCAGGGATCCCTATTTTAGGAAGACAATTAGACTAAGATCTGTGGTCTATAGGGCCATAACGTTGTTTTGTTATCTTGTGGTACTAGCACATTCAGAGGTGTATCAGTGTTGTGAAGAATGGGAACGCTTTAATGGGTGCATCCATCAGCTACCAATTAGCGAGCCTGCTGGCGATGACAGCAGTTTCAGAAAGAGCCATGAAGTTGAAATAAATCTGCCTCTCCAATGAGGTGCAATTCCACAAAGCCGACATCAGGGATGCCCAATCCCCATATTAACATGTCCCCACCCACAGTTAAATTTGTTTGCTGATGGGGGCCCAATCCTATTGGCATCATGTCCCCCAAACTCGTGGCACACTGGGGCCCATCCCGGTATGCCCCAAATCATTTGTTTACTTGTAAATAAAGAAAACAGTCCCTCAAAGTCAGATTTTTTTTATCTGTGAAAACAAAAATGGTCCCTCGTCATCTTGCTGCATCCCCTCCCCAACCCTCACCCACCCTCTGTGCACCCCACTTCCCACACCCACCTCACCCCATATGTACTCCAGAGGGCTGGCGCAGTGATCTTCTGTGGAATGGGAACATGTCTGAACTCTTCAAAAGACGACTGGAACTGAACAAATGTGGTAAGCTTTATAATGGCAGACAATGGGAGGTTTCAACTTAGGTGGATATCTCAGCCATTTTTGGGAATTTTGGTACCAGATTTTCAACATGGGGTTCTTGGGACCCCAATTATGAATACATGCACTGTCATCTAGTTATCGGTCTTATAAGGTGATTTCACCATCCTATGCGGAATCACCTTTCAGGACCGATTAATGAAATGACAGTGCCACTGGGTTATAGATGTATGAGTAGGGTAACATACTGTTAAGCTTGGATGTGTACCCATTCTCAAATTGGATATAGTCATTATATAGTCACTACTGTGTGTCCATATTCACACACTGGTCCCTTCTGTCATCACATTATTTTGTTACTTTGGTGGCGACAGGCTCGCCTTTGTTACTGTAATTTACCAGTGCCAGTCAATAGAGTGCTGCTGCAAGAAGAGGCAGGAGGCAAACATGTGAAAAAGGTGACTTTATTAAAACAATAGAGAACCCATTAAAATAAAACAGGAATTTGAAAGGCAGTAAATAGATACAAAGAAATAGCCTCAGTATTTAAGTAAGTCTGGTTCAAAATGCAAACTTAACTAAGTACTCTGGATCAGGTACTGGACCTCATGCATTGGGTCACATGGTGCTAGACCTCAAGTGCTGGATTATCTGGTGATGGACCTCAGGCGTTGGCTTCTTGGGTGGTGGATCCTCTGGTGCTAGATCCTCAAGTGGTAGATCATCTGGTACTGGCCATCAGGTGTTGGATCCTCAGATGCTGAACCTTAAGTACTGGATCATCTGGTGCTGAGGTTAGGTGCTGGATCTTCTGGTGCTGGGCCTCAGGTGCTAGATTCTTAGGTACTGGTCCTCAGGTGCTAGATGCTCCAGTGCTGGACCATCTGATGCTGGGCCTCAGGTGCTGGATTCTCAGGTACTGGACCTCAGGTACTGGATCTTGAAGTGCTGAACCTCAGTGGCTGGATCCTCAGATGCTGAACCACAGAGGCTGGATCATCTTGTGCTGAACCCTGGGTGTTGGATCATCTGGTACTGAGCCTTGGGTGCTGGATTCTTTCACTGGATCTCAGGTGCTGGATCATCTGATGCTGAGTCTTAGGTGCTGAATCATCTGGTGCTGATCCTTTGGTGCTGGATCCTTGGGGCTGGAGGTGCTTGATAATCTGGCACCGAGCTCAGATGCTGGATCATCTGGTGCTGATCCTTGGGTGCTGGATCCTTGGGGCTGGACCTGAAGTGCTTGATCATCTGGTGCTGAACCTCAGATGCTGGATCATCTGGTGCTGATCCTTGGATGCTGGATCTTCTGGGGCTAGATCTCGGATGTTTGATCATTTGGTGCTGAGCCTCAGGTACTCAGTCATCTGGTGCTGAGTCTCAGGTGCTGGATCCTCAGGGGTGAACCTTAGGTGCATGATCATCTGGTACTGAGCCTCTAGGTCTGGATCATCTGGTGCTGAACCCTGTGTACTGAATCCTCAGGGCTGGGCCTCAGGTGCTGGATCATCAGGTACTGAGCCTCTGGGGCTGGATCATCCGGCTGAACCTTGTGTGCTGGATCCTTGGGGCTGGTCATCAGGTGCTGGATCATCTAGTGTGGAGCCTTGGAAATGGGTCCTCAGGGGCTGGATCTCAGGTGCTGGATAATCTGGTGCTGAGCCTCATGTGCTGGATCATCTGATGCTGAACCTCATGTGTTGGACCTCAGGTGCTGGATCATCTGATGCTGAACCTCAGGTGCTGGATTATCTGAAACCAACTCCCAAACTTGCTAAGCCACAAATTGGGTGATCACCGAACAAAAGTCAAACATCTAAACAAGTGAGCAGTCACGGTGAACAAGTGTTTGGTATAACAGTTTAATAAAGTTACAAGTGCAGTAAAAAATGGTAACATTTAAGGACAACTACATTCAATGAACAATTCCTGGCTGTTACACAGGATGAGCCCCAGCACTTCAACATCTTTCTCAGGGTGTGCCTATTACCATTTATATCTGTATTTGCATCCTTATTAAACTGGTATATCAGGCACTTGTTCACCTGGAGTGCTCATGTTTTTGGATGTTTGATACATTATCTGGTGCTTGACTTCAGTTGCTGGACAATGTGGTGCTGTACCTTAGGTTCTGGAATTGGGGCTGGACCTCAGGTTCTAGATCATCTGGTGCTGAGCTACTCCACCTCACATGAAAATGCCCAGAAGAGGATCACACTGCTCATTGAGTGCTGCATACCCATTCCTCTTCTGCTGTCATGCAAGCTTATTACTACAACCAACCAAACTGGGAGACTTCTGTCTACTTTCCATGAAGCTTTTGCCTTGGCAGTCAATGAAGACAGGTTCTCAGCCCTGTCTCTACCTCTCCTGTCTGGCACTCACCTCCCCCAGACCCACCAAGCATGAAGTCCCCAACGGATTGCCCCCAGTGGTGGGGCCATGAAGGGAGGGCAATCCTTCCTCCCACCTGGTGACTCACATACAGAATTGGGCAGGTGGTCCAGGTAGCAGTATGGGACAGAGGTAAGAGGGCAGTGTTTCATGAAACCTGTGATGACCATTTTCTGTTTTCTTCCCTTGGATCCCAAGGGCCAAAGATTTTCCATTTTCAACAGAAAACGTCGATAAAAAATGGAATTTGTGATTTTTTAATCATATTTTATCCACCACACCTCTCCAAGCTCTGCTTCATCAGGAGCACCAATGAACCCAGCCCCACTTCTGCCACCTACCTGGACCTTTCCATTCACCCCATGGAGCCTCTGTTCTTCCCCAGGCGGGACGAGGTGGGCTTCTACACCTACCATTTCAAGTCTCATCGGAACTGGATGGCTAGGTAGGTGCAAGCAATGAGGGGTCTGCTCTGGTGCACCATCTTCCCGGAGCCTGGAAAGCATTTTCCTTTTGTTCTGGGGAGTGGCATGCACCTTGATGTCATAGCATCACCATTGACATCACCACTCCCCATCCCATACTGTATGCTCTGCACTTGCCGTGCCTCTGACTTCTACCAGAGGCCAGTCAAATGCCAAGCATGAACCCTCCTCCCGGAGAGGAGATCTGTCCCTGGATACTCAATCCTTCCCTCCCCACCGACCCATGATGGCCCGGGCTCATTCCCAAACCCAGGTCACCATCGTGATGCAAGGTGTGGTGTTCAGCCCTCAACCTCAGCACCACTGGGCTGGCCCCAAATTTGTGATTTGTAAACCAGCACTTTGGAGTACCTTTTCATAAAGAAAACCCACTTTCCACCAGCTTTTGGGCAAACCACTCATTTGAGCCACATTTTGTACAAAACATGCTGATTTGCCCTCAATTTGGGGACCCCCAAAAATTTATTTTAAGATTTTGACAAACGTAGTGACCATTTTGAAATGAAAAATCATTGACTCTAAATCCTGTGCTGCGGTGGCACATACAATAAGTGTGTGTACGTGAGGTGCACACATGCTATGGAACCGTGAATCTTCCCTTCAATGTTGCTCAAGCTTCCGGCACTACCCTCAGGCCTCCACCTGGGGCAGCCAAGAGCTGAGTTGGCATGCCTCCCTCCCCGGAAGAGAAGAGCCATCTGACAAATGCTCAACCCTCTCTTTCCCTGGCCAACCTCTGGGAACCTGAGCTCATTCCCAAACTAAGGAAACTCAGGTTGCTGGGGTGGTGAGGAAGTAAGGCACTGTGCCACTAGGTTGGTGTTGACTTCTGTATACTTGAAGCTCCTCAGTGGCTTCACTTGCCCAGTCAACCCTTTCCAGCCCTGGGAGTTATTCACTCCTCCTCAGAGCCTGTCAGGCTCCACTCAGCTTTTCCAGCACCTGATTTAGTTGCTGGCCCTTAGACACAGCCTCCTCTCATAATTCCTTGGACTCTACTGAGCTTGCCCAGCAGCTGCCATTTTCCTGACCCTGGGGACACTAAGGCCCGTACACACTGCAATTACATTTTGAAACTGCTTTAAAGAGCAGTTTTAAACTCACCATGGTTGCCCATACGCACTAATAGTCACTGTGCTGTAACCCGATGAAATTGTGTCCACACATCAGGTCCGGTAATGTTTTTTAGAATGGTTCTGTGGCTGCATTGTAGCATGGTTTTCTTCAGCTATATAGGTTTGCCTGTCCGCATCACAAAGCAAAATGTTTTTGGTTTGAAACCGTGTTTTAAACCGGTTTCAAGACTAGGTCGCCAAGGCTTAAGACGAAGCTAAACACGGTTTCAAACTGCGTTAGGCACGGACAAACCGAGAGCTCGATTTTTAAAACATTTTAAGTCGCTTAAAATGTTTTAAAAAAGGATAGTATGTACAGGTCCTTACTCCCTTCATGGCTTCCAGGCTATACCAAGTTTCCCAAATATCCTTTACATAAGGGTAACTTCAACAGGTGGAGGGAGTTTGATCTTGTTTGCATTCACAGCAGACCGCTGTTCATTTTATTTGCTATAATATTTCTTCCTGTATTCAGTGGTGGGGGCTACCTCTTCTTGCTTTTGCAGTGGAACAGTAAAATATCAATCTCTTGTTTTGCATTGTGCTCTGATTCTGTGATAGAATCTGTATTAGTAGAAGGTAGATTATTGTGATTGTAGTTACCTTTTGATGGTAAGGATAAAGAGGTGAGATAGAAGTGTATGTATTTTCAAATATTATAGAGGAACAGTGGCAGGATTTTTAGGACAGTAAATTAATAAAAAGGGAACTAGGAGAGCTTCAGTAACAGACAAATAGTGGAATTGTAGTATAATGTGGGAGTGGTGCAATGCAGTGGCTGTGGGGCAGCCATATTCAGGCAGATCTTCTGGACACTGAGGTGCTGCCCTATCTGCATGCATCTTTCTGGACTGTGGGATGAGGTAGCCAGACTCAGAGCGGAAGTAAACTGGGTCAGGATTACCATCACCCCTATCCAGAGACCACTCAGTCCAATGCAGCTGCCTCAAGGATGCAGAGAACGAGGAGTACTTGGATGACATTGGGCTCAGGAGGGTTAGACCAGTCAGGCAGAGGCACATCCCAGATCCTATTCCACTCAAGAACTCATATGCCACACTGCCAAACAGGGACAACCAAATAGAGGTACCCAGAGAAATGGAAGGAAAGGATGTGGAGGTTAGCCAAGTGCAAAGATGGAGATTAGCGCCCAGGAGGTGGATAGGCAGAATAGGGCAAAATTCAGCAGAAGGGCAGACAGCAAGGTGAACTAGGGATAAAGGACAACCAAGGAAGGGGCTGAGTAGAACAGCGAAAAGTCTAGGAGGTCAAATCATGGAAAGTCATGTGTGCAAATGCCAGGAGCCTTAGCAACAAGATGGAAGATCTGGAGGCTGTCATGGTGCAGTCAGACCTGGACATTGTGGCCATCACTGAAACCTGATGTAATGATAACCATGACTGGGAGTTGGCCATACCTGGCTACAACATATTCAGAAGAGACAGGGCAGGCAGGAAGGGAGGAGGAGGGCACCGTATGTGAAAATGACATAAGGGCCACAGAGATCCAGGAGGAACAAAATGGGGGGAGAGATACTGTGGGTTAGCTGGAAAGGAAAATGGGGCCAGCCATCCAGCAGGTGTGGTCTATAGACCACCAGCCCAGGAGGAAGAAACAGATAGGGAGTTGATGCTAGCCATCCAGAGGATGGCAGACAAGGGTGAGGTAGTACTGGTTGGAGACTTCAGTATTCCAGACGTGGACTGGTGCATCCCAGCAGCAGCATCAACTAGGAGCAGATTTATCCTGGACCCTTCAGGGTGCCTTCCTCAAGCAACTGGTCATGGAACCAACTCAGCAGAAGGCAATACTGGACCTTGTGCTCACAAACAGGGACAGTGTGATGGGGTAAGAGTGGGGAGAACCTGGGGAACAGTGCACCAGTCACTGTGGTTTGAAATCACAGAAAGAGCAGAACCAAACCACACAAAAACACGTATCCTGGATTTTAGGGGGCAAACTTTGAGAAAATGGGAGATACTTGAAAGAGGCATTAAGGGAATGGGGCAGGAATCAGGGGTTGAGGAACAGTGGGAAGTATTTAAAATGGGGATTACAAGAGCAACAGAATTATGTATTAAGCAGGTTAGCAAGAGGAAAAGGAAGAGGAGACCATTATGGTTTTCCAAAGAGGTAGCAAAGAAAGTGAAAGCCAAAAAGATTGCATTCAGGCAATACAAAAGACATAGGCAGAAGGGATAGGGAGAAGTACCAGGAGAAGCAAAGGAGGCAGGAGGTCAGTAAGGGAAGCCAAAGCTCAGACAGAAGAACACATTGCAAAATCAGTGGGTAGAGGGACAAAACCTTTTACAGGTACATAAGTGAAAAAAGAAAGGCAAAGGGAGGGATAGTGAGACTGAAGGGGAGGATGGGGATGTGGAGGATGACAACAGTAAAGCTGACATATTGAACAGGTATTTTGCTCGTCTTTACTGAGGAAGAGGAGGGTAATGGGTCTGAATGGAGTACAAGGGTGAGAATGGTGCAGAAATGGAACAAGTCCCTTTACACGAGAAAGGGTCCTGAAGGAACTGGAAGTAATAAGAGTTGATAAAGCAATGGGGCCAGATGGGTGCACCCCAGGGTCCTTAAAGAACTAAGAGAAGTGGTGGCTGAACCTCTTGCTATCCTGTTTAGCCGATCACTAGAAACAGGAGGTACCCAAAGACTGGAGCATAGCAGATGTAGTCCCCTTATACAAAAAGTGGGAACAAAGAGGAAGCGGGGAACTACAGACCAGTCAGCCTCACCTCGGTAGTGGGGAAGATCATGGAAGCACTACTGAAGGAGAGATTGGTGGAACATCTGGTTGTCAATGGACTACAGGACCCAAGGCAGCATGGTTTCACCAGGGAAGGTCATGTCAGACCAACCTCATTGAATTTTTGACTGGTGACTAGGGAGGTGGATCAGGGGAGGGCAGTGGACATGGCCTATCTGGACTTCAGCAAGGCCTTTGACACTGTGCCACATAGAAGACTATTGCACAAACTGGGGAATATGGGTGTGGGTAGGACAGTAGTGCGGTGGGTAGGTAACTGGCTGGGCAGCAGGACACAGAGGGTGGTGGTAAATGGCTGTCACTCCACAGAGGAAGAGTGACCAGTGGGGTACCACAGGGATCAGTGCTGGGACGGTACTATTCAATATCTTCATCAGTGACATTACTTGGGACCTAGAAGGCAGAATTTCACTGTTCGCTGATGACACAAGCTCTGTAACAGAGTAGACACACCAGAGGGTGTAGACAGAATGAGAAGGACCTGCAGAAACTTAAAGAATGGTCAGGGTTTGGCAGTTGAAATTCAATGCAAGAAAGTGCAAGATAATGCATATGGGGCACAAAAGCCCTGGCACAATATATCAGTTGGGGGTGAGGATATAGCATGCACCAAGCAGGAAAGGGATCTTGGAGTTATCATCTCTGATAACCTCAAGGCAGGGAAACAGTGTGACAAGGCAGCAGGTAAAGAAAAGGATGCTGGGATGCATAGGCAGGGCATCACCAGCAGGAAAAGGGAGGTCATAATTCCACTATACAAGACACTAGTGAGACCGCACCTGGAGTACACTGTGCAGTTCTGGAGACCTTACCTACATAAGGACATAGACAGGGTAGAGAAGGTTCAGAGGAGGGCAACAAAGATGGTGCATGGATTGCATCACAAGTCCTATGAGGACAGGTTGAAGGCACTGAACATGTACTCCCTGGAGGAGAGGAGGGAGAGGAGATATGATAGAGACATACAAGTATCTTACAGGGAGGAACAGGGTGTAGGAATGCACTATTTTTAAGTGAAAAAGATGTTCCAGGACTAGAGGGCATGGGATGAAGTTGGAGGGAGGATTAGTCAGAGGAAACGTGAGGAAGAATTTCTTCACAGAACGGGTGGTGGACAAGTGGAACACCCTGCCAGAGGAAGTGGTGGGGCTGGAAACAATCACAGGATTTAAGAATGCATGGGATAGACATAAAGGAATTCTGGAGGTCAGGTGTAAGGGCAACAGACTTCCTGGAAAACATAAACTGAACTTACAAACTTAAATGGGCAGACTGGTGGGCCATAGGCCCTTATCTGCCGACACTGTCTATGTATCTATGTATCTTAAACCACTCCTTCTGACTTGTATGCTTCTACTTCCTCACCATCTACTACTTCATCTGTTTGATTTTAGTCTCACAATGTTACTCTACCTACATCTCTTTTACTTTAGGTTTGAACTTTTAACTCATTTTAAGTGTATTATTGCTTTCACTTTCTTAGGTATTCCGCTATGCATATTATACTGGTGCAGTAGCACCAGTATAATTCTGTTGAAGGTAGGTATTCAATTTTAAACCCAATTTGTGTACTTTAACTTTGCGGTGTTTGCCAGAATAGCCCCAAATTTTTCATGTGCAGTCTGGCTGACACAGTCTCAAGATGTGCAAAGTTTCATGATGGCATGTTGTGCAGTTTCAGTTCCACCCAATATCTCTGAGTTGGTGAGCACCAAATCAAGAATGGCTGCCTGTCTAGTGGGTTTCTTAACCAGCTGCATCACCAGGCGGTCCTGCAGTGTATCCAGCAGGACCTGTCCTGTGGTGCACATGGCCACTGGAATATCCCAGTCAGTATCTGGCAAGTTCAAATCACCCAACACCACCCCTTCTCCCTCTTCACTCCCTTGTCAGCTTTTCCCTAAGCTCCCTATCTCTTATTCACCTTGTCATGGTAGTCTATAGATCACCTCCATAGTTTCTTTCCTGAGGGCTATGAGGTAAACCCACAGTGACTCAGTTTCCCCTCTTGCCTGACTATATGTTTGTCATCCACAGCCTCTATGGCCTCCCTGATATATAGGGCTTAACCCCCTTTGCCTTTCCCCTATCCTGTCTAAATACCTTGGAACCTGGGACTGACAAGTCTCAGACATTATTCTCTGTGACCCACGTTTCTATAATGACTACTAGGTCTAACTCAGTTTCTGTCACCGATGCTTGGAGCTGACTGATTTTATTTCCAGATGCCTAGCATTAAAGCAAATCCCTTCCAACTATCTCCAGATCCTCTTTGCAGTTTTGAGATACTGCTTCTGCATTCTTTCCCATCTTCCTTAGCTCCTTATTTTTCCTGTTGTTTGCAGACCTTGAGATTCTTCCCTGTTTAGCCTCTTCCACTAATCCTGTTTGAACATCAACCCAGTTTTCATTCACCTCACTGCTACCAGTTAGGGGAGCACTAGCTAGGTTCCCTCCATCTCTCCCTTTACTTTGGTTCCCCAGTTTCAGTGTCCCTGGCAGTTAGTTAACTGTCCAGTGCAGACATCAAACTTCTGCCCCAGTGCACTGGTCCTCTCTCTTGTCAGGTGAAGGCCATCATCTTTGACAGGCCTCCTGTCCCAGAAGTTCCCTCTGCCCTTCCACAAAGTGGTACCCTTTCCCCAGACATCATCCTTTCAACCACAAATTTAACTCCTCAAACTCCTCCCTTCATATTCTATCTTTCCTCCCCTACCCCCACTACACACAGGAGGACCCTTTAAAGGCCAGGAGGCCGAATGTGCCTGCTGTATGTCCCCAGCCTCTGAAAGTTCTGCTTCACTTGCTCCACAGGCTGGTGCACCAGATCATTGTGCCCAAGTTTACCAGCACCCTAACTCCTCTCTCTGCACTATCCTCCCAATTTAATCTATGTCCCAGATGGCTGATGCCCCAGGAAGGCACCTGACCATCCCTCCTCCATCCTCCCACCACCCTTTCTACTCCCTTGATCATAGATTTGTTTTAAAAAATCTGTATTTTATTTCTTTTGACTCCTCCAGTTTAAAACAACAAATTGTGGTAATTTACAGATCCAGTAAGGGTGATCCTAAAACAACATTGAACTTGTTGCTTCTGCTATCTAAAGCTGTGACTCTGGGCACACAGATTTCAACTCTGCCTTTCTGTATGCTTGAGTGCTCAGTTTCATTTGTAAGATAGTTTCTAAGTTCAGTGGACTTTCAGCATTAAACAAATACAAAATCTCATACACCTCTGTTTCCACAAGGCACCTTTCCTCTCCTTTCTACCCCCCTTAACACTGCTCCACCCTCCACCATCCTCCCATTTCACTCTCTACCCCTCCCACTCCTTCACTTTCACTCCCCTCACCTCAATCCCCCTTCACCCACTACATCATTTCCCTCCCACCCATCAGCTCTTGATACTGCTCCCCTCCCTACCATGCCATCTCAACCCTCCTCTACCTTTCCCTTTTCGATTCTCTATATGGTCTCTCTCTACCTACCCCACATCATGCCTGCATTCCTCCTCTACTTCCTCCCCGTATGTGTGTTTCCATTATTTGCCCCTCTACCTTCATACTTACCCCTCATCTCCCACTCTCTAACAATGCCTACCTCTGGCAGCATCATTTGTCTCCACACCTCATGTTCATTCCCCACCCGGTCTGGCTTGCTTTTTAAACATGTTTTGTTGCACTTGATTATTTTCTGAATGTACCGTGACTGTATTCAACCATGTCTGAATTTTATTTATTTTATTTATTTATTTGCTAATTCGATTTACAACCTTTTGAGTCAAAGACTCATTTACAAAGGCACCTAGTCGCAGGAGGGTAGACAACAACTGGTGGTGGAGTACAACAATGGAGAACATTACAGGTGAGATACAATAAAGAACACACAAAGCAATTCCAGTAATACAAAGGTGTACAAATGAATTGTGCTTATTTTGTTGTGAACAGTTGTATGTAAAAATTATTGTTTCTATATTTCATTGTATTCATATGTTTTTCTGACATGGAACCTTTGTAAAAGAGCCTCTGGCTCAAAGGTATGGTAATCCATAAATAAATAAATAAACTACCTTGACATGCATGAGTTTGTCGACCCCAGAAGCTGACACTGTCATCCATGGATGAGCCTGCCAGTGCTTCGGGTTATTTTAAGTAGGTGAGTGAGCATCAATGTTGGGTTCTAAAGCATGACAAATTAAACAAAATATTTAATGAGTGGACATCCTGAGAGGTATTTATATTTTAGGGACATTAAGAAGGCTGCAGGAGCGCAGGCACTTTCGATAATGAGACAAAAAAATGTTCCTTTCACCTTTTTCAAATAAACTGGGAAAAGAAATTCCTGTGTCCTGATAGGCTGATGCACATACATTTATGTTAGCACAAAATATGGGGAAAATAGTGCCGTGCTTCTACCAAAGATATCCCTGTAACACCCTAGAATATGTATTTTAAGCAGATGCCATTTTGTTCTTCACATCCTAAATTTACAAGTGTAACACCTCCAAATACTGGGGTCCCAGGGCTTACCTGACTGTCCTTGCTGTCACCTGAACTACCTGCCAGTTAATCGCACTTTGGTCCCCAGGACTGCAGCTTGGTGGGGGACCGGAGGTGCTCTTTGAGCGGCTGAGCTGCCTGCTCACACAACCTTGCACAATGATTGGTGTGCAGCTCCCTGCACACGCTCGAGTAGCTGTTTGCTCGAATTTGGGAACTCTGACTGTTCTCACACTATTGCTTGGTGATACGCTTGCCCAACCAAAAACTGCAACCTTCACTACCACAACCACATGCAGGATCCAAGGGACTCTCTCAGTATGCTTCAGCCCCTGAGACAACTGCAGCCATCAGGGGCATGAGGTACTAGGAGGGGAAAGATTAACTGTCACAAATGCACTCTGCAGGTCAGGCCCTCTGCTCCCACAGTGCCAAATCTCGAAGTGCAATATGTGAACAGGAGACAAACAGAATAACCTCCTGTCTGTTTGGGTCCAAAACACCTACTAGTCTCAAGTCTTGAGGTAAAATATGAATCCTTTTTCGCTAACATGTTCAGTTAACAGGATTAACTATCACACCCTCTTCAGAGAAATGCAGTGCAATACTTAACCCAATGAGCACCCAGCCCAGTTCACAATTCTCCCTTTGACTCAATTTGAGACCTGGGTATTTTCTTACCTTAGCAAGACGGTAACACAGTTTAAGCCCTTAACAATTATATCAGAATTATCAAACACTGTTCCAGCATTCACATGCAAAAAAATAAATAAAAATGAGAAAAGACTCAGGTAGAATTAAGGAAAACAAAAGTTTACCACAATAAAAAAATAGTAAATATATACAAAACACAGAACATATATACATAAATGTTTACAGTCCAAAAGAAATGGAAATTACGGAAACAAAAAGCCTTGTACTTGAATTTCTAGTTCTAACTCAGTTTCCAGTTTGGTATTACCTGTTTGTGACAGAAGTGCCTTAGTCCAGAACACAGTGTGTGTGTCTCTTAGGAGTCCAGAGATTGAAGAACAAACTCCTTCCGCCAGAGTGATAATAAGCCAAAATGTCCCTCCCATCCTGTGAGGTCACAGCTCATGAGGTCACTGTTAAGTCTTGTAATTAATTTGTAACCTGACCAAGTATATCCAAAAGGGTGTCATTTTACTGCTTGCTTGTAATCTGCAAAGATAGCAATATTACATTTTGACAGTCTCTTTTATCAGAGCATTCCCTTGATCTCCAGAGCACCTTCCTGACAACTATTTTCTCCTAGTGGTGAGAGATGTAACAGGTAGTGGTTAGAATTTGTCACTTCCTAGGATGTCATAAAAAATGCAGTCTTCTATGGCTTCCGGATTTCAAAGTAGTTGTCATTTTATGACCTGTTGTATAACAGCTAACACAGGCATGACAGGAGATGTCAAAAGGAAGCTCTTAATTCATTTACTGGGTCAGTTTTACTACAGTCAGCTGTTACAGCAAGCCAGGGCCTTTGGGGTCAAAAGCTCAGGCCCTTTAAAAGCTAGTCTTTCCATGGCCTGCTGGCTGCCATTTCTCCTAAGCAGACATTCAAATAAACATATATTTATATCACAAATATGATACAAATGGTAATTTGGTAATATGGAAATGAGTCATTGGCCTGATATTGAAGCCTTATGGATTAAAGTCCTACCAAAAACTGGCGAGCACATACATCTTGGTTAGTGTATAGGCCCCTGTCTATTTCTCATAGTGACAATATTCAATTACTTGAGTTTATGAACGAGTTCTCATCATCAACAAATGCTATTTTGATGGGGACTTTAACTTACCTGGTATTAACTGGCATACACTTTACACAAATACTACTATAGAAAACAATTATCTGGAAATCTTCTTGGAGCATAATGTGGATCAGATAGTAAAGGACAGCACTCGTGGTTCAAATATATTAGATTTAGTTTTGACTAATGAGGGTTCGAGTTTAACAAATGTTAAAGTTATTCCACCTCTCGGATCTAGTGACCACTTAATGGTATCCTTTAAATATAAAGTTAACTTTGAATTTGATCCTAGGATTATCTCAGTATATAATTTTAGTAAGGCTCATTTTGCAGATTTTTACACTGAAATGACCCAATGGGATCGGAAATCGAATTTGACCAAAATCTTAGACAGAAATGTGGCAATCTATTAATACTAAACTGACCATTACCTCAAAAAATATATCCCCAAATTAGGAAAATTGTCAATAACAAAACCTAAAACTCCATGGATGAGCAGAACAGTTAGGAAACATATTAAAAATAAAAATAGGGCATTTATAAAAGCTAAAATAAGTAATTCCCAAAAACTGGCATAATTATAAGCAGTACTTAAAAATATCTAAAAAGCATTAGAAAAGCAAAAAGTGATTATGAGTATAGGTTAACGGTGAAAGTAAATGACAACTATAAAGCCTTTTATACCTATATAAACAACAAAAGGGGTGGTGCACCTGTTAGGCCCATTAGAAAACCAAATGGTGATCTTGAAACTGATAAAACAGATATGGCTGCTGTTTGCATAACTATTTTACGTCAGTCTTCAATAGTAGATCCTCCTACTATGAATCACATTTTATCCTATAAATACACAATTTAAGATTGAGGATGAGGAAATAGAGAAGTTACTTATGGGACTTGACCCTAACAAATCGGTTGGACCTGATGGCATACACCCCGTATCTTGAAAGAACTGGCACTCCCTTAACTGGTCCACTGGCTGCCCTTTTCACTAAATCTTCGTGGAGGGAGTGGTTTTAGATGAATGGAGACAGGCTACCGTTATTCCCATATATAAAAATAAAGGATCAAAACAGAATGTTGAAAATTACAGACTGATTAGTCTGACATCTGTCCTGAGTAAAATCATGGAGGGTATAATAAAAATGATACAGAGACCACTTTACAACCAGACCCATCACAGCATGGATTTGTAAAATCTGTTCCTGCATGGCCAACCTGCTTGACTTTTATGGTGGAGTAAGTTTGGCCTTGGATGGGGTGTAGCAGTGGATGTGATCTTGCTGGACTTTTCAAAGGTTCTTTGATAAGGTGCCACATGGAGAACTTATTGACACTATGATAAATATGGGACTTGAAGGGAACATTAGCAGATGGATTGAGTCCTGGCTATTTGAAAGGACACAACGTGTTTGTATAAAGGGTTACTATTCAGAACACAAACCTGTGACTAGCGGGTTCCACAGGGTTCTGTATTGGGACCCAGTTTATTTAATATCTATATTTCCTCCCTGATATCCCCCTCTAACATCTGGTTGACTAAGTTTGCTGATGATACTCGTATAGGCTATACTATTAATAAACCCGAGGATGTAATTACCTTACGAACCACACTAAGTGAATTTGAAAATTGGGCATTAACTAAAAACTCATGTTCAATGTTGAGAAATGCGTTGTAATGCATTTTGGGAAAAATAACCCTTTAGCTGATTATCATATGGGCAACAAATGTCTTAAGGTTGTCGAGAATGAGCGTAACCTGGGAATCAGGGTCAAAATGATTTAAAATTTGGCTTACATTGCCAACATGTAATTGACAAAGCTGGGGTATACTCCATTGTATTAATAAACAAATTAAAAGTACAAATAGTAAGGTCCTATTGCCACTGTATACCCCATTGGTTAGACCTCATGTTAAGTACTGTGCCCAGTTTTGGTCCCGTGGCAACAGGGGATCAATTAATGCCCTGAGCATATACAGAAAAAGGGCCACCAAAAGAATTAATGAAGTTCAGGGTTTGGATTATGAAAATAGACCAGTAAAACTTGGATTATATAGTCTTGAGTATCGCAGATTGAGAGGCGATATGTATCTGGTGTTTAGAGCATTACATGATGATACCTTATGGGAGTCTTTGGGACTAGTTTTAGAGAAGTCGTTATGATACTAGGGCCCACCCACTGCAATTATTGGTAGAACGATGTCGAACAAATCAGAGAAGTACTTGGTTCTCCGTCAGAATATCCAAAATTTGGAATGGGTTACCAATTTCTGTGGTGACTAGTGATAATATGAATATTTTCAAAACTCGTTGGATACATTTTTAAGACAGAAGTCAATTAAGGGTTATTACTAACTGTATTAGGTGAGCATAATGGACTCACGGTCTTCTCAGCTCTGATCAACCTATAAACCTATATAATAACATGTAGATAGGTAGAGCATCACACTAACCACTTGAGCTTGGCGCTGTTGTGCCTTTAAAGACAGCGCGCTACCAGCTGCCATAGGGAGAGACTGCTCAGCAGGTGGAATGAGCTAATGAAGCTCCTGATGGGCTGCAGAAAGCCTCAACAGACCTGAACTGCCAACCGGATAACTATGCATAAGTGTGCCTATCAAACCTGGAGGGTCAGCTGCATGAAAACAAGAGCAGTAGCCCAAGAAAACAAGCATTTGTCAATGCCAAATGTTTGCTTGCAGGTAACAATTTTGTTTTTTTATTTTGATCCCAACTTTGAAGATACTTGTTTTAGGATTCACCTTATAGACATGACATGTACCATTTCTAGTATATAGACCTAACGTTATTTCGCACCAGAGGTGCAAAATGCATCTCATCCAGGATTTAAAAATGACAAGTCACGTTTATGAGGTGTTGTGGAAAATTGGCCATGTTGAAAGTTTGAGTCAAAATATTGAAAATTAGCGAGGTTATGTGTGAACGTTGAAACAGTGTAACATTCAGTCATAATCTGGGCAATTTACTGTATTTGTACACCAAACTTTCAGTGTAGACTTCTTATTACCCCACCTAATGAACTCAGTAGGTGAAATGTTCAATTCACTGCCAAACGTCATTCTGTGCCATTGAAACATTATGCCGTACACGTGTGTGAAAACACATTTGGCTTGATTTGCAAAATGAATGCTGTCACATTCATGAGGTGCTCTGAAGAAATGGCTATGTTGAAAATCTGGGGTCAAAATATTAAAATTATGAGCGTTACGAGCCTGCATTTGCAAATTGCAATGTAGGCTCATAACTTTGTTGTTTCCTAATATTTTTAAAGCACATTTTCCAAATGGTCTTCTTATGACTCCACCTCACTAACAAGGGTGGAGAAAATTTCAACTCCTGCCTGAAAGGAGATTTCATGCAGCAACCACAAAATCACCTTTCAGGACAGACTTGACTAATTTCACTGCCATTGTTCATGAGGTGGGGTCCAAAAGACATGTTGAAAAATATTCAAAATGACCAAGTTATGGCACTAAGTTCAAAACTCCATTGAACTACATTGAACCGCATATCTGATTTCCACAGTTTGTGGTCCGGCTTTGAAGAGTGATGACTTGTCTGCGATCCAGAGAAGATTACGGCGTTATGGGTTTGGGGTGGTGGGTGCTGAGTGGGGGGTTGAGTAGGGGTACAAATGGTGCAACAGACATCGATGGATGTTTTTATTTTTACAGGGTTTAAATAAAATATCGAGGGATGGTTTCTTTATTTCAGATACATTCCACTTCTGGGACTGGGCACCCCAGGGTCGGGCTTGTTGAGGAACGGGGTGGGCAATCTGAGGGAGGGGGTCAAGAGAGGCAGCACTGGTGGGTGGGCACCCCAGACTGCTTACATTTTAAATATATATGTATTTATAAAGATGGGAAGGGCGGTGGGTGAGTGACCTGAGAGCATATGGAGAAAGAAGCAGTAGTGGTGGATGAGCACCCGCCTCCCCTTACATTAAAAAATATTTATAAAGAAGGAACGGTGGCAGTATGGGGAACCTGAGGGACAGGGTGAAATTAGCAGTACAGTCATTCTCTGACAATGTCAGCTTTTGTGCATTTATGCTGATGTGCATGCCTAGAGTTATGGTCTTCAACTGGGAAATTTGTACAAAGTCTATCACTAAATCTGCAGATCTGACCACTGAGCCAGGAGTTACAAATACCTAATTTGGAGGTTTTGCCATTTAAGCAATTGCATGGCTTGTGGAGTTTGGGTTGAAACAAACCATTTATTCTACTTGTTTTAAAGTCCCCACTGCCAGCCAACCAACTGCAACACCACCAGGCCTGCACTGTTCCTGTGGCTGGGTACCAGTGAAACACCAAGAGCTCCCTTTAAGGTTTAAGAGTTTACATTGGTACCATTGGGTAGTGCCCCAGTACAGGTGGGTTGGTAATACAAAAGATTTGCAGTCTTATTTGCTCCTGCTTTGCCTTGTCTGGCTGTTGGGGGCACTGTTACTGTGTTTTAAAGTGTTTTACAGGCCGAGTCAAGTCAGGTGCCTAATTTCGATCCTGCAACAACAGGTCATACGTTTCTTCCAAAAATAGTTTTGTTTGTCATTCCCTCATCTGTTGCGAATATACCCCAGAAAATATTTTATTGGTATTTCATGTTTTGTCTTGTGAGCATATTATTAGTAGTCACTAATTGCCTTTTTGCTTAAATTGAGGTTGCACTGTGATTTTTCATGTGTAGAGAGACAATATGGGGAGGTACTGCATCCAAAGGGGTTGTACCGCCTGACAAGGCTTACTTAAATTTTATTCTGAGTGGATGCACCGCACTAAACTTAAAAGATCTGGATGCAAGCACCCCAGTCAGGAAAATCAGATCCCAGGCCTCTCATCCTTGTTTGATCCCAAGGCAGGGTAGTAACTGCAACATCCATGATGACCTGGTTACACTTAACAAATAAGTTGTGACAGAAATACATTTTCAATAATGTAATCTAAACTCTAATGAAAACTCTTTCCATGTTACCAGTTTCTTCCTGTTTGCTTTTGCCAGTTACTTTTGTGTTCTTGCAATACCGTGTTCCACTGCATGACCTATTTGCAGTATCACATGCAATCCTGCCCACATGTCCACTCACTTGCTTTCCCAAATATGTTTTATGTATTTATTTATTTTCTTAGAGTAATACCCTTGCGCTTAGCAGCCTGCTTTCAAAGGTTCCACATCAACACAAGCACATTTACATGTAGTAACTGACAATTTGAATACATAGTAGAATACATGTTTTGAATACATCAGAGAAAACAAAATATATTAAACATCAAGGTAGATACATACTCAGCATGTACTGAGGAAGCAGTCAGGGGTTGACTTTGTCAGAAGGCAGAGAGCGAGAGTGGGAAGTAGAGGTAAGCAAGATTTGGAAGTGTGGGGGTAATATGGAGCAAGGGGAGGCATAGGCAGGATGTGTGGGGTAGTTAGGGTTGACAGTCACAACTACTGAGCGGGCAAGATGTTGGAGGATTTTTTTTATGTTGGCTCGGCGCTTGCACACCAGTCAACATATTGCATTAGTGGCAGATTTGGAAGCGCTGGTCACTGTTGGGCGAATACAGGACACACATCAGTAGGTGCTGTCCTTATTTCAATAAGCCAGCATGCAGGTGCCACACCAGGAATACATATTGTATGCGAGCACGCCAAACAAAAGGTCCACTGCAATGACATGTCTTGTGGTGTCATGCAGCAGCACCAAAACACACCCTCACTCACGTGCCTTTACTTTCCTTTCTGGAAGCCCTTCAAGAAACATGGTGGTGGTGACTGCTGCTGCAGGACAGCCAACTTCAGGGGCACTCAATCCCCCTGTCAGCATGCCGTCAGTCAGTTCATTTGCCTACGGGGAACCACTCCCCAATGGGATAATGACCCCATTTGTTCTGTGCTGAGGGAGTGCCCAATCTCCCTTGGCTCTTGCCCCTTGGCTATGTGCCAACTCAGGTGCTCAATCCCCTGTCGGCTAGCCCCCCAACACTCAGGTGGCATGCTGAGCCCACCCCAGCGCCAAATGCCCCTGTGAAAATCAAAAGAACGCCCTGCTGATGTTTATTTTTTTTCTGTAAAAGAAGAAAATGGCCCCTCACAGTCTGTCCTGTTCCTCCCCAACCCGCTGCCCTCTGCACTCCTGCCTCCCCACCCCCTCACCCCATACTTACCTCCGAGTCCAGCGTGACGATCTTCAGTGGACCGGAACTAGTAAGTGGTATAACTGCATAAATAGGGTTTTTTCAACTTTGGTGCATATCTCAGGCATTTTGGGAATTTTGGAACCAAATTTTCAACATGGGGTTCTTGGGACCCCTCCTCATGAATCCAGTCACTGTCATAGCTTTATTCAGTCCCAAAGGTGATTTTGTGGTCACTGCGTGAATCACCTTTCAGGACTGACTAATGAAATGACAAAGCCACTGTTCATGAGGTGGGCTCTCAAAAACTTATATTGCAAATTTGGTGAAAAAAATCTTAAAAATGACTGTTTTATTTAGCTGCAGGTTGTACAGTTTCTACGACACTTGTAACTTCATGAATTTGTAATATTTTCACTCCAGACTTTCAAAATTGGCATTTTTCCACACCTCCTTATGAACAGTATATCTGTCATTTTACATATCTGGCCGAAATGTGTTTTGCATGTCCGCACAGAATAAGCAGTTGTTGTGTGAAATCAGTTTTTGGGACAGTTGAGAAAATGACAGTGACACTGTTCATGAGCAGAGGTCCTAAATGCCTATGTTGAAAATTTGGTGCTGAAAGTCCATAAAATGACTGTGTTACAAGCGTGCGTTGAGTAGTTTCCACACATCCTTGTAACTTTGCAAATTTGCAATATTTTCATGCCAGATTTTCAACACTGGCATTTTCCACCTCCTTATCAACAGTGCAGCTGTCATTTTTTCACAGCCTGCCCAAATGTGTTTCTATGCTTGTAGGCGCACAGTGGCGTGGTTGCTGTGGGAAATCAACTTTGGGACAGATTAACAAAATCACAGAGCCACTGTTCATGAGGGAGGTCCCAAACTTCCTATGTTGAAAATATGGCTAAAAAACTCCCAAAAATAATTGGGTTACGGATGTGTGTTGCTCTGTTCCTATGCATGCTCATGACTTCACCAATTATTCATATTTCACTCCAGATTTTCAACGTTGCCATTTTTTACATCTCCTCATGAACAATACAGTTGCCATTTTCACATCCTGCCTGAAATTTGTTTTCATCCCTGTGTCACCAAATGGCATAGCCGCTGTGCAAAACCACCTTTCAGCTAACAAACTGATTGTGCCGCTCTTCATGAGGTGGGATCATAAAAAGCCTATGTTGAAAATTTGGAGTGAAATACCAACAAACACCTCACGATGTTAGGGTTTCCAACTGTAACACCACCCTATTGAGAGTGACAGGCAACAGGGGTGACTTGGGATCAATGGCTGTAATGTTCATATTCCATTCCCCACCCTGCAGCCAGTGACAGCATCGAGGTGTGCCTTGGAGTGTTCGGCCCAAAGTTCACCCCATTCTCCTATGCTGCACCTGTCTCAGTGTATTTCCTTATGGAATGGGATAAGTATAAGGCCCAAAACCCCAAAGCACACCATGACACCTCGCCAGTGTCTACAGGGTAGGGTGAGGTAAAATGGCATGAGCGTTATAGCTGACGACCCAAAGGCACACCCCAAAGCCTGTCAATCTCGCTGGTGGGCTGGCATCAGTTCAGTACTCACTGCCATTCCTATTATGCATCTCTAACTCTTGCACTACCAATGCCAATGTCAGCGGACAACATTCGGTTTGACAAATGCTTGTCTTATATGGTCCTAGTTTAGGCTCGTTGGTTGTAACAGAAGAGAGATCAATGAGCCAACAGGGCACTCTGTAGGCAATTTTTTATTCTTAAATTGTTTGTTGCTCACTCATAAATCACTTGGTGACTTTATTCAATCAGTCGCCCAGAGCCACTGTACCAATTACTCTGCGTATAATGGTCTCTTTGAAAAAATGTTAAGGGAAGGGTATTCCACTTTGCAGCCAGGGGAGGGCAGCTTCATTTAACTTCTGAAATTAAAAAACATATAATTAAAATTGTTAGAAATCACTCTGTCTAACTTGAGTGATTGATAATATTTTAATAGAGCCTCCATGGAGTGTCTCTTATCATATAAGAGAGTCATCTTGTGAGGTTTGGGTAGCCAGAACTATTCAGCTTTGCTTTGCAGCACTCCCACCCTGACCTCATGCTGAAAGTCACTAATACAGGTAACATCCCATTGAGACCCTATTAACATATTTAACAGGACAATTATTTTGCCATATGCTAATTCTCAAACAGGCTGACATCTTCATATTGTCAGCACTCCTGATAGCTGACAGATTGGCTTCCTGTCTCATTAATTGTTTGCTCACTCGCTGGTACTCACCAGCTCTCTTGCTCATTCATTACTGGAGTTAGCTACCTGTTCATCAGTTTTAACACTTACAGTGTTTCCCACTGCAGCAAACAGGACCGTACTGCCAACTTGAAGATCAATCAGTGCTTATGAGCAAAACCACTAATAACAAGCATTTATCAGTGTCGAATGTTGTCTTGCTGGCATTGGCAGTGCAGG
Organism: Neoceratodus forsteri; assembly: GCA_016271365.2. Classification (NCBI taxonomy): domain Eukaryota; kingdom Metazoa; phylum Chordata; order Ceratodontiformes; family Ceratodontidae; genus Neoceratodus; species Neoceratodus forsteri. The sequence continues at coordinate 1,111,992,941 of CM028129.1, read as the reverse complement.
AGTTAAGAGATGCATAATAGGAATGGCAGTGAAGTATTGAACTGAGGCCAACCCCACCCCAACCCTGCAGTGACTGACGGTGTGCCTTTGGGTCATTGGCCATAACGCTCATGCCATTTCACCTCCCCCACCTGCAGATAACGACAAGTGTCGTGGGTTTGCCTTGGGGTCTGGCCTTATGCTCATCCCATTTCATAAGGAAATATGCTGAGATGGGTGCAGTATAGAAGAATGGGGTGAACTTTGGGGTTGAAGATGCCAAGGCACACCTCAATGCCTGTCACTAGCTGCAGGGTGGGGGTGGAATGGTGGAGCATTACAGCTGACGATCCCAGTCACACCTTGAAGCCTGTCGGTCTCAGGTGAGAAAAACACATTTTGGCAGGATGTGAAAATAACAGCTATGCTGTTCATGAGGAGGTGTAAAAAATGGCACTGTTGAAATTATGGAGTGAAAATATGAAAAATTGGTGAAGTCATGAGCATGTGTAGAAACTGCACAACACACCCGTCGCGCAATTATTTGTGGGATTTTTTAACCAAATTTTTAACATAGGCATTTTGGGACCTCAGCTCATGAACAGTGGTACTGTGATTTTGTTACTCTGTCCTGAAGGTTGATTCCACAGCAACCACGCCATTGTGCACCACTTGTGCAAAAACACATTTTGGGCAGGATGTGAAAATGACAGCTGTACTGTTCATAAGGAGGTATGAAAAATGGCAATGTTGAAAATCTGGAGTGAAAATATTAAAACTTGTTGAAGTTATGACGTGAATGAAACTGCACAATGCATGCTTAACGTAGTTATTTTTGGAATTTTTCAACAAATTTGCAACATGGGTTTTGGGACCCTAGCTCATGAACAGTGGCACTTAAGAGCGAGTTAATTCCAGTCCCAAAAAGGGTGATTCCACGCAGTGACTGCAAAATCACCTTTCAGGACCGAGTAATGATGACAGCACATGTGTTCATGAGATGAGGTCGAAAGAACACCATGTTGGAAACTTGGAGTGAAAATTCCAAAAATGGCTGAGATATCAACCTAAGTTGAAACCCCTCATTAATGCCATTATAAAGCTTACCGTGATTTTCTTTATTTTAGTGTTGGCTTTTGAAGAGTTCAGACGTGTTCCCAGTCCACAGATGATCGCAGCGGACCTCTGGAGGTAAGCATGGGGTGAGGTGGGCAGGTGGTGGGGTGGGTGCGCAGAGGGTGGGTATAGGTTGTGGCAGGGGGTGCCAGGGACGTAGGACTGTTTTCTTTTTACAGGGACATTGTCTGTCTCTTTCTCTCTCTCTCACAGCAGACATTGTGGGATGGTTTTCTTATTTACAGGTAAAATAAAAATGTCGGGCACACTGGGATGGGCTCCCAGTGTGCCCCATGAGTTTGGGGGCACTGATGCTGACAGGGATTGGGCCCCATCAGCAAAAGAAAGTGAGTGGGGTGAGGGAACATGATGCCGATGGGGGATTGTGCCCCATTGACAAAGAAAGTGTTGGGGATGGACTGATGCCGATGGGGACTGGGCCCCAGTTGGCAAAGAAAGTGTGTGTGTGTGGGGGCCATGATACTGACTGGAATTGGGCCCCATCAGCAAAGAAACGTGTGTGTAAGATGCGAATGCTAACACGGGACTGGCCACCCCTATGTTGGCTTTGTAGGATTGTGTGGAGGGCGGCAGGAGTCACCATATTTACTGAAATGTTTCACCAGGAAAGGCATGTAATAGAGCTTTGTCATCTGACACTTCAATGAGGTAACTGCACCTCATTGAGCGGCAGATTATTTTCAAGGTTTTGGTACTTTGAAGTTTTGCATCAGTGCTAGCATGCTTGCTAACTGGGGCTGAAGGATGCACCCACTAAAGTGTTCCGTGCATTGGCCAAAACTGACACACCTCTGAAATGTGCTACTACTGCAAGATGTTGCTTGTGCCTGCACAAGACAGCATAAAAAACATCTTCAGGTGTCAGTACAATCTGCCTGCAGCCACACTGCATGACTTGCATTTTGCTTCCAAACATTGCCCTCTTCTTTGCTTATTGCCAGTGGTGGTTAAACTGTAGCTCCGAGACCAAATATATAATAAGAAAAAAACATTGTCTCAGCTAAGTGCTTAATTATTCTGCCCTTGATCATTGTTTCTAGGCTCTTAGCTAGCACTGTTGTTAGGCTGATCAGCCTGTAGTTGCCTGAGTACAACCTCGACCCATTCCTGGAGATAGGGACCATATTGACCACTTTCAAGTCCCACATGGACTCATAAAAGATTAGTGCCAATAGCCCCACCAGTTTTATGTTTGCTTGCACGCATGTGCAAGAAACATAGTACGATGATCCAAAATGCAGTGCCATACAGTTGAAAGAGAGAGCACCGCTTGAGTGAGAAGCGCCCCCTTCCCACAGATGGGCAGGCGCATGCACGACATTGCGTGCTCATGCGCCTCCTCCCCACGCACACACACAATGAGCAGCTGACAGGTGCCCAATCCTGCCGGGCTCAAGCCCCTGCCAAAAAAGCTGTGCAGGTGCCACGCTAGAGCCCACCCCAGCATGGCAAAGCTTGTTGTGGCCAACTGGGGTACCAATCTGGCCGCTCCAGCCCCCAAACAGTTCCTTCCAGCTGCGCTGGGAGCCCACCCCAGAGTGACAAACGTCCAGCATCGCCTTCATAATAAAAACCTGTAAACAAGAAAAGGTCCCTCGTAATCTCCCTGCCCCCACCCGCACCCACCCACTGTGCACCTTGCCTCCCACCCCCCCCTCACCCTATACTTACCTGCAGAGTCTGGTGCGACGATCTTAGGTGGACCAGGAACACCTCTGCACTCTTCAAAGCCGACCGCAACTAAGGAAATGCCAGTAAGCTGTATAAAGAGAATAATGATTTGAACTGGTGTATTACCGTGAGTAATACCATCGAGAGGTTCTGGACATGTAGGAACCTTTGAGAGCGAAGCTCGAGAGGTTCCCGTGTCCAGAACCTCAAGATGGTACTCGCCAGTAATGCACCGCACCTATTCGTTATTTTTTAATATGTGGATCTTGGATTTAGTTTTGTTTATTCTTTCTGGCTGGCAGTCGGCAGTTTCAGACATGGATGCTCTGTCTTAGCCAACTGCCGACTCCCTTGTTGCTGTTCTCATCATAGCCCACTGCGCTACACCTCTCCTGCCTTCATTCACTTTATAAAAAAGTGGTTGGTAGTCCTACCTTTTACTTGTTTCGCTGCAGTTTCTCATTTTTCTGAGGGAGAAAATTTTATGTTGCGAGGATCACGGTCTCGCTAAGCGAGAAAGCGAGCTGCCATGTTTTTGAATGTTGTGCCCGCTCACACATGAAACACTGCCAATCAGGAGGCACGTTTAGGCGTATGTGAGGGGCAGAAGGCATCTTTGTGGGTGCTTGCGCTGTGTTGGATTCTTTTCGCCAAATTTGCAACACAGGATTTTTAGAGACCTTCTCATGAACAGTGGTACTGTCGTTTCTTTATTAGTCCAGAAAGGTGATTCCATGCAGTGACTGTGAAATCACCTTTCAGGATGGAATAATGCCATGACAGTGACTGAATTGATGTGGAGGGGTCCCAATAACCCCATGTTGAAAATTTGGTACAAAATTCCAAAATGGCGAGATATGCACCAAAGTTGAAAAAACCTATTTATGCCATTATACAGCTTACCGCATTTCTTCAGTTTGCGTCGGTTTTGAAGAGTGCAGACGTGTTCCCGGTCCACTGAAGATCATCCTGCCGGACTCTGGAGGTAAATGGGGTGAGGGTGTGTGTGGGGAGGTAGGGTGCGTAGATGCTGTGCTTGGGTTGTGGGAGAGGACAGGAGACCATGAGGGGCCATTTTCTTCTTTCATGGGTAAAAAAAACATCGCAGGATGGTTTTTCTTTTCATGGATTTGGCACACTGGGGTGGGCCCAGTGTGCCACCTAAATGTTTTTTGGGGATACTGTAGCCGACAGGGATTGGGCACCCCTGCCAGCACATAACAAATTGGGTGGTGCATTATGCCGATGGGGAGTGGGCCCCCCAGGCACATACATTGGGTTAGAGCATGCTGACAGGGATTGGGCACCCCAAAGTCGAGATTATGGCAGGCAGTGTGCTGCCATGTTTAATTTTTTTCACCAGGGCAAGCACGCCGGAGGTGCCGCTGTGTATGACGCAGCTTGCCTGCATTGCAGTGGACCTTCCCTAATGTGCTCGCCACATTATGTATTCATGGTGTGGTGCCGCATGCAGGCTTATTGGGGAACGAGGGACACACCTACTGATATGTGGCCTGCATTCGCCAACAGTGACCGCACTTCAAATTCACACACAATATGTTGGCTGCGCATGCGTGAGCCAACATAAAAGCTAGTAAAGCCAAAATATCAGACAGAAAATTTATTAATTTAAAAAAGTAATTGCTACTTTTTATTTGAGAAGCATTTTTTTCTTTTTGCTCATTAGAAAGTTTTCTGATGGTAGTACTAGGTGGGATATAAAGAGCAATAGTTTACCTGGATGATGACATAGCTAGTTCTCTTCCTCTTCGTAGTGCATCAGCATTGTGACCTTGTTCATTGTGACATCACAAGTGCCCAGTCTGGCAGCAGGTGATTGGTTCTCCTTGATTGGTGTGATGTCACAGTCAGTGAGGCACTGTCGAGTGCTGTTCCACACATCACACCAAGTATTGTCAGGTGGAAAATGTTATAGTTAGTAAGAGGTAAGAGACAAAAATTATTTAGCTATAAGATGTAATAGTTCACTTGAAAGTGAATATTAATTTCAGTCAGTACACTAGCTCTTTTTTCATGTTTAATGAATACCTGTGCTACGAGTATATGTTTTGTCAATAGATCCCTTTAACTCTGTACAAAGTAGACCCTTGAAAATGATTTTGGCTCGAAGGTGTTCCTCCTGTTCATTTAAGCAATAATGCATGTCAGGCATGTATCATGCTGAGATAATGCATGCCTCTGGTGGTTGGGAATAAGGCCGCAGGTCGAGTGTGCCAGCACCCACCTGGTATCAGGTGAGGGGCTTGTGGGTAAAAGAACTGAAGCCACCATCTTGAGAGATTTGGTGTACTAACAACACTGTGAACTGGGTGAGATGGCTGAAGCTCCGCAAGAGACCGATCCTACAGCAGCTGTGCCTGCATCGCTGCTCCTCTTGGTGGTGGAGTAATGAGGGAAGGGACCATGCTGGACAAGTGATCTGCAGTTACCAGGGATAGAAGTAGCTTGGCTGCCTTGTTTTCCTTGTGTGCTCGTGGAGTGCCACCCTTGGCAAATGTTTACACCCTGCCTCCGTATTTGCATCCTTGGCCTTGGTCAGCATCTGTATCTTCAGGGATTACCGCCATCTCTGCTATGGGCAGTTTGGAGATCTAGGATGACTTGAGATTGGTCACCACCACCTCAGAGCTGTCTGTGCCAGAAGCTAAGCCTGAGGATCAGGATACCCTGGTGTAGAGGGGCCTAGATGTCTTCCCAGCCCTTCTCCACTGAAGGCACCTGAGTGTCCCTGGCAGAGGGACAGGCCATGGAAAACCAAAAACTGGCTAGTTCCTTAGGGCCCAAAGAGTCAGGGCATGCCCCAAGTCCAGCAGGGTCTTCAGCTCTCCAGGCCGTAATATTACTGCCATTGGAACAGTATCACTGGAGGGTAAAACAGTAAAGGTCAGCTCTAGTGATTCTGACAATGTAAACCCCCAGTGTTACCCCCTGGAAAGTGGCCATTGCCTTTGACTTTCAAGACCAGGATGTGGAGCGTACCATCCCATAGCCCTACCACCAACCATGTTTGATGCTGCCAAATAGCACCTTGAGCTGCCCTAGCTTTTGTTTTCTCAGAGAAAGATAGATGGCTGCCGCCAGATAACCCTCTGAATGTGAAGTACCACTTTGGGATGTGGTTGGAGGAAGGTATGGCCCCATGGATCAGCATACTTAGTATTCCAGAGTGGTCTCAGATGGAGAGATGGGTCAGGAGAGGAGGAGGATCCATGCTGAGTACTCAGGAGGAGTACCCTTATGTGTCAGAGTGGATCTGGAACATCATTGAGGAGAAAAGATCTGACTGGGTGTTTCAGGAGCTGAGAACAAAATCCAACTTAGAAACCAACAGTCTGGACCACCTGCTGCAACCACCATCACCAAGGCTCGGTCCTTTGTGATTCAACTGTGTGGACTGGACTAACATTGTTTAAACACTTTGCTTTGATACAGGATGTAATGGATGTGCACCAAGTACTACGTTGTTTCTACTGACACCTTTGGGGCCTAAACCACTAAACCGGATCCTCAGTTCTATCTACCCTGAGGTGGAGGATCTGCTCTGTAGAAGGTTGTAATCCTCTGCTGGAGTAAGTAACTACTTTAACGAGTGCTGCAGGACTATTCTTCTGGGATGCCCTGAAAAGTTTGGGACTTTTTCTTGAAATGGGTAAGATCTTTCTGAAATGTCCCTCTGTCTACCTGTTGGCTGTTGTTATTGCTAATGTTACAGTTGTGTTTAAAAAGAAATAATGGGGAGAAAGTTATTCATCTGTGAGCATCTCTTGCTCATCAAAGATGGTCTAGTACCTTGGGACTTTTGGGACTGTATCTTCAGACTAAAAATCTTCCAAGGACTGTCAGCATGTTATTGCCCAATGTTTTTCAGCATTTAGGGTAGTGAGTGAGAGAGCTGAAAGGTGGAGGTGTGTGTGTGTGTGTGTGTGTGTGTGTGTGTATGCTGTGTGGGTTCTGTGTATATATTAATTGTATGGGCTGTGTCTGGAGAGTATGTAGCTGTAGTGAAAGCGGTTACTACAGTATTGTGGAAAAATATTAATTGTCCTAATCACTTACTTATTTAATGTTATTGCTACTTTTGCTGTTTGTATTAACCTTGGAGGGGGTCAATTTTTTGGCTTAACAACCTGCAGAAAGGTTTCAAGTCCCACAACTTTGGTGGCAGCAGCACTGGGTTTGTTCGTGTTTTTTTGGATCCCTGGATGTAGGTTTAGGGTCTGACCATGTGGCTGGTATTGCCCTGAAAGCAGGGAATGGAAAGTGCATATCCTTTCCAAAGCCTGTTTTGGGGGTAGTTGAATGCCCATTCACCAGGAGGTGAATGCTTTAAAGGGGAAGAGTGTAAGAACCCCTTCTGGGAATTCTTACTATTGTAACCCTCTCTCCCTGTTGCCCTTTTGGGAGGTTGGGGCTGGCCTGCCTCTAGTTAGGTGGAGCCTGTGCCCCGAGTTGGCATTTAAGGGAGGCTATTAGGCAGGTTGAGGAGGTTGGTGAGAGAGAGAGAGAGCAGAGATGCACAATGGGGCCAGAGCATAGTCCCAGTTTGGGCTCAACAGTTCATTGCTGGGAGTGTCTGCTTGAAGGAGTGTGGCATGATGAGGATTCATGGGACGCTGGGAGCTGGGCCTGTTGTAGGGAGCCACAGCCTGGGGAGTAAGGCACCCACCTGCATGAACCGCAGCACCAGGAGTAGGGAATGTCCAGATACCAGTAAAGTGGTGCAAGGAAAGGAGTCTCGGCGGTGGGGATGGTGTATGGTGGCAGCCTGTGTCAAGAGGAGAGTGGTGACAGCATGCCTCCCTTACCTGTGTGGCACTACACCTGAGTGAAGATGGCATGGGGAGGGAAGAAGTCAGCAGGTGAGTCCCTCGGATCACCTGCACCTCAGATGTGCTGGGATGCCAGAGTCCCAGTTGAGTAGGCCCTATTTGGCAGGTTGAGGGGAAATCGAGGGAGGTGCTGCAGTTGTGTGTCAGCCACAGTGAATGTGCGAGAGGAGAGAGCTGTAGGACCAGGATTTGAGCTGTTGTGAGGCCTGGTGGATTGTGCAAGGCCTAAGACATGCTGCTGCCATCAATTTTTTTAGGGAGCCACTGCTCTGCAGGGACTCAGCATTGCAGTCTTAATAGCCATAGTATTATGCTGTGGCTCTATGCCACAGAAGACTGTCCTTCTCTTTAAAGCCATGCACCCAGCTCCCAGGAGCAGTATGCACTGTTTTATGCTGCTTTAAACTAAATTTTGTCTCACTGTTAAAATGGACTTTGGAGTGAGCCTCTGGTTGCTTTATGAATTACCCCTGCTGCCAGCTAACATCTTGCCTCCACAGACTCTGTTTACTGCCCCATACACCCTGTTTCTTGCTGCACCCAGCGACCACCTTCTGGATACCAGTATGGACCCGGCACAGTGAAGCCCACCAGGATGAAGCGAAGTGTTGCAGAATTCTGCAGTAGAGCTACTGCAGTAAACAATGCAATTTCATTTAGAGTTATTCCCTTTGTCATGCAGTAAACCTATCACACTGAACTTCATCCTGGTGGGCTTCACTCTATGTGCCAGCGCTTGCTTATTCTGGATGTGTTTGCACATTAAGAGGTGCCCCCTTCCCTGAAATTTCCATCAGGTCCCTAGACATTGGGAAGGGGGCTACATAACTACACAGGTAAAAAGAATAAAAGGCTGAGGGGTCCTTCCTTTAGGAAACTTAGTACTACTATTACGACTAATACTGCTTCTAATACTGCTATTGCTACTACTTGAACAGCAAGCTAACACTAGAACATCAGGGCCTGATATTCAAAAGTTTGCATGTGCACTAACAGGTCTTTGCTTCCACAAATTAGGGTTTTAGTTGGATCCGATATTCAAAAGGGACTATTGCATGGGCAAAGAGGGTTAGCTCCACACAAAACATAATGCATGCATGCTGGCAAGGAGAGGGGCATGATGGCAATGAATGGCCACACTATGCCACATTCAGTGGCTTAGGCCAGCAAAAGGGTTTAGAGCAGGCATTTTGCACACAGCAAATACCACCGAACAAACCCTCGGACTTAACTCCAGGCAACCCTAGTGGCTGCTGGAGGTAATGTAGCCACCCAGCTGGGAGCACAACCGCCTCCTGTGGTCCCTCGCACCCCACCCCCAACATTCACCAGCTCCTAAAAATTCCCTGGTGCTAGTAGTCCCTGCCCCACTGATTGCAGGCCCCACTGTAAAAAAAAAATATATATCCCTGGCAGTATTGCACCCCCGATTGCTGGCCTGTTCCGTACAAAACAATATCCCTGGTGCTAGTGGTTCCCAAACCCCACTGATATTGGTTCACCCTGCTAATCACCATCCCGTTCTATACAAAATAATATCCCTGGTAGTAGTGGTTCCAGCCCGCTAATTGCCAACCCATTCTGTACAGAGATATCCTCGTGCTAGTGGTCCCTTGCTGGCCCATTCTGTACAAAATAATATCCCTAGTGTTAGTGATCCCCCTCTCCAATTGCGGCCCATTCTGTACAAAACAATATCCTGGTGGTAGTCATACCCCTGCCGATTAGTGGCCCATACTGTAATAACATGAAATCCTTGGCATCTAGTGTCTCCCCCACCGCTGCACCAAAACCCAACCTCCCAGTCACCTTCCCAGTCCCCTCAGTGCCATGGGTGCACACTACGACTGGCGAGCTCCTCTTCAAACCTCCTTGGCTAGTTGCTGTATGTCCAGACAGGGAGCACACACTCTTAATTATAGGACAGGGTGATATGCCCTGTCCTATATATAAGGGGCGTGGCTCCATGCCTGGACATATGGTAGCCAGCTGAGGAGGTGTGAGGAGGGCCGATATAACCATCATATGCATTCGCAGCACCAAGAGGACTGGGAAGGTGACTGGGGAGTTTTAGTGCTGCCGATGGGGGGACTGCTAGACACCAGTGATTTTATGTTATCACAGTATGGGCCGGTGGTCATTGGGGGGACCACTAGCACCAGGGATATTGTTTTGTACAGAATGGGACAGCAATCAGTAGGGGGGACCACCAGCACCAGGGATATTGTTTTGTACAGAATGGATGACGAACAGCGGAGGGACCACTACCACCAGTGATATCTGCATGTCTCGGACTGGGCAATTAGAGGGTGGTGCCACGCTAACCTGCATCATTACCCATGTAAATAAGCCCACAATAGGCATGCAAATGACCCCTTCACATCTTGTATGTCCAATGGGCTCGTTTGCATGGGTCCCTTTGAATACTGCATATAGCACTCCGTGCTATCCATTCTGGTGGTGTACTTTGGGAGCGCTGTCAAGGCAGTGCAGTGGCTTTTGGGTTGGGCCAACATGGTCCTACATTCAGTTGAATAGCACCGTGCGCTATTTGACTGTATTTAGCATCTTCAGGCACCCAGGCAATCGCAAGGCACAGTGCAAATTTTGCACTCCCTTTATGCTAATTTGAATATCGGGTCCCAGGTGTTGGATGTTGTCTGAAATGATCAATACCTAGGCAGAATCTGCACAGGGCTGGGGTGCAGGGATAAAATAAAAGTCACAGAAGCACAGAATCCTGCACTCACCACCCAATATAAATGGCAATGCACACAAAGGTCTCCAAACGTACTGAATTTAGTTCAAAGTGCCAGTGCAGATTAAACACACATCTCCTGACGCTGTGGAGATATATAATTCCTTTCTCAAAGGACATGTGTAATACAAATTGGGCCCCACTTTTACACATCATGATGTCTTCCAATCTGGTCGCATCACCTTCAAGAGCTATTTGATGACATTCAAGGGGCCCTGCATAGTCTGGGTCTGGTTACCTCAAAGATGATCTGGTTCCTGTTCTCATCTGCCCTCCACTTCCCTGATGCAGGATTGTTGGTGGTCCCCCACTCTCATCTTAAGCAATTGTGGGACAGGGCCTTCAGAGTTGCTGCTCCACTTCAGTGGAACTCGTACCTTTGAGCATCCAAGCTGCCCGCACAGTGGTGGCCTTTAAAGATCTTCCTTAAAACCAATCTTTTTAAATTTTAAGTTTATTAAATCTTAGTTAAACCCACTATTTGAATATGATAGTATCCAGTGCCTATTTAATTCTCTGTTTGTTGGTCTTATTTAGCTAATTTGTTTTGATTGTATGGTGCTCTTAGCCCTAGGGATTGGGTGTCTTAAGTTGCCTTGCCAACTACTACTTCAGTTACTACTACTACCGTATTGCTGCTTATTGCTTCAACTACTTTTTCAGTGAACACTGCATGTGCTGTGCATTATAGGGAAAGAGAACCACAAAGGTCTTGAGGCTCTGAAAAGTTCAGATATTAATTTTATTTTGCAATTTTGGCCAGTAAAGACACTCTAAGCCAAGACTTGCTTCCAGGTGTGTCCTAGAGCACAGGGACGTTAAATGACTTGCTTATGGTCACCAGTGTGCAAGTGGTGGCTGTAGGTTCAAACCCAATTGTCCAGGTTTGCAGGTCAGTGCTCTTAACATTAATGCTATACTGCCTCCAATGTTATGGATATGTCATGAGAAGTTCTGATAGTTAACTGAGCCGTATCAGAACTTTCAGATTCCTTTAGTTTTTATTGATTTAGAGTACAAAAATTGATTTTAACTTAATTTCCACTCAAAAGCTATTGTCAGTGAAAGAAAATGATGAAACACATCTTAATGTTATTTTAAATAAACTCTGTCATTAGAGCCCCATCAGTAACACCACTGATTACTATCACTTAACACAGACTTGGCTTATGGGGTCTGAACACCCCAAACACTAATCTTTCTTTGTGAGTCTTATCATCACCCACAGCATTCCTTTAGGATAAGAGCTGTTGGGGTGGGTATCTCATTAGTAGGGTGACTGATTATTGACACCATGATGTTCCTAAGGAATGGTGTTGCAGGCTTTTTTGCAACTTTGATTTTTTTGCCTCCTGCAATTTCAATATTACTGCTGTTGCTGCTATTTTACAGCAGGGTGCAACCTGGAGTTCTTTATATTAATAGTTGGGGAAATGCGGTGGTGAAGACCCCTGTGTTGGGGGTGCAGGTGGCATAGCCCTCTGCAATGGAGGTCGCACCTACTGCCAGACGACAAATTATCAGAGCACCATGGCTGGTGTCGGCAGATTGTTTGCGCTCTGCTTTACAACGCTCAACTTGATTGTCGCTGCAGTACGGGTGAACCTTGGGGTGTATATTAAGCTTCAAAATCAATCCTTTAAAACATTATCAGAACCTCATCAGAATCTGAAAAGGGTTATGATAAGGTTTTTTTTTTTTTTTACAGAAAATGGCAGAGGTTCTGAACTTGAATGAACCAATTCTCCCATCCCTACTGCATTATCAGACAATGTGTAACAAAACTTTCAACTCAGTTCCAGCTTTAGTCAGCTCCTGTGTCTATTTAGAAAAAGCAGCTTGCTCTATGGTCAGAATGCAGAACTGTGAAAAAAGTAGTTCCCAAAGGTCAAATCTCACCATAGCCTCTAGCTTACAGAGTGACCATGGACAAAGAACATGACTGCCCCTTCCTCCCTCCCTCATTCTCTGTACTCTAGTCTTCCTAGGTGTAAAATGGGATACATTGAGTACCCTCTAAAACAAGGAGTTGGGATACTTGTGAAATAAACCAAAGAAATGAAATCAACTTACATTCTAGGCATCACTGGCTTTCTTACTGTGTTCCAGTACATAGTTCCATGCTAGGGTTCAGTGTTAGCAGGTCTAGACATTTTAGTAGTGTTGAACCCACACCAGCTGGAGTGCCCTTCTGAAGGTGAGAGGAGGGGCTGATTCATTCTGAGATTCATATCTCTGTTTAAAACATTCCTATCTGAGATATACTGCATCCTAAATTACTACTTGTGAATACAGGAAAAACTGCTGCACTCTGTGCAGTTAGAATGCCTCGTATTCAATGCCATACAAATAGAAACTTGGAAACACAGACTGTGATGGCTAAAAAGACCTGGAGGTCCATCTACTCCTGCCCATTTTCCTGCCTACTTCATGATCGGCCTAAACTACAGGCTGGGCTTAGAGATCCGATAGGCCTAGTGGCAGATTGTTACCCTTCCACAGGTATTCCTCCCCTCGCCTGCCTACGTCCCACTATTTGCTTACATCTGTCCCACCCAAGTTTAAATTCCATCACAGCCTTAGCTTCAGCCACCTCTATGGGCAATCTATTTCATTTATCCACCACCTGCTCTGTGAAAAGAAGTTCCTCATGTCTCCCTAATTCCACCCCATCAATCTCCATTAATGTCATCTAGTCACTACACCCTTGCTTCTCATTAACAATTCTTACAATCCACCCTGCATTCCACACAAAACTTGTATGTCTCAATCATTGATTATCTTCTGTTTCCCATCTGGCCTCCAGTGTACACATGTGAAGGTTAAACATACATATAAATGTATGAATCAGCCAGCAGAAGAAGACCATACGGTGTAAGTCTGCTCAATGTAGGCTCCTGTTAGTTATTTACAGTGGATCCCATCCTCCCATAACTCTAACCCTCCCTTGACTGTATCACACCCCTTGTGAATCAGCTGTCTGTCTTCTGGTTGACAGCCTCTGCCAGCAGTTTATTCCACCTGACACCACCCACTCCATAAATGTGTCTCTGACCTCCTTGTTAGCCCCAAGTTTGCAACTCGCCCTCTAGTTCACATCTCTGCCAACCTTTCTTTATCAGAACTCCCTTGCTGCCCCGGATCATCTTCTTTGCCCTCCTTTGTATGTTTTCTGTGGTGTCCCTGTCTTTTGAGGTGTTGACTCCCAAACTGTGTGCAGTGCTTTGGTGTGGCCTTACCAGAGACCAGTACAGTACACATGCAGTATCTCCTTCTTTATGCTGCTATCAACTCCTCCTTCCATACATCCCACCACTCTGCTTGCCTCCTTGTATGCTTGATTGCACCAAAGAAATCCAAACAAAAACAGCTCAAACTGTTATAAGAGGGTGCTCAAATAACAAAAATATGAGAACAACAAACTCGGCCTCCTCCACTTGGCGTCAAACAGGCATATTTATTAAAATGAAAAAAAGCAGCGCACAATCAGTCATAGGCTCAAAACAGCAAGTAATCCCAACCGTTTCATGCTATCCGAGACGTCATCAGGGGTGGTACATAATGAACACAAACTAGTACATATAGGAAAGAATTTAAAGCCACAGTAACCAGAACATATGTTATCTTAATTGGTACTAATAATACAGGAATTAAATTGATTCCACACCATATAAACATCCATATAGGTGAATTCCTATAGCAGCAAAGTCCTAATTAATTAGCACACCAATGCTCTAAGTTAGTAGCCACTTATATTAAAATCGAAATTTTGAGTTACCCTATAAATGCACAGTATTAAAACATATTATGCAGCAGCTACAATCAACTAATATCATGAAATTATTATACTATACTAGACAGGAGATTGCACTGAGCAGTTGACTTACACCTGTCATTAATGATGACTCTCAGGTCTCTATCGCAGTTGCCTGCACCACCCTTTACTCTCCCCTCAGCCAGTATCCCATTTTAGGGTTATTTCTATCAATGTGTATCACATTGCACCTTTTTTGTACTGAACTTTAGCTGCCACAGTCTGACTACCAATTTTTCACGCCTCTTTTCATTTCTCCTCCTCAGGGTCCACTCTGCCACAAATCTTAGTATCATCAGCAAAGAGACGACTTTATTCTGGATTCCTCTCTGTATTGCAGATGAAGACATTTAAGAGCACTGATCCCAGAAATTATCCCTGTGGTACCCTGCTTCTGACAACCCTGGAGCTAAGTGCACCCGTTGGGTTCTATGTGATAATGGCAAGTGCGAGCAGTGACCATGATATCACGACATCAAAGTGTAAAGTAATTTCGCCACCCTGACAACTCCTGAGCATGGAGGAATGGCAATGGGGACTGGTCCTTTGCTTTCTGTGGGGGCTTCACCCAAAGACCCCCTGCATTTAAGGATTCTCATCTCCAGGGGTGTAGTCGGGGGCAAAAGCAAAAATACAGCTGATAGGGCGCAACAAAAACTGCAGTAGTGCCCGGACCCAGACCCGAACCCAGAACCCCATGTACATGAGCGGAGGCCAACCCCTGACACCACAAGCGCAGCTCGGCAGCTGACCACAGTACCACCCCTACATTCCCTCCACCCCCTCCCAGGCCATGCTTGCTGTGGCTCGCCGCCCCCGCTGCGGTGTGTATGTATAGCGGCATCCTGTCACTGCAGTCACCCACCTCACCACATCCGCCGCCTCTCCCCATTGCCATTTGGGCTTTTGCCCACATTGCACGCCATTTCGGACGCCACCTTAATTCAGGCGCCCACCTCACGTGCTACCCCCATTGTCAACCACCCTCTGCATCCTCCCCCTATCAGTTCCCTATCCATGTGGTCAGCTTGTCCTCTACCCACCAGGTCACCCAGTTGTTTTATGAGCCTTCTGTGAGAAATGGAAATGAAGTCCTTAAAGTCAAGGTACAACACATTCACTTTCTGGCCCTTTCCACTGCCTATGTGACCCAGACATTTATCAGGTTAGTTTGGCAAAATTCTGTGCTGCTTCTTTTCCTGCAGCCTATTTGCCTCCAAGAATTCCACCATCTTTCCTCAGCAATGATTTCAAGCAGCTTGCTGACTACTGAGGTTAGATTAGCCAGTCTGTAATTTCTCATGTCAGTCCTGTCACGACTCATGTGAAGAGGGGCACCACATTAGCTACTCTCCAGTCTGCTGAACCACCCCATCTGCAGGGAACAATCAAACAGATTTACCAACCTCTCTACCAGTGTTTGCCCTCCTCCTTCCAGCACTCTAGGGTGCAACCCATCAGGACTAAGCATTTTGTCTGCCTTCATGGTTTTTAGGCCCTAAACACCCTTACTTCTGAGACTACTCCTGCCTCCGGTCATCTCACCTCCTCTTTCTTTGGCCTGCAGTTTGTTCTCTGGCAGTGAGACCTTCTTCCATGGGGAAAACTGAGCAAAAGTAATCATTCAAGTACATTAGTCATTTTCTCTCCTCCCATGACCCTTTTCTGCTTTAATCTGATCATACCATGCTTAGTTTTTCTTTTTTCCTAATATACCTAAATGTTTTCTCTCCCATTAGTCTCAGTTTCGTCTCAGCTTCATCTCTGCTTTACTTTTTTTCTTACCATTATTCAGACCCCTTTCAGTTTTTTCAGATAATCTGCTCTATTACCCCTTGTATTTTACGATGCTATCATTTTTGCTCCACTTAGCTCTCCCACCCTCTGGACATTAGATCAGCTTTTTGTTCTTCCCAATCTGTCTCATGGATAATGCCATCACCTGTATTCAAAAAGGTGGGGTTGAAACTTGTGAGGGGGGGAAGGGATAAGGGAGGCTGACCAGAAGCCCTCTCCTCCAGATGAGGGGAGTAGCCTCAAGCCCAAGGGGGAGGGGAAACAGACTGGGGTGGAGGTTTCAGGAGGAGCAGAGGAGGATGGAAGTATAAGGAATCTGGGTGGGGTTCGACAAAGAGGATCAGGGATAAGGGGTGGGGTTGGTGTTAGTAAATGCCAGGAGCTTGGGAAACAAGTTGCCAGAGTTCCAGGCCATGCTGTTTGGGGTGGATGTGTTGGCGTCACGGAAATGTGGGCCAACAAAACCATGACTGGGACCTAAACGCACGGGGTACACTATGCTTAGGAAGGATAGAAAGGAGGCAGAGGGGTGGAGTGGCTATGTTCATTAGAGATGACATAGAAATTGCTAGGTAGAAGAGGTAGAGGGAAACGTGGAGGCCTTATGGGTCACCTCCACGATCCCAGCAGGAGATAAGGTCAAGCTGGGTGTAGTATATAGGCCCCCGGGATGAGTGATGTTCTAGAGAGGATGGTTTGCTGGACAACATCATTGCCCAGTGTGGACCAAAACGGGAAGGAGTGGTGTTGATGGGGACCTTAATATGCCAGGTACAAACTGGGGAACCATGTCCTTTAAGGTGGCCAAGGAGCAGAGGCTGCTGGAGCTTTCAGGATGTGTTCTTAACACAGCATGTGATGGAGCCCACAAGGGAGGGGCATGTCCTGGACGTGGTTCTGGCAGATGGGGATCTGGTAAGGGACCTGGTTGTACAGGACCCCTGACTGGGAGCCACCACAATACTGTCTGGTTTCAAATAAGCATGGGGAGGGGTGTGAGATCTAGGACACTGGCAGTGGACTTCAGGGGGCAGACTTTGTGGGCATGGGAAATATTCTCAAGGATCATTTGAAGGGGATTACATCAATGACAAGTGTGGAAAGGAGATGGGAGGTCATAAGCGGGGACTTCATGAGGCAGTCAGGATCTGCGCTAAGTTGAAATGTAAGGGAGCAAGGTCACATAAACCATGCTGGTGGTCCAGTGAGGTACAGGTAGCAGTCAGAGAAAAAGCGGCCTACAAAAATATAAAACAACAAGAGGGATAGGGATAAGGAAATGTACCATCTTGCATCTAGAAAAGTCACCTGTGGTGAGGGGAGCAAAGTCCAGTAAAGAGCAGCGGCTGGGCACAGGGATGCAAGGAGGGAAAAGGGGTTCTTCCAGTACATTGGGAGCGGAGAAAACTAAGGGCCATCTCAGCAGATTGAGATCAGAAGGAGGGTGGGTGGAGAGGCGAGGACCAGGCAGAGGTATTTATGAGTACTTTGCCTCCTGCGTTTCACTGGAGGGATGGGATATCTACAAAGAAAGGCCGCGAAGGGGTTGAGCGGGCGAGTGAGAGGATCAGGGGAGCAACAGAAATGGAGCAAGAGGAGGAGGTACCCCAGGGGTGTCACATCTGGATAAGGATAAAAGGCCAGTGGTGGAGGGGACGGATGATGCTATCTCCACCAAAGGGTGTGGTTAGCCCTCAAGGCCCTAAAGA
The DNA here is from genome assembly GCA_016271365.2 of Neoceratodus forsteri. Taxonomy (NCBI): domain Eukaryota; kingdom Metazoa; phylum Chordata; order Ceratodontiformes; family Ceratodontidae; genus Neoceratodus; species Neoceratodus forsteri. The sequence goes on along the minus strand of CM028129.1, from coordinate 1,111,975,226 downwards.
AAGACAAGTCTCCTGGGCGGATGGCATTCATCCGAGAGTACTATGGGAATTGGCGGACATACTGGCTGCACCTCTGGCGGAGCTCTTCAACAGGTCACTTGAGACAGGGAGGGTACCTAGGGATTGGCGAGAGGCACATGTGGTGCCAATCCATAAAGGGGGGTCGAGGGAAGTACCAGGTAACTATAGACCCATCAGTTTGACCTCGGTGGTGGGAAAATTAATGGAGAGTATACTAAAGAAACGATTGGGGTGTAATGGAGGAGGAGGTGGAGGTCTGGATAGTCGGCAACATGGGTTTGTGCCAGGTAGATCATGTGAAACCAATCTTGTGGAGTTCTACAATGGGTAACATCAGAACTGGACAGGGAAAGCCTGTGGATGTATTATTCTTGGACTTCAGCAAGCTGTTTGACTCTGTCCCCACAATAGTCTGGTGGAGAAACTGATGGGGTTAGGAGTAGGCCTTTGATGGTCAGATGGATTGAAAACTGGCTAGCTGGATGCACCCAGAGAGTAGTGGTCTGTGGGGGCTCTCGAACCCTAGAGAGGTTGGTAGGGGTACCGCAGGGCTTTGTCCTGGGTCCGATCCTGTTTAATGCATACATCGGACATCAGGGAGGGTATAGGTGTGAAATGAGTCTCTTCGTGGATGACTCCAAGATGGGAGCAGTAGTTGAGGAGAAGAGGGGAGGTTGGCCCTGCAAGGACCTGGACACCCTGGAAAGCTGGGCTCACACATGGAAATTAATTTCAATATCACCAAGTGCAAGGTGTTGCATCTTGGTCGGGAAACCCTAAACACAGGTACACCCTGGGAGGAGGTGCTGAAGGCCTCAATAGGGGAAAAAAGACCTAGGGGTCATGGTGGATGCATGTAAGGAATAACTCTGAGCAGTGCAGAGAGCAGCTAGCAAGGTAAACAGAATGTTGGGATGCATCGAGGGGATCACCTCTAGGAGCAAGGAAGGATCCTGCCGCTGTACAATGGACTGGTTAGACCACACCTTGAGTACTGTGTACAGTACTGGAGACCACACTTGAAGAGGGACATACAGCCCTGGAGAGGGTACAGAGGAGGGCAACTAAGATGATACAAGGGCTAGGATTTGATTGATGAGGACAGACTTGAGGAGCTCTGCCTGTTTTCATTGGGGAGAGGAGAGACAGGGGGACATGATTGAGGTCTTCTCAAGTACCTCAAGGAATAAATAGGTAAACATGGAGGGATCTTTAGACTAAAGCAGGGAGGTATCACCAGAGGGCATGGTTTGAAGTTGGAAGGTGGAAGGTGAGGGGGAAAGAGGAGGAGGTTTTTCACTGAGAGGGGTGGTGGACCCTTGGAATGCACTGCCTGGCGAGCTGGTTCAGAGATCCACAGTGGAGGGCTTCAAGAGAGGTGGGACAGACACAGAAAGTGGATGTATCAGATGATGGCCTGTCCCAGGGGTGGGATGGATGATAGGGGTTTCTGGAGCACAAGGGATGGAGGGCCTCACTCCCAACTAAGGATCTAGGTTCAGCAGACTGGAGGACCGTGAAGGCCTAATTTGCTGGCAACAGTATGTTAGTATGTTAGTATTACATCCTCTTGACAACATTACATTTTGCTTTTGCTGCCCTTCCACTCCTCTACCCCTACCACCTTATATGTCAGCATTTTCCCTATCATGACAGTCTGCCTTTCTGAAGGAAAGGAAAGCAGCTTCTGAACTGTGGTGATATGTTCCTATAGTTATGTTGAACCACACTGTGTTGTAGTCACTGGACACCAGTGGTTCTCTCATCTCTACTTCTTTGACTGTCTCAGAGTCTGACATATCAAGATCAAGATGGGCTCCCTCGCTAGTTGGTTCCCTGCCCTACTGCATGAAAAAGTAGGCTTGCATCATCACATCCACCAGTGCCTGACTTCTTGCACTGCTGGATGTTGCGATTTCCAATGCACACCTGCCCTATTTAGGTCACCCAGAAGAAACACCTCCCTTTGACTGATGTTTTCTTGATCGCTACTACTTATTCCCTACCCCATCATCCTTCAAGTTTATCAGTCTGTACACCACTCTGACCCTAATCTTTTTACCCGCTTTGTTATCACTTGTGACCAAACTCTTCTATTCCATACTCTCCCAACAAAGTAGTATTTTCAGTGGCCTCTATACCTCCCTAATGTACAGTTGCACCACCTTGCCTGTTTGTCTATCTGTAATGTAGATTGAGTAGCCTGGTACTGCAAAGTCCGAATCATTGATTCCTGATGCCCATGCTTCCATTATGGCTAACAGGTCCATCTTAGCCACTGCTGTAACTGCATGGAGCGCTCCTGAGGCTTTTGGCATATAGACCACCTTCCAGTACCCCTGTCTCCTCTCCTTACCCTTTCCAATGACCAGACCTGCCATACTCATTCCCTGCATTATTTCACCTTCATTAACCCCCCACGTGGTCCCCATCTCAGGTGCATGCCCTGTCACCATACTATCTATATTAACCCCTGGTTTCTCACTAGTTGGAGGAGTGCTAGCTAGGGCCCTCACTTGTGTTCTCCTGCAGATGTCAGTAGCCCCAGTTGCCCCGCTCGCTTAAATGCCCCAAAATGTATGCTGCAAATTTCTGCCCCAATGCTTTGTCCTCTCCCTATTAAGATAAGGGCCATCCAGTTTAAACAGGCTTTTATCCCATCAAAATGATCCTAGCCTCCCAAGAAGCAAAACTGCTCCTTGGCATGCCATTTGTTCAACCAGTTGTTAAACTGGAAGATTTTCAGCTTCCTTGACTCCCACTGATTGTGTACTGTAAAGATCTCTGCAAAAGTCACAGTACCAGTCAACCCCTAACCCTGGAACTCAACATCCAGAAGCTAGTTACTGCTTTCTATGGCTTTCCTGCCAGATCATTCATCCTCATATGGACAATAACTTCTGGCATCCCTCCCACTTCCCTAACCAACACATCTCCCTAGCAAGTATCCAACCTGCTGTCACCCTAGGAGGCAGTGCACCACCCTCCCATTCTGGTCTCAGGCACATTCCACAGTCTCAGTACTCGGAAATAATATTTATGGTTTGCACACCCTAGCTGCCAGCAGCACATTTGTTCTTACTTGACATTGTCATTTTCAATCATTTTTTTTATCAGGAGGTTGGCTGGGTTAAAAACATTTCCAACACTCTAACATAAAAGAACATTGACACATGTGACAAGTAATTACTGTACCCAAAAAGTAAACAAATTCTAATTAACATAACTACAGTCCATTTGAAATAACAGCCAACTGTTTTCACATTGTTTAAAATGATGTGATAGAGAAGTCCATGTCAGCAAGATTCAATACTGAATTTAATAAACCAGGGCGAACATACGCAAAAGAATGTTCTCCAAATTTTCCCAGGAAACAAATGGATCAAGATGGAGGTGCATAACTGGAACACTATAGTGAAACCTGGCATGTAAACAGAGGTTTAAATTTGTAGTGCTTCTAATGCCTCAGTTTTCATCAGCTTTATATCATTACAAAAGGAAGTGTAGGAAAACTGGTGGCACATGGCTATGAAAGGGTTAATGAGATGACCAAGGTCAGAGCAGGGATTGGATGCGACCAGGCTGACATTTGCTTTCATCTTTGTCCAAGACGGCTTTCACTTTCATGTCACCCTTTTGCTTTTTAGATCCAGTGTTAACACTTTAAAGATTTATGCAGCCTGATGTCATCCCTCAGACTGCACTCTCCAGCACACACACACACTCACCACACACACACACACACACACACACACACACACACACACACACACCTCCTTGCTCTAGTGCTGATGTGTTGAAAGTTAAAACTGTAGACATACGTGACATTAACAGTCCGAGTGTCATTTCAGACTGTCAGATCTAAGAGGAAGGGCCCTCTATGTCAGCACTGATACGTGAGCTGCTATAATTGTCAGAGATTGCTAATCAGTTTAGGATGGCAAGTAAATGTCTTCAACTTAGCATGGCCAAGCTGGGTAGCAATTAATAATAATAATATTTTTCATTCACACTAAAAGAGAAAATGACAGTGCAACCAGAAGGGCTGTTAGCAGCAGAACCATGACAAAGCCCTTTCACATAACTTTTGAACATTCACACACTTACTGTACCTTCAGGAACAGGATCTATTGATATCTTTCCAGTGTAAATAGGTATTCAAGACACTAACTGATGCATTGGTCACCACATGTTTATAGTATTACTTCTGCCTGTCATTCTGTGCTGGTCTTCCAAATGTCAGATTCATTGCTTGCAAGCAGTTTAAATGCGCAAGTATTATTAGGAATTGGACAGCAAGAGCATACTGTATCTCATCAGTCCCAGATGACTGGGATTGATTACCAGTACAGGCCTATAACTCAGTGTAATGTGTTGATCTTGATATTCAAGGCCTAAAGTATGGAGGGACCAGTTTATTTATAGGGTACTCTTGGTCCCCTACACCCAAATCCAGTCACTGAGGCCATCCAAAGAAGGGCCACTGGTTCAGTCATGGACCTTGTGGAGCATTCTAGACAGCAGTGTCATTGGTATATTGGTGCCCAGATTTTGGAATACGCTCGTCAGAGACTTTGCTCTGCTCCATCTTTGCACACCTTTAAGAGTACTCTGAGAATCATATTATCTCATATTGTTTGAATAGGATGCCACATTTAAATTTCTGAGATATAGTTGTGATGCATAGAATTTTGTGTTTTATTAGTTGTATATGTTGTTGTTTGTATTGACTGTTGTTGTGGTTTCCATCATTATTGCTCAGCCTCCTGGATGCCAGCAGAGGAGTGTCCAACAAATAAATAAAATAAAATGAGGCAAGAAAAAACATACAGTATAATATATTATAAAATGCATAGAAGAACTACGGAAACATAATTAACTGAATCAGTCTTTAATTCATGATTATATCTCAGTATATCATTATGAGTCAGAACTGAATGCAAGATCAGTCATACCCCAACATTTTAGGGATCTTTATGATGACAATAATACACTCCAGTGTGTAGATTATCATGTGATATTGTCACTTCTTGGTGGTTAAAGTGACTTGTATTTGCCTGGTGCCTCACAACACACTCAAGACATGACAATATCTTATGATACACCACACCCTGTTATGTATACTTGCTTAAATATGACACCATTTGTTATTGATTTATTTCAAAGGTTTACCAGGAAAGGCATACAGAGCTGGTAACATCGTGCTTCCAGATGTGTCCTGGACAAGAAGGAGAGGGAGAGAAGACAATAAAATAAGGTGTAATCAGTACAATAAATTAATAGTTGTGCAAACAACACAATACAGTACAATAAGGTGCCTCTAGCAAGGTAAAATCACAAAAGACAACAATGCTGTAATCTGGGGAGGGAAGGTGGTGGTGGAGGAATAAACAATGCAAGAGCTGGATTAGCAAGGGCCATGGCTGGAGGGTAAGGACAGCTGCCTAATAGTTGGGGTCATGGACAGTTGCAGGAGTGAGCTGTGAAGTCATGAAGGAGAGATTTAAGGGAGTAGTGAAGAGGCAGAATGGAGGAAAGAGGAAGAGAGGACCAGAGCTTTTGGAAATGATAGGAGGAAGAAGCTTGGTCTGCAAAAGGTTCTGGGGAAATGGAATGGAATGAGGGTCAGAGTTACAGAGTGAGTAAGAGAAGGTAGGTTGGAATGACAGTAAAATTGTAAGGTAAGAGGAAGGATCCAAGCCAGAATTTGGATATGAAGGAGGCACAGTAGGTGAGGCACCTGTCATCAAGGGAGGAGAGGAGGGAGGAGGAGTAGGAGCAGTGGTGGGTGCAGCGTGACAGTCCAGGGCAAAGTGGCAGAAGAAGTAAACAAGGGATCCAGTCTGGGAAGGGTGGACTTTGAAGTGATGCTTTCAGTGATGTCCCCATAGTTGCAGATGGAGATGATCACCTTTGAGACAATCTCACAGCAGGCAAGAAGTGTGATGCATGCTTTATTCCTGTGCAGTACACCAAGTTTGGGGTGGAGTTTATTACAGATAGTATCCACATGCACCAAGAAATCAAGGTGGTGGTTCAAACCAGACCCCAAGGTACTTAAAGTGATTTAGTCAGTTTATTTAATTTCAAGCGGTCTTACCTTGCTTTATATGTTATGTCAGTGATTGTCAGTTAAGCCCCATTTCAGTAGTTTATTCACTGTCTGTATTTAGATACAAATGATCGTACATTGGCCCCAACAACATGGGCCAACTGATTCCTTTACTCCCCTTTGATGAGCATGCCCCAATGCTATGATGTCCAGCAAGGAGCTTGCAGAAGCATGCCCCATTGAAATGAATAGGGGTCGATTTTGCATCCTATTTAATACGCTGTATCGAGTGAAGTTGAAATTAATGATACATCGCGACCAACAAGGCACCTGTTAGTTGAGCGGGTCTTTCATTAATTTCCATCATGGCAACATGCAATTATAAGGTATAATAAGACGCAAAATCAGGCCCCATTCATTTTAGTGTGGCTACTTCATGGTCTCCCTTGCTGGATGTCATAGTGAGAGGGCATGTTCATCAAAGGGAAGTAAAGGAAGAAGTTGGCCCACATTGTCGGGGCCAATGTATGATTGTTTGTATCTAAATACAGACAGTAATAAACTATTGAAAATGGGGTGAACTGACTATTGCCGACATAACATATAAAATAAGGTAAGTCAGGTGTGAATCTAGCTAAATCACTTTAAAGATGATATCCTCAATCACAGTGCTGTAAAGTGTAGGGAAGAAGGGGAGAGGCATGAGCCTGGTAAGTCTCTCCTAGAGCCAAAAGTCATGAAGACCATTTTCTTGGCATTGAGGGTTTGTTGGCTGGCCAGGAACCAGTGCTGGATATAAGCACAAGTGTAGGTACTGGGGTTAGGAAGCACATATTACCTAGTGCTGTCAGTGTAGTCACTGAGGTTTGGTGCATTAACCTCAGAGTATGCATTAGTGACAGTTTAAATCTGCATTCTCCCTGTGCTGAATGGTTGGGCAAGGTTCCCCATATTAAGACAACAGAGGAACAAGTCACAGAGCTGTGGAGCTGTTTTGGTGGTAAGTCACAGAGATGTGGAGCTGTTCTGATGGTATGACACTCTGCTTCCACTGGGTGCCCCTTTTGTAATGAATCGTGCTCTTATGCAAAGTATTAATAATGTGTCACTTGTGTAGCTGGCACTGTCATACTGCTACTCTGGATTGTTTGTAAAGCTGGGCTGCTGGAACCCAAACACTCCCCAGCACTGTGCAAAACTAGAAAAAGACTGCAATTCAGTTTTACAGAATACTACAAGTATCTACTGATGCAATGGCCAATAGTATATCAAGCATTATCCACCTTCGTGGAACAGTATGACACCTGTTTTCTCAATACATGTTAAAATGTAATGACTTATTTTAAAATATGGATTCATTGTAAAATGCTTACTATGTCTTAAAATATACAGATTTACAACATACAGAGTGGAGTGGAAATTCCTAGATGTTCATCTCTGCACATGTTTCTGTAGACAGATCCCAAGCTTTCATATAAAGATAATTTAAACTCCTAGCTCTTATGATTCAAAGTTAACCCTGTTTAAATAAATTATCCTTATGAAAAGCTGACTGCAAACCTTAGGGCTAGGATTTTTTGTAAAGAAAGCTTGGAGTCTGGTTGATGGCTAAGTCCTATTAGTACACATTCTACATATTAATACATGTTGCTATACATCAATACAGTTTGAACCAGAAAATTATATTTAAAAGTGTATTGATGTATAGTAACTTGTTTCTATGTGTACTGAGGGAGAGGGGTATATTAATAGGAAATGGCCACGCCATCCGACTCCAAGTTTTAATTAAAAAATAATTAAGTCCTAACAAGTTTTAATTTCAAAAATAATTAGGTCCAAACCCAAATCTTTTAGATTGCAACTTTTGTTGCGAGGGACCAGTGACCCCACAGCAACTTCTGTGTCATTTAGACCCTTATTACTCAGCCCTGCTGTGAGCGGGCATTCTAAAATACATTTGGAAGCTCGAAGGAACAGCTCTTCATTTGGGGACTGTGTGGGAACCTTATTATTGTTTTAAAAACCTTGCATCATGCTCTATACATTGAGCCCTATCTTCCAACCTGACAGGAAGTAGGAAGAGAGCAGTAATTCAAGGGAGCAGGGGTTGAACTACTGTAGTGCTAAATCGAACTTTTAGTAGATATTTGACTGAGTGACACACTCCTGTGCCTTTGCTTCACATGAGAAGCTGACACGCAGTTAAAAACTCTCTTAGATTGCAACTTTGCTGAGGACCCACGACCCCACAGGAACTTCCGGTCATTTAGACCCTTATTACTCAGCCCTGCTGTGAGCAGGTGAATGCAGGCAGGCATGTGTCACAGGTGGGAGACGCATGAGATGCGCAGAGACATGTTGTCGGCTGTATCAGCAAGGACAACTGGTAACTAGGGACCAATACCTTATATAACCACAGAAGGTACAGTGTTAAAATGAGAATTTGCATCAGATTCTGTATGTATGCAGATGGGGAGGAATTTCAGAGTTTGTGTGCGATAAATGTATCATGATAGACGTGTTACAGGCTGAGATATCGACACTACAAACAAGTATTTGTCAATGCTGAATGTTTGTTTGTTGGTATTAGCATTGGAAATGCAGGAGTTAGACAGATGCAGAGTAGGAATGGCAGTGAAGTACTGAACTTACACCTACCCCACCCTCACCCTGCAGAGATGGACAGGCAATGGGGCATGCGTTTGGGTTATCGCACATAACGTTCATGCCATTTCACCTTCAGCCCTATCCTGCAGACACTGACAAGTGTTGAGTGTGCCTTGGGGTGTTGGCTTTACAGTCACCCCACTCATAAGGACATACGCTGAAATGGGTGCAATATAGAATGGGTGAACTGTGGGCTGAAAACCCAAGGTACAGCTTGATGCCTGTCAGTGGCTGCAGGGTGGGGGGGGTTAATGGCATGAGCATTAGAGTCGGCAACCAAAGGCACACCCGATGCCTGTCAGTCTGTACAGGGTGGGACGTTATGGTTAGAAATCGTACGCCTGCGGCATGTGTTGGTATTTGCAGTACAAATTTTCAACATAGGCATTTTAGGCCCCAGCTCATGAAAGCATTTGGGACCTCTTCTCATGAACAGTGGCACTCTGATTTTGTCAATGTGTTCCAAATTTGAGTTTCACAGCAATCGTGCAATTGTGCACAGATGTACGAAACACAGATCGGGCAGGATGTGAAAATGACAGTGATACCATTCATAGAGAGGTGTGAAGGGATGGCAATGTTAAAATCTGTAGTGAAAGTATTAAAATGCTCAAACTCTGAGCGTACGTGGAAACTGCGCAATGCATGCATGTAACATAGTCGCTTAGTGGAATTATTTCACCAAATTTTCAACATAGGCATTTTGTGATCTCTGCTCATGAACACTGTCACTATGATTTTCTTAATCTGTCCCAACATTGATTTCCCACAGTAACTCGCGGTATTCTGCGCCAGATGTATAAATGCATATTTCGGCAGGATGTGAAAATGACACTGTACTGTTCATAAGGAGATCTTAAAAATGGCAGTGTTGAACATCTGGAGAGAAAATACTACAAATTTGCTAGGTTACGAGGGTGTGTGGAAACTGCATCACGACGCTTGTAACACAGTAATTTTATGGACATTTGTCACCAAATTTTCAACGAGACATTTTAGGACCCTCTGCTAATGAACAAAGTCACTGTGATTTTACATACAAACATACAAATCTGCAGCAGAACACACCAATTGGTCTATGAAGTTCGCCCAAGTGTGCAGCTAGCACCCTAGATTGCATCAGCCCCAGCCTCCTCCCGCTTGTCCCAGTCCCTGCCCCTGACTCTTCCTCTTGCTTTATCCCACCTCCTAAAGCTATTGACTGTCCCACATGTTACCACCCTCTGGCAGTGCATTCCAACTAGACATCACCCTCACAGAAGTAGTGCCCTCATTTCCTCTTGAAACATCCCCTTTCAACCGTAGTCCATGCCCGCTCATCTCTCTTCCACTCCTCAGTTTAAACACCCCTTGGTGCTAGGTTTAGTTACCCCTCAGGTATTTAAATGCTTCAGTCATATCCCCCATCCCTCCTCTCTCCAGTGTGTACAGGTTCAGGTCCTTCAGCCTAACTTCATATTTCTTTCCTTCCATCCTCTTTAACATTTTTGTTGCCATCCTTTGCACCCCTCCAGTAACTTTACATCTCTTCTCAGGTATGGCCTCCAGTATTGCACATAATACTCTAGGTATGGTCTGACCAATGATCTGTAGAGAGGTAGGATCACATCCCTGTGTCTGGATGAGAACCCCTTGATGCACCCCAGCATCCTGTTTGCCTTTGCTGCTGCTCTCGTGCAGTGGGCTGAGTTGTTCATGCTCCCAGTTACCAAGACCCCTAGGTCCTTCTCCTCCTCTTCCTCCTCCTCTCTGATCCCCAGCCAATAGTTCCTCTTGTGGTTCTTAGCCCTGAAGTGCATCACCTACACTTCTTTGCATTGAATCCTAGCTGCCACTCCACTGGCCATGTCTCTAGTTTGGTTAGGTCCCCTGTAGTTTTCCCATCTCCTCTTCGCCCACCACCACCCCAAGTAGGTATAATGTGCAAACAGACTAACCCTGCTCCCACTCCATGTGCTATATCAGAGATAAAGGCCCAAATAGCAACGGGCCCAGCACTGACCCTCATGGCACCCCGCTTGTCACTGCTCTGGGTGCCGAGAGCCCCCACCACCACCACCACCTCTGCACCCTCCCTTGTAACCAATTCTCATCCATTTAGTCAGCTTTTTCCCCACCCCAACTGCTGTCAGCTTCCTCCCCAGTCTCCCATGAGGTACCATATCAATGGCCTTACTGACGCTCCAAATACAGGACATGTACTGCATGGCCCCTGTCCAACTCCCTTGTCACCCAGTCACAGTATCTGTTAGGTTGCTTTGACAAGACCTCCTGAGACAAACCCATGTTGCCACCCATCTTGGAGGCCATTACTGTCTCAGAATGCCACCAGCCTCTCTTCAGTATCGGCTCCATAAGCTACCCACTGTGGACGTGAGACTTACCAGCCAATAATTTCCTGACTCCTTCCTAGGCCCACTTTGTATGGGCACCACATGGGCCACCCTCCAGTCCTGGGGCACACACCCCGCTTCCAGGAGGTGTTGAACAGATCTGCCAGTGGCTCAGCCAACAGCTCCGCCATCTCCCTCAGCACCCTGGGGTGGATGGCATTGGGACTCGTGCCTTGTCCACCCTTACTGCCCTCAGCCCTCTAGCACCCTACTTCCTGTGATCACTTTGTCTGTCACCTCCTCCCCCACCCCACTGCCCCAGCCCCTTCTGGTAGTGGGCCATCCTCTCCTTAGTGAAAACGGAGCAGAAGTACTCATTTAGAATTTCCACTTGATCCTCCCCTTTCCAGCCAATCCTCCCCACTTTATTCTCACAATATGTTCCTTGCACTTTCTCTTTCCCTGACATACCTAAGAAAGTCCTTTTCCCTCCTCTTATGCCCTGTGCAGAACTTAATTGCCTGGAGGCCTTAGCTTTTTTCACCCTCCTGGCAACCTCCCTTGACCAGCTCCCAAGCATCATCCTCTACCTTCCCTGTTCTCCTGTACTTCCGTATGCAGCCGTCTTGCCCTCACCCCTTGCGCACTTCCTTGCTCAGCCAGTATGGTTTCTGCCTCTGCTCTTCTACTCCTGGCCCTGGGGCAGGCTACTGTGGCCTCTGTTAGCCTAGTCTTTATGACTCCCCACTTTGTTCTGCATCCATCCCTGGCCTTACATCCTGAGTCTTCCTTGCAGTATTGCTCCCATCCCCAAAGTCCACCCTAAAAAGTCCACCACCATAGTGCCCGTGCCTCCTGTCTCCTGCCCAGCATGACAACAAGCCACACTGTTTGGTGGTTGCTACCTGCAGTGGGTCCTTCACCCTTACCTCCCTCACCACTTCCCATTTGCCAGTACTAGGTCCAGAGTGCTACCAAGCCTTGTAGGCCCACTTACCAACTGCGTGAGAAGGCCGTCCTGAATGCATCAAGGAGCACCTGCCCTGGTACTGCTAGTAACAGGGTGCTCCAGTCAACTCATGGTAGGTTAAAATCCCCAGTATCACCACACCCCCTTCTACACACCTTCCTTATCTGCTCTGCCAACTCCCATCCAGTTCCCGGATTGGGCTGGTGATCTGTACACCATTCCCAGCCTCAGCTTTGCCCTTGGAGTCCAGGAGCTGCACCCAAAGCGCCTCTGTCCTCTCCTCTTCTCCTCATCCCTTATGCATTTAATCCCTTCCCTCACATAGAGTGCAACCCCACCTTCTAACCCCCGTCCCTCCTGTATATCCTGTATTCTGTGATTGCCAGCCCCAGTCATGGTACTCTGTGGCCCAAGTCTCTGTCACTGCAGCAATGTCCACCTTCCCTCTGAAAGGAGCACCTGAAGCTCTGCAGTTTTGTTCCCCAGGCTTGTGTGAGAGAGAGACCACCTTCACCCGTACTCCTACTTCTCCTCACCTTCTCCTTGGCCTGTGTCCTCCTCCCAGTAGTCCGCACCTTTCTCCTCCTTATTCTTGCCAGTGATGGTGCCTTCTTATACACTCGACTCTGTCCGCCTCCCAGGGTTACTGCGCCTCCACTTTTACCTATATCTATGGGGCGTGAGCTCATTAGGTTCCCCTGTCCGGACCTTTCTACTAACCTCAGTCTTTGGCCACCCCTCACTAGTTTAAATCCACCTTAGTAGAGATATGCCTCTAATCCTGCCTTTTACTCCTCTCCCCATCCTGCTCAGGTGTACCCTGTCCCCACATACAAGTCACTATTTCCCCAGACCCTACCCCAGTTAGTCACTAACCCATAATTTCTGGTGTGGCACCAATCCCTCTGCCCCTTGTTGGACCCTCAATCCTACTCCTTCCTTCCCATGCTTGCACATGGTATGGGGAGTAACTTGAGAATGCCACCAACTCCCCACACCCTCACACCACTTGGCCCAACTACTTGAACCTCCTCAGTACTTCCACAGTCTCCCTGCCAAGTCGTTTGTACCTACATGCAACAGTAAATGAGGTTTTCCTCCCCTGCTGAAAAAGTGAGCAGTGCCTGTCCTGCCTCTCCTGCAGTCAACCTGGGGATAGTTTCAACCCAAATGGCTGTGCCTTTCCCCTTCCACCACATCTCACCCTTTCAGTATACAATCCCTCAGGATGAATACCTCCGCCTCTTAGCCCTTTCCCTTCTAATGCCCTTTCCACCACCCCAGTATTCAATCTTCCTGCCCGATACCCCTGCCAGCTGCACCTCTGTGACTTCTGTATCTGTACCCCTACTCCGCCTTTACCCTTTCTCTGCCTTATTCCTCCCATCACCCTTGAACTCCTTCCCAGCCTGACTACTTCCTACTAGGCTTCCCATGTCAACGTCCCTCCTCCCTTGCTGATTTCCAACCCCTCCTATCCCCGCTATTGTCGATTTAGAGCCCCCATTCCCTTCACCCAAGTAGTGATGCCCTCCCATCCTTCCCCTTCCCATAGCCTTCTTTCTCCAGTCACCACCCCTCCTTCCTTACTAGCCCGCCTTCTACCCTTTCGTCCTCGCTATCTCTCTTCCCTACCTGTTGCCATCCCTCTCATGTCCCACTTGCCCTTCCCCCTTCAGTATGTTCCTGCTTTCATAGCAGAGGCTTGAATCTATTCCTAGTCGATACCCTCCTGCATCTCTTCCCCATCGGTTTCCTCCTACTTGTTCCCTCGTGCCACTCCTGGTCCCACCCTGGTCCCTCCCTACCAGCAGCCATCTGTCTCCTCCTTGGTACCCTCGTGGTCTCTTCTTCCCCAACAGGAGCACCCCTCATCTCGGGCACCCTCCAATGTCCTCTTTCTGCTAGTGCTCTCTGACGCTGGGGTCAGTTTCAGTCCCTAGTTGTTCTTTCTCCATCCCCCTGCAATCCCCTATTCCTTCCCCAGCCAGGATGCCTACCATACTCATCTGCCCTGCCACATAGACTCCTCCCTAACCTCCACAGTTCCTCCCTCAAACTAGCTAGTCATCTACAGACCATACACCCCTATTCTCCAATCCCAGTCCAGGATCATGGCGGACCCACACCCTGTACACCCCACCACCCTTCCAGAGATGCCTCGCCTATTGACATGTGGCACCTGCCTCATTTTGGCCCCCATCTTATGTTACGGGCTCTACTCCCAGGTTCTGTACCCTACTACAACTATTAGGTCCCTATTTACTCAAATTCCTGTTCTCCCCTTCACACACTAGTCCCCTACTGGCCCCTTGCCGACCAGGGTAATTCAGTCTCAAATCTCATCCATTAGATACTGTATTACTGTAGCAATCCTGAAGCCTCCTTGTCTGTTTTTCACCCTCAGCTACCATACTTTTGTTCTCAGCTCATATAGTTTCACTTAGCCCAGTTAGAAATCCTATTGCACTCAAAGTATTACTCAGCCTCAGTTAGAGAGATAAACAGAACAAATAAATATGTATTATTATAGCAATCATAACAGTATAGCTCAGTTAGAGAAATAAACAGAACAACTAAATCTGTATTATTACAGCACTCCTCAAAGTATCCAATCATTGCTTTGTCTCCACCCCAGAGACCCTGCTGTAATATAGGACCACAGAGGACCCTGGGCAGGAGGGTGGGCAACTCTAAACGCCCAGCAGAGCTTTCATTGAGCTCGCTCACTCCCCTGTCTCTCACTCACTCATTTTGTTTCTCCCAGCACTGCAGGCTGCCCTTTGTACTGGGCCTGCCTGCGCTGGCACCTTTTCTGCTCACAAAGAAACTGCGGCAGTCCCGACAGAGCTCCATTGAGCTTGCTCACCCTCTCTCACTCACTCCTTCTAGTTCTCCCAGTGCTGCAGGCTGCCCTTTGCACTGGGCTCCCTGCCTGAGTCGGCGCCTTTTCTGCCCACAAAGAAATCTGCAGCAGACCAACAGAGCTCCGCTGAGCTTGCTCACTCCTCTCCCACACTCGCCGTTCTGTTTCTCCTGGCACTGCAGGCTGCCCTTTTGTACTGGTCTCCTGCCTGTGTTGGTGCCTATTTCGCCCACAAAAGAAATCCACAGCTGTCCTGACAGAGCTCCATTGAGCTTGCTCACCCCTCTCTCACTTGCTCATTCTGTTTCTCCCGCGCTGCAGGCTGCCCTTTGTACTGGTTTCCTGCCTGTGTTGGTGCCTTTTTCTGCCCACAAAGAAACCTGCAGCAGTCCCGACAGAGCTCAGTTGAGCTCATTCACTCCCCTCTCTCACTCGCTCAATCTTAATCTGTCCCAAACACTGGTTTCCCACAGCAACCGTGCTATTCTGCGCTGGAAGTCACGAAAACACATTCGACCAGGATGTGAAAAATAACAACTGTACTGTTCATAAGAAGGTGTAAAAAATGCCAGTGTTGAAAATCTGGCGTGAAAATATTACATTTGGTGAGTTACAAGCGTGCGAAACTGAGCAACTCACACTTGTAACACAGTCATTTTATGAATTTTGTCACCAAATTTTCAACATAGGCATTTTAGTACCTCTGCTCATGAACATTGTCACTGTCATTTTCTCAATCAATCTCGAAACTGATTTCCCACAGCGATCATGCTTTTCTGCACCAGAAGTGTGAAACACATTTTGGCCAGGATGTGTAAAATGACAGATGTCCTGTTCATAAGGAGGTGGAAAATGGCAATGTTGAAAATCTGGACTGAAAATATTACAAATTCACAAAGTTACGAGCATGCGTGAAACTGCATAATGCACACTTGTAAAACAGTCATTTTTGATTTTTTCACCAAATTTGCAATTTAGACCTTTTGAGAGCCCACCATGAACAGTGGCACTGTTGTTTTGTTAACCGGTCCTGAAAGGTGATTCCACACAGTGACCACGAAATCACCTTCGGACTGAATAACAATGACAGTGATTGAATTCATGAGGAAGGGTCCCAAGAACCCTATGTTGAAAATTTGGTGCCAAATTCCGAGATATGCACCAAAGTTGAAAAACCTATTTATGCCATTATACAGCTTACTGGCATTTCTTCAGAGTGCAGACGTGTTCCTGGTCCACGAAGATCGTGAAGCTGAGCTCCGGAGGTAAGTATGGGGTAAGTGGGGTGTGGGGAGGCGGTGCAAAAGGGTGGGTGCTGGTTGGGAGGGGCCACCAAACTCACGAGGGACCATTTTCTGATTTACAGTGTTAAAAAAAAAAAACATTGCAGGACTATTTTTTTTTAGACATTTGGCATGCTGGGTGGGTTCCCAGCATGCCACCTGAGTGTTGTGAGGGGCTGCAGCTGATGGGGATTGGGCACCCCATCGGTACATACCAGTGGGGGAGAGCGAGTGAGATTGGGCACCCCTTGGCACACAGCAAATTAGGTGGACATTATGCTGATGGGGAGTGGGCTCCCCATTGGCAAATTGAACTGGGGGACTGAAGCCAATGAGGATTGGGGCCCCATCAGCAAAGAAAGACTGTTGGGGCACATGTGCTGCGAGGGGATTGAGGCACCCCATTGGCACACAACAAATGGGGGAGTGGAGTTAGAGTGCAATGTGGAGTGGGCTTCCGTCAGCAAGTGTACTGGGTTGGGGTGGTATGGATGGCAAGGCACTGCCCTGCAATGATTGGTTGCTCCTCATTGAAGCGAAATGGCTGATGCTGCAATGATGAGGCGTCCCTGATTGCAGTGGCAAAAACGTTGCAACTTGGTGGCACTTCTGCAGAACCAGTGTCATCAGGACACTGGGATTGCATTGGTCCACCAGTGCCAAGCCCTAAATGCAGTACCCCGTTGGCTACCTGGGTGCCCATCTCCACAACCCGCTTCTCTCTAAGCTTCACATAATATTTCTTGCACATGTGTGCAAGCAAACATAAAAAGGTTCAGGTACAGATGGAAATTACTATACTAGAACACTTTATTGATATCATGGCTGATAGTATCTTTCAGCCATTGCAACCTGAGTTATCCAAACCACCAAAACCTAAGGTAAAGGTTATGGATGGGGAAGGAAAATGATGACTGGTGCTTGGTACATAAAAAACTCAAAAAAAAAGGGTAGAAGGAACATAGTTGGATCATCAAACATATTAACACCAAACAGATTCAACACCCTAACAACTGATACAAATCCTACTGATGAGGAGTACCAAACACCCAAGCAGGCCTGGAGTCACCTGGTAATATTCATTCAGGAACACAGGGAACAGATGTCACAGGAAACCATGATATGCACAGAACAACGACACAAAATGATAATGCCCCGTGATGTACTGGTTATAGGGGATTCTATGCTCTGGTACACAGATCATTTATTGTGCAAGAACCATAACAACCACACTACAGTTGGTGTATTACCAGGGTTGCAATAGGAGACATTTGGCAGCTCTTACCTGGCCTGTTAGAAAACACGACAAAACCAGTTACATTTTTTACACATGGGGTAAATGATGTTATTAAAAGAAGCCTCATAGATATACAGAGATACTTTGAGCAGGTGGGATGGCCTTTACAGCCAGGGGTGTGACCTGGTTATTTCTGGAATTTTACCTGTCCCTCGAGCCAGCCAAATAGTGAATAGGGATATAAAAAGATTGAACAGTTGGCTGAAGCATTGGTGCTACAGGGAGGGTATGCATGTGGACCACTGGGAGGACTTTCAAGGACCACATTTGTTTGCACTGGACGGTCTTCGCCTAAACAAATAGGGGAAATGCATTTTACACAGAAACTAAGACAAGCAGTTGATACCCATTTAAACTTAATGGATGGTGGGATGGGGCTTTAAACCCAGGGTTACAAACACTAGGCAGGTTAAACCACCCAAATGGAACTTTCTTTTAATAAACACTAGAAGCCTTACTAACAAGGTGGATGAACTTCTTTGTACCTTGCATGCTTCCAATGTACATATATGTGCCATAATGGAAACCCTGGTGGAAAGATGAGGATAGAAACATAGAATTTGACAGCAGATAAGGACCGCTTGGCCCACCTAGTCTGCCCATTTTCCTACCTAACAGATAAGCTGCAGATTCTAGTTAACCAACAGCTTACTTCCTCCTACCCCCACTAGGACTGCCTTATGTCTGTCCCATGCATTCTTGAATTCCCCTACTGTTCTTGACTCATGGGATAAAAATATTTCAGGTTATACTCTATACAACAGAGACAAGACTTAGTCCAGGGGGGGAGTGTTGTATTGTATATTTCCAATAATATAATCTCAGAATGCATGGGTACCTCTAAATGGGAAATGCTGAAATACTCTGGATAAAAATAAAAAGACTTTTCAACCATTCAGACTCATATTATCTCATGAGTTAATCTCTCTGCATAAGGATGACCATAATAACATGTTGGAAATATTGTATATAAAGGATGATGTATTGTCTTGCTGTATGCTTTTCATTGAAATGAAATAAAGCTGAGTTTAAAAAAAACTATAAAGTTAACTAAAAGAGGCAAAAATTGTGTATCCTACCAATTTGTTTGACATTTAGGAAGAAGATTGTTATAATTATTAATGTATATTTACCCATGATAGGGTCCAGATACTCGGATCATGATGATATAGGAAAACTTATTAAGTTTTAGAGGAAGTTATTCAAAAGATCCTGTATGTGGGTTAATAATAGTGGAATTTTAATGCCATGGTGGGCACAGTCTAGAGCCTACACTGGAATTAATTGGCATGTGCAACTCTGAGTCCAATGTTTTGTCTGACCAAAGGAGATTTAAGGATCGAAAAGCATGTACAAGAGGCAAATACATAAAGAATTAGAGAATAAAGACCTCTTTTAATTAATGGAAGATCTAGGAGTGACCCTCTATGGGCATTTACATATATATGGCCCAAGGGTGCTTTAATTATTGATCATTGCTGGATCTCCCTCAATCTAATAATATATTTCCGGATTTTAAAGTGAAGGAGATCAGAAAGTGAGCACAATCTCTTATAAATAGAAATAGATCTGTGGCCAAATATACTAACAAAAATAAACAATAAACTAGACATTATTAGGACTAGGAAAGGGGTAAAGCGGAATCAATTAAAAACTATAAATCTATTAAACTCTTAGAAGAATATGGTATTAGGGATATAACAGAGGAACTAGCTCAGCAGGAATTTTCAGATGCCTGCTTAGAGATGTTTGAAGGAATCATGAAAAAATATCTGCAGAACTTCTCAAAGTCTCCTTACATAAAGTTAAAAAAAGCAGGTGATTTGATAGAGAATGCACAAGATATAAAGCGGAAATTAATAAATGGACTAGAAATCTGCAAATTAAGATAACAAAGTATAATAAAATCAGATTGAACAAATTGAGAAAGGATTACAAAAACTATTAAGAAATAGAGAGAATTAAATAGAAAAATATCTGGAGCAATTTGAAAAGACAGTAAAAGAAAAAAAAGATAAAAATTTTGGAAACGGCATATGGATGGGACTATTTACCAGAAACCATTGAGAATCACTTAGACAACTAGACTTGGAAATTTCACTACAGAAATTTGACACTCAGATAGTTGAAAATGGGAACCCATTATTGATGTAATTACAGAACAGGAAATAAGATTAGCCATAGATTCTGCAAAAAGACATAAGGCTCTTGGACCTGATGGTGTTCCTGTCAACATATTAATGGATGACACTGATCTATGGATATTAGCTTTAAAATCCTATTTAATAGTATAATTAAGTCTGCGAAACTACCAAGACATGGAGAGAGAATATTATTATACCTATCCATAATAAGCATTTGTCAATGCGAATGTTTGCTTGCTGGCACTGGCATTGGTAGTGTAGAAGTTACAGAGCTGCATAATAGGAATGGCATGGTATTGAACTGAAGCCAACCCCACCACCACCCTGCAGAGAGTCAGGCATTGGGTGTGCCTTTGGGTCATCAGGCATAACGACCACGCCATTTCACCACACCCTACCCTGCAGACACTGACAAGTGTCACGGTGTGCCTTGGGGTCTTTGGTCTCTTATGCACTCCATTCCAACAGGAAATATGGTGACATGGGTGCGTATAGAGAATGGGGTGAAGTTTGGGCCTGAAGAGTCCGAGGCACATCTTGATGCCTCACTGGCTGCAGGGTGTGGTGGTGAATGGCATGAGCACGGCAGGCAAGAATCACAAGTCACACCCCTGATGCCTGTCATACTCTTACAGGTGGGCGTTATGGTCAGAAACCCTAACGCCTCAGGCATTCGCTGGTATTTTCACTCCAAATTTTCAACATGTTTTTTTGTGACCCCACCTCATGAACAGTGGCAATATCAGTTTGTTAGCCAAAACTGCTTTTGCACAGTGACTATGGCATTTGGCACCACAGGTGCAAAACACATTCGAACAGGATGTGAAAATGACAGCGGTACTGTTCATGGGGAGGTAAAAATGGCAATATTGAAAATCTGCTGCTAAAATCTTAAAAAAATGGTGAAGTCATGAGTATGTGAGAAACTGTGCAACGCACACCCATAATGTAACTAGTTTGGGGATTTTTTACAGTAGATTGTTAACACAGGCATTTTGGGACCTCCATCATGAACAGTGTCAGTGTGTTTTTCTTTAGCTGTCCAGAACAATGATTTCCCACAGCGACCACGCATCTCTGCACTGAAAGTGTGAAAACATATTTTGGCCATGTTGTGGAAAATGACAGCTGTACTGTTCATAGAGGTGTGAAAAATGCCACTGGTGAAAATCTGGACTGAAAATATTACAAATTCATGAACTTACGAGGGTGCATGGAAATCGCGTAATGCTCACTCATAACACAGTCATTTTATGGAGCTTTGTCACCAAATTTTCAACATAGCCATTTTAAGACCTCTGCTCATGACCAGTGTCACTGTGATTTTCTTAATCTGTCCCAAACATTGTTTTCACAAACCGACTGTACCATTGTGCGCTACATGTGCAGAAACACATTTTGGGTGAAATGTGAAAATGGTAGCTGCACTGCTCATAAGGAAGTGCGGTAAATGGCACTGTTGAAAATCTGTGTGCAAATTTTACAAATTCGCAAACTTGCCAGCGGCGAGGAACCGGCGCAATGTGCGCCCTAAAACAGTCATTTTGGGAATTTTTTCAACAAAATTTTCAACATAGCCATTGTAACACCTCTGCTCATGACCAGTGTCACTGTGATTTTCCCGGATTTTCTTAACGTGTCCCATACATTGATTTTGCACAACCACTGTGCCATTGTGCGCCATGCGGGCAGAAACACATTGTGGGCTAGATGAAAAATGACAACCGTACTGCTCATAAGGAGGTGTGGTAAAATGGCAATGTTGAAAATCTGGAGTGAAAATATTGAAAATTTGTTAATCTCACGAGGCATAGGAACTCTGCAACGCACGCCAGAAACAGTCATTTTAGGAATTTTTTCACCAAATTTCAAAATAGCCATTTTAAGATCCTCTGCTCATGAACAGTGTCACTGTGATTTTCTTAATGTGTCCTGCATATCGATTTCAAGACAATCACTGCGCCATTGTGCGCTAATGGTGGAAAACACATTTTGGGTGAGATGTAAAATGACAGCTATACTGCTCATAAGAAGGTGGTAAAATGGCAAAGTTGAAAATCTGGAGTGAAAATATTGAAAATTCACAAACTTACGGCGTGCATAGGAACTGCGCAATGCACGCTCATAGAACAGTCATTTTAGAAATTTTTCACCAAATTTTCAAAATAGGCTTTTGAGAGCCCACCTTATGAACACTGGCAGTGTCATTTCATTAATCTTTTCTGGAAAGGTGATTTCACACAGTGGTTGTGAAATCACCCTTCGGCCCGAGTAACGCCATGACAGTGCAAGAATTCTTGAGGAGGGGTCCCAAAACCCCATGTTGAAAATTTGGTGCAAAATTCCAAAAATGCCTGAGATATGCAACAGTTGAAAACCCTCATTATCCCATTATACAGCTTACCGGCATTTCCTCAGTTCGTGGTCGGCTTTGAAGAGTGCAGATGTGTTCCCGGTCCACAGAAGATCGCCGCACCATACTCCAGAGGTAAGTATGGAGGAGGTGGGGAAGCAGGGAAAGCAGTGGGTGGGTGCGGTTGTGGTGGGGTAGGGGAGACCGCGAGGGACCGCTTTTCTTTTACAGGTTTGATTTTTTGAAAAGATGACGGCGAACATTTGCCATGCTGGGGTGGGCTCCAGTGTGGCAGAAGGATGGCTGGGGGCATGGAGCTGATGGGGATTGGGCACCCCGCCAGCCATGGCATCTTTGCCACGCTGGGTGGGCTCCCAGCGTGGCACCCTGTACTGGCGGGAGATAGTGGAGCCGACGGGATTGGGCACCCCATCGGCCATTACATCATTTTGCCATGCTGGGGTGAGCTCCAGCATGGCACCTGGACGCTTTGGGTAGATGAGCCGACGGGGATTGGGCACCTGGCTGCCTGACAGTGTGGAGGGGAGGGGAGAAATGAGCACGCAGTGCGTGCATGCATGTGGGGGAGAGCTCTGTCACCCAAGTGGAGCTCTCCTTTCAACTGTATACCACTGCATTTTCAGCTGTCATAGAAAGCTGGAGCAGTGATTACGCCTGCGACCCGCCTGCAAATACACTGACTGAATTGGAAGAGGCTGACACACCTCTGGAAAAGTCGTATGATGGCACTATGTTTCTTGCACATGCTAAGCAAACATAAAATGTAGAAAAAGCTGACCCCCATAATTATAGACCCATAAGCCTTTTGGACACATATTTCAAATTATTCACAAAGATATTACATATCTCCCAGGAGCTCCCCAACTCGCACCACAGGCCTATGCATGGTCTCCATGAATATCTGTAGCCTCCTAAAAATTTTGACTCACTACAATGCCTGGTCACATCAATTAACCCTGATGTCATCACCCTGGTTGAGACTTAGCTGTCGAAATCCTCCCTGACTCCTAGTCTCCTCCTGGTTTCACCCTTCCGTCCGACCATGTTGGGAGACGGGCGAGGCTGCGCTTATTTATGTCAAGGAATCTCTCCCTGCTAGCCCTGCCCGCCTCCCATCCTTGACTCCAGGGCCCAGGCACTTACGCTGAAACTAACCCCTGACCCTTTAAAGGGACCCCTTTGTCTGACTACTGCATACGTGCCTCAGGGACCAAACGCAGGCCATTGCCTCTTACAGAATACCTTACTTTCTACCTCCTTCCGCTGATCAAATTCTGGTGGGTGACTTAAATGTCAACTGGCTCAGCCCTCCACCTCCTCTACCCGAGACTCCTTTTCTGCAATAGACCTAACGCAACTAGTTACCCACCCTACCAGGGCTAACCCCAAGAGAGGCTCCAGTACCCTGCTTGATGTGGTACTCACCAACCACCCTAATCGGATCCCCAATGTACACATCCTCCCAGACTCTCTCAGCGATCACTCCCCATTCTATTCCACTGGTCATCCTCAGTCCCCAAACCCATAGCACAGTCCACATGCCGCGCGCCTAATACCTGGTGGACTGATAAAACTTAAGGAACTTCTGTCCCAAATTGACTGGTCTCCTATACAGGCAACTCCTGACATCGACACAGCTCTCTCTTCTTTACCCAAACTTTTAATAATGCCTGTGATATCTTTGCCCCAGTGTTGACCCTCTTCTAAAGGGAAGAATGCCCTGGTTACTCCCAGCTTTGATCCACCAGCTCAAACATAGGGACAACCTATGGCACCATGCCATTGAGACTGGCGGCCCAGTGACAGGCGGTTATATGCTGCCCGAAACAAGTGCACTCGGCCATCAGAAAGGCCAAGTCTAAGCACCATCGGTCCTCACTCACTGCCTCATGGGGAATCCAGAACCTTCTGGGATAACATTAAACAGTTAAATGGGAGTGCACACCCCCACCCACCCAGATCAACATTAATGGTGTGATCTCCTCAGACCCAGCCCTCATAGCCAACCACCTCAACACCTCATTCACTGACCTTAGCCCTATCCTCCCTACAAATTTTTTGACCTTCCTCCCCAGCACCTGCGTCAAATCTTTCTCGCCCTTTATTTTCTCCTCCACCGTGTTTCTGCCTCAAGAACTTAGGCCAGACCTTGTCACTGCCCTCAAGAGTAATAGTACAGGCAGTGACACCCTGGATCCGTGTATCCTATGGCTGGTCTTAGACACAGTCCTCACCCCGATCACATGCCTCATCAACCACTCTCTTTGCCTGGGGAAGGTTCCAACTGCCTGGAAAGTCGCCACTGTCACCCCTATCTTTAAAGGTGGTGATAGGACTGTGGCTGGAAACTATCGACCGATCTCCATTCTCTCTCCTCTCTCAAGGCCTTGGAAAAAGTGGTGGCCTCTCAAATCTCTGACTACCTCTCCACCTACAATGTCCTTTGTCCTGAGCAGCATGGCTTCCGAGTGGGCCACAGTACCAACACAGCCCTCCTAGAGTTCTCCAACTTTCTCCACCTCCTTAGACACTGGTTATCCAGCTGGTGCTGTCTTCATTGACCTCTCAAAGCTTTCGACACTGTCTCCCACCCTCCTTCTTGATGCCCTTAGTCCCTCTGGTTTTGCTGCTGGGCCTATCTTCTGGTGCACCAGTTATCTGTCTGACTCCACAGCGTGTAAAATTAATGGGACCTACTCAGACATCTGTCCCATCTTTTCTGGTTCCCAGGGCTCCATTCTGGGCCCTTACTATTCTCCCTTTACCTTAACACCTTCCACGCTCTTGCTCGGGGAACATTCTATTGTATGCTGATGATGCAGTCATCTTTGCCTCAAGTCGTAACCCTATTGCCCTCCAGGACTCGCTGCAGAAGTCCTTTACTGAATCTGAGGGCTGGTTCAAGGAACATAGATTGGTGATAAATCTTAAAAAACAAAACCATGTTCTTCACTCATCCCCAAAATAAGTCCTGCAACTTCAAACTCCTCATTCACTCTGGGTCCTCTTTCCCACTTGAACAAGTTTGCTCCTATAAATACCTAGGGATCCATTTTGACTCCTCCCTCCTTCCATAGACACATCGCTGCCCTAGCCACTGCCACTAATATCCGATTGGGCATCTTACATCGTATAAACACTGCCTCCCCTGGAGGCTCTTTGACTCAGTCACCTCCTCTATCCTGTCCCTAGTGGACTATGGAGTGCCAGTGTATGGTGCTGCTGATCAGACTGCACTCCATAAAATTTGCACTACTCTGAATAAGGCCTGCAGGTTAATTACTGGAGTACCTAGGATGACACACACCTGTCTACTGTATGCTAAAAGCGCTGGTACTTGATCTCGACGAGCGCCTCAAATATCTGACCTGTACCCTTACAAAAAGACCCTCCTTGGGCTATCCCCACCAGGATTGACCACCACCATACGCCGCCTGTCCCACTAGTTCATACGGACCTCTGGGAAAACCTCTTGTTGTCCCTAGAGCTAGGACCTCACGGCCAAAGAGCCTTCAGCTTTAGGGCCCCTCCTGGTTCAACACACTGCCCCTCCATCTCCAAGCTCCAACCATATTGTGCTTCAAAACTTCCTTTACGTAACCACCTTATTAACACTGATGCTGCAATCTGCCACTAGTCAAAGCCATACTCAATACTTATGACAAAGCTTATTACTGCTGCCATGGACAACATAACTCTGGTATTGTTTGCATCCATCCTACCTGTACCAGCTTGTTTGTATCTATGTCTTAATTTACTGTTATGCTTATGTGTTGTACTGCTATACTGTGTATTTTGGTTTGTCTTACTGTGACAAGGTACTTTGTAAATGAGCCTATGGCTCAAAGGTTTTCAAACTGCTGTTTAAATAAAATAAAATAAAAAAATTAGAATAATGTCCTGGATAGTAGAAAATAATATATTAAATGAAGCTCAAGCAGGATTTCTTCCAGAGCATTCCACAATCGACCAATGTTTCATATTTTCACATCTTGTTCAGAAATACATCAATATTAAAAAAGAAATTATACCACATATTTATAGATCTAAAAGCAGTGTTTGACAGACTTAACAGAGGAAAACTGTGGGATGCCCTGGGAAGTTGTAAATTAGGTAATTCAATCCTTAATATGTCGAAGACTTTCTGTAAAATAACTATACCTCAGTATGCTATAATAAAGAGGAGACTGCACATCTAAATTTGCGACAAATATTGGATTAAGATAGGGCTGTGTGCTTTCTCAATACTGTTCAATGCATTCTTGAATAAGGTCTTGGAAGCATTGAGTGACTCAGAGCTGCACATGCTGATTCTGGGCTCTGGACGGTGCCCTTCCTGGCTTATGCAGACTATGTAGTTTGATTTCTACAAGTTATTTGGGAATTTGCAGAAGAATAAATAAATTCTATGAAGAATGTACAAAGGCAAGTCTGGAGATCAATTTTGCTAAAACCAAATATATGATCTTCAATCGGCAATGAGTTACAAAGGAAGAACAACAGTACTAAATGTAATAATTGTACAATAGAGTATGTGAAAAGTTTTACATACTTAGGGATTGAATTTGCTTATAACCTAAACTGTCAGGGGCATATTCAAGCAATGGCTTGCAAAATAAATAGATTGTTGTCAACTATAGAGATGTTTTCATATAAATATGGGGGGCAATCTGTCAGGGTATAATGAGGGTTCTTAATGCAAAATGAAAAGTCACATTCTCTATGGGCTGAAATCTGGGCACAGAGAAAGCTAGACTCACTAGAGACAGTCATGAACAAAATATATAAAAGACTGTTGGGATTACCAATAAGTGCGGCCTCTGGATTTGTTAGACTAGAACTAGGACAACCCTCAATAAAGTGTAATGTGGATTCAAGACTAGCAAAGTATTGGATAAAATATATAACATGTCAGATAAAGATTACCCAGAATATGCCTAGAAGAAACATTGAATTATAGGAGATCTGGATGCATCTTCCCAAGTTTATACATTGTAGAAAAGATATAAAATCAAATGGGTTGTTGGAATGTATACTTGAAATTTACACTACTCCCCTAATTGAGATACAGAACAAAATTAAAAGTAGAATTAAAGATGTCAATATCCAAAATAATATTAGTGGGGCAAGAAATTATAAGCTAAACCAATGCCTTGCAGAAAATACTAAGAGATATTTTGGTATGGAGAAATATTTAAACAAACTAAAAATACCTCACATCAGAAATCATACACTAAATTCAGATTTGGATATGTAGATATTCAACATTTAAGACAACAGTATGGCACTTCTAATTCTGGAAAGAGCATTTGTAACTTGACGTGGACAATCCAGCTCATCTACTTATGTTCTGTCCCATTTATAAATTTGAGAGAAGCTTGTTTTGTCAGATATTCTAAAGACTCTAGATATGGAACCTCGCTACCAATATAATTATTTACTAAAACGTCTAACCCAATATATTTGGAGGCTTTTGCACAATTTTGTAACTGTATAGTTAGGAAAAAGAAGATTCACCTAAATAATTCCTGTATAAGATGTAAACTTTTATGGGGTTGAATTATGATTGTAGGATAATTTTTAAAGAAAATATATTGTTCATGATTTGCTGCTAAGATGTTTGCCTACAATTAAGTCACATTTTATATATGGATATTATGTATATATCTATTTAAAGACATTTTGTACACAGTGAATTTTTATATGTTTGTCAGTATTTAATTGTGTACTTACTTTACATTGAGATATAAAAGATTGTATTTTATTTCTGCTTTAGGCAAAATTGTAATGACTTTTTAAAGTTGAACAATAAACGTTTACTTACTTACTCTAAATAAGAAACCTTATTGAAGGCGGTGGGGGGACAACTCCTTGGGCTATGGCTAGT
Source organism: Neoceratodus forsteri (assembly GCA_016271365.2). Lineage (NCBI taxonomy): Eukaryota > Metazoa > Chordata > Ceratodontiformes > Ceratodontidae > Neoceratodus > Neoceratodus forsteri. The sequence goes on along the minus strand of CM028129.1, from coordinate 1,111,947,332 downwards.
CTTGATTTTGGAGTGAGGAAGTGGGTGAGTTTGTAGGCAAGACCTAGGCTGGTGTTGACAAATTTGATAATGGCAGAGATGTGATTAGATAAATCAAGAACAGAGTCTAGGGTAACTTCCAGATATTTAAGTTCTTCAATGAGGTAGAGGTTGGAGCCATCAAAGCAGCTGATGGCCTGGGCATCTGAACGTGGTAGTTCTCATGCTTTCAACCCAGAGAACATGGCTTGGATTTTGTAGTCATTGTAAACTAGTTTGTTGTCAATAAGCCTACTTGGAATTGGGAAGAAGTTGAGAACAAAGCAAAGCAAAGCAAACTTTATTTATAAAAGCACAATTCTAATAACCAGGTGCTTGTACAACACAAGAAATAAATAAAATACATCAATAAATAACAAATGGAACAAATTAAAAACAATAAATACAGCAGCGGCATTAAAAATCAGACTAGGCTAGGCTAAATAAGAAGGTTTTAAGAATAACTTTAAAACTTTGGACTGTCAGGCAATCTTACACATGATGAGGCAGAGAACTTCACAGGGTTGTGGCCATAAAGCTAAATGACCTAGCCCCAGATGTCTTTAGACAGACTCTGGGAATCTCTAACAATCCCTCATTGATGGATCGGAGAGAGCAGGGGGAGGACAGTAGGGATGAAGGAGATCTTGCAGGTAACTAGGTCCCTGGTCATGTAGGGCCTTAGAGGTCAGCAAACTGACCTTCAAGGTGATCTGCCACTGTACTGGCAGCCAGTGCAGTCAGCGGAGCACAGGAGTTATATGACTGGTCCTAGAGGTACCAATCAACAGCCTGGCTGCCGTGATTCTGTACTAGCTGCAAGTGATGGATATCAACCCCAGTAGCCCTAGGTAAAGGTGCTGCAGTAGTCAAGGGAGGAGGTAATGAAGGCATTGTCCAAAGTTGGAAGATCATCGGAAGGAACCAGGTGCTTCACCGGGCTATATTCCTCAGATGGTAAAAACAGGCTTTGACAACTGCCAACACTTGAGATTTAAGGGTCAGGCAGTCATCAAAAATAACGCCCAGGTTCCGCACCCAGTCTGAGATAGTTAGCTGAACACCCCCAAGCCATAGTCCTGAAGGTAATCCTGCCAACAAACCCACCTCCCGATGACCTGGGTCCACAACTAACACCTCAGTTTTTTCCGGGTTTAATAGCAGCCAGCTCACGCTTGTCCAATCCTGGATCTCGCGAGACAGTTGTTAAAGGCCAAAACAGCATCATCCTGACCAGACACAAAGGACATGTACAGCTGAGTATCATCTGCATAGCAGTGAAAACTCAAGTCGTACTGCTTAATATTCGCTCCTAACAACAGCATGTACACTGCAAACATCATGGATGCCAAGATGAAACCCTGCAGTACCCTGCAGGATGGGGAAGTGGTGCAGAGGAAAAGTCCAGACACCACCCTCTGAGTTCTACTCTCAAGGAATGATCAAAACCATCTGAGGACCAAACCAGACAGTCCACAAATGAAACGCAGGTGCTCCAACAGCACACCATGGTCTACAGTGTCAAATGCTGCAGAGAGATCTAGAAGAACCAAGGCGGAACGGGTCTTTCAATGTCTCACTATTAGGAGGTCATTTAGTACCTGGACAAGGGCTGTCTTGGTACTACTGGTATGTCTCTTCCTGAATCCAGACTGGAGAGAATCATAGACATTGTGGCTGGTCAAATGATCATCCAGCTGCGATGCAACCACCTTCTCAATAACATTACCCACAAAGGGTAGGTTAGAGACAGGCCTGTAGTTTGCCAGACAGTAAGGTCCAAGGAGGGCTTTTTAAGGAGGCCAAACCATGGTCTCCTTCAGGGATCCAGAAAGATCCCCTCTCCAAAGACACCGAGACTATCTCAACAAGGACCCGCTGATTTTATCCACACAGCTTACTAAGAGGTGTGTAGGGCCTGGGTCCAAACTACAGTTGGTTTATCGCAATGACTGGATGACCATCACAATGTCATTGACTGTGGGCAGGCTGAAGTCACACCACACAAACTGGGCATCCAACATCTCCTGCTGACCACAACTCCAATTAGAGAGGGTTGAGCAGACACCAGACCTGACTGTGGCTACCTTATCTGCGAAGAATGCGCAAACTCCCTCACACTGCTCTTGTGAAAAGGTACTTCCAGACAGGAGACAGATTGAATTGCACAATCTGTCCACAGTCCAGAAGAGCAGGGCTGGTCAATTCTGCATGGCAGAAATTCCCTGGACAGGAGTTCTGCCTTCTTATGAGTAATTACTGATTGATAGACCCCAACACCTCTTTAGCCTTTGTTCCACTCTCCTCAACTCCCTCAAGGTCTCATCAAACCAGGAAGACCTAAGGAGAAGAGTGAGGGATGAACACGAACAGGAGCAATGGAATCCAAGGTCAGTACCACAGCCTTATTATAGGCAAGTACCAGATCCCCAGGATCCATGCATTCACTCGTAAACCGATAGGTCCAGCACCGCCATCACGCCATCTGGGAAACACCCCTCAAAGGGCGGTACTGGACCATCTCCGTGAAGGCCAGGCCTACTGGGGTGGGCCACAAAACTGAACCCAGTGGTATGAAGGTCAGACCACCCGATGGGTCAAGAAGGAAATAACCTGTGCGAAGCCCAGCAAATTCATTAGCTGGAGGAAGTCTTGACCAAATAGCGAGAGTTCATCATTGACCCAGGCATTGAAATCCCCAGGATCATCCATCTGGGGATCCCAATGTCAGGTCGATGATAAAGTCTGCGACTTCCCACAGGAAAGCATTCCCATCTCCTGGTGAATGGTAGATGAGAAGAATCCTGCACCCCAAACCCTCACCCATGATACATTCAAAGAGTTGGTGGTCACCACTGGTACCTCCACCAGATTCAGTTCTGATCTAAAACAGACGGCAACTCCCCACCCACGATCCATCCTCAGGTGGTATATCACTGAGTACCCGGCTGTAATTGCTGATGCCAAAATTGGACCAGCATTCTCATCCAGCCAGGTCTCGTGATGCTAGCCAGGTCCAATGATCCAACAAGATCCACTATTATAGCGGTCATGTTTTTAATGGACCTGGCATTACATAAATGCCTGAGTAGGATGAGTAATCAAGGAAGGCCATGTTACCTGCCTGCTACAAGCAGAGCCCTTGGGTATAGGAACCAGACAGGAAAACCCTTTCCTGGACCCATTTCGCCCCAGGGCATCTCCTTGTCCCCACTATCCTAATCCTCCTATTCCTTTCCATTCCCCTCCAGGCGTAGCCCCGTCCTCCTTCTCCTCCTAACAATCACCAGAGCCCGCACCATCTATAAACCTCTGGGGATAATGGGGGACAAGAAAAGGATGGAGGTCCTAAGACTGAGTGGGAATAATGTCTGACCATCACTACCTTCCCAGAACATCTCTGCCACACTCTGCAGACACCCAAGATAAACAATCACAAAATTACAAATATAATCCACACACACTCAAACACACATCACTCACCACCCACACACACAACTAATCAATCAACCTCTCAGACTTCCACACCACACACCCACAAACACTCAAACTTAATAAATAGTGCCAAAAATATCAGAAGATGTATGCAAATTAAAACCAAACAGAACAACTGATGATATGAAATAAAATTAAATTACAGAATAAAGAGTAGCCACAACTCTCTCAAAAAGAACTGATTGTAATCTCTGGGAGCTCTCTCTCATCAGAGGAAAAGAATACTGACTCCCAACCTATCTCCCTCCTAGGTCGGGTATAGTAAACAGAGTTTATGAGATGTCCAAATCAAGAAAGTGCACTCCACTGCCCACCAGATTCAAGGAATAAATAAAAGAAAAGTCAGACCATCCATCTGGTGCAATCCTGTCGGGTTCTCAGAAAATCCACTGGCTTCAGTCAAACAGACCTCCATGTTGGGTTCTTGGGGAATCCTCTGGATTCAGGCAAACAGGCCTCCCACTACCTCGCTGCCCAACTATCCCCCCAAGGAGGCACCACTAGAGAGAAGGCCGCAATTAGGTCTCAGCGTGGGACAGGCTCAACAGTCCATCCTCTGGAAAACCAAGGAGAGACGGGCACCATGATGTGCATTCTCCAACAACACTGGACCCAACCTCCCATGCAGTCGACAACCCAGGCGATTCCACCCAGGTTCAGACAGGGCCCACTAGGCAAGCACAGGGCCAAACACTGAAGCCCACAGTCTCCCAATCCCTGGAGAAACATGGCCACCACAAACACTGTGGCAGCAGTCTGAACCAGAGTCCAGGGCAATGACCCATCAAGATGCCGAGAGCAGTCCGCAGTTCAACTCTGGCGGTCCACAATGCCAGCCATGACACGGCTCCCGCTCAGCTCCTGCATTCCAGCAGCAACAACCAGATAACACCAGATCTTCTAGGCTCCCAAACAGAAACTACTCTCCAGCTGGTAGGTTGACTTCAATTTTTCTCCAAACTCCAAACCTGGCCCAGAAGCAGATCATCAGTGTTAATAGAGAAAAATAGCTTAGACTCCACGGCAAATGCAAGCTGTACAGGGCACAGAAAACAATGTGGCTAAAAATATATAACAAACAAAAAGAAAAATCCCCCAAAAATGCTCATACAACTACAAACTCACTGCTTCAGCCTTGATTCACTATCTCTAAAAGGACAGTTATTAACAAACAAACAAAACAAACAAGAAATAAAAAAGATAAATAAAGAAAAAAAAAAATTGAAATCCCTGATGCTGCAGAGATGTTGATGGCTAGCACAGCATGGCCGCCATCTTGCATCTTGCCCCCAACTTGGGTATTTCAGCTGGTGGATGGGGTAGATATAGTAAAGGGCTATATCAATAGCATATATGATAGCTGAACAGGAGTTGGAGACAGAGGAAAGTAACTGATGAAAAAGAGAGAGTAGGACCAGAATTGAGCCCTGGGAACACCTCAGTTGACTGGGACTAGACTGGAGGAAGTGTCACCAAATTAAACAAATTGCTGCCTATTCAGTAGGTAACTTGAGAACCAGCTGGAGGCATGGTAGGACAGGCCAGTTTCTGTTAATTTGTGGTGTATATGTGTATGGTCTATGAGATCAAAGGCTTTAGACATGTATGAAAACAGTTACAGTGAGACAGCCTTAGTCCATGGCAGGCGATATTCTTGTTAGTCAGCTGCACCAGAATAGTAGTGTGGTGGTGCTATGTTCCTATGGAACACCATGCGAGACAGATGATGATTCCCATAGCTACTGAATAGCAGGGTGAATTCACACCCGCTAGTTTTCATGGATCTCAACATGGTATACATTTTGTGTCTGACAGAATTAACGCTAGCGGCTTAACTGTAAGTACTTTAAAGCTGCTAGCACTGGAAACAGACATTGCCTCTGGCAATTAACACCTAATTAACACCTAATTGACAGCAGTTTAGCATCAGCTTAGAGGCAGCATAGGTACCTATATGTTTAGCACACCAGCTTCTTACCTGTGGTGCAAAAGGTAGAAGGAGAATGTCTGTGCTGAAATGGCTACAAATGTCCCAAGTCAAGCGCAGTGCCCTGCTGAGCCCAGCAACATGTCCAGTACCGATCTCAGTGAAAGCTCTATGCAGATATTCAAGTTACTGCTTCATTAACAAAGGAGCTTTTGGCTGCAACTCCACCACCTTGCGAAAAACAGTGATCATCCACATACGTAAACTACAGTGCTGACATTGCTTTCAACTTGGAAAATACGCGGTCGAGCACGTGTGATGGCTGCTGTGGGATACTGTACCACCTTTCAGCAAATGAGCAGATAATTAACAGTATGGTCTGAAAATTTAAGCTGAACTACCTAGCCCAGTCACTGAAAACCCTGACCCTTCCTCAATGTCTTCACTGTTACCAAAAAGCAAAGGGTCACCTCATGCACCTCAAAGAGAATCTCGAGGAGCAACTGGAGAAAATAGTCAGATCACTGATGATGGAAGGTGCCGCTGTGAATGCGGGGTGATACAGGCAGTGGTTTTAGGGATTGTGAAGGCAAAATCTCCCAGTCCTTGACAGAGAATGGCTGCCGTCTACATCTAAGCACAAAATGGGCATGGGGGTTTCTCAGTTGCATGGGATACAGTAAAAGGAAGGGACTAAAGTTGGGAGAAAAACACCCACTGACTAACATTTTGAAGCACTCCTTTTGTCCCACATCTCCAAGGCTAGTGCACAGGAAATGATTCCTCAGAATTAATAATAAATATGGATGAGACAGGGGTTAATATGGTCCCTGTCTTGGAGTGAACAATGGCGTCCACGGGTCAAGGCAGGTATCCATAAATCGCCTCGTGACAAAACGACAAATTTCAGTGGTTCTGGCTTGCTCACTTTCTAAGAACTTGCCCCAGCTCATTTACAAAGGCAGAAGCTCCTGTTGCCACCTTGTCCATAAGTTTCCTCCGACTGGCACATCACACAAACAGACAATCACTGGGCAAATGTCGATACAACCTTACAATTCATTGACCATGTGATCGTGCCTTACTTTACAGCCCAAAAGCAAAGTCTTGATCTGCCAAGTGAACAAAAGGCTTTGCTCATCTTAGATTTATACAGAGCACACAGTACAGAGGCCATGCTTAAACACCTCGAGGACAACAACATCATCCCCATTTACATACCTGCTTAGGTGCACTGGTGCCTAGATGTAGCTGTAAACAAAATCTTCAAGGATTTCTTGAAAAGGAATTCTACAGAGTGGTATGCGGGCTTGGTTATGAATGCAATCGTGGCTAATGAGATAGAGAAGCTGGGTGTTGCTTTGCGGTTGCAGACACTTAAGGTGCAGAATGCTCTCTGGCTGATATCCAGCTTTAAGTCACTGGCAACTTGATGAGAGGACATCATTCAGGGTTCACAGTGGCAGGAATCCACCAGGTACATCAAATGTGCCTTACAGACGTAAGTACAAGTTTAAATGTTTAATAAATTACATCAGCATTAAGAAAAGTTAGGAGCTCTGAATAAATGGTTACTGACAGTGCACTCTTTCATTCCTTTTCAGTGTGCCATGGACTTAAGGACTGAAGAAGACTGAGCAGTAAGTAACAATGAACAGCACTACAAACAGAACTGTCACAGCTTGAAGCTGTGCTGTTGGAAATCTTGCCTTTATTTTTATTTGCGTGTTGAATGAGTTCAGTATTTTAATGAGCTGGGAAACAGCGAATCAAGAATGACTGCATACTGCTTTGTCCTGTGCTGTGGTGTATTGGGGTCCATTTTAGTGATTTAAACTGGTATTTACATCTGTACATTTGATGCCTGATGGATTCTTCGTTTCTGTAACTTCAAACCATGTCCTCTCATCAGTTGCCAGTGACTTCAACTGTTCAACAGATTTCTTGAAATTTTGCATAGTGAATCTCATGGGATAGATCTTTTGATGTGGCAGGTTTTGTTTTAATTGGTTGTGTGGTTACAAAGATATGGAGTTTTAACAATTCTTAAAATTTTGTGTTTTTGCTGTTTCTAGGTCCATGTGTATCTCTGAAAGAGTTTTGAATTGTGGTCTGAAATTTTCAGGGTAGAAAGTCTTTGCCTCACAGGTGTGAATTTTGCTGGTTTGGTGAAAAATATCTATTTGTTCCAAAGTTATTAACTTTAAGCTTCTTGGTATTTTCAATGGGAATTTATAGATGTCCCACTCGAAAAGGATTCTTTGCCGCAGGGGCCTAATCGTTTTTTGCAGACAGGTCATCCTGTGTCACAGATGGGAAATTCTTTTTGAGCTGCCATTTTGTTTTTTCAGTTTGAAAGAAAACACATACAAATGAATGGATTTAAAAAACATCAGAATCTAACTAAACAGGACCTGTTTAGCCATATTCTGATGTTTGTTTTAAAATAATGCAAAGAAATACCTTTCTGGGCACACAAATCAAAGTGCCCAGGTTAGCGAGAAGAGTGCTTCCCCGCATGCTCCATATGAGAACAGCGAGAATATCATGACTTCTGCAGCGCAGCTGAACTCCTGCTGCCGGGCTGCAGTGTAATCTGTGAGCTGCTGTTTCCTGGTGTTTGCTGCCCCCACACTCACTCACACTTGCCTGTCCCTGGTGTCTAGTGGCACCTCCACCCACCAATCACCTTCCCAGTTATTCAAAATATTTTCCCGGTGTCTAGTGGAATCCACACCCTCCGATCACTGTCTCAGTCATTTAAAATGTATTCCTGGTGTCTAGTGGTACCCTCCATCCTCTCATTGTTGTTCTCATTACTTAACATTTCTTCCCTGGTGTCTAGTGCTATCCCCACCCTCAGATCACCATCCTCCATAGTTAACATTTCTTCCCTGGTATCTAGTGCTACCCCCACCCTCAGATCACCATCCTCCTTAGTTAACATTTCTTCCCTGGTGTCTAGTGCTACCCCCCACCCTCAGATCACCATCCTCCTTAGTTAACATTACTTCCTGGTGTCACTAGGTATCCTCACTCTGATCACCATCCCGTTAGTTTAGATTTCTTCCCTGGTATCTTGTGGTACCCCCACTTGCAGATCACCATCCCCATTAATGACAGTTTGTTTCCTGGTGTCTAGTGGCACCCACCATCCTCCAATCACCATCCCCATTTGTTTTGGTTGTTCCTGGTGTCTTGTGACACCCCACCCCTCCCATTTCAGGCGGAATGCTGAAATAAGAAAACAATCCTCATTGTTTTTCTAACCTGTCAAAAAGAAAATGGTCCCTCACCATTCAGACCCCCACCTCTCACTCAGCACCCACCACCCCCTGTACACCACCACATACCCTCAGTCACCTTAGCAGGTCCCAGGTTTGAGATCCACTCTCCAATCAAGGCATGTCTTGCTGCTGAAACTGGTAACTGTAATATGAGAAACTAAGATAAATGCGGTTCAGTGTATTTCAATGGGGTTTCAAGGTTTATGCATAACTTGGCCATTTTGAGATTCTGACTCAAAATTTTCAACATGGTCATTTAGGGACCCCACCTCATGAACATTAGGTTTGTTATTATGCAACTCCTGCCCGAAAGGTGATTTTGCAGTCACTTAGCAAATTCACCTTGCAGCAGGATTTGGAAATATTTTCTGCACTTGTTCATGAGGTGTGGCCATAAGAAGGCTATGTTGAACATTTGTGGTCAAAATATGTAAAATGGAAAAGTTATGACCATTTGTTGCAATTTTGCTACTACGCTTGTAACTGTGGAAATTTTAATATTTTCACCCCAGATTTTCAACATATTCTTCTTCGTTATTCACCTCATGTATGGAATAGCTCGTCATTCTTGAAACTGGCCAAAAATGTGTTTTCATCTGCAGCGAGGGATTGGTATTGCAGTTGTGCAGAATTATGCTTTAGCTGGGATTCAAAAATTTTCTGTACCAGGTACATGAGGTGGGGTAATAAGATGGTTTTAATGACAATTTGTTTATTGTTGTCCTATAAATGAATGCGCAGGCAGAGGGTCCTGCGCTCCCAAGGACAAAAAGTATACAATTATACTATCCCAAAAAGTAAGGAAATGCATTGCAAAAAAACTTGTTAATGCATCAATTAGGGTTCCACCACAAAAGAAGGAAATGTGATGTTAGGGTTTCCAACCCTAACACTCCACACCTCCATTCTCCATGCACCAACATGTGACTGGGTTGTGCCTTGAGGTCATCAGGCCTGATGCTTACCCACATTCTCCTATACTGTACTATCTCAACTTCCTTACACATGGATGGGGTGTGTATTAGGCCTGATGACTCCAAGGCACACCCTCAATGCCTGTTGGTGTGTGTAGGTGGGGTGTTAGGCTAGAAACCCTAACACCACATTTCCTACTCTTTTGATGGTGGAACCCCAGCTGACGATTAATGAAGTTTTTGCTTTAATTGACATATATATATATATATATATATATATATATATATATATATATATGTATATATACACACACACACATATGTAACCAGTGACTGCAATATGAGAAACTAAGGTAAATGTGGTTCAGTGTTTTTCAGTCGGGGGTCAACTGTTATGCATAACATTGCCATTTTTAACATTTTGACCCCAACTTTCAACATGCCTTTGCAGACCTCACCTCATGAACAATGTGACTGTCATTATGCAACTCCCACCTGAAAGGTGATTTCATGGTCAGTTTGCAAAATCACCTTTTGGGTGGGATTTGAGAATTTTTCTTGACCTTGTTCATGAGGTTGGTCATAAGAAGGCAATGTTGAAAATTTAGGGTCAACATTATTAAAAAATGGAAAAGTTGTGACAATTCATTGCAATTTCACTACACACGCTTGTAACTTTGGAAATTTTAATATTTTGACCCCAGATTTTCAACATAGCCTTCTTATTATCCCGCCTCATGTATGTGACAGCTGCCATTTTCAAATCCTGGTCAAAATGTGTTTTCACACCTGTGGAGTGGAATTGCTTTGCAGTGGTGTGGAATCACATTTTGTTTGCTTGTTTATTTGCTTAATGAGTGAACACACTGGAACAAAGGTTCCATTTGCAGGTGTGGCTCACAAATTTATAAACATACACTACATTCAAGATACAATATAACAAATACATTTTGGTGGTGATTTGAACATTTTCAGCATTGGGTACTTGGGTGGGGTAATAAAAAAGGTTATGCTGACAATTTGGTTGCTCTGGTGCTATAAATGGATGGGCAGGGCCCCTCTGGGCCCTGCACTTCCATGACAACATGCATATACATCTATGGAGGGATGGAAGCACAGGGCCTGAAGAATATGATTACTTTATTTAAAAACTATGGATGTATGTGAGCATAGGGCCCAGGGGCCCTGATCACCTATAGGAAATAAAGATATGATTAGACTATCTGAAAAAGTAAGGAAAGTCATTACAAAAACTACATTAATGCATTGGTTAGGGCTGTCATGATAAAAGTAGGGAAATGTGGCATTAGGGTTTCCAACCTAAAACTCCACCACCCTGCACACACCAACAGGTATCGGGAGGGTGCCTTGGGAGTCATCAGCCCTATGCTGTGCCAAACCTTAGCTGCAAAATTCACCCAATTCAAGAAGATCAGGCACATTTGCAACACTTTTCCAATTTATAGCAGCTTGCACCAAATATTTGGTGCAAGCCCAATAAAAGGATACCCAAGATTGCTGCAAGTTGGACCAGAAAAAGCTGGTCTAACCTGCATCAGCCAGTGCACAGGACTGAGAATCCCAATTGCTGAGCAGTGAATTCCTCAAGCCTCATGCACCATATGTTTGACACACCTGGGACTTGCACATTCCCAGAACTCTTGTGAATCAGCCCATCATATTTATGTTCATGAGAGGCTAATGATATTATGATATCTCTCCAAGTGGTGAAGCCACAGTGAGATATTTTTACCGTCGGCCTTGCATGAAGATAAATATGACGCATCTTCCAGGCAGCCATGTCATGTTCTGTTTATATAGGCCTGCTAAGGTACCACTACATAATTCCTACTGTCCCATGGAGGCACCACAGTAGTAACCAGGAAGGATGTGGGGGACATCTGTAATGGAGTCCCAGGGAGGGTGGCAGAAGACCCCAGAGGAGGAGCAACTCCTGGTGGGGGACTACATGTGAGGGGATAGATTTGGTGGCAGTAAAGGGAGGAGAGAGTGAGGTAGGTGCCTTCCCAGTGCCATGGACTCAGAGGGATGAGAGGGGATCCTGATGATCACTAGGGCAGCAGGACAGGAGGGAGAACTGGATCTCATTGTCCATCCTAGGGACTAATGACCTGGCTAGGGATGAGGTTAGGATAGTACAGGAGAAGTTCAGGAGTTGGGAAGGAGTCTTAGGCAGGTAGCACACTCAATGACCTTTTCTGAGGTACTGCCTGCCATGACAGATGAGAGAATAGGGTTACCAGGAGCTCAAACAACGGTTGAAGGAGTGGTGCAGAGAGGAGAAATTTGAACTACATCGGGGACTGGGGTCCAACTGGAGGGATAAAGGCCTATTCAAGTAGATGGCCTGCATCCATCTGGGAGGGGAACCACAGTGTTCTGTGAGAGGTTTAAATGTTACATTAGCAAGCATTTAAAGTAGCCAAGGGGGGACAGAAGGAAACAGGGAGACATAAACAACCCTCCCTCAAGTTGAAGTCAGCAGTAAGGAGAACCTAAGGAAAGAAATTTCAGTGGTACCTGTTAACAGGAAAACAAAATGGTTGAAATGAAGAGGCCGAGGGAATGAGGGGGGGAGGAGAGAGGCAAAGGGAATGGAGTTGATAAGCAAGGTGAGCAGATTTGGAAGGCCATGTGTACAAATGCTCAAGTCTGGGAAATAAAATCCCTGATCTAGTGGCCATTACGGCAGAAGCTAAGCTGGACACTGTAGCATTATCAAGTCATGGTGCAATGAAACCATGACTGGGAATCAGCCATACCAGAATATACTGTATTCAGGAAGGACAAGGTGAGTAAGAAAGCGGAGGAGTGGCTCTTCATGTGAGGGATAGCATAAAAACAACAGAGATACAGGGAACATGGTGGGCAGAGGTATTGTGGGTCACCCTAGAGATGGGGAATGGAGCTGCTAGTCACAGTGGTGTGATCTACATACACTCCAACACTGGGGGAATGGATAAGGTTCTGTTGGATGCAATCCAAAGTGAGGCAAACAACGTGGTGCTGCTGGTGGGACTTAATCTGTCTAACGTGGATTGGAGCATCCCAGCTTCCAGCTTCAGCTAGGAGCAGAGACATCCTGACCCCCAGCAGGGGGCACCCTCTGGCAGCTAGTGGAGGAGACCACCCATGAGGGAGCAGTACTGGACCTTGTACTCATCAATGAGGACTGTGTTGCAAACTTCATGGAGGGAAGCTACCTGGGGAACAGTGATCACCAGATGGTGTGGTTCAAAATAAGAACTGTGGCAGAAGCAAACTGCACAAAGTCATGGGTTCTGGACTTCAGGAAGGCCAGTTTTACAATAACAGGGAATGTTTCAGGATGCCCTGGTGGGGGTGGGGAGAACTTGAGTGGCATGGAAGAACAGTGGGCAAAACTAAAAGTGGAATAGTGAAGGCAACAAACCTCTGTCAGTCAAGTAAGCAAAAGCAAGAGGAAATAAAACCACTATGGTTCTCAAAAGAGGTGGGAAGGTAAAGGCAAAAGTTAGCATCGGTATGCATAAGGAGACACAGAGGGAGGAGGATAGGTAGGTGGATCAAGAAAAGCAGATGGAGGCAGGGAAAGCAGTCAGGTGTACAAAGGCACAGACATAGGAGAAAATAGCCCAGGCAGAAAAGAAAGGGACAAGATATTTTTCAGGTACATAAATGAAAGAAGAAAGACCAAGGGAGGGACTAAGGCTAAGGATGGAAGGGGAGGTGTGTGGAAGAGGACAAGGAAAGCAGACATACTCGAATGAATACTTTTGTTCAGTGTTCACAGATGAAAGGGAAGGAAAGGGACCACAGATAAGCATCAGGGCATCGAAGGAAAGGACGTGGACATTAACTCATTTACAGAGGAGAGAATCCTGAAGGAGCTTAGAATCCAAAAGTGACCAAGGCAATGGGGCCAGACAGGATACATCCAAGGATATTGAGGGAGCTCAGAGAGGTGCTAGCTGATCCTCTGCCAGTCCTATTCAATCACTCACTGGAGACAGGAGTAGTCTTGGAGGACTGGAGGAGGGCAGATGTAGTTCCACTTCATAAAAGTGATAACAGGGAGGGGCTGGCAATTACAGGCCAGTCAGCCTGACTTCAGTGGTGGGGAATTTAATGAAATTGGTACTGAAGAAAGAATTTTGGAATGCCTTGAATCCAGTGGCTTACAAGATTTGAGACAGCACAGATTCACTAGGGGAGGTCATGTCTAACAAATCTAATAGATTTCTTTGACTTGGTGACCAGTGAAGTACATCAGGGTGGAGCAGTGGATGTGGACTACCTAGATTTCAGAACATATTTTGACACTGTTCCACATAGGAAACTCATAAACAAGCTGGGCAGCCTAAGTGTGCAGCCAAAAAGTAGTAAACTGGGTAAGAAATTGGTTGGGAGATAGGCGACATAGGGTGGTGGTTAATGGAGTTCACTCTGAGGAATGGAGGGTGACCAGTGAGGTGCCACAATAATTAGTACTGGGACCAGTTCTATTTAATATCTTTATTAGCGACACTGCAGAGGGACTACAAAGGAAAGTATTTCTTTTTGCAGATGACTCTAAGATCTGCAATAGAGTAGAAACTCAAGGGTAGTGGATAAAATGAACAGAGATCTAAGAAAGCTTGAGAAGTGGTCACGAATGTGGCAACTGGGTTTCAATGTGAAGAAGTGCAAGATCATGCACTTGGGGTGCAGATCCCAGGGTCAGAGTACAAAATGGGGTAGTGGTACTGGCAACCATCAAACAGGAAAGATATGGAGGAGGTAATCATATTGGATGACCTGAAGGTGGCTGAACAGTGTAATAGGACAGTGGGGAGAGCCAGTGGGATGCTAGGATGCATAGGAAGGTATCACAAGCAGAAAGAGTGAAGTGGTGATACCTTTGTGTAAAGTTCTAGTGAGACCTCACCTAGAGTACTGTGTCCAGTTCTGGAGACCTCATCTCCAGAAGGACATAGACAGAGTAGAGGCGGTCTAGAAGAGGGCAACTAAAATGGTGCAGGATCTGCATCATAAACCCTATAAGAAGAGACTGAAGGACCTCAGCATGTACCTCTGGAGGAAATAAGGGAGAGGAGGATATGATAGAAACTCATTTACCTCACTAGTATCAATAAGGTTCATGAAGGAAGCCTTTTTCAGAAAAAGATGTTCAAGAACAAGTGGTCATGCTATGAAGCTGGAGAGAAGATAGACTCAGAGAAGATGTAAGGAAGCATTTCTTCCCAAAAGGAGTGGTTGTTGCCTGGAACAGCCTCCCTGAGGAGTTGGGGGGCAAAAGTGTAACGGATTCAAGAAGGCATGGGATAGATATAGAGAACCTTACTGGTAAGGAAAAGGTGAGGAGGGTAAAGCCAAAGATCAAGAAGAGTCTGCAATGTTACAGTAGGTAGCAAAATGGGCAGAGTAGGTAGACCAGCCAGTCCTTCTCTGTGGTCAAACTCTATGTAAGTCTATGATATGATTTGGGATAAACATGACTGTGAAAGTGTAAAAAGTGCTTGTGACTTTGAAATGTGTAACTAACTTTCGACTTCTTTTACAGTTACAGTACTTGTTTGGGAGGGTGTCACAGATGCACTACTACTTCTGTTTAACCCACTGAGCTGGCTCTATGATGCTGGTTCAACAAGAAACACATCTACAGGCATAACAGCGCCAGGCTCCATGACAACCGCGTTTGCAGTCGGCATGGAGCCACATGCTGGTGTGTTCTCTTCTTCAGGGGCTTCACCCCAAACCCCACATGAGGGTTCTGCCCTACACCCCATACATTTGGATTCTAACTCTAAGCCAGAGTTAGTTTGGGAGGAAGTGCAGGTCGGGGAAGGGGTTGCCTGGTCCCAGTGGCACTTCTACGGCAGCATGGCGCTGTTGTTGATATCAATGCATGTCACCATAGAAACATCACTGTTCAGGGACATACCCACTGAGCTCCATATCTTTATATTATGGCAGTAAGTAATCAAAAGTTTGATGTACTAGTCTTTTTTTTCTTTTTGGGGCATTTGTCTGTCAAAAGTGAAAAAAAAGAATTTTCTGCAATTTTTGCTGATTATAAAAAGGTATAAATGAAACAGCACTCATTTTGCAGGTATTTTTGTGCTGAACAGCTATTGTAAAAAGTACCATGCTATAGTTTTTCATTTTAAAGTTCTTTGCATTTGTTCATCGAAAAAGTGAAAAAAGAATGTTCTGTTGTTTTTGCGATTATAAAAAATCGAAACAGTATCTATAAATGAAACACCACCCATTTTGTGGATATTTTTGGGCTGAGCAACTTTCATGCTTAATTACTATACTGTCATTTTTTGTTTTAAAGCTATTTGCATTTGTTTGTCGATAAAGTGAAAATAATTGAATTCTCTGCCATTTTGCTGAATATAAAAAAACGTGAAAGGTATCTGTAAATGAAACACCACTCATTTTGCAGATATTTTTGTGCTGAACAACTTTCATGCTCACAGTGCCATGCTATCATTTTAAAGTTACTCGCATTTGTTCATCAAAAAGTGAAACAAATTGAATTTTCTACCATGTTTTGCTCATTATAAAAATATAAACATTATCTATAAAATAAACAGCACTCTTTTGTATATATTTTGTGCTGAACAACTTTGTGCTCACAGTACCATGCTATCTTTTTGTTTTCAAATTATTAGCATTTGAATATGGTTAGTACTGCTACTGAGGGCAAACATTCTAAACCTATGACATAGAGGTAAGGAAAGATATCACTATGACATTATGCATTAAGAAAATATATTGACATCTTTTCTTGATGCATTATGTCATAGTTATATCTTTCCTTGTTCAGAGAGAGAGATCACTTTTTATCTGGCCAGTTATCTCAAAACGTATGTTGTATAAATATATATAAAGCATATGTGCATACTATGGTGAACATTTTGACCTACATAAATATTTTAGAGTGATCCTGTTTTCCAGTCTTGTAAGATGTCTGTTTCTTACCCATTTTGAGTCTGCCTTAGCATTTTTGTTTACATTTGGAATAATAAAAAGGAATGCATCTTATAATTCAGTTACCAACAGATTTTCATTGTTATTCCTAGCTGAACACCCATTACTTGGTTTACTTGGTAACTATTATTTTTTCTTTTCTGATGAGGTAAACTAGGAGGCAACTGACACTAACCTAATGAGATAATAAGTCTCAAAAACTGGAGAGAGCAATGCTAAACAACTGTGAATAGCCATACTAAAAAGAGTGCTCCTTGTGTTTTTATTTAAAGTGCCAGTGCAGACAAAACAGACAGAAAATAATTAAAATTTTAAGAATAAGTCAGTTGGAACTTTTGTTTCTGAAGTAGTTTTCATTTTCTGTTTGCTCACTAGAAAGTCTTCCTAGGCAGCAGTGATACTAACATACTGAACATATGAAATTTGCCAGCAGATAAAGGCCTAGAGGTCTATCAAGTCTGCTCGATTGTGCAGCTAGCACCCCTTATTCTGCAGCTGCCCTCCTTCCACTCTTCCCCTTCATTAACCCTCCCCTTGTCCTGTCCCATCCCCTTTTAAAGCAGTCCACTGTTCTACTGGATACCACTTCTGCAGGTAACACATTCCACCCAGCCACCACCCTCTCTCTTTAAAAAGTGTCTCCTCATCTCCTCCTGAACCTTCCTCCCTCCAGTCTTATATCATGGCCCTGGTGTCCCTCCCTCCTTACTCTGAACAGCCCCTCTGTACCTGTCTTGTTCATTCTTTTAATGTACTTAAAGGTTTCAATCATGTCCCCCATCCTCCTCTCCTCCAGTGAGTGCATGTTCAACTCCTCAGCCTCCTCTCATATGATAAGTCCCCCAGTCCCTTGATCATCTTTGTCACCCTGTGCTGCACCCTCTCCAGTAACTTAATGTCCCTCTTCAGATCGGGCCCCAGTACTGCAGTATTCAGATTCAGGTGCGGTCTAACTAATGACCTATACAGTGGCAGAATCACCTCATCCCTCCTTGAGGATATACCGCTTGCAATACAACCCAGCATTTTGTTGGCCTTGCAGCTGCCTTCCTACATTGTGCTGAGTTGTTCATTGACCCTGTAATGAGCACCCCCAGATCCTTCTCCTCCTCTTCTGGGCTAGCTGCACTCCCGCAGCTGGTAACTCCTCCTCCTTGAATTCTTCATCCCAAAATGCAACACCTTGCACTTTTTGGCATTAAACCCCAGTTGCCAGGTGTTTGACCAGGTTTCAAGCTTTGCCAGATCATCCTGCAACCCTGCCATCCCCCTAGGTCATCCACCACTGCTCCTACCTTGGTATCATCAGCAAACAGACTGATCTTGCTCTTGACTCAGCTCTGACTCAGAGTTAGAATCCTAAAGATCATGGGTTGCGGGGCAGAGTCCCCATGGGGGATTCAGGGCAAAGCCCCGATGAAAAAACAGACAGGGTCTTCAGTCAGATTCGTCAACCGCAAGTTGCGGATGACATAAATCCATCACTGTGATGATGGTCAACAACTAAGTTGTCGAACTGGCATCGTAGAGCCCTAATTAACCAAATGGAAAAGAAAAAGTACCTAAGTTATAAAAGGTAATGGTTGACTGCTTTTAAAAACAAGTACTGATTTTAGGCAGTATACTAGCTCTAATTTATTTAAGACATATTTTGCCAGGTAAGCAAACAGAGCTAAGGAAGCTAGTTCCACTTGCAACATGGAAATTGGGGCAGACAGTGGAGATCACAGAGAAGGTTACATTCACATTACATAATACATACAGTATTACATAATAAGGAACACAAATGCACATCATGCAGGTAGATGCATTTACATCTGAACCCCTCTGTGTGACTCACGGTAAAGATCATTCAGGTACTCAGTGCAGATAATATTGAGTCACATTAACAGTGGCAACATAAAGGAACATCATATTATTTCAAATGTATATAGAAAAGTGCTAAAGCTGAATCAAAACATGGAAAGAGGCATCATACATTACAGGAGACAATGGTACTGGAACAATAGAAGAAAAGGAGTTAGGTAAAAAATGTCACTGTAACATGCAT
Organism: Neoceratodus forsteri; assembly: GCA_016271365.2. Classification (NCBI taxonomy): domain Eukaryota; kingdom Metazoa; phylum Chordata; order Ceratodontiformes; family Ceratodontidae; genus Neoceratodus; species Neoceratodus forsteri. Next base: position 1,111,928,642 of record CM028129.1, on the reverse strand, counting down.
ATAGTCTGTATCTGTATTTATCCTTTCAATCCTCTGTAAACCCCAGCCCCAACATCAACACTACCACAACCATGGCACGCTGGTAATCCAGTAGCATCATTTCACCAGAATCATAGATGCTGCAACTTGCAAAGTTCCATTTAAGCAGAATCATAGGGGTTGCAAAGTTCCTCCTTCCACCAAATTATATATAAATATAAATGCTAGGAAAACCATGTTTTAGGGGTTCCTAGGGTTGCAAAGAAATAATAGGGGTTCCAACCGCCAGTCCAGGCTACCTTTAAATGATACCCTTGCAGAAAACCATCTTTTGTTCAGAGTGTTCTCTGGGTCAAACTTACAAAAGTCATTTTCACTTTTCAGTTGCTCTGTTGATGCAGTTTCATCATGATGGTTTGGATGTGAACCCATTCACTTGTCTCTTTCATGCCTGTGCTCCATAGAGAGCAAAAATAGAATACTATATGCTGGCCCCACTGAAGTTAAGCACATTCTTCTGAGACTCTGGAACAGACACCATTGGCAATCTGTTATGGAGAAGGATGTGGTTTCCATCCAGTGTCAACATATGTATTATTGATGTCCATACACCATCTTCTTTGTTGTGATTGTGAACAGTTAGGAAAGTAATGCTGTCTGTTTGAACAGATATGATCAGATGAAATTGCTATTTGGTGTTGTGCTATCCATTCAAATCAGTTGACAAATTTACTATCTGATCCATTTAAGAGTAGAGTATTACTCAATCCGCACCCTAAGAGCTATGTTCCTTTGAGGCTGAAAGAGTGTCAAGGTAGTTAACATCACCCCATGATAAAACAAAACATATATCAACATTCTCCCAGCTGAAGCATCATCCATTCCTGTCCTCCAAGGACTCTCTTCCTCTACTGCAACAGTCTTTGTTTTCTTTAACTCAGGATGGGGTCAGTGGAGACTACATCAATTTTCTGTAGAATTGTTGGGCAGGGAGGCAGCTGTGTTTACATTTAATGTCTGGGTCATGTGCTTTTGGAGGCTGATTTGCCCAATGTCACTGCAAAGAAAGTTGTTGTCCTGAAAAAATGCCTCTTTGCAAAACAGGACAGACTCAGTTCCTCATGTTTTATTTATACCCTCTTGCCTTACCTTTCTACAGCCAGTCACACCATGCCACTCACTGCCATGTGCCCCAGCACAGTTTGTGCCCATCACACTCCACTGCTTGCCACCCTGTAGCTGGGCCACCTACCTTAATTGGGAGCCCCAGGGAAGCAGGCTAGACAGGATCCAAGGCTCAAGAAGAGGCAACATTTGCCCTGAACATAGTCAGTGAGAGCTTTTTCCTTTTGTCCCTGTCCCTCCAGCTCCTATATATTGACTTGCATATGTCCACTCACTGATATGTGTGTGTGTGTGTGTGTGTGTGTGTGTGTGTTATGTGTATGATTTGCATTGCCTCCCTTAACATACATCATCCTGCTTTCGGTGATGAGCAATACATGGCACATTTCTGGCCTGGCCACAGAGATTGCTGCAGAAATGGAGAATGCTCCTCAACCCTGGGGACCATGTGACCAGCCTCAGACAGCCCTGAAGCCCCAGCTACAGGAGTGTAGGGACTTGAGTTCAGTGAGTGAACCCAGTAGCCTTCACTATTGGGTCATCTGGTAGCCACTACCTCAAGTTTCTGTTGGCCACTCACCTGATTTTCCCCATTTCTTATTTTAGTAAAAGGTAAAAGCGTCAGAAGAGGTTACAGGAGGGGCATGGAAACCAAGTATCTTATTAAGATTAGTGCCTGGGTTGGTGTGGGGGAAGGTAGTTTTCTCAGGCTATTGGAGTGTGCCTTGGTGATCTTGGGGGTTGTGCTTCTTTGCTTTTTAGGAGGGTAACTTTGGAATCAGTTTTGGGAAAGGGGCCAGAGAACTTTGCTACATAAAGAACAGAGTTGACTGGATTCTTTGGTCACCAAACAGGTTATCTACTCATATGTGTAATATTAATCAGGGTGCAGATCCCTAATGTGTTGTGTATGTGTTTAGTGTATACTGTATGTGTATATGCCACGTGTGTGTGTGTGTGTGTGTGTGTGTGTGTGTGTGTGTGTGTGTGTGAGTGTGTGTGTGTTATATATGCAGATAAATGTCAAAGGCATAAGAATCAGTGCAAAACTATTTTCTTGCACAGGGTCACCCAAATGTCAGGTAGCTGCACTTGTGTAAGCTGATGGCCCTTTCCAACACCAATCATGAAAGTGCAGATCTTCAGGGTGTGGGTGAGGTTCAAGAGACCAGTTGAGCTGGAGAGGGCAGGGCATTCCTCTGAAATTCATTCTGTTTTTCAGATGCTTCTGCCAATTCACTGCAACTGATCCACCCTCGAAGAATGAGGTCCATAAATCACTTGCCCTCAGCACCCGCCAATTTCACGGGAGATAAATGAGTCACCTGTTACACAATAGGATCATGTAGCTGCCATGCGATGCTGAAAATGAACAGCTTGTGCACAGAGGTCACTTTAAAGATGAGGTTTGGGAGGGCAGGGGTTATATTTCACTTAAAAACATATTGTGTAGTGTTACTGGTACTTAAAGGTACAGTATCATTGGTCTGCATACTTATTCTGTGGGGCATGAGAACTGTGAGAACAGTAGCATTATATCAAGCTCCTTCTGGCTGGACAGCAAAAGACGGTAAAGCCATCTTCCTTTACAGTTTTCAGCAAATGCAGTTTAGCCCTTCTTTCTCTGTTAGGAAGCAACAAATTGTCAAGTTTGAAGTGGCAGCTGAAGTGGCAGCTGTGCTGAAGAACAACCTGTAATACACATTGATATACAGTACCTAGAGCAGTGTTTCTCTTGTTTTATATTCACTTTATACTGTTTTTTATGACAAATTCCTTATACAGTATCAAAAGCAATAACAACAAGCATTTATCAGTGCTGAATGTTTGCTTGCAGTGTGACTAGACTTTAAAGATCCCCTGATGTTGTTGGGACGACTCTGAAAATATGCTATCTAGACAAACTTTAGCTTATATTTCACCCTTTCTTTGTAATTGTCACCTCTATTTGTTTATTAATAACTACATTTGCATGGAAACAGACCCTCTGATCTATATGCGTGCGTGTCTACTTCTGCAGTCACAGTTCTGTTTATGATGTCCCAGTCAGTTACTGTGGAGATAATTGTGATGTCATAAACAGGGCATTGTGATGTCACATGTAGACAAGCAGCTACAGCTAATAATGTCAAGGGACAGTAATCTTGTTTTTATGTCACTTCCATCAATAATAAAGGAAAAGAAAGAACTGCAAAATTATATTTCTGCTTGAGTGGTACAGAGGCAAAAGCATGGAACTGTGAACAGTGGGTTGCAAGTTCAATCCCTAAGAGCCTCAAACAATATTGTCTAAAGAAATCTGAGCTACAGTAAACTTTTAGCTGGGTTGGTAGTGTGGAGGGCTGAGGTGCTAGACACCTCACCTCCGCCTCACTAGTTACCTTGTTTGGGAATGGACCAAGGTTGCTCAGGGTAGAGTAGGGAAGAGAAGGATTAAGCATCCATTGATGGCTGTCCTCCTTCAAGGTGGGGGACAGTATGTACTGCAGTTTGGCTGCCACCTGGTGGAGGATAGGTGGCACAGCAGTGGTCACCAGAATTGAAAGCCAGAGGCAGGCACTGAAAGTGTACACCATCTTTACAGCACTTCCAGCTCTGACTCAAGGGAGTAATGAGCGAAAAGAACCCTGTCTGTAAGCTGATGTGGCGGCCCTGAAGGCACTGCATCACCACCATCCATGGCACCTACTCACACAGTGAGGTAAGAAGTAGATGGAGTAAGTCCTGGAGGTGAGGTGAAGGAGCTGAGGTTCAACAGCTGAAGGGGCCAATGGAAGGGACATGAGGATGATGTCGATATTACAGAAAAAGGATTGCAAGAATATATGAACTATTAACTGAATTGTGTCTAACTCTCACATTTTCAAAGTTATCAAACTGGTATCAGGGACTTATTAAAGTGAACATAAACTACATGTAATTTAAATCAACTATTGCTGGTGTTTTCTGTTCCATATTGACATGCTGTTAAAATATTTAAAGCTATTATATTTGCCTGATTCTGCTTGCAGTTTTTCCCTACTCTGTTTAGGGCTTTCAGGTAGGTGCTTCCTGTCTGTAACTGGGAAACAGACACACACACACGCACACTGAGGCTTGATGTTTATCTTCACAGCCAGATGCTGGCTGCTAGCTGGCAAATGGGCAGAAAACTAATGTGCTTGGCGGGGCTTTAATCTTTGAACTACAAAAGTTTATGCCCAAGAGCCAGCTGAACACTGTCATTGTCTGCATTCTCAGCATTGGCTTTGAGAGGCAAGCCTCCTGCATTTCTACATTCATTGGCTTGTACAGTACATACCTACACAGCCTCCTACACTACAGTACCAATAAGTTTGCTTTGTGCAAACATAATAATGCAAATAAAGTCGTTGAAACAGCTTAAATATCTAAATCATGGATGCTGAGCACATGAATACATGAAAACAAACATGCATATGTATAGATCAAGATTTGACTAAAATCCATTAATTTAAAAAGACAGCAGCCATTTGCAATCCCCAAATATTTTGATTAGGCTATTTTAGTTCTTTCATGAATTATCGTGAAGGTAAAAGGAAGGTCCTAAAATATAACCTTTGCATGCGTCTGTATTATCAGAGCACAGTTTATTCTCTGGCTGGTTTCTTTTAGGAAGCATGCATAAGTGAGGCTGCAGAAAATGGTCCATAAGCCGGAAGTTGTCCAGCCCGTAGACCAGCTGATATGAACAATTGTCTCACAGCCCACCATTAATGTGGTATCCCAAATCCCTTGCCCTATTGCAGGAGTACTTCATTGCCTCAATGCCGAAGAATAACATTTTGCCAAAATGCATGCAGTATGAAACCATTAATGTTTATTATAAAAGGGTCTGAGAAACATAGCTTTCTGATTGGTTGAAACATTCTATTAGCCCTATGTGAATCTTTGATTAACATACATGTACAACCTAATCATATGCTGAACAAGGTTTAACACTATTTAAAAATATTTTTATTATAATAGCAATAAGAGCACTCCCAGGGCTATGTTAGTGATCAGTTAATCACCCCTAGGGACATGCAGCACTTGGTTATGCCTGTGCCACATTACACCCCTAGAAGGTGATTAACAGACCATCAGCATAACCCTGGTCATGTCTTATTGCTTACTTTGCTTGTAAGGCAGCTTAGTTCTGAATCAGTTCCAGAAATAATAAATTTAATTGAACATGGAATGCTACAATTTGAAATGGATTGTCATGAATACCAAAAGTCTTTCCAGAATCGCTCAAGAATTTTTGCAATGATAGAGGATTTGGAGCACTGTTCAGTATCACAACTCCAGCATATCAGATTTGTTGATAAGCCAAAATCTTATAACATAACAGATGAATAATGCCACCTATGAGTTTTGTTTGTATTGAACTAGTCTTCCTTTACTTTCTCTACAAGCCTTAAGTGTCTGGGACCAACCTGTAAGACACTCTTCGGAGAGATATCAATTGACAACTCTTTTTCCCAACTTGATCTTAGTTTAAGCAATTATTCTCAAACAAGTCCACCATCACGGCTGCATGAAGACCCACTCCATGGCTATGTACAGTACACCATGGTGTACAATTTAATGTTGAGGGCCACAAGAAAGGCTCTCTACTACTAACATTATTTCATGTCCCACAGTACCTCTCTGGAGGGTCAGCTTATCCTTGCTCTAATCCAATTCTTGGGAGTTCAAACCAAAAGTACAGGCTACTGAGATCATCTTTGCCATACTTCCAGAGACTCTGTCATTAAATACTTGGTCAAGGGAGCAAGAAGATACCATATTATGAACTCTGAAGGGTATTATATGAGTATCTGATGAAGAAAAGTATGGCACTTGTACAATTGTTACAAGTGCTGGAGAGGGGGAGACAACCAGTGCCATGGTATACAGCAGTTGAATTTATAGAGCCAGATTGGACAGCATACATAGCAATGTTGTGCATATTATTATTTTGTGGCTGCACACCTGTGCACTGTGACCTCATGCAGCCACCAATACTATTTTTGCAGCCAGTGCATGGAGTTGTTTTGAGTTCTATGTACAAATGTAATGGAACTAACAATTTGTTGCTTTTAAGAACAAGAGTCTGGATTTCAAAGGGCCCTTAGAGTGATGCATGATGCACAGGTAGGGCATCACTTGTGTCTAGCACCTGCAAAACATATGGAAGACAGCATTAGTGTTGGCTGTACAGCAGACCTCTACATGCAGGTCTGCTATGCAGGTCTCAGTACAGTGAAACCCTGCCTCATCTCTCTGGGTTGATCTATACATGCCAGAGGGACACATATAGAGGTGCACTGTAGTGTCACATTTTACTAAAATATAACTTTTACTTAAGTGTAACCTATAATAATAACTAACCATTTGTCTTGTGATAACCTTATAGTTTCACAACACTTTATATTCACAACATACAACATCAAATGTCCTATAATAAACCTTTATCAGGATGGTGTGCCCTTATTAGGATGGTAGACACCTATTAAGGAAGGTGTGCACACAAAGAAACTTTGTAAGTGTAGTCAACACTTATGAGATTGTGTAAGAAATGCAGTAAACACCTTTTGATGTTGTGTAAGAAATGCAGTCATACCTATGGTTTGACATAAATTTACCACACCCTAAGATTAATATGTTATTTTGTCATATGATTGGCTTATAATGGGGTGTTGGTATTATTTAAGATAAGAAATCTTTATATAAGCACTGTATGTAAATTGAATGAGCTAGCACCAAACAAGAAGAAAGAATATACATGTATCTGAATTGATGAACTCACAAGAAAATAAAGAAGGGAAACATTATCTCTGAGTGGCTTGACTTATTTGAAGATAGAAAACACAACACAAGCCTTACAATTGGTGCTGTGACTCAGATATCTGAAGAAAGTCTATATGGTTGCTGACTTACATCAAACGAACCGAGAAAGAAGCCACTCATGAGGAACGCCTTACTGAACCTGATCTGATCAATAAAGTATGGAAGGAAGTCAAAAGAGGGACTTGAGGAAATAGACTGGTGTGAAGTCCGACGTGATTTGCCAGCTAGATAACCGACGTAAGTATGGACACCATATTACGTAAATGTTTAGAGATACACCTTAAAGAAGGTCTGTATCACTCTCCTGAAGAACAGGAAGATGCATACTTATGTTTATCTACTCAATGCCTAGAAAGAAATGAGAAAGTAAAGGCAGATAAAAGCAAATTAGCCAATATTTGTCAGATGTATGTACAGTATAGTATCAGTGTGAGATAACAATTAGAACCTGTTTATTAAAAAACAGTTACTTGACAGTGAAGAAAAGCATTTTCTAGGTGTAGCTAAGTATGTTACTGAAGCTAAAGATGGTGAATATAAGTTAAATATCTCTCAGGGAGAGGTATGTTGGCTAAAGATTAAGAACAACCAATTGGGAGAAAACATTAAATTTATTAACAAACAAAGTCAAGCCCAGATTAATGAACTATCTCAGCAGTTACAACAAGCCATAGAAAGATTAAATAATGCTAATCAAGAGCATGCTCAGGATCTGGCATATAAAGAACATGCTTTGTACACTATGCAAACAGAAGCACAGTTGCAATGCCAGATCTCTTTAGAGTTATGTCAACAAGTGCAAAAGTACAAAATAACACCCATCCATAGAACTGATGGATATGCACCCCTCATCCGGGTGTGCTATAACAGACTGTTCGGCATCTAGTACTTCAGAAAGTGATGAAGAGCCCCTAGAAGTCAAAAAGCAAAATGGCTCATTTTTTACAAAACTAAAGGAGAAGGAAAGAACGTGCAGCAAGCTGGAGGAAAGCGGTTAAAGAAATTGACATGGAAAAGAAAGAGGAGTTAGAAAAACAGATGAGCTGTTACATGCTCAAATAAAAGAAATAGAAAAGAGATTATAGAAGATGACAGATTAACCCCTGCAGACACAAAATACCTTAATGATCAAAATAAATTAAAATGTGAGCAATTAGAATACAACAAAGGGTTGTATGAGCAAGACGAAGAAGCCAGGGCTCAAACAAAGAAGTCTGAGGAAGCCATGGAAGAGGTAGCGGTACATGTAGAATTATCTCAATGAGATCTTTCCATACAAGAATCCATGTAGTTAGTAGATCAGTTGGGAAAATGGGAACAAGGTCAGAATCCAGTCCCATACTGTTCTAAATTAAAGGCATTAGTGGCTAATTTTAATTTGACTAACAAAGATGCCTGTAAAATAGTCATTTGTCACTTCCTGAAGTGTTACTGCAGAGTTTACATGCAAAATGACAGGTAATTAAACTCACGAGATTGATGCCAACTCAGCTACTGTTGATGAGATCCAACCCCACTGCAGTCAATGCACAGCATATCTCATATGGACTGGAGTAAGATCTATGAGATCACTCTACAGCCTGGGAGTCCCCAGTTATGTTCATTAATTGTCTATATGCTGCTTAAGCAACATATGGAGGTGTAGCAGACCCAAGTAAAGATACAGAACCCTTCCTGAGTTTGATTGATCGGCAGACTACTACTGTACCCTCGTCCATATGTATGTTATGTAAAGAGAAATCGGGCTGCAGGAAAGGAGGAATTGCTTGCCGATTGGTGGCGTGCAACAAGATGATAGTCCTGAAAAAGGAAAGACAAATGAAGGGTAGCCTCTATTGTCAAAACAGAAGGCAAGGGTAGGCTAAATTGCAACAATTGCAATAAAGAAGGCCACTTTAAATGCGATTGTTGGGCTAAAGGTGGAGATATGGAAGGAAAACAGAAGCAAGTCTTAGAGAGGAGGTGAGCTCAAAATCCAGGTAATAATGCTAAACCTGGTGGTAAGACAGACTTACAAAATGTATTGAAGTGCTTAGTAATTTGATTAATACCAAGACAGTTGCAATGGTTCGAAAGGAACCTACTGCCCTAGTGATAGTGAGGAAGACAAGGATGAGGGAAGAGCTCGCCAAAAATGAGAAGAAAAAGAAATGACAGGATGAAGCCCCACCTTCCAAATCCTTGGTCAATTACAAGAGGATCACGAAGGGTGCCCAACAATATCAGCAATGGTGAGGGCTGCCAGACTGTGATATTAGTTGATACTGGTGCTACTGTTAGTATAACAGATAGTGATATGCCTTTAACAACTCACGGAAAAGCGACAAATTAATTTGCAAGGTTTCTCAGGGTGTGCTAACAATATATTTGACCAAACCAGTTTTGGTTCAGATAGGTGAACAACAATTGAAATGTATGTTTTGGAAATGTAATACACATGAAGGTACCATCATGGGTATGGACATTCTAGCACAACATAGTTTAGTAGTGGATTTTAGTAACATGATTTTATGGCAAGGAAGCACTACTAACCCAAGACCAAATGTGGATGACTACATAGCGTGTACACAATAAAGTCATTAAAGATTTATCACATGAGTGATTTATGGAAACAAGTGCCACAATGGATAAAATATGTTGTAAAAGGCATGAATCAATTTGGGCTAAAAATGCTACAGAATGTAGACAAGTGTCTAATATGGAGGTCCAAATTAAGGGACCAGACCCACATACAAAAGCAATATGTGTTTCCAAAGGAAGCATATGAAGAGGTAGGAATGATTTTGAAACAGTTACAATCACAAAGGTAATTCACCCTATATGTTCAACTGTTAATTCCCTCTTGGCCGGTTTGCAAATCGAATGGTACTTGAGGTTGACTATAGACTATAGGGTCTTGAATAAAGTAATGCCTCTAGTCTCCCCAGTGGTATCTAGACTACCGGACTTAATATCTTGGCTGTCTCCCACTGCAACTATCTATACTGTACTAGATGTGTCAAATGGATTTTGGTCCATCCCTGTACATCCAGATAGTCAGTATAAGTTTGCTTTTACCTTTCAGGATAAGCACACACATTCCAATGTTTGCCACAGGCTTTCACTCATCACCCACTTCATTTCATCAATGTTTTGCAGAAATATTATAGGGTTTTCAGTTCCTGAAGCAATAATACAATATGTTGATGATATTTTATTGCAGACTGATACATACCAAGAGCATGTTAGTTTATTGTAAGAGTTGCTAACCGGTTTAGGTAAAGGAGGGTTAAAATGAACCTAGCAAAGCACAAATTGGACAGTCACAAGTTACCTTTTTGGGTATATGTATTAACAAAGAAGGAAGAACTGTAGACCCTGATAAAAATCAGGATAATACAACAATTGCTGAGACCCAAGATGAAAACTGCATTACGACTGTTCTTGGGCATGTTCAGATTCTGCAGAGATTTTATTGAAACCTTCTCTAGTATGGCAAAACCTCTGTATAATCTACTGAAGGAAGGAAAGGAGACTGATATCCTCAGATAGGAACCAGAACATCAGATAGCTTTTCTGGCTCTAAGCAAGCACTAATGACAGCTCCGGCTCTCATTAGTCCTTCTGAATCTTTGATTTTGTAATACAGGTACATGCGACAGAGCAGGTAATCAATGCAGTACTGCTACAAAGAGAAGAGGGACTTTATGTCCTGTGGGATATTTTCTCATGTATTAACACCTGTGGAAGAAACATATGAAGAATGTGTAAAACATTTGTTGACTCTATATTGGGCTATACAAGCTATAGAACATATTGTGAGGTTTAATAGTATTATCCTGCAAATTCCTCACACTCCAGTGACATTTCTTGCATAAGGGATGTGAGAGGTGTCTTCACAGTGACTGGTTAAATGGGCTTTAGCTCTACAAGGGAAAATATCACTGTAGAAAAATGTACCTCACCTATTTTAGTTGAATTGATGGCATGGGAGGAGAGCACATGATTGTGGAACTGTAATGGGAATTGATTTTAAACACATATTTGCTACAGAACTAAATACTGAAGCAAGAGATGTTTATGTAGATGGCTCTCATTTTGGGAGGATAGACATTTCCATACAGGATATGCCATATGGACACTGAGTACTAATCAAAAATATTAGTACAATGCCCATCATCATTTTCTGCCCCTAGAGCGGAATTAGAGGCAGTCCACAGAGCTATTATGGCTTACCCTCAGGAGGCTATTAATATCTTCTCAGAATGTGCCTTTGTAATTAACTGCTTATTGGACTTTTGCCAATTTGGACTAAACAAGGAATGTGGACAGCAATTTGAGAACCTGTCACATTTGCTTCCATATTACAACACATATGGGATATAGGAGCTCAGATACCTTTGAGAATAGCAATCTGTAAAGTAAGAGCTCACCAAAAGAATGCAAAGGATACCCATGAGTTAAACAATAACTTAGTGGACAATCTGGATCAAGTTGCAGCCAAACAAACAAACTTATGGGTAGTCCTCTACGGTGACTTTACACAATTGTGGAGATAGATGAATTTGACAAACACCATATTAAATTGATAGCTGCCATCTCACAAGTCCCAAGTCTGGGGTGTATCCAAGATACAGATGCTTGGATAGTGGGTTGTCAGAACCAATGGAAAGACACTGGACAGTGTGCAACCAAACATGTTACCATATGGGAAGATATGGTAGTATGGGAAGGCAACCTGGGTTTAGGAAGTGGATTCCACTCACTTCATTTAGAAAAGATATTATCATGGATAATCATCGAATTGGAGGTCATTTTGGACACCAGAAAACATGTAAAATGTTGGCACAAAATATTGGTTGCCAAAAATGGGAAAAGATGTCAAACAGTGCCTGGAGGCTTGTCTCATCTGTGCACAGATGAATCCTCCAGTGCCTGGAAAGAGGGTTCCATTAGGGCATATACTCTTAGTGGACGGTCCTTGGTCCAGCTTACAAACTGATTATGTGGGGCCCTTGCCTACTGCAAAAGGGGTTTGGATATTTATTAGTCATTATTGACATATTTTCCAAATGGATAGAAGCATTGCCCATACAAATGATAGTGCTACAGCTACTGCAAAAGCATTGTGGGAACAAGGTTTCTCATGTTGGGGTTTTCCCAGAATACTTGAAAGTGATAGAGGGACTCACTTTACAGCAAAAATAATGACAGCATTGTATGATATTTTGGGTATCACTCAAGGTTTGCATTTACCCTATCATCCATAATCATCCGGGATGGTGGAAAGGTTAAATTGCACTCTGAAAATGCACTGAAAAAGGCAGTGCTGGATACTGGTAAAGGGTGGGTGATGCACCTACCAGGAATCCTAATGGGTATTAGAGGTACAGAAAACAAGAGTACTGGCTATAGCCCATATCAATTGATGACTGGACGGGATATGCAGCTGCATTATCCATCGGATCCAGATTTGTCTACACCTGTGTTAGACCACATCAAAACTGATGTGTTTTACAACAATACAGAAACAGTTAGCTCTGTATTTACCCCATGCTGCCAAAAATATGGCACAGACTCATTGGAAAAACAAACAGCGACATGATGAAAAAGTGATACCGCCCATTGAACAGTGTCATCTCATCATGGTGAAACATTTTGGTCAAAAGAGACCATGGGATGCTAATTGGATGGGGCCCTATACAGTCATTGATGTTTTGGGGCCATGGGTCATTCAGGTCTGTTGAACATGACACAGGTCTACAGAGACAAAATGGGTCCATGTGGACCAATGTAAATTGTATCAGCCTTTAAATGATAACAACTCATACTGCTCTGTTTCTCCCAATAGGTAAAGTACAATGATGTTCCCTGTACTTATACTGTGTGGTACTTATTGATCCTGGCAACTTCTGACAGACACAAAGGATGCCAGGACATATATGGAACAATTTATACAACCAAAACTATAGCAATCGCAATATGTGGGGTCTCCCAGTAATGCTGGGAGAACAACATGAACACACCGGATATCTTCTTGTCAAATGGTACTTTATTTGTTATGGACAATGTCAAGATGTGACATGGGGATGCTTGCCAGAAGCCTGGCCTGGCACGCGATGTGTGTAGTGAACACAACAGCCCAGAAAGGGATCTATATCCACCCTCGTTGGGGATACTACAAATCTGACGAAGAACAAGATTTATTTGAATAAAATTAAAGGACATGTTACATTATCCACCTAATATTGTGTTGTTAAATGCATCTTATACTGCTGCAAGATGTAATATGTGGCATTTTATATAATACATCTATTGTAGTGAACTATACAGTAGGGTTAAAGCAATTTTTACAGTATTACCATTAACAAATAGATATTCATTGTTAACAAAATTTGCTTGTTTTTCAAAAACACGATGGCCGGAATGGCCTGTAATGTTAACTTAACAGCATGGCATAATTTCGTGCACGGAATATAATGTACCAAAAACAAGGTATATCAGAGCAAAAATTCTTGCCCCGTCAGATGGCATTATCTTGACACAAAATGTATATCCTCTATATTATCCATGCAAATTGAGTATTATAATGTTTTGCTACATTTAACTTTTTCCACGATTACCGCTTCAATGTAGGGATCGGGCTTAGGTATTATTGTGGCAACAGTATTGTAATAATACTTTGAATTAATGCCATGATAGACACAGAACACGGTCATTTCAAATTCCTGCAGAAGCATCACCCAGGCTTATCTCATTGTAAAAGAGATGTATGGGCTGGTTAGGCTCAGGATTGGGAATTGCTAATGGTATTGATTCTATGGTTTTAAAGGGTCATATTCGCTCTTTGGAAACAACTTTGAAAAATCTGGCTACTGGACCAATATGGCTACTGTGAGATTAGCAGCTGATAATCAAGAAATTGATTGGTTTGCATTTATATAGAAACCTTACAGAATTTTAAAATTATTGCTCATATAGCAGCCCGTTTTCATAACTCACTTTCTAATATGTCTAAAAGCTTTGTAGAACTGGCTTGCTCTCAATTAGCTGCTGAAGCACATACTTATTTAGTCAATGAATTAAATAGAATTGAAACAAATAGGTTAACTTTAGGAATAGTGAGACCAACGTGACTAGATTATTGTATCATCCGCTGTATTTTACCACCCTTAGCTATGATAAAAGTATGGAACTCATCAAATCAATATGCACAAGTGCTGCGACATGTGATTCCCAGTCTAGTGATAATACCTGTATGTTTTGAACCATGGAAAATATCATGGCAAATCAGTATTTTGGGAGTAGTAAGACATGACCAGATCATGAGACTCAAATACCAGTTGACACTATTATCACAGTACACAATGAATATGTTGTCTTACCTAAGCAACAGTGTGTACAAGAACACGAAACCTTAATATGTGGGAAGAGACATCAACCCCCCATGGTTTCCTGAACAATGTAAATTTACCCTAACATCTGCAAATGAATACCGCTAAGCTATGAGATGGAATCAATCATGGTGTGTAATCGCAGGTCAACCTTGGAATATATGGGGTATAGTGACAAGACCTGGTGGGTTGCAAACTGGACCTCCGGGAACATCCTGCCTATAGCTGAACAAATGTTACCCATATGGATGGTTCCAGTATGGCCTTGGATTTACTCACTGATTTGGCAACTCTACCTCATTTCGAATTATCCAAAATGGATAAAATGACACTTGGTGCCTTGTTGTATCATTAACAAACAGAAGGACTTATTTTCTCTACAGAAGGCCTTTGCTAAAGAGGTAAAAACAGTCATCATATATCCCTGTTATATCCTGGTGGGATTGGAGTTCAGCTGTTTGGGTACTAGTACAACCCTAGTAGTGGTAGTATGCGGTATTGCAGTAATCTGTGTTCTTTTATTATACAAGTATTATTGTATAGTAAAATGAAACACATGATTCGAGAAAACAAATGTTACAATGGCAACACTGTATTGTGTGATCTCCAATTATAGAGTGTCACAGGGGGAATTGTAGTGTAACATTTTACTAAAATATTACTTTTAGTTAAGTGTAACCTATAATAATATCTAACCATTTGTCTTGTGATAACCTTATAGTTTCACAACACTTTATATTTCACAACCACAACATCAAATGTCCTATAATAAACCTTTATCAGGATGGTGTGCCCTTATTAGGATGGTAGACACCTGTTAAGGAAGGTGTGCACACAAAGAACCTTTATAAGTGTAGACAACACTTATGAGATTTGTAAGAACTGTAGCAGACTCCTTTTGATGTTGTGTAAGAAATGCAGTCATACCTATGGTTTGACATAAATTCACCATACCCTAAGTTTAATGTTACTTTGTTATATGATTGGCTTATAATGGGGTGTTGGTATTATTTAAGATAAGAAATCATTATATAAGCACTGTATGTAAATTGAATGAGCTAGCACCAAACAAAAAGAAAGAATATACATGTATCTGAATTGATGAACTGCAAGAAAATAAAGAAGGAAACATTTACTCTGAGTGGCTTGACTTATTTAAAGATAGAAAACACAATGCAAACCTTACTTGCACACACAGAGGGCCTATGGCCATCTCATGGTGCCACCCTGGGATGACCGTCAGGGGAGAAAGGACTGTGGAACCTGTGTATGGTAGCATGGAACATATGTAATTGATGCACAGGGTACACAGTGTCTGTTATACCATGACACTGCAATGGCAATGCAGATGCCTAGCAATAGCCCATGTGATGCCTCAGTAGGGACCCACAGCAGGCTGGGATAAGGAGCCATGTTCAGGAAGGGTGGGTGGGGTGAGAGATGCTGAAGGGTGGACAACAGTGTCTATCAACTTTAGGGTAGGGGTGGTGTGGGAGTGGGCTGGAGGCAATGTATACAGGAGGCTCAACCATATGCTGCAGGGGACATTGACTGGGAATGTTGCACATACAGTACATGGGCACTTGATGGGCACAGCCATACATATCCTAGATCCCCAGAAGACTGCCTATAGCACCCTACTGTAAAGCAGTACCTATGGACCATAGCAAGTACTGCCCTCCATCCCTCCTTGACACTACCACCCTGGGTCAGAATCACAGTTACAATAGTTCTCATATAGTAATCACTGGTTCCAGGAGTAAGATGTGTCTTTGATCACAGAGTGTATCTTCACTGTGGGATTGGTGCAGGTGAGGAGGGTGTGTGTGGTGGTACGTACACGGTGGGAGGTCAGTTGGGAGTGCAGGTGGAATCAATAGTGGATGTTTCTTTTGCAGGTAAAAATTTAAAGACATCATTGGACCATTTTCTTATTTTCAGCATTATATGAATGTCTGGGAGAGGCCACTGGACACCAGTGAGAAGGGACATTTTCAATACATTTTAAGATATGGTTTGGATATATGGGGGGATGAGTAAACAAAATTAACTAAAATAATAAAAGCAATATATAACAGTGGAGCCTGGTTGGGGTGGTCACTAGACACCAGAGACCCGATTCTCAAAAGGTTACTCCTGGTGTAACTCGACTTGTGCCCCCAAAATGGTGTAGATAGCAAGGTATGCCAGCAGTTGCGACATGTGGTATACTGCAAAGCAGCCTGCAACATGCTGCAGGCTGCTTGCACCTAAAGTGGACATACTCCGAAACCCCTGCAACATGGCATTGGGGGTTTACATCAGCAGTTATGAACTTATGACCTATTCTGGAAGGACAGCAACCAAGTCCAACAGTATACTATTCACAAACAACCCTAGAGGACATTTGCCAATGTACAGTTACACCAGCTTAGCTGGTGTAAGTGACTTTACACCCTTTGGGGTTGTGCAAATGTGCCCTATCCATTCCCTGGTCACATGTAGCCCTCACCCCAACCCCCAGTCTGTAAAGCACAGCAGGACTTGACAATGTCCCTGACCCTCCCCACATGTTGCTGAAGCTGCTCAGGGCTTGTACATGCCCCCAAACCTCCGCTATTGTAATACAGCCCCTCAGGGCTTTGACATGCCCCCTGACCCTGATATATTCATATACACCCCTCAGGACATTGTTATGCCCCCGACCCCCGCTGATATGCTAATACAGCCCTCAGGAGCCCTGTCATGTCCTCCGCTCCCATGATATGATAACAAAGCCAACTGTCCATGAGGTGTAGACATCACCCACCCCTGACTGATTCCCAATATGTAGTGAAATAAAGCACTAGTCCCCCGTACCCTTGTGGTCTGGTGGCCCCACCCCCACCCAGCAGTGCCTGACCTCCTTGATCTCACCCCCCCAGCCTGTCAGGCCCAGCAACTGGCACAGCCCTCCTCTCACCACCACAACCAGTCACCAACTGAATGTGAATGAGCGGTACCACTGTACTGTATATACGCTCCGTGAATGAGCTTCATTCACTCAGCATGTATGTACAATACAGTACACACTATTCACGCTCAGACAGCAGCTGGCCATGGTGGTGAGAGGTTGCTGTGCCAGTCACCAGCCTGATGAGTTGGGAGTGTGGGGACAGGGATGTCAGGCACTGCTGGGTGGGGGCTACTAAACCACCAAGGTAATGGGGACTTGTGCTTTCACTACATATCGGGGATCAGTCATAGGTGGATGATGTCTCACACATTGTGGGATTTAGGGCTTGGCTATGATATTGAGGGGATTGGGGCATGACAGGGCCTGAGGGGCTGTATTAAAATTTTGGGGGATGGTGGTACGTCAAAGCCCAGAAGGGCTATATTGCAATATCAGGGAGTTGGGGCAGGACAGAGCACAGCAGGGCTGTACTGGACTGGGATCGGGGCATGGGGGTTCGCCCTTCACAACCAGGGTTGCAGTTTGTGGCAAACCCTCCAGGTACTCCCTTTTTGGCATACCTGTGGGATTATTGCAAGTCACAGGACTTAGCAGCCAGGACTCTGCCCTTACAGAATCTGGCTCAGGATCATTGGTGCAATTGCACCCCTCGCATGTCCAACTTGCAACATGCATAGGGGTGCTTCTAGAATAGGCCCCAGGGCTATTAAATATAAAGTAATAGGGCTGGGGCCATGATTGAGGCTGAGGGTATCACTAGACACCAAAAGAAAAAAAAATCAAGGGACCATTTTCTTATTTAAAGGTTAGTAGTGAAATGGAAGAGTGGGGTGCCACTGGCCACCAGCGTGAAAATAAATACATCTGATATGGGGATTGGAGGATGGGGTGCCACTAGACACCAAGGATACAGATTTTGCCACAATTCTGAATGGGGAATATTGGAGGGTGGGGAATACCACTGGATACAAATAAATATAAAACAAAATATACAGAACTGGGAGGTGGGGGTGACATTAGACATCAAGGCCATTAAGTATAAATTAACGGGACCAGGGCACAGCTGGAAGGTGTAGGGTACCTCTGAATATCAATGAAAAATGTATATAAAATATATAGTGAAACTGAAGAGTGTGTGTGTGTGTGTGTATGTATGTGATGGGTGGGGTGGGGTACCACTAGACACCAGGGCTATTAACATTAATGGGGACTGGGCACAAATGTATGGTTGGGGAGTACACTGAATACTAGGGAACCGACAAATCTCAGTTAGAAAAAATAAAATCAGGCAAAATTATTTATTCAAAAGGACCCTGCACTCCACTGCAAAATGCATGGGAGTGCAGAATCTAAAGACCCTCGTTCCCACAGCAAAAATACGGATAGAATTATACCATTTTAAAAAGTAAGAAAATAAATTGCAAAAAATTCATTAATGCACCAGGTCACATCAAAGCTACAAAAGTTAGGAAATGTGGTGTTAGGATTTACAACCTAATACCCACCCCTCCAGGCAGCACATCAGGTGTGGGATGTGCCTTAGGGTACTCAAGCCTAATGCTCACCCCATTTTCCTACACTGCATACATCTGAACTTATTTACAGATAGAAAGGCGTGAGCATTAAGCTTGAGTACCCCAAGGCACACCCCACATTTGATGTGCCGCCAGAACGTGAGAATGTTAGGGTTGTAAACCCTAATGCCACATTTCCCAACTTTTGTCACTTTGACCCTAACTGGTGCATTAATTAAGTTTTTGCATATATGTATCTAAATCTATCTATCTATCTATCTATCTATCTATCTATCTATCTATCTATCTATCTATATATATTCATTGCAAAAACTCCGTTAATGCATCAGTTAGGGTTGATGGCTGGCGACAACATATGGAAATATGATGTTAAGGTTACACGTACCACACCCCTCCACTCACCAACAGATATAAAATTAATGCCATGGGGTTGTCAAGCCCAACTCTCACCCCATTCCATGTGTAAACAAGCTGACATGCTACAGCATAGGAGAATGGGTTGAGAGTTTGGCCTGACAACCCCATGGCACATCCCGATGTCTGTTGGTGAGTGGAGGTTGGGGTGGAGTGGTAGGGTATAACCCTTAACATCACATTTCCATACTTTTGTCTCTGTGCTGTCAACCCTAACTTATGCATTTGCTGATTTTTGCAATGAATTTTGATTCTCTTTGATAAAGTGTAATGTAACGGTTAACCAGTACGTGTTAGTGAGCATGGGCCCTCCAGGCCCGCTCCCCACACGTGCCCATTTTCATGATGGCATGCATATGAGGGGCGTGGGCCTTCTGGGCCCTGTGTCCCACTTATACATAAGTATGGAGCCACAGCACCATAGTACTCCAAAGGAACCCTTGTAACACATTTTGGCAATATCTCCGTCACCGTAGCAAGTAGGAAAGAAATTCCACTGCAGGTGTAATCTATGACTTCAAAACTTCCTTGTTAACTTAGTGCACAAAAGATGGACTAAGCTGCTGGTAGCGAAAAATCCTATCTCGAATCATTTTCAAGATATGGGTGCCGAAAGTCACCGTGGTCACCACAGTGTTAGCCTATGGAAATTTCTCAACTTTGGAGCACTGTAACTATGGGCCCATTAAATGTTTTGGGACCAAGCCACCAAAAAGACACATCTGTGAGATCAGGGCCTGCCACCCTGCAAATTGCATGCCAAAAGCCTCAACCATTGTGCTGCAGTGGGATGGCAAAGAGTTGCTATTTTTGGGCAAAAGTACTTGTAAATTGCGAAGTTTATAAAAATAGGAAAGATACTTTTGTGATTTGTGAAAGTGTTGTGGCCATTTCTGTTGCATTCTGTGACACTACTGGGGTTCTCATTTAAAAAGGCATTTATGGGGTGTTTCCCCAAAAAGATAGGGCTGTAATCCTCAGGACCTGACTAGGTAAAACACAACAGTCAGTGATTACCTAGGGGTCCCAAATTTAAATGCTAGACATTTTCTCTCTCACTAGCTGAAAACAAGATGGCCACCACATGAAAGTAAAAGGACCATTTGTGACAGTAAAATGTAGTGGCAGCAGCTTTTGAGAGACACATGTATTTTTTCCCATTGACTATAATGGAAAAGTTGTTTTTGAATAACTTTGAAAGGTTTAATATTTTTTCACCAAATCTTTGAAAGGCACATCAGTGACCCAGATTGCATCTTCCTTGGAGATTTCAGACCAAACAGGCAAATTGTGCAGGGTGTAGCCAGGAAGAGGAATGTGCAAAAACCGCTTTTGCTTTTTGGCCACCGCAGTTCCACAACTGCTTATCTGACCATGACACAACTTGCCAGATCCAGAGATCTATGGTACCAGACTGCACATGCTAAATGTCGGGCAAATCCACATACAGTGGCAAAGTTATTAAAGTGCAAAATTTGGGGTTTAACATAGAAGTGGCCGTGCAACCCTAACTATATGGGCACTACCATGCCAGCAATATATATATCTACGCACACACACACATTATATATATATATATATACACACACACACACACACACATATATATATTTATACACATATATATATATATATATATAAATATACTAGGCAGTAGTAGTATATATAGTTAAGGTTGCATAGCCACTTCTATGTTAAACCCAAATTTTGCATATATATATTCATGGCAAAAACTCCATTTAATGCATCAGTTAATTAGCCCCACATGAAGAAAGAAATTGTAGAGCACATTCCCTTACCCCATCATTTCACCCTGTTCCCACCAACAGGCATCGGAGGTGCATTGGGGTCTTTGGCCCTAACTCTCACCACATTCTATGTGTAAACAAGCTGAGGTGGTGCAGTATGGTAGAATGGGGTAAGAGTTAGGACCGATGACCCCAGTGCACACCCCAATGTCTGTTGGTGGGGGCGGATGGGTGTGGGTGCAAGGGTGGCAACCCACTAATTTCCTCACTTTTTGTTGCTGTGGAACAAGCCTAACTGATGCATCAAACAGAGCTTTTGCCATGAATTTCGCTTCTTTTGAGAATGTGCACTATAAATAGTGAAGTAACAGCAATGCAAACACAAGCGCTAACTCACATGGTGACGCAAACGTAAATAACACAAATGGTAATAGAAAAGCAAGGGCAAATGTTAATGAAAACAGAAACACAAGCATAGCGCATACAGAAACACAAACCGTAATGCACAGTCTTGGTAATGCAATTGGAAATGCAGACACTCACGGTAACAGCAATGATGATGCCAAAGTAAACACAAACAGAAATGGAAATGCAAATGGAAGTATGTACGCAAACACAAATAGAAATGCACACGGTGATGCAAAAGGAAATGCAAAGAAAAAGTAACACAAGTGGAAGCGTTAACTGTAACAATAACGAAAATGCACAGCCTTTTTCTCCCCAAATGCTGCATAGACAAACACAGTGAATACAAAGAATATATGCATAATAATGGCCCTGGAGCAGAAAATGAAAACTTGGAATACTAAATTGCTTATACCTCAGGAACCATATGACGTAGAAAAAAATTAAAATTTCATATGATTTATGACTTTCCTGGCTAGTTTTGTACTTAGCCCACATTTTTCTGATGAAAAGTCCGTATCTCTAAGCATTTTAAGTACGGGCCCGAAAGATGCGGTGGATGCCGTAATGTTAGTCTATAGGAAAATAGTCAACTTCAGAGTGTAGTAACTTTGCAGCCCTGTAATATTTTGTCATCAAACCACCAAAGGCACATCTGTGGGATGTTGGCCTTCTTCCTCAAAATTTCAGCCCAAAGACCAAACCATTCTTTTGCAGCAGGGTGGCAAAGACTCCTACTGTTTTGGGCATAGTGTCGCAAAGTAGTGTCCCAAATCACGACACTTTCACAAAAAAATCATGAAAGTATCACGAGTGCGACATTACTTTGTGACACTACAGTTTACAAAAATTTGAAGAACATATTTCTGGGGTGTTTAACCCCCAAAAAGACATAGCTAGCATCCTCAGTGCTCAACTAGGTGAACACAAAAATAATTGTGTCCTTAGAGGGTCCCAAATTTAAATGTCAAGCATTTCTGTGACCAGTAACTGAAAAAAATGGCTGACTCATGACACTACAGGGTAATTTGTGAAACTAAAAACTGCATTTGCGACACTGTCAAACTTTTGTTAACTTTTCCCATTGATTATAATGGGAAACTTGTTTTGAATAACTTTTGAACAGTTTAATATTTTTCCACGAATCTTGAAAGGCACATCAGGGACCCTGGCTGCATGTTCCTAAAGGTTTTGGACTGGTCGCGAAACTGTGTGACCTGTAGGTGTGAGCAAAGAATGCACAAAAAGCATAAATATGACTTTCTATTGCGCTTTATAACTCCAACCTTATATCCGACCATACGAAGCTTGGCAGATCCTGAGATCTATGGAACTGTTCCGTGCCTGCCAAATTTCAGGCAAATCTGTCAAACAGAGACAAAGTTATTAAGCTGCAAAATTTCACACTTTAACCTTAAATGGGGTACTCAACCTAACTATAGTGGCACTACTGTGCCACTATAATATATATATATTACAGTGGTGTGGTAGCATCACTATAGTTAGGGTTGAGTAGGCATGTAAATATTAAACCCAATGTTTGCATGTTAATAACTTTGCAACCGTTCAACGATTTACATGAAATTTGGATTTGATTTACCAAGTTGCATTTCGGTTGGTCTTATGGTTTTACGCAGCAAGGTGCTGAAAACTAATTTTTCACCACTTTGACATGTTTTTGCCCATCACGCTGCGACCACACCGTTTAGTCTTTTGGTCAGAAATTTGGAATGTAGAAAGCGTTTGGGTCAACGAACAATCCAGCATTAGTTTGTTTAAAAATATTAATCTTTTCAAAAGTTATTAAATGTTTAATTTTGGGTTCTGAGCAAGCTCAGTTCACTCCAAGATTTATATGTGTTGTGTGAAATAGGATTGGGCTCACGGTCAAGTATTTCGTCCAGCCCACGAGCGATTTTGAAAATCCCAATCCATCAGAAAAATTCCTCATCCGCAGGCAACCATCTTGTTTTCATCCCCAAAATGTCGTAGCTTCCTCCATGGGTGACTTCTTGTTGCAATAAGGTATGGGTTTTGTTCAGGAGATGCCCTCTACAAACCTATACCTTTGGTT
This sequence comes from Neoceratodus forsteri, assembly GCA_016271365.2. Taxonomy (NCBI): domain Eukaryota; kingdom Metazoa; phylum Chordata; order Ceratodontiformes; family Ceratodontidae; genus Neoceratodus; species Neoceratodus forsteri. The sequence continues at coordinate 1,111,905,222 of CM028129.1, read as the reverse complement.
TGCTTCATTTTGGGCAAAAATGGATTTCATATTTTAAAATTCTTTGTCTGTGACTCACTTACGATCACTTTTCATAGCTGACAAAATCACAGTCTGCCAGCCGATCCCCTTTCGCCAGGCTGCAAAACCTTGACCATCACTTTGTGACCAGATGGCCCTTCTCGTGGATGAGGATTGACTTGATGAGCAAGGATTTTGCTGTCTCATGGAAGGGGTCGGCTGGCGGACTGGGATTTTGTCAGTTCATGAAAGGGATTAGTTTTTGAATCCCTTTCATGATTTGACAAATCCTGTCCGTGAGCTGTCAAAATCCCAGTCTGCCACCCGATCCCTTTTTGTGAGGCAGCAAAATCTTTGACCGTCACTTAGGACCAGATAACCAAAATCTAATGGTCAAGGATTCCTTGTGGACGGCAATTTTGACAGCTCACAAATGGGGATTGATCTGATGGTCGGGTTTTGCTACCTCATGAACTAGGAATTTTAAACTTTTAAAAACTGTCCTACTGCATTGTAAAATAACGGTTTGGTCTTTTGACTTTAAATTTGCAAGGTATTAAGGGGATGCCCCAGAGTTGTGAATTATGCTATTTAGGTGTTGAAAAGTTAATCAGTTCCATAGATATGCCATCACAATGTTTTGATTTTTCCCATAGGATAACACTGTGGCACCCATAGAGACTTTTGGTGCCCGTATCTCAAAAAGCGAGATACAGATTTTTTTGCTACAAAAACAAATTTGGAAACCATAGATTACACCTGCAGTTGAATTATTTTCCTAGGTAGTGCAGTTACTGAGATATTGGCAAATTAGTGTTACAAGGGTTCCAAGGGTGCCTTTTCAGCACTTTTCAGTGTCCATATCTTGTAGCGATGGAAGATATGGATTTCATTGATTATCTTGTAAGGAGGTTTCACTGTCATGATTACAACAACACTTGAATTTTTTCCTAGCTACTATGGTTCCTGAGATATTGGCAAATTAGTGTTATAAGAGTTCCTTGCCCTATAGAGCTACTGTATGGCTTCATAGTTATGTGTAAGTGGGAGTGCAGAGCCTGGAGGACTCCCACAGATGCATATTGTTATGCAAAATGGGAAGCTTGCCCCATTCCATGTGTAACAAATTTCACATGATACAGTATAGGAGAATGGGGTGAGAGTTAGCCCAATGACCACAAGGCACACTCTGTCACCTGTTGGTCTGTGGCTGGTGGGGTGGGGCAGGGTGGTAGGATTAGGGGGTGTTGGGTGTCAACTCTAATGCCTCATTTCCCCTTTTGTCACTTCAACCCTAACTGATGCATTAACAAAGTTTTTGCATGAATATATATATATATATATATATATATATATATATATATATATATATATATATATATATATAGTAATGGTAGTGCTACCATAGTTAGGGTTGAGGAGCCATTTACATGTTAAACCCCAAATTTTGCACCTTAATAACTTTGCAACCATTTGATGGTTTTGCCTGAAATTTGGAATACCTGATCAAGACCCATATGCCTTGGGATCTGCCAAGTTTTGTACCAGTCGGATAACGGCTGCGGAGTTTAAGCATGATCTGTGCGCGTTACGCTTCTTCTGAATTCTACGGTCGCAGTTTCACAGGTCGCACGGTTTATGCCATGGGACTGGTCCAAAATCTTCAGGAATGTGCGGCTAGGTCCCTGATGTGCCTTTTGAAGATTTTGTGAAAAAATATTAAAAGGTTCAAAAGTTATTCAAAAACAATTTCCCATTATAAGTCAAAGGAAAAGTTAACAAAAAGTTCGACAGTGTCTCAAATGCACTTTTACTGTCTAAATGGCCCTTTTACTGTCATAAATCCACCATTTTGTTTTCAGTTAGTGATCATAAAAATGCTTGCCATTTAAAATTGGGACCCTCTAGCAACCTAATTATTTTGTATTCACCTAGTCAGGCCCTGAGGATGCTAGCCATGTCTTTATTTTGGGGTAAAACACCCCAGAAATATATTTTTCAAATTTCTGGAAAAATACTTTCACAAAAGTACTATCGCACTCCACGAAAGTGTCGAAAATTTTTGTGAAAGCTTTTCGCAAATTGTGACAGTACTTTTTCATTTGTGAGGAAAATGACAGCAATTCTTTGGCACCCTGCTGCAAAAGAATGGTTTGGTGCTTTGGCCTGAAATTTGGAGGTAGCATGGCCGACATCTCACAGATGTGCCTTTCACTGTTGTGTTGAAAAAATATTACACTGCGCAAAGTTACGGCACTCCAAAGTTGACACTTTTCCCATAGGATAACATTACGGCATCCGACACATTGCAGCAATCCTTTGGCCCTGCTGCAATGGCTCAGTCTTTTGGGCTGAAATTTGGAGGAAGACAGACAACATCCCATAGATGTGCCTTTTAGTTTAGGTTTGGTGAAAAATATTACAGGAGCCAAAGTTATGGCACTCGAACTTCTCTTTTTCCCATAGGATAACATTCCGGCGTTAGCGGCGCCTTTCAGGGCCATATCTGGAAGCGGTGCAAGATACAGACTTTCATTGAAACACTTAGCCTCTAACAGGGGCTAAGTACAAAACTAGCCAGGAAAGTCATAAATCATATGACTTTTACATTTTTTTCTACGTCAGACTGTTCCTGAAATATAAGCTATTTAGTATTCCAACTCCTCATTTTCTGCCCCGAGACCCATTATTATGCATAGAAACATAGAAACATAGATTTTGACGGCAGATAAGGACTGCTTGGCCCACCAGTCTGCCCATTTCCCTACCTATTGGATAAGCTGCAGATCCTAGTTAACCAGCAGCCTACTTCTTCCTACCCCACCCCTAGAATTGCCTTATGACTGTCCCATGCATGCTTGAATTCCACCACTGTTTTTGACTCCACAACCTCCTCCGGAAGGCCATTCCATGCATCCACAACCCTCTCTGTGAAAAATACTTCCTAAATTACCTCTGAGCGCCCCCTTCTATCTTCAAATTATGCCCCTTGTTCTTGCACACTCTTTTTTTGAAAGATGCTACCCTCTTGGACTTTGTTGATTCCTTGAGATACTTGAAAGTTTCTATCATGTCCCCCTCTCTCTCCTTTCCTCAAGGCTATACATATTCAGCTCCTTAAGTCTCTCTTCATATGTCTTCGGTGCAGGCCCTGCACCATTTTAGTGCCCTCCTCTGGACAGCCTCCATCCTGTCTATATCCTTGTGGAATTGGGTCTCCAGAACTGCACAGTACTCAGATGGGGTCTCACCAACTGTCTGTACAGAGGGATAATAACTTCCTGTTTTCTGCTGGTGATGCCTCTCCCTATGCATCCTAGTATCCCCCAGCCCTCCTTGCTGCTCTCTCACATTGCTTGCCCACCTTTAGGTCATCTGATATGACTACCCCAGGTCCCTTTCCATTTTTGTTGTTGTTAGTATCTCACCCCCATTGTGTACTCTTCCCTGGGTTTTGTTTCCCAGGTGCATTACCTTGCACTTCTTAGCATTGAATCTAAGCTGCCATACATTTGACCATTCCTCTAACCTTGCCAAGTCCCTTCTCATCCTTTCCACCCCACCTTGTGCATCAACTCTGTTGCAGATCTTTGTGTCATCTGCAAAGAGACATACTTTTCCTTCCAGTCCCTCTGCAATATCGCTTATAAAGACATTGAAGAGGACCGGTCCTAATACTGAACCCTGTGGTACCCCACTAGTAACCCCCTTTCTTCAGAGTGGATTCCATTTACTATTACTCTTGTGTCCTATTCTCCAGCCAATTCTTTACCCAGGCTGTCATCTTGGGACCCACTCCCAGGCTGGCTAACTTGTATATTAATCTTTGTGTGGGACTGTGTCAAATGCCTTGCTAAAGTCTAGGTAGGCCATGTCCATAGCCCTCCTGCTCTACTACTTTGGTCACCCAGTCAAAGAAATCTATCAGATTTGTCTGGCATGACCTTCCGCTGTGAATCCATGCTGCCTTGGGTCCTGAGCCCTCTGGCCTCTAGATACTCAACAATTCTTTCCTTCAGAAGTGATTCCATCATTTTCCCTACCACTGAGGTTAAACTAACAGGTCTGTAGTTTTCTGCTTCTGCCTTGCTCCCACTTTTGTGAAGGGAATCACACCTGCCCTTCTCCAGTCCTCGGGTACCACCCCATCCTCCCATGATTTGTTAAAGAGGGTAGTCTGTGGTGTCACTAGTTCTACCCTTAGTTCTTTTAGAATTCTGGGATGAATCCCATCAAGCCCCATTGCTTTGTCCACCTTCAGTTTTAAGAGTTCTTTCAGAACCCTTTCTTCTGTAAATGGGCTGGTATCTTCTGTATCCAGAGTGTTTCTACTGTTTGTTTTAGGTACCTCCCCACTTCCTTTGTAAATACTGAGCAAAATATTTGTTTAGTATCTCTGCCTTTTCACAGTCACCTCTGCCCACCCTCCCTTCTTTATTAAGCCTCACTAGCCCTCCCTTGGTCTTTCTTCGCTCCTTGATGTACCTATAAAAGGTTTCTTTGTACTCACTGTCTTTCTCTATGCAGCTTTTGGGAAAACCAGCCTGTGCACCCATTACTGTCCGTTACCCTCTGCTTGCGGTTCATTACCCGTTTCACCTCTACTGCCACGCTCACGCCACCATGTATGCTATCCTCTATGCTTACTTGCGCTTGTGTTTCTGTTATTTTTGCCATTTGTGCCTACAGTACTGTTTCTCTTTCTGTTTCACTTTTGATCCACCATGCCACTGACATTTCCATTTCTGGGCACCATGTTACTATGTGACAAGACATCACGCAATGGACCCGTTCCGTCCTCACGCCACACCGTGATGCTTAAGCTTTCTGTTCTCATTCACGCTTGCATTACCATGTGTGCCACTGTTAGTGCTTCTGTTTGCATTGCTGTTTCTGTTGCTATGTCACAAGACATCACGTGGTGGGAATCACGGGGCTCCGCTGCTGCATTACATTCACTATTTCTCATTATCATTCTCAAAAGAAGGAAATTAGAGGCAAAAACTCCATTTAATGCATCAGTTAGGGTTGTTTCCGCAGTGACAAAAGGTGAGGAGATTTGGTGTTGAGGGTTGAAAACCCCCTGAACCCCAGCCCACCCCAACCAGCATTGGGGTGCGCATTGAGATCATCAGCCCTAACTCTCTTCCATTCTCTGTCCTTTACTGCTGCTTTACACATGTGATGGGGTGAGAGTTGGGTCCGATGACAATGCACCCCAATCCGTTGAGGGGTGCTGAAGTCAGGTTTTCAACCCAACACGCCTCACTTTTGTAGCTATGGAACAACCCTAACTGATACGTCATCGATTTTACCTCTATTATCTATATATACATATATATATACATATTATAGGGGCAGGGTCGTGTCCCTATAGTTAGGGTTGATTGGTCACTCTGTGTTAAACTCAAAATCTTGCACTTCAATGACTTTGCAACTGTTCAACTGATTTGCATAAAATTATACATGCACCATCAGGGATTGTAGATCTCTTGATTGCCACATTTTGTTCTAGTCAGATGCATAGGTGCAAAGATACAGAGTGTCAAAACTGTGTAATTTACTGTTTTTTTTTGCCATTTCTTTGTCACGACTGAAGTGTAGAAGTGGTTTGGAATTTTAGTCTGAAATTTTCAGGGTAGATAAGGCATGCCTCATAGATGTGCCTTTCACTGGTTTGTTGAAAAATATTAATCCGCTCCAAAATTATTAAATTTTAAATGTTCCCATTATTTTCAATGGGAGCAGTTAGATATCCCGTCGAGAAAGGATCCTTTGTTGCAAATGGGTAATCCTTTTCCACAAATGGGTGATCATGTGTTGCAAATGGGATATCTGTTTTGTGCAGCTGCCATTTTATTGTACAGTTAGCAAGGAAACAAAATCAAATAACTCAAAATAATGATGTGTTCAGTGGAAACCAACACATGCAGCTTGCTTATTTGAATCCCTCAGCTGAATTCTGCACTTAAATGTTGCAGAAATACCTTGAATTTTCTTTTCACATTATAAATCTTTTTCATGACTCGTAATATAAAAAAAGATTCTTTTTCACATCATGAGCCATGATAAAGGATACTTTCCTGTGATGGAAAAATAATTTCCTGTTATCTAGTGGCACCCCGACCCTCTGATCGCCATCCCATTGTTCCTTATATTTTCCCTGGTGTCTAGTGGCACCCCTCACCCCTCCAATTGCCATCCCCATTGTTCCTTATATTTTCCCTGGTGTCTAGTGGCACCCTCACCCTCAATTGCCATCCCCATTGTTCCTTATATTTTCCCTGGTGTCTAGTGGCACCCCACTCTCCAATCGCCATCCCTTTTATTTTTCCTTGTGGCTTACTGGCACCCCCACCTTCCCATCCCTGTTCCCTTAATGATTTATGTTTTCCTGATGTCTAGTGGCATCCCGATCCTCCCATAACCGTTCCAATATGAAAAAATAGTCCCCATTTTTCTAAAGAAACCTTGTAAAAAGAAAAACATCCATGGATGTCTGTTGTGGTGCTGTTAGTCCTCTACCTAACCCTCCCATCCAGAACATTCTCTTACCTACCCACTGGGGTTCAGATGCCATAACCTTCTCTGACACACATCTTCACTCTTCAAGTTAGTCTGCAAACTGAGAAGTATGCAGTTTAACTTGGCCATTTCTGAATATTTTTGCCCTGAAATTTTCAACTGATCTTTCTTGGGACCCTACCTCATGAACAATGACAGTGACATTAGACAACTCTGTCCTAAAAGGTGATTTGTGGTTGCTGCACAAAATCACCTTCGGCAGGAGTTGGAAATCTTCTCTGCTCTTGCTTATGAGGTGGGGTCATAAGAAGGCTATGTTGAAAATTTGATGTAAAAATATTAAAAACAATAAGTTATGAAGCTACATTGAAATTTGCAAACGCGAGGATCGTAACTTTGGTAATTTTCAATATTTTGATAACAAATTTTCAACTTAGTCATTTATTCACATCACATCATGAATATGACAGCTGTCATTTTTCAAATCCTGGCCAAGATGTGTTTTCATGCCCCAAAAGTAATTTTATGTTTGCTTGGCAAAATCATCTTTGGGTGGGATTTGAAAATTCCATTGCCTTTGTTCATGAGATGGGGTCATGAGAAGATTATGTTGATAATTTAGCATCAAAATATATAAAATGTGAAAGTAATGCACATGCATTGAAATTTTACTGTGCTCGCTTGTAACTGGTAATCAATATTTTGAACCCAAATTTTCAACATAGCCATATTTTTGCAACACCGCATGAATGTGGCAGCTGTCGCTTTCAAAATCCTCTCCAAACTATCTTTTGCACCTGTAGTGTGGAATGACATTGTGGTGGTGCAGAATGAAATTTTCTATGGGGATTTGCAAATTTTAGTACCAGGTTCATGAGGTGGGGCTCATAAGAAGGCTATGGTGACAATTTGGTTGTGGTTTTGCTAAAATTGGAATTGCAGGCCTCAAAGGCAATGCGCTTTCACAGCAACATACATATATGCCTCTATGGAGGATGATTACCTCAAAAAGTATGCATGCTTGAGGTGTAGGGCCCAGAGGGCCCTGTGCTCCCACAGGCAAATGAGGATGTGATGATACTATTTCAAAAAGTAAGGACACTGATTGCAAAAACTTTGTTAATGCACTAGTTAGGGTTGACGAGATAAAAGAAGTGAAATGTGGCATTAGGTTTTCAAACCTTAATGCCTCACCCCCACCCTGCAGGGACCTCGAATTTTCAAATGGCATTTTGGGACCCCACCTCATGAACAATACAACTGTCATTACGTAACTCCGCCAAAAAGATGATTTCACTGTGGGTTGGCAAATCACCTTTGGGTGGATTTGACAATTTTTCCTGACCTTGTTTATGTGGTGGAGTCATAATAGTCATTTTATGGCTAGTGCACCTACTTGGTTAGCAAAACTAAAAAGAAGGATCTGTTGAAAATTTGGGGTCACAGTTATTAAAATGGCAAAGTTATGACATTTTGCACTTTATCTATGCATGCTCTTAACTTTGCAAATTTTCTTTTTTTTTTAATACTTTTATTGGTAATTTATCAGTAAGATACATTACAGTCATGCTTCACCCCATTTCCTTATTTAAACAAGCTAACGAAAAGAAAAGTATTGACATGACTATAGTTACAAGGAAGCAAGTAATAAGGTGTCTTTACGTGAGAATGGTACATATGTGGCATTGTATCTCTGCATCATTATGCTTTGTACAATTATCAATATTTAAAACTGCACATCGTTAGCTGCCACAGGGTGACTGAAAAAGGTACATCTCAGCACTGACATTCTTTAATTTACATATTCTAGTGTTGGAGAATATGAAGGGTACATAAGTCTCTATACAGAGACACTGAGACAATTCTCATGAGGAAATAACATGTTCTTACATTGTATTACACAGTACAATTTAAATCCTCCATGAGTGTCATGCACATTAGTCAATGACAAATACTTGCAGGCAATCCAATATTACATTTTGAACCCAAAGAGTCTAAGGTCTTCCAGTTGCATCCCTTCATTACCAGATTATGACCAAAAGGGATTATCGCTGAAAGTCAGCCTACCCCAGCACAGGTGGGAGAGAAAAGCTATATAGGGGCCCAGCGGAGATATTATTGAGACAGATTGTTAACTGCTATATGGAATAAGCGGTCCAGCTGGGCCATATGGGCTGTAGAATTACAGTATATAGTTCAGATAGAGATGGGATCTCTTTAGCTCACCAGCAGCTTAAAATGAGCCATTTAGCCTGCAAGCTAATGATTAGTAGCCAGCAGACCTGCATCCTGCAGAGTTTCAGATCCGAAGATGGAAGACCCAGGATCCAAGCCATAGGAGCCATACCAATTGTAGCCCCAGTATCTGTTCAGCAAGGCCCGATACTGCAAGCCAGAAAGATGTCAGTTTTGGACATTGCCACAGTATATGGGCCAAGTCTCCCACCAGGGTGTCACACCTCCAGCATCAGTCATTATCAGAAAGATGCATACAATGAAGCATGCTGGGGGTGTGGTACCAGTGAGAGAATTTTGTGCTGTATTAGCTGACTGCTAACATCTGAGAGGTTTTTATGAGCTTCCTCCAGCATGCTAACCATTGTTCCTCTGACATAGGCTGATTAAGGACCTTTTCCCATTTAGTCTTAGCTGTATTGGAGCCAGAGGGAAGCTGATACCTGAGGGCTAAATATATGTAGCTAACTACTCCTTTTTTCACAGATAGCCAACAAGGAGAGGGGTTGGATTATTCTGTCGTGTCCCATGATGTTGTTTGATATCGCCTGCACTACACTACACAATTGCAAATATTGCCAAAAGGTCTTCTTCCCAAGTGGTATTCAGAATCTAGTTCCCTAAAGGATTTCAAGTTTAATCCCTCATGTTCCAATATTTGAGCTAATTTAAATATCCCTTATCTGCCCAGTCAGGCCAAAATATAGTTTCCCCTCAATCATAAGGGCATTGTTGTGCCAAATTGGCATTTCAGCCAGCGGATATGGATTGGCTTTTAGCTTTTTATGAACTGAGTGCCACGTCAAGGCTGAAGCGCAAATGGTGGGGTGCTCCCTTAGGGTTTTGGGTAAGGGAGTACAGCAAGGTTGATAGGCTCCATCATCCAGCTCTTACTAACTCCATTTCAACCCACTGTGGAATATTGTCTGCAGGTGGTAGGAGCCATATTATGGTCTGCACTGTGAGGTATGCTGATTTGTATCCTATCCAAGGAGATTCCATCCTTGCTTCCAATATGCACATAGTTTGTTCCTGCTATATCTAGGTTTAGTTGTTTCCCACAGAAAGCTGGATAACATTCTATCTATGGTCGTAACCCACATTGTCGGAAAAGCCAAAGAGATGTGTGACAAAGTATATAAAAAGTTAGGGGCAACGACCATTTTATGGTCGATATTTTCCCAGCCAACATGAGGTGAAGTTTACGCCACGGTTTAATTCTGTCCTAATGTCGGCAAGCAGGAGGTTTAAATTTATCTCCCAGATTTTGGCTATATCCACGAAGCCTAATACCCAAGTACACTATCGAATGAGCTGCCCACTGCAGTCCATACTGATTAACTGAGGATTTAAGACATCGGGAGTTTAGTGGTAATATCTCTGTTTTGGAGCAATTAATCTTCAGGCCAGACAGTGTGGCAAATTCCGCCAGCAGCTTAAGTAGGAGGGATGAAGGCTGGGGCATCAGCTAGTGGCACTAGCAGATCATCCACATTTAAAAAGTAGTGTAAGCCTTTTCATCAATATGTATACCCCCAATATTAAGAAAGGATCTGATGGCTTGCAAAGGGCTCCAGTGCTAGTATAAACAGTAGGGAGATAGTGGCACCCCTGCCTAGTACCCCGCCTGAGAGGGATGGGATCAGACAGTGTGGCATTCATGTGAACCCGTGCCATGGGCTGATTGTACAGAGCAGAAACCCAAGCCCAAAGGTGGGGTCCAAATCCCATGACTTCTAGCAACTGCAGCAAGAAATCCCATTCGAGGAATCAAAAGCCTTCTAAATCAATCGCCACTCTGGCGGTAGAGGTTGTGCCAGTTTGGGCAAAAGCCATAATGTTGATCATAGAGCGAATATGATCCCTACTGGATCTCCCAGGGACAAAACCCACCTGAGGGGGATGAACCAGAGAAGTAAGTAGGGGCTTAGATGAGTTGCCATAATTTTGCAAATATTTTGCTGTCAGAATTTATTAAGAAGATGGGTCGATAATGGGAAGGCTTTGTTGGATCCTTTCCTTTCTTAGGAAAGACTGTAATAATTGCTTCTCTAAGCAAACTGGGAAAGGAGCCAATGGTTCTTGCTGAATTAAAAGAGTTACCAAGATTGGGGCTATCTGCAATACTCCAAAGTTCAGAGGAAACCCATCTCCTCCTGGTGCTTTGCCTGTATTTAAGGCCTTTAGGGCTGGAGGTTACCTCCAACGATGTGATGGGGTTTCCAGGGCCATAGCCTGCTGCGGGACAGCCGGAGGTGAGAGTGAGCCAAGAATCGGCTTATCATCATGGGGTCAATAATTCTCAAGAAGATGTGCATAACACCCTGTAAAGTTTACCATAATGGAATTTACATGCTCCTGAGTCACCTGTATTGTTTCGCTTGGGTCTCTAAGATCAGAGATGTAGCTCTCTGCTGTTTGTTTACATAGCCTATATGCTAAGTCATTTCCCCTTTCTCACCTCCCGCCCAATACTTATGCTTTAAGTGAAGGATGGCCAAGTCTGCCTTCCCAGCAAGAAGGCCGTTGATATCCAAGCAAGGCGTGTCATTTCAAGATAGAGGAGAAGGTTTAAAGTTGTGTGTGGGACGTGATGTTTACAAATGGTTTCTAATACTGCCAGGCATTGTTCCAGCACTCTAAGATGCTGCTCCTCTGCCACCTACAGGCAGCAGCAGCATAGGCCATTATAGCGCCTCTAATTGTAACTTTCATGGCTTCCACAAGCATGCTGAATCTGCTAGTTTACAGGGGTTGTCTTGCAAGAAAAGTTTTACTTGGGTGGCCAACCAACCAGGGAAGTCTAGTTCCCTCAATAGTAGAGGATCCAATTTCTGGGTATGGGATTGTCTAGCCAGTCAGACAGGAGTATGATCCAATATCACTATCGGAAATATCTGAGTATCAAAACTACGTTCATCGAAATGGGGAGACCAACCAATAGTCCAAATGAGAATAGGTTTTGTGAACTGGGAAAAATATGTATTCTCTTTCTTTTGGATAGGGATTCTCCAAGCATCTTGTAGCCCCATATCGGATATAAGCTGCTGCAGTGCCCTTCTGGTCTTGGGGTGCTTATCTGGAGTGCTTGTATTCCTATCAGCACTCAGATCTAAGGGACATTAAGATCACCCCAGGACCACTGGTATGTTTTCTCCCACTATGGAGGAGAGAGACTGCGCCGAGCATGAAACAATCTGGTAGGTCCTCATTAGGCCATAGATATTAACAACCACTAGAGGGCCTTTTGTGTATTGAAGAGCCATTACCCATTGGCCAGACTTATTCCATTTGGACTTAACCAGTGACCAGTGGAGCGTTATGCACAAGGATGGTGACTCCTGTCTTGTGTGTAGAGGCAGAGGATGACACAACTTGACCCACACCTGCCCGTTTGTGGCTGTCATTATCTGCTTGCCTAAGTTCAGTCTCCTGGAGTAGAGACATCCGCTCTCAGCCTTTTGAAGTGTCCCAAAACCTCGAATGCTTCACTGGGAATATTAAGACCCCTCACGTTCCAGGTAATTAAATTTATATCAGCCATAATCCCAGTTTTTGTGAAAGCAGATATGATATTCAGATGTAATGTGACGCAAGGCTGAGAGGAGGGAGAGCCCCTTCCAAGATACTGTTGAGCAACTGACCATCATGTATTATGTCCCTGCAATATAATCTTGTAATCTGACACCTTGCAAAGGATATTGTAACAAACAAACAGTCAGAAAGCTAACATAACAACCATGACTATTTACATCCAGCCTATATACGGCCTGGGGAGGCTCTTTTAGACAAAGGCCAGCAGCATATGCTACAAGGCTTCCATGTGCATCCCAGGGGGTATAGGAGAGGGCAATGCCTTATCCTGCAATGTATAGGAGAGATCGTTGTCTCTCAACTACAAAGGGAGTAGATTAGGAATATGGGGTCCATTTAAGAGGAGCGCCATAAGTTCTGTGTCTTGCTAGGTCACCATCAAGGGGTATCTTAAATTCAAATTAATGGACTGCATCTGACTAAGGACAGAGTCAGTGCATTGGGGCAGAAGTTTGACATCTTTGCAGAATATTTAAACTAGCAAATGGGGAGAGTGGTGCAGCACCCAATACATCGAATGGGAAGAACACCTCCCCTCAGGTAACAATCAAACAGGAGTTCAGCATGTTTGTAGTTAATTTGCATCACCAGGTAAGGAAAAAGGTCTGACTCCCCATACGACATAGGGAAACACGGACCTTGCCCAACAACTAACACACGAAATCTGGCCAATGGAAAATCATGTTCACAAATGCCCGCGATCTGGAAACAAGATTCCAGATCTGCAGGCAACAATGACAGAGGCTAAGCTGGACATACACTAGTAGCCATTAGCGAGACATGGTTCACCAGTAACCACACTTGGGAGACTTGGTACCAGCTATGTACTGTTCAGAAGAGACTGAGGTGCAAAAAGGGGAAGGAATGGCCCTTTATGTCAATGAAAATATCAAAGCTACAGAAATTCAGAATGGGCCGGAGGGTAAAGTTTGTCTGTTTGCAGATGACACCAAGATCTGCAACAGAGTAAATGATCCAGATGGGGTGGGCAGAATGAGAAGAGATCTGGATAAACTGGCAAAATGGTTAGAAGAGTGGTAACTGGGGTTTAATGCAAAAGAGTGCAAGATCATGCACATAGGAAGTGAAACCACGAAGCCACGTATAGATTGGGAGGAGTTGCTGGCAATCACCAGGAGGAAGAGACTTGACATCATCATCACAGATGACCCGAAATCATCCAAGCTGACCACTAAAGCAGTAGAGTAAGGTTAGAGGGATGTTGAAGTGTATTAGTAGGGGTATTGGAAGTCATAAGAGGAGATAATAATCACTCTTTACAAGACACTGGTTAGGCCTCATCTGAGTACTGCGTGCAGTACTGGAGGCCGCACCTGCACAAGGACATTAACAAACTGGAGGCAGCCCAGAGAAAGGCAATCAAAATGGTGCAAGGACTGCATCAGAAAACATGTGAGAGCAGACTAACGGAGCTCAATATGTATACCTTAGAGCAAAGGAGGGAGAGAGAGAGAGGTGATATGATCAAACATTCAAACATCTTAAGGGCATTAGTAAGGTGAAAGAATCTAACATGTTTCAATAGAAGAAAAATAGCAAGACAAGAGGACATTGCATGAGATTAGAGGAGATCAATTAAGGGGTAATGTGAGGAAGTTCTTTTCACAGAAAGGGTGATGGATACATGGAATGGCCTACCTTAGGAAGTGGTGGATATGAATACAATGCAGGGCTTCAAACAGGCATGGGATAGGCATAAGGGAGCAATACAGATGAGTATGAATAGATAGGCCATTGACAGAGTAAAAGCCTAGCACATTCATAAGGTAGAAAAATAGGCAGACTGGGTGGGCCTTGCGGTTCTTATCTGCCATCAACTTCTATGTTAATATGATTTCTGTCCCACCAAATAGGAAGAGAGTCCGAATAGAGAGAGAGGCTGTTATTAACTACTGCAGGGCACAAGAATGTTTCAGTTGCAGTGGTAGCAGCAGGCAACCTGAAGGAGCACCATCAAGCGTGAAAGCGATACTAAAGAAAAAGTAGTCCAGCTCAACTGTAAACTGACACACTGGACCTTAGAGTAGCTGGTTCATTCCACTGGGGTGTTATGCAGATGAGGCACACGATGAGTCCTGGTAGGATGAAACATGTGCCTGTGTCTTCTGTTGGCACCTCTTTGCAGACTGTGGGAGAGGTCTTTCGGCACCATGCAATTCTGCTTAAAGTTGAACCAGCATAATATTGTATGGGATTTGCATAAACAGCCCGTGATGCTTTGCATTATGGGAGTACGTGTGATTTTGTATTTCTTTGAAACTTGGCTTCCCAGCCAAAGCCCTTTGGGGTAATCCATGCCTTAGTGCTTGCGCACTAAGGTTCTTCATCTTTTAGCTTGTTTTTGTTTTATTGGGCTCTCCACAACCCAACCCAGATAGACCAACTTAGGGTAGCTGGTTCTTTCCACTGAGGTGTCATACAGATGAGGCACACTAATGAGTCCTGGTAGGATGGAACATGTGTCTGTGTCTTTGTTGGCACCCTTTGCAGGCTGTGTGAGACCTTTCAGCACCATGCAATTCTGGTTAAAGTTGAACCAACATAATATGTTGTGGTGATTTGCATATACAGCCTGTGATGCTTTGCATTATGGGGGTATGTGTGATTTTGTATTTCTTTGAAACTTGGCTTCCTGGCCAATGCCCTTTAGGGTAACCTTTGCCTCAGTGCTTACACACTGAGGTCCTTTATCTTTAGCTTTTTTGTTTTATTGTGCTCACCACAACCTAACCTAGATATACCAACTTAGGGTAGCTGATTCATTCCACTGGGGTGTCATACAGATAAGGCACACTGATGAGTCCTGGTAGGATGAAACATGTGTCTGTGTCTTCTGTTGGCACCCTTTGCAGACTATGTGAGAGGTCTTTCAGCACCATGCAATTCTGCTAAAACTTGAATCAGCATAATATGTTGTGGTGATTTGCATATATAGCTCATGATGCTTTGCATTATGGGGTATGTGTGATTTTGTATTTCACTGGACCATTCTGTCACTTAAAACCCTGAGTGCAGCTTTCACTTTCAACCCCGCCCACCCACTTGTTCTCACTCCCACTTACTCTCACACGGCCCTGCTGATTTATATCTAAAGCCATTGTGCGGCTTTCACTTTCACCCTCCCCACTTGCCTTTACACCTGCTTTCACACCAATATCACCGGTTTACATCTGATGCTGTGATGCGCGTTTGTTTCAACCCCATCACCCACCTGCCCACTTGCTCGCTGTCACGCCCACTCGCTCTCACAGCAGCATTGCTGATTTATATCTAAAGTCATGGTGCAGCTTTCGTTTTTAACACCCTCTCCACTTGAGAGTTTCCTCTATAGTGTCAGACAGAGAGCTGCTATAAATAGTTGCAGAATGTTTAAATCACAGTGGTAGCAGGAGGCAGACTGAAACAGAACTTACAAGATCAGGACCAGTGCAAATGACAATGTGTCTGTTGAGGAGCATATTTTCATAACATCCACATATGCTAACAAATTTAGTTAGCTGTTTTATTTAGAGAATCCCAGACATGCATGTTCCCATGTGTGTTTTTCTGTTGCTCCATGAATCAAATTGCTTAGCCCTTCCATGTTAAGAGGTGCAACTGTATGTTGCTAACATAAATTACACCTTGTTTAGGTGTTCCTTTTTAATCATGCAGGGAAAGACATTGTAGTTCCACCAAAGTTGCTACTTATTAAAATTCTTAAATGTTTAAATACCTGTTAGGTGTGTATGTTTGGTAATCTTTAACATTCCTAAAAGCATTGCTGTCTTTGCACACACAATATTAAAAGACTATTAAGCTTGCATTTTAGTTTGAATTTAATTACACAGGAAAGCTCAGCTGAGATGCAGCATCTCATTTTTCCATGTTGCTTTTCCTCCTTGGCTGACTCCAGGCAGGGCTACCTCAGTTTCCCTACTTTCCCTTGACTGACCACTTCCTCCTTGGTATTTACCTAGGTCCAGAGACCCCATGGATTACCCCCATGATGGGGCCAGGAATGGGAGGGACACCCTCTCTCCACCTGGAGATGACTATCCAATGTGGATGGATCTGGTGGTCTAGGTAACAGTTCAGATCAATGCATGTGGAACTGCATGGAGCCAAGTCTGCCTGTTCTGCTTTCTCCCTAGGCCCCCTGCCATGGGAGCATACGTGGAGGCACATGCATGCCACAGAACTGTGGCCCCTCCCTATGAGTCACTCAAATGCTGATGTTACCCCAGGCCTCCACCTGGGGCAGCCAGTGGCTGAGTCAGCATTCCTCCCCACCCCAGGAGAGGAGAGCAGACTTCCAGTGTCTGACTGGATGGGGTTACATTTGTTTACAGACAAGACAACCAGTCACATCAACTTGGTGCAAGTAGATGCTCCTGCACTTATTAGATGGGGCAGCCCAGCACCTGTAATGTTAGGAGTCAGACAAGTGTGCCTCTGAGGTGTGTGACTCTTTCTTGATGTACTGCATGTGGCTTGTGTAGATGGAGTGGGTTCTATTTGGTTAGTATAGCTAAGTTGCTGGGAGCTGGTTACCAAAATAGTGCTTCCGGGGCGGGGGTTGAGTGAGAAGGATGTGTTCCGCATGAGCTCTGTGCTTCAGTACAAAGAAAATGCTCAAAATTGAGATTTTTATTTTCCATCATAGAAATTTTGCAAGCTTTAGTGTCAGATAACCTTACTGGACAGTATTACAAACTTTGACAGTGATGGTTTTCCCAAGAGAAAAATGAAAGCAAGAGCAAGTGGGAGCAGGGCCCTCGAGTGAGTTGGGAGGGCTTCAACCAGTGAAAAGCATGGAGACCAGAAAACTCTTGAATCCCTTCAGACAGTCATCACCTTACTAACACAGAGGATCCAGAGGCTCAATAAAAACTTAATCTGCACACTGAAAGACTGGTTTTGGTAGAATACAAAATGGACACAATGGCTGGCACAATGGAAGAGGCAAATAAAGTGGCAGGTCATGCACTGGCCACCACCACCACAATAGTAAAGGACCAAACATCACTCCAGCCTCATGTGCAGCAGCTTGAAAATCCTCAAGAGCATTGAGTATTTGACTACTTGACATTCGGTGGACATTGTAGAAGGAGATTTACACAGCTTCGAAAGATGGCTTCCAGAGTGGAGGGTTGGGATTTGCAATCCCTATCCACAAAGCATATTAGATCACTTTATGCCATGCAGCTGGGGCAGGAGAAGGACCACATACAGTCTTATTTACCACCACCTTCACTAACATCAGGCATCAGATTATTCACAGTGCCTAAGACAATGGTTCAGTAATGTTTGAAGAGTCCAGAGAGCTATTTTTCTGGACTACTTATATTCATTAGACTCTGGAGAAAAGCTTTCGAAAGGATGGTGGTCAAACTTTAAAAAGTGGATATAGTTTATTGTATTTCCTTTCATGCCAAACTGCAATTCTCATTCAAAGACAACCATTATACATTCACTGACTCAAAGGCAGTGTGTGATTTTGCTACCAAACTCCTAGACCAAAATGCGACTTTGGCTGCAAACAAAACTGATGAGGAAACGGACAATGACTCATGAAACATTGTCTTACAGACTTTTCACTGTTTGCTTGCCATCACCACAGAGAACGCCTGAGACAGACCCTGAACATCCAAAGTGGTCTTAAATGGACTGGGATCTTTTAACTTTGTGTTCCCCTTTCTCATGTACCGTACAAATTTTGTAAACTTTTACTGATACAAAATGTCATGGAGAAGGATTATCAGTTCTGGGGAGTTTTGGGTGGTCACTGATTAAATGTGCTAATAATCTGTACAGCCTATAATAATTCTTGATTTCACTGTCTCTGGGCTGGTTTTACTTGGTTTTATGTGATAAAGGTGAGTCTGAAAGACTGCCTATCACATAAAGTGAACAAATATGAGCCCACAGTCAAAGGGTGACGGATATTGTACTGAACATCGCAAATAGAGACGGTCGGTCCAATACTTTAAAAATGCACACAAAAACATTTTTATGATAACAAACTCAAGGGTGGTGTGGATCATGGGGCAAGTTACTGGATAAAAAAAAATAATTATTTTGCCCATAGCTAGACCGAACCTGGGTCTGCTCACATTGCAAGAGGTGATATACACCACTACGCTTATGTGAGCAGCTCAGCAGGAGTTGGTAACACAGGATCCTATATCCTGTAGTAGTGAGTACAGCTCTTGCTATACTGCTATACAGGATATAGAGATCTATTGCACTACTAGCTGTCTTGTAGAGCGCTATTATTGAGTTGCTCAAAAGTGCAGCGTCAATAATCAGCTCTACAAGGGTGCTACCATTTTAATTTTATATCCTAGCAAGCATTCTTATAGTGGCGCCACCACCTGGTACTTTTGTGCCATAGGCGCAGTCCGGAGGTGGGTTTCACTTCCACTTGTGGAGATTCAGGGAGCTGGATCAGCTGAGTAATGCTCAAATGCCCTAGCAGGGTATATCCCTTTTACAGCAGTGTGCATGCGAGTGGGAGGATTTGCAAGCAGGAGCCAGTTCCACATTTGTGCCTTTCATGTAAGGTTGCTCAGAGTATCACTGTAAGAAAAGTGAGTACCAAATAACAATATATAATGGAAGTTTAATCTTAAAGTTGGAAACCTCCTGAATTGGTTTTATAACGTTACTCAATGTACTGTGTTCTGATGAATGTTTACTGTTGCTACCCAGATTGTATTTGTTATCTGTATCTGTATAGTTTAGCATGTTTGTTTAGTAATGTTTGTCTATGTGCTGTGTGTTGAAAAATTGCAATAAAGAATTTAACATTTAAAAAATAGCATTGCAATGTGCTCTACTGAGGTTTGGACAATGCAGAATTTACATACTAATCTGTGTTTTTCTTAACATGTATATTGAATATAAGAACCCTCAGAGATTGCTTATACAGTTAGGCTTTTTCCTGTACTATGTCTAATCTGAAAATCTAGTCTCCATTAGAGCACTGACTGCAGTATCGTTGTAACTGTGTTTTAATTGCACTATCAATTGTTTTTCCTCCAAGTGGTTACAGACTACAGATGCTCAAGTGTTACTGTTTTGACTATTGTTGTGCTTAATATTAATATTAGTTGTATAGCTGTAGCTGGTGTACATGTATGCTTGTAATATGTGCCTATGTGGTATTCTTGAAAATACAATAAACATAAATTTCAAAATGGTGCTTGATGTTCTGCTATGCAGATGTGGGGCTGGATTCACAGAAGGCTGAGAATGCTGCAAGCCCCAGGTACACCGACCATATAGCACATGGGGCTTGTGGCATTCTGGCCAGCAATTGGGATTCTCGTTCCTGTGCAGATTGATGCAAGGTAGACCAACTTTTCTGGTCTAGCTTGCAGCAATCCACTATGGTACTATTTTATGGGGCTTGCACCCAAACATTTGCCAAAGCTGCCATAAATCAGAAAACTGCTATAAATGCACTTGATCTTCTTGAATCGGTTAGTGTGCAGCATAGTTTTAAGAGTTGTGCCGACCACAAGATTTGACACAGGGCTTGATGCAAGCTCTGTATTGCCCTTTTGTGAATCAGTCTTCATGTCTTCGACTATGCAGTCATTGTCTATGGCACTGTCTCCTCCTCTTTCTCCTTCCTCACCAGACTAGACACCCTCTGCAATGCTTTCTGACACTTTACACCTAATTCCTCCTTTGTACTCATCACTGTATTACTCAATACCTCCCTCCTCTCTATTCCTCCTCTCCCATCGTGTAACCTATCACATTGTACTTTCTTCATCTCAAAATACTGGTTTGGGTCTCTTCCTCCTTATCTTTCCTCCTCCTCTCTCCTCTCTCCTATTCTCCCTGCTTTCCTATGGTCTCTGATCCAGAGACTTGTGCACCTTTCCCTTTCTTATCGCCCACTCTACTGCTGGGCGATCCATTTTAACTATTGTCTCCCCTCCATCTGGAACATCCTTCCTTTGTCCTCTGTCTCTCTCTCTCCACCTTTCCCTCAATCTTGCTCAAGCTGCTGTCTGCCCAGTCCTACTGCTGTCCTCCCCAGCTGATTTCTGCTACCTCCGTCCCCTCTTTCTGCCCATTGATCTATTGTTCTACGCTATTCCCCAATTTATCAATAACTTATACTGTACTTTTTTTTATACATACAGGAACGTGTTTTATTTTCCTGGCGGCACTTTGTATTGTACCACTGCCAACACATTTTTCTCCTGTACCCTGTTACTGACTGCACTTGGAAACTTTACTGTATCACTGTAAAGGCATTTTATTCAACAGTATTCCTGTAACTGCTTGCTACACACTGTTCCATTGTGATTTATTGTGTTTATCTATTGTATTTTCTTATTGTTTAGTACTGAATCTCCTCTCCCTGCCCCAGGATCAAATCTGCAAACAAGCCTTGCCTTAGTTTGCTTTTCCTGATTACCAGTTTTCAAATAAATGAATGAATGAATGAATATCTCACCAACATTACAGATATTCAAAATATCTATTATATGCATCACATACTGGTTGCCACGTGCCACCAACATTTTGGGATTCACATCAGGGTGGTTGGTGAACCTAAAATATGTAGGTAATACAGTGTAAATCAATTTTTATCCTCTTATTGTGATATATATACAGCTCACAGTACAAAACCCACCACCCACAGTGGTGTAAGTTATACTACTTGTACTGATAGGAAGTAGGGAAAAGGTAATGTCTGCTGACATTCTCTGTATTCACCTGACTGTTTGAGGCTCTAAATGATAAAAATTATGCATTTAGTAATTCTACAAAGTATAAGTGTTATCTAGTCAGGCTGTCTTACAGTTGACTTGTTATTACCTTAAGGAGAACTATGGGCAAATACTGAATACATATACATTTTAAATCATGTCCTGAGCTTCTGAACAGTATTAGTGCTTCAGTGATTGTATAAATGGTTTAAGTCACTTTTTATGTTGGCTCGCTCGCGTGCCAGCCAACATATTGCAATAGTAGCAGATTTGGAGGTGTAGTCACTGTGGGCGAATGCAGTGCATGCATCAGTAGGTGCGTCCCTCATTCCCCAATAAGGCAGCATGCAGGCGCCACACCAGCAACAAGTAATGTGGTGAGCACATCTAAGAAGGGTCCACTGCAATGAGAGCCAAGCTTCGTCATGCAGCGACACTTGTTGACGTGCCTTTCCTGGTGAAGCATTCTAGGAAACATGGTGGCAGGGACTGCTGCCACTGCCTGCCACAATGCTGACTTTGGGGTGCCCAATCCCCTGTCAGCATGCCTGACTCAGTTTATGTGCTGAAGGGGAGCTGACTCCCGTCAGCATAATGTCCCGCTTGTTGTGTGCCGGGGGTGCCCAATCCCCTTGGCTCTATACCTTCGGTATGTGCCAATGGGGTGCCCAATCCCCCATCAGATAGCCCTCCAAATATTAGGTGGCATGCTGAGCCCACCCCAGCATGCCAAATGCTCCAGTGAAATAAAAAGTCCCACAATATAATTTTTTAACCTGTAAAGAAGGAAGCGGTCCCTCGTGGTCTGTCCTGTTCCTCCTCCAACCTGCACCTACCCTCTGCTTTGCCTCCACACCCCCCCTTACCCCATCCTTACTGCGGAGTCTGCACGATGATCTTGGTGGACCAGGAACACGTCTGCATTCTTCAAAGCCGACTGCAAACTGAAGAAATGCTAGCAAGCTGTATAATGGCATAAATAGGATTTTTCAACTTTGGAGCATATCTCGGGCATTTTGGAATTTTTGCCAAATTTTCAACATGGGGTTACTGGGGCCCCTCCTCATGAATTCAGTCACTGTCATGGCGTTATTCAGTCCTGAAAGGTGATTTAGCGGTCACTGAGTGGGATCACCTTCGGGACCGATTAATGAAATGACAGTGCCACTGTTCATGAGTGGGTTCTCAAAAAGCCTATTTTGCAAGTTTGGTGAAATAAAATCAAAAAATGACTGTTTTACGAGCATGCATTGCGCAGTTTCCATGTACTCTAACATCGAATTTGTAATATTTTCACTCAAGATTTTAAAATTGGTATTTTTCACCTCCTTATGAACAATACAGCTGTCATGTTGCATATCTTGGCGAAATGTGTTTCACACATCCGGTGCAGAATAGTGTGGTGCTCACGCAAAATCAGTTTTCAGGACAGTTTGAGAAATGACATTGACACTGTTCATCAGCAAAGGTCCTAAATGCATATGTTAAAAATTTGGTGATGAAAGACCATAAAATGACTGTGTTACAAGCAACTGTTGCACAGTTTCCATGCACCATTGTAACTTCACAAATTTGCAAGATTTTCAACACTGGCATTTTTCACACTCCTTACAAACAGTACAGCTGTCAATTTTCATCATCCTGCCCAAAATGTGTTTTCACACCTGTGGTGCAGAATGGCATGATCACTGTGGGAAATCAACTTTTGGGACAGATTAACAAAATCACAGTGCCACTGTTCATGAGGGAGGTCCCAAAATGCCTATGTTGAAAATGTGTCTCTTCAGGGTGAGGGTGAGGTTGGCATCAGTTCAATACTTCACTGCCATTCCTATTATGCATCTCTAACTCCTGCACTACCAATGCCAATGCCAGCGAGACAACATTCGGCATTGACAAATGCTTGTTATTTAATTGTTCCTCTGTTTTTGGGAATGGGGCAGCCATTTGTAAGAGATATTCTTTCAGTCCTGGCCTTACATTCCCCACAATGCACCAGACTGTGATGCATGTCCGTCCTGTCCTTTCATTCAGTTTGTTTTCTGTTCTGAGAGAGAACTGTGTTACAGTACCTTTTGTTCATGCTTTCTTTCTCCAACACTTGAAGTAAGTTTTGACCTTCTTCTCAGCACTTGACTTTCATTTAGTGCAATTCAGAAGCTCAACTATAGTTTGTACTGACATTTTATTTGTTTGGGGAGTATTTGTGCTTAATTTACTGCATTTTGCCAATGGATAAACTTCTGTGCTGCTAATTCTGTATCCAGACCAGTCTGACATTTTCCTATATCTTCAGGTCAATTTTCCAGTGTTTTCCTGTAGATTATGTTTCCTAAGGATTCCAATTTCTCTGTTTTCCTGCATGACAAAAGCAGTCTATGAGTAATTTCCTTATGGATTGCTCCATTTACAGGGCTGGATCAAGTATTTGGGGTGCCCACAGCACTCAAATTATTGGGGCCCATATATATATATCAGCTAGCCTTTCATACAAGCTATGCTTATTGTTTTCAAAGATTTACTCAATGTAGTTTCACAAAAAAAATACTTAAAAAATCACAATTTACGTAAGGTAAACATGACATTTGCGTGACTTAGCAGTCACAAACTTATCAATAAGCTGGCTAAAGTTAATTTGTTGGAGTATATCACATTCAATACTTAAAAGTGTGAGTGCACCGAATGCACATTTCACATCGTGAGATTGCAGTTTGTTTTTGATGAGGCCCATCTTGCTGAATGAGCATTCACCTGAGCAGTTAGTCACTATCAGCAACAGGTAGGTATGAAGAGTGGCAGAAACATTTGAAAAGGTCTATTGAAGTTCTTCATTATGCAGTAGTGATGCTTGAGATGGTAGCAAATCACAACCTCTTGCTTTTGCAAAGCTGATGAAGTGGGTCATTTCACCAGGCAAGACCTCCACAGACAAGTCTGATGGGTATTCCTGAGCTAATGTCTGAGCTTTAAGTGTATTTCTTCATCAGTTAACACACTGGAGTCCACTATGACTTTGAAGTTCTCATTGACTGTTTCGAAGATGAAATCCTCTCATTCAAGACCATGATGAGGCAATCAATTATATCCAAGTAAGTCTCAGTTTGGAATTTCTCTGTGCATGTGAGAACAACTCCTTCAGACTGCAAGTCATTATACTGTGTGTTTCTTTCCTCTTCCTTGAGTGATCAGTTCTGTAATCAGAGGCACCAGATAATTCTTTGCTCGCATTTCAAATTTATCAAAACAATCACGCAATGTGTTGACAAAGTTTTCAAGAGAAGTCAGTAGTTCAACAGCTAATTTAAGATCAGTTTTGGTATGCTGCAAAGAGTTGCTTGTTGCATTGAATTTGATGAGAATGGTATTCCACAGGTCAAAAAATGCTGTTTCTAGCAGCACCATAGTTTGGGAAAAGGAGTCTGCCTAATCTTTTGTAGTGCTATTCTGCTGTTGGTCATCAGCGATTTCCTCCAGAGCAGCTTTGATGTCAGCTTAGTCTTCAAAGACTGCCTTGGTTGCATCAGCACCTGCAGATCACTGCATGAAAGCAGAGTCTGTATGTTTTGGTCACAGACAGGAATTGAAGAGGCTTTTTGAGACAACACAGATAGGGGTAAGTTTGTGGGAAAACTTGGTGAAATAGTGTCTTTATTATTGTCTGGCATGTTATGCTCTAGAAACAGTGTGGGTATAGGAGAATCACTCTAGCTAGGGTAGAAGTAATTAAGGGTTTAGCGTGAACAAAACAAAAACAGAGTAGGTAGCGGTGAGTTAGAGGTCAAGCAATAGTTGGGCAAGGGGTAAAAGTGGCTAGAGGGAGGCAAAATAGAAAAAACTGGCAAGGGAGATATAGTTATGCTGGGAGTGGTGCAGTGCAATAGCTGTGAGGCAGCAGTCTTCAGGGTGACTTTCTGGAGACTGTGTTGCTACCCCATCTGCATGCACCTCTCTGGGCTATGGGATGAGTTTTCCAGATTCAAGGCTGAGTTAGGGTTCAGATGACCTATTCCCCACCCATGGACCACCTCATCTGCCCAGAAGAAGGAGTGGCTGGATGACAGTGGGCTTGGGAAGGGTTAGGGTGTTGGAGCATAGGCACATTCCCCATCTGTTAATACTATGAAACACCTACATCACACTGGCTCGAGGTGGGAAGTCCTACAGAGGCACCCAAAGTAGTGACTGGGTGGATGTGGGGTCCTCCACAGTGGAGACCCCAAGGGGTGAGAGGACCCCAGAGGAGG
Organism: Neoceratodus forsteri; assembly: GCA_016271365.2. Lineage (NCBI taxonomy): Eukaryota > Metazoa > Chordata > Ceratodontiformes > Ceratodontidae > Neoceratodus > Neoceratodus forsteri. The sequence goes on along the minus strand of CM028129.1, from coordinate 1,111,879,889 downwards.
AAGAAGTGAATCCTGGTGGGGACTCCAAAGTTAGGGGATATATTTGGGGCAAGAAAGGATGAGGAGGAGAGGGAGGTTAGGTGCCTTTCTGTTGCCATGGCTCACAAGGATGGAAAGAGGATTCAAAGGATAACTGGGACAGCAGGAAGGGAGGGAGGAGAGCTGGACATCATTGTCCATCTGGGAACAAATGACCTGGCTAGGGATGAGCCAGAAATAGTTCAGGAGGAGTTTAGGGCAAAGGGAGGGTCTTAGTCAAGTAGCATGATCTGTGACCTTCTCAAAGGTGCTACCTGTCTATGACAGGGAGGACAGGACTCTTTGCACCAAGATCTTCACTGCATGGTTGAAGGAATGATGCAGAGAGGAGGGTTCAGTTTCATTGAGGACTGGGGCCTGACCTGGAGGGATAAGGGCCTGTAGAAAGGTGGTAGCCTGCATCTGTCCAGGAGGGAAACATGGTCCTCAGTGAATAGTTTAAATGCTACATTGGTGAGCATTTAAACTAGCTGATGGGGAGGAGGGGCAGAATAAGGCAGGAGACATAAACTATCCTCCCCCACTGGCTCACAAGATCAGCAGTGGAATCCTGAGAGTGAAATCCTAAAGGAACCAAATAAAGAAACCCAAGAGGTAAAAAGAGATAGTAAAAAAATAGTGGAGGAAATAAGGAAGGGTAAATGGAAATAAGGAGCGGTGGCAGGACAACCTGGAGAGCTATATGTGCAAATGCTTGAATTCTGGGCAATAAGATTGCAAACCTAGAATCCACCATGGTAGAAGTGTACCTGTACATAGTAATGATTACTAAGTCCTGGTACAATGAAAACCAGGACTGGGATATAGCCATACTAGAGTATACTCTGGTAAGAAAAGGCAGGGTAGGAAAAACAGGGAGAATGGATCTTTATGTAGGGACAACATAAAAGCTACGGAAATACAGGGAGAGCAGGGAGGAGCTGAGGTACTGTGGGTTGCCTTGGAGACATGGAGGAGGGATGCTATTCACACAGGAGTGATCTACAGGCTTCCAGCACATGGAGGAGAGGTGGATAAAGATATGATGGAAGCAATCCAAAGGATGGCACACAAAGAGGAGGTGTTGCTGGTGGGGACTACACTCTATCGGACGTGAATGGAGCCTACCAGCTGTGGCAACAGTTAGAAGTAGGGACATCCTGGACTCCTGCAAGGCGTTCCTCAAGTAACTAGTTAAGGAACACTCTTATGTGGGGACAATGCAGAACCTTGTACTGACAAATGGGGACAGCGTTTGCTGATGTCACAGTGGGTGGCCACCTGGGTACCAGTGATTACCATATGGTGTGGCTCAGTATAAGAATTGGGTCAGAATCATGCCGCACTAAGATGAGGGTTCTGGACTTCAGGAGGGCTGATTTTAAGAAAATGGATTTTAAGAATGCCTCAGGGACACCCTAGCAGGGATAGGGAAACTGGGGAGTTGAGGAACAATGGGCAAAACTAAAGGGGTGCATTGAAAAGGCAACAAATCTCTGTGTCAGGCAGGTTAACAAGGGCAAGAGAAAAAACAGATCGCTATGGTTCTTTAGAGAAGCAGCAGAGAAACTAAGGAAAAAACTAGCATTTAGATGGTACAAGAGGACACAGAAAGAGGAATGTAGTGAGAGTTACCAGGAAAAACAAAGAGTGGGTGGGAAAGCAGTTAGGAGTGCAAAGGCTCAAATGGAGGAGAATATTGCCCAATCAGTAAAATAGGGATAAAACATTCTTTAGCTATGTAATCAAGAAGAAAAGGACCAAAGGAGGGATAGTAAGGCTAAAAGGGAAGGGGGTTGGGAGGAAGAGGAACCCCAAAAAGCAGACGTATTGAACAATTATTTGTTCAGTAATTATGGAGGAAGGGTAGGTGACCGCCAAAGACAAGGGGCAAGAGCATTTAATGAAGGGAGGTAGACACTAGTCCTTTTACAGAAGAGAGAATACTCAAGGAACTAATGCAATTAAAAGTAGATAAGGCAATGGGACTGGACAGGGTGCATCCTAGGACACTGAGGGAGCTCAAGGAGGTGCTGGCTGCACCTCTGACAGTTCTGCTCAGCCTATCACTAGAAATGGGAGGTTCAGGGCACTGGAGGAGGGCAGATGTGGTCCCACTACACAAAAGTGAAAATAGGGAGGAGGCAGAAAATTATAGATCTGTCAGTCTGACTTCAGTGGTAGGTAAAGTAATGGAATTACTTCTGAAGGAAAAGATAGTGGAATAGCTTTCAACCGGTAGATTACAGGGTCTGAGGCAAGATGGGTTCACAGGGGAGGTCTTGCCAGACAAACATGATTGAGCTCTTTGACTGGGTGACCAGGGAAGGGGATCAGGCAGGAGTGGTAGATGAGGCCTACCTGGATTTCAGTAAGGCCTTGACACCATTCTGCATAGAAACTTGTGAGTGAGCTGGGCAACTAAGAGTAAGTCCAAAAGTAGTAAAAAGGTAAGAAGTTGGCTAAGCAATATGAGTCAGCTGGTGGTAAATGGGTCCACTCTGGATAAGGCTGGGTGACAAGCAGGGTGCCACAGGGGTCAGTACTAGGCCCAGTCCTCTTCAATGTCTTTATTAATGACATTGTAGAAGGGCTAGAGGGAAAATATGCCTGTTCATGGATGATACAAAAATCTGCAACTGAATGGACATACCAGGGGTTGGAAGGATTTGAAGGATGATCTGAAAAACTGGAAGATTGGTCAAGGGAATGGCAGCTGGATTTCAATTCAAAAAGTGCAAAATCATGCACTTGGGGCACAGAAACCCAGGGGCAAGAAACCAATTGAGCGAGGAGGTATTATCAACCACAAAACAGGAAAGAGACCTAGTGGTAATCATTTCTGATGACCTAAAAGTAGCTAAACAGTGTGATAAGGCAGTCTTGGAAAGGCTGCAGGATTCTCAGGTGCATAGAGAGGGTCATTACCAGCAGAAGGAGGGAGGCAGTTGTTATACCTGTATAAATAACTGCTAAGACCCCACCTCAAGTACTGTGTCCGTTCTGGAGACCTACCTCCAGAAGGACATACTGAGATAAGGTGGAAGTAGTACAAAGGAGGGCTACCAAAATGGTGCAGGGACTGTATCAAAAGCATGTATGAGGAGAGATACAAGGAAATAAACATTTACTCTCTAAAGTAAAGGAGGGAAAGTGGGGATATGAGAGAAATATTCAAATATCTCACAGGTATTAATAAGGTACAGGAAGGTAGCATTTTCCATGAAAAAGATGCTCCAGGATAAGAGGTCACGCTATGAAGCTGGAGGGGAGGCTCAGAGGAGATGTGAAATCACTTCTTCACGGAGGTGTGGTGGACACCTAGAACAGCCTCCCAGTAGAGGTTGTGGGTACTAAAATGGTAACAGGACTCAAGCATGCATGGGATAGACACAGGGGACTTTAGAAGTAAGGCAAGAGGTGAGTTGACCAGAGATCGAGTTGGATCTGTGGCACAGAAGGTAGGGAATATATGGCAGACTAGGTGGGACAAGAGGTCCTTAACTTCTGACAATTTCTATGTTTCTATGTCAGAGAGTGACTTCACTGTCATTCCTCCACCTTTCTCCTTCTGACCAACGGTGAGTAGGCACGAGAAGAATGTAAAATTTCTCGGGAAAGACAAAGAGTTGACTGCCTCAATGCAGCAATTGATGTCATTAGAACCAACTAGATTCAAGGCACATTGAGTCGTGCTTGCATGCCAGAGTACCATCCAGCCATGTTGTTCGCATTGTCATAAGACTGGCCATGGCAATCCATAAAGTCAATTGATTCACCCTTCAAGTACTCTAGCAGAGTATTTGTAGGTTCTTCAACCATATGACTGCTGATTTGCAGGAAAGTCAAAAACCACTCAATTGGCATGCCACTTAACACATACAGAGCAAACCCAGTCAGCTGATGAACATAAGTTAAATCTGGCATTGAATCCACAGATACAGAAAAATACTTGGCCATTGCAATTTCTTTCATAAAGTGACTTGAACATGCTTCTCCATGATTTGAATGAATTTTCAAAAATAGTTGTGGATAAGTGAGCTGGCTTTCCTGACCAGCATTACCAAACATTTCTATGTCTGAACAGAAAGAGATCGAACTGCACTATCAATTCCATGCAGCTGAGGAAGTTGCCATTATGTTTCGATCCAATTACCTCATCACCTACTTAGAGGGCCAGTCCTTTCTCAGCCAGGACAGTCACAACAGCCACTACCTGATGTACTATAGTACCTCATGCCAATACTGCTTCCTCTACTGACACAGTTTCTTGAAATTGTAGTCGATATGGCAGTATTCTCTGCGATTGTTGCAGACATTGAAAATGTAATCTCTGTGCACTTCTGATTCTTCATGGGTGCAAATCCTCGTCTGCTTTTTTCCACGGATCCTTCTGACTCATCATTAGCATGCAGAAGAAAGAGTAGATATACCCTTTTGAAGGACTATATAGCATCCACTTCCACAGATGCATCTCACCTTTTGGCAACTGGGTGTAGAACATGTGATTTTTCAGGAAACAGAAATACCCTTTGGTTGGCCTATGTAGGGGTTTTAGTAACACTTTGACTTTAAGTAGCTATCAGAGTCAAATTTATTCTAGCAAGTATCTGGTCCTTTCTCAGCAGAAGTCCACACCAGAACTTACTGGGAACCACTCCACAGGATCTGTTGATTGACATTCATCACTTCTTGAGTGGGCTGAATTGCTGGTAGGCTCCTGAAACAAATATATGGCATCATCAGTTTCTTTTGTGGAAGCAGCAGTTGAAGCACAGTGGTCAACTGTAGTACTGTGTTCAAGATTTTCAAAATCAGATTCAGTGTCAGGTTGCACATGTGCTGCTTGTGAGTTACTAGCATTCGCACTTACATAGATACATAGACAGTGTCAGCAGATAAGGGCCTATGACCCACCCAGTCTGCCCATTTGAGCTTGTAAGTTCAGTTTATGTTTTCCTAGAAGTCTGTTGCCCTTACTCCTGACCTCCAGAATTCCTTTATGTCTATCCATGCATTCTTAAATCCGTGATTGTTTCAGCCACCACCACTTCCTCTGGCAGGGTGTTCCACTTGTCTACCACCCATTCTGTGAAGAAATTCTTCCTCACATTTCCTCTGAATCATCCTCCTCCAACTTCATCCCATGCCCTCTAGTCCTGGAACATCTTTTGTCGCTTAAAATAGTGTATTCCTGCACCTGTTCCTCCCTGTAAGATACTTGTATGTCTCTATCATATCCCTTTCTCCCTCCTCTCCTCCAGGAAGTACATGTTCAGTTCCTTCAACCTGTCCTCATAGGACCTGTGATGCAATCCATGCACCATCTTTGTTGCCCTCCTCTGAACCTTCTCTACCCTGTCTATGTCCTTACGTAGGTAAGGTCTCCAGAACTACTGTGCTCCAGGTGGGGCCTCACTAGTGTCTTGTATAGTGGAATTATGACCTCCCTTTTCCTGCTGGTGATACCCCTGCCTATGCATCCCAGCATCCTATTTGCTTTACCTGCTGCCTTGTCACACTGTTTCCCTACCTTGAGGTCATCAGATGATAACCCCAAGATCCCTTTCCTGCTTGGTGCATGCTATATCCTCACCCCCAACTGATATATTGTGCCACGGTTTTTGTGCCCCATATGCATTATCTTCCACTTCTTTGCATTGAATTTCAACTGCCAAACCCCTGACCATTCTTCAAGTTTCTGCAGGTCCTTCTCATTCTGTCTACACCCTCTGGTGTGTCTACTCTGTTACAGAGCTTTGTGTCATCAGCGAACAGTGAAATTCCCTTCTAGGTCCTGCGCAATGTCACTGATGAAGATGTTGAATAGGACCGATCCAAGCACTGATCCTGTGGTACCCCACTGGTCACTCTTCCCTCTGTGGAGTGACAGCCATTTACCACCACCCTCTGTGTCCTGCCACCCAGCCAGTTACCTACCCACCACACTACTGTCCTGCCCACACCATATTCCCCAGTCTGTGTAATAGTCTTCTATGTGGCACAGTATCAAAAGCCTTTGCTGAAGTCCAGATAGGCCATGTCCACTGCCCTCCCGATCCACCTCCCTAGTCACCCAGTCAAAAAATTCAATGAGGTTGGTCTGACATGACCTTCCCCTGGTGAAACCATGCTGCCTTGGGTCCTGTGGTGCATTGACAACTAGATGTTCACCAATCTCTCCTTCAGTAGTGCTTCCATGATCTTCCCACTACCGAGGTGAGGCTGACTGGTCTGTAGTTTCCCTCTTCCTCTTTGTTCCCACTTTTGTATAAGGGACTACATCTGCTATCCTCCAGTCTTTGGGTACCTCCCTGTTTCCAGTGATCGGCTAAACAGGATAGCCAGAGTTCAGCCACCACCTCTCTTAGTTCTTTAAGGACCCTGGGTGCACCCCATCTGGCCCCATTGCTTTATCAACTCTTATTACTTCCAGGTCCTTCAGGACCCTTTCTGCGTAAAGGGACTTGTGTCCATTTCTGCATCATTCTCACCCTTGTACTCCCTTCAGACCCATTACCTCCCTTCCTCAGTAAAGACTGAGCAGAAATGCCTGTTCAATATGTCAGCTTTACTGTTGTCATCCTCCATGTGGCCCCCATCCTCCCCTTCAGTCTCACTATCCCTCCCTTTGCCTTTCTTTTTCCTTATATACCTGTAAAGGTTTTGTCCCTCTACCCACTAATTTTGCAATGTGTTCTTCTGAGCTTTGGCTTCCCTTACTGACCCCCATGCCTCCATTTGCTTCTCCTGGTACTTCTCCTATCCCTTCTGCCTGTGTCTTTTTGTATTGCCTGAATGCAATCTTTTTGGCTTTCACTTTCTTTGCTACCTCTTTGGAAAACCATAATGGTCTCTCTTCCTTTTCCTCTTGCTAACCTGCTTAATGCATAATTCTGTTGCTCTTGTAATCACCATTTTAAATACTGCCCACTGTTCCTCAACCCTGATTCTGCCCCATTCCCTTAATGCCTCTTTCAAGTTTCTCCCATTTTCCCAAAGTCTGCCCCCCTAAAATCCAGGATACATGTTTTTGTGTGGTTTGGTTCTGCTCTTTCTGTGATTTCAAACCACAATGACTGGTGGTCACTGTTCCCCAGGTGCTCCCCACTGTTACCCCCATCACACTGTCCCTGTTTGTGAGCACAAGGTCCAGTATTGCCTTCTGCCGAGTTGGTTCCATGACCAGTTGCTGGAAGGCACCCTGAAGGAGTCCAGGATAAATCTGCTCCTAGTAGATGCTGCTGCTGCTGGGATGCTCCAATCCATGTCTGCCTATCCATCTCTTGGGCACTAATCTCCATCTTTTGCACACTGCTTTGTAGAGATAGCCACTCTTCTGGTTCACTGGTTCCACTGCTAGCTGTGGGTTGAAACAAGAAGGTACTCTCCTTGCTGGCCTGCCACCCCTTTGCTAGTTTAAATGCTTGTCAATGTAGCATTAAACTTATCATTGGTCTTGGAATCCCTCAGGATGGATGCAGGCTGTCGAAGCTTGAACAAACCTCTAACCCTCCAGGTGGGTCCCCAGTCACCAATGAATCCAAACCTCACAGCACCAGTCCTTCAACCATGAGTTAAAGTTCCGGTGCATGCACTCCATGTTCTCCCTTGCCTCTCACAGGTAGCACCTCTGAGAAAGTGACAGAAGTAGCTACTTGCTTGAGACCCTCCCAATTTCCTAAACTCTTCCTGAACTTCCTTTGGCTCCCCATTTGCCAGGTCATTAGTACCTAGGTAGATAATGACATCCAGCTCACCCTCCTGTCTTGCCTTCCCAGTGATCCCCAGGATCTTCCTTCCATCCCTCCATGCCGTGGCACATGGTAGGCACCTCACCTCCTGTTCTCCCCTCCTGTGTTCCTAGCTGGATCCCTCTTATGATGAGAGACCCCCACAAGGATTCGCTTCCTCCTCCTCTGGGGTCCACTGCCTTCCCGCTGAGTTCACCTCCTTGGCTACTTCCACATCCTTTCCTTCCACTTCTCTGGGTACCTCTATTTGGTTGTCCCCATTTGCCAGTGTGGCATATGAGTTCTTGAGTGGATTAGGATCTGGAATGTGCCTCTGCCTGACCACTCTAACCCTCCCTGAGCCCACTGTCATCCAAGTGCTCCTCATTCTCGGCATCCTTTGAGGCAGTTGCATTGGACTGGTGGTCTCTGAATAGGGATGATGGTACTCCTAAACCAGTTTACTTCCTCTCTGAGTCTGGCTACCTCATCCTGCAGTCCAGAGAGATGCATGCAGATAGGGCAGCACCTCAGTGTCCAGAAGGTCTGCCTGAATATGGCTACCCCACAGCCACTGCATTGTACCACTCCCACATTATACTACAATTATACTGCTATTCCACTCCTTGTCTGCTACTGAAGCTCTCCTAGTTCCCTTTTATTAATTTACTGTCCTAAAATCATGCCACTGATCCTCAGATACTTTTCTTTTAAAAAGGAAAATAAACCAAGAAATAAATAAATGAATCAAAACACTTGTGCTGAGGGTGGGCTTCTTCACCCTTATGCCCTCCTACTCCACACCCTTACTATACCCTGTGTTTAGCTCCTGTCAATCAGATTTAACAGGGCATATAATTAAGAGTTGGGGAAGGGAAGGGGGCAAAATTTTCAGCAATTAAGATTGCAAAGAAATACACCACCACTACGTTTTAAATTTTCAACAGCCCAAAACAATTCTAAGTAAAGACAACAAAGAAAGTACAGTGTCACTAAAAGCCCACAATCTAAGTTTAAAAGAAAAATAGCAATTACCAGTTACGTAAAGCACTGAATTGAATATGTTTCCTTCCCCTTCTGGGAAACATTTACAGTATGGAAACTAGAACTTTGGCTTCGACACTTGTCAGAGAAAACTAGTCGAGTGACATCATATGACGAGAAGAGTTAATCTCAAAAAGTTGGCTCAGTCAAAAGTCTTTGCCAAGACAGCATTCAGTTTTCTTGCTTCTCCTTTGCCATGCAGCATTTCTGAGCACCTGATTTTAAAACCATTTGTGGCATTTTTCTGAATGTTACCTACACTCCTCGAGTCTCAGACCTGGGGAAAAAATGAGGGATTGGGTTCTCTGACCAGCATGAGGCATTACTGATGGTTGATGGCTGTTGCCATTGTAGTGGCTTTAGTTTCCTTTCTCCTGCCATTGCACCAACAGTTAGACTGAACCTCAGCAATCTTATGTGAATTAACAATAACACAGTATTTAAAGCAGCAGTACTATGGAAAAAATTGGGCTTTGACAGTTTATTCCCTGTGCCCTGCTAATCATACACCTGGTACTCTTTCTCACCGGCATTGTACTATCGCTGAATAATTTGCTCAGTTATTCTCTGCTTTTGTTTACATTTCTGCCACTAAGCATGTTGCACTGGAGCCCCTCTGCTGCCAATTGCACATGTGTAAGACTTGCTAGGACACCAGGAATAGTCAGCAGAGGTCCCCTGCTGTTATCAAAAGACATGATGTGACCTGTAGAAAAGCACAGCTGAAAATTAGTCAGCTGCCATATTTGTTGTAGCGCTATAACAATTCAAATAAATTGCAAATATCTAAAAACTAAAGATGACTGAAAAAAAACATTTACAGGTATGGAAACTAGAACTTTGGCTGCATGCTTAGAGCCAAAAGCAGAATTTTGATAGCTCACTTCCTGATTTGGTAGTACTGCTGCTTTAATGAACTACAGTATTTACACATGGCAATCTCTATATAAGGACTGTTCTGATCATCGACTCAATGCCCATAAGCAATTCAGACACTGATTCCCTTGATAAAAGATTACGCAATAATAGTTTGGTTCACAGTATAATTGAAAGAGTCTGAAGCTTATAACCACTGTCTGGTTTTCATACACAGATGTTAAGTCATTATGTAATCAAAAATACACAGCAGCGATCATGCAAGTAAAGGCAATTCAGTTAAAGAAAAAGGTTATTGTGGAAAGTTACTGAGTGTTGGTCTCAGGTCAGAGAATACCATCAGAAATATTGAAGTTGTGTGCAACAGCATTACTGGCCTACAAAGACATGCTGATTTTGGTTACTAAGATTTGGGCAAAGGTAAAATTATATTAAAAGGCTGAGCCACCTTTAGCGTATCTTACCTCTCTTTCCTGTCATTCTTCGTAAGTGACACTTTACTGGAGTAGTCATATAGCACCAAATTTTGCTAGTATTCTACTGTGCTAAATATTTGTCTACAAAGTGAATGTGCTAATTCTTAGCTGATATGTGGAATACAGATCCCATAACCGTGAATCACTGCAGGGGATGGGGGAGGTAAGTGGAATTTTTTGTACAAGTATAATATTACTTGTTACCTTTCTCTGATGGTGACAGAGACTTTTGAAAATTTGTTTTCTCCTGGTGTGCCCACAAACCAAATCACCAGTTTGATTGTCTAACCCCAACTATAGAGGCGGGCAGTATGATCTAGTGGCTAGATCAGCACAGTCTCAGGAATGAGGAGACCCAGGTTCTAATCCTCCAGTGTCACTTGCTGTGTTTGACCCTGAGGCAAGTTAACCTCACAGTTTCAGTCACTTTCGGTTGTGAAAAAGTGGATAACATAGAGGATAATGATGGTCCTCTATAGTTAACCGGTCAGTTAACAGTCGAGAGGTTGCCAGGGTGACCATGTAAACCTCGAGGCGGCTCGAGGTTCTGACGCCATCTCAGCCTCTAGGGCAGTTAAAATTGAGCCGTTGCCGATAGAGGGACCATACAGTATTTTATATGTGTATGGTCCCACTATCCAAAAAAAAGGGCTTACGTTTTTAAAAGTCACCGCTCGCGGCCCTTCAGTCCTTCCCCGTCGGTTTCCTTCAGTCGGTTCGTCCGTGTCGAAAAAAAAGCGCGCACATCGCAGACCACTCGCTGTTGTTAACCTATCGATGTAGCGTAGGATACGATGGGTTAACATATCGTCATCAAGTAGGTTAACAACCTTAGGAAATGATGATTTCCTAAGGTTAACAGCATTCTAACATACATTATAAATAGCTTTGTATTTTTTCAGCATCCCCTCCCACACCCCCATGACCACTACTAAATTATTTAACTAATCTTTGCTTTCCAAAACTGTTAAATTTGCGACAACCATAAGTTATTAAAGGGCACCTCAAAGGGAACAGGATGTACTTTTGACTTCAAATAAAGGAGGGCATTAATGCATCCCCACTGTGGATGCACACCCCACACCTCCTCCCTCACTCTTCATTCGATCACTCCCCTTAATGGTGGGCTGAGGCTGGAGCTGCTGTTGGCTGTCAGAATCATACTCTGACACCTGATCATTCATTCTTCACCCAACATTGGGTTGCAGTGGTCAAAGCTTACACAGTCTTTTATCTTTCTTTTCACATGGCTGAAATACAAACAGACTAGTGTTGGGTTGGGTGGTGGCTGATGGGAACATGTTGGGACGCCATACAAATAAACTTTTCTTATTCCAAATTTTTGAGTGTTGAGTGCAGCTTTTTTCCAAGCTGTTACACAAACTGAGCAGCTTTTGTGCAGAAACAGATGTACAGCCAGAACCCACCTATAAGGTCTGGAAGTTCAATGAGGTATGTAATACACAATTCCCTTCTTCCCACTGCCTGCGGTTTCATCGCCACTCAAATCCTTCAAATGCATACTGCAAGGCACAAGTGACAATGCTGCTGGTTCTGTCAGATCCTTCCTCCAACAGAACCAAAGACTGAGAGTGCTGCGCATGTGCATGCATCATGATTTTGTAGCAAATCTGTTGTACTAAAGAATTACAGGAAAAATGGAATCAGCCCTCAGCTATATACACATTGTTTGATAGCTAGGTTATGGTGTGGCTGTAAATTTCTTTCAACATTTTTGATTTCAGGTGTCCTTTTTAGTGGGGGTGGGGCCCAGGCCATTTGCCCCATTTGCCCCCCTTTTAACCTAGCCCCTATAAATATTGAAATCTAAAAGTTCTGCAATTGTAGTGAAACTTCAGCCATTGACTGCAGAGTGGCACATCACTGCCAAGAAATAAGGGATTAACACATCAGGCAATGTGGGTGAGTGGTAGCTAGCAGCTCAGAAGTTTATCAGTTGACAAAAGGCAGTAAATTAAGCACAAATCTTCCCAAACAAAGCATAGGGCAACACAAAACTATAGTTGAGCTTCTAAATTACACTTAAAGGAGTAGTACAGTCAAAATTTGCAAAAACATATATTTGTGCAGAGTGATTTGATTTCTATGTGTAGTCTTGGTGTATTCTTCTCTTTGTTTGTTATTAGGAGTTTTTCTAAATTAGCCTGCTACTTATATGGTAGTTTTATGGACCCCTGGGATCTCCATCTCAACAAACTTTATTGCTCTTCTTTTTCTACGATGCATCCTGTCCAGTGACAGCAATGCATCAGGACCACTGATTCATAAAGTACTAGAGATAGAAGCCTGATGTTCTGGCCTCCAGTGAATAGCTCTAATTCAATATTTTTGTTTTCTATGTGTGTATCCTCAGGTTTAGCCAGCAGGAATAAATGTTTTGTTTTAAAACTTTCATTTCTTCAAATTACACACAGTCATAAACAGCAAACAAATCACCCCAGATTATTAGTGCTGTAATTAGTAAACACTCAGCTGTTTTCTTACAGAGTAACTCGCTCTATTAGCCCTCAAGTAATTGCTAAACTGTAAATGTAGCAATTAGTTCTCACTGGATAAGGAAAGTTACTTAATATCACAGTTCTGCTGTAGTAAATTGACTCTAAACCAGTGCTTGCTGAATTCATGGTCCTGGATACATCACTGTCACATGGACAGGAGGCACTATGAGAACAAGAAAAGCCATAAACCTTGCTGAGATGGAGATCCCCAGAGGCCATAAAATAAAATAAATAGAGCAGAAACCAAGTGCATTTATCTTTGTATCTGGGTCTGAAAGGTTTGATGACTGTTTCTCATGTAAAAAGTGTGTGGAATTCAGATTTACAACTCTTATTCATCCATAGTTGTACTTTTTTGGAAAAAGCACTTTCTTAAGAACAATTAAAGTTTTACATTTATGTAACAGACTCAGTTTACTTAGTTATTTATTTAATTTATCTAATTTATTTAATAGACTCGGTTTACTTAGTTATTAATGTAATTTAATGTTTCAGATATGGCTAGTAAGACTTCTCACAAATCACAGAGATGATGCATCCTACACACTGATCCAGGAGTTAGCACAGACCATAGGGACCTACTACCTTTGATGATGCTCATTGGGAGAAAGTAGTTGATGAAAAGGAAGGCGTTCTAGTCAAACACTGTCAAAGTCACAACATGGTGTGTCTTGAATTGCCTGAATGTTACTCCAGCAGCCAAGGCTATCATTATACAGTATATGCTACAAGAACTTTACTGCATATAAGAGTTAGGAGTAAACTTGCACACGATGAAACTTAAAAAAAGACATTGTAAAGAAGTTATCCAGCAAAATTGCTTCACTCCCAAGCTCATAGTGCTCTATCTGAGTATGCAAGATCTACATCAGGCATATTCCCAAATTAATGTATATTTTGCAAATCATACAAGAAAAGGAATCCTAAAGGGTCAAAGGAGACTTTTAAATATTCTACAACATGTGTTACTTTTGGGGCCACAGACAGCATAAAAAAAAACACAGCAAAAAGAAATGGACAATCGACAAATGGATATGATGGTACAGTAGGCAGTATTGATCTCATAGCCAAAGAAGTGTAAACAAGTATGTAAAAAGGCAGAATGAATGAAGGGCACAGGTACAAATTGTGAATACAGTCAGTTGAGGGACAGTCACCAGGTTGCCTTTTCCAGACTTGTTAAGTGTGCAGTGCATCATTGTTAATGGAATGCAAGAAGAATCATTGCTATCACTAGACAAAAGTACATGGACATTCTTATGGTGTAGTTGTCAGACAGAGCACTATGAACTTGGGAGCGAAACAATTTTGCTAGATAATCTCCTTACAATGTCTTTTTAAAGTTTCATCAGCTGCAAGTTTACCAGAACTCTTATATGCAGTGAAGTTCTTGTAAGTATATATAATGATACCCATGGCTGTGGGAGTAATGTGCAGGCAATTCAAGACACACTATGTTGTACTTTGACAGTGTTTGACTAGAAGCCTTCCTTTTCATCAACTACTTTCTCCCAATGAGCATCATCAAATGGGCAGACTAGGTGGGCCAGCGGTCCTTATCTGCCGTCAAAGTCTCGTTCTATGTTTCTATCAAAGGTAGTGGGTCTACATAGTCTGTGCTAACTCCTAGATCAGTGTGTAGGATGCATCTCTCTGTGGTTTGTGAGGAAGTCTTGCTAGCCATATCTGAAACATTAAATAAATTACATTAATATGTAAGTAAACCGAGTCTATTAAATCAATTAGATAAATTAAATAAATAAGTAAACTAAGTCTGTTACATAAATGTAAAACATTTAATTACTCTTAAGAAAGTGCATTTTCCCAGAATTGGATAAAGAGGGTAAAAGAAATAAGGATTTATCTCCAGCACAGAGAGCTATTAGGGATCTGTCGGATAATCTGGGACTATGTGACCCATGGAGAATGCTGTCTCCTTCATGTAGGGAGTACACATTCTTATCAGAAGTCCACAAGTCCAGATCCTGGATTGATTATTTTTGATGAGTCGATGTCTGCTTCCCGGATTGGTACATAGTAATATTATTCCAGGGATTATCTCGGATCATTCTATGGTCAGCTGTTCTCTTAATTTGGCCCCTAACATTTCTAGACAGACTATTTGGAAGCTAAATAATCAACTGCTCCGTTCAGCGGAGATAAAGAGAGTATATTGGTCAGAGGATTGAACAATTTGAGATAGAGAACCGACATTCAACTGATAGAGGGACATAGTATGGAGTGCATTTAAGTGCATTACACGGGGAATTTATTCAGCTGGCGGTTGCAAGGAAGAAGAAGAGAGATAGGGCCAGGTACTTGTTGGTACAAATTAGAGAGCTAGAGAGGAGTTTGTCAAGGACTACTGGAGGAGACCAGGGAACAGTTGGTTAGTTGCGTCATGAGTACGAGGTTTTGGGAGAAAAAGCAGAATATGCAGTTAATAAAACAAAGGCGCATACTTGGATCAGGGCGAAATCAGGTAGGCTTTTGGCTATGCGGTTGAGGGCTATGGAGGCATCCAGAATTGTCCAAAGTATTACTGAGCAGATGGGTCCATTAAACTTCACCCACTGAAATTGTTAAGGAATTTGAGGAGTATTATAAGGCCTTATATAGCCCTATGACCTCTAGACCCAGTACAGAAATGGTTGAGGAATTTATTCCTCTTGTAAGTTACCCAGGTGACAGAGGATCAGAGAGAGAGCTCTCATTACCTATGTCGGATGCGGAGATTCTGGATGCAATCCGATGCTCTCAAGTGATAAGGCTCCGGTCCAGACGGATTTTCGCCAAATTTTTATAAATGTTTGCGACCCAGTTATGCTCTGGTTTGCAAAGACTATTTCAGAGTATACTGACTTTGGACGCAGTAGATGGTTATTTATTTGAGGCTCTGATAGTGCTCATTCCAAAGAAAGGAAGGGATTAGACAAGGTTACAAGTTACAGGCCTATTTCCTTGATTAATTATGACATTAAAATTTTGGCGAAGATCTTGGTGACTGGGTTGGCAAGGTCATGCCTAAATTAATCCATCACGACCAAGTTGGGTTTATGAATGGCAGATTGGCTTCAGACCATCTGCGCCAGATTATTCATCTTCTCTGCATCCAGAGATAGTAAACTTCCATGTGGATTGATGTCGGTGGATGCAGAGAAGGCTCTTTGACAGAGTGGATTGGAGGTTTTATTTATTACTATGGAGAAATTTGGTTTCCCGCTTCGAGTTTATCAATAGTGTGTTTGCCCTATATAAGGATCAAGAGCGAAAATATAATGTAACGAGTATTCTCTACAAATTTTCCCTTCATTCTGGTACTAGACAAGGCTGCCCCTGTCACCTCTTTTATTTAATCTATATCTAGAGCCTCCTCACTAAAATTAGATTAGACTCTAGGTTACGGGTATAAAAGTTGGGTGGCAGGAGCTTAAAATTTCACATATGCTGATGACATCTTGCTTCATGTCACCCAACCCGTAGCTCAGTTCCAGCAGTGATGGATATTATGGGGAATATAGCAGACTGTCAAATTATAAGATTAATGTGGAAAAACCCGAGATATTTCCGCTAAACATGAGAGTATGAAGTCGGTTCTTGACGGCTATGGGTATGCAATGAGCCCCATACTTTGAAATATTTGGGTATTTATTGGCGAGATCTGATTCAAAATTAACGAAACTTAATCTGGATGCCACTAGAAATACTATCAAGCAGGACCTAAAGAGGTGGGTCGGCTTACGCTCTCTCTCTGGGGAGGATTAATATAGTTAAAATGAACATTTTACCTAGGATTTTGTATCCATTAATATGCTTAATGTGTTGCTGCCTAAAATGGTTTAAGGAGTTACATTCAATCATTTCAGATTTTATTTGGAAGGGAAAACATCCTAGAGCTTATTTCAAATTGGCAGCTCCCAGGAGAAGGCGGGTTGAGACTACCGCATTTGGTTTTATATTACTGGGCAAGTAATCTTTGTAAGTATCTGAGATGGTTAGTACCCACAACAAAACTTGAGTCTTTGACTTATGTACCCTCATGGGTTAAATTGGAAATAGAAATGATAAAGGAGGCTGGGATGGATCCGATGGCGCTTCTTACTCCACACCAAAGATGTTGCCTCCTAAGTTGGCAGCTACCCCAGTACTGAAATCCCTGCGTATTCACCGGCAGTTAAGTGTTAATTTAGGCTACACCCCTAATAGGGACAAGCATCAACCAATCTGTCATAATCCCAATTTGAAGATAGGGGAAAATGATTTCAGAAGGCTGGCTCCCCAGCTTAAAGGATTATGGATAGAAGATATTATGTGGGACGATCGTCTCCGCCAATAAGGGAAATATTAGTCAGGTATGATATAGATTATAAGCAGATTTTCAAGTTGTATCAGGTCACACACTTATTAGAGCAGATGAGGATTAAACTCAGAGACGGGCGTATGAAGGGAGTTGGTTTGAATTGCTGGTTCAGACAGTATGGAACTGATATGTCTCCAGAATATACAAGATATTGTTTGAGCAAGTTCTTGTGGACTTTGATTATAAGCCTAGGTATTGGATAAGCCGGTTGGGGACCAAGGAGAGACTGGATAGCATTTGGAGTCATGTGTATAGATATGTTAAACAAGACCGGTTGAGGGTAATGCAATTTCATTTTTGAATAATTTATATTGGACCCCTTTTAAGCAGGAACCCTGGTTTTCCATTTTACGGTAACACGGTAACAATCACGAATCCTGCTTGGTTTACGGATTTTGAATTCTTGTACCGGTGCCTCACGGAAATTGCATGTCACTGCACATAATCTCTAAGATTTCAGCAGCTTTTTAATTTGTTTTAATTTTCTCTTTCTATGTCCCTTCTCACAACATCAGTCTCCACTTTTCAGAGATCCCTAGGCTGGGTATCACGTAGCTTCAGCCCCAGGTAATGCCCAGGAGCTCCTGTGGTCCTGTCCCTATCCTGCCTGGATTGTACCCTCCAGGTGGGAAGGAGGGAACCTAGGTCACCCATCCACACTTCCTTAGTGTGTGTCGAGCAGCTCAGTGGGTCCCTCCTGGAGCCTGGTTATGAAGTCTGGGGCACCTGGGTCCCTTCTGCCAGTGGCCAATGTGGGGTGATTGTTCCTGGTTTTCTGGTCTTCTTTCCTGAGGGCACTGGCACTAGAGGAGATCCAAGGCAGTAGGTCACATAGAGACATGCCACTGCTCCAGATCCTGGCTAGAGTCCTCCCTCCTGATCACTCTGCAGCACCATTGCATCACCACTCGTGGTCACACAGGTGGTGGTAAGCAGCAGGACCTGCAGCCCACCCTCCCCGGAGGAGGAGGGCAGTCCCCAGTGCTCGATCCTACTCCCTGGCCAGACCTCCAGCAACCCGAGTTACGCTTCTGACCCTGGGTTGCTGGCATTGATCAACAATAGTGCTACGCGCACCAGCAGGCTGACCAGATTTCAGCATCTTAAAATGAATGCTGCTGTGCTTTGCATTCTTGCTGCTTTGCTGCATATAGAGTCAGTAAGGAAATCACCGCACTGCTTTGTTGTACTCAGCCATTCAGTTTAACCACCCATGCCTAGTGGTTAGAGTAACAAGCAGTGAATGAACTGGGTACATCCAGCAGACTTGGGTTTGATTCCCACAACCTCCACTTGCATACTGTGTGACACCAAGCAAGTCACTTAACCTCCCAGTGCTTCTAGGTCATTCCTGAAAACAGACAGTTCTGCCTAGTGGGCCTTACCTGCTTTACAAAGAATATATATAAAAAATACCAATACATGTTTACTACATCATATAGAATAGTAGTCAGGGTACCATGTAATTTACCAGAGCTTTACTTGGGCTAAAATTATTTTGTACAGGTAAAGATAAATGTTCAGATACATTCTATGTGTTTTATAAGCTTGATTATAGATTTTAGTCAGGTGTTTATTGTATTCTTTGCATATAAGCATCTAGGTTGTAGATTGCTAAATGCAAGATCACTGTTACCAACTAGCTTATTCAAGTTTATAACCAGTAGAGCCATCCTCAATCCTCAGCTGTTTGAATGAAAACTAGTCTGAATGAAAGTATGTTCACAAAGGAGAAACTGCTTACTACTTATGAAAATACTTCACAGTTAGCACCCCATTTAGGTGAATTGGATCATTTGCAGCTTTTCTACCACTTACTGTTTCAGTTTGTGTGACAACAAAAGGTTTTCTGATTAGACTGCTTCAACAAAAGCAAATGTTAAGAATTTAAGTGTATTTATGTTTGGACAGTGGATTTTGAAGCACAGTCAATGACGTACAGAAGGTAAGACCCGGGCTGTATGATGCTGGTGGGCAGAGTAGTGCTCAAGCCACATCTGAACAAAGACATGAAAACTGGAGACACCCTTTACATGGACACCAAGGAAAAAAAAGCATCCACATGTCTGGTAGATGCATAAATCCATTTGAACGTCCTCCACTAATCACTTGTGGATTTTAGGTGAAGACACTTTATTTCAAAGAAGCAAATTCAAGCAGTTTTTTACCCCTGGCCATTTACTCCTTCAGGCCTGCCAAGGCCCCTACCATCACTGCTGAGTCCTGACCACCATCCACTGCCCTTACTGCTGTGCTACCAGGTAACCCAAAGTATCCTTCATTGAGTGGGCCCCTACCCCTGTGGGAGGCTACCAGGAGTGGAGGATTGTCCTAAAGAGCTTCCAGTGTCCTGGGCATGGCAGGGGTCAGAACGGACACATGTCTGGGGATTCTGGCTTATGAAGGGACCAACAGCTGTCCTTCAGTTGGGTCAGTGGGTGTTTTCCCATTTTCTTGGGAGTGTGACAGGCCACACATGACAAGGCACAAGCAGGCGTCCGTCACGCTCCCTCCTGCAGTGAGGGCTGACATGTGCCTCTGGCCTTCACTAGGGGCCAGCAAATTCTGAGCCATGAACTCTCCCTCCCTCCCTCCCAGGAGAAGGTGAGTGGTCATTGGACACTCAAGCCTTCATCCACCAGCTGGCCCTCCAACACCCAAGTCTGTTCCCTAACTCTGGTCAGCAGTGTCACAGGCAGAAATCCAATTCAGGCAGTTAAATTATAGATAGGAAAAAACAAAGGTAGTCCACCTTAGCAGTGATGGTTCAGATTAATTCACTTCTGAGTTCTAACAAACAAAGAGACCAAGTCATTTGTAACTTGTGCATGTGGAGTGTGGTGCTGAAGAAAGGTGATCATAGTGCTGTCACTACTGCCATCACCCCAGAGGGATGTGGACTGCATTGTTGCTATTACAATCACACGAAGGGGTGGGGCTGTAGTCTTCTGCCATCACCACTGGTGGATGGGGAATGTAGTACTGCTGCTGTCCTACCTGAGGGATGGGGGCCATAGTGCTGATACTGCCATCACACCTGAGGATTGGTGAACGTAGTACTGCTGCCATCACACCTAAGGGATGGGGCCACAGTGCTGCTGCTTCTGTCACACCTGAAGGAGGGAGGTTGTAGTGCTTTTACTGCTGCCATCACACCAGAGGGATGGGGGTCGTAGTGCTGTTGGTGCTGCCATTGTACCTGAGGATGGGGCATAGTGCTGCTTCCATTACACCTTAGGGATGGGGCTGTAGTGTTGCTGCTGCCATCACCTCTTGTACCTAAAATAACTTTAAATTGGTACAAGGATGGAAGGATGTGTAATAGTGGAAATCAAAATTGCTAAAATGCATGTTAGCAGGGTTAAAATTGTTAACTAAAGTACACAAAACCAAACACGGTAGAAGCGGATTTTGGCTTAGCAGACACGGTGACAATACCATTTTTACAATGTGCAAAACAGAATATGCCCTTTCTCAATCCCGGTAAACCAGTGTCCCTGCTTCTAAGCTATGTAAAATTGGTTGTAGATCGATCAAAATTGCTTCGGTGCCGTCCAGGCAGTAGAGGTTGGTATCACATTTTTGGGAGTGCCCATCGATAAAACTGTTGTGGGCCCAAATTAAACAGAAGGTAGACCCAGTGCTGGGCATTGATCAGTATTTCACCCCGGAAATCTATCTGATAGGATTATTCTGGCATCAAGTTTAGTGAACAAAGATATTATATGGCTTTGATATCATCCTCGCTTAAAAGGTAGTATTAAAATACTGGTTGGAGGACACCTCAATTACTTATGCGGAGTGGTTGCAGGAGATGTTATTTAATCTGAATATGGAGAAATTAGGAGCGGGAAGAAGTAATAGGCTTCAGATGTTTGAAAAGACATGGAGTCGTTTTCAGACGCTGTACCTGCTCCAATCTAGGCCGTAGTTAGGAAGGTAGTATAATAGTGGAGTATGGGTGAGCAGATCTTCCTTTAGAGTTTTAGCTTAAGGGAGGGGGATGGTTAGGAGGTAGAAAAGGGGGAGGGACGGGGGAGTAAATAGCCTGACTCTTCTATTTTATGTTAATTGTTATGAAGAAAATTATGTCTCTGGTATTTGTCTTGTTCTGAATGTGGATAAATACAATAAAATTCGAATTTAAAAAAAAGAAAGTGCATTTTCCAAGAAAACATATAACTATGGATGAATAAGAGTTGTAAAGCTGAATTCTACACACTTTTTACGTAAGAAACAGTCATCAAACCTTTTGGATCTAGACACATAGGTAAATGCACCTGGCTCCTGGACTAACAGGCTAATTTAGAAAGGATCATAACTGCAGACAAAGGGAAGGACACACTAGGACTACACACACAAATTAAAACACTCTGCACAACATATGTTTTTGCAAATTCTGACTGTACTACTCCTTTAATGAATGTTAGTGCCAAGGAGGGTGAAAAAAACTTACCTCAGGGGCTTGTGAGAAAGCCTTAACACAAGACAACAATGCTCTCTCTGTCAGAACAGAAAACAAACTGAATGAAAGGGCAGGGCAGACAAGCATCACAATCTGGTGCATTGTGGGGAATGAAAACCAGGGCAAAAAATAGCCTCTTGCAAATGGTTGTCCCTGCACCCAAAAACAGAGGTACAATTAATTAGCAATCGATTTAAACTATTTACATACCCACACACATTAATACTATTCAGAAGCTAAGGACATGATTAAAAATATATATGTATTCAATTTTTGCCTGTAGTTTTCTTTAAAGGGAAGGTCCCTCAGTCTTTTATTCTGTTTATTTGAAGGCATGAACAATGACTACCTGTATTGAACTCTCCTAATTTCATCAGGATTTAAATGTAAATGAAGTTACTTAAGTCTGGTGTGAAAATCTGCTTGACTCCATTGCAGAGGTCATGACCTGACTTATGTAAGGCAACCTGGAATTTTATGATGTTTTATTGCTAAAGCTTGTAGTAGGTATACTGTTTTAGTTAGTGCTGTTGCTGTCCTCTGCAGTCCCTATGTTTTTTGTCTTGTGCTTGGCCATGTATGCTACCCATTGTCTATTTTCTTCCTACCCTTTCTATTTCTCCCAACCTCTGTCTCCTCTAACCTACTTTCCTCCTCCCTTCTCTTACTCCACCACCCTTTCTCCCTCCCCAATCCCTCTACCTCCCAACTCTCTCTCTTCCTGTTTCTTCCCCCACTACACTACCCATGGCTCACAGTTTCCTCCTTCCTTCCCTCCATCTCTTCTTGGCTCCACCATGCATTTATCAGACTCTCCCTCTCTTTCCCCATCCCCTCCCTGTCCTCTCCACCTCATAGCAAACACACCTCAGACCTTACCAAACTTATCCTACTCCTACTGCTCCTCAGAGCAGGTGACATTGAGCCCAACCCCAGTCCAACCCTTCTCTTCCCACTGCCCTCTCCAAAGACCTATGTGGCTCACATTAATATACATAGTATTCTACCCAAAATTGACCTGCTACAACCTCTCCATGGTCTCCCTCCCTCCTCCCTGATGTTCTAGTAGTTTTGGAATCTTGGCTTTCTGCCAGTATTCCTGACTCTGCCATCATCATCCCTGGTTACTCCTTTCTTGCCAACAGCATGCCACAAAGGAGGTGGCGCACCATCTACCTTCTCCTCCATTCAGTCAAGCCCAGTGCTGATGGTCTCATCCTTGCAGCCTATTAACTTCTCATCCTGAAACTCACCTTCCTTTCTCCCTTCCCATTTCCATGGCAGATGTATACTGCCACCCATGGCTTTCCTGCTTCTGTTACAGAACTGCTAACCACTGTCTCTACCTCATGTCTCTGCTGGGGAGCTTCTTATCTTAGGTGGTTTCAACTTTAATTGGCTTTCACACTCTAACTCTAAACTCTTACAAAGCTTAAAGTGCCTGCATTTTGCGCAACTCATTCCTGTCCCTAACCATCACAATCCTGTTCTCAGAACCTCTCTACCAGACTGGGTTCTTGCTACTCACCGCACTATATCATTGATGCCAGTACCCTCCTGATGCACTCAATGATCATCACATGGTTTACTGTGTGTGCAAACTTATCCACCCTTGAGTCCTCCTAAAATTATCTTAATCAGGTCAATCCGATCAATTGACTTATCTTCATTACACACTGATCTGCTTTCCACTGACTGGTCCCCTAATTCTCGACCAGTAATATCAATCAAGTCCTACAATATTTCCAATCAAAACTTTTACTAGTCTGGGATTAGCATTAATGTTGTGCAAAATTAGAAATTTCTTTAGGTGAAATATTTAGCGAAATTAAAGCATTTTGTGAAATATTTGTGGGCACAAAATCCGAAATTCGCCCGACAATTAGTAAAATTTCACCCAAAGATTACAATTTTCACCTGAAAACAGTGAAATTTCACCACGAAATACCAAACTTTTTGCAAATTTGGGGCAAATTTTGCAATTTTTCAGACATATTTTGTATTCGCACCATGAAAATATTTTTGCAAATTTTAAAGATTATTTCATGGCAAAACTGTGTTTCCATATCTCTAATCAGCAATGCCCCACTCAGGAAAACCAGGGTCAGAGAGTCTTACCTTTCCTGTATCTCGGCTGAACTTCTGGCCTGCCTTTGTGCATGTGACCTGGCATGGAAGTCTTACAAGTCCTCTAGCACTCCTGCTACCTTAACAAGTACTGTGCTTTGAGGAACTCTTGTATTGAACCACTAGGATAGCTAAGGCTGAGTTATTTTCCTCCACATTTCAGAACAATCTTAGAAAGCCCTCCAAGTTCTGGAAAGTAATTCATGCCCTCTTCCTCCCCTACCCAGTCCCCTCCCTGTTCTCCAAGGTGGGTGACTCCACCATTTCAGACCCACTTTCTGCTGCCTCAGCTTTCAACTCCTATTTCACCACCTTACTCCTCCTTCTCTCTGCACTCCTGCTCTTCCACCTCCTCTTTCTCCTTCCTCCTCTCTTCTTCCTCCTTTTCTTTCTTGCCTATGGCCCCTGCCTTGGCTCTTAAAGCCCTCCTGGCTCTCAACCCCCAGAAGGTTGGAGCCCTGATGAGCCAAGATCCTACACCTCTCTGCACTGGCTATTGCCTTGCCATGTCCTCCCTGCTCAATCTATCATTCTCTCTTGCCTCAGTTCCAGATACCTGGAAGCATGCAATGTCATCCCCTTCAAAAGGAGATGACTCCTCCTCTCCCGAAATTTCCACCCAATCTCTCTCCTCCAACTTTATCAAACTTCAAGAACACATGGGTTTTTTACTTATTTAGATCTAGGATTACAAGTACCTTTGTGCCAAGGCTCTTTACAAGGTTCCACATCAGGAGTAGTACAAACATGGTAATCAAGAGCATACAACAATATTCATCAGTACAGGTACAACATCACAGTATATAATGTACATGAATACACATTCAAGGAACATATCAGAAACCTGGAAGGATTCAGGGAGGAGGGTGAGAGGATAGGGAGTGGCAGCCAAAAGAAGAGACTAGAGCAGCTCACGGCATTGTCAAAGTACTTCAGAGAGGTGCTTGATCACAGTGGGGAAGGGGAAGTTAGGAGTGGCAGTCACAGAGCTGGATGCCATGAGATGAAGATGGAGCTTTCTTTGAAAATGCCCAGTGAGGAGGTGGAGGTGAGGTGAGTGCTGAGGGCATTCATCCAGCTGGGTGCATGGTATGCAAAGATCTTTGACCCAGAGTGGTGCGGCATTAGGAACCTGTAAAGCTGACTTTCAGACCATCTGGTGTTATGAGGATTAATGTTTGGGTGCAGGAGGGCTTGGACACTAGGTGGAGTAAGGCCAAAGTAGTTTTATTTGCCATAAAGCAGGTAAGGTACTTTGTCACGGTAAACAAGTAAACCATCCCATTGAGCATAAAGCTCACATGTATGTGTGAGTCAGTGGTCTCCAGTAAGCAGTCAACAGGCCTTGTTTAGGAAAGTGCCAATGCATCTGAGGCGGCAGTAGAGGCACAGCCATAGATTACCAGGGCTGTAGTCTATGGTGGAGACCACAGAGCTCTGGATAGCAACCTTCAATGCTGCTTGGGTAAGATGATGTCTATTTCAGTAGAGAATTCAATGCGTGAGTTTACAACTCCAGCAACACTATCAATGTGGGTCCCATAGGACAGGCTAGGGTCGAGTGAGATTCAAGGTATTAAAAGATGACACTTGTTCAAAGATGTTCCAGTGCTAGTATTAATAGCAAGGGGTATCACCTGCGTTTATTTTGTGAGCTACAAAAGCATTGATTTGGTCTTTTGTGGTTTAGAATCAGTTTATGTCTTGTAGAACCAGTTTTCAACAGCAGAAAGCAAGCTGTAAGTTGTGAAGTAATGGTTGTGGGTCCTTATGGGGGTGAGAAGCACAGCATCATCAGCATAGATGATAATTTGTTCTTGGCAGGACAGTGGAAGGGAGTTCAGGAAAGGTTGAAGAGTAGTGGGGCCAGTATAGATCCATGAGGGATACCTGAGCAGACAGGTTTGGAGTCAGAGACTACTCCTGAGATTTTTACTCTTTGAACACTGGTCCAGGTAACTATTAAACCATGCAGTAGAGTCCTGGGAGAGCCTGGCATTCAGCAGCTGTTTGGTAAGCAGGCCATCATTGCTGATCTAGTGAAACCTTCTGACACTGTCTCACCCTCTTCTCCTGGACAAACTAAAATCAGCGTGTCTATCTGACTCCACACCAGATGGTTCAACTCCTACCTTACAGGTAGATCTCAATCAGTGAGAATTGAGACTCTCTCTCTTACCCTCTAGCCATACACACGGCGTTCCCCAAGGTGCCATCCTTGGCCTTTGCTTTTCTCCATATTCCTCAATGACCTCACCTCAGCCTCTTCCCTGCATCCATCCACCTGTATACAGATGACATGGTCATGTCTTCCTCTTGCTCTTCTCCTTCAGAGTTAACATCCAGGCTTCAACTTTATGTTGACACTGTCCAGAAATGGTTTAGAGCTAATCAACTATCCCTAATGCTAAGAAAATGGTCTCCATGTGTTTCAGTACACGACAGAGGTTTCTAGACTCCCAACACTCCCACCTTCCTCACCTCGATGGGGATAAATCGATGACGTGCCCTTATTTAAGTATCTTGGTGTCTGGCTTGACTGCCACCTTGATTTTTCTCAGCACATAGATGCCATGCATAAAAACTCCACCCTAAGTGTGGTGCACTGTATAGGAACAAAACTGTATCCCTATATCTGCCTACTGATACATCATGACTAAAATGATCCTCCCATTTTGATTATGGCGACTTTGCCTATGATGCTACACATAAATCCACCCTGGCCAGACTGGATCCCTGTTCAACTCCTTTTGCTGTTTGCCTTGACCTGTTTCCCCCAGACTCGCCACTGTTCTCTGTGCATTGATCGCTCCCTCCTTGAATGACCACCATCCTCTCATCCACTGTGCCTCTTTTTATTTCTAAATTCTGGTTGGCTTCACTCTCTCCATACCTCAGCTTTCTCCTCTCCTCAACCCCCTCTACATACCTCTCCATAACAAACAGGTTTTGATACCAGGGCAAAACAGAATAGTATGAAATTAGGGATGCAATAGAAATAATCATTGTTCATGCCTACAAACTACACAGGTATACAGAAAATAGGTTGAACGGACTTTTCCTTTAAATTTATGGTATGTCAGAGTGACACCTGTATCATTATGTCACAGAGTGTGATGTCAGAAGATGTGTCTGGAGCAAGCAATGGGACCCCTCAGCAGGCTTGATAAGCCCTGTAAGGAAAAGCCACTCCTTCTGACTTGAAATGCACACTATATATATATATATATATATATATATATATATATATATATAGAGAGAGAGAGATATAGATATAAATTTGGGGCAGAGACAAGATGCACCATTAAGAGGGAGCTGTACTGAGCTTGACACATCTCCCAGTAGCATTATCACATTGCTTCATTTTTTCTGCCTAGTAATACAGACATGTAATTTGAAAGACTTTGAATCACACCATTCTAGACTGGTCCCTCACCTCACAATCTCACAGGATCATAGCCTCAGGTATCCTCCCAGATGCCCTCAGCAACCACCATGGAATCACGCTGTACGTAAAATCATCAAACCAAAAGCTCACCCACCCAGGATCCTTATGGCTAGATCCTTCAAATCACTGGATCTCACCTCCTTACTAAATGACTTGGTCAACTCTGACTGGTCGTGCATCAGTCAATCCTACTCCCTAGATGAGGCCCTGGGTTCTTTAAGGCCACATGCACTGCCATCTGGGACTGTTAAGCCCCCTCAGGTGAACCAGAGTCAGGGCACTCACTTACCATGGATCTTAACTGAAATCCTAACCTCCTTAGAACCAGGGACAAGGTCTGGAAATCTTTCAAGGCCTCCAGATCCAGCTGACCTCCAGCAATACCAACATTATGTAATGTCAGTATTAGGAAAATCCGCCAAGGAAGAAACATCCAACTACTTCAAAGCCACATTCAACAACCTCCCACCACCCAGCCAAATTCTAGAAAGTGTAGAAATCACTTCTCAGCCCTCCATCACAGCCCCCCACTCCTACCCTGGTGGTAGGAGGTCTCAGCATCACTGAACCCCTGCAGTGGCCAGACTGTTTAACTCCACTTCACAAATAACAATGTCACTCTCCAGTCTTCACTTCACTCTGCACAGTACATCACCCCCACCACCACAGTCAGAATCACTATACCAGCTCACCCCCTTCTTTCCTGCAGGTCACCCTGATGAGGTATATAAGCACTGATTGCCTAATCCTAGTAAAGGCAAAGGCCCCACTGGGTTGGATTCCAACATGCTCCACCTCTCAGCCCCGCCATAGCCAAAACCCCTGGCCTCTTTTTAACCTAGCCTCTCCCTTGCGGAAGTACCTCTGAATGGGAACATGCCACTGTAATCGCCTCCCTAAGGGTGGGATGCCTCAAACCCAAGCAACTACCGACCATCTCCCTTCTACCTGTCCTGGCAAACTGCAAGAGCATCTAGTATCTCTCACCTATCACCCTTTCTGGATTCCTTCTCCTTTTCACCCCTACCAGTCTGGCTTTAGGAAATTCCACTCCACCTGCCTCCTTCTCAGGCTCACTGATTCCATCCTTACTGGGATGGATGCTGGCCACATCACAGCTGCCATTTTTCATTGACCTGGCAAGGCATTTGACACTGTCTTACACCCACCTCCTGTCCAAACTTGCAACGCAGGTCTATCCAGCTGCACCATTAGCTGGCTCCACTTGTACCTTACAGGCAGGTCTCAATCACCAGAATCAGTTCCTCCATCCCGGCCCCTCCCAGTCACCACAGGGGTACAGCAAGGCTCTGTCCTTGGCCCACTCCTGTTCTCCATCTTTCTGAATGACCTGCCTTCTGCCTGCCCACACCTCAATCCACATGTATGTGGACAACAAGGTGCTGTATACATCTGGCTCCTCGGCCTGAGAGGTTATGATTAGATTGCAGCTGAACTTTCTAACTGTCCAGCACTGGCTTCACTCCAATCAACTCCTCCTCCTCAATGTCAAGAAAACAGTCTCAGTAACCTTTGGCACAAGGCAAAGGCTTTCGAGGCTCCACTCTCGATCACTTCCACACCTGGATGGGACACCCCTGAGTCCTGTACCTCCTTCAGATACCTCGGGATCTGGCTGGTCCAACACCTCAACTTCTCTGCCCATGCTGATTCTATAATCGAAAGCTGCACCTCAGGCTCGGGGCACTTTATCGCAACGGACTGCATCCCAGTCTCTGCCCTGCAGGGCCACTGTCGCAGAAAATGATCCTCAATCTCGATCCTTCTCGACTACAGGGATGTAGTCTACAGTGCCAGTCCAAAGTCCACCTAGCCAGACTGGACCATCTTTTCTATTCTTTCTGTCACTTTGTCCTGAATTGTCCATACTCCACACACCACTGTACCTTTACAAATCAATGAACCTCCCTCTCTAAACAACTCAAGACTGTCCCTCTGTGCTAAGCTCACAGCCAAGTATTGGTCCCAGCTGCTCCCCTCTTACCTTACCACTGCCTTTTTCAGCCCCAGCACCCCAGCATACTCCCTCAAAGCACTGACTCTCAGTCCATAGTTGCCCACATAGGTCCACTGCTGCTAGCCAGGTGGCTGTCAGCTACCACCTACCGACATTGTGGAATTCCCTCCCAGCAAACATTCACCACTGCATTGCAAGGGTATATCCTCGAGGAGGAAGGAGATGATTCTGCTACTGTATAGGTCATTGGTTAGACTGCACCTGGAGTACTGCATGCAGTACTGGCACCAGTGTCTGAAGAGGACATTAAATTACTGGAGGGATGCAATGCAGGATGACAAAGATGATCAAGGGACTGGGGAACTTATCATAAGAGGTGGCTGAAGAAATTGAACATGTACTCGCTGGAGGAGCAGAGGGAGGGATGGGGGACATGATTGAAACCTTTAAGTATATGAAAGGAATAAACAAGACAGGTACAGAGGGGCTGTTCAAAGTAAGGAGGGAGGGACACCAGTGGCCATGATATGAGACTGGAGGAGGAAGGTTCAGAAGGGAGATGAGAGACACTTTTTACAGAGGGTAGTAGCTGGGTGGAATCGTTGTCTGCAGAAGTGGTATCCAGTAGAACAGTGGACTGCTTCAACAGGGGATGGAACAGGACAAGGGGAGGTCAATGTAGGGAAGGGTGGCAGGAGGGCAGCTGCAGGATAAGGGGTGCTAGCTGCACATCCGAGCAGACTTGATAGATCTCTGAGGCCTTTATCTGCTGGCAAATTTCATATGTTCGTATGTTCTCTCCCCAAGCTCCTTAGCCCCATGCTCAAATCTCATTTCTCAGCTACCTGCTCATGTCTTTAGACAGTTTATGGGTGCATAATATGGCAGGGCTATTCATCCAAGCTGTGTATGCATCTCTGTATGTTCTACCTGTCCATCTATATTATATGGTAGTGATTCTAAACCATGCCTGTATTCTATTTTATCTCAGATCCTTTTGTATTTTAAACCAGGACCTATTGTACTAGCAGGTATTCCCATTATGTAACCACAATTGTATTTATGACTGTCTTTCAACTATGTATCTGTACCCTTTCCCCAGGACATATCTGGAACGAGCAGTAGCCTGCTCAGCATGCCTTCCTGGTTAAATGCTTAAATGAATAAAATAAAAAATAAATAAAGAGAGAGCTCAACTAAGTCAGTTTACAGTACTTTCCCTGAGGATCCCCATATATTTTTGCCTCTTGCTCCACGTGATATGCAGACAGAACACTCGGTGGTTAGGGTTTTAAAATCCCCAAGCTGTGTTTGCAGGGTGGGTCTTCTCCCAGATGGCAACTAGACCCAAAAACCTGTGGAAATTTGAGCATTCTCCCCAAGGCAGAAACAAAATCCATCCCTCCAAGAAGTCAGTGGATAAAGAAACAAGACTCATCGGCAACAAAAGAAGACATTCTTCAAGGAGAGAAGCTGGTTCAGCTGTAGAAATTGGAATATTGGGCCTGTTTCAGTATAATATAACTAGTGAACTACTGCTGACAGAGCCCTCGAGATCAAAGATACATAGACCCAAGAGAAAGAGAATTCCATGGAAACTCAGCAACAAGAGGTAAGAGGGACAGCCCATGTCCCAGAGAAACAAGGAAAAGGTGGTAAGTCCCTTAAAGTTCCTAAGAAATTTTACAAGTAGGACCAATTGGGGTCAAAAAGGAGAAACTGAAAGGACCAGAGAGGAACAGAACAGGCGGGACAAAATAAAGAAAAGGTGCAAACAAACCTCAGTGCCCATAGTTCTATGACTGAACAGGAGGAGAAAGCTAACTCTAAGGTCCTAAATAAAAAAAAAAACAGGC
This sequence comes from Neoceratodus forsteri, assembly GCA_016271365.2. Classification (NCBI taxonomy): domain Eukaryota; kingdom Metazoa; phylum Chordata; order Ceratodontiformes; family Ceratodontidae; genus Neoceratodus; species Neoceratodus forsteri. The sequence continues at coordinate 1,111,848,989 of CM028129.1, read as the reverse complement.
ACGTCAGGAGCTAATACTGAGAAAGACACAAAGGTAACAGAGGGCCTAGAAATGAAAGAAGATGCATGAGGGAATTGATGTACAGGATGCTCCTAAGGGGGCCCAACAGCAGCAAACAATATGTGGGGCACTAACACAGCTAAAATGATGTTGAATGAGAAAGGAGATCAGGAAGGAAAGGAAATGAAAAAACAAGAATCAGATTAATGAGGATTCAGAATCTAAAGAGGGAATGATCATAAAAAGATGGGGAAAGTAATTTGAGGGAAAGAACAAGACAATGCCCAAGCCCAAACAGAAGGATTTTGAAAATAATTCTAGAACAAATGAAAGAAGGATTTAAAAACTAGATGGCAAACTGTATAAAACTAACAACAATATGAAGGAAGTAAAAACTTAAATCCAGGACTTAAATAGCAGGATGACACAGTCTTAAGAAAGAGCATCGGGACTAGAAGACAAACTGCCTGGGATTAAACAGGAACTGCAAAGCAAGCTGAAGACTTAAAATATTTAAAGGATGCGTTCAGGACCTGGAATTAAGATCAAGAGAGATAACTTAACAATTCTGGGCATACCTGAAGGGGCAGAACAGAATGATATGCTCATATTCTGTGAGCAGTTTCTAACTGACATCTTGGGAGGAAATACCCAGAAGAAAAGTAGAACTGCAGCAAGCACATAGATCCTGCAAGACCAAACCCACTTTTTAAATACCTTCTAGTTACACATGTGAAGTTCCTTAAGTACCAAGAATGGGAAAATGTTCAAACCATGGCTAGGAAAAAATAATTACTGATGTATTTGGGCAACCAAATTCTAGTTTTCCCAAATCAAGGTCCAGATGCTACGGAAGGAGAAATGCAAATAGAACTATAAAAATTCTAGTGGGATAACCATATTCCATTCTCTCATCCCACACCAACCTCCCTGTGAATAACATATTTAGGGAACAGCAGGATCTTCAGTACTACCCAGGACTCAGAGAACTATGTCTGCAATGAACTGAAACTGAGAACATCAAGAAACAATGCAGACAGTAGAGTAACCATGCATACGTCTCGTTTGGTTCCATGTCATAATAGCGAGCGCATTGACAATCGCTATATGGCAAGTGTACATCACTGAAAAGCAATTCGGTGATATACATTTGCAGGCTACTGGGCACACATCATAGATTAAGTGTGCTTGTGGGAGGGCACCTGTGCCTCAGCCCTGAACTCAGGACATGCTCTGTCAGAGCCAGCTTCCCTACCCATACACCACATGGTTGGCTTGGTGGAGCAGGCACATTAGAGGATAATAACACTCTTCCATATCCCTCCCTTTCCCTCGCTATTTTCCTTTTCTGCTTGCCCTTCCCTCCCTAGAAGTCATAGTACTCACTACCCTGGTAGGTTGCCCATGATAATAGCGTCATAATATGGGTCTCCACATTTGATGGTCGCCCATATACAATCGCTATTATCACTGGATACTGTCCTGTACACTATGCGTGCAGAACATTTTATGCTGGTCCCTTTAAAATTAGTGCTTGCAGTCATCAGAGGGGCCCAGCTTGGAGTCATCAGCAGGTGGGGGGGCTGAGGCCAGCAACCAGTCTCTCCAACCCATTGTGCATGAAGTGAGTGCAGGATCCATTGGCCAAGACTGGCCACATGTTTTCCAGTGCTGCCAACCTGCAGCTTTACTTTTCAAGCTCACCACTACACTATTCCTTGTTAAGTCATGCTGCATCTAACTATTGTCTTCTCTCTGAAAATTTGTAATACCTGCTTTTTGATTGTAATCTCCTTGTAATCTCCCCGGATAGCACCTGAAAATAGGCATGTGACTGTCTATTCATACCTGGTTAACAAAAGCTAAATCAATAAACACTGTGTGCAAACAGTTTTGAGTGTGAACCAAGTGGGATCATCAAGCCAGGAGGAGTCAGCAGGAGAATTTAAGACTGGCCCTTCTGTGGACTAACCGCATCGTCAGCAGCAGGTAGGCTAGTAGTGAGTGGGGCAGAGGCGGCAGCGCAGGTCAGGTAGGTGTGGGTCAGACTGAGTGAAAGTTTCTTTTCTTCCACTCCAGCTGTTTTGCTGAATCCTTCAGGCTCCATTCTTCCTGCTCTGAGGCCAAGACTGCTATCCATGTCTATGGCACAGAAACCATTCTCCAGTTGTGGAACAAAGAGCAGAGTCCACATTAAAGCTGCTCTCTATCTCTCTTGCTCTGTCCTTGCCATCAGGCATGTGCGGTTTTCTCTCTGGAAAGCCAGTACGAGTTCTGTGCTCCTTTACCTGTTTCCAGTCCTGAGGGCCTTGGGAAACATTGCACTATGCCAGATGACACATTTCACTCTCCTCAATCCAATGCAGAGGTGATTCAGTGCATGTTTGATGTTAGGAATGAGAGCAGCTGTCAGTGATGAACCCCACCCAACAGAGATATACTGTAATGTACCTGACTACCTAGAGATAACATTTATCTGGCTAGACAGAATTCTACAGCCAATATAGTGCTTTTATGATCAGCAATGATTTTAGGTAATATATGCCGTATAAATGGCCACACCTTACTCTTAGCAGTACAGAAATTAGATCTGTGCAGAAAATAATTTATAAGAATGTAATTTCACAAATGGAACTGTTAGTTAATCCTCTGTTTATGCAAACTAAATACAGTATATGTTACAATAGTTACTTGTTGGTTTGGTTACTTCTCAGACATGACCATCTAGTCAGTTTAGTTACTAGATTTTGTTTTCAGCATCTGCAAATAATATTGTTGCTGCTGCTAATATAGATCAATGGAACATATTGCAAGTATCTAGAAAGCAAAGGAAAATTTGCTTCTAGCACTAGAATAGAACTAGATGTTACAGTGTATAGAACCATTTATAGGTAGTGTATTTAAAAGCGCTTTTACAAAACAGTGAGCTAGATACTGGCTGTTATGTGATTTAAGGATTATTTAATTGGTATGATCCAGCAGGTTACTCTAGGAAAGTTTACATCTCAGTTTGCATCTGTTAAATCTGGGACCTTCAATGATCGGTGCTGGTTCGCTTTTGTTTAATCTGTACCACGAATGGTGCTGGCGCCTAATAAGAGGCTGGGCACCACTCGTATACAGATGACGTAATTTATAGCTGAAGGCGCCTCTCATCAGGAAATCCAGGAAATGCTTCAAAGTGATTTTGATATCTTACAAGAGTATTATAAGTCACGAAATTTAATACTAAATAACAAAAATCACAAGTTATGCTTTTGAAAATAAGCAGACGGTCACAATAATTCACTTCAAATGAAAACATTGACGAAGACACATTAACACAGGTGAATTCATACAGATACTTGGGGATATTGTTAGATACACATCTAAAATGGGATTTACATATAGAAAATTTGATTAAAACATTACATAGTAGATTAGGAGACTGAAAAGATGTAAACCAAATAAAGCTAGGGCACATTTAATCAACTTTACAATAATTCCACTGTTTGAGTGCAGTGACTTGGTGTATACCGGTGCATCAAAAACTGTACTAGAGAGACTGAACATAACTTTGAATAGATCTGCAAGGTTTGCCCTAGATGCACCTCGTTTGATGCATCGTGCACCATGTATAGTGCTTTAAATTGGACTAGCCTTACAGAGCATAGAAATTTGCATATACTGCACTTAATTCATCAATATCTGAAGCAGAAGACTATCCTATCTGGATGATTTGTTTCAGATATACACATCTAAAGTAAGCTTCTGATCAGCACAAAATCTGGAACTGGTAATCCCAAAACTAGAACGGCAAAGGCAAATTCTGCATTAATTGTGAGTGGGCCTAAACTCTGAAAAGGCTACCAGATTATCTGAGAACAAAATAATTGCCCCATGATATGAGATCAAAAATGGTTAAGTCAGAAGTCGATTCAACTAATTGATAGTGGTTCCAGTTAAAGTAAACACTTTTACGGTCACTCTTCATCATCATCATGTATTACTATTACCACTATGGCTATTTTTAAGCCATTTTTAAATGTAGAATGGTTATTGTTTGTGCTTTGTATTCTAAAACTTGTTATGTACATTGTTGTTTATGGATAAATAACATTATGAGTGTCACAGAGCACTACTTTGTAAAACATGTATTTTACTGCATTATATGTTTTTTCTATGAAACTGTATTGTTTGTACTGGACCCCAAGGAAAATGCATCTAACCACTCAATGGGTTATCCTTTTCCTGAATTTACAAGGAATAAACATTTACAACAACAACAACATATGTCGACTAACAGAGCAGTTATTTTGCTTTCAGCAACATTCCGTTACATTGTTTTGAGCAAGTACTGATACACGTTAGGACCTGGTTTTTTCTTCTGCTTTCAGTTTGTACTTCCTTATCCAGTTAGTCAGGCTTTCCCAGGGACTATACTTTATCCGGAGAGAAAGGAATGGTGCCATGTGGAAGTTTGTTACTTACAAAAGAGAAAGAAGAAATATAGGTGGCTTCAGATTTTGCAGACATGAAAATCAGAAATAATTGATTTTTCAGATATGAGTATTTACCAGAAATATTTTATATAAACTTCTAAAACTGGCCTTTCAGCAATTATGTCTTTCAAAATTTGGGAACTACTAATTTTACTTCACGATAAGACAAAAACAAAGCAAACTCTTGTTTAGAAGAACTTCAGTTTCTCTATCATTTGATTTTATTCAGTTTCCTCTTTAAATATGTCTATATTTTCATATAATTTCCTAAACCAGACATAGGATTGAAAAGTAAAATGATTTTTAACCACCTTATCCATGCAATTCAGTAGTAACAGTTGTATTGTTAAATTTCTGTACCCTGTAGAGCTTATTTGATGAAGCTGTGATAATGTTTCTCTTTGTATAGGTTATTGTAATATTTCAGACTTACCTAGAAGAGTCTACATAATGTGCATTTTAAAGAAAACAAAAATATATATATTTTATTGAAGGACCTGGCTATGTTTTAAACTCCATAGAAATGAATAAGTTTTGAAATTACATAGGATAGAGAGTCCACTGGGTGGCAAAGTTCTGGTAGTCTGTAATGGACAGGGACCGTGCAGTACTGCCCATGTAGTTATGGAGCCAGCCTACCATCTGGCGTTTCATATGGCTCACCTCATCTGCATGCTGCCATACTACTGCAGTGCAGCAGTATTTTATTTAGTGGGGTCAGCATGAAGTTTTGGGTGATGGTGGTAGATGACTGTGTTGCTGTTGGCTGTGGCCTGTGCTATCAAGAGGGAGCAGGACCAAGTTGCAACCAACCAACAATAACATCTGAACTGGGGCCTTACATGTCAACAAGCCAAGGTAAGGACTAGTCATTGTAATAGCAGCCTCCCTGTTCTCTTGCAACCATTCGCAGGTGTCTGCCCACACCCCTATCCTTTCCAAATGCTTTGGGGCAACTTGCTCGGCTGGGTGAAAAAATACTTAACTATGCTGGAGGGCTGGAGATTCTAGGGAAGAGACTAGGATGCAGCTTGCTGCTCTGGGGAGGCTGGGGATTCTAGGAAGGGAGGTATGGTGCAACTTGTGGGCTCAGAGTGGGCCAGGGACCTTCAACTGGAACAGAACGTTGGGAAGGGGAGACTGGTTTGGGCAACATACTGGACTGTGGGGACTCTTGGCAGGGGCTAAAGTGCAACTTACTAGGCATGGGAAGACGGTAGCAGGATAGCTAATTCTGTTTCAAATGACATCCAAAATGCACCAGAAAGCACCAAATTAAAAGATTTTCTGAGGGCATAGGTAGCTCCCAGACCCCTGGCCTATAGTTCTCATTTTCAAGCCCCATGCATACATATTTTTAAAGGCTGGTTACTGCCTTGAATGCAGAGATGCAGAGAGTGCCTCTCTTATTAAGAAGAAGAATAACAGATGGAGCATGAAACATTGTAGAAAGAAAATGGGAGGGAAGAAAATAGAGAAGCAAAGAGAAGAAAAGAAAAAAAAAGAAAAAGGGGAGTAAGAAGAGGGTTCTTGGGAAAGCACCAACGTGTAATAAAAGTTATAACAGTTGCATTTATTATTGGCAGAATGTAGAAATGTGAAAATAAGGGCTGAAAAGCTCAGAGGTGGAAAAGAGTGCCATTTTGCAAGATATAGGGGTACAGGGTCTCAGGACAGACTGACTCTGTTAAGGGGAAGGAGGTATGGGATTATGGGGAATAAAAAGAGATCAATAAACACAATACAGGAATAAAGAAAAAGGGAAACGATAGGTTCTTATTTACAAGACAAAAGCTGAAATGGATTTTTAAGTAAACAAAAATAAAAGTTGGTTACATAAATGTATGGAAATTCCAATATGCACCAGAAATGAATAAGGAGAAGTTCCAACTCATGATGATATTTTCTCTTTTGCATTTAAGGCTATAGCAGTAAAAATATAGAGTATAATGGTTTGGAAGCCTGTTTTATATGGATTAAAATCATAAGCGATAACAGATAATAATAAAGGCTATGTCTTGGAATGTAAATGGGTTTAATTACCCAGTTAAGAGAAGAAGCTTATAAACTATGCAAGAAAAAAGGATAGATTGCTTTGCTTCAAGAACCCACCTTATAAAGGCTGAATATGTAAAATTTAGGAAAATATGGTGGGGACAGGAGTTACATGCCAATAACAATAAAAGAAACAGAGGAAAGCGATTATGTTTTCAAAGAAGGCAAACATCATAATTAAAGAAAGTTATAAAGACCAAGGAGGTAGATTTTTTCATAGTCTCTTTCTGATCCTGTGCTCCCTGTGGACCCTAATTCTGACTGACCCCTCCAGCCCAGCCACCTGGTTCCTCTGGGACTCACCTTCCTCAGGAAGGTGCATGTGCATGCATGTGCCTGGCCACCTGTTGCAGGGCCTGCATAAGGAGGGGAGGTTTGGTCATTATCCAGTCCTGGGGTGTTTTCCTCCATTTTTCCCTTTATTCCCCAAGGACCTGGTGACATGGCTGTGCATGCGTGAAGGCACACATGCACACTGGATCTGGCAAGTACCTCAATCCACCCACCTGGCCGAGTGCAGGCCCCCATTGCACAGCACTACCATCAAGCCTCCACTTGGTGGCAGTCAAGGCTGGAAGGCCTACTTCCCAAATCTAGGAGAGGAGAGCTGCCTGATGGATGCTCAATCCACTCCCAGCCCTCTCCCCAGGACGACCCCTGGCAACTCGAGTTCATTCCCAAACATGGGTTGCAAGCATAGGAGAGAGGTGAGACACCAATGCCATGGCCCTCTGCACCACTGGGCCAGCTATTGAGGTAGATTTTAATATGTAGAGTAAATATTAAGTCCACAGAAGGTACTATTGCCTGTCTATATGATCTGAATGATGATAGCCAGAATTCTTTACAGACTTTTCCCTGCAACTAACAAAATTCCCTGGTCCATATTTAATAGGGATTTTAACACAGTTTTGAATCCAACACTGGATAAAACAGAACCACACTCTACCCTGTCAAAGGCAGCTAAGTGCATACATAAAAATATGGAAGCATTTGACCTAGGGATTTATGGAGAATGGTGAATCCAAATGTATATGAATTTTCATTTAATTCGAACTCTCATTAAACCAATTCCAGAATAGATATGATGCCAGGTTCTGGAGGAATAAAGGTTATAAAACAGGAATTATAATTTCAGGCCATTCTCCTGTATTAGCAGAAATACAGTCAGGTAGAGTAACAGGGGCTAAAGGATGGGTCACGGACATGTTACTTACTAAAGATAATAACTTTTTGATTTCATCAAGGAAGAAATGAACATATTTTTCAACACAACTGAGGAGGAGAATGTTCTCTAAATAAAATTTTGGAATCATTGAAAGCTTTTGTGAGAGGGCAAACAACATACTACACAAGTAGAAGAAAGAAGCAAAGAAAGGGCCAATGACAATACATGAGAAAGAGATTACAAAAACAGAAATGCAGTATATAAAGGAATACACAACAGGAACCTGTGGAATACACAATTTATTTTCATGAGTGCTGTTTGACCTTGGGTAACCTCACGAGTGGTGTAAGCCACAGTGAAGTGCCCATGGTCAAACAGCACAAATAAAATAAATCATGTATTCCACAAGGTCCCTGTTGTGTATTTCATTTGTGCGATAGGCAGGGACCTTGTGGGTTGCGATAATTAACTGTACTTATTTAGTCATTTTGAAAAACTAATAAAGTTGTAGTGTTGTGCTTTTAATGCTGTGGCTTCCTGGGATGGTTGCTAGAGTCTCGGTGTGAGGATGTCACATGCTTGCTGTTACGCTTTCGTGATTGGTCCTTTTGTGTATGTAGGTGGGCAGTGGAAAAAACATGGCAACTTTCTTCCACTTATCGAGAATATCTGGCATCACTGTGTTAGCATTTTTGTATCAGTTAAAAATAAGCTTTATCTGGTTGATCCTGCATTGTACAGTTTTTGTGATGTCCTGCAGACCATGATTTTGTGGCAGTTGCATTGAGAGAGAGAGAACCCTCAGAGCCGGCAACATTCGTGTGGGCAGAGAGTGAACACTGCGGGGACTAAGTGCAGTGAAGGTGACAGGAGTCAAACGAAAACATTCTAAAAAGGTATTGTTTTTCTTTGCTGAAGTTGGGGAAGTGTGTGGAGGTGCTGAGAAGTCAAGGCGAGTGGGATGGGAATGAAATATTTGTCAAGTGCTGTGTGTTAGTTGGAGGTGTAAATGGATTGCGAGAGGAATGCTTTCGGGGTGGGGGCAGTGGTTTGTTATGTAGGTCCGGCAGGAGGGGAGGATCACTGATGGCAGGGTATTGAATAAACAGTGGTTGATTGACATTAGGGTGTTAAATCTTAGAACCACCATTTATTTAACACCAGTGAGAATAAATGAATTTAGTTAACTGTTTGCACACACACACATATATATATATACATATATATGTATGTATGTATACACTGACACACACACACACACACACACACACACACACACACACACACACACACACAGGAGGTATTAGACTTTTTTATAACCTTCTTTATTGAAATTTTGTCATTATTTCCAACACGATGACAGACACACATACATCCAGGATACACCCCGGCCCACATCCCTAAACTAGATGTGGAAACTATACACCCCCAACTATATACAATCACAGTTACATTTGAATGTCCCCAAACTGAATACTCCATTCTACATTCAGGTATCTTCAAATCCATTATACAGGAGTTGCTTAGTTTTAGCCATAGTCCGGATTATAATATCTAACTGCTACTATATTCCCAAAGTGCACATCTTCCTGACATTCTGAGTAACTGTGTCCCTAGGAGAGAGAGAATCCCGTATGCCCAGCCAAACAGAACCTATCTTATTACTTAGACATCCAATATTATATGAGAGTTATGTAAAAGCAGATATAGAAATTTTCTAGTACTAGTCACACAATTGCATTCAATAATGAACCCCTCAGACTTTGTCCTATATAAATTCAGCCAATTACTCCTCTTCAGACAGACAGATCCGAACCGAGGACCTTTCACCTGTGATGAGTACACTGCCTCTAAAGCCCCCATTTACTGTCAAATAATTTATTTTCCCTTCCACCCATATATGTTGCTTAAGTCTCCAAGATCTGTAGGAGGTCCCCAGCCATTGGTCATAACTATAGGTTTTGTCCTCTTTCCAGTGTCTTAGAACAAAAGCTTTAACCACGGCTGATATAAGGGACACATGACCCTTAGCTAGGCTCGTCGGGTATCCTACCCATGTCCCAGTATACATATCTCAGGGCTAATGTACTCGAATAATTTAATATGGGTCCATTTCTGCTTTGATTTGAGCCCAAAGTGGCTGAATTCGAGAGCACAACCACAGTACATGCAGTAGGTCTCCTGACTCCATGCCACAGCAAAAGCACCGATCTGTCTGTCTGAGTTTTCTAGAACACAACTTAACAGGGGTGTCGTAGATATTTGAACAGATAAAGAATTGCATAGTAATATACTTGGTATAGGCAGATATTTTGTGTGTTTCACACTTCTATCCAGTCAGGTCTCAGGGGGATAATGCTCTGTCCCAATATGTAACCCTTACTTTCGGGGTCTATGCAAGCATAGTCTGACAGGACCTTATACACTTTAGACAGGGGATGTTGTAAAGATCCAATTCCTTTAAGTGATCCACGTAAACACCTTATTCCCCCCACTTATACGTTCTTGCATGAACTTTTGTAGCAGCTTAGTAATCTGAATCTTTTTAAAGTCCCATTCCCGAGATTGTATTGGCAGGAGCACCCGTCCATGACCATAAAGTCCGCCACTTTGGAATCCGATAGCAATGATGCCATTGACCTCTCAGCACCCGATTTCCTGTTTAAAATTAGGATTTCCCACTATCGCTGCTCCCTAGCCCCTCTTTGTGCTCTCTTTGCCGTGGAGATACAACCACTCCCACCACGCCTTAACTGATTTATATATCAGAGATTGCTTTCTTATACCCGCAATGTCTCCGGTCTACATATAATAGAGCAGTTGGGAAAGTTTTAAATCTTCAGGACGAGTTGTTCAATTCGCAGCCATGTTGGGGTGTATGCCTCATTTCCACATTGCCTGACCCAGCGTCCCATGCACCCTAATTGCCCTGCAACATAATATAACATTAAATCAGGGACCTTCATGCCACCCCTTCTGGTGAGGAGGCGTAAACAACATTTTCCTCCTAGAAGGTTTAGAGTCCCATAGAAATTCTGAAATAATCCTTTGGATATTAGTAAGCTTACCCTTGGGATACTATAGGAGAGAGACAGATCGGGTACAGCAGTCGAGGCAGGAGGTTCATTTGATTAGTCCCATTCTGGCAGTGAAGTTTAGAGGAAGGTTCCTCCACCTTTCAATATCTTGCTTAATTTTAGCCACAATACCCCACATTCTCATCCACCCCTCTGCGGACCTAGCCAAAATCCAGATCCCCAGATATTTAATTTTATCCGGGGCCCAGTTAAGCTGGAAATGTTCAAAATCCCCTATGAGTGTGAACTGTGAGTGGGAGAACCTGAGTTTTAGACAAGTTTAATTTGTAATTAGACACCCTCTAGAAGTTCCCAATAATTTCCAGTGCCCTTTGAAAGCTTTCGGATGGATTGGTTAAGTGCAGCAAGATGTCATCGACAAATACCGATAACTAAGCTCTAACCCCAAAACTTCAATCCCTGAACTCTTGGATCCATCACTAAGAATCTTAGCAAAGGTTCCAGGTAGATGTTAAATAAATTGGTGACAAGGGTCAGCCCTGCATTGTTCCATTCTTAAGAAAAAACTCCTTAGAGAGTAACCACTGCATAAGATTCGGGCTGTAGGGGCTTGTACAAATTTCTAAGGCCTCCAGAAACTCCCCCGGAACCCCATTTCTCCATTATAAGAAATAGAAATTGGTGGGAAACCGGTCGAATGCCTTCTCATTATTAATTAAAGCCATAGCGGACTTTGAAACAGCCGCTCTCTCTAGAATATGATGGAGTTTCCTTAATGCATCCTGAGGCCCCCTCCCGGCATAAACCCGACTTGTTCTTGACTAATCAATAAAGGAGCAACCTTCAAGACCCTATTAGCCAAAATTTTTGTAAGTATCTTAATGTCTTGATTCATTAAGGCTATGGGCCTATAGTTACCTGGTAGGTGCCTGGGTTTATCTGGTTTTGGAATCAGCGTGATGTAGGCCTGATACAGTGGAGAGTGGGGACCCCCACTCATAATGGCTCTGAAGAGTTCTTTCAATAGGGGTATTATTGTCTCTGCATGAACTTTGTAAAATTTGGCCGGAGACCATCAGGTCCTGGTACCTTCCCATTTGGTAGATCCTTAATTACCTCTAGTATTTCCAACTCTGATATTGGGGCAGCTAGGGCCTGGGCCTGCTCTAAACCTAATCTGGGTAGCGGTACTTGATCTAGGAACCTCCCAATAGCCATCACCGAATTAGGGCCCCCCTCCTGGTATATTGCAGCATAATAATCCAAAGGCATCTGCCAATCCTTGGGGCTCGAAAAAACTCGTCTCCAAACTTCACTGCCACTATCGTTCTCTCAGCCTCCCGCCTCCAATCCTATGAGCCAGTAACCGACCTGGCATGTCTCCTGTAGCAAATATTTAGCATTCAACCTCTCCAGCCAACGATCTTCCCTGTAGTACAACATACCTCTAAATTCCTCTTTCAGTTCTCTTAGCTCCTATCTATCTCCGTGGAGGATCCTTCTAGAGGTGATAAGGACTTAATGGCCCATTATGAATTCCTCCCAGCCCTACTTAGTTTATTCCACCTGGCTGTATATTCCTGTGCCCATCCCGTGTACAGGACTTTGCATATGGGCCAGGCAAATTCTATCCCCAAGGGTTGGGATTTGATTCTGAATAATTTCCTAAGTTTACCCTCCATGCTAGCTACCATATTGTCCATCATTAGTATCCTATCATCCAGATGCCATTGGTATGGCTAGGGAATTCTGTCCATCTTCCATAACAGTTGTATCGGGAATGATCGGAGAGTGTTCTTTCATAAGTATAGGTATCTACAATTCCCTAAAACTTCCTATTAACCAGAAAAAGTCAATCCTAGAGTAAGTCTTATGTACTCCAGAATAAAAGTCATCTCAGTCTCCCTGTTCTATAAATCCTGTATGGGTCAACTAGTGCAGTAGCTTCCAAAAATCTATGTAGTGCTACTTGTGAGGGGCTAAGTACTTTATTGGAGGGAGGTTTCTTATCGACCCTATTGTCGGCACATATGTTCCAGTCTCCTGCCAAAGCGGATGAGCCCTGCGAGAAGTGCAACAGTGTCACCCTCCAGTGAGGCAAAAATTCTGCTTTAGCGGTGTGGGTCCATAAATAGAAGCACACAACAATGGATGTCCCAGAAATGAGCCTATCGTATATATACCTCTACCATCCTCTCTCATTCGAGTGGACCCAATTATATAAGGACAACCTTTCCTAATTAATATCGACCCCACCCGAGGCTTTCACACTTCCCATTCCTATTACATTACCTACCCATCCTTTCCTAAGTAAGTGCAACTCCTCAGTCAATAAGTGGGTCTCCTGAAGTGCAGCAATGTGTATCCCCATCTGATTAATGTATCTAAGTACAACCAGTCTTTTCTTCCTCCCCTAAGACCTTTCACATTCACGATAAGATTCTAAGTAATCCCATCTACTCGACCTCGCCTTTGACCTTCTCTCCCATACTTTCTGCTTTTTGCATCATGAAGTCTTGGTTTCTCTCTCTTTCCTCCCCTCCTCAACTCCCCTTCATACTACCCCGATCCTTCAATCGCCTCCCCTAATCTGCCCGAGACGGTATGGTCAGCTCTCAAGATGTTCCAAACGCCCCGAGTCCAAGTACTAACCCGCAGAACCCTTCTTCCCTCTAATTTCAGACCTGTACCCCTTACTTCATTCCAATAACTTTGATTTATTGAGGGGAACCTGATTTCCATTAACTTACGCCTCTACCACTGTGGTTGTCTGCTGCAGCAGCCTAGCCAATACTCTGATTACCCATATACTGGAAGAAAGAAGAAAAAAAAAGGGGGAAGGTCAAAAGGAGAGCTTCACAACAACATAAAGTTCTTCTCAGTGATGTCACTTGTCCATAACACTGTTAAAATTCTTTTCTCACTATCCTGTTGACGGTTTCCCAGTCCCTTCCTTCCTTCAGGTCCCCGATTTGAACAAATCTGGTAGCTCCACTCTGAGGCTTTCCAGGGCTTCTTCAGCTGTAAGATACCTTCTGTCCCTTTCACCAGCTTTACCACCAAGGTGGCTGGATATTGGAGCCTAAATTTCAGCCCTGCCATGTACAGCTTTTTTTAATATCATTATATGCTTTTGCTTCTCTCTCTCTCACTGAGGACCAAATCTTGAAACAGCCAGAGAGGCCCCTTGCCAGTGCAGATTTCTGTTAGCTTTAGCTTTATTCAGAATATAAATTTTCTCTTTGTAATTTAGAAATCGCATTATAATAACTAGGGTGGAGCTCCAGGTGGGGTCTCCCTCAATGCACGAAGTGCCCTCTCGAGTTATATGAATCCCGAATGGCGTGGGCCTGAATAGCTTCATAAGAAAATCCTGCATGAAGGTCACGCAATCTGTGCCCTCCGATCTCTCAGGAAGCCCTGCCAATATTAAATTATTCCTCCGGCTTCGCTTCTTGGTCTTCCAGCCAGTTTTCCAATTTTTCACCTGCCTTTTCAGATTGACCATATCCTGTTCCATAGTGCCCGTTTTCTCTCTTGTGATGCCACTCTGGCTTCCACATCACCAACTCGTTGTGTAAGAGCATGCAAGGCTGGCTTCAGGACTGAAAATCAGCGACCAGTCCTTTCAAGAGCTGTTTGATTTCCATGATGTCCTCCACGGGTGATTGCCCCTCCTGGCCTTCCACCTTCCAGTCTCTTTTACTCGAAGTAATGAGAGTGGGGTTTTGAAACTTAATAAGCCAAGTTTCCTCTTCACCAAAAGCTCAGGCTTCCTTGCTCCATCTCAGCCTTTTCCTTCCGAGTTCACGGGCAGTGCGCTAATATCTTCACCCACCATGCAGAAGCTAAAATCGGTTTCCCCACTGCAGCGATTTCTATTCGATTAAGTTCTTCCCTTCTCCGGTTGTGTGGGTTCTCAGAACTTTGCGATTTATAATTGTTAACATCGGGACTGGGAGCGTTGCTGGGGACGTCTACTCCTTGCTAGCTCATCACGTGATCCTCAGGAGGTATTAGACTTAAAACATTAGGAAGATCTAAAATGGAAATACAGTACTTTAACAAATGAGAAAACAGAAAGATTAATAATACAAACAAGGGCCAAATATTACACAAGGATGACAAATTAGGAAAAACTCAAGCTTATCTACTCCAGAAAGAAAAAAACAGAAAGATTAATAAAGGAAATTTGATAATCAAGGAGTGATAGTAACAGATCAGGCAGCAATAAATAATGAGTTTTAAAAATATTATGAATAATTATATACCTGAGAAATTAAAGACATACACTGGGAAATTATTAACAAACTAAACATCCCTAAGGTCAATATTCAAAATAAAAAAAAAACACTTAATGATGTAATGACGGAGGAGGAAGTTAAATATGTATCAAACAATTAAAAAGTGGGAAAGCACCTGGTCTTGTGGGCTGCCATCAGAACTCTTACAATACATGTGTATCACAATGAACCCTCTTTTAACAGAACGTTTAATTCTTTTTATTGAAGAAGGAAAGTCTCAAACACCTTTCAAGAGGACTTGATTATAGTCCTACCAAGGGAAGAGAAAGATCCTAGGTTGTGCAGATCAAATCGGCCAGTATCTCTTCTGAACTCAAATTATAAGATTTATACAAAAGTGCTAGCTAACAGATTAGCGAAGATATTGTCATCAGTAATTCACACAGATCAAACTTGATTTATCAAAGAGAAAAGGCTTTAATAATATCAGAAATGCATTAAACATGCTTGCAATGGAAAACAAAAGAAGCATTAATTCTGTCATTAGATGCAGAAAAAGCCTTTGATGGGGTGGAGTGGAATACCTATTTCAAATAATGCAAACAGCAGATCTCTGTTGTAACTTTATAATATGGTTTAATTTAATTTATAAACATCCACTGCAAAGGATCTGACAAATAATAATATATCCCAGATTATTGAATTAGAAAGAGGAACTAGACAGAGCTGCCCCACCGCCCCTCTTATTTGCTTTGGCAATTGAACCTAGGCAGATTCAATAAGGGACCATAGGGACATAGAAGGTTTTGGATAGAGAGGCAATTAAATATTTCTATGTATGCAGATGAGATCTTACTGTATGTGAAAGAACCTAGCAAAGCCTTTAATATTACTATGAAGGTTATTAGAGAATTTGGATTAGTATCAGGATATAGAATTAACTGGGATGAGTCGGTAGCTATAAGCATTAATCGTAAGTATACCTCGGTTGAACTTCAAGACTATCCCTTTAAACTTGAGAAAGATTAATTATTTAGGAATTTTTCTTGCCGAATAAGAAGACAACTCATAAACTGGAATATTATTACATTATTAGGAAAAAGTGAAAACATATATAACAAGCATTTGCCAATGCCGAATGTTTGCTTGCTGGCATTGGCAGTGGTAGTGTAGAAGTTACAGAGCTGCATAATAGAAATGGCAGTGAAGTATTGAACTGAAGCCAACCCCACCACCACCCTGCAGAGAGTGACAGGCATTGGGGTGTGCCTTTGGGTCATCAGGCATAACGGTCATGCCATTCACCACACCCCACCCTGCAGACACTGACAAGTGTCACAGTGTGCCCTTGGGGTCTTTGGCCCTTATCCTTTTATTCCATCAGAAAATATGGTGAGATGGGTGCGGTATAGGAGAATAGGGGTGAACTTTGGGGCGAAGAGTCCAAGGCATACCGATGCCTCTCACTGGCTGCAGGGTGTGGAATGGTATGAGCATTACAGGCAAGAATCCCAAGTCACATCCCTGATGCCTGTCATTCTCTACTGGGTTGGGCGTTATGGTTGGAAACCTAATACCTCAGTCATTCATTGGTATTTTCCTCCAAATTTTCAACATTGTTTTTGTGACCCCTACCTCATGAACAGTGGCAATATCAGTTTGTTAGCGAAGCTGCTTATGCACAGCAACTACGGCATTGCTTTACAGGTGCAAAACATTCCGAACAGGATGTAAAAATGATAGCTGTACTGTTTCATGAGGGAGAAATGTAAAATGGCAATGTTGCAAATCTGCAGTAAAATATAAAAAAAACTGGTGGAAGTCACGAGCCAAGATAGAAACTGTGTAACGACACCCATAATGTAATTAGTTTGGGAATATTTTACAGCAGATTGTCAACATAGGCATTTTGGGACCTCCGATCATGAACAGTGTCACCCGTGATTTTCTTTATCTGTCCCAAACAATGATTTCCAGCGACACACATCTCTGCGCTGAAAGTGTGAAAACACATTTCGCCATGTTGTGAAAAATGACAGCTGTACTATTCATAAGGAAGTGTGGAAAAATGCCACTGGTGAAAATCTGGACTGAAAATATTGCAAAGTCATGAACTTATGAGGTGCATGGAAACTGCAACAATGCTCACTCATAACAGAGTCATTTTATGGACTTTTGTCACTAAATTTTCAACATAGCCATTTTAAGACCTCTGCTCATGAACAGTGTCACTGTGATTTTCTTAATCTGTCCCAAACATTGCTTTCGCACACCGAATGCATCATTGTGCGCTTCATGTATGCGAAAACATATTTTTGGGCTATGTGAAAAATGGCAGCTGTACTGTTCATAAGGAAGTGTGATAAAATGGCAATGTTTGAAAATCTGGAATGAAAATATTGAAATTTGCAAACTTACGAGTGTGCGTAGGAACCCGCAACGCACACTCAGTAAAACAGTCATTTTTAGGATTTTTCACCAAATTTTCAACATAGCCATTTTAAGACCTCTGCTCATGAACAGTGTCACTGTGATTTTCTTACTCTGTCCCATACATTGGTTTCACACACGACTGTGCCATTGTGTGCTACATGGCGGAAACACATTTTGGGCAAGATGTGAAAATGACAGCTGTACTGCTCATAAGGAGGTGTGGTAAAATGGCAATGTTGAAAATCTGGAGTGAAAATATTGAAAATTCGCGAACTACGAGCCTGCGTAGGAACTGCATAATAGCGCTCGTAAAACAGAAATTTTGGAATTTTCCACCAAATTTTCAAAATAGGTATCTTGAGAGCCCACCTTATGAACACTGGCAGTGTCATTTCATTAATCGGTCTCGAAGGTGATTTCACGCAGTGACTGCAAAATCACCCTTTAGGCCAGAATAATGCCATGACTGTGCAAGAATTCATGAGAAAGGGTCCCAAAACCCATGTTGAAAATTTGGTGCAAAAATCAAAAATGCCTGAGATATGCAACAAAGTTGAAAAAACCCTTTCTATCCCATTATACAGCTTACGGCATTTCCTCAGTTCGTGGTTGGCTTTGAAGAGTGCAGGCGTGTTCCCAGTCCAATAAGATGTCGCGCAGAGGTCTGGAGGTAAGTATGGGGTGAGGGTGGGGGGAAGCAGGTGCAGTGGGTGGGTGCGGGTTGTGGGAGGGGGCAGGAGGGCGCCAAAGGACAGTTTTTAATTTGCAGGTTTTTTTACAAAAATGACGTCGGGACACTTGCCATGCTGGGGTAGGCTCCAGCATGGCACAAGGATGGCTGGGGGCGTGGAGCCAGCGAGTTGGGCACCCCGTCGGCTACTCTGATGACTTGCCACGCTGGGGTGGGCACCAGCGTGGCATGTGAAAACTTTGGGGGTGCAGCACAGCCGACGCGGATTGGCACCCCAGCTGTACAGTGTGTGCGTGAGGGGCAGCATGCAGTATGCGTGCGTGCGTGCGCGCATGGTGTGTGGAAGGCGTGCATGAGCAAGCGCTTACGTCTTATCGCTGCTCACTGAAGCGTAGCTCCCCTTTCAACTGTAATTCACTGCATTTTGGAGCTGTCATAGACAGCTCCAGCATGCGATGGAGGACTGGCTGTGCCTGCCAACACACTGACTGAATTGGAAGAGGGGTGACACACCTCCGAAAACTCGGATGATGGCACTATGTTTCTTGCACATGCGTGCAAGCAAACATAAAATGGACAGATTTGCCATTAACATTAACTGGAAGAGTTCAGGTGATTAAAATGAATATATTGCCTAAAATCCTATATACTTTCCAGATGTTACCAATAGAGATAAATAACAGCTGGTTTAGAAATTCTTTATAAAATAATATAAAAATGTTTATGGAAAACAAAAAGCAAGAATCAGTATGCACAAACTCAAGACTCTATATACAGAAGCAGGCTTAAAACTCCCTGGGCCAGATATTCAAAAGTTTGCCCTAGGCTAAATAGCACTGTCTGGCGTGCAAACTTACCTGGAGCACAAAGCAAGCTATATTCAAAAGGAATAGCCCAGGGCAAACAGCTTCTCAATATAGCATGGGAATGAGGCCGTGCAAACTGGGCTGGGAGTGTAGGGCAAACGTAGCCCTGGAATAAGACAGCACTGAATACAGTAACCAGGAAGTGCAAACCACAACAACACAGTGCACAGCGACGTGAGGTAGGTGAGAGGAACTATGTGGCCAATGTGTGTACTGGCAAATGCATGGACCTAGTACAGCTGCAGGCAGCAGCACACATGAACAAACAGTGATCAAAACTGTATAATATTCCCGAACCGTTAGTGCTCGCTAAACTTTGCCATATTCAAAAGTGACATGCAAATGAGCCTACTTAGATAGTCTCTGGGCAAACAGCCACATTAGCATCTCATCATGCCCTGATTTGCATGCAGTTTGCACAGCGTTACTGCAGGGTCCCACAGCTCCACCTGTAGGTCAGTCTGAGGTACAGGGCTGGCCAGGTCCAACCAAAGCTCCACCTGTAGGTCACTCAGGCAGTGCATGATGATAGCTGCAGGCTTCATGTAAACAGTACAGCATAGAATAGTATATCATACCCCAGGGGACAACACAGCATAGGCACAGGTGGTGGTAGTGCTGCATGCAACATTCACACTGTAGGTCATGCTACAGTGCACAGCAGACACTACAGTAGCAAGAGGGCTGGTAGTGTGAGGAACACGACACTGCCTATGGTATGTAGGGCAGCGATGACCACTGCACTGTACACAGTGACAGGCACAACTTGCAGGTAATTACCGACAGTAGACAGTACTATCATGCTGTTGTGTGAACCACAGATGCTACACCTGTGACATGGGATGCACACAGTGTCATGTACATGGCGGCAGTGTGTGCTGTGACATCTGTACAGTTGTGTGGTAGGTGGCTGGGGGCATGTAGGATCCGACATGCACACAGGTGATGGCGTAATCCACTACTGGCCCATGTGCAGTGGTGATGTGTCCCAGCCTTGTGGCCACACCTGGGCTGTGGTGAGGTCTGGCCACCCATACACCCTACCTTCACTGGCCACCATGCCCACAGTGCTGCATGTGTGTGCTGGCATCTGTTACACACCACAGATGTATGGTCTGCAGGTGTGTGCTATATGGCCACACTACCATGCTCCGTCCCCTGTGGGTCAGATCACCCTCACTGTCTGTGCTTGGCTTGGACTGGTGGCTGCTGATGGCATCATGGTGGTGCCATCAGTGAGCAGCATGTGTCCTCCACGGCCTGGCAGTTTCTAAGTGTCATGATCATATGTTAGGCAGCGCAAGCCTTGCCAATGCTGAGATAGCACTGCACAAAGCATGCAAAGCTGTTTGCCCAGGGTTAAGACCAGTTTTTCCTGGGCGTGTAAATTGTACCATACTATGGGTCGTGGCTATGTCACGCTAAACACCTTTAGCAAGGTGCTAGGTTGCTGAATATCTCAGAGTGAATCTATCCATGTTCACTATGCCCTTGTATATCATTATGCTTAGCCCGGCGCTACGTTGTTTACCCACACTGGTTGGCCTATTGAATATGGCAGACCCACATTAATCTCACGCTATTCCTGCAAACTGTTTCATGGACCGCACAAAGCTTTTGAATATCTGCCCCTGACTTTAAAAAATATAATCAAGCTGCATAATGAACCAACTAGGGATATTATGCTGAAGAACCACTTTGGTGAGTTCTCTTTGAGGCCAGTTATACTAAATACAAAAGACCTAGTCAGTTGCTCTTCTCTAATATGAATAGAAAGGACAGAATGCAATTAAAATGAAATGACCAGAATTACTTTGGAGGTATGGATGGACTACCTATCACAAGAAAACCAAAGAAAACCTGAAAATAAACATAGAAACACCAATCCATTTAAATGGTAATCATATATCATCACAGGGTAGGGACTATGAGAATTGGGTAGAGAAAGGAATAAATTGTTTGAATGACATGTACTGTATGATGAAGTAGATAACTTCATGTCTTTACACAAATTATGGAAGAATATGATATTAACTAGAGTGATTTTTTCACAGTTAAGAACCTACTATAATAAAGAACTAGGTTTTAGATTAGTAAAACTTCCTTTGATTTCAATTCAGGCACAATTAATGAATAAAAGAAAAAAGTAATAGCAAAATCATACAACTTTTGATGGCGATGGAAGAGTCCCCTGTAAAGAAATGAAGGCAAACATAGGAAAAATAATTAAAATAAATATAACGGATAAAAATGGAAAGAAATTACATCAGGTATACAAATGACAATAAACAATAAAATGAATCAAATACAGTTTAATATTTTTCATAGGCTGTATTATACTGCACAATTATTAAATAAAATGCACAATTTGATTCCAGCCTGGTGTAACAGGTGTGGTTCCAGTATCGGGACACTAAAACATGTTCTAGTTATTTATAAAGATATTATCCTTATGGGACAAGATCTTTAACACACTGAATAATATCCCAGGTATAAACATAAAAAGAGATCACAAGTTTGCATACTAGGCAGGAAATCTTCGTAAAATATTGAATATAGAATTATTTAAAGGACACTGTCAACCTGTTTTTCATCATATTATTTCTAGTTGAAACCCCACATTTTATGATTGCTTACCCTCTCTAAAATTCATTGATGTTGCGCTTTGTTTTGTCTGTCTCCTTGTTTAGTAGAACTGAAATGCATGGCAATGTATATTTATAAATAACTTTGTTTTTGTTTACTGTCATGGTTCTGTTCTTACTGCATATATCCTGAGCATTAGAAACACACACAGACAGTGCAGTCACTCATAAGACAGTAGCCTCCTAATCTCCCAATGCATCATGAGGGTCTAGATTGTTTTGTGGGTGTTTCCAAGTCCAGGAAAGATGCATTTGGAGTTGATAAAGGAATGTAAACAAACCTGTTTTGGTGTGATAACACCAGTATGTTGGGCAGTCTGTTTTTACTTTTTTAAAGAAAAATAAGAGTCAGAATCAAACTGCCAGCTGCATCAACATTATTTACAGAATTTTGGAAATCATAAAATATGTTTTAAATCTAGGGACACTTTGAGACCTAAGGGGTTGACAGTGTCCCTTTAATGCAAGAAGGTGCATTCTAAGGTGCTGGAAAAATAAGGAAGCTCCAACTTACAATATGTGGAGGAACATGCTATTAGATTGTGTAGACCTTGAATGCCTTTACTATACAAGTCTAGGTAAAAGAAACTATCATAAAATAAAATATGGGATCTGATTTATAATGGAATTAAATAAATTATAAAGGGTAAATAAGTCACTTTGATTAAAGCAGGTCATGGCCTCTGAATAGGTTTAGGATGTTAAGGACCTGTTAGGGAGGATAGGTTGGGAGGTGGAGGTAATGATAAACTATACAAATTTGTACATCAAAGGTTATTAATGGAATTGTACACCCTTGAAAATAGGGTGTGAGACATCTGACAACCCAATATGATCCATTAGTATTATCTCTGACCCCCAAAATAAACATATTGATATCTATATTATATATATATATATATATATATATATTTGTGTGTGTGTGTGTGTGTGTGTGTGTGTGTGTGTGTGTGTGTGTGTATATATATATATATTTATATGGGGTGAGGTAATGAGTGGAATTAAATCATATATTTTTCACCCCAGTGGAATAAATGGCCCGATGATGTACCTATTATGTGTATAAATTTAAAATCGAACGTTTATGCATACCAGATGCGTCAATGGGCATTTATTATCACAGGTGCATAGGTCATATCCCCCACAGAGCTGGATACTTTTACATAGTCCTTCAGGCTCCACCGCAGGTCCTTAAATACTGCACACACAGAAGAAAGCCCCTTTCATTTAGCAAGCATAAACACCCTGCCTACACACTCCTAATACAACACAGACAACCCAACAGAAAGAATGTAGTTTTCATTATCAAGTAACATAGCACTAACCTGAAAATGTTCCAGTGCCATCCTGAAGCATGTGTGCCTCCTCAAAGCAGCTTCAAATGTTGCCTGATGAGACAACCATGGCATCAGTGATCAGCCCACCCTTACATACCAATTGAAAAGAATTCTCCTAACAAAACCATACAGAGAAGTGTCCCAAAATGAGCAACAATCCTGCAATGCTCTGAAAACTATGTAGCTCTCCCAGTCATAAAATGAACCAATCAAAGCACATGGTCTAAACAGACATATGCTGGCTCCACAGCAACAATGCCACTGATTGTAACAACCCTGCCCTAATCAGGAGGAGCACATCAAAAATCCCACATATG
The DNA here is from genome assembly GCA_016271365.2 of Neoceratodus forsteri. Taxonomy (NCBI): domain Eukaryota; kingdom Metazoa; phylum Chordata; order Ceratodontiformes; family Ceratodontidae; genus Neoceratodus; species Neoceratodus forsteri. Next base: position 1,111,825,714 of record CM028129.1, on the reverse strand, counting down.
AATAACAAAATTACAAAAATATTACACAAAAACACGTAATCAAACCACAACATACTCCTGCTCTATTGTATAAATTGAACACATGATGGCAGGAGGTGATATGAAATATCTGCACTCGTGAACAGTGACCTTGGGAACCATCACTTGTGGCTCAGCTACGCTCCACCGCTTGTGTGGTATTCCAATGTCACTGTTCACTAATGCAGATATTTTCCATATCACACTCCTGCCCATCATGTATCCTATATATATATATACACACACACATACATACATACACACACATATACATACATACATACATACACACACACATAATACAAACACACACACACATATATATATATATATATATATATATATATATATATATATATATATATATATATATATATACATACTTATATAAATAAAACTAGAAGAGCATCTCATGTTGTTTCTGAAGTTCTGCAAGTTATTCCCTTGTTAACATGAAGCAAGTAACAGCAAACACACACACACCCATATCTATCTATCTGTCTAGCTAGCTAGCTATCTATCTATCTATCTATCTATCTATCTATCTATCTAGCTATCTATCTATAAAACTAGGGGCCAGTCTGCCCCTAGTGTTAGGTTGAGTAGGCACTTCAATGTGAAACCTAAAATTTGCACTTTAATAACCTTGTAAATCGCTCTCAACAAATTTGCATGAAATTTGCATGCGCTGTCCCATGGGTGGTCTCTTGACATACCAAGTTTCGTGGTTGGTCAGATTGGCTGGATTTCATGCTGCACATTGTGAAACAAATACTGTTTTTTCTTCATCATGCTCTGGCCAAACCATATGGAATTTTGGTCTGAAATGTTTAGGGTAGAAGATCTTACCCCAAAGAATAAGCAAGTGTTGGTTTGTGAAAAATATTAATCTGTTTCAAAGTTAGTACATTTTGAAATTTCAGGTTCTGAGCATACTCAGTTCAGCCTTCTGGATAGCTGCATGGAACAAAAAGATTTTTGGTCTAATGAAAAAGGATTTTGATAGCTTGGAAAAGGATCCCTAGAATCCTTTTTGTGAGAAAAAATCTCCTTTTCGTTAGCCATCTTGTTTTTTTTTTAGCCCAAACTGTCATAACTCTGCCTAGGATATCTTCTGCAGATATTCAAGTATGTATGTTGTTCATCAGTACATCCTTTATTGTTGTGTGCCTTTACTTTAATTTTATGTGGCCTTAGAATGCTTATTTTTATGTTTTAAAATCTTTTGTGACTCACATCCATTCCTTTTTCATGAGGTGTCAAAATCCTTTTCACACCACGAAAAGGATGACATCTCATGAAAAAGGTGACTTTCTTAAATCCTTTTCATGAGTTGACGAAATCCTTTTTCACCAGCAAATTCCTTTTAGTGAGATGACATAATCCTTTTCATGATGCAAAAGGATTAGGGCTTCTACAACCAGATGGTCCTGCCAGTAATCATTTTTAGTGAGATGTCATAATCCTTTATCACAATGCAGAAAAGGATTTTGACACCTCACTAAAAATTATTTGTCTGGCGTAAAAGGATAACATTGGTCCATAATTTTGTCATCTTTTGAGATTTTTAACCCAAATTTTCAGCATGGACTTTTGGGAACCAACCTTATGAACAAAATAACTGTAATTATGCAACTCTTGCTGTAAAGTGATTTTGTAGTTGGCTGTTGAAATGTACCTTTCAGGTGTGGTTTGTGTAATGTCAGTCATTGTTCATGAGGTGGGTTCTAAATGGTTATGTTAAATTTGGGGTCAAGTCAAAAATGCAAGAGTTATGACAGTTCATTGGAACTGCACAATGCACTCTCATAACTTTGTCAATTTAAAATATTTTGACCCCAAATTTGAAACATAAATTTTTATTACCCCACTAAATGTATGTCACAACTGTCATTTTCAAATCCTGGCTAAAATGAGTTTTCACACCTCTGTGCAGAAATGGCATTACAGTTGTGCAGAATTACACTTTCAATGGGGTTTGAATTTTTTTGCAACTGGGTACATCAGGTGGGGTAATAACATGGCTATGATGACAACTGTTTCACTCTTGACCTATAAATGGAAACAGGTAAGTACATATATTCATATAAGGAGGAATGAGGCCCTGTGCTGCCATAGCTATGTACATATATGCTTCTATGGAGAAATCAGACCACAGGGCCCACTGGGCCCTGCACTCCAACAAGCATATTAGGATATGATTATACTATCTCAAAAAGTAAGGCAATAAATTGCACAAAACTTCTTTAATGCATCAGTCAGGGTTCGCGACAAAAGTAGGTAATGGGCATAGGGTTTCCTCCCCTTCACCCCCACCCTTCACAAACAAAGAGGTATTAGGGACAGCATTGGGGCATCAGCCCTAACGCCCCGCCATTCTCTTATGCTGCACCCACCCAGCTTATTTTCTGATGGAATGGGGTGAGTGTTAGGACTGATGACCCCAATGCCCTTGGTCTGTGAATGGTGAGGGGTGTTAGGTTAGAAACCCTAACACCACATTTCTACTTGTGTTGCTTTAACCCTAAATGATGCCATTAACAAAGTTTTTTGCAATATATATGTATATACATTATAGTGCCATGGTAGTGCCACTATAGTTAGGGTTGAGTACCCCATTTAAGGTTACATTTGAAATGTTGCACCTAAATAACTTTAGTACCATATGACAGATTTGCCTTACATTTGGAATGCGAGCCTGGTACCATAGATCTCTGGATCTGCCAAGTTTCGTTATGGTTGATGTAATTGCAGAGTTACAGAGCACCAAAAATGCATAAATTACAGTTTTTTGTGTATTTTTGCTCACTTATAGCCTGCATGGTTTGTGTGGTCAGTCTGAAAACTTCAGGAAGATGCAGCCAAGGTCCCAGATGTGCCTTTCAAAAATGTCATGAAAAATATTAAATGTTTCAAAAGTCATTCAAAACACTGAATCCCATTACCGTTTATGGAAAAGTTAAGTATGCAAAAGTGTCGAAAATGCAGTTTTAGTGTTGCAAATTACCCTTTTACTTTCATGAATCAGACATTTTGTTTTCAGTTGGTGGTAAGGAAAATGCTTGGCATTTAAATTTGGGACCCTCTAGGGACACAATTTTGTTGTGTTCACCTAGTTGAGCACTTAGGATGCCAGCCATGTCTTTTTTTTGGAGGTAAAACACCCCAGAAATATCTCTTTCACATTTTTGTAAAAGTAGTGTTACAAAGTACTTTGGCATATGCAACACTTTCGTGATTTTTTTTTTGCAAAAGTGTCGTGATTTGTGAAAGTAATTTGTGACACTATGCCCAAAACAATAGGAAATCTTTGCCCCTGCTGCAAAACAACAGTTTGGTCTTTTGGGCTGAAATGTGTAGGGAAAAAGCCAACATCACAGAGATGTGCCTTTGGTGGTTTGGTACAAAATATAACAGGGCTGCAAAGTTACAGCACTCCAAAGTTGACAATCTTTCCTATAGGATAACATTACGCATCTGCCACACCTTTTGGGTCCCTTATCTCAAAACGGTTCGAGATACGGACTTTTTCATCATTAAATATTCTTAGCCCCATTGGGAGCTAACTGCAAAATTAGCCTGGAAAGTCATAAATAATATGAGATTTTAATTTTTTTCTGCGCTACACGGTTCCTGCAATATAAGCAATTTAGTATTCCAAGTGCTCATTTTCCTGTCCGAGGGCCACTATTATGCCCACATCTTTGTATTCACTGTGTTTCTGAATGCACTCTTTCAACACAAAGCGCGTGCATTAGCATTACCTTTAGCGCTAGCATTTCTGTTATCGCTAGTTTTGCGCTTGTTTGCGCTTTGTGTTTCCATTACCGCTTCCTTTAGCATTTTGTTTGCATCACTGTTAGCATTACTGTTTGCATTTATGCTACCGCTTGCATTTCCATTCATGTTTGATTCACTGTTACTGTTACCGTTTTCCTGTCATTACCGTTTGCACTTCCGTTACCATTTGCTGCTTGCTTTACCCTTACCATTAGCCTTACTGTTACCATTTGTGTCTGAATTTATGATTGCATTTGCTTTACTGTTTGCGCTTACGTTTGCATTTGCATTTGTGTCATCGTTACCGTCTACCATTAGCATTTGCATTTACGTTATCATTACCATTTGTGTTTGCATTTGTGCTTCCGTTTATGTTACTGTCACAGCTTGTGTTTACATTACCATTTGTGCTTGTGTTATCATTTGCGTTTGCGTTACCATTAGTGTTACCATTACGTTTGCATTTCAATTTGCACTTGCGTTTATGTAACTGTTTACGCTTATGTTTACATTAATGTTTGCCCACCGTAAGCGCTACCATTAGCGTTTGCATTTATGTTACCATTTGCGTTTGTGTTTATTACCATTGCCATTTGCATTTTCGCTACATATCCGTGTTTGCATTACCATTTCGTTACTGTAAACAATACCGGCACGTGCTTGCATTTGCATTTGCGCTTTGCGTCAGGTTCTGTTTGCATTACCATTTCTGTTTGCATCACTGTTAGATTGTCGTTAGCATTTGGCTCTAATTACCATTGCCATTTGTGTTTGCATTACCATTTGGCCTGTTTGCATTACCGCAACTCTTAGCATTTGCACTTCCGCTCACGCTATGCATGCTCATCTGCTCCATCAATGTTTGTATTTCCATTGCTATTACCATTAGTGTTTGCATTAATGTTTGTATTTACATTTACATTTCCAAAACTGTTACCATTACCATTTCTTTTTACATTATCATTACTTTTGCATTTCCACTTATGCTTATTAATTTGTGTCACCATTACTGTTACTGTTTCTGTTTCCGCCCATTTCTGTAAGCTTTAGCATTTGCATCTGCATTCACATTTATGCTACTATTACCATTATTGTTTGCATTTGCGTCACTGTTACTGTTAGCGCTATCATTATTGTTAGCGTTATCATTACTGTTAGCATTATTATGCACAAATGGTTAGCATGGTGGGAGCATAGCCCTAAGGGCCCCGCGCCTCCCACTATCACATTCCATTCACTATTTATATTGCACATTCTCAAAAGAAGGGAATTTCATGGCAAAAACTCCATTTAATGCATCAGTTAGGGTTGTTCCACTGAGACAAAAGCAAGGAATTCAGTGTTAGGGTTGAAAACCCTAACTGCACATTCCCCTCCACCACCACCACCACACACACAAACATACTGTACATGCAAGTAGAGGAAGGACCAAGGTAACACAACCAATCACACACAATCAGCAGCAGGCAACAGTAATAACATACAACTATCTAAACCACTGAACCACACACACCCATGCTCCCATCGGGCTGTGGCATGGGGTTGTCACTTTAACTCTGATCCCAGATGTTCCATGCACCACAAAACACATATCACTATGGACAACTGACCATCTTGGACCACACGCTGCCACCAACACATAACACAGACTACACATATGGTATTTTGGGGTGTACAAGACCCAAAACAGGATTTTCCACATTCCCTGAAATACTTTCAAAATCACTTTCACAAATATGACAGTATTGTATCGTGCTATGTATTTGGGACACTTTCGTGTTTGCAACAGTATTTTACACTAATTATTTTGCATGCTTTCACAAATGCGACACTGTTGTGTGTTCTGTTTACTACACTTTTGTGTTTGAGACAGTATTTTGTGAAAGTATGCTCCTGATGACTGCACATCTTTGCCATCATCCTGCAAGCAAATGGTTCGGTCCTTTGGGCTGAAATTTGCAGGTGGCAAGTCCTGGTCCCACAAGATGTGCTTGTCATGCTTTGGTGCTAAAATACTTAAGCATGACAAAGTTACACTGTTCCAAAAATTGAGTAATTTCCATAGACTAACATTGCAGCACCCTTAATGCCTTTCACCAACCATATGTCAAAATGTAGTAAGGTACACAGTTTTACTACTGCCACCTTGTTTCACCTTGAGGTGAACTAACCTCATGAAACAAGTTTGGAAATACTGTATGATACCTGAAGTTAGATTTCTTACCTACTTGCTACAGTAACACAGGTGTCACAGGTATACACCTCCTGCTGGTTGTGTGTGATTGGCTGTGTTGCCTTGGTCTGTCCCCTACTTGCATGTAGAATGTGTGTGTGTGTGGTGGTGGTGGTGGTGGGGTTTATGCTGTTAGGTTTTCAACCCTAACACCGAATTTCCTTGCTTTTGTCACTGTGGAACAACCCTAACTGATGCATTAAACAGAGTTTTTTTACATGAATATAATATATCATCTCTATCAGTGATGAAAGTGAATAGGAACGACAGGAACTGAGTTCCTGTACCTTTACTGCAACAGGAACTGAGTTCCTGTACTTCTTCCCACTGATATTGGAACAAACATGTTTAATTCAGCCACATAATCACTTTTTCTGAGCCTGTGATCTAAAATTAGAGGTTTCTATCACAAAATCTGACTAGAATTACTTCAGTATCTCTAACTGAATCTAGCAGTATCTATACAGATAGATATGCCTTAATAACAGTAATCCCTCAGTGAGGCTTATCATTCTGCTGTTCCTATTTGCTAGTATTCTGAGTTCCTGTACTTTGTCTACCAATTGCACCACTGATCTCTATGGAGTGCACCCTGTGACATCACGATGCTGGGCATCACCCCGATGCTGACTCATGAGCCTACTAAAGGAAGTGCTCCATGAATGCTCCATTGCTCCCCAGAATGCACAGAAGGCAGGAGGATCCAGGAAACATGCCATAAATGTAAGGTAAAGACACATCAGCTGTAAGACAGATGCAGTATTTACACTTCATCATTGAGAGACTAGAGTGGTTAGGTGAATACAGAGAAAGTGGGGTGACTTGCATCCTTGTGTGCGATGTGGTTATATACTACTGGCATCAATTCTAATACTTAGGGTAGAAACTTGATTATGTTTTGTTTCCAGATATATTTCCTGTGTACTACCTGTAATGCTTAACTTATGGTTAAATGTTTTTGAAATACCTTGTATACTACCTGTGCTGTTTAGCCTATTGTTTAATGTTTCACAACACCTTGTTTATGTATCTCGATGTAATCTACTGTTTGTTATACCTGTAATCTCTGCCCTGTAATCCTCCCGGTCGTGCCTGAAAACAGACATCTTTATGGCTAGTGCACCCACCTGGTAAACAAAAACTAAATGAATAAATATGTAATTATTGAAAGGAAAATGGATAACAACATGAGGTAAAATGAAATTTCTGACTTTGAATAATACACACCAATCACATGGTGGTGGTAGCAGTATTTAGTTCTGTATATATGTGGTGATCTGGCCTGCTTTGGTGATGGTGATAAGCACCGAGGTCCAAATGAGCTGAGATAGATGAAATTTATCCAACAAGGAGAGGCACGAGTCATCCAATGAGTTTGATGCCTGCTGAGCTTTATTTAACAACGGGTAGGATGACACGGTCACAGGAGAGATAAACAGAACACTAGGAACTTGAACAGTCACTTCATACCACACTACTAAACAACTAATCTGGTACGGACCTCTGGGAATGTAAGTTTTAGAGTCAAGCACCTAAATTTTATACTAAAGAAAAGAAATGTTCTCAGGTGCATCTTGGCCTAGTGCCAGTTTACTCTCATGCTACTTGATCCAGTTATAGTATAGTAGTACAACTGTGCCACCTTTAGTACTGCCTAAAGTATCAGAATACAATGGCTACCCCTTGCAAGATCTTACAATGTTGACTCAGGTCAATTACAGCAATGTCCATACAAAGACAATACAGAATCTGATTGTCATTGAAGTCTTAGTGCGCACCATTGAGTAGAGTTGGTAGCTACAGAGATAGGATAAGGAATTTCCTATGACACTCAGATATTGGTCCTAGCACAGATCTAGCTAAGGCCACTGGGGTGGTGAAAGGTTTTTAGACAGACCATATGTTTCTCGGCATAAAACCCATTCTATCCAAGGCTGCCGCAATAAGGAACAAGAGGAACAGGCCCGCTGGAGGGTTATCAGAATCAAACTAGATGTGAAAGCTCCTTGACAAAACTCACTTTGGGGCCACCAGGGATGGAAGAGTACAAGGAAGATACTTGGTGATGAATTCACTGTAGGATTACCAAGGACTGCACAATGCTGTGGCAATTCTGATACAACCAGGAACCAGAAGAATCTGAGGTGAAGATGGATATCTGATGCAACCAGGAACCAGAAGAATCTGAGCTGAAGATGGATATCCGATGCAACCAGGAACCAGAAGAACCTGACGTGAAGATGGATGATTCTGAAGTGTCAACCCAGGAAACTGGAACAAAACAATAAAATGGCGGACACGTCCCACACTGGGCTTCGATGGACTCAACTTACGATAACAACCAGGGATGCAGACAAGGTTCTTCTAGGATAAGCACACTCTTCTGAGGCAGCCAATTTCAGGACATCTGGATCAGGAATCAAGAGATGACACTGGAATGGCAGAAGCAATGCACTTGGACTTCAGCGTATGGACTTTGAACCGAGGAAAACAAGAAATGGTGAGTGGCATGCATGGGTTTCAGGTACTTGACTTCGTGAACTTGACTTTGGTGAAAAAAGGGACATGGTCGATGATCTTCTGGTGGATACCTTCTGGAGAAGAGAAATGCTGAAGGATGTCTTCCTCCGGTAGAGATTGATTCCGTATGAGTAGGATGGCAGACAACACCATGGAGCAGAATCGTGGCAGAAGATTGAGTCTATCCACATGTGGGCAACACTAGAGCTGGTAGATACACTTTCACACTGCACCAAGAAAACTGTTCGTTGCTGGAGTAATTTCCAGGAACAGGGCAAATTAGTTGAATCCAGGGCAATTGTTCTTTACAGAAGCAATTTGCCAGCAACAAGAGCAAATTACCAGAATCCAGGGTAATTGTTCTGCAGGGCAATTTGACAGGAACAGGGTCAACTTATCAGAATCCAGGGCAATTCTTTATTGCAGGGCAATTTGCTAAGGAACAGGGGCAAAATTACCTGAATCCAGGAAAATTGTTTTTGTAGGGCAATTTGCCAGGAACAGGGGCAAAAATCAGAATCCAGGCAATTGCTCATTGTAGGGCAATTTTCAGGAACAGAGTCAAATTACCAGAATCCAGGGTAATTGTTTGTTGCAGGGCAATTTGCCAGGAACAGGGAAAATTACCATAATCTGGGGCAGTTGTTCACTGCAGGGCAATAGCCACAATCCCAGTAACAGCACAGTCTTGGTACTTAATTGCACAACAGTTCAGATACACATTTACAGTACCTGACAGACTCTAAATAACAGTTATGTGCTAAGTATCTTTCCTTTTCCTTTGCTGACCCTTACCAGAATTATTGTTCTTGCAGGTCCCTTTTATACCAGGATCTGGCTGTCTCTTTAGGGACTTTTGGTGAACACCCTTTCCACACTGGGCCTCTCTTGCTGTCATAACTGCTGGGTCTACTGGCAGAGCCTTCTCACCTCTCTCCTCAATGTTGGGCCTTTGCAACCCCTCTGTTCAATGTGGGTCTCAGGCTGCCTTTCTAGTGCTGGGGCCTCTTTGCTGCTGGATACCCCTTCAAGACACTGGGCCTAACGTTTGCCCTTTTAGAGATGGGCCCTTCTGCTGCTCCTACAACCACTGTGGGCTGACTGTTTCCTTTTAAATCTTTGGGCCTAAGTTACCCTTTAATAACTTTGGCCTGGTCAAGGCCTAGCTGTGACCTATCAGGGCCGCCCCACCTCTGCTCAACCCCCTATAACTATGCATGTATTCCCCTATGGGCTCACGTCTGGCTCTTCCCTGTGAGGCATTGCTGCACCCTGAATAAATAAACAGTTTAGTTCAGGCTGACCCTCCCACCTGGTCCTCCGATAGTGCTCTGAGCGCTATAACAGATGAAACTTTGCCTTTAACTTTCTTTTTTATTTAAATTGTACAGGTGGTCAGCACACTTCTTTGTGCTACCATCGACTCACTAACATGGCCCGGGATGAAGAGGCTCCAATCGGTAGGTGGGAGACCTTGCTGGTAGAGGGTGGGAACCACAGCAGAAGGAAGCAGGTGACTGGCGGGTGGCAGGGGGCCTCTTGAGGGCTGATGATGGCTTCACTGACACGATGTGTCTCTTCTGATGCTGCTCACAAGTGATTGCAACACCTTTCGGTCAGATGGCTGACGAAACACACCAAAACAAGAAAAGAGGATGTACAGAGCCCATACCACTGCAGGGAATGGAATTTTTCTGTGGACTGCTTCACAAGGTAACGCCACCACAACCACAGAAACAGAGAGCAAAGGAGCAGGAGCAGCAGCCTTCTTCACTGGCCAGAGGAGGGGCCGCTAGTTGTCAATGGAACCTGCCACTTACTACACACCAGGTAAGCCTTCTGTCTCCCTGGCCGACTCCAGTGGTCCTCTCCATTCCACAGCCCAGCTCAATCTACTAAGAGAAATGGTTCTTCTACTTGAAAGGTGCTTGGGGTTCCAGTTCCAGAACTTGGGCCCATGCCCACACAAATGGCCATGAATTCAAACAGACACCATGCACTGTGGGCAGTGGTCCCAGCATGTGGGTACACCCACTCTCATGCTGCCTGCTCTGGGAGGGGCTGGAACAGAGCAGGCAGGCAGCAGAGAGAAAAAGAGGAGAGGAAAAAAAGAACACTTTTTTTTTTTCACAGTACCCTGCCTGACAATTCTCTGGGGGTGACACTACAAGGCACCAAAACACAACACCCCATCTGCCCCACAACACTAGTCTAAATTCCTCTAATTTTCTGTAGTGCCCCTTTACTTTTACCCCTTACTTTGGGGCACTACATATAAAACACAATAAGAAGATACAAAATGGTTTTAAACTGTGCTACCTATATATAGTAGGTGCAGTACATCAACCACCCTAAGGAAAGGGTTTGTGAATCCCTGAAACATCAGTGGTGCAGGGTGACCCAGTATGTGTATTCATGTAAATAAATGTAACTGGGTTACTGCGTAACTATAGTTTTACCGCTGCCTTGCAGGCTCAACAAGGTTGAGGAGCCAGGGCTCTGTTTCTGGTGGAAAAGGGGGTTCATTCCAGATAGAAAGTAACCTAGCGTGGCTCCACCAAGAGTAAATTACAATGGTCAGTTATTGGTATGGTACAACCCCTGGGATGCTAAACATACCCACCTCCCCTTACAGTCACCCCGCATGGAATACCACTAATACTACTTTCAAACACATGTAATACTTTCAAACACATGCAATTAAAGACTGTAGCTAATAATATGTTCATAAACAGTGTTAAACAACAAGAAACAATGTATTAAAAGGGAAAGGGAATAGGAATGCAGAGAATAAATGGCAATTTGAGTATTCAAATGACAACAACTACTGTGCCCATTTCCAACAGCAACCACACATTCATATTGGCCCACCTCCCCACTGGTACCAGTGCCCCCCTAAATCCTATCTGGTTACCCAGGTGTAGAACAGTGCAGGCTTTAACAGTGCAGCTGGTTGGCCAGTGTTGGTGCACTTTTAAAATAAGCAAGGTTGGGAATGAATTTGGAGAGTCCCAAGGTGCAGGGCAGTCCCATGATTACTCATGATTCTGAAGCACAGTTCACACAGGGTATGGCGATGATGACAGGTGCAGCTCGTTGCTTGGGGCCTTCAGCTGGGGCAGATCTGCGTTAACTGGCTATAGCTGGAGTCTAGCAGCTTGTCACCTTCTGAGCTGATTGCAGGGTCTGCAGCTTGTCACCTTCTAGGCTGCTTTCTCAGGATGCTGGAATGGACCAGTGCTGGGGACCAGGTCCACATACTTACCCCACACGTCCAGGCTTCTAACTCTCAGGGGCAGATAATGGGTAATGTTTGGCAGTACCAGTACTTGCCAATTCCCCAGACTGTCCTCGCTGGTAGTAGCTTCTGTCCTGGAGCTTAGGATTTACACAGTCCTTTCTCTCTGCAGTTGACACACTTTAATGCCTCTGGGAACCAATCCAGTTCACTACTTAAGACTAGGGGAAGCAAACAGTCTTTTGAGCAGTGTCCAAAATTAAGGCTCAAACCACAAATCAGCTTCTCTTCTTCAGTCTAGATTTCAGGCAATGGAAGACTTCTCGGCATCCCTGGACTCTGGATGCTTAATACTGGTAGCACTTCAGGTGTTTGGCAGAATACAGTCCAACCATCTTCTCAGTCTGTGGGCTTTGCTCAGATGCTGCAGAGTATTAGCAACAAATAGCTCTTCACACATTTACTGTGGCTTTCCAGGTGGTAGAAAACTTTTGGCAAGTCTCCTGAGTTTGGCTGTGAAGCCTTAGGCCGACTTCCAAACTTTTCCTCTAACACAGCCTACATTATTCTGTCTCACTGAAGAGCATCAGCCAGACTGCCCTGAGCAGAATCTGTCCCTGGGGTCTGAGGAGAGAATGGCAGCTTCTGATTGGTTGAACACTGCTGTCCATCTGCAAAATTAATTTGCATTAAGTCCCCTCAATGACCGATTGGTTGGCTGTTTAGGTGCCAAGATATTGTCCATACTCCTACCCAGGAGCCATAGCTGCAGTCCTTCTGGCTCCTTGAACTCTTATTGATGGAAAAAGAGTCAGGGTGACAAATATGGCTGCTATCAAACAGTTTATTTACTGTCCCAACTTTAAGTCTTTCTTGCAGGCAAACTAAATAAATTTATTAATTGACTGCCCCACAGTCCATTAGCCTCTGCCCTTTTGTCTGATGGCAGAATGGGAATTGCAGAGTCTTCTCCTGCCTGTCACAAGTGCCATAACCTCATCTTCTTAGGTGACAGGCAGTGCTTCATTCACTCATAGCAGTCATGGCTGCTCTTAAAGGTACAGTGCCCTTTTAGCTGATATGGAAAGCTTAAGAGCTTTTGCACAGTTTTTCTTTTCTTTACTCTGTCCTCCTGTGTGTCCCCGAACTCTCAGCTAGCAGTTCTAGGGTCCTGAGGGTCAGAGCAAATGAAGGAGAAACCTAGACAAGAGCTACTTGAGTGGCTCTGTACATTGAGCCCTGTAGTGTCCACCAACAGCCGAGCTGGCAGACGCTTGCTTGACACTCGAGCAGCATCCCATCTGAATGCTCACACACATCGCGTGTAGTACTCTGCAAACCGCCGAATGGGCAGTTTCACTTTCCTTTGCCCTCTGCCCCCAGCAACAGAATTCAAGCAAACAGGGCTGGTAGAAGCATTAGAAGGGCAACAAACAAACTGGGACTGGTGGTGCTGATGGCTGAAGGTGATTCAAGGCAAGCCCCATCCATGGGGGGTACCTCCCACCTAAAACTTGGTGTTTGAGCCAAATCCATACCAGGGACCTGATACCATTAAAATATTAGCTATGGCATTTTAACATACAAAGTCTATCCGAATGATTCCTAGCTAGCATAGGCAAACAGATACATTCTAGACTAGACAATGGCAATGTATCTAAACAGCGACAAGAATAAAAATACTAAAGGCCTTTAGATTTGGTAGATAGCTGTCATAACATTGTTGCTTTAACTGGCATTAAACAGTATACCATAAGATCAAGTACTTGATTAGAGCCTTATCAAATGGCATCTTTGGAGCAATAACATAAGTACATATTTCAACCTCCCTTTAACTCTTTTTAATTTTACCTGCTCCAGGTGGTTTGGCATTAGTGGGCACACAACAATTCTGGGCAGTGACCGTGGGATGATATAGATGCCCTTGCAGACTACATGCATGGACAAGTCAGTTGGAGCTCCTGGAGAGTCATACGTGAGCCTTAGTAAAGGTTTAACAGTTCTTTCAGAGCAATGCAGTGGTACTGGCACTTCTTCTTGGCATTCAGGGTGATCAGTCCTGGTTCATTGCCCACCAATGAAAACATCCTCTCCTCGGCAAAGTGGGTGCCACAACTTCCTCTGGTACTTAGCTTTGTCTTTGGGCTCTACATGTTCTCCACTTTCTTGCTCTGTTACTTCCACTGGCTTGGACCCATCATCCAAGGGTACCATCTCAACTGTGGGTTCAGAGTCTGCAGTTGCTTCAGAGTTTTGAATTGGCAGGAGAAGCTCTGCAGTGGGCATATCAGTTACACCATTTGTAGTTCCAAATGTCCCTTCAAGCAATCAAGCAAGTTCTGGTATGTGATAATAATAGTCTGTGTAATAACTATTTCCTCTGACTAGGAGTCTCCAACTTTCTGGTTCTGCTTGCTTCTCAGTAGGTGATGGGACAGTTGCAGATTATTGCATCCTTTGCCTGTTTTGCATCTGCACATAGCAGATCTAGGGGTGGGTGCTGCTGGAGAATCTGGCTGGTGTTGGTGCTTTTTTGTAACCATTTGTCCAATGGCAGCAAATGGTTGCCGTGTATGGTGTGGTAGCTATGTGTATGTCCTTCTGGACAGATTTTGTATAAGGGCATGCCTTTCACTTTCTGAGTAACAACATAGGGGTGCTGCCCCATCAATCAGCAATCTTATCCTTTCCAGGGCTTCCCAAGTTCCTCAGTAACAGATTCACCTGGTAACAATTCATTGGACTTTAATCTTTATCCTGTCTTTCTTTGTTGGCTCAGTTCCTTTTGGCTGTGGCTTAAGCAGCCAGCATGTAAGCTGAATTTAACTGTCCTTTTATTTGTTTTTATTTTATTTATTTAACCAGGAGTAGCACACTAAGATGAAAGCTTTTTTACAGGTGCAGCCTGGGAGCACAGGGAAGTTAAGTCACCCGCTCAGGGTCACATAGTATGCAAGTGGAAACTGTGGGATTCAAACCAGGTCTGTCTGCTGGATGTCACCAGATTTGCAGCTCAGAGCCTTAAACCACTGCACTATACTGCCTCCCTGCTTCTACAAATATGGAGATAAGTCTCTGTCTGGGCTTCATCCACAGAGACCCCAAGACAACTGTCTACTCGCAGTTCTGCTTCTCGGCCAGACATCAGCCTGTATGTGGAAACCCAGTAGTGTCATTTTTCATGTAGTTAGACGAGTGAACCAGAGTACTACTTGCTGGCTCCATTTACATTTATCTTTCAGGTTCAAGGTGCCCAGCATGTCCAAAAGTGTTCAGCTGAACCTCTCAGGCTGTGGCTCACCTTGGGGGTGGTATGGTGTTGTCTGAGATTTGGTGATATCCCACAGAGACAGCAATTCTTTTATCAAGGGCTCTCAAAATCCCTCCCTGATCAGAATTATGGATTTATTGAGAGCTCCATAGTGAACAAAAACTTCTCCACAAGGATCTTGGCAATCATGGAGGCTTTTTGATTCTGAGAGAGATAAGCTTGAGCTTATCATGAGAAATGGTCCGTGACTACAATAATATGTGTTCCATTCTTAGAATCTGGTTCCAGATTTAGAAAATCTATGCATACAAGCTCCATGGGCACATTGATCATAATATTAATGGGGGGCTTATGCGTAATGCTTTACTTTGAAACATCAGCTACAGCTTTTGCAGGATTGCTCAATGTCATATCTCATACTGACGCCAGTAGAACTGGGTGAGAGCTAAATCCAGTGTACGCCATTCCCCAAATGGCCCATCATGTAGAGTTCAAGTGCGACTTTTTGAATTTTGAGGGTAACACCCACTGCACAGGAGAGAACCCTTGAGAGTATTGAATCTCCCAATACAATAAATTGTCTTTAAGTTTATGTTTTGACCACTTTTGTAGCAGCAGTTTTGCATCTGGATTATGTGCAACTACTTGGGTAGCATCACCCCATTTCTGCAGGGTGCTAAATATGTCAAACATGCCTGGATCAAATCTCGTTCTCTCTGTAAATCTTGATTGGTCAATTTGGGGCAACAGCCTCAAGTC
This sequence comes from Neoceratodus forsteri, assembly GCA_016271365.2. Taxonomy (NCBI): domain Eukaryota; kingdom Metazoa; phylum Chordata; order Ceratodontiformes; family Ceratodontidae; genus Neoceratodus; species Neoceratodus forsteri. The sequence continues at coordinate 1,111,809,895 of CM028129.1, read as the reverse complement.
CAGGGCAGCTAAATTACAGTAGGCAAGGGCAATACAATCACCAAAGGCCCCTGACTATCCACCAAATGAGTAACGGTCTCTGTGGCTGGCTGCTCATCCATGTCAAATTTCTTGCACAACGCCTTCACCATTTGTTCTAGGATTCATACCCAGGTGTGTATATCTGCACTCACTGGGCATCAGGACAATGTACTGTCTCAGCATGATTCAGGCCAGGCCAGTCCTCAGCACAGTAGTCATAGGTGGACAAGGCTGATAGCTGCCTATGTCTGGCTGTGTCAAGTTTTGCAGTGGTTTGCACATACGTTAAAGGGTTGTTGTCATTTCTAAAAGTGATGTGCACCCCATAAAGATACTCATGGAACTGGTCCACAATAGCCCACTTCAAAGCAGGAAATTTTAACTTGCACACAGGATATTTCTTTTCAGCACTACTTAGACTTTGGTTGCAAAGGCAACCTTCTGGGTAGCTCTGATAGAGGACTGCCCCATGACCACTGAAGCTGGCATCTGTGTGTAGCACGAGGGCATCTGAGGATCTGCATATTCCAGAACTGGGCAATTCAGTGGATAAATTATCTCATTAAAAGCTCTGTCACAATCATCAGTCCACCTCTGGCCAAAAGGTTCAGACAGTTTGAAATACTGCTTAAATTCAGTGGTAACATTAGGTGTCTTGGCTCTCTTGCCTTTATTGATTGGTGCGAGCTCTTGCATTAAATTCAGTAAAGGTTTTACCACTCAGATGTAGTCTTTGACAGATCTCCTACAATATCAACAGAAGCCCAAAACCATTGTAAGTCTTTACATTTCTCGCTTAGCCAAGTGGTCAATGCCTGAACTTTGTGCTGGTCAGTCTGTATACCTTGAGCCGATACTATAAACATAGAAACATAGACTTTAACGGCAGATAAGGACCGCTTGACCCACCTAGTCTGTCCATTTCCTACCTATTTGATAAATTGCAGATCCTAGTTAACCAACAACCTACTTCTTCAGTTCCATGTGATAATGGCGACCGTGTAATAGCAATAACCATTTGGGTGAGTCTACATCTGCAATATTAATTTTGATGATGTAGACTTCATGCGCATAACAAAAGGGTGCTGGACACTTGGATTTTCTTTTATGCAGGGCTGGTGCCCTGCACCCCTCACTAAAGGATTTTCAACTCTAGAGGGTGCATGTTGGGGTGCAAAAGATGGAAAATTAAAATTTCCTGCACCAGCGAAAAAATGAGTGCACACCTAGAACCGAACTCTGCACTCCCCAACCCTAGCCTGCCACCAACCTACCATGCCACATGGCCAGCCCAGCAGCCCACTGCTGCACTATGCACTACAAATCCTCCCTCCCTTCTGCCCATCTCATGGTGTGGTGCTCTCCCTAATGCACATGTACATACATATACATATACATAATTATGGCCATGGTGGGTACGGCTTAACCATTCACTGGGCTGTGCACTGGAGGTGGCCAACATCTTTGGAAAGATTGTGGAAGAAAAGAAACTTGGATGACCTCCTGATCCCATCTCTAGTCCTTCGTGATTGCAAGTTACAGATAGTTACAGATCAGTTTCAAGGTGATCCAGCTCCTGACAAAGCCACTTGGCCACTGTCCCTGTACCCTGCTCCACCTTTCACCCCTCTTTCCTACCTTATGACAAAGCCCCTCAGGCTACTCCCAAGCTACTATGCACCTAATCTCTCAGCTTGATTCCTTGACACCTTTTCTATGCCTTTAACAATCTATTGATCCGTATGTCAGAATGCACTTTATACCTGCAACAATATAGTCAATGCAATTGCCTATTCGCCACCTGTACAGCCTGTCAATATTCTGTCTTCCTACAATGTTCATCAAACTACCTCTGTAATTTTGTCTCTTGTCCTATTGTCATGGAACCTTTGTAATTTTTGTCTGTCATCTACCTGACATGGAACCTTGTAAAGAGCCATCCTGGCTCAAAAGTATTAATCTGCAACTGAAGTAAATAAAACTAATAAAATAAAAATATTGCGAAATCCTGTCGCTACAAACGAACCCCTATCCTGTCGCCCTCCCTGCCCAGTAGCCCTGTGTAAAGCACCATGATTGAGTCGCCTTTTGAAAGTGCTTAATCATGGTCGTCGCTGAATACATGGGCTACCACTTCTTCCTACCCTCAACAGAATTGTCTTATGTCTGTCCCATGCATTCTTGAATTCCTCCACTGTTTTTGACCCCACTTACTTGACTGAAGTTTGGAAGACCTGACACTTGTCAATAGAAAGATCGAGTCTGAATTCCTCCAGTCAGTACAACACTTTCATTAATCTGGCCTCATTCTCCTCAGTGGCTTCCCAAATACTATGACATCATCAAGGCATACTAGACACTACAACAGATTCATATCTCCAACAGTTCTTTCCATTAGACACTGGAAAGTGGCTGGGGCACCAGAAATAGCTTGAGACATTCTCATAAATTCTTAGAATCTTGAGGAACATATATATGCTATTTTTTCTCTGTCCTGCAGGACCATTGGTATTTGATAATAGCCACTTCTGAGGTCAATCACAGAAAACCACTTGCTTCCATTGAGGCAGTTCAGTGTGTCTTGGATTCTGGGCATGGTGTATTGGTCAGAATTGTCTGTTTATTGCTGCCTATAATTCATACACATGCCCACTGCCCCATTTTTCTTGTGCACTACTTCAATTGGTGAAGCATAAGGGCTTCTTGACTCTTGGATAATACCTGCGGCGAACAATTCCTGTAGATGCCTTCTGATGTCATCAATGTCTGCAGGCACCAGTCAGCAGGACCTTTCCCAGAAAGGGCATTCCTCATTAAGCCTGATGTGATGCTCTTCTCCAGTTATCCATCCCACATTCTTTCATTTAGTTTGTGGCTGACTCGGGTCTTCCATGCTTATGGCATAGGAGATTCACCAAAATCAAACAGTTCTGGGTCAGTGCCAGCTTGGGTACCATCTCTGGTTGTGAAGGGGTTGCACTGCTGCATCTGCACTGTACACTCAAGCCAAAGTGTGTCCTTTCCTGATGGCAATGGCTCAATCTGTCAAATTTTTTACCTGGATGGTAACTCACTTTGCATAAGCATGAGCTCTTTCTGGCAACACACACTGGGTTTTACTAATAGTCCCTCTGGCAGACTATGTTCTTCTGGAGCATCAAGCATCAGAATCTGTATTTTAATGTCTTTCTGCAGGTGTACCACACCACTGATGTTGCATTTAGCATTAGAGGGCAGCATGCTCTTCAGCAACACAACACCATTCTATACCTACAGGGTCATCTTAAAACTTTGGCTGTTGTCTGTTTGTTGCTGGTAGGCCTTTTGCACTAGGGCATGTACATGCAACACTTTTCCTTTCTGCCTGGCCTCCTCTCTGGCAAAGTTCAGCAGTTGACCAAACATGCGCACGTAGTGCCAATGAGTCAGATACTCTGTCATATAGTCTTGGACGTATTAACGCCAGTGTCTCCACAGGGTCTTCCACTCCAGCCACCTTGGAAGGGAAAGCAATCACCACTTGAGCTAGCCCATATGGGTAAGACTTATCACCAGTCCCCATATATTTAAACCTTCTAAGGCAGCAACTTGTGATGAGACAGGTGCTGATTGTTCAAGTTTTTAAATTATAATTGTCATTTGGGAACCACTGTCCAAAACAACTCACACAGGCACTCCTTCAATAGACACTGTTGTTTCAGTGGAAGGCCCAACAAGCTTGTCCAGGTCAAGGGTGCAGTTTCAGGTGCTTACCAGAGACGCCACCAAAATGGGTTTCTCAGGCCAAGGGAGCATAACTTTTCTTCAAGTAGTCTGCCTCTGCCTCTTGTGGATCCTCTTGCAACTGATACTGTGCCTTCACATGGCCATCCTTTCCACAATTATAACAGAAAATACTGTCTCTGTTTGGCTATGGTTTGGGTGATACATCAGAAGGGGACTTCAGCCTTGGCTAGTTGGTGTCATAACGTGAGTGTTAGATGCCCTGGCAGGGGCTTTGATGATTGGTGTTCCTTGCTCTGGCTGTCTGTCCCCTGCCCAGTCTGGGGTTGTGCACTGTGGTTTTCAGTTCACTTACAATGCTAACTCCATTGATGTGGGTTTCAGATCCAAAGTCATAGGTGGTGTCCTTGCTTGCACTCCCACTCCCATGACAGAGAGGTTTGGGTTGACAGCTGCTACCTGCTGACTCTCTGGTTATCAGCCTGTCCATTACGAGGGGTCATTCTTGCCTGATTTGCTGCTTCTTTGCACTCTTCCAATAATGCTTTTAGTTCTTGAATTTCACTTGTCTGCATACTGCCATTAACATTTGTCAGAGCGGCAGAGGCACGATAGAATCAACAACATTCCTTTTCTCTTCTGCCTCCCTAATTTCTCTGATTAGTGCCCAGCAGCCAGATGCAACTTAAGGATCAGCAAAGTAGAATGATAGGCAGCTTTGAGCACATGCTCTAACTGCACTTGGTTCAAGTCTTGGGAGGACATGCCTTTTGAGGAAAACTTTCTGCAAGGCCCTTCCACACGAGTCAAGAAGGCAGACAATCGTTCTCCTCCCACAGCCTGGTAGTTTTAAATTTCCACAGAAGATCCTCACAGGACTCTGTGCTTCCAAAACACTCCAGGGCCATCAAATACTTTTTGGCTGGGGTAGCACGGTCAGTGGCTATTAAAGGTCAAATACTCTCCAGTCGAGGGCCTCAGGGCTTTCTCCAAGCTGTTTTCTTTTCTCTACTTCAGAGCATTGCCAATCCTGCACTAAGTAAATATTTGTATTGCCATTGTGTTGTGCATTTGAGAAAGAGTAATGTGGTCAGGGACAGCCTAGGTTCCAGTTGCCTCAGTGGTGCAGCTGGTTAGCTTAATCGAAAGGTATTCTGGGTGGCCTGGGTTCAAGTCCCAGCTGAGGCACTTACTCTTTCTCACCTCTGTTTGTATATACAACCTACTATACTACAATCTTCAGTAAGCAAAAACCTTTTACACAGAGTGCAAATGGGGACCAGCACCACACTTGGGTGTGGGGCCTGACAACTTTTCCCTTTAACAGTTGTTCTTGCATTGTATTGGTTCACAGGTGGGGTTAACGGTGGGGAGGCACTGCATCCCAGGTTTATGCTACACTTAACACCAGGCCTACTTTTAATCTTTTTCTGTATGGAGACACCACAAACTTAAATTCTATCTTGGGTATGACCCCTCCAATCAGGAGTTATCGCTCCAGGACCCAATAATCTTATTTTAGACCTTTGCAAGTTAATGACTGACACTGATGGTGATCCAGTCAAAATGACTTAAATAGCCCACTGTAACTTTAGCACACACTAGTAGGTGCCAGGCAAGAACATTGGCTGTAGCCAACTCCAGCTTTGCACAGTAATTCTAAGTTTGGCTGTCAGTCCTGAATTCTTTCAACCATAGATGTCTACATTGAGTGACACAGATTTGGGTGCCAAAGCTGGAAAATCTCCTGGCAGGTTGTTCTCTTGAGTTTGTTTGCCATTTAAAGGCCACTGCAACACAACACATTTTGAAAATGCTGCCACACGCCCGCCCAGTGACATTATAACAGAAAGTCATGCTGACACTTTGAAATGGAATCCTACTGTGGCCAACCCAGAGGTACTGTGTCAACAAGTTGCACTGTCACCTAGGAGCTGGAATCTTATTCAGTGGCCAGCCCTGTGGTACTGTGGCAGCAAGTTGCACTGTTATCTAGGAGCTGAATCTCACTTAGTGGCCAGTCCGCAGGTACAGTGGCAACAAGTCATACTGCAATCTGGGAGCTGGAATGTAACTCCAGTGGCCAGTCCTGTGGTGCTGTGGCAGCACATTGCACTGTCACCTAGAAGCTAGAATCTCACCCAGTGGCCAGCCCTGTGGTACTATGAGAGCAGGCCACACTTCCATCTGCAAGATGGAAATCACACTGTAGCCAGCTCAGTGGTACTGTGGCAGCAAGTCACACTGTCACCTAAGAGCTGGAATCTCACCCAGTGGCCAGCCCTGTGGTACTGTGGCAGCAAGTTGCACTGTTATCTAGGAGCTGGAATCTCACTTAGTGGCCAGTCCTGTGGTACAGTGGCAGCAAGTCATACTGCAATCTGGGAGCTGGAATATCACCAGTGGCCAGTCCTGTGGTACTGTGGCAGCACGCTGCACTGTTACCTAGAAGCTAGAATCTCACTCAGTGGCCAGCCTTGTGGTACTATGACTGCAGGTCAGACTTCCATCAGTGAGATGGAATCATACACTGTAGCCAGCCCAATGGTACTGTGGCAGCAAGTCGCATTGTCACCTAGGAGCTGAAATCTCACCAGTGGTCAGCCCTGTGGTATTGTGGCAGCAAGTTGCACTGTCAGCTAGGAGCTGGAATCTCACTCAGTGGCCAGCCCTGTGGTACTATGACAGCAGGTCACACTTCCACCTCCGAGATGGAATCATACACTGTAGTCAGCCCAGTGGTACTGTGGCAGTGTCGCACTGTCACCCAGGAGCTGGAATCTCACTCCGTGACCAGCCCTGTGGTACTGTGGCAGCAAGCTGCACTGTCAACTAGGAGCTGGAATCTCAGTCAGTGACCACTCCTGTGAGATGGAATATACACTGTAGCCAGCCCAGTGGTCCTGGGGCAGCAACTGAGATGGCATCTAACATGTAAAACTCTCCCTATTGGTGAACTAGTTGATCTGAATGCCCATGATGGAGGTGGGCATGAACCAGGGTGTCCCATCTTTAAGGGAAAATGGTGTTAAGCTCGCCAGGAGCCCTTATAAATATTCTTGAGAATCAGTTCACCTTTCTCTCTCCCCAGGAGCTTTTGGGACAGGGGCACCGCTTGTTGATGGAATAAACATTTTGACAAGAGTTCAAAATCATTTGGCACCTCTTTACTAAAGCACATGGTATTAGGGTACACAATCAGAGGGTACACAGTCAGCTGATGCTAGTCACAGAGACTCAGTTCATTCAGCTACTACACAGTTTATTATGGACTCACCAACTTTGTATCATAGATTGATCCCACTACTTCAGAAGTGGTGTGACTTGTAGACTTGTTCTGGACTCTCCCAGTCCTGTTCAGATTGGTATCTCTGCATCTTAGGAATGCCTTCCCACTCTAACTACCTTTGGACCTGGGAAACCCTGTTCTGTTTTTTTCACCATGTTTTGCACCTTCAAACAAATTGTTTCTTACTCTGAGCTTGAACCGTATGATGACAGGGGTGTAAAATGTTCAGGATTAATAATTTCTTGACTTGGGCCCACTAGACCAGCAACCCTTTTACTGTGCCCCAGTGTCCTTGTCGTCCCAATGCCAGCACACGATGGCAGGGCCCACATCAGCCAAAGCTCAATATGCTGTGGTATCTTATAGCCTGCCCCTGGGACAGCCCAGCCTGATGTCAGCAAGTGCCAAGCTTACCTTTTTGGCCACCGGCCCACATGTGCAGGGGGATATTCTCCTAATTTCCCAAAGCATTCAGCTTCATTACTGACTCCTTCCATCTTCCATGTTCTTAGATGGTCTGACTGTGTGGTCACCAGTGTCACCCCCATAATTCACAATGCCCAAATCCTCTTTCAGGAGAAGCCTCATTAGGGCCCCAAACCCATTCGATGGCACTCCTTGATAGAGTTACCTTCCTCCGGGATTCCATCACCGCTCCTGTTATCCATTTAACTGTTCTGACTACTAGGGCCTCCAATGTTTGAGTTTCACCCCTGCTCCTCATCCAAGGAACATTGCAAGTGCCTGAGGTCTGTCCTGGCCCATGCCAGGCTGCAGATGTATCGTGTGACTCCTCACCCAGCAAGGTGTCTAGACTCGTATCACTCTCTTACAGTAAATGTGGTATGGCACTTGTATACCAGGGTGGAGCTCACAATGGAATTATACAACCCTGACTTGCATCCTGAGCCAACCAAATGGTAAGTCAACATGTGCCTACCTCTCCAAAAGTACATTAGTACCTCTAACACCCAACTGCTAAGCTGGCATGCCAGTGTGGCCTCCCATCTAGCATTCTGTCACTGCACACTGCACCAACCCAATGCTCATACCCCAAAGGCACCCACCAGGCAAGGACTCCTGGGACATAATGCCCCCATCCTACCTTACAGCTGGGCTGCCAACCCCTTGGGCTTACTTGCCCTGGCCTCCTGCCAAGAATTGTGACCACCTTCCCCAGACTGTGACAGCTCAGCCTGGGGCCACGTGGGTGGCTTTTGTACTGTCTATTTGCCTCCTATAACCACTGCCCCTTAAGGGGTAATACACAGAATCCTATTTCTCTGCTGGGCTTCCCTACTGGTGGGAGAAGGTTGTTACATGAGGGCCGGCTATCCTCTGGTGAATCGCACAAGTAAAGACTGTTGTGCCTGTTGAGGATGGTGGGCAACTCAGCAAGGGAACACCCCCTGATGCCCAATAAAAGAAAGAAACTAGTGTCAGCAGTAAAGACAGTTGCTTGTCCACCCTCCTCAGTCAAGGAAGGGTGCAGCTATGGGGATCCCATTGTTGTAGTGTGGGATACAGGAACCTCCATGAAGAATAGGTGTAAAAGGAATACTTTGCTTTGTTATGAGGGTTCAACTATTACTAATGCTCAGGAAAATTTACAGAAAACTATCTCTTCACAACTGGGTAACTGAAGACAAAGAAGAAGTTTGCATTTATATAGCACTTTTTATACACATTGTATCCTAGAGCCCTTCACAAGCAATGAGAGAAACTAGCTGTGAACTAACTGTAAATGTGCAGCAGCAGCTGTTTTGCTCATCCACATTCACACAGCCATGGAAAACTGCCTGAACTAGTATTATGGGACGAGGAATGTTGGTTCTGACACTGGGGGCAATCCCTCTACTCTTGCATAGAGTGCCGTGAATTCTTTTGACTTCCACCTGGACAGCACCAGAGATCAGCAGAAGGGACCTCGTTTAATATCTCATCTGAAAGATGTTATATCTCGACAGTACAGCATGCCACACCATCCCAGTACTGCACTGGAATGCCAGTGCTTGAGGTGTGAGCTATAACCTGTTGTGGGACTAGAACCTCAACATTTTGTCTGCTACTGACTAAATAACAAGCAATGGTGCCTGCTGTTTAGTAATACCTAAATACAACCAAAAGAAACAAATAACTGACCTAAGAATGCATTACTCAGATGGCACACAACTTTGAAAAGTTAATACATAACAAATATTTGTTAACTCAATGTACTCAATGCAACATCAACTATTACTTATATATTGGGCCTTATATTATCTTAAAATAGTCTGACATTTGAAGCAAGAGAAACAATTTCCTGCAAGTACAGCTGTCAGTTCTGGAATATGGCAATGTTATCCTTCAAGGAACAGCTGAAACAGAGATCATTAGGCTGACAAAAGTTTTCAATAATTATAGATTTAGCGGTATGCCAAAGAACATGCATCATTATGAGTAGTCTTAATATCACTCACGGCATAATCTACTGTCTCCATAGGCCAGACACTTGAAAAGTTGGTTCCTTTTATACTTAAAATAATTAAAAAGGCACTTCTAAACTTCAGCTAGAATTTCTAAACCAAGTCTTGAGCACATGCTCTGCACATTCATTAAGATCACTAACACTTCTGTGCCGATAACTAGTTCAAGATTTGGTGACAAAGCAGGGTTTTTTTGTCGTTGTTGTTTCTTTTGCTGGAACAGAGTTTCATCATTCCTAAAAATCCTTAGACTTTTAAAATGTGTTACAGTATTGTTTTATTGTTGAATACTGTTTCGCACTTGTTTTAGGTGACACATGGGAAACTGTAATTGTGTTGTACTGCTTGGTACCCTTAAACCCTCTGCCCATGATATGGCTGAAAGTGGGACTATAAGGTCTCAATCCACGTTATCTGGTTATCAGTAGACAGACAGACAGACAGACAAATATTGGAACTTCAGCAACACTTCACTTGGGAATTGCATCCTTGGAGTAAGCAGTGCTGAAAAAGCAGGGATGGAAACAAACCCATGCAGTTCATAGTCTGTTTTGGGAAGCCTGGGACCTCACTGAAGTGATATCTGTGTCAAATTTGCAAGTCTCCAATCAGGTAGAGAAGAGGTCAATCAGGTGTCAATCCCACCCACTCCCAGTTTTAACATTAAGAGTGGAATAAGCACACAGCTGTTAGGATGATAAATTGGCTGATATCAAACAGTTTGGCAAGTTCCCATTTATCATCATTACTATGAAAGGTGGAACAGACAAACTGGACAAGGGCTTCACCCATGCTAACAGTGGGGTCTTGCTAAACTCCTAATGGCCTTAACCACTTAGCTGCTGTCTAAGATATCACTGCACAACAGACTCTGCAGGACTGGAATTTCTAAAGGATGAGTTCTAGCATTGTTGCCTATGTTATAAATTACCTTTAGGCATACACATACCACACAGGTAATTTACAAGGACATCAACCTTACAACTCCTTTTATTGCTGGGGGATATCATTCCAGCCTATCTAAACTGAAACATTCAATTTCAAGTAATTGTGATTTGTCATGTGCCAGGAACTGCTTCAGCTAGAGGACTTGTTCACAGTAGAGTTGCTCATATGTCACACTTTTCAATCTGGACACTGGGGCCCTGTCCATACTGAACATGGTTCATCCGTAACATTTTTAAAATGTTTTAAAACATACCGTGCTTGTGTGTCCTTACTTGTTCTACCACGTGTTTTAGCACGGTTACCATTTGTGTCCACACTTCAAAGGCAAACCCAGTTTCTAATCCGATCCATGTTGACTTGAGGTGGCAGTGAACCATGGCTCTTGTAGGACTACATTGGCAGCAGAGGCTGAATATGGTACCGAAGCCTGTCCACACTGCTGATGTAAGCGTGTTTGTTTTCAAACCTTGTTGGAACGGTGCTAAACCCTGATATGATCAGGGTTTAAACGTGGTTGTCAAACATGGTTTAAAACATTACGGTGTGGAAGCAAACCATGTTTCAGAGCACCTGTAATGTTTTACCCTGCCAGTAACGCTACAGGTGCCCTAGTGTGGACAGAGCCTGGATGTTCAACTCAGGTAGTACAGTATCGCATCAAATTGGCTGTTTTTCTGACCGAAACCATGGTCAGATAATGGATTAACCTTAAACACTATAAAGGTTTTATGCTCCTTTGTGGACCACCATTGTCCTGGCTGTCCTTGGTATCCTCAGTATTGATAGGCAATGTTTAGTCCTGCCTACTACTAGGCTACTCACCCACCATGCAAAAAGCACATACATCAGGTTAGTGCTAGAAAACATTTATTTTATTGATACACCTTGACAAAGCTCATACATATTTGTTTGTGATCACTGCTGCTGTTATGTAAGTTTCCTCCATTTTTCTATCTTTTGTGTATCAATAAACTAAATATTGTTTTTAGCACCGCTTATGTGGCATATACAGTATGTGCTTTTTTGGTACCCAGTAATATTGGAAGTCACAATTGAGTGACTCAATACAACAACTCAATTTGACCGTCGATAACAAAGGCGACTGTGGAACAATAGCTACAGTGTGGATAGCAAGGTTCGGGGCGGAATAGCAACTGCAGAAATACAGTGACTGAAAGACAGTGGAGGGCAGCATATGATAAGGGAGTCAGAGTGATGGGACAAAACTGAGCTGGCCATCTAGCGCAGTGGTAGAGTGTATGCCGCTAGTACAGAAGGCTCTAGGTTCGCAGCTTGCGCCCACTGAATTTTACTTTTTAACTTTTCCCTGTGTCAAGCCCACCCTCGAGTTGATTATACTAATAATGGTGGTGCTGGGGGCAAAGCAAAACCCTGCAATTCTTTGCATTTTAACATGTGCCCGATGGTAGTTGTTTTGTGATTGCTGTTGTGCAAGTCACCATTGCGGTTTTCAGCACTTGCACCTTGTAATGTTCGGCGCTATTGTGCAGTCACTGATATGACATGGAACTGCTTTTTATGTGGTGGGTGAGTAACACATTTGTCTTGCTTGCAGTCTAGGTTTATACCAGAGCACCACCATACTCAGAGCTGCCTGGGTGTACTTTTTGGTCCTGCCTACTACCCTCCACCAACCTTTCAGCCTTAAGTCCATGTCTAGGGCTACAAAATCACACTAATATAATGCCCCAGAAGGTCTATGGGGAGGATTCAAATTGATGTAGTGACTGCAGTGGATATAGGAAAGGCTAAAGGATCACTTGTTTTGATCTCACCAAGGCCCTTGATCTGGTGGATCACAAGCTTTCAATAAAAACATTTTTGACTCATACTTAGTTGTTTAGCTCTGTGCAAGAGAATGTCCCAATGTAGTTGACTCAGGAACTGAAATCGATGCCAGTGATTTCCTTCAGAAGGCCATGTGGAGGAGAAACCCCCACCCCACCCACTATTCACTGCCTCAGAAGGCAGAGCCTATCATTTGAGTTGGCTGTAGTGAAAACTGCATTATGTTGGGCTGGAAGGTGACATAACTCCTGTGGGTGACAATTTGGTTGCAGTTGCTGTTGGTGACCATCATCCTCCAACAGATAAGATTCTCCCACCTCAGGTAACAAGATAAGTTCCAAAACACCTGAGGGCTGGTTCTTGACCCATTGACTTCAATCAATCAATCAAACAAACTTTATTTAACCAGGCATTAACATCGTTGAGCAAGCTCATTTGCAAGATGGTCCTGTGCACATGGTACAAATTCAATTACAATAAATATCATCATGACATAACATAACATACAGATAACATTCAGATTCAATAAGTTACAGTGCAAATAATATCTAGCATTACTGATTACTTGCTATGTACGTGTACATACAGGCCCTTTCGAAGGTTTGGGGCTACTGTTAGGAGGAAGGGTGTGGAAGATGCAGGAGAGAGAAGGGAGAAAAGGCAACTAGTCAGTATAGACAGTTAAGTGGCAGACACTGTGTGGCTATGGAATCCTGCTACGGGATGGACACCCTGGAAGAAATCCCAGGGGAAAGAAGGGGAGCCTGGGGAGGGAGTTATATTCAGAGGAGTCTGGCCACAGAGGGAATAAGGCGCCAACGTGTTTCACAAGCAGGATGACTTCCAACTAAAACATCCAAAATTACTCTGAAGCAGTCACATGGTGTTCAGAGACTGGTAAAGCAACGGTCTGAATACATGGGGACAGGGCAGGTGGAGAACATTTGAGTACTTTCTGAGTGTTATTCCAGAGTGATGGGAGGAAAGAGCTGATGGCAGTTGAGCCAAGCCATGTCTTCATCCTTGGTATGTTGAAGAGGACAAGAGTGGAGTTCTGTAGACCATGGATACCAAAAGATTGTTCAAACATGTTACCAACGTAGGGTGGGAGCTTGTCTGAGAGCACCCTAAAGAGCCAAGTGAGGGCGCTTTGCCTCCTCAAGGACAGAGAGATGGCCAGTCCAATGCCTGATAAAGCTGGCAGTGGTGAGTCCGCAAGAGCATATCTAGTATGAATCTCAAGGCATGATGGTAGAGTGTATCAAGCTTTTGAGTGCATACTGGGGCTGTGACTATATAGAAAGTCAACGAGGAAGCAGAGGCAGAAAGGTTATTTGGACCAGCTGTTTCCTAGCTTCAAAAGTAAGAAGACATCTTATGCAGTAAATATACCAAGACGCTGTCTTAATTTTTTACAGTTCACTTAGATGGACAGTAAAACTAAGCTTGTTATCCAGCCAGATGCACAGGTATTTAAATTTGTCCACTATTTCCAGAGATTCACCAAGGAGGGTGATAGTCTGAGGGACACCAGGTGTCCCAGATTGAGTGGGGATGCAGGGAGATGATCATGGCTTTTGTTTTTGGCACTGAGCAGGAGCTTAAGGCTCAGTAGATTATGCTGAGAGTGAGAAAGTCCTGCTGTAGCTCCTTGTGTGCAAGATCTAGAGAGGGTTGGTTGTGTATAGGACTGTATAATCTGTGAAGAGATGTACATTTCCAGCAAGAAGACCAGAGTCAATTCTATTAATGTAGATGGCAAAGAGGATAGGACCCAGGATAGATCCTTGCAGTACACCGTGAGGCAAAATTTTAAGTGGGGACAGTTCCTTGAGCTTTGATTTGTTGCCTTCGATTTGTAAGGTAACAATGGAACCATTTGACTACAGCACTGTTTAGGCCAATGCAACCCAGCAAATTAAGAAGGATGGAGTGGTCAACCATGTTGAAGGCTTTGATGAGATCTAGAAAAGTGATGTGCTGTTTCCTGTCCAGAGCTGTTACCCAATCATTCAACACTTTTGCTAGAACTGACATAGTACTGTGCTTTGGCCTGAACCCTGACTGGGCTGTGTTGAGGATATTTTCACAGTCCAGGTAGTCCCTGAGTTGTGAGTTGACGATTTTCTCAAGTAACTTAGACAGTACCATCAGAAGTGAGATGGGCCTATAGTTATTTAGGTCCGTGGTGTTCCAGATTTGAACAAGGGATAATATGTACGATTTTCCAGCTGGGTGATAATTCCTTGAGTAAGTGAGCTATTAAATAGATGAACAATTGGTGCAGTAAGATATTGGTGTCCTGCTTTTAGGAAGAAGGGTTCTAGTAAGTCTGCGCTGGCACTCTTTTGTGTCCAGTGTGAAAAGAAGGTCTCCACCTGTTTGTATGGAGACAGGCTGGAATTCAAAGGGGGTTGGTCAGACTTAGGAACAGGAGGGGCTAATACCTGCACTAGCGGCACTTGGGGCTTTCAAACTGCTAAGTGGAGAGACACCAAATGCGAGGCCTGCTGTTGCAAAGTGATTATTGAGTTGATCGAGTATCTCGACCTGTCTGAGTAAGAGTTGTTGTTCACCACAATTTTAGCCGGATTGGCGTGGCAGTGGATTGGCCTTCGATCTCTCTCAAGATTTGCCAAAACTTGGAAGAACAATTTTGTTTTCCTCTAGGCGGAGTGAAAGAACTGCGATTTTTCTGTCCTTACCATCTTTGTGCAGTTGTTTCTGCTACCTGGAAGCAAGCCAGTCTGATTCTACCTGGACTTCCTTGCCCTTTTCCATAAAATATCTCTGGACTGCAGGGCCTTCTTTGGGGACAGACTTGAACCAGTCTGGTGTCCGTTTTCTGGATTTGACCTTATTTAGGGAGCATGTTTATTGATTACCCTTAATAGCAAATCCTGAAGACACCGAATGCTTCTGTCACAGAGGGTGCTAGATAGAAGCTCTGCAAATTAATAATTCTAGATCTGTCAGAAAGGCAGGAAGGCAGAAGTGTTTTAGGCTCCACTTTAGTTTGAAGGTAGAAGTGTAAGGGTGTGTTGGGAGCACTTAACACATGCGACCGCACAGTGGTCGCTTAAGTCATTATGGAAACCCTGTGTGGGTGATATTCTGTGGCTTGTTGATGAGCATAATATCCAGTAGAGAGCTACAGTCAGGGTTATTTCTGTTAGGTCGGGTGACCTCAGGAGTAATCTGGGAAAGCCCTGGTCATCACAGAACTCCTTAAGCCTGTTTGCACAAGCATCATTCCAGTTGAGGTTAAGGTCTCCCATTATAACGCATTCATTGTTCACTTGTTCCAGGAGGGAATGAAGGTGAGGGTATACCCAGGCCAGCGGCAGGTGGCCTATAACAAGCAGCTACCAGCAGGGCTACTCCAGGTCATAAGATTAACTTGAGGGTGAAGCATTCAAATTCATTAGGGATTGATGTACGGACAAGGTCGGTGGTAAGGAATTTATCCTTCATGTGTATGGAAACACCACCGCTCTGGTCAGCCTATCACATCTATGCAGGTTGTAGCCAGGGATGTTGATCATATGGTCCGGCATGACTCTTGAGCCAGGTCTCTGAGAACATTGCTACATCAGGCAAAGTATGTAGCATCCATGCCTGGACCATGTCAAATTTATTGGCAAGGCTGCATACATTCATATGAGGAAGCTGAGCCCCTTTAACTGTGGGAGCTCCTTAGGGCAGCTAGTGGTCAGGGGACCAGGATTTAGCCCACATTACCTGGGCAGAACAGTAGTAAGATTAGCAGTTTTCAGAACCTTCTTACAAGGAATCTCAGGAAGGCTTTGTTGGTTTGATTAGCACAGTCATTGCTTAGGCATCAGGACAAGCATTGGAGGGAGGGTAGTGATAAGTGCTCAGGGCAAATATTACTATCCTGATGGAGAGGATGAGGGTGACTGCTTAGGAGGTACTGGGCAGAGGGATGCAAACATTCTGGTTGCATGTGGGTTACTGCTTTTGGTGGAATTGACAGTGTAGCAAGCATCAGCCCAAGTGGTTCCTGACATGGAGTAGAGCTCAGGCATGTTGTACTATTCCTTGAAGTCATATTAGGCTTCAAAATTAGGTGGAGGACACAGCCTAGAAGAGAAGGTAGGGGCAGGCACCGTCATGGTAGAAATGTAGGTTATGGAGAGAGAGAAACCTTGGTAGTGATTTTTGATGGCTGTTGGCAGCTCTGGAGCTTTGGCAAGAAGGATTTAGTGGTGGTATCATGAAGGAAGGTATTGCCAAGCAAGATTGAATGGAAGTAGAATGTTGTGACTTGGGCACTTGAGTTATGGGGACTTTATGACTGTTTTGGCAAAATTAATAAATTAGGGGTGTTGGCATTAAGAGGAGGATTAAGTTGGGGAGGAGTGATTATGGAAGAGTGTGGGGAGGAGGGCTATTTAATAGTGGCCAGGTTTGGAGGTGTATGGGAGAAAACCTCTCTCAGGAGCAGTAATGCTGCTATTTGTGCTGTAATGCTAGGCTCTAAAGCCATGGCTCACTGGCAGAAAATCATGTTTGAAAAGCCACAGGCACAGTTCTAGAACTGGGCTAATCACAATCACAAGTGAATGAATGAATTCATATCTGATTCGTTTTGTATAGTATGCTGCATGCCCATTGGCTCTTGCTCTGAACCAATGGGCGTGCAGCCCTACCTGAGCTGTCAGTCGGTGGCAGCGGGCGGGCAGGCGTGTGGGAGGCTGCCCGCCGCCGAGGGGGGAAAGGTAGGGCCCGTGGGTGGGTGGGTGGGGCCACTGGACCACCAGGGAAATTGGACTTTGGGGTGGTGTGTTTGACTCTGATGCCTCAGTGATCGGCTTCGGTCCACTGACCACCAGGGATATTGGTCTTTGGGGGTTGAACTCTGTTCTGCCCGCGATCAGGCCAGTCGGGAGGGGAGAGTTCTTTACATTATGCCCGCGATCGGGCCGTCGGGGTTCTTTACATTATGCCCACGATCGGGCCAGTCGGGGAGGGGGGTTCTTTTACATTATGCCCGCGATCGGGCCAGTGGGGATTTACATCATGCCCGTGATCGGGCTGCAGGGCCGGTCTCGATGGCTGCCTGCTGGCGGGCGCCAGGTGCAAGTCGCCGATCGGTGCACCTGCATGCTAATGGCATGCAAATGGGGCCGTAATTAGATGCAAATGGTCCCTCGCTTTCCATAAATTATGGCCCCATTTGCATGTCACCTTTTGAATATCAGAATTTGCACATGGCGAATGGAACTTGCGCCACCGCATCTGAATGCTCCACTCTGACCACTTGTGGTGGCGCAAGTTCCACTGCGCTTATGACAGTTGTTGGAGCTGGGGGCGATATTCAAAGGAGTTGCTCAACAGCGCAACTCCGCTGAATATCGCCCACCACACCCCTGTGCAACTTTTTGAGCAGCGTAAGGGCTTGGCGCCACAGATTGGTGCAGTTTAAATATCCAGCCCTTAGTTTTTTTTAATAAAATAGTTCCTCTGCCTGCATATGAATGCTGCTTTATTTTACACATAAGGACTTTTGTCCTACTGAGTCTTCATAGTTGTATCTGGTTGTCATGGTGTTACCTGCCCGCAATCAGACTTACTGTTTTACTGTTAGTGTTTTATTTATTTATTTATTTATTTTGTAGTTATTTTTTTAATATTCATTGATTGTTTCCTTTAAAGGGTACTCTAAACAAGCAGTTTTAAACTGAAAACTCCAAAATCTGGCTTCATAACAAGGTAAAGTAGAGGCTGCTGTTTACATTTATGCTAAACTGCATTTATGTAAATAATATAAATGCAGTTTCATAGCTTTTGGAAAAATATAAACATTAGCCTTTACTTTCAAAAACTGCCTTGGTTTCTCCCTAAGATGTCTGCCAAGTCCGTTAAGTGATGAGTCGTGATAACATCATCTGAGCCAAAGACAGAGACCCACATATATTTCTATAGTGCTTACTTGTTCTTCTTCCTCTTTGTTTTGAATTGTTGTACCAGAATGATCAACACCATGTATTAACTCGTGGATTATTTTGATCAGTACACATGTTAGGCTATGATTTTGTTCATTTTGTTTACTTTAACTTAGGGAAAATGTTTTGCAATCCAGCTGACTTTTTCCTTGGCAAACTGCATTACAGTACAACACTTCAATTATTTGATGATCTAATGGTTATGGATGCACTGAATTTAGTTTTTGTTAACCAGGAGAGACACACTATGCTGAAAGCTTATCTACAGGTGTGGCCTGGGAGCACAAGGAAGTGTAATGACTTGCTCAGGGTCACAGAGCAAAGTACTGGTCTGGTTCAGTTCCAAAGCCCATGCCTCTTGTTAATCCACAAATAAGGCTTTCTTTTCCATGTGAACCTCCTGCATCTAGCCTGCCTTCTGTTGAACACCCCACCATCCATAACCTGTCCTTAGCGCTGCCTGGTGCCACATATGTGCTTACAGTCTCATGAAGAGAATTATCATACCTCAGACTGTAATCTTGTACCTCAGAGAGTTGTGCATACCTATACCAATATGCATCATCAGCTGGCACTTTTAAAATGCCTCCCAAATCACTCTCCAGTCCACATTCTCAGTGTTTGACTTCTGTTCCCACAGTAAACATTGAGCGGATCACCACCCTTCTGCACAGTGTCAGTAGTATGTACAGTTCCTCTGCTGTGTTTTTCCCACCTCATTAACCAACAACTAGGTCTTCCTGGAAGGCCAAGCAATAAGCATCATGACCCACCAGAAAATTGCTGTTGATGCCCTCATAAGGGCTGCACTTACAATGGATAACGATATTATTAGCAGGAGAGGCATACTAATACCTTGAGCAAATTCTCCTGACTTCCAGTGTCAGTCTACTCCTTTACCTGTGATCTGCAGAGCCCCACAGGACAGTTCCCAGCAATTTTTCTCAGTACTTTTCTGTGCTCTACTCCATAATTTGAGTTGGCTGGCTACCACTCTTCCAAATCTTGAATGAGCTATACACAACTCCCTCAATACTGTCCTAACAAACGTCAACACCCCCACCCAAGGTTAATCTCCCTACACTAAATTCAAGTAACAGTTTAGGTGCAGCCCTGCCACTCTGAGTATTTGTCATCGCTGGCTACTCATCCACAGTCAGGTAGTGATACGATGTTGGCAGCCCCACATTTCAGATCTAAGTGATCTGCTCAACATCCTCCTTCATGTCTTCAACATACATGAATATAGCTATACCCTGCTGGAATGGCCTCTTCAGTCCCTCTCTGGCATTCATTCTTCTCACCTGCTTTCATAATAAAAACTGGTGTTCATTATCTTCTGCATCATGAATGTGGTTAGTACAGTCTCCTATGCTATTTTTACATAATATTAATAAACATGATCTTCAGAAGCCAGGCTGATACCTGCATTGCACAAGTGAAAAATAGGCTTTCCTATTTCATGTAAGATCTAAGTTACTTATGATTAGGCACTAATAAATGACATGCATAATGATGTGCACACCCATCACTTAACAGTGCCTAATCAAAGGTAGCCTAGATCTTTAAGGATAGGAAAGCCATCATTCCTTGTTCCCTGTTGCTATCAGCCTGACTTACTGGAAAGATATGTTTATATTTGATATGTCAAAATAAAACAGGGACTCTACTACTTGCATTCATGATGCAGAAGGGTGATGAGCTCACCAGTTTTTGTGTGAGGAGGAATAGTGAAGAATGAATACCAGAGGGGACTGAGAAGGCCACTTACAAGGTACTGCCATATTCAGGGAAGGAGAAGACAAAGGAGAGAAATATGAGCAGATTATCTGAGAAATAAGATGGGCTGCCAGCACCTTGAACGCTACTCTGACCCCGCTTTTCCTGGCCAACATTCCCTTCCCATAAAACCAGTTCATGCAATTGTCCAAGGCTGTGTGTGGATATTAATGTATGAAATGGCTGCCACTACATGTTCAGTCACTTCACTACCAGTCTAGTATTGCTTGTAATGCACTTTGGGATACAGTGTGTATGAAAACCACTATAAATGCTGATTCTTCTTATTATTATTTCCTATGGAAAAGAAGACAAGACGAGCATATATTTGAGTTAAGAGAAAGTATGAATGCAAACATTGAAGTGAACAAGAACTTTGCTACAAAAAGTGGTGGCTTTAGGGTGGTGAAGGTGTGGCTGCACCCCCCCACACACAGTAATGTACTTGCATGCTGCTGATACATTTCACTTTGTGGAAGAAGTCTGATTTATTGATTGTACAAATGTTTACATTCAAACTATGGATTACATGACTAGGTGGGCCAAGCAGTCCTTATCTGCCAGCCAATTCTATGTTTCTATGTTTCATTTGTAGGTTCTGTCAAAACGTACTTGAAAAGAATAGCAGAAATTATAAAGGTTTAATAAAATGTTAAAAAGTGCATATTACATGCACACCACCCCAGCACCCCACTGTAGCATCTTGGATCCACCATAACCACTAGACCACCAGGTTATTCAGGATTTGTACTGCACTATGGTTTGCCACAGAAAAAGTCGGTTGGATTAAAACACAATTTCAGCATGTTAAAATAAACGAAATGAACAGAACTATAGCCTAACATGTGTATTATACAAAATAATGCACATGGTTTTGACCATTTGGGTGAAACAATTCTATACAAAGGAAAAATAACTAGTTAGCACTATAGAGAGCCATATTATCTTTCTGACTTTGGATCCAATGATGTCATCACATAACACATTTGGTGGCCATTTTAGAAAGCAGGTAAGACAGTTTTTTGAAATTAGAAGGTTGATTTTACAATATTCAAATGCTCTAGAACCCCATTTAGGTAAATTATATAAATGTAGTTTTAGCCTTAGTGAATACAGCAGCCTTTTCTTTAGTCACCTACGGAGTCAGATTTTGAATAGTTTGTTGTCAAAATGTTGTTTAGGTATCCTTTAATTTGAGCCATGTGCCCTTTTTCCTTCCGCTTTTGTTTGTGGCTGTGAGAGATGCTACATTAACAAAATGAATGAATCTTGGACTCGGCAGTGGCACAGTAGTGTTGAGTGCAGTCGCAGGGAGGAGCAGCCTGCCATGGAGAAAGTAGGCAAGTGGGTATGTCAGGGCACAAGCAGAGTGTGATCACATAAGGAAACTGATTTTGTTTAAAGAGGAACAATAATTATTTTGTTTCAGTTATTTCTGTGTTGTGGTTATCGGGGTGCAGTTGATGCGAGCTGGGTTGTTGTGGAGTAGTGGTCAGAATGCGATGTGCTGGCACCACTAGGTTTAGGTACAGAAGCCGGATGGACAGACAGAGGAGTCGGAGCTCAAGTGATGAGCTGGTGAGCTGAGAACAGCACAGATGCAGCTGAATAAAAGTATGTGTTTTTTTGGTTTTTATAACCAAAACAAAAACTTCAAGCAGGGAAGTAATGACAGACTGGGGTGGGGAACAAGTCCATCGCTAACAATAGGAAAAAATGGTGGCTGGTGACTTTAAAATTTAGGGTGGCCAAGGACACCAAGTAATGGGGCACCTCAAATTGGCTCTTGTTTTTTACCAGAATCTATTAAAAAATATCTGCACATTTCTGGAGTGTTCTCAACCAGTCTGGTGTCAGGGATTTTTTGCCATTTTCTAAAGTAGTATAACTTAGGCAAGACTAACTACAACAGATAGCAAATGAGGTGGCAACCTCAGTCACAACAGTTAGGGAGTCTGTTATGATCAAATGATGCTTTAGTGGAGCACTAGCTGAGAATCTGAAATTGTGACAGTATACAGTATGTTTGTGGTGAGTCCATTGGTATATGTCTCCAGGCTTGAATCATTCAAACCGCATGTAACTTTGGGGTAGGCACTATTTATTTTATTTCTTTATTTATTCAGTTTTTGTTGACCATGAAAGGAGGGCTAGACAACACTGCCTATTTTCAGCTTCATCCTGGGAGGTGGAGAAGATGCAGTTGCAAACCAATTGATATTGAACCAGATGAAGCTGTCGCTGGTATTTTTTGAATAAAGGAGATTTGCCCAGGACTCCAAGAAATTCCCTACTCCTTTAGAGAAATGCAATGGGATCTTTACTGTCCACCTGAACAGGCAGATGGGACCTTGGTTTAATGTTTCATCTGAAGGACAGCACCCCTCCCCTCGTACTGCACTCAGGCGCCAGAGTTTACTGCATGAGTCCAATCCTAGTGTGGAAATAGAACCCACAACCTTCTGACCCAGAGGTGGATATGCTACCAACTCAGCTATGCTAACATTGACAAGACAACAAATCCTAGATACTTTAGCCAGCTTTTATAATATGATGATTTCATTATGCAAATAACAACATGTATAAACAACAGCCCTTATCACATTTGTTTTTTCTGTTTGCTTGCACGCATGTGCAAGAAACATAGTGCCACCGTGACAAGTTTTCAGAGGTGTGACACCCCTGCTTCCAATGCCCTGATCCTTTTTGTAGCGCAGCCACACTGCACCAATGAATGTCTGAGCTGTCTATGACAGCAGTTCAGATGCACTGGTGTACAGTTGAAAGAAAATAAAGGCCAGCATCACGGTGGTGACGCAGGCATTCTACATACTGCCGCTGGCAGTATGCAAACTGCCTCCACACCACCACTGATTGCGGCAGCCATCAACGACATTAGAAAATGGGTAAAACTATTTCAAGCTTCTGATTGGCTGAGGGACTTTCTAGCTGGGTATCTATCAGACAACAGATGCCGGCTATTAAAAGTTCCAGTCCAGTCAACCCCATAACCAAAATCCTGCTGCTCAGCCTTTGGCTAACCCCCATTTCATTTTAAAATATCCACCATTTTTTTGCCTCATTTAGTGAGAGCTCAGACCCGACTCCAATCCTATAGCTATTCTCCTCATCTTTCCTCAGTAAAATCCCCAAAATAAATAAACTAAAAGAAACACATTTCTTTACACATTTTTTTTCTTTCAGCACTGAGTCAAACATTTTAAATTTAAACAGATCCTTGCTCACTCCACTCCACTGTACCCAGCTGACAGTCACCCCCCATCTGTGTCCATGGCAGCAACCCATAAAACAAAAAGAACAATCTTTTATTTTTATTTTTGTTCTAAAATCTCATTTGCGTCTATGACACTATGTCTCAACAGCAGCCACACTCTCCCAGCTCAGCTCATCAATGCCACCGCTTGTGATGTCCCGCTTGTACCTCTCTTATCTTCATAATCGCAGTCTTTGGACTCAGAGGAAGCAGCAATGACCAGAAAGTCTTAAAAAAGGTAAGAGCTTAATCCTGGTCCTCAAAATACACAGTGAGACTCTATAACAGGAGAGATAAACCAAACAACTTCTTCTAAACTTACAAATACTAACTCCTGTTGCTCGCAAAAGTGGTGGGGGTGGATGGCTTAGTGGAACCGAAGGAGACTGACCACAGTAGGGTGGACAGCTCCTGGGCAGAACAGATGGGGATGAGCAAGTGGGGAGTCTGGTTGGTGGGACTCTGGCTGACTGGACAGCATGGGCTGTTTGGCTGAGGGGCATGTTCCAGGCTACTGTTTGGTTGCACACGAGTAGGCTTCTCTACCTGGGTATATTATAATGCGAGCGGGAGATGTGAAATACTGTGTGTGTGTGTGTGTGTGTGTGTGTGTGTGTGTGTGTATACTTTGTGCTGGGCTGGTGACAGTGCTGTGCGACCTGGGAAGTGGATGGGTGGGGGTGTGAGTGAGTGAAACAGCAGCAACTTGCATGATTTAGCTGCAGGTGCCCACTATGGTCTGCCTAACATGAGTGAGATCATAATATCAGAATTGCAGGCCTCTTACACATTTGTAAGTTGTGTTTATATTTTTAGACTTTCTGTTGATCAGTATTTGTTAAAGTGCAAGCATTTAGGTTTTATTTTCAGCCTGTGAAGAAAGGGTGCATCTCTAGTGGGCTGTTTGTAACAGCACATTGTGCTGTTGACAGCAGCAGTAGGGCTGAAAGCACAGTGTGTTTATTTGTTGCAGATACCGTACACAGGCTAATGTACAGAGGGCGTGTGAGTGATTGATTGCAGAGGAGAATCATTTTGAAATGGTATTCGGGGAGACTGGAAATTATGTCAGTATATCTGTGTTTTAAACCATGTTTGGTGTTGGTGGTAATATGACTAAATCGAGTAAAGTAAATCGTGACTCTACAGCATCCTACAAATTGGACCCAAACCATTATACATAAAAGCGATCTGTAATAGTACAGCTTATTAAAGTAAAATTCTGTACATGCGTAATGCAAACTGAATAACTGTGTTACTGTGATTCATACTGAATGTAAAATTCATGCTGAAAACAAAGTAGGTGGTTAATAGGGAGTACAGTGCCTGTCCATCTCTGCAGTGTGGAGGTGGGGCTGGCGTGAGTTCAGTACTTCACTGCCATTCCTATTCTGCATCTAACTCCTGCATTTCCAATGCTAATACCAGCAAGCAAAAATTCTGCACTGACAAATGCTTGTTAGCAATTGATTTACCCTTGATGGCTCATGTAAGATGCAACTTTGTAAATTCTTTTTGGGGAGCTGCTTTTATTGAGTTTTACAGCTAGAAGAAGCGAATGCAATTAAAACCGCGATTGGTGAAAATATAATTCTGCATTGTGGAATTGCTCTGTAGTTTCAATGAGATATGGAATACCACCTTGCAGAATTTTTGCATTTTGTACTGTAGAATTCTGCAGAATTCTGCCAGAGAAATGACACAGAATATATTTATTTAAAATCTAACTAGAAAAGGCACACTGACAACTGACAAAATATTAAAGCAGGCACATGCCTGTCATAAAGATGCGCTTTGAAAAATAGCATTCATCAGAGAAAAATGCCACTATTTGGTCACAGTAATGTTCAAAACTGTTAAAATAACAGTGGTGGCAACCTACAGATGGGATTGAATGGAATAAGGAAAAGGGTAAATAATTATTGGGTACTGTTGTCCTAGATTCATTTGTTTCTGTTTTTTTATCATTGTCTCTTTAGTGTTTGAGGTATGTTTCATGACAATAACCATTTTGAGTCTAGTACCTGACGCTCAGCCACAAATGGTGCCTCATAACAATGATCCCTGTAACTAATTCACATGGAGAGTTTAATCTATACCCAAATGAAAATAATTGCTGATAATGAACTAGCAGTGGATTAGCTGAACTAAACTGAAATGGCTTCTTTAGTTGAGCAAATATTTGGAAAGCTGAATACTAGCTCAAAGGATCTATGTGATAACAGTGAAAGCCTAAATGCAATTGTTGTTAGCCAGAAGTCAAAGAGTGCCGAAAATTTATTTTGGCATTCTGACACCCCGCTGTGCACAGCAAATGGCACCGGGACTTAGGTTTTGATTGTTTTAAGTAGGGGCTGTGGCCCCTGCACCCCATTATTAAGGATTCTTAACTCCAGGGGTGTTCATGTCGAGGGGTTAAACATAAAAAATGGTTCAGGCTGAGTGCAACAAAAACACCAGCACCTGGACCCAAACTCAGTACTCTGCCGACAACGCCAATTCTCCCACCATGCCACGGGTCAGCTCAGCAACCCATTGCGGCACCACCCTCACATTTCCTCCCACCCTTCGCTGTGCATGCTTGGTCCCTCCATGCATGTAAGTATAGCGCATCCTGTTGCTATATTCGCCGACCCCTCATCCGCTGCTCCTACCAGTAGCCCTCAACACATGCACTGGGAATTGCTGCCATTATTGTAGGTGCCCATCCCTAGTGCTATTATATTGTGCTACCAGTTCAAAGGTTGTAACAAGTTAAATATAGGCTGAGAACGATCACTTCAAATTTGGATGTCTTTTCCTAAGTTGAGCACATGAATATTTGCTAAGCTCAGTAAACTAATTTGCATACTCTGTCAACAGAACATTATCTGCTTATAATTACTGGTGAGCAATTTTTCAATGGGCTCCATCGGTTGATATTTGCCATAATAATCAGTTTGTTATTATGGCATTCATGCGCTCCATCTGTCAGAACTGAGCGCCTCACTGGCTCCTTTTTCTGTGTGGTCAGGCTAAACAATTGTGAAAAACATGGCAGTTCTGTATTTTTATTATGGCTCTCGATACCAGTTCAACAACAATTTCGGTCGACTGGCATCACAGCGATGGAACTTATGTCAACCACAGGTTGCGTTGACATAAATCTCAAAGGACTCCGGTCTCTGTTTCTATAGGGAGCTTTGCCCCCAATCCCCTGTGTGGGGGTTCAGCCCACTGCACCCCTCATTCTAAATATAATCAACTCCGAGTCAGAGTTGCTTTGGGGCTTGGGTGCAGGACCGGAGACAGTGTGCCCGGTCTCTGGTGCACCGATACAGCAAACTGTCATTGTAGTCAATATTTCATTGGCATCGACATAGTTCGCTGCATTGGTGTCGCTGTCGGGGTATACCTTTTATTACTGAGGTGCCACCACAATAAGACCTCGCCTTTCCTTAATTTTTTTTTGTTTTTAGCTATCTGGTTGATCCTACCATTAATCGTATCATTAACTTTACCTGGTTGATCCTCTGGTTCACCAGCATCTGGTGACACACACTGAGAGTGGGAGGAATCTGTGGCTTAGTTCCCAAATGAACAGGTAAGCACGAGCACAATCAAGATCCCAATTTCAACTGTCACTAAAAATATGAATTACTTAAAGTGGGAATTGAGGGAGCTGGAGGCTGATGTGCTGCTGTCAGGCTGCTAAGGGGCAAAAGGGAGAAGGACAGGGACTTGGTGGGGTCTGCTGCAGCCTGCACAGCTGTGAAATATGAAGTGGGAGCCTGAGAGCTGAAAGTACCTGCTGTATTTAGGGCTGCTGTATGTGGGTTGCTGCAGTATGCCCCCAAAACGCAGACTAAAGGTGCCAAGTGGGGGGTGGTGGTGGTGGTAGTGGGGATTGAATAGGAGGAGGGAGAAAGACTGTGTGCATGTCTGTGTGTGTGTCTGTTGATCACAGCATTCAGGCTAGGAAAAATTGCTCATGAGCAATTATATAAAATAAACATGAGGAAGTGTGATAAGAGAATTTAATGCACATGCTCAGCGTGGAGTGCTTTGATAAACCCTCTGGCTTCACCCTTGGGTTTATGTAGCATCCCACACCTCAGGTGTGCATTACATGCTCATATTACACACTTCCCCATCCTTTATTCTATATTTAGTATTCTTATTAATTTATAATAATGGTCATTTTAGGGATTTCGTTGACTTACAAATTGCAGTATAAATTTAGATCAGGAAAGCCACTGCATCTACTACAAAGCAAGCATTATGTATTTGCTCACTATAATCTAACATTGCTCATCTGTTGATGGGTTTAAATACAAACCAGAACTTTGCTTGACTATAGAAAACAAAGATTCAGAGGTACATAACATGAGATGAGCCTCAATTTAGGGTAATATCTATGTAATAGACACCCATATGTTCTTAGGTTAAAAATGCCTCCTAAACAGAGAAGTTACTATATAATGGGATCTAAAAGATTCTGATCTAATACAGATATAATAAACTTATAATTTAACCATTTTTCTAGGAATAACATTTTGCAGTTGAATTCTAGTTGACAGTTCAGTCTGACATAATTAGGAAGAAGAGATGAACATTCCAGATTAAGTGACTTAACTAATGTGCATGGCCTAATTTCAACTCCCATTTAAAGCAGCGGTACTAGTTAGCCAGCAAACAAAAAATTTCACCCTACCTTTTTTTTTTAGCAGAAATGTATTTATGATAATCTTAGATTCTACGCTTGGGTAGTTCAGACTCAATCAGCTGTTTTAATATTGCCTTAATTACACCTTTGTAGTTTGTGTGGATTTACACTAACGATTGCAGCTCACAACAGCTTTCAAAAATCTTCTCCCAGAGATCACTCTCTAACTGCACCCACTGTATTTATAATACAGATATATCAGGGAGGAGTTGCCAGCACATTTTTTTTAAGTTGTTTAACTAGGAGTAGCATACTAAGTTGAAAGCTTTTTACAGGAGCGACCAGGAGCACAGGGAAGTTAGATGACTTGCTCATGGTCACACAGTAAGCAAATGGAAGCTGTGGGATACAAACCCAGATCTGGTCTGCTGAATATCACCAGATTTGCAGTTCAGAGCCTTAAACCACCGCGCTATACTGCCTCCATGATTTTTTGTTTCTGATGGCCAACAGCAGAACACCACCCTGACCTGCTTACATCTATAATGGTGGACCTGGCAAAGGACTAATAAGTTATAAGAACTTCAAAATCCTCTGTCTTGTCTCGGTAATGAAACAAAGCAAAATCAAAATCAGATATACTGATGTTTTGACTTGTCCTAACTGCCAACCAAATTATTTAAATTGTTGTTAACTAGTACTGTTGCTTTAACTAGCATTCAACTGGCATGCAGCTGGCCACTAGTTGAATACTTTGTTTGAGCACTTTTTTTCCAAATAGAAACAGGCATTCTCTAACCGGAGGAAGAAAGGCTTGAATCCAATGTAATGCTAAGTTCTTGTTAATTTCTGCCATTTCAATCACACCAGCATTTCATGGCGATTGCCACTTCTTTAGGAAAACAGTGGCAACTTGTTTCCTCTTAAAAGCATGCTAGGAGCAATTTATCACCTTGGACTTACTCATATTGGAATTAAGAAGACATGGCCCTGCCATTATTCCATTGTATTCATTTGTCACCACCACATATGATTTGCTTTAATGTCATCAGTAGTCTAAGCTGGAGAGGCCATCTCCTATGCTGACAAGAGCTGCTGTCAACACACTATTCATACAGTACTGGGTATTATATCTTCTGTACCAGACTATTATATAGCACTGTTGCTCTGTATTTGCACTTTTGAATTAATATTCCTCTTGTAAGCAAAGTTGTACATGGACTGCTGTTTTGCACAGCATTACATCCTTCTGCCCCATTACATCCTCTTGAAGACGAAAGCCTTTACATCGTATATTACCCTAGCTTTACCCTCTCCTTTCTCCTATGAGATTTATTTTTGAAACTGTACCTGCAAGGCTTTATGTTAGACTCATGTGTTCTGCATTGACCTTGTACTGTATTATGCTGATGTTCTCAACTCTGTATTGCTATGTCTATGTATTGTACTGTTCTCTGTCCAGGACCACTTTGAAAATGAGCTTGCTCAATGGTGTTGATGCCGGTTAACTAAAGTTTAATTTGATTTGATTTGATTTGATTTTGCACCTGTGCTAGTACTCTGTGCCTGATCAAATGTATGCAGTGTTTATACTGACTGAGTTATTCCTATAAATGGGTACTGTTACCCAGTGTACTTACTTGGTAACCAAAAACAAATAAATGAATCAATAAATACAGGAGAATTAACTTCAGTATTCCAACTGGTTCCCATTTACAGGGCCATGCTTTAGAGTCTCTGGTTGTTGAAAATTATCTTCCTCAGGCATAATCTGTTGTCTGTACCTTCACCACACTTATGCTCCCCGTGGAACATTGTTCTTTTCTGAGATATGCATGGAGTCAACCCTACCATACTAATAATGTGGCTAGATGGTACCTGCACATCGGTAACCCTGATAGTGAGTCAAATTGAGTGACCAATTTGAGTCACTCAATTTGACCGCCTCTAATAACAGCGAGTATTCAACTATAGCGAGGAGCAGTAATAGCGAGGAGGATCAGAAAACAGCGACAGGTAGAAAGAAGAAAGGAGTGACCGACCAGGTTAGGGAACCTATACGGAGTGAGGATGAAGGATCATGTTTGGGCAGGCAGTTCCCAGCTGGCTGTTTGGTGCTGCAGTAAGAGGCATGCTTCTGGTGTGGCCGACCAGGTTCGGAGCTAGGTAGATGGAAGCTAGTGCATGTTGATTTTACTTTGCGGACATTGTTGTTTAATTTTTTTTCTTTGTGCCCCCCACCTGATGTGTGTGCTTTGTAGGGTCCCTCTCACTGATTACTTGCCCCCAACAGCCCCTGCTGAATTTCTCCCTTTACTCCAGTGTCAGGCCCTCCTTGCAGTGAATTATCTAAATAATGGGGAGCGGGGACAAAGCTCTGCAGGGGGGTGAGGCACAGCCCCACATAAAATTATGGTTTACATTGCCCCCAGAAAGAATGTTATGGACCCTGTTGTTTTGGGCCTGCTGTAGTACATCGCTGTTTTGTAATCAGCGATGTGCACTCACTGATGTTGTAGTTGCCACAGTGCTATACCTCTTATGACATGGTACCCTGGGCATCCTGTCTCTTTTCTCCCTTGATAATTTTCTGCTCAGACATGTGGAATACTGTCTCTTCTTAAAGAACAGGGAGGTAATGTTCACAGGTCTATCATTCCTCTGTGCTGTGTGCTGGCCACCACCTTGACCTAGCTTGATGCCTGGGGTGTCTTTCCCACCTACAGTACAGCATGTACCAAAAAAGAACCCAGGGGCTGGACCATCCCAGGGCCTGGCAGTACTTCCAACAAGTGGATGTTTCTCATCAGGCCTTCACTCTGGAACCCTACTGAACCAAAAAGACTCTCTCAAATGAATAGTACCAACAACTGATGCCCTCAGATGGACTAAATCACCTATGTACCCTGGGGACAACAAAGAAATCTATGCACCAGTCGCTATCAAAGGTGCAACCACTGTTGAAAGCTGAAAGCAGGAAACAGAAGACGAGCACACTCACCATTGCTGGAGGAGAAATAATTTATTAAGCAGAACTCATGGCCTACACACCCTCATGTAGTGTCCTACAAGGCTTCCTTGAGGGCACCCTGGAGGAAGCCTGTTAGGTGCTACGAGTGTTATGTAGGCCATGAGTTTGCTGCTCAGTAAATAATTTCTCTTCCAGCAATTTTGGGTATGCCACTCTTTCTGATTACTAAGCACCCTGGTGGCAGGAGGAAAGGGAAACGAGAAACATAGAAAGTGATGACAGAAGGAGACCAAGGGTCCATCCAGTCCACCCATGAGTTCTCTAGATCTTTTAGACCCCAGGACCCAAATCTTCCACTATTTAATGCCTGCTACTGCTCCCACTGTTTTTATTCCAGCTCTTGCCCACCCCACTCCAGCTTGAATGATGTCATTGTCTTTGCTTCTTCCACTCAGCAGGCAGCCTGTTCCATAGTTGCACTACCCTTTCCTT
Organism: Neoceratodus forsteri; assembly: GCA_016271365.2. Taxonomy (NCBI): domain Eukaryota; kingdom Metazoa; phylum Chordata; order Ceratodontiformes; family Ceratodontidae; genus Neoceratodus; species Neoceratodus forsteri. The sequence continues at coordinate 1,111,778,510 of CM028129.1, read as the reverse complement.
AAAATAGTGTTTCCTGAGCTCCCTCCTGAAACTCCCCTCCCTCAACTTCCACTTGGAGTTGTCTACCCTGATGAACAGATCCGAGGAGGGTACCTTGTTTATTCCTCTCAGAAACTTGTACATCTCTATCATGTCCCATGTCTTCCTTCTAGTCTCCAGAGAGGACATATTCAAAGCTTCTAAATGCCCTTCATAGGAGAGTTTCATGGCCATGGATCATCTTGGTCACACTTCTCTGGATGGCTTCCAGCCTGTTCCTGTCTCTCTTAAGATGTGGACTCCAAACTGGACACAGGGGTCCCAATTCCAGAATGGGTTCAGAATGACACTGGGGACTTTTGACACGTTGTTTGACACAAGTGCTGACTTGCATCAAACATGCGATTCCAGAAGCCAATGCCAGAAGTCTCCGCAAAGTTAGACCATCTCCCAAATGGTCTAACGTTGCATCCATGGGTGGATCCTGGCATTGGGGCAGGCTGCTGTAAAGCAGGTAGACTGTCGCAATGCATCAATGCTTCTGGAATAGCGCAGGGTTACATCCAGGAGTGTTGATGCATTTTAGGTCACTTTGAGGCAGATAGGCTTGCCGCAGTTCCCTGTGTCCCCTTCTGGAATCGGGCTCAGTAATTCAGATCAAGCCTTACTAATGACCTGTATAGTGGTAAAATCACATTCTTGCTCCTACTGTCAAACCTCTCCCTATGCACTCTAGCATTCTGTTTGCCTTGCTGTAATCTGTGTTGCATTGGCTGGCCTGTTTGAGGTTATTGAAAATGATGACTTCTAGGTCACAGTCAAAAAATGTAATCAAGTTCATCTGGCATGACCTACCCGCTGCAAATCCATGCTGCCTGTCATCCTGAAGACTGTACTTTCTAGGTACTCTACTAGGTCCTGCTTTATTAAGGTTTCCATTGCTTACCTACAACCTAAGTAAGGCTAACCAGTCAGTAGTCACCTGCCTCCTCCCAGCTCCCTCCTTGTGAAGCGGTATTATGTCTGCAGTTCACCAGTCTCAAGGCACTATTCCTTACTGAAGTGAGCTGTTGAACAAATGCCAATGGATCCGCCAATTCTTCTGCCAGTTCCTTCAGCACTCTCAGGTGTATTCGATCTGGCCCTGGTGACTTCTCCTCCTGAGTTTCTCCATAGCCTCTCTGACCCTGTCGGAGGTGATAGATGGTGGTTCGAATCATGGACACTCCTGTCAGCTGCTTTGATGCCACTGTCCGGCATAGGGCTATAGTATATGGTTAGAGCATATTGTGTATGGAAAACGATGGTTTTCTAAATCTTGTTGTAGGAGAGTTCAAGGTCCAAAATGTCGTACTATCGTTCTGAAGTCATATCGATAATACAACAACTTTTCAGCCTTGAACTGTCATCTTATTGGCTAACTCGACTGGCTCAAATGGGGCTGGGGACAGAAACATGGCGGCGCGATTAGTGACTGCCAATCAGTGGACCCTCCTAGATTTGACATGAAGCCTCACACCGCCTGTGTCACAGAAGTTTTTATTTCATTTTAAAAGGCACAAAGTCGAAACCAGAAAATAGAAACATGAGAGTGAGCAAGAGAGCGGAGAAGTCATAGAGAGTATCGGGGAGAAGCGGAGAGAGCAGGAGCTGCAACAACTAATGCAGAGGTAACAAAGAACTGGGAGAGAAAAGAAACGCAAAAAGTAAAAAGTAAATAAGCCCTAACCATATACTATATAAATAGTCGATGGGTGACCACAACTAAGACCTTTTTCTATCTCGGAGCTGATTACATCAGGAAGACTGCTCGAGCTTTGCTCTTGAGGTCTCTATGATGTCATCAACTCCTTGATAGAAACATAGCCTTGTTGTGGATGGTCACCCAGCCACTATTCTATATGTTGTGTTGTTTTGTGAATACTGAGCAAAAAAGTTATTTAGAACAGTGGCCTTCTGTTTATCCTCCTCACAATTCTGTTTCCATCTGCCCATAACCTGTGAAATTAGGAGGCTACATTCCTCCCCAACCACAAAATCTTTGATGTCCCCATCAAGAAGAAAAGTCTCCCATAGATAGATGGTACTAAATCAGTTTTGGTCAAACTCAACAAGAAAGGCTGCTCTATGTTTGTAGGGGGTTACGATAAAACAAATTCAAACTCAAGAAAGGTGTAAGAAAAGATGTCACTCACTTGCCTTCAAGCAGACTTCATGCATTAAACGTTAAATGCTAAGCGCTGTTTATGCATCTAAAAACCCTTTATTAAAGAGCTGAGTGCAAACAAGGTTCTGTTTGCTGTGCAAAATCTGGCTATAGCAGCAGTTATGCAGAGTCCCATTTAGAACACTGACAGTATTCTACCTGACAGTTTTGAGCATCTGTGCTTCTTTACTTGGTCCCCTTAAAACAGTGTGCCACCTGCACATACTTCATAGAAACACACTGGAAAAATATGTACTCAGGCATATAATATACACACACAACACAGATACACATTATCTCAAGGGAAAAAAGAGCCCATTGTGCAATGCCTACAGCTCTGTGTTCACAGGAACACCTCTCAAGTTAATAAATGTAATCCCTTCACAAAAGGCTGTGGATAGTGTTGAATGTAAGGCCTTATCCTCACTGGAAAATCCTAGTCACGGAAGAGAAGGCCTGCCAACGAATGTAGTATTTACCATTTTCCTTCAAAAATCAATGCACTGTCACTCCAGCATCTAACCAGATGTATGTCCAGCTCACCCAGCATCTAACTAGATGTATGTCCAGCTCACCCCAGATCACCCCCGGATCTAACCAGATGTATGCCCAGCTCAACCCAACATCTAACCAGATGTATGCCCAGTCATCTCCCTGGGAATCTCACAAGGCAAAGGCTATCTCTTGAATGAATGATGCCACCCATGTATGTGCTCTGATGGACTGTCTCATCCAAAACCCTGGGGTAGGTGAAGGACCAGCCCATAACCTTCCAAATTTGGGAGATGGGTTACATTACAATACTCCTGGATTTCCACTTCTCCACTGCCTTCTACATTAACCTTTTATACATGTTGCCAAAGGCAGTCTCCTCAATTTATCAACGCCTGCCCTCTTTAGGGTTGGAGTTTTTGTTTCTAATTCTGTCTTAACCCACACTATTTTGAATGCTGCTGTATTATGATCAGTGGACCCAAAATGCTCAGCTACTCATCACTTCTGCATCTCCCCCATTGATCTTTTTTTCTCTTCTTCTCTTACTTATCCCTTGTGCTCTCTCTTTCTTATCCATAATAAATTGAGGGAGCAGTCCTGACCAGTTGGTGCACACTTTTTCCCTGCATGAAATACTTATTATGTAAAAAGTATCCGACATGAAGGTGCCCTGGAAACAGCCATGTTTGGGAGACATTTAAAAAATGTTTTAATATATTATTGGTTAACCCTTATTTAAAATATCTGCAAGGCCAATTTGACAAGGCTTACTGTTGTAAGAGTGGTCTCACATTCTTAGGGAAACAGAACCACTTACCTTCAGTTTGCAGTCCTCCTACCCTAAGAATGGACATGACCAGTCTTATAACAGCAAGGTTGGTGTCAATGGCAGTATTACCATATATTACAGAATAAAAAAGTAGTTTTTCATTTTATATAGCATCTTGCATACACACTGCATCCCAAAGCGCTTTACAAAGGAATGTGTTAGATGTTGGTAGAGCAGGGACTGTAGAATAGAACAAAATAGAATGTAGGTTTATATTGTGCCTTTCATATACACTGTACCTCAAAGTGGATCACAGTGCAATAAGTTGGACAGTTGTAGTACTGAGACTGTATGCTGTATGTATGCAGTGGCTATCTAAAGTTCTAACACCACACACACACACACACACACACACACACACACACACACACACACACCATCATATTGCATTACATACTGTGTTGCTGAGAAAGAATGTTGGCCAGGAAACTGGGAATAGCTCCACTATATTTTCAAAAGTAGCCTTTGACCTTCAACACCCACCTAGACAGCAAACAGAGACAGGTAGAAGGGACCTCAGTTTATTGTCTTATGTGAAGGATGATATCTCAAACAGTATTGCACCCACCACTGCAGCACTGCCATACCAGTGCTGGGTATTAATTCAAGTGCTTGAGTGGGACTTGAATGCATGACTATCCAGTGTTCTGGCTCAGAGGCAAGAGTTCTCCCAACTAAGGCACTGACACTGACTCATGGAAGGAATACACTAGGTACTGTAAACTAGATATTTCCCCAGTAAGAACATTTTTGATGTATTCACTTAACATGATGATTGCATGAAAATGAAATAGCACTAAATGGACTAAATTACATATTTTCAATAGAAGACAGTTGGCACAAATTGCTTACTGCCATATTAAATTTCCTCAATTTCAGCCTAGTTAGTGTCATGTGTTAAATATAACTAATGCAAAAGTAATTGGTTTTACGGTACTTCACCTGTGGAGGATAGGAGTACCAATTTTGTCTCATCCAGTCCAGAACAATTATCCCATGTAGTCCTCGCCACACTTTCAAGTGAACTTCATTGATCATAGGAATTCAGCATAGGAGAATCTGTCACTCCAAGGAGGGCCAGGGCCTGTCTAGAACTATCCCTTTTGGCAGGTAGGCACAGAAAAGAGGGAACTTCCAGTGGCGCTAATAGAGCTATGTGTGGGTCTCCACCTCCTCTATGTCTTGAAGATGACAGTCTACCACACCCCATAGTGAGGTCACACAAGAGACACAGTACCAAGCAGGTGATGCTATTGTTGGTAACCAAGTGACCAACTACTAGATGTATGTAGATGGAGAACATCACTTTTACAGTGCTAGAAATTCATCAAATGGATTTAGATGAACTGGCATCCCATTTGTTTAAGCTTTTTCTCTCCCATATTTTCCTCCCTGTCTCCCCTTTCTTTGACTCTTATTATCTTTTTTCTGATGGTGTTGCTTCTTTTCTCTTTGCCCTTTCTTCCCTTGCCTCCTCTCCATATGCCTTTTGTTTCTTACTTCCTCCCCTCTCTCTCTCTCTCTCTCTATATATATATATATAACAACTAACTTAAACATTCTGTGTGAACTAGTTGGTAAAAGTCGAATGTTTACCAGTTTTCATTTATCTAAGCACAGTTTCTCATTAACTGCTGCACAAAGATAAATATTAAACAGTTTGTGCTTTTGTTGGTGCATTAAAGACTGGAAAATGTAAACATAACCCCCTCCCCCACTGCACTTACTCAGGTCTTTGGAGGAAATGACAGGGTTGTATTTATTTTATTTAATTAAACATTTATATGATTCTCCACTCTTGGCCGACAGGACTTGCCAAAGAATTGAGTTATCCCACCACTGACCTGGAGGCATGAGCACAGTAGATTAAGACCCTGGCAGTTCAGTTCATGGCACCTGGGATTGTGTCACCAGTGTGAACAATTTTTCTACTGCATCTTCCCATAAGCTTTTCAAAGTGTTGCAGAAGCAGCTGGAGCACATGTTATAAACAACACATGACAGTATAATGCAATAAATATGCATGAACATTTATGAGGGAATAAAATCAAATGCAATTTTTTTCCAAAACTGAGTTTTCAGTTGAGTGTTTCTTGATTGCTTGCACATTTGGTGTCCTCAGCTAAGTCTCTGATACACAGTGATCATCATTGCCAATCCTTTATGGATCTACTATTGGCAGTTTTGCTCAGGATGGTCTGAAATGGAATTACAGCAGCATGGAGTCCGTGGAAGCTGAAACATGAGTGGAGTAAAAGGGATGGCAGTCACCTGTGATGATAAGGGACACCTGGGCAGAGCAATGCAACATTTTCTCCACCAGTAGAATTCTGCCGGTAGATTTTTGTTTCCCACATCAGACACAATTTCCTCAGGATTTTCCTATTTGACAATTTTTAAAACTCGACTATGTTTTGCTGTTTTTTTCTCAATGACTTTTGGTTGAAAGCAAAAACACACAACACTACACAAACCATGCTACGTATGTGATTGTGCAACACAAATTGATCTGCAGAATAATCTTTTACAAAAGTAAAAGTACTATAGTATGATTTGCATATATCCCTTCACAAATCATCCAGAATAACCTCAGAAGACAGTGGAAATACAATTCTGCAATTAGAAATAAAATCACAGATTCTGTTAATCTGCAGGAAGATTTAGTTCTAAGAAACAGAAATATACAATTCCACCCAATTACATATCTGAGGATACACCTTTTCAAGAGTCTAGCTTTTTCTTTTCTATCAAAACGTCAGAGAAACCTGCTGTTGCTGCATAACATGAGCTATCTCTGGGGAAACAGGAAGCATTTGTCAATTCCAGACATGTTTGCTTGCACACTGTTACAAGTTAGAACAACAGTATGTTGAGGCTATGAGTAGGCCTTTCTTGCTCTCAGTAGTGTCTGTCTCATGGACTTTGGGTTCATGTCTATGGGTACAGCATATGACAATGCAGGCAGTAAGCACCTTCACTGTCAACTTTTGAATGTTGTACTGACAACACCCCATGCCTATGTAGCTAATCTCATGAGCCATCGTACTTCCATGCCTATACAGGAACAGCAGAACCTGATTATCCAAACTGATAGGCGACAGCATCCGATTTGTTTGGATAATCGGGAATTGGTCTAGAGGAGTCTATGTTGTAAATAGGCAGAGGTGCTCGTGGAAATGTGCCAGTCGTGAACTGTTTTTGGGTTGTTTTTTTTGCTTGTGCCACTGTGTTTTTTGTGCTTTTACTGTGTTTTTACTATGCTTAACTTTCTTTTTATGTTTGTTTGTATGTTTTAAAGTTCTTTATTTAAAGAAATCCATTATAGCCTTCTGTTTTTGTGCTGCTGAACTTGTGGCTGAGGCTTGAGACCAGAGAGATTGGAGCAGCAGCAGATGCATCGGTTTGAATCTTTCTGGTTCTGTAGCCACATTAAGCACTTTGTAAAGCATTCTTCAGCTTCACTGTGGCTAGGAACCACCCTGTTGATCTGGCTTGTCCTCCTCTTCACCATCTCCTACCCGCTACTATCTTCATCCCGCCGTCTGACCACCGCAACAACGATCATGTCATCGCTAATATTTTCATGGCCCTCAACTTCAAAGTCACAGATGACCCAGACATAGATCTCCTTCTCAGAGATTCTGAGGGTCAGTTTGCTAGCCAGTTCAGTAAGACAGTCAATGTCTGAAGCTGGCTATGCTTGATCTGGCTCCAAGGCAACAGTGGGAACCATGGAAACAGGTTCATCTGGGGTCATTGGGTTCAGGGTGTCATCGGGAGGGGAGCTATGAGTTCTCCCTCCTGGATGTCGCCACCTCATCGGTCAATTATGCTGGATTTACTCCAGACTTTTCGATGGTCTCAGGGCATACAACATCCCAAGCCTCCTTTGCCATGTAAATGACATTTTTCAGGGTGAGTGCTTTAAAAAATTTTCTGTAGTGGCATTTCGTGGTTTTTGTCATTGAGAACCATCTGAAACAGTTTTCTCCTGTAATTTCTTTTAAAGATTTCAAGGAGTCCCTGGTCACAGGGCTGCAGCTTAGATGTCATGTTGGGAGGGAGGAAGAGACACAAAATTGTGCCATGCCGTGTTTTAATGGTGGGCATTTCTGAGTAAGCTGGGCAGTTATACAAAGGACAGCTTTCTTTGGCAGCTTTTTAAGTGGAGGAACTGCCAAATGCTTGGCACAAACTCATCGGTGTACCATTGGAGAAAGATCCCAGAGTTCATCCAAGCATTTTTTGGAACTCGTAAATAAGGGGAGATTTTTCATGTTTACATGCCGAAGCATTGTGGCTACCGGACTTGCCAATGAGCAGGGGTCATAGCTTATGACTCCTTGTTGCATTGGCAGCCAAGAATTGTTATGCTGTCCTTCTGGCTTTTGAAGCCCAGTGCCTCCCACTTTGAACCACTCACCAAAGTCTTGTCTGGCAGACATTTCCAGAACAATCCCGTCTTGTCAGTGTTATACAGCAGATCAGGACAAAGGGATTCCTTCTTGATTATCTCCAGCAGTTGCTCTATAAATGGTGTCACACTTTCTTCTGCACTCAGTTTTTCCCCTCAACCTTAGCTGCCAAATTCCATGTCTCCACTTGAATGGTCTAGCCAGCAGTTGCTGGCTACAACGGAGACTGTCAGCAAAGCTTTGGTGAAATATGAGGGCTTTCTTTAAGGACAGGGCCAGAGATCGGTGTCCCTTTTCTCTTTCTTGACTGAACCATAGATAAATTGCGCCATATGGCTATCTTTGGCACAGCCATGCCTGTTTTTCTGCTTTCAGTCCCATATGACCCTTTCATGGTCATAGCAAAGGAACACAACTTTTCCTTTGTGACTTTGATGTCCATGATAGTAGACTTGCTGATTCCATACTCCGCAGCAAAGGACACAGCTATCTCCCATTTTCAGTCTCTCCAGGATCCACAGCTTTTCAGCCATGGTCAAAACAGTTTTCTTTCTTTTCACCGACATGACGATGAACAGCAAGGAGTGTAAGTCACTGGTACAAAGCTATACTGTCTACAGCTTTGTAGTCAGTGCTTAATGAGGTGTGAACTTTGTAAGTGGTGTTCAAGAGCTGCTAATTGAATAACTGACTGATAAGCATACAGCAGGATCAGGAAAATTAACACTGCAAAATCAGGTGACACCTCACAGATTTGTTAGATAGGATTTTCACATATCCAGGGTTTGGATAAGCAGGGCTCTACAGTAATCACATGAGCCACTGACCTTCACATTCTTTCCCTCCTCTGAAACTACAGTACATGTGATACATTGCAAGTCCATGCAGTAGAGTACAGCAGAACAGTCCACCAGCCCCATGGCTGACATGTAGCCACATTAGCCACTCAAAAGGTAAAAATAATCTTTAGAAAATGGACAAAGACTGCATGGCTACAAGAGGTGCTGAGACAAGCTATGCTTGTTGGCACCAAAAAGATAAAGACTGTTCTATTGACTTCCTCAGGCTCCCAATGATCACTGAAGTCAGTCTCTCCAACACACCCAAACAAGTGAAAAACAGCCAGCCAGGAAGGTCTTGTTGTCATCATGCTGTCAGCTACTTAAGGTACCTCACAGCCAGATCCAGTAAGGGACCTCTACATCACTCCCCTCAGCTCCACTTTGCTCTTTGAGAGCTTCCACAGCTCCACTATGCTGTCAAGACCACCCTGCAGCTCCAGTATGCTGACAGGGCCCCTCTCCCACTCTCTGTTTGCTCTGACATCCCCACACAGCTCCAGTATGCACTTGAGACCCCACCTCAGGCTGCAGTATACTCTAGATAGGGATCACCCACAGTTCCAGCATGCTCTAGAGAACTCCAGCACATACCTTTAACTGGCTCTGTCAGAAGAGTCAGCAGGAGTTTAGAAACTGAAGGCCCAGAATGGTTTGTTGGGTGCTGATGGGATGGGGTTCATAACTCACTGAGTTGAGGCAGAATGGTCAGTTACACTGCCCCTGCAGCTCCCCATGTGCTCAAGCATCCCCATCTCCATATGCTCTCTTGAAAGCCCCCACCCTTGACCTCAGTATGATCTTGAGCTCCACCCCACCATGAACACAGGTCCAGTTTCTATGCCTAATTCAGCAGGACTGTAAATAAACAATATGGCCCTGCATGGTTTGTAGGGGGTGGATGGGGCAGTGTTCACATAGCACATAGAGTTCAGCCACCTTCCCTAGGACTCCAGTGTGTTGGAGAATGGACATGGGTTCATGATCCAGTAAATTAAGACAGAGCAGAATATTTTAAAATTTTTGCCTGGTGACATCACTGACTCCTGTGAGAGATACCCCTGCTGCTCTCTAGTATGCTTCGGAGCACTCCTTCCAGTACTGTACCTCTGCAGCTCCTTAGTATGTATTCAAGGCCTCTCTCCAATATGCTTCCAGTCACTTACTGATCACCTTCCCCATGGCTCAAATTTTACTTTGACCCTCAAGTTGACTAATGATGAGTCTCCAAGTTCCCTGCCCCATTTGCTATTATGAGTGTACTGCCATCTGCCCACCCACTTACTCGCTTACTCTGCTGCCATTGTTCTTGTTCATCATGGTCAAAAGTGAAACTGAAAGCACTGGAACAAGTTGGCAAACCAGCAGGATCATTGTGTGGAAGCAGCGCAGGTGGGAGGAAGCTGGGTGGAGCTGCATCTTTTCAACATACATATGAATTTCAGGATGGAATAAGGCTAGTTGCCCACTGAGACCATCATCCACCCCACTTCAAGTTGCCAAAATACCTTTGATGCATCGTGATGACTGAGGTGGACAGTTTGTACCAGACTATGGTATTCAACTGTGGCTTTATTTTAGTTAAGGTAGCAGTATGTTTAATCACTATGTAATTTTTCATAATGATTTTCTGGCAAAATCACCAACATACCCATTTTTGTTTTCATTTTCTGGAAACACTTTAGGTTTCCTTAACTACACTCTAGTAATTACACTGTAACTGCATTGCAGAAGGTAATGCAGTTACATTCAACAAAAGTGTAACTACAGTGTAATTACTCATGTTGCATGTAGTTAATTACCTATCACACAGTTAAATAGCAACTGATGCATAAAATAAAGTGTGACCCATTTTATTTCATTCCTGAACAAAACCACAGGATTTTAAAGTTTATAAAAGTTCCTGCTCCTGTGACATATCTGCCATGAAAAAATTGAACATTTTGGTACATTGCTGTGCTGTTTCCCATCAGAAACATGCAGAAGTTCCATCCTATACATCCACAATATGAATCAAGTATGTACATTCAACAGGTAACCTCAACAGTGGATTTCTTTTAAACTGCGAGTGGCAGCCATCTTTAATTAATTGAGTCATTAATTACAACATTAGCTATAAAACTGTTTTAAAAAATCTGAAACAATTACAAATACACTGAGTATGAAGCCTAACACTTAATGAGAAGTGTGCTGCCTAAAACTAATATTAGTTTTAAAAGCAGTGTAACGCAGTGGTCTAAGGCTCTAAACTGCAAATCTGGTGACATTTAGCAGACCAGACCTGGGTTTGAATCCCACAACTTCCACTTGCATACTGTGTGACCCTGAGCAAGTCACTTAACCTCCTTGTGCTCCCAGGTCGCTCCTGTAAAAAGCTTTCAGCTTAGTGTGCTATACCTAGTTAAACAACAACTCAAAAAAAAAAAAGCAGTCAACCATTTACTTTTATATCAGAGGTACATTTTTTATGTTGATTGCTTGAGTGCAAGAAACATATTGGGACAGCTTTCAGAAGCAGGTTGTGGAGGCGCCGGTGTACTGTTGTAGATAATGCCCCACAGCCTGCAAAGGCTTGTCCCGCTTCCCTCAATGCCGTGGCACGTTGTTGCTGACAGTAGTTTGGAACCTGCCACCAACTTGTGAGATAATTTAGCCGCTGCACCAGAGGCCGCCTCGTCATTGCAGCGTAAGCCATCCGGCTGTACTTAGAGAGCGACCTGGGCCATTGCAGGGCGGGATCTTTACAGAGTGATATTGTTTTGAACATGGCGGTGGTTTGCTGCCGTGTTACAAACAATATTAACCCCCGTGACATTTCAAGGAGGGCCCCAACTCACGACTTCACTGCCGCAGATAGCTTGTTGCTGATGGGGAGCCCACTCCTGTCGGCTTTAGGTAAACCCCATCCCCGCTTTTATTGTCTGCCAATGGGTTGCCCAATCCCTTGGCATAATGATACCCCCTATTTGTTTGTAGCCAACGGGTACCCAATCCGCCATTGGCTACTGCTGTCCCCCAAAAGAAAGCCTCTGGTGACACGCTGGGAGCCCACCCCAGCATGCCACATGCCCTGTAAAGTAAAAATGGTCACGTGATGTCTTTTTTCCCCTTCGGTGCTCTCCTGCCCCCACCCACAACCTGTGCCCACCCACTGTGCACCCTGCCTACCCACACTCCCTCACCCCATACTTACGTCCGAGTCTGGCACGATGATCTTCGTGGACCGGAACACGCTCTGTACTCTTCAAAGTCGACCGAGAACTGAGAGAAATGCTGGTAAGCTGTATAATGGTAGAAATAGAGTTTTTCAACTTTAATGCATATCTCAGTCATTCTTTGAATTTTGCACCAAATTTTCAATGTGGAGTTTTGGGACCCCTCCTCATGAATTCTTGAACTGACATGGTGTTAATCAGCCCTGAAAAGTGATTTTGCGGTCATTGCGGCGGAATCACCTTTGATGCTGATTAACGAAATACAGTGCCAGTGTTCATGGTGGGCTCTCAAAAAGCCTATAGTTGCAAATTTGTGGAAAACTAAGAAATGACTTTTACGAGTGTGTACAAGCAGTAAAGTTGCTAAGACGCTCATAAATTAGCAAATTTGCAATATTTTCACACCAGATTTTCAACATTGACATTTTTCACACATCCTTGAAAACAGGACAGGTGTCACTGTCAGATGGAGATCCCAGAAAAAGAGGCACAACAACTTTTTGTGGGTGCTCGACTGGCAATTTGATTTATTAAACATGTCTTACAATGATTGCATTTTACTTTTGCTTACATTTCCAACAGTCCTTCATTTCCAAAGCTATCCATTTTACATTCAATCTGCAGTCAAAGATTTGCATTTTTCAAATCACTTGTTTCAAAATGTCCCTTTTCCATTGCCTTCTTGGGGCCTAGAAACTTTAAAGCCCGATACCCTTGGTCCTTTTCCTCTTGTTATCCTTGTTTTTTTTTTGTCCATAATCTTCTTGGGGTCTGGACGTTTGGAAGCCAGTACCCCTTCTCCTATTCCTGCTGCCCTCCCTTTTCCGGCTGCGATGGCAACTGTGCCTCATATTAAACCCTTCCACCTCATCCTTTTGCTTGTTCTCCATGTCCGGCATCTGAGCCCGGCCCATGGTTTCTACTTCGCCCTCCCATTTTAATTTTAAATTTTCTGAAAACTTCTTCCTCCTCCACTCTCATTCCCTTAATCTTCCTCTTGTCCGCTTGCCCTGTTACCACCTCCCTTTTTTCACATCCTGTACCCTTCCTCAAACCACCTGTTTTCCTCATGACTTACCTTGATTGTCCCAGCTTCAGGCTCTTTGTCCTTTTTCCTCCTTTTCCGCTGCCCTCCTCCGGCAGCTTTTCTTTCCTTTCTGCCCCTTCAGCCAGTTGTTCTCTATGTTTTGTCCCTTTTTCTTTCCCATCTTCTGTTGCCCTCTCCTGAACTCCATGCCGATCCATTGCCTCCTTTTAGGCACTCCTGCCCCCGTAAGCCCTGCTTGCCCAGGCATCTTAGCCTGTTGGCCCTTTGCCAACCTGCTTCAATCAGGGCTCTCCCTTCCCTGTCACCCCTTCTGGTGACCCAATTGTTGCCTCCTTCCTGCCTTGACTCTCCCCTGTTGGCTTCCTCACCAACCCATAGACAACATTTTTGCAGGGCTCACTCCCTATCTCCTGTTACCCTATAGTCGGTGACCCAGTGTTCTCTCCCTTTTCACCCAACTCCTCCTGTCCCCCTTTCTGCAAATTCCAGGGTGGGTGGGTGGGTGTTAATCTTGAAAACCAGCAAAGAGGGAGACCCCTTCCTCTGTTGGCTCCTAATACCCTCAAGACCCTCTCCTTTTCATTCCAGCCAATCCTCACCTGGTCTACCTGCCTAGTCATATTGGTCAGATCAAGGTATGACATCATGCCCCTCCCTCCTTACCTGAGCCCCTCCCTCCCCTTCTTTTCCTCCTACCTTATCCCCCCCTGATCTGACTATCTTTGTCTTGCCTAGCCTTCCCTCCCCATCCCCCCGTGCCCCATTTTCTTTGGGATCCCTGACAATTTAGGGTTGTCTCTTAGGGGCAACCGCATTTTTCAGATGGAGAGCCCAGAAAAAGAGGCACAACAACTTTTTGTGGTGTCGACTGCCAATTTGATTTATTAAACATGTCTTACAATGATTGCATTTTACTTTTGCTTACATTTCCAACAGTCCTTCATTTCCAAAGCTATCCATTATACATTCCATCTGCATCAAAGATTTACATTTTTCAAATCACATGTTTCAAAATGTCCCTTTTTCCGTTGTCTTCTCGGGTCCAGACGCTTTAAAGCCCGATACCCCTTGGTCCTTTTCTCTTGTTATCCTTGTCTTTGTTGTCCATAATCTTCTTGGGGTCTGGATGTTTGGAAGCCCAATACCCTTCTCCTATTCCCTTGCTGCCCTCCCTTTTCCGGCTGCCGATGGCAACTGTGCCTCATATTAAACCCTTCCTACCTCATCCTTTTTGCTTGCCTCCATGTCCGGGCATCTGAGCCCAGCCCATGGTTTCTACTTGCCCCTCCTTCCCTCCATTTTAATTTTTAATTTTCTGACAACTTCTTCCACTAGCCCATCTCCAGCTTATGCGATGGAATGATGGGCTTCTCCCTACCCTCTTCTTCCCACTCTCTATGCTATCCTCCAATTGCAATACATATGTTGCCATCCCTACCATCGAAAGGTGCACCCATCCTGTCTGTACATTCCTGGGCTGGAATAGGAAATTTCTTTATGTTCTATGTACACTCTCCCATCCCCTTTAACCAAGCTGCCACCTTTCTGTTAATTCTCTTCTGGCCCTGTTCCACCCTTTTATATCCCTGGCCTGCCGCCAAACCATCCTAGGCACCATCTCTGACCAGGCTATCCTTGCCTGCAGCCACCACTGTTGTATTGTCCCCATATCCTTATCATCTCCTTGCACAGCAACTCCATGTACGCTCCCCAAACCATTACCTCCAGTGCAATATTAACATGTCCGGTTTCAGCCATTTCTGCTTCAGATCTTCTAAGGTTGGTATAATCTGTGCCCACCTCATTCCCTTACCCCTTCCAATGGACCATCACTCTGTCAGGATCTTGTGTCCCTCCTTGATGATTAGCAACCCACCTCTCTGCCCAGTAAATGTAAGAGTGCCTAGTATCCAGACCCATTTGCATCTTTCCCAAACTGTGAAAAGCAAGTCTGGATATTAGACTATTTTTCTCACATATGTCTTATAGCAGTTTGACATCCACCTGCCCTTCTTGATTTCTTCTTCAGAGCCACCTTTTTCTGCTAGAGCGGATGTGGCTTCTATCCTAAATGAATCAGAAGAATAATTTTGTGTGTTCTCCCTAGGAGCCCCATCCCCTTCTTCAACACCTCCGTTACCTGAAAACATGTCACCAGTTTTCCGCCTATATGTGTAAAGAACTGCCTGCTTTTCCTGTCTCTTCGCTTTGTACTTCCATAGCACCGCTTACTGGGCATGTTCTATCATTCTCGTGCTTGTCTAATACATTCTCTGTCCTCATTCCTATCTGGTCTGTCTTTGAACATCTCAGCCAAATTGTGATCTTCTCTTGTTCCCAGTGTATTTCTTCCTCCCACAATCCCCTCACTGCATCTCTTTTTGTTGTCCACCACTACTTGGCTGACCCTGAATGTGCCTCCGCCATCACCATGAAAATGGCCCTGAATAAACGGCTTTGAAGGGTGTGGTACAAATCTCTACCAAGGTCTCCACCAGCCCTTCAAGTTTGTCCCGGCAATAGGTTTTCTTAGGTCTACCTTCCCTCCTTTTAGCCGCTGCCACCCCATCAACATCGCCGCACCTTAAACTTATTCGGCTTGGCCCAACCTTTGTGCTGCATGCCCATCCTATCGCTGCCTGCTGCACCCCATTGTGCTGCTAGCCATTGCTGCCTACCACTTATTCACCACATACTTTGTTACTGGTCCTGTGAAACTGGCTCACTTACCTTGAACCCTTCCTGTTTACGGAACTCCTGGAAGGCCCCCACACCCCTTCATATGCCTTCAGTGTTGGGGACCAGGAGCTCCTGTATAACAGTTGGCTCCTTCTAGCCAATTTCCACACTTTTCTGCCACCGGTGTTCTCTTTGCAGCTGCTTGTGGCACCAAGGACCTGAATCTTCCAGCTGTAAACGGAAAGGCTGTCAGCTGTGTCATTTTTATCCCTTCAATGTGCTTGGCTTTAAAAACATGTTTAGTTGTAATCCCTCAACACTAACTGTCTCAGGACCCTGTTCACCGCTCTGAGTGCCCTCTCTGCCTGTTGATAACCTCTACTACGGCTCTATTATCACACCAAACATTATCTTCCTATTCCTTAGGAGTTCTCCCCATGTCAACATTGCCACCCATATTGGGAAAATCTCTAGTAGAGTTATGTCCTTTAGCAGCCCTTCTCTTTCCAAGAATCTGACCATGCCTCAGCTATCCATTTCCTTGAAATAAGCCCCAACCCAATAGCCCCTGATGCATCCGTATGTAGATCCAGATTGTTATTTCCTAGCCACTCTTCTGCCAGAATGTAACCCCATTGTATTCCTTTAAGAATTGTTCTCACACTTCCAAATCTTGACTAATCCCTCGTGATATGTCTACCCAATGGTGCGGATGCTTTTGCCTGCTGTTGCCCTGGCTAACCTCCTGGTGAACACCCTCCCTGGTGTGACCGCCCAACATGCAAAGTTCAAGTGCCCTAACAGCTGCTGAACCTGCCTCTAGGGAACTCTCTCCTACATTTTACCTCTTGTAGCAAAGCCCTGAGCCTGGTCACTTTCTGTTGTGGTAATCTGAAGACTTGCTCATCTACATCAACCTCAGTCCCCAGGAATTCCAGCTTCCTGGCTGGACCTTCTGTTTTTTCTCCCACCAGAGGCACCCCTAACTGCTTGTGTAACCCCCTGCAAATGGGGGTTCCCAAAGACTTCCAGGAGCTTGCTTGAATGCTCCAAGCCTGAATGGTGTTTGGCGTTTAGCCATTTATCTGTGAGTGTTTTAGAGCCTCTGGTACTGTCTCTTTAAGAGCTGTCTGCTTGCAGACATAATTAGTTGTATGGGGACTGTGTGTTTCTCCGCTTGAGTACCACTCGAGCTGCTGCTAATTCACTCCATTTTGCAGTCACTAGGAGTGCAAAGGGAACCTATCTGAAAGATGTAACTGTTTGCCAGAAATCATTTAGAGTAATAATGAAAATACAGTTTGTCTAACCTGCTTTCTTTGCAGTCAGAACTGTGTTTGCCTAGTTCCCCATTCTAGTTTTGAACTGCTGAACTGGACCAATCAGTGTGGGTTAAGGTAGCTCTAAAATGGTGCCTTGGACGAATCAGAACTTGGACTCAGAATCTGAGCCAGCCACAAGAGGATTGTATGGGCAGTGACTCTGGGAGATGTAGTTTGGACTTTGCGCCTTTTGGACCAACGGGCAGTCTATTGTGAGTGACAGCCAGTCCAGCCAAGAACTGGGAGGAACTCAAAGGAAGTGCCCGGTTTTGTCTGCTGGAGTTTCAGTTGAGCTCTGGCAGTGAAGAGGAAGGAGCCTGTGCTTTTTCGGGTGTGCAGTTTTAGTCGGAAATGCGTAAGGGCCTGAGTTCGGTCTGCAGCTTGTGTAACTGCTTGTTAGGACTGAATCCATCCTTTGAAGAGAATCAAAGGATATCTGAAGAGTAGAAACCAGGCTCACCCTGTAGAAGACTGGAGAAATTGCTGAATTGCACTCGGTCTGTCAGGAACTGAATCTGCTGTGTGTTCTCCGGGTATTGTGCAGTAATTGCGATCGGGATAGAGAAGCAGCCTGCCTGGTATAGTACTTACTGTTTACCATATAAATGTGTGAGGAGGCTTGTGTAGCTCAAGTGAATCCTGCTGCCAGTAAAGGACTTTTGCCTGTTGCAGTTTGTCATATAAATGTGTGAGGAGTCTCGTGGAGCTCAAGAGTAGCCCTGCTGATGTTGAAGGACCCTATCTTGTTTGGAGGTCGTGAGTACTAATTCAGGGTCGCTCCTGTTGAATTGCCACATTGAATCCAAATGGAATTACTGTACTGCTGACTGTTTAACTAATTTTTCTTTTCTCTGTGTGAAGGGCCCCTACCAGCTGCCATGGTTGGACTAGCCACTAGGGCTTGGTACCCAGGGACAGTAACTGGTAGGGATAGGCCTGCACAGAGCCATAAGGTAGATGATGTAAAGTGATAAGCTAATTAACCTGATTTCCCCTGTCTTTGTTATATCCCTAAATAAATCAGAGCTGCTTGTTTCAGCAAAGTTATACTGCCTGAGGTATTTGTCTATGTTAAAGTATTGTACTGTGATTGTTGCACAGTATCTTATTTACAGGGGGTCCCTTTGCCTGAACCAGTCCTGGGGGTAAGTGTATACTGTGGAGGTAATTCTGATATACTGTGTGGGCCACTAGTGGGACGAAAGAGGGTTGCAGTGTCCCAGAGGGCTGTGACCAAGTTAGTTTAACTATTGCAAACCCTGACCTCTGGGTGGAGGCACCCCATCAGATCCAGGCCCCTCAACCTGTTAGTGGCAAATCAGGCAGGGGTAGTAGCCCCTGGGATAGCGCCATCTAGGGTTACATCTTGGAGGCTCACCGCTGGGATTGTGTGTCCTCTAGTGGCCATATTTACAAACCACTGTTAAGAAAAAAATAAATGGATACCTCGGACAGAAGTGGCTGTGCACCGCTGGTGGAGGTGTACTGGGAGGAGATCACCCCCAAAATGCTATGCTTATCCTGGACATCCCCTGGGTATCAATACAGACACTGTACAGGGAGTACTTTCCAAGGTGGAAGGTTTACAAACCCTGTGGTGGTGGGTTGGCATGCTAATCTGCTCACCCACACTTTCCTGGCCTAGTAGAGTTTAAGGATCCATAGCTAGCTCCAAAGTGCCACAGACCATTACCCCAGAGGGAGCCTTCACTGCTTGGAGAGTGATAACTAAGGACAGAAGACCTGGGGAATGATCCCCACCACTATCTGAAACTTTGAGGAGAAATTTGCTAAATGGTTGCTGGGGAAGGGAAAACTGTGGAGGACTTGAAGAAACTATTCTGCCACCTGGAGGTGTTCCTCCCAACACCCTCTCCCGCTCCAGTACCGTAATGGTGGCTGAACCAATGCAGACTCCTATTTCTGCACCTGCCATTAGTCACGACTCTTACCGAAGGTTGAGGATCTTCTCTGCATCCTCCCCACCCCCAAGGGAGGATGACTGGGAGACCTGGATAGACTATGTTGCCCCCAAGTGCTAGAATGGCAATGCTTGGAAGCGCGAAAGAGGGTTAGTGAGACCTCCGAGGTCCTGCCCTGGCTACCATCCGTGCTAACGGGCCAGTAACCCTCAAGCGACTGCACAGGCCTATCTTGAGGCCTTGGAGAATGTGCATGGGAGCCCAGATTCTGATGAGGACCTATGGTGGAGAGTAAGAAATGCACAACAGTACCAAGGGGAGTTGTTGTCTGTGTATGTATCTCGGCTGGAAAAATTGTTGCAAGAATGCCTCAGAAAGGGTAGTTTGCCAGTGATTGAACTGGACCGAACCAGGCTGGACAGGATCCTAAGCCTGCCCCTTCTCAGAACTGCCGTTGCTTCAGTTATGCCTGGCAAATCGACTGGAATCCCCACCCTCCTATGATGAGTTAATGAGAGAAATTCGAGGAGTTGAGAAAAGGCGACTTGGGAGGGACCTGTACCAATAGCTGCGGCTACACCGAGTGACTGAGGGTGACCCATCAAGTGAAGTTCAGGGCAGAGGTTGGCAGTCAATGAGTGCTCTGACAAGGAAAAGATATGTCACAATGGGGCGAACTGTTGAGAGATCTGGAATTCAAAAACAGTCCCTTTATGAAGGTCACGCCTGCAATCGGGCCCTGACCTATATCCGACTGCATCTGCTCTGGGGGTGGGGTACCCACCCATGTATCTCCTGCTGATAACAGCTCCAAACTCAATTCCTTGACCATGGAAGTGGAGAAACTGACGAGATGTCTCCAAATGCTTATCACACCGCAGACAGAGATGGCACCCAGGTTTCCAGTTAGTAGTACCCCCACCCTGGCTCCCAGTGTGGCGCCTCGCCAGCTCAAACTCCAGAAAGTATGTTTTGCTATAATTGTGGGAAGGATGGGCACATGAAGAGGAATGCTGGTCCCCAAAAGACACTGACAAAGTTGCATATAGGCTACAAGGAGAACTTGAGAACAAATCAGTGGTTAAGAGGTGCACAAAATGATCCCAGTGAGGGCACCAAAATGCTAACTCACGTCCTTTGTGGCAAGGTCAGTTGCCCAGGCCCTGCTACGCCTCTCCAGACTGGTCCAGAATAGTGGGTCCTCCATGGAGACCACTGTAAAGGTGAATGGAGTGTCTACAAGAGCTGTATTAGACAGTGGCTCTAAGTGACAATTATGTTCCAGGATTGGTATCAGAAGCATTTGTCAGATGTACCCTACAACCATTAGAAGGACTGCATGTATGGGGGTTAAGTGAGAAGGCCTACCCCTATTCCGGGTATATCTGAATTTGGCTGTCTTTCCCCACCTCCATGGCTGGAGTGGCGAACAAGTAGGGACCCTAGCCTTAGTGTGTCCCCACTGGACTGTATGATGGTGTCCCTTGTTGATTGGAACAAATGCTCATATGTTCGGAAGGCTGGCACAGTTGTGTTATGAAAAACAGGGTCAAAGACTAGTAGAGCTTTAAGAGTTTCGGCTTTAATTAAGAAGGCCTATGAGGCACAGAGAGATGCTGAAAAATAGAACCAGAGGAACCGGTCAGAATTGTATGGAAGAAGGATCCTGAGTCTGATCCTGGCGCCAAATGCCCAGTGTACCTTACAGGCAGAGGTCCGTATCAGAAAGGATGTTAAGAATAAAATATTAATGTTGGATGCACCAGGCGATGGAAAATTGCCAGAGGGACTGCTGGTCAAGCCTAGTATTTTGCCGCTAGAGCCCATGCTTATGCCAGAAGGGTAATGGTCCAAGTTCATAATGTGTCTGAAAGAGACATTCAAGTAAATAGAGGTTGCATCCTGGCTAATGTGCATTGTGCAGACACTGCAGTGCTACCCAGCAGCAAGAGTTCAAGGAAGAATGACAGAGTAACGCCTGACTTGTTTGATTTCAGCGACTCCCGTTGCCAGCTGAATGGAAAGTGAGGATCAGTGAGAAGCTTGCCCAGAGAGACCAGGTGTTTTCTTTAAAGGAATGGGACGTAGGATGCATGCAAGGAGCTGAGCACAATATCCGACTGCATGACGAAAGACCATTTCATGAGAGGTCTGGACGCCTGGCACCTGCTGACATAGATGATATGAGATGGCATCTGCAAGAGATGTTAGCTGCTGGTGTAATACAAGAATCCAGAAGCCCTTATGCTTCCCCATTGTGGTAGTGAGGAAAAGAATGGGACAGTAAGGATGTGCGTGGATTATCACACCTTAAACCGGCGGACTATCCTGATTAGTACACAATGCCCGCATTCAGGATGCTTTGGACTGCCTAAACGGGAGCAAGTGGTTCTCTGTGTTGGATCTCTGCAGTGGGTACTACAGATCCCGATGGCCCCAGAGGACCATGAGAAGACAGCCTTTATCTGTCCGCTTGGCTTCTATGAATTCATGAGGATGCCTCAAGGATTTCAGGTGCCCCAGCCACTTTTCAGCGATTGATGGAGCGTGCAGTGGGGGACATGAACTTACTAGAGTGCCTGGTATACCTAGATGATGTTATTGTGTTTGGCAGCTCACTGGAGGAACATGAGAGCAGATTATTTAAGGTATTGGACCGACTGGAGGACTTTGGCCTTAAACTGTCCATTGATAAGTGTCAATTCTTTCAAACATCAGTAAAGTATGTGGGACACATAGTATCCACCGAGAGAATAGAGACCGACCCAAGTAAAGTTGAGGCCTTGACCACCTGGCCAGCCAAAAATCTAAAAGAACTGCAAAGATTCCTGGGATTCTGTGGTTATTATCGGCTTTCATCAAGGACTATTCAAGAGTGATCCGCCCTTTACTTAACCTTACTCAAGGGTATCCCCAACCCACAAAAATACCAAAGTCAGCGTCCTCAAGACTGAAAGAGTGTATTTTCATCCGAGTGAAGTATTTGGGCCCACTGGACTCTGATTGTGAGACTGCTTTCATGAGATCATATATCAACTTACCCATGCTCCAGTGCTGGCCTATGCCGATCCAAGAAAACCTTACGTCTCTGCACACTGATGCTAGCTTGCAAGGGTTGGGGCTGTGTTGTACCAAGAGCACGAGAATGGCCTGAGACCAGAGGCATTTGCCAGTAGAAGCCTGACCCCATCCGAAAAGAACTATCCTGTACATAAGTTAGAGTTCCTGGCTTTGAAGTGGGCTATTGTTGACCAATTCCATGAGTACGTGTATGGGGCTAAAATAGAAGTAAAACTGACAATAATCCTTTGACCTATCGCAGACCTCTGCTAAGTTGGATGCCACTGGTTATAGGTGGCTTTCTGCATTATCTACATACGAATATGCTCGAATTCTGAGCAGGTCTGAACCACATAGATGCTGATGCTCTCTCCTGGAGGCCTGTTCCCCAGAATGATTGGGTCAGATTGGCAGAACCTAACATTCGGGCACTCTGCGGAAGTTTGACAGGAGGAACAAATTTCCACGGACGCGGTGGACTGCATGGTGGATTGCTTGGGACCCTCTGAGGTGCATACCTGCTGCTTATTGCCACTTTTCTGCAATAGACATTGGTGCACTGCCTCAGCTGGACAATGACAGTATTTGGTGGGCTCAGTCCACGATCCCATGATCAAATCAGCTTTAGAAGCCTTCTGTGCAGGAAAAGATGTGTCAAATTATGCTCCACTGATTTGAGAACTGCACTGTTATACAAAAAGGTCCTAAGTTGAAACTGATCAATAAACTGTTATACAGAGAAACAGTAGACAGAGGGGACAAGTAGACAAACAACAACTAGTACTGCCCACTGCCTTCGAGACTCAGTATTGAGGTCCTGCACAACCACATGGGGCACCTTGGTATAGACAGAACACTTGACTTGGTGAGATCCAGATTCTATTGGCCTAAGATGGGGGCTGATGTGGAGCAACACATCTAACTTGTAGTCGCTGCTTACAGAGGAGCTTTGCCCCAGAGGGCTGCCCCTGTGTTAACATCACCACCAGTGCACCCATGGAGCTGGTCTGTATTGATTTTCTGAGTCTGGAGTCAGATCAAAGAAATATCAGTAATGTGCTGGTGGTCACTGACCATTTAAGAGTATGCCCAAGCTTTCCCATCAAAGACCAGAAAGCATCCACTGTAGCCAAAGTACTTGTAGAAAACTTTTTGTTCACTAGGGGCTCCACAAAGAATCCATTCTGATCAAGGGAGAGACTTTGAGAGTCGTCTGATCAAAGAGATGCTTTCTCTGTGGGGAGTGCGAAAGTCCAGAACCATCCTTACCACCCCCAGGGGACCCACAGCCTGAATGTTTCAACCGCACTTTGCTAGATATGCTAGGCACCCTGCACCCAAAGAACAAGCCTAGATGGAGCCAACAAATTAGCACCCTGGTACATGCTTATAACTGCACCAAAGTGATGCCACTGGGTTCTCCCCTACACCTGATGTTTGAAAGAGAGCTCGACTACCAGTAGATGTGTGTTTTGGGGTCTCTCCTGATGGGGTTCAAGCTGACAACTATTTACAGTATGTGCAAAAGTTAAAGGCCCAGCTAACTCATGCATACCAACTGGCTCAAACCATGGCTGCCAAAAGAAATCTGGCCAACAAAGAAAGGTATGATAAAAAGGTGAAAGCACAGGAACTCCAGGAGGGAGATCTGGTATTGCTAAGAAATCTGGGACTGCATGGCAAACACAAGATTGCTGACAGATGGCACCATCTCCCTCACATTGTAGTGGGCAAACTAGATGATCTGCCAGTGTACAAAGTAAGGCCTGAGAATAATTCAAAAGACGTAAAACAATGCATAGAAATCATTTACTGCCCATTGGACAAATCGTGATTGAGTCTGAGCCCCCAGAAGATGCCCCTCTGGACCAGTGACTAGAGCTGCTGCTAAGAAAAGATCAAGAAAGTCTGCACCTACAGAAGCAGAGTTAAAGTGTTCCCCTCCACCAGTCCCAGTTGAGCATGACTGTCAGTCCCTATCAGAAGAAAGTGAGAGGACTTTGAATACTATCCTTCTTACGAACTGAGTCAATTGTTTTGGGGCAATCCTAGTGAATACTGGAGATGAAGCTGGGCCTTCTGGACTGTCTTAGCCCCAGCTTTGTCCCTGGAGCCAATGTTCCCAGAAAGTGAAGTGCAAAGCATCAGATCAGATGAAATGGAATCATTGTGCATGGTTGAACTGTTTGAGCTTTCAGGAGGAAAATGATGGATTGGGGCAGACTGGTGATACACCAGAACAAGAAGAGTATTTTGAGTGCCCTGACAGTCCACTGCCAGTGTCCAAAAGCTCTCCATGCAAGCCAAATGTTGTGGACTCAGAAACTGTAACTCCTGGAGCTGAAAGTGCCCAAGTTCTAGCCCTCTACCCCATGGAGACTCCCTGACAAGTGAGGACAATTCTGAAAATGAGGCTCAGAGCACAGAGACTGTAACAGTTCCCCCTAGAAAGACTGGTCAAGCTGTAAAGCCTGTGGTGCACCTCAGTTATGATTCCCTTGGGAGGCCTGTGGACTTGCCTCTCAATGTTGTCCATAAAGAGTGTATGTGTCCCCGAGCTCATTGCCCAAACTAGGCGTCAGTGCCAACTCAAGTTACTTGTGTTGCCCTCTAAGTATGGTGCCCTTGCCCCATCCAGCCCCAAGGTAACTGGTAGGGAAGGTCCCTCTCTTCAGGTTTCATGTACAAGAGGTAATAACTTGAGTTATGGTACAATGTGTGTAATACTGTGTAAAGTGACGTACTGCAATGTTTCAGAAATGTGTTCTTGGTAAAATGACATATTGACTGATGATTACATGTGTGAGCCTAATGCAAGTGTATATGGTTGCAATTGAAACTTATGGGGTACTTGCTTGATACGGACGTCAAGCTTTCCCAGGCCAGGAAGGTGTAACCCCTGCAAATGGGGTTCCCAAAACTTCCAGGAGCTTGCTTGAATGCTCCAAGCCTGAATGGTGTTTTGCGTTTAAGTCATTTATCTGTGAGTGTTTTTAGAGCCTCTGGTACTGTCACTTTAAGAGCTGTCTGCTTGCAGACATAATTAGTTGTATGGGAGGACTGTGTGTTTCTCCGCTTGAGTACCACTCAAGCTGCTGCCAATTCACTCCATTTTGCAGTCACTAGGGTGCAAAGGAACCTATCTGAAAGATGTAACTGTTTGCCAGAAATCATTTAGAGTAATAATGAAAATACAGTTTGTCTAACCTGCTTTCTTTGCAGTCAGAACTGTGTTTGCCTAGTTCCCATTCTAGTTTTGAACTGCTGAACTGGACCAATCAGTGTGGGTTAAGGTAGCTCTAAAATGGTGCCTTGGGCGAATCAGAACTTGGACTCGTAATCTGAGCCAGCCACAAGAGGATTGTATGGGCAGTGACTCTGGGAGATGTAGTTTGGACTTGGCGCCTTTTGAACCAACAGGGGCAGTCTATTGTGAGTGACAGCCAATCCAGCCAAGAACTGGGAGGAACTCAAAGGAAGTGCCCAGTTTTGTCTGCTGGAGTTTCAGTTGAGCTCTGGCAGTGAAGAGGGAAGGAGCCCTGTGCTTTTCGGTGTGCAGTTTTAGTCGGGGAATGGTGTAAGGCCCTGGGTTCCGGTCTGCAGCTTGTGTAACTGCTTGTTAGGACTGAATCCGTCCTGTGAAGAGAATCAAAGGATATCTGAAGAGTAGAAACCAGGCTCACCCTGTAGTAGACTGGAGAAATTGCTGAATTGCACTTGGTCTGTCAGGAACTGAATCTGCTGTGTGTTCTCCGGTATTGTGCAGTAATTGCGATTGGGATAAAGAAGCAGCCTGCCTGGTATAGTACTTACTGTTTACCATATAAATGTGTGAGGAGGCTTGTGTAGCTCAAGTGAATCCTGCTGCCATTAAAGGACTTTTGCCTGTTACTGTTTACCATATAAATGTGTGAGGAGGCTTGTGTAGCTCAAGTGAATCCTGCTGCCATTAAAGGACTTTTGCCTGTTACTGTTTACCATATAAATGTGTAAGAGGCTTGTGTAGCTCAAGTGAATCCTGCTGCCATTAAAGGACTTTTGCCTGTTACTATTTACCATATAAATGTGTGGAGGAGGCAGTAGCTCAAGTGAATCCTGCTGCCATTAAAGGACTTTTGCCTGTTGCAGTTTGTCATATAAATGTGTGAGGAGTCTCGTGGAGCTCAAGAGTAGCCCTGCTGATGTTGAAGGACCCTATCTTGTTTGGAGGTCGTGAGTACTAATTCAGGGTCGCTCCCTGTTGAATTGCCACATTGAATCCAAATGGAATTACTGTACTGCTGACTGTTTAACTAATTTTTCTTTCTCTGTGTGAAAGGGCCCCTACCAGCTGCCATGGTTTGGACTAGCCACTAGGGCTTGGTACCCAGGGACAGTAACTGGTAGGGATAGGCCTGTGCACAGAGCCATTAGTAGATGATGTAAAGTGATAAGCTAATTAACCTGATTTCCCCGTCCTTGTTATATCCCCTAAATAAATCAGAGCTGCTTGTTTCAGCAAAGTTATACTGCCTGAGGTATTTGTCTATGTTAAAGTATTGTACTGTGATTGTTGCACAGTATCTTATTTTACAGGGGTCCCAGTGCCTGAACCAGTCCTAGGGGTAAGTGTATACTGTGAAGGTAATTCTGATATACTGTGTGGACCACTAGTGGGAAGAAAGGGGTTGCAGTGTCCCAGAGGGCTGCGACCAAGTTAGTTTAACTATTGCAAACCCTGACCTCTGGGTGGAGGCACCCGCCATCGGATCCAGGCCCCTCAACCTGTTAGTGGCAAATCAGGCAGGGTTAGTAGCCCCTGGGATAAGCGCCATCTAGGGGTTACACTTGCACATCTCCTCAAAGTCCAAAGCATTGTTCTTACCTCCTCCTCACACCCCTATCATGAGGAAATCATCCAAATAGTGCACCAACGCCTTGTGTCCATATCTATTCCCAAATGCCCATTGTATCAAGGAGCTGAATGCCTTGAACTTGGCACAGGCTGTGGAACAGCCCATGGGCATTGCCTTGTCAAAGTAGAAGAACCCTTGGAAGTACAATCCCAACAGGTCCCAATCCTCCTTCCAGACTGGTAGTAGCCAGAAAGCTGATTCTATATCAATCTTTGCTAGCCAAGCCCCCTTTGCTCTGATCAACTCCACTGCTTGATCCAGGGTTGCATAAGAGATTGTGCTACACTCCCTGGTATAAGGTCATTCACCGAGGTCCCTTCTGGGTAAGACAGGCGATGAATTAGCCTAAATTCCCTTGCTGCTTCTTGAGCACTAGGCCCAAGGAGGAAACCCACAGGTTGGGTAATGGGGTGTCTGAATGGCCCTTCCATCCTCCCTGCTTCTATTTCTTTCCTTATTTTTTGAAAGCTATGTCCTCACTCCCTTAATGGATGACAAGTTTTGGCCTCGTGCCTTCTCTCCCCACCTTGATATTCTAAACTAAATCCCTTTCAAGTCTTCCACTAACATCTGTCCTGCCCTCCCTCTGGGTATCCCTTCATCCATTCTTTTAACACCCCCCACCTGACTGGCATTCTGGCCAGCCTAAACCCTCACCCACCAACCTCTCCTTCCCTCTCATTGGTTCCCCATACCTCCATTCCCAAACTCCTCTTCCTTGAAATCCCTCCTCTCCCCATTTGGTATCCCCCTGCCCCTTTGAAATGGCTGTCCATTTCCCATTGCCAACTTTTTCTGTCCCTCATTACTCTACACTGGGTAGCGGGTGCTGACCTGCATATTCTGAACAAATGTGCCTGAATTTGCAATTACTCCAGGAGCATGATGCCTTGTTGAAACCCAACACGCTTTTTTCTGCAGCCCACTTCCTCCTTGTCTATTCCCCATTCCCATTCCTGTAAAACCTACTAGATTCCTTACCCATAGTTTAGAATGGGTGAATCCCACCTCAGATCCCACCTGGCTGCCATTCTCTGCCGGAAGGCCTCATCATACTTTAGCCAACCTATCCCCATCCTAGCCTTGTTGGCATCTTTTATAGTGGTGGCATACGTGAGCAGCGGGATGGCCAGGTCTGTTTTTTTTCCAGCATGATGGCACTGAATATCGAGAACCCTGCCTGCCAGGCCTCTATACTCTTCCCTTGTAACTCATCTCCTCCACCTTGTTTCCAGTGATCACCAAAGCCACCGCCATCTCAGATTTTCCTACCATCTCCTTCTGTGCATACCTCTTCGCTGACTCCTTATCCACTAGTGCAAATAAATCCATGTACTCCCTTTCCATATCTTTTCTTTTATCGTTAAGAGACGTGATTCCCCATTGTCATACCTGTATCCCTCGTTACCCACTCTAGTTTTTGTATTCCCTTTTACCCTGCAACCTTAATTTCCTGCAACGCCTTTTCCATTTGCTCTAAGCCCTTTTCTCCCATGTCCCCAGCAACCTGCTAGATATTCAGCCAAATCCCCTCTGGGGTCTGTTTGCCCATATCCTTACCACTCGTGCCCTCGTCTGCGTCCAGTCCGCCCAACCGATCCAGATCCGCACCTCTCTTGGGGCTTTCTTTTCTGCTGGGCTCTTCCTGACCCTCCTGCCGCATCTTCCTCTTTCCCACTGAATCGTTGGCCTCTTTCTGCTTTGCTGCCTCTTCAGCTCATTTATTTTCTCCATCAGGCTTTTTCCTTGACCTTTTTGCTCCCTGCCCTCTCTGCCTCCTCTTCCGCTTCCTTCCTCCTTGCCATATCCAGCATCTCCGTCACCTTCTTCATCATTTCTGCTGCTTACTCCATCATCTGCATGCTTATGACTTCTGCCATCCTGGATAATTAAATACTTAAAAGGGTATACAACAAACAAAGTTATCTCTTGTCCTGCGTTGAAATCACCCAGTATATGCCCCTACAGTTTTTATGAGCTCTCTGCAGACCTTACACCCTTTTGGTCCCCTCTTCCGGTGACGGCCTCTCATCTTTTGGCCAGTCTCCATCACCTTCCTAGCTGGAAAATGCCCTGAATCTCCCCTTTACAAATTTTTTTTTTTTTTTTGCGTCTGCTCCCTACCCTGGCTCACTGACCATTCCACAAAATTCTCAAATTGTACATGTTAACTATAAATATAGATAGAGAACAGGGCGAGAGAGAAAGAGATAAGTAATCCATAGATACATTTATAAATTATCGATGCCTACGCTGAAAAACTTACCCTTTAATCACATTTGTAACATTCTGTTGCAACAATGCCACTGCAGGAATCAAACCCAGTACTACTTTTCACATCATCACACACAGAGCCTGCCTAGTTCTCTGGGCTACAATGCCAGCACAAGAAAAACCTTGGCTGCTCTTCGGGATTAGCCCCCCTCTCCTCCTATTTCGCATCACGCCATGCCTGTGTTCAGCATCGTGCTGCCCTTCTGCCTTCACAACATGCACATGCTATAATAATCCCTGCTGCAGTTGCTTTTTCCTAATCTTATAAATTGTATGTAGGAATTTTGCAATTCTTGTAATGGTCAATTCATCTTCAGTATAGATTAAAATACAAGTTAATTCACCATAAGTTACATTATCACAGTTTATGAAAGGCCCGATGTTTACATACTAAGTACATAGCCATAATATATGGACTAAATCTTCTTTACCCCTATGGCACATTTGCAGTTTTGTTCAGTTTTGGTAGGTTGCTATACTTAGCATTTAATATGTTGCTGTCATATAACTCCAACTTGGCTTTGAGAAAATCATTTCTTAACAGAGAATCATTAAGAATATCCAAAGTAATCTACAGCCAAAAATTTCTTCACCCGCTTATTCGCTGGCTCCTCTGGCATTGCCCTCCCAAGCTGCGCAAGCAGATTGTCTTTGTCCTCCGCATGCGCGGCCTAAGTTCCCGGTGTCCTCACTGCTGCTTGGTGCCTATTCAACGGCCTGTGTTCCTCCAGCCTTGCACAGAGCGCCTCTCCATCATGGGACTCTACTGTTCCTTTCAGGAGCCACCCATCCTCCCACGACTGGATGAACCAGGAGAGACCTCCCACTCCACCAGTGGCGTGCCTGGCTCCGCTGCCTACTTCCATGTGGCACCTTCCCCCCACCTGTAAGGGGTCTCCTGACCCAACATTCCCTATCCGACTTGACATGGACTGCACCACGACAAACCGGTGATCCTGGATGGGTCTTTCTGCTGGCGTGGCCTCCTCTCTGATCCCCAATCCCTTCCCCAACCATGCACCAGCTCCGCTTGGGCCTCCCAGTTCCTTCCTACTCCGTTTGCTGCCAGGAGTGCCAAAACCCACCACAGACCCTCACCTCCTGGACCACGGTGAATGCACCGAGCCAGGAAAATTGCCACCTGCTCCCCAAGAGATCGCTAGCCTACTGGATGCGCACTCCATAGTGAAAAGCACAGACTAGAACAGATGAAACAGTGTAGAGACCGGTCCCTGAACTAGTAAGTGCCTTTTTTTTTTTTTTGCTTAGCAAATACCTGGTCAAGAGAAGCTCTGATTCTCCCTGTTCTGGTATGGCGGCTATACAAGCTCCCTCACAGCCCATACCACATCTATATTAACACACTCAGTAATCTTTCAGGTTACAAAGTCCTGTGTGTAGTACCTAGGCATTCTTAGCTTCTTTATGCTCTTTTCCCAGTCTCACCCAGCTAATGATGGTTGATACAGTGCATTTCTGATAAAAATGGCTTTCACTTGATGTTTGTCATCACAAAACTCCCTAGCATCGTCCCCTTGTTCTGCTTATTTGGCTGCCTAACTAAATTTTGCCAGCCCCCATGTGGGCCCTGTTAGGCCTTCCTGCCCAAACAAAGCCCCTGCCATGCAGCTGGCCTACCACTCCCACCAACCTTACTGCCATAATCCCCTGCCAGTCAAGTGCTGAGTTAATATTGAAAACCCAGCAAAGAGGAGACCCCTTCCTCTGTTGGCTCCTAAATACCCTCAAGACCCCTCCCTTTTCATTCCAGCCAATCCTCACCTGGTCTACCTGCCTAGTCATGTTGGTCATATCAAGGTATGGCATCACACCCTCCCTCCTTACCTGAGCCCTCCCTCCCTCCCTTCTTTCCTCCTACCTCCCTGCCCCTGATCTGACCTATCTTTGTCTTGCTTAGCCTTCCTCCCATTCCCCATGCCCCTTTTCTTTGGGATCTCCTGACAATTTAGGTTGTCCTCGAAGCAACCGCATTTGTTCACATCCTGGCTGAAATGTGTTTCGCACTTCCAGTGTAGAATAGCTCAGTCGCTGTGGGAAATCCATGTTTGAGACAGATTAAGAAAATGACAGTGACACTGTTCATGAGTAGGTGTCCTAAAATGCCTATGTTGAAAATTTAATGCATGATACTCCATAAAATAGCTTTAATATTCACAGGCGTCACGTTGTGCAGTTTGCATGCTAAGTAACTTTCTTGGGAATTTATAATATTTTCACAGATTTTTCACATTGCCATTTTCCCACACCTACTTATGAACAGTGCAGCTGTCATTTTTCCCATCCTGGCCAAAATGTGTTTTCGCACTTCTGGCACAGAATAGAGAGGTCGCTGGGAAATCACTGTCCGGGACACATTAATAAAATGACAGTGATACTGTTCATGAGCAGAGGTCTTAAAATGCCTATGTTGAAACTTTGGTGATGATAGCCCATCAAATGATGGTATTACAAGTGTGCATGGCACACTTTCCACACCCTAGTAACTTCACTGATTTGTAATATTGTCATGCCAGATTTTCAACAGTGACATTTTTTCACACCTCCTTATGAGCAGTACAGCTGTCATTTTCACATCCTGACTGAAATGTGGTTTCACAGTTGCGGCACAGAATAATGCGGTCGCTGTGGGAAATCAGTGTTCGGGACAGATTAAGAAAATGACAGTGGCACTGTTCATGAGCAGGGGTCCTAAAATCCCTATGTATGAAAATTTGGTGACAAACTCCATAATATGACTGTGTTACAAGCGTGCATTCAACTGTTTCCACGCACTTTGTAACTTCTCAAATTTGTAATATTTTCACGCCACATTTTCAACAGTGGCATTTTTCACACCTCCTTATGAACTGTACAGCTGTCATTTTTCACATCCTGGCTAAAATATGTTTTGCACCCTGCTGGACAATAGCACAGTCACTGTCAGAAATTAGTGTTTGGGACAGATTAAGATCGAACGAGTGAGAGGGGAGTGACCGAGCTCAACTGAGCTCTGTCGGGACTGGTCCATATTTGTTTATGGGCAGAAAAAGGCCCCAACACAAGAGGCCAGTACAAAAGGGCAGCCTGCAGCACTGGGAGAAACAGAACAAGAGAGCAAGTGAGGGAGGGGAGTGAGCAAACACACCTGAGCGCTGTCAGGACTGCTGCAGATTTCTTTGTGGGTGAAAAAGGCATCAATGCAGGCAGGGGCCCAGTAGAAAAGCCAGCCTGCAGTGGTGGGAGAAACAGTGAGTGAGTGAGACAGGTGGACTGAGTGAGCTCAACGGAGCTGTATCAGGACTGCTGCGATTTCTTTGTGGGCAGAAAAGAGGCACCAATGCAGGCAGGAGCCCCATACAAAGGGCCGCTTGCAGCACCAGGACAAACAGAATGAGCGCGTGACAGAGGGAGACTGAGGACCTCAATGGATCTCTGTCGGGACAGCTGCCACAAGCACAGCCTGCAGCGCCAAGAGAAACAGAATGAGTGAGTGACAGAGCGGTAGTGAGCAAGCTCAAAGGAGCTCTATTATGACTGCTGTGGATCTTTGTGAGCAGAAAATGTGGCAATGCAGGCAGGAGCCCAGTACAAAGACCAGCTTGGAGCTCCGGCAGAAAGCGGAATGAGTGAGTGGCGAGAGGAGAGTGGCGAGCTCAATGGAGCTGTGCCGGGACTGCTTCAGATTTCTTTCTGGCCAGAACAAGCTGCCAATGCAGGCAGGAGCCCAATACAAAGGGCAGCCTGCAGCGGCAGGAGACACAGAATGAGTGAGTGAGGGAGGGGAGGAGTGAGCTCAACAGACCTCTGTTGGGACTGCTGCAGATTGGTTTGTGGGCAGAAAAAGGCAGTAATGCATGCAGGGCCCAGTACAAAATGGCAGTCTGCAGTGGCGGAAAACCAGAATGAGTGACTGAGAGAGGGGAGTGGCGAGCTTAATGGAGCTCTATCGTGACTGCTGTGGATTTCTTTGTTGGCAGAAAAAGGCAGCAACTCAGGCAGGAGCCTAGTCCAAAAGGCCAGCCTGCAGCGCCAGCAGAACGTAATCGAGGAGTGAGAGCGGGGAGTCAGCAGGCTCAACTGACCTGTGTCGGGACTGCTGTAGATTTCTTTTGTGTGCAGAGAAAGCCACCAACAGAGGCAGGAGCCCAGTACAAAAGGGCAGCCTGCAGTGCCAGGAGAAACAGAATGAGCGAGTGAGAGAAGGGGTGAGCCACCTCAACGCAGCTCTGTCGGGACAGCTGTGGATTTCTTAGTGGGCAGAACAAGGTGCCAACACAGGCAGGAGCCCAGTACAAAAGAGCAGCCTGCAGAACCGGGAGAAACAGACTGAGCGAGTGACAGAGGGGCAGTGAGTTAGCTCAGCACACCAACGCAATCAACATTCGGCATTGACAAATGCTTGTTTCCTGGTTATTTAGAAGACTGACATATCTAGCTGTATTCCCCATACATCATCAGCATTGTGACCTCTCTGACTGTGACATCACTGCTGCTTAGGAACAGTCCCTTAGTGGCTGCCAGGTCCTTCACCTGTGATGTTACTGTCAGTGAGATCACAATGCTGATAATATACTGCGGGGAGGGATAGAGATAGATATGTCTAAGAGCTGTTCCACACATCCAGCAGAATATTATGACATAGAAGACTTTCTAATGAACAAAGGAAAAAGAAAAATACTTCAGAAATAAAAGTTACAACGGACTACTTAAAATGTGTATTATTTTCCTATCTGCCTGTTTTGGCTCCACTACCTCTTTAAGCAGTATTTGTTAGCTGGCAAAACATTTTGTGATATAGGTTTTAGCAAAATGTATTTCTGACATACTTAGAGTTATCCTTGATATATTTTTAGCTTCTGAGATATTTTGCATTTTAGCTAATTTTGTAATTAATGACTTACAAAATGTCTTTTGTTTTATAAGCATGGTGATTCCAAATGTTTCTGATGGTAAACAGCAACACTGTACCAAGATATTAAATTTGTTCATGGCAGGCATGGCATGAGAGTGGAAATAAAAAAAATAATCTCATATCTTAGTTCAGAAATGAATGCAAATAATAAGAAAATGGGTATATTGATATTTTGCCATAAAAACATAATTGTTGAAAAAATGTATGTCAAGGAACAAATACTGCTGCTTTAAGATACATTTTTCCACAGGAAGTGTGACCAGACCTCCTTGACAAAACTGCTGCCCTGTAGCAAAAATAATCAGATAGGACTCCATCTCTAAACAACCTGTCCCTCACAAATCATTTTGTCATTGTAGTAAACATTGCTAACCTTTCCCAAACCTGAAACACTGGCTGCTTTTATATTCATCCCGAGAACTGTGAGACTGGGATTATAATAGAATACCAAGACATTTTCCTGGCATCTGATTGGTCAGTGTTCAGCTTGTGCAGTGAAATTATTCCAGCAGAACATTAAAAACAAAATTATACAATGGGGCTTTAAAAATAAGACACCTGATTGGTTGACTGGCACCTTTGCAGTGTTGTAAAATTCAGCATTACCAACGCTAAAGGTGCCAGCCAGCTCATCTCACTAACTGCAAAAAATATTTAAAATCATTCCGAGCCGCCATCTTGTTTTTTCGTAACGTTGCCTGCTGTGCCACTCCGTTACCCCATAATTGGTAATAAAACAAAAAATGTCAATTCTGCCAGAAAACCTTTACAATACATTTCCTCTACACCTTTCTGGCTGTATACCTGGAAGCTAAACACAAAACCACGATCTCGGGCGCCCCACTACATGGCCGAATACACCCGCTCTCTGCCTGGCTCTGCCCGACAACTGTTTGCAACAAGTTAACAAATCTGACAGACACAAACTGTAAAAAAAAAAAAAACCTGAAGCCTGAAACTTGCCTTTTGTCTTTCTCTATAACTGAGCAGCAACGGACATTTAATTTCCACACTGCGCCTTCTCCCTTCATTCGGGAACAGAAACGTTTAAACAAACAAAGCTTCACAGTCTCTCTCACATTCTGAGCTCCACCCCACTGACCTCTCGTTTGCTGTCCATTACAGCCCTCTCTGTCTCTCATGTACAAACTTACTCTCTCCATCGGAGAGCAGAACTATTTTTTAAAACAAACCTTCACAGTCTCTCTGTCTCTCCTGGAGCATGCTCAATCTTATAAGCCAGCACAAATCAAATGGCTCCCTAGCCTACACTTTTTTTAACCCAAATACACTGGACTACTTTTTCTAGCGTAAGAACAAATTAAATACAAACTTATAAAAATGAAAAATAATTATTTTTTCTCTTCATTTTGTAACAAAAATTAAGGGGACATTGTATAATCGCAATAAACCACTCCAGGGTGTGGGTGATGCTGGGATTTCCATGCCTGGATGGTTTGGTCACTTGGCCTGCGGCCTCATGGCCGAACCACGCCAGGCATTGGTAAACTCAGCATCACCTTA
Organism: Neoceratodus forsteri; assembly: GCA_016271365.2. Lineage (NCBI taxonomy): Eukaryota > Metazoa > Chordata > Ceratodontiformes > Ceratodontidae > Neoceratodus > Neoceratodus forsteri. The sequence continues at coordinate 1,111,742,896 of CM028129.1, read as the reverse complement.
CCCCTGTCGTGGTTTATTGTTTAAATCACTCCTCCTCCAAATGACAAACTGTCATTGGCTTAACATGCACAGTTCCCAATTCCTCAGTTCCTCCCAACATTAAAACAATCATTATGTTCACATCTTTTGTGGTTTACCTTAAACTGAAATAAAACAATCTTCTAATTGGTTTTTGTCTTGTGCTCTTCAGCCTGAGCACTATGGACCAGATTCTCAAAGCAACCCTTGGATCGATGCACAGGCTGTGGCAAACAGCAGTTTGTGTCAATACGTCAGTGTGCAAGGGACCTTACCAATTCAGAAACAGTAGAGTCCCAGCGCCAAACTCCACATAGTTGCTGCAACTGCCCCTGGGTGCCAAAACACATAGTGCACGGAAGGGGTTTGCCCAGTAGTGGAGCCAGATTTGGGAGCATTTGGGAGCCGGGGGCCATTCAGTCAATCACAGGCTCCACAATGGGCACTAAACAGTGAATAAAGATGGTGGTGGGTGCCACTACTCACACTGGGGCAGCCAGGAGGGGCTACCACCCCCAGCCCCCAGCTCTGCCACTGGGTTTGCCGCAAGCTGCAGTGGTCAGGTAACATTGATGGCCTCTGATGTGAGGCTGGTCTCCTGAAATCTGGCAGGATCATGGAGATGGAATAGGGACATGGAGGGCTGGCAGATCAGGGTGGGAGGAGGAAGGTGGCAACAGACCCCTTACAGGGACAGAACACAGTCATTACTGAGACAGTGTGATCCATGTGTGGGGAGTGCAGCTGCATGCCTGTCACCATGGGGAGGGACGCTGAGGGCAAGGACCTGCCACAGCAGGATATCTCTAATCACTCCACTACTACTCTGCAACTGTCCAGGTACAGTGTGAGCATGGGATTCCTTGGGTGACCAGCTTCCACAGGGGACACAGATTCTCTGCTACCTAGGGACAGTTCTGGGGATAGTTCATGGGCTGTTAGACTAGGTGCAGACTGGTCTAACTGTAGCAGACTTTGTGCCCAGTGGGGGATTATAGAATCCCATTGTGGGGAAGCTGCAGTGTTACCCTGGCACAAGCCCCCTTTGACATGGCGACTGGTGCATCCATCGCAAGGATGGTGCAGAGCATGGAAATTAAATCTTGCCACTTTACATGGCCTTTGTCAGGTCCTACCTGGAGTATTGTATGCAGTTCTGGTCTCAGCACAAAAGGAACATTAAAGCCATTGAGAAGAAGCAGTGAGGAACACCAAAGTGATCAGCTTTACAGAAGACAAAGCTATGAAATATTAGAAGTCCCCACATGTTCACCTTAGAGTAAAGAGGCTGAAAATGGGAATGATCTTGGTCTCTATCATACTCACATATATGGACAAAACTGAACAGTCAGAGATGTTTGATCTGGTGTCATACAGAAAAATGTGGGGACACATCCTGAAGATCAGAGTTGGTATATTCAGGGATAACTGTAGGAGGCCCTTCTTCTCCAGGAGGGCATTTAACCCATAGAATGGCCTACCAACGAGAGACAGCAGACATGAAGACAGTACATCCTGTCAAGGTAAACCTGGCATCATCGTGTACTCTAGTTGAATGGGGGAATAACTATATATTGGTATGTGTTTGCACATCATACTTACTTCAGCCCTGCCTATGAAGCTCAGGGTTGGGAGCAAATGGACCCAGAGTCCCTTCTGACCTTAAATTACTATGTTATTGTGGTGATATATACTGTACCACTATTATGTGATGACCCCTGGTGCTCCAGAAAGTTGTAGCACTATCTCTCCAGTGTTCCATCCGGGCCAGAATCAAGTTTGAGCAGCTGCGCGAAGTTGCTGTAGAGCAGCAGCTACACAAATCAAAGTCACAAGTCCTACTAGCATTTCACAGGTTTCATAGGTTTTCATAGGTTCATCAGTGAATACGAGATCGAGGGACTAGCCCATTATGACCTCGCCACCTTTAACTTGGGTGGAAGTAATATTTAGATTCTCTCATATAGGTCCAAGTTCTGTCTAAATTGCTGCAGGTTTGTACTTTGCACTACCTCCTGCAGTAAGGGATTCAAATTGAACTATCCTCTGTGTAAAAGTGATTTTTTAACAGTCTTATTCATATTGCCCTTAACTTTATTTTATGGGATCGAGTATTGCTTACAGAAGGTGCCAGTCCATACATATAGTTTCAAATAAGACCTCATCTCTTGTGGCTTTATAAATTAGACATAAGTTTCCTCTTAATGAGTGATATTCAAGAGAAAAAAGGTTCAATTTTTTAATCTATCTTCATATGAAAGTGAATTAAAATTTGTAATGTGTCTTGTAAATCTACGGACCACTTATACTGCACCAGTGTTGGAGCCCAGAAGGATGAGCAGTAATCAAAATTAGATCTAACTGTACTGCTATATATAGGTATTAATACTTCGCACCCAACTCTTAACATTTTTAAAATACAGTTTATTAATCAATGGCATTTTCTAACTATTTTATTTGTGTGTTCAGAGAATTTCAGATTATTTGTAATCTAGACACCCAAGTCTTTTTAGAATTAACCTTACTTAATAGTGCGTTGTTTATAAAGTAATCAACCATTCTATTATTTTTCCAAAATGCATCACTTTGCATTTAGAAAGATTAAAGGTTAGTTTATTCATATTAGCCAGATGGATATACTGTTCAAATTAGCCTATAATTTCTGTGCAGATGTAATATCATGTACAATGCCACCCAATTTGGCATCATCTGCATATTTATTTAGCCACACTCCATCCGTGGTGGTCATACTTGAGATAAGGACATTAAACAGAATTGGGCCCAACACTGAGCCCTGAGGCACACAGCTAGTGGTCTCACTCAGGAGGATTTGTACCCTCTGATACTGACCTGCTGATGTCTATCAGTTAACCATGATGAAATCAATATTATAATATTTTTAGAAACTTCATATCTACCAAACATTCAATTAAGATTTTGTGAGACACCGAGTGAAAGCTTTTCATAATCCAAGAAAATGACATCTACAGGAAGGTCTGAATCTAGTGCTTCACTAATAGGTTCAAAACCAAGTATCTGTCAATGCCGAATGTTTGCTTGCTGGTATTAGCATTAGGAATGCAGGAGTTAGACAGATGCAGACTAGGAATGGCGGTGTACTTACTGGAGGAGAGAGACAGTGGGGGATATGATTTGAAACTTTCAAGTACCTCAAGGGCATAAACAAGGAGCAGGTTGGGGACCTTTTGTAATGTAGAAAAGATACAGAGGACACATAACCTCCCGCTCCTGGATGAAAACGCCATAACTATGCATCCTAGCATCTCAATAGCTTTACCAACTGCCCTGTTGCACTGCCCTGCCACCTTGAGATTGTCAGATATGATTTCCATTGTCTTTCATTGATTGCTGACTGTAAAGTAACACCATCTTATATACAGCTTCGGTTTCTCTGCCCATGGTGCGTGGCGTTGCCCTTTTGGCTTTGAAACCCAGCTATCACCCTCTAGACTACTCCTCTAGTTTCCATGAGTCCCAGTGCAATCTGTCCACCCTTTATGGGGTGCCACCCTATTGCAGATTTCTGTGTCATCTGCAAAAGACACTCCTTCACCTCTGGTTCCACATCAATGTCATTTATGAAGACATTGAAGAGACAGAACTCAGTACTAATCCTGTGTATTCCACTGGTCACTCTATCTCCTTGGTGGCTTCTGTTTACCACCATCTTCTGTCTCCTATCCTTTAACCAGTTTGATACCCAGCTTACCACCTTCTCCACAACCCTAGCTTGCTAAGTTTCTTTATTAGCCTGTGTGTGACAGTGACAAAGACATTACTGATGTCCAGAGAGGCCATATCCATTGCCTTCATCTGATCTTCCTCCTTAGACACTCAGTCAAAGAAATCTATGAGGGTTTGACATGAGCCCCCCTACACACCCACACACACACCCACACCCACCCACACCCACACGGTGAAACCATGCAGCTCATTTGACTCCATGTAGTCCATTAGCGTCCTCCTTCAGCACAGCCTCCATTAATTTCCCAAGCACTGATACTTGCAGAGATTTTCTGCCACCTCTACCCACATTGGGGCCTCCCACATGAAGGATCCTCACATCCTCTCTTGCCACTATGACAGGTGCCTCCCTCTTGGCAGTCTCATCTTGCCAGAGTGTCAAACAAGTTGTTTAGTGGCTGAGGAATGATTCCTTATCCCATAACCCTCACCCTACTGGAGCCCACTATAGTCCAAGCAGTCTTACTTCTTGGCACCCTCTGAGGCACACAATAGTAGCAAAACAGCATGATCTCTCTCACGGGTCCCCATCCTTGCTGACATGGGTGACCACACATCAGCTAGCTCTGCCTCCAGGGCATTGCCTCAGTCTATGCCGGTGAGATGGGACCCAGACAATGGAAAAGTCGCCCATCTTGGCCTGCCAGATGAGTGCCTAGCTCCTCCCATGCCACACGTCCCCCTAGAGCACCACTCCTGCTCCCCAACCCTGCATGCCTTGCAGACAGATCCCTCAGGAATGCTACTCCCTTCATTCATTCAGGTAGAGCAGCCCCCAGCAGGGGTAAGCTGAACCTCCAAGATGTAGGGATACTGGGGAGCCAGGTGGCAGAGTGGCAGTGAAGTGTGAGACTGGTGAGGAGTGCAAGGAAGGAACAAGAAAATAAATTGTGACACACAAGAATCCATATACTGACTATAGTACAGTACCACTCCAACACACACACTAATCCATATATTGATCATAGCACATAACACCCCTGTACCAGCCATCAAATGGTTGGATTAACAAAGTGATAAAACTTTGCCACCCATATACACATACAGTCAAATTTTGATATTATCACATTCACCAATCTCTGCACCCCCCATACACCCACAAAGTCTGGACTATTGACAAAATGCTGTGGATTCTGATACACACATACAGCCAGCTATTGCCACAGTACTGTCCACCTTCCAAAACAACAGTTCAAGTAACAATATAAATGCTGTAGTATGTACATCCTACAATACAAACAAACACCCACACAAAGAAGGAGCCTCCATGACAGGTACATCCTACAGTACAAACAAAAACACTACACAAAGAAGGAGCCCTCCATGGCAGGTACATCCTACAGTACAAACAAACACTGCACAAAGAAGGAGCCTCCATGACAGGTACATCCTACAGTACAAACAAACACTACACAAAGAAGGAGCCCTCCATGGCAGGTACATCCTACAGTACAAACAAACACTGCACAAAGAAGGAGCCCTCCATGACAGGTACATCCTACAGTACAAACAAACACTACACAAAGAAGGAGCCCTTCATGGCAGGTACATCCTACAGTACAAACAAACACCCACACAAAGAAAGAGCCCTCCATGGCAGGTACATCCTACAGTACAAACCAACACCCACACAAAGAAGGAGCCTCCATGGCAGGTATTGACAACAGCACCCTCCCATCACCATCAGAAAGGTATTGGCTATTTAGAAATCCTTGTATACTATGTAACATACACACACACACACACACACACCTGTATCCACACATATGCACAAACTCCCTATATCTATACACACACACACGCATATGTATCTACACATATGCACAAAACCACCTATATCTAGACACACAAACACATACACACACACACACCTGCATCTACACATATGCACAAAACCACCTATATCTATACATACACACATGCACACACACACAAAACCACCTGTATCTACATACACACACAATCCCTTGGCAGCAGTTAAGCGTAGCATACATTCCATCTAACAGATAGCAAACTTTCATGCAAAAAAAATTGCTGCAGTATAAGACTGGCCAGAAGGCAGGGAGGGCTAAAGTTCTGTGTGCCTTACCTCCAGTCATGCCTCCGACCTGGGTTTGGGAGCTAGCTTGGTTGATGGGGGTGGGCATGCGGTACTGACCATCCATCAGCGGACAGCTCTCTCTCTCAGGGTGGGGAGGCATGCTGATTCAGCCTTGACTGCCCCAGGTGGAGATCTGTGGTGGTGCCAGAAGCTTAAGCAACATAAAAGAGAGGGACAGTTATTCTGTAGCAGTTGTGCACATCCTTGCTTGCATGCTTATGTACCACCACAGCAGGGGACCTAAGAAAACTTAAAATTGTCTTCATGAAACCCTGGCTGCTTATATCCATCCCATGCCACCAACTAGACTACTGGCCCAATTCTGGAAGTGACATACTGGGTGGGGAGAAGGACCTTAACTCCAGGCCCCAACACGGGTGGGGTGAGACAATCTATGGGGACTTTGGGTTTCTTGGATATGGTTGAGGTGAGTGCTGGATGGGTGAGGAGGAACAGGGCTGAGAGCTCACCAGTGTCAACCTCCAAGGCAAAATGTTATCAAAAAATAAATAAAAATGTAGAGCCGCACCATTACAGTAAACCCAAGTGTAGATAATATGTAGAAAATCTCTTACCTGAGAACTAGGAGCCAGAGCAAGCAGCCTTGAAGAGGAAAACGTACATCGGACCTGTAGAATAAAATATAGGAAAGAGGTCACAAAGGATCCGTAGTTGTTAGGGATTAAATAGAAAGGACAGGAGAAGTTAGATGTAGAGCAATACTTATCTGATAGAGAAGGGTCAACATCATCTCAGATCTGTTAAAAGAAAAATAGGTTAGTATGCAGAAAATACAGTAGTGACAGCAGAGATCAGATAGATGTGAAATGTGTATAGGACAGCATAAGAGTAAAAGGGTGTGTTAGATAAAAAGTTACGGTTGGAGGCACAGGAAGAAGATAAAGATTCAGAGAAAGATGGAGAAATAAACAACATTAATAAACACATAGCAAAAGAGACTATAAAGTGGTGTGTGGGGATAGCAAACCATTTATCACCCCTAGATGGCCTAGTGGGCAGTAAGTACAATTAGTAGTCCAGGTGGTCAAGTTTGGATTCTTTGGAGATAACGGCAGCATTATTAAAATAATTTCACACTGGTGGGGGGGCTAGTGCTGGCACAGGTATGCGAGGGATTTCTGTAATACCTCTAAGTGGGCTACTTCACCGTGTGGCCAGTGGCCAATGTATTTAAACTACAAAGAATCTTTTCCCTGGTTCTAGTGGTGGTGGGTTTCTTGGGTCCCAATAAATATTTTGTTTGCCAGCAGCCAGCGAAGGGTGTGGAGTGTGAGGAGAATGAGCTGGGCAGCTGCAGCAAGACAATGATCAACCATGCTAAAGTGAACGTCAGTGGGTCAGGTGTAGTCTACCTCAGCCCATATGGAGCTCAGGCTGTGGGCCTCCATGCAGGCAGGAGAGTGAGGGACAGCAGGTCATCGGAAGGGGAATGAGGCTAGTATAGAGTGCCTCCTCCACCTACCCGCTTTGGCAGCAAATGTTGTTTCCTTGAGGGGCTCTAGAGCAACAGCAGCATCAGAGGGGCTGTTATACAGCAGGTCACACTCGTGGCTGTTATAAAAGATTATACCATGGACATAAGTGAACAGCCAATGAAATGGTCAGACTGGCAGTTTACCACTAGTGTAAATCCTATGATAATCACTGGCTGGTATCCTTAATCATCGTGGCACAGATATAAATACAATAAAATTAAAAAAAAAAACTCTTTAAAAGTTGTATTTTATTACAGTAAAAAATTAACCTTGGTATAGTTGCAATAAGCCACTCAGAGGATGTAGGTTATCAGGCTATTAACCACGGCTGGCAGGATTTACCCACTCGGCTGCCCCTTGTGGGCAAACCACTCCGGCTGTAGTAAATCCCGATAACCCACACACCCTTGTGGCTTATTGCTTATAAAGTTCATAGCTGGGGCGGTTACCACAAGGGAGCTCAGCTGTACTCTGCACTTCTTTAACTAGCCAGGGTTGGGGGCGGGTGCCTCACCATCACCATGGACAGCCCCACTTTTCACACACACACACACACACACACACACACGTATGATCAGCCCCCCAACTTCTATGAATCTATTTCAATTAATAAAATAGCCCTTTATAACTTCAAGGCTAGTTTCAATTTGCAGGAAATCAGCAAATATCATATTTCAAGCCACAAGAGCTATAAAACATACAGTTTCAACACACATAGAAAAATTGACTCTAATACTCTATTTGCTGTATGATCCAGCAACCATGTAATAGAAGTATGGCTTTTCTGACAGCAACTGAGGCAGTTACCTGCCAGACTTAAGCAAGCTCACCGATACAGACAAAAAGCCACATCTTCCAACCATTCTTTGCCATCCAAACAAAATATTTTTGCATTTTTTCCCCATAAACACCAGTAAATGGTCTTCATAGAAATCACTGTAATTAACGTCAGGGCGGATGCGCTTGATGATAACATGATTATGAGGCAGAAGTAAAATTACAAAGACAGACAAAGTCGGTTCCAAAAGGAGTCCTTCAGGGTAGCACAAAACCTTAACTTCATAGAGGGGCTCTAATAGTAAACAGAAATTATGCTCCTTCAAAGGAGTCCCCACCAAATAAAATCATAAACTGAATAAAATACCACAGTGTCCTGAAAGCAGTATCTAAACCATGTGGTCCTTTCCTCTCCTGTTCTCGATTCTCAATTAATCATTACTGGTTGCCATCCATGGGGAAAAGTTTTAAAAGTTACCTTCCTGGGAATTTAACACCACAGGCAGTTTCTACTACTCACCAAAGAGGCATTCTTATAAGGCTGATAAAGAAAAAGACAAACTTAGCTCCTGTCTCCAGACTCCTGTGCTGGAGAGCCATTTGCCTCCTTCACAAATCTCCCATAGCCAGTGGACACAGAATATTTTCCTTCTTTCCAGTCTCCTGTTCTGGGAATCCATTTGGCTAAGCAGGCGCTTTTCCGATGATTTGCCTTACCTTCAAGCAGTTTCACAGCAATATTGCCATCTGCCTCCATCTTTTCCGCTGCCTCAATAAGTACCAACACCTTTTGGTTATGAAAGAATCATGTCAGCACTGAAAGTGCTATCATTGGTCCAGGCATTCCAACATTCTTCTCTTCTCCTCTCAGGTCCAAGAGAGAGAGAGAGACAGATCAATATGTTAGGTTTGGGCACTTACAAACGTCCTTCAGATGGAGTCTCAGCAGCAGAGCAGCATCGATCCCGGAACAGAGGGAACAGGGTGGACCGCACAGTGGGAGGAGTGGGAGTTTTTTCACTCTAGGTACAGGAACAAAGGAAGTAGGGTGGACAGCACACAGTGGGAGGGGCGGAGCTTTTTTCACTCCGGGGTATGGGAACAGAGGGAGCCGGGTGGACAGCACACAGTGGGAGGGAGCAGGAGGGTTTTTCCAGTCTGGGGTATGAGAACAGATAGAGTGGGGCAGACAACACACAGTGGGAGGAAGTGAGTTTTTTTCACTCCGTACGAGGTTGTAGGCTGTCATCTTCTGTGGTCTGAGACACGCCTGCATTTTTCAAAGCCAACCGTAAACCGAGGAATTAAGGTAAGTGCCATATAATGTATTTCAATGGCGTTTTGAACTTATGTTCATAACTTTGTCATTTTAGGAATTGTTTCATCAGATTTTCAACATGGCCTTTTGGAACCTCACCTCATGAACACTGGCACTGTTATTTTGTTAGTCAGTCCCAGAAGGTGATTTCACAGGCACTCTACAAAATCATCTTCGGGACCAAATAATTAAATTTCACCACCAGTGTTCATGAGATGGGGTCCCAAAAGGCCATGTTGAAAATTTTAAAAAAATCAATAATGGCTGAGTTATATGTGTTTGTTGAAATTATATTCACGCACGTGCATAACTTTGGTAATTTTCAATATTATGACTCAAAATCTTCAACAAAGCCATTTTTTCACACATCTCATGAACAGTACAGCTGCCATTTTCATATCCTGTCAGAAACATGTTTTTGCACCTGTGGTATGGAATGGCATTTTGGCATACATTTCAAAAGATTTCACCTATGGGGGTTGATGAGATGAGATGAGATGAGGTCATAAGAAGACTATGTTGAAAATTTGGAGTCAAAATAAGGAAAAAATGCCAAAATTATGACCATTCATTGCAATTTTGCTATGCCAGCTTGTAACTTTGGAAATTTGAAATATTTTCACCCCAGATTTTCAACATAGCCTTCTTATTACCCCACCTCATGTATGTCACAACTCTCATTTTCAAAACCTGCCCAAAATATGTTTTCCACCTGTGGCACAGAATGGCATTGCAGTTACACAAAATTACATTTTGGCAGGGATTCAAAGATTTCCTACTGGGTACATGCAGTGAGATAATACAATGGTTATGCTGACAGTTTGGTCACTGTTGTCCTATAAATGGAATCAAGGGACTAGAGGGCCACGTGCTTCCACAGCTACATACATATACACATCTACGGAGGGATGGCCCTGTGCTCCCACAGGCAAATAAGGATACGATTATACTATCTCAAAAAGTAGGGAATAAATTGCAAAAACTGAGTTAATGCTCTAGTTAGTGTTATAGCCACAAAAGTAGGGAAATGGGGCATTGGGGAGAAGAGGGGAGGAGTAGCTCTCTATGTAAAGGAAGGGATAAAAGCAACTGAACAAAAGAGTAAACAGGGAGGAGAGGAGGCACTGTGGGTCACCTTGGAGACTGGAAAGGGCACCACAATCCGCACAGGGGTTGTGTACAGACCCCATGTCAGGGGAAGGAATGGACAAGGATATGAAGGAAGACATTCTTAGAATGGCAGAGAAAGGGGAGATACTGTTGATGGGAGACCTGAATATGCCAGATGTTAACTGGAGCACATTTGCTGCAGCCACATCCAAGAGCAGGGCCATTCTTGATGCCCTACAGGTGGCAGGCATTAGACAGCTAGTTTCGAACCCACTGTGAGGGAGCAATCTTAGACCTCGTACTTCTCTAACGGGGCAGTAGAGGATCTCAGATCTAGAAGTAGGTTTCCATCTGGGGACAAGTGACCATCAAACAGTGTGGTCTTACGTTAAACTCAGCTACAGAGTCAAGCACATAAAAGGGAGGGCAATTGGACTTTAGGAGGCTGACTTTGGCAAGATGGGAGAGTGCCTCAGAAAAGCACTAGCAAATAGGCTAGAAGGAAGTGTGGAGCAACAATGGGAATTATCAAAACTGCCATCACAGACGAACAAGCCTTTGTGTGAAGCAAGTAAACAAATCAAAACAAAGAAAAAGCCACTATGGTTCTCAAGAGAGGTGGCTGTGAAAGTCAGGAAGAAAAGACAGCATTCCAAAGTATAAGGAAACTCAGAAGGAGCAGGACAGAGAGCTGTACCAGTTAAGGCAGAAAGAAGCAGGAGGAAGTCAGAATAGCAAAGGCCCAAACTGAGAAAAGATAGCCAACTCAGTTAAGAAGGGGATAAAACCTTTATAGGTACATCAGTGAGCGTAGAAGGACAAAGGGAGGATAGTGAGGCTGAATAGAATGAACGTGGGTGGACAGAGGGGACAGTGAAAAGCAGGAATACTGAACGAATAGTTCTGCTCAGTATTCACAAAAGAGGAAGGGAAGTGCCTAATCCAATTAACAGAAGCAGTCTTGATAGGGGGTCGATCCCAGTACTTTCACAGAAGAAAGGGTTCTGCAAGAACTCCTAAACCTGAAGGTGGACAAAGCAATGGGTCCTGATGGAATTCACCCCAGAATTCTAAAAGAATTAAGGCAGGAACTAGTGAAACCACCGCTACTCTTTTAATAAATCATGGGAGGATGGTGTGGTACCCGGAGGACTGGAGGAAGGCGGATGTGATTCCCCTTCACAAAAGTGGGACCAAGACAGAGGCAGGAAACTACAGACCTGTCAGTCTGACCTCTGTGGTAGGAAAGTGATGGAGATACTTCTGAAGGAAAGAATAGTTAGTACCTAGAAGTCAGTGGAGCACAGGATCCAAGGCAGCATGGGTTCAGCAGGGAAGGTCATGTCAGACGAATCTAATAGATTTCTTTGACTGGGTGACCAAAGTAGTAGACCAGGGAGGGGCTGTGGACATGGCCTACCTAGACTTTAGCAAGGCATTTGACACAGTCCCACACAAAAGATTGATAGTCAAATAACCAGCCTGGGAGTGGGTCCCAGGGTGGTAGCCTGGGTAAAACATTGGCTGGACAACAGGACACAGAAGGTAATTGTAAATGGAGTCCACTCTGAAGATAGGGCGGTTACTAGTGGGGTACCGAGGGTTCAGTATTGGGTCCAGTCCTTTTAATGTCTTCATCAGTGACATTGCAGAGGGACTGGAAGGAAAAGTATGCCTTTTGCAGATGACACAAAGATCTGCAACAGGGTTGATACACAAGGAGGCGGGAAAGGATGAAAAGGGACTTGGCAAGGTTGGAGGAATGGTCAGATGTATGGCAGCTAGGATTCAATGCAAAAAGTGCAAAATAATGCACCTGGGAAACAAGAACCCTGGGGAAGAATACACAATGGGTGGGGAGGTAGTAACAACAACAAAACAGGAAAGGGACCTGGGGGTAATCATATCAGATGACCTTAAGGTTAGCAAGCAATGTGAGAAGGCAGTAGGGAGGGCCGGGTGTATGCTGGGATGTATAGGAGAGGCATCAGCAGCAGAAAACAGGAAGTTGTTATTCCTCTGTACAGACAGTTGGTGAGACCCCCATCTGGAATACTGTGTCCAGTTCTGGAGACCCCATCTCCGCAAGGACATAGACAGGATAGAGGCAGTCCAGAGGAGGGCAATTAAAATGGTGCAGGGTCTGCAAGAGAAGCCGTATGAGGAGAGACTAAAGGAGCTTAATATGTATACCCTTGAGGAAAGAAGGGAGAGGGGGACATGATGAAACTTTCAAGTACCTCAAGGGAATCAACAAAGTCCAAGAGGGAGCATCTTTCAGAAAAAGAGACTTGCAAGAACAAGGGGACACAATTTAAAGATAGAAGGAGGGCGTTCTAGGGCAATGTGAGGAAGTATTATTTCACGGAGAGGGTAGTGGATGCATGGACCAGCCTTCCTGAGGAAGTGTGGGGTCTAAAACTGTGGGAGAATTCAAGAATGCATGGGACAGACATAAGGCAATTCTTGTGGGGGCAGGAAGATAAAGGCTGTTGGTTAACTAGGATCTGCGGCCTATCCTGTAGGTGGAAATGGGCAGACTAGATAGGCCTAGCAGTCCCTTATCTGCCGTCAAAGTCTATGTTTCTATGTTTCTATTAGGGTTTCCAAACTAATTCATTTCTCCATCGCTGTCTATCGCCAACAGGTGTTAGTGTGCTCTTGGGGATGTCAGTCCCAACCCCTCCCTCAGTTTTCTATACTGTACCAATCTCAGCTTATTTACTTATGGAATGGGGTGAGTGTTAGGCCAGCTAACCCAAGGCATACCTCGACGCCTGTTGGTGTGCACAGCATGGAAGTGGGGTATTAATTTTGAAACTCTAATGCCACATTTCCTATTTTTGTGGCTGTAACCCTAACTAGATCATTAACGCAGTTTTTTGCAATTTATGTAGTGATGACACCTACTCCTTCCTTCTGCTGGTGATTCTCCTCCCAGTGCACTCCAGCATCCCACTGGTCCTGCCTACTGCCTTGTTACACTACTCTGCTACTATATGATTACTTCTGGCACTAGGTCAACAACGTAAACACCACAACAGCACAGTCAAAAAACACAAATGGAAAACAGCACTTGCAATAATATTGCCTCTACTAAAAGAGTGACTGCAACAACAAAGCCAATGTTAGTGATCCACAGACACACCAACGACTACCATGGCTAACAACACCTAACATGTAAATTGAGTTTTGCAGGAGATTCAGCCCCCACACCCCCAATGCAGGGGCTTTGCCCCTGCACCCCCCATACTAAAAAATAATCAACTCCTGAGGGAGGTTGCTGCTTGGGATAGGGACAAATGTTTTGGGGGTGGGGAATGACTTCTGTGAAGGGTGAGGGAGACCAAACTAAAAATAACACCTGGGGAATTGAACAAAAAAACTGTCAGGAGATCGGAACAGAGCCCTGGTTTCCAGGACAATTCCCTGTCCTAGCTGCTCATGGCCTTAGCCCTTTCACCATGGGAGCAGTTCAGACGGTCACCACACTGCCTGATACTTGTCCTTCTTCCATTCTGACTAGACAGCTACAGGGCAGCAGTAATTGCCTTGTGCTACACTATCCCTGTACCTGTCTAGTCAGATGCTATTCTGGAATTTTCCCTGTGCTATCCTGGATATGCCATTTTCACCTGGAATGAGTACTTCCAAGTCTTTTTCCTGGTTGGTGACCATCAGTACCTATTCCCCAAAGTATGCTCTGCATGCAGGTTTCTGTGTCATAGGTGTCAGCATGGCTCAGTTGGTAGCAAATCCACATCTGGGCCAGAAAGTCATGAGTTCTTGTCCCACTCTGGGATTGGACTCTTGCTATAAATGCTAGCACCCGAAAGTGGGTACTGGAGCTTGCTGTACTGTGGAGTGTGTCGACCTTCAGATGAGATGTTAAACCGAGGTCCCTGCCACCCATATCTGGTGCTGTCCTGGTGGGTGTCCAGGTGGAAGTAAAAAGAACCCAAGGCATTTTTCACAAGTGTAGGGGAATTTTTATTTTATTAGGAAAAGAAGATACAAAAAGCAAAAGCAAACAAATACAACTCATGAACAGGAAATTATACAAATAATCCAAACAAAGGAAGAACTTTCAAAACAAAGAAAAACAATTTAAACCATCTTACGCCAACATAAATTAAAAGGAAATATTCAGAAACCAATCACAATGTTTCCAAAAGTTTTCAAACATGGATACAGAGAGAAGTCCTTGTTCTTTGTAGTATACTTCCTGTAAATATCTTATCACTTGCATCAAAATCTGATTTACAGAGTGATTTTTCTGCTGTAATGGAAAAAATTCTGGCCTGCCATAAGTAATATCTACACAAAGAAAAAAGTATCTTTAAGTACTTATATGATATTTCTGAAAAGAAGGTGGAAATAGACCCAACGCTATTAATTCATAGGTAAATCGCTAAGTTGTTTATCACCCCAAGCCTTTTGATAGAGTTCCAAACTGGACAGTAAAGGGCATGAAATATAAAAATGCTCCATAGTTTCTGGTTCTCCAAAGCATGAAGCTGTAGGACAAGTTATTTCCTGTACCATCTTATGTTTATGATTATCTCCTACCCTCAATCTACCATGGCAAGAGAGTCATGCAATGTCCCAGACTTTCAGAGGAAGCCTATTGTCAGTCAATTGGGAGAATATGGTAGAAAGTTTGGATTCATAATTCAAGAGCTTACTTGGAGTTTCAAAAACTTAGTATGCAGACTCTCTTGATAAAGAGTTCTTCTGGTGGCTCTACTGAAATCCTCGATGTGATCTGCCATTGTTTTAATCCCCACATGCATGGTGTAAATATGAAGGGAGCTGTAGTGGTTTCAATTTCCTTGGGGAAGATAAGGGGTAGCTGCCAGGTAACAAAGAAGTATTTCAACCAGAATAGAGTATAACCGTGCATAAAAGCTGCTGCTTGGGAGGGAACAGTGAAATTCTTATACCAAAAATGCTGTAAAAATGGGAGTGGGTGACTCATACGAACGCCACCTTGATTGTAATCATGATATGTGTGTAACTATTTAATAGGTTTGACTGACTACCCCAGAATCCTTGAAAAAAATGCATAACCCTTGTTTCTAAAGCCAACGGTGGAGGAAATATATGTGCTACATGTAAAAATAAAGGTACTATGAGGGCATATGACAAAGTCACCCTTTTCCTCTTTGATACTATTTTAGACTTCCAGGAACTGATTACAAATTCTGCTGTTTGAAGTGCTATAGACCAATTTAAATAAGCATCATCCTGGCTACCAAACTGAATCCCTAAAATTTTCCCAGGAGTGTCAGTAATTCATATGTTTGCAAAGGTCCTGTGTGCTGGAGTATCCATGGAGGAGGCAACAAAAACCAATGCTTTTATTATAATTTAAATGAGATCCTGAAACTCTCTCAAAGTCTGTGAGTATATTTGTCAAGAAGATTGGGTCTAGGTTAACTGTAGTGCAGATACTTAAATCATCCAAATAACGTGAGACAGGTGGTACAGAAGTACCATTTGGGAATAATAAACGAGGAATATCTGGATGTTGAACTAATTTTTTAAGAGGGTCCATTCGAAATACATAAAGTAATGGGCTTAGGGGCAGCCCTGTCTAACCCATTTAATACTCTGAAAAGGGCTACCCAAAGTTCCATTAATAAAGGGTAATATTACAGCTGTGGAATACAGTAAATATATCCAATGGATAAATTCTCCAGGAACTTGGTAATGGTGCAAGACCTGGAAGAGATCATTATGATCAACCCAGTCAAAGGCTTTCTCCTGGTCTAAGAAGATTACTATCTCTTGAGAGTCAGAAGAGGCCTGTCTAGAAAAATATCTCTAAGTAATATCAGGTTATGGAAAATTGATCGGTTTGGCAGTGCACGGACTGTATCGGGCTATTACCTGTTCTGCAATGGGGTGAGCCTGGTAAGAAGTATCTAGGCCAGAATTTTACAATCTACATTTAAAAGACTAATACTGTAGGTCTCAGTTTTTAAGTCACATCGAGCACCCTTCTTGTATAATATAACAAGACTAAGGCTTGGAACATACTACTCGGAAAGGTATCAGAGGACAAACAATAAAAAAACATCCGCTAAGACTGCAGCAAGAATATGGCTAAACTTCTGAAAGAATTCCACAATTAGGCCATCAGAGCCTGGAGCTGTGTTTTTCTGCAGTTTATGAATAAGCTGCCAGAATGTAATCAAGGTAATAGGGGAAAGTAAAGGCACTAGGTCCAGAGGTCCTACTTGGGTAATTTAATATCCCTTAAGTAAAGAGGGTCTAACTGTGCAGAGGATGGAGTACCTAATAACACATGTAGATAGGTTTGGGCTATATGCAAAATGTTTTTGGGATCTGAGAAAATTTTGTTTGTTTGTGGGTCTAAGACTCGATCTAGACAGGAATGTTGTACACAAGTTTGACAACTTTTAAATATGTCTATTGAAGGTTTAGTACCCTATGTCCCAAACTGGGCTTCTAGTTTTAATGAGGTGGCCCTATTATACTGAAATTGGAACATCTCAGTTTTTATCCTCTGTATATCTTCCCCAAATCTAAATTTAATTCATGGTCCCTAGAAATGGTAGCAAATAACTGTTTTAAGTTCTAGATCCTGACGATAAGTAGCCATGGATTTGTTTTAGCAGCAGACAAGAAAAGTAATTTTAAGTCAGATTTCGTGTCCACCCACCAATCCGCTAGGGAGTCATAGGCTTCCAGAACTGATTATCTAGTTGAAAAATGAAGGGAGCTTTTTCTCCATGGCTGGGTGAGAGAACAGGGAGTTATTTAATTTCCATCTGCCTTTCTGCAAGGAGGGACCAAATAGTGGAAATATCAAGTTAAAGATACAGCCATATGATCTGATGTTTCGTAGGGTATTGTTTATGCATATGACACTTGCAGATTTTCAGAAAGAAAAAATAGTCAATTTGAGTGGTTAAAGCATCTTTAGTGAATGTTTTGCTCCAGTGGAATGTTTTGCCTTATACCCATCATATAAACCTGCTGTATCTATAACTGACTTTAAACAATTAGTGTCCCAAATAACTTTTGGTGGTGCTTCCTCATCAGTCAGGGAAAGAAGGCAATTAAAGTCCCTCCAAAATTATGCATTTGTTTGTATGTAAATTAGGCTGTACTGATTTAAACAAAGCAGAGCGTGAAGCAATGCTCTGTGGAACATAAATATTTATAAGTCTTAATGAAAGATCCAAAAACAACATCTAATAATAAAGCCCTACCTGGACAAATATCAAGAACTCTGATGCATCAAAACTGAAATCCTTCGACAAATATGCCCACCCCATCACATTTATCAAGGCCCTGTGACCAATATGAGGGCCTAGTGTCCATGTCTTCTTCACCTATAATACCTCATAAGAGGTTTTAGCGGGTGCCCTGCAGGAAAAACATATTACTAGGTAGGTCCTTTAAGATCTGAAGAGTAGTCAGTCTTTTTGATAAGACAATACTACACACATTCAGGGTGAGGGGTAGTAACTGCTGAGTACCCATCATATCTTAAAGGAATATGAAAATTAGCATCAACATTTCTGGCCTTTCCTTTCTTCTGCACTTTAGCCTCGACTTTGAATCTGACACAGAATCAGCCCTAGAAGAAACAGATGAGGAGTCAGATCCACATTCTCGCCCTCATCATCTCCCCATTGCTGTTGTTTTGATAGGGCTTGATATCTGTTCCTGGTAACTACCTGGCATGTAGGGGTTGGGAGGCCTCAGTCTTTTGTTTACCTTTAACTTCTTGAAAAGGTAAAAGGTATAGAGTCTTCTGGGGGGCATCTTACCAGATCCTAAGTTTTCCAGTGAAGTAGTGGGGACATCCTGAGGGGAAACATCATTGTGTTCCTTTCATGTTGCTGGGGATTCAGCAAGTACAGGTCCTCAGGGGAAGAGAAGGTTACATTTAAAGCTTGCACTTGACAGGCTTCTATTACACTGATAGGGTTTTGTACAACACGATCAAGTCTGTTATGTACTGCCCAAGGGCAGGTCTTGTAAGAATGGCCTTCCTCATTGCATAAATTGCAGTGGAAGGGGTTTGGACAGCCCAGACTAATATGACCATATTCCAAGCATAAATTACAATGTGGTTTATCACAAACAGAACTCAAATGAGGTCTGGCTCCACACTTATGGCATGTTTTGGGCTGGCCAGCATAAAACACAACCCCTATCTCTGCCAATATAGAAACTGCTGGCGGATGTAAGATTCCTGAATCAGATTGCTTAAGTTGTACCTTTACTCTTTAATTACCAGTCCATACCAAATCTTCATCTAATATGGGGAAAGGTTTGTCTAGGATAGTACATCTCTGTTCAACCAGTATTGGACATCAGAGATATTTACCCCTCATTCCTAAACAGAAGTGTAACCATTTAAATTGTGAGTTTTGTTAATGGGATAGGGAAAACATTTTCCATAATGCTGAATGCTGAACCATAGGATATTTATCCCGAAATTTTTCTGAAGTAGCACAATTTTAAAGCCAATATCTTAAATAATCTCCCTTTTACATGAATACATGCAAACAGTTTGTTAGGAAAAATACCAATAGCTTCTTTTAACACAGCACAGTTTTACAATCAGGAGCATCTGCAGGGCTCCATTGAATTTAAGACTTCCAGCGTTTCTACGCTGAGCAGGCTCACCTATATTTTTAAACAGGTCAGCCATGTAGAAGTGTCTTGGCTGCTCTGTGTAGTTCTATGCTGTCCCAGAATACTGTCCTCTGTGGGCTCTGAAGCCATAGTATCAGCTGAAGGATCCTATGCAGAGGTCTGTTGCAGAGCTCTGTGTACTCCCCAAGGGTATGTCTTCAGGCACTTGAACTGAACACCAGTAATTGTCCTGGAGCCTAGGGAGTTTCTATACTCTGTTTAATTCCAGAGAGTGTTTTTCTAAGTTGTCAGTCTACCGGATAATAGTTACAGCCATAACGGGATCCAGGAAGACCAAGTGTTCGAGAGGAATCCTTTGCCATCCTCCACTCGTAGTGCGCATCAGAAGACTAGATCGGATCCTCATAGTTGCAGGGAGCTTCTCTCCCTTTCTGAAGTGCTGATGTTGCACAGCTACTAACAGTGACAGATGCAGCTGTGTAGAGGCTGAAACAAAGGTCAGGGGAACCGAGAAGGGAATGGCAGAGCTGTCTTGCTGTTTTCTGGCAGAGAACAATATCCAGCGGGTATTTCAGCAATATCCTCTTCCTGCATAACTTTTTAGCATGATCCTTGTGATGTTTCACTGCGCTCTAAGGAGATCCTCATTAAACATCATTGCAGGTATCTGTGATGCTTCTAAATCAATATCAGCAGGATATTTCTCCTTAGGGTCAGTGAAGTTTTGCCCATTCTCGGTCAGAATTACCTTTCTGATTGTTAAATGACAAAACTGGAACTGTAGCAGGTTGACATAGCTGAACTGGAGTTATTCCAAATCATTTTCCATCATTTCGGTAGTGCGCGTAGCAGAATCCCCGACAGCACCTTCAGCAACCTCCTGGCCATCCGCCATCATGGAAAATGGCAGACAAGGGGTCCTCCTACTGACAGAGTAGGGATTTCCCTGTATCCTGGCAACATTCCCTTTACATAAAACTGGTGCATGCACTTGTCAGGCTGGTGTGTGGTGCTGATGTGCAAATGGCTGCCATTACACATTCAGTCACTTCACTACCAGTCTGTCATTGCTTGTAAAGTGCTTTGAGATACAGTGTTTATGAAAAGTGGTATATAAATGCTGATTCTTCTTCGTTCATGATTTTGCACTTGTTCACATTGAAACCCAGCTGCCATACCCTTGACCACTCCTCGGGTTTTCTCAGGTTTCTGCACATTATCTTTGCTTCCTATGGGTGTCCACCTTGTTGCAGATTTTGGTGTCACCTGCAAAAGGCATACCTTCCTTTCCAGCTCTTCTGCAATATTACTCATAAGCACATTAAAGAGGTCTGGACCCTGCACTGAGACTTGAGATACCCTGCTGGTCACTCACTTCCCCAAAGTGAGTTCCATATACCGCCACCCACTGTCGCCATCTGTCAACCAATTTTGTACCCAGTTTACCATGATAGGACCACCCCAAACTGCCCAGTTTCCTTGTGAGCCTGCTATGTGATTTGGTGTTGAAGGCCTTGCTAAAGTCTAAGTAGGTCACGTCCACTGCCCCACCCTAATCTATTTCCTGGTCACCCAATAGAAGAAATTGATCAAGTTCATCTCCCATGACATCCCCCCATGAATCCATGCTGTCTCAGGTCTTGTAACCCACTGCACAATCCTTTGCTTCAAAAGTGACTCCATTAACTTTCCACTACTGATGTCATTTTGACAGGCTTATAGTTGCCAGGCTTCTCTCTCCTACCACTTTTCTGAAGTGGACTGCATCTGCCTTCCTCCAGTTCTCTGGTGCCACTCTTGTTTCCAGTGAGTACTTAGCCAAGTTACATAGTTCCCTGTTTGTTATTTTTGTAACATATAGATCTGAGATAGTTTCCAAATATTGTCGGAAGTCCACTTGCACAGAGGCTTGGTCTAGGGAACTCCATTTGAAACACCCAGTCACATGCATGATGTTCCAGAACTCAAGAAGTGTGTCTTTATAACTTAAAAATATCTAACTTTCACAGACAGAAAAGTGTCAGGCCCTTTACTGTAGTCCATATAGGTGAATCTGTGGAGAGCTACCATTTTGTTTGGCAGGTCAACTGGAACCTGACTTGTACTGGGGGACAAGGTTTCTTCTGAGTGTTTGATCCTATAATAAATACTGCCATTGTAATGCCACAACTATGGTATTAGGGGACAGATGACATCACAACAGTATTACAGGATTTGCTTTGCACAGTTTCCATTTGGGAAAATGACCATCCATATAATACAACAAAATAATAATTGTGTGTAGTGATATACACAACATGCTAATTTGTTGCTTTGGCTCACTCACTGTGGTATAGTAAAGTCCTCCAGTGTGGCACACGAATTACTCCATCATAACCATACCTTGGTTCATCTGGTTGAGGGAGGAGCCCATGGGGCTACTAATGTATATGGAAAGTAAGTGACAGACAACAGGAAGAACTCAATGGTGTATATAGAGCTATGGCTGACAGAACCAGCCTTGATGGATGGGGTGGTAGGATTAGCTGTGAAGGGTGTCATGTGACCTCTTTGCTAACTAGTCCCAGGTTTCTTGTGTAGTAGTTTAAGTCCAAGGCAGCACTGGGACAAATTAAGCATGTGTTGTGTTCCATGTTTATAAACACAGCTGGACACATAACAAGCAGCAGATTTATGGAAGGAAGCTCAGGGAATGTGAGAACTTCCTTAATGGAAAACACTGCTCCTATCATGTCCAGAACATGTTGTATATATAAAATGTCTGGGCATATTGGCGCCGGCGCTAGTGCATTAATAGGAAATATGTAATGGCTCCGCATGTAAGGATAAGATCTAAAACTCATGAAAGGTGGAGCCACGAGTGTTTTTGTGGCCTTAATCTAGCCCATTACCCATTATGTATTCTGTTTATACAATGATATTTTAAAATCTATGTTGGAATTAAAGGGGACTTGCTGGGACTTAGCCCCATAGCTCTGAGCTTAATCCCAGTAACACACACATATAACTACCATTGATTTATAATAGGAAGTAGGCTTAATGTAAAGATGATTCCCCATCAGCCCTCATAGGTCACAAAGTTTATAATGTGTAATTCCAACACTGTTTACAATGTAAAGTTTTTAAATAAAACTCTTAATAAAGATTTAACAGTTTGTGCCTGAGTTCATAAGTTTAAGGGTTCATTTGGAGGGCCCCTATGGATATAAGAGTGTCGCCTCATGTGTTTTTAGGGCCAGAGGACTGTAAAGTGAAGGTGAGTAGTTCTGTGGTCCTAAGGACACAAGAGGTGACACTTAGATCGATAAGAGGCCTCCAAATGGACCCATAAAATTATAACAGTTAGCTAACTATATTAAAAACATCCTTTTTATTTAAAATGCTGACAGCATGAGCGTCAGCAGAAGCCCATTACAGTGGTTCAACATGTGAGATACTTCTCTCAGTAAGGAGAGTACTTCACGTGCAACTGAAGGCAGGGCTGTGATTGACTGGGGACACTCTTGCCATCTTTAATAGCTACTTACAGCTCTGAAAGTAGCACGTCCATTGTGATGTTATTGTTGTCAGAGCTGCACTTTGATTAGTTAAGAATGTCATAATGACATCCATACATAAAGATAAAGGTATATTTCTATGTATTGATGCCATTGATTACATTGTATACTATAATAACACATATCTCATTTATGTTGGTGTAAGGCCTGTAGTGGTCTTTGTCCGTGGTATGGTAGGGCTAAGGGCAACACATGCCATGCCCTCCATATCAAGTGAAACTTAAACCAGGAACGCTAAGAACCTGTCATCAGGTGCTAATTTTGTTGCAGCAACCACACAACTGCTGATCTGTCTGCTTGCTTCCTCCCTACCACCTGCTGCTTTGCCTCCTCTCGCTGGTATTCCTTCTTGCCCTGCTGGGCTGCTCTCCTACTTCTCTCCTGGTTTGCCATGTTTATAGCTTCTGCTTTGTGTGTTCACCTACTCTTGCTTGTGAGTCTGCCATTGCTGCTCCTTTCATGCTGCTCCCATGGCTACTGGTGTAGATCTCTAGCTTTGCTGCTGTTAGGCTGCTTGTCACTTCCTCCTGCTCTCCTTCTACCTGCTGGGCCACTGGACTTCTATTGTTTGATATGATGTGCACCATGCCTGACGTGCCCCTACTGTCCTGTCCTGGATCCTCTTCCTAGTAGCTGCTTGTTTGCCATGCTGCTTGCCATTTGTTAATCACCCCTGCTGGCTACCGCTGCTGCATTCTCCTAGGCATCCTTTTCAAAGTTACTATGTCTCTTGGTATATCTCTACTTTTATCTGGGGCTTGGGCTTGCCAACAAGTGTAGCTCCACTGCTAGTGTGTGCCATATAAACTAAAATAGTATACAAGGCAATAAAACCAGCACACCACACTGCTGAAAGATGCAAAAATATTTATTAACAGAGCCAAAACATACCACCAGCCAGTGTCAGGAACAAACAACCCCAACTGGTTTCACAACATTTTTTGATTTGGCATGGTAGAAGAGGGAATCAGATGAGTTGATACAGTACCATGAGAGAACCAATCCAATCCTGAGATTTACTGTGCAGTGCAATACTACTTTGGTATCCTTTCAGAATCTGAAAGCCATTAAGAAAGGGGATGGAACTATACAAGCAAAACTGTGTCAAAAAATACTGATAGAAACTTACTCATACATTCGCTAGTTGCCACCCTCATCATTTGAATCACAACATTCCCTAAAGCTCAATTCCTTCAGCCAAGAGGAACTGCAATGAAGAACAGGATTTCATCCAAAATGGTCAGGATTTCTGCCATAGATTTATGAACTGGGGTTATAGTGGTCACATTGTGGAGGAGCCTTCTGAAGTAGCAGAGACTGACAGAAATGAATTGCTGTCAGTCAAAGCAACAGAGGGGCTCCTGTAAGAATGAATATTGTCACCACTTTCATCAGGCAGTCCTCAGAGGTGGAAAAATCCTAAAGGAAAATTGGGTATCTTAATACGACACCCATTGTTGAGGGAATCCATTGAAATAGGTCCTAGAATGGTGAATAGGTGGGGCAGCAACCTTTGAAATAGGTTGGTACATAGCCTACAACCAGAGAACACACCTTCTCCTCCTCTGAGAAACTGGTTGCCATTATTACCATGTGGCACCCATGTCTGCAGGCATTGCAAGTTTTGCCCATCTATCTTGAAATATAGCACTTTTACTACTGTGAATGTTTCCAAGACATTTGAGACAAGATCATTTATCAGTTGTATAACACCAAACTCTTTATATCTAGCTACATGTGAATGTGGGCCTTTCACAAGGGTAAAACCACTAGACCTTTAAGGTCCACATTGGGAAACATTTGAGGAGTATAGCCAAACAGGACACCTTACAATGCATTGTCCAACCATTGCAGAGATAAGAGGGGATGGTAATAGCCCTAAATTTAAATTTTGTGGCATTGAGAAAGTGGGGTTGGGCCACAAGGAGACTCTTGAACTAAAAATTTCCAAGCTGAATCCTTTTGGATTTATACTTTGGGTGCCCTGACCAGTCCTAGTCTTAAAGACTGATTTGACACTGCATTCTTAATGAGAATAATGTTATTTAAATTATATGCTATTTATGAGACTTGTCTTTATTGTGGAATATGTGATTAGTAATTTTTATGTGCATCTCTATTCTTTAGAGTGTGGAGGATCTGGGGAATAAGGACCCGCCAGCACCTGAGGAATGTATGCATAAGTAGGTCTGGATGTCTGTCCTACTGTGGTCTGTTCCATATTGCCATTCCTGCTGCAAAATAATAATTCTTGATGTTTTTAACGTTGTATATTTACAACTGTTTATTCTTTCACTTTGTGCACAGTCTGTTTTTTGCACATGCACACAGCACTTTGACACTGCAAATTTAAGAAGAGTTTCAAAACTTCACGTCTTCCCACTCTGCCTCCCCTGATGATGCTTTAGTTGTAAAACCATTCGAGATGTTCATTCCCGCCACTGCCTGGCAGACATGTTTTGAATATATTAATAAATATTTTTGCATCTTTCAGCAGCATGTGGTGCTGATTTTGTTGCTGTTTATTCTATCAGGGCTGCCTTCCTGTCTCACATTTCCTTCTTGCTGTGTGGTAATCTATTGCCTTGTCTATTCATTTCCCTCCTTGACATAGGGACCTTTTCATTTTAATGCTACCATCAGCTAGCCTAGGCAGTCATTCAGCTCCTTTTCTCCAGGCTCAATGCTCATATTAGCCTATTTCTTACAGGGCTTCACCTCCACTTCCATTCCATTATACCCATTCTGGGCTATCCCCATCAACCTTCAAACTATGTGATGTGTGTATTTGGGCACTTGCTCTAATGACTATTGGGCCTCACTCCCAAAACTACCAGGCACATACCTCAAACAACTGCTGGACATTCACCCCAGTGTCTATCAGGCTAACACTGGACTGCAGGTGGGGACAATACTATCCTGGTGTAACATATTCCATCAGTCATACGGGCAGGTGGAATGTCTGAGCACCCTCTGTACCATTGGTACCAAATAGCCAAATTGCCAAATTGACACATAGCCACAGTTTGGAACCAGTGGACATTATGTAGATTCAGAGTTGCCATACCACGGTTCTGTGCAGCCATTATGACAGCTGTTCAGACATTTCAGCTGATGGTATGGCTGATGGATTGTGGTATGCTGGGACAGTTCCACTTCCACCTACACTCCAGTTCTGTCTCTGTTTTGATTAGTGCCAGGTGTGAGTGCTTTATCCATAGTGGTCATGGCCCCAAAACTTCTTGAGGCAAAACATCTATTTATATCATGGCTGGCCAACTTGTGGCTTGTGAGCCACATGTTACTCACTAAGCAGTTTTATGTGGCTCAAGTGAGGACGGTAAACTCCACTCACAGTCCATGCCTATAATCAGCAAATTACATTTTCGATTTGCCATTTGTGATTTGCAGTCCTGCTGATGTTCGACTGTCTCTGCAGTGGTCATTTAATTTCAGTTTACAGTCTCCCTGACGCCGCTTTTGATGTTCGGCCATCTCAGCATTTATGTGTGAATAGCAAATTTTCAGTCTTCACAATGGCACTTTTGATGTCTGCTGTCTCAGCATACAGGTGCGAATTGCTATTTGTGGTTTAACTGAACTGTGAATGTTTGACAGTTATTTACATTGCTGTATCTGGCTGCATGGCTACATCTTTCACCCAATTTGTGACCATTAAACAATATTTTACATTCCTACATTGGTGATTACATGGTAGTAGATAGAAGATTATTCATTATGTTAACTTGTATGCTAAACATACTGCAAATGAAACTAATTTTGTGGGTACTTTATCCTACCTAAATTCACATAAGCAATCAGTCACAGCTGTGTTTAATTCAGCTTTCTATAATAGAGTGCTTGAGACAAACTAGCTCACCAAATGCACCACACAATCTCCCATGCTGCTGCTGCTGCGGCTGTTTTAAAATATCTGCTGACTTTGTTAAACATGTGGTTTCTGTCTCCAGGCTGCATTTGGATTCAATGGCTGGCTGTATTAATGGACCTACAGCATCTCCAGTGCTGCTACTGCTTGTTTTAAAATAGCTTACAACTTTGCTAAAGCCAAATGTCTCTCTGCCACATAATCTGCCACACAATTCATGTGTTGCTTGTTGAATCCATGGATGAATTAGATGCCATGGATGCCTATCCTTATTGAGCTAACCTGCGCTATAAGCATATAAACTTTATATGGTGTGGCCAAGGACATTCCATGGTGTGTCCGATGTTGACACAGAGTCAGCTCCTTCTAACTGTGAGCACCACTAAGCACCTGGTGGCCACCCCGTCACCTTGATGACTCTTATGATGTGTGCAGTTCCTACACAGTGCATAGCACAACACATTTACTGCACCTTTGGTGCATGTCTCGCCCACCTTTGTGGATTGTGCCCTATTTATTTATTTATTAACAAGATTAACCAGATAGGCACACTGAGCGGGAAAATAAACGCTTGCTTCAGATGCGACCTGGGTGCAGATAATATAAAATACATGGCAGTGCTTAGAGAAAACATTGGTACAGTAGGCAATGTTACAATAGGATAGATGCTTCACTACATAGCTTGATACAGTACGATACAACAGTGTTGAGATACATGAAGGGACTAGGAGATTTAAGTCATGACATAAACAATGAAAGATATTATACATATGTTTACTTAGTACAATCCAGCATGATAGTTGGTATATGACCCTAGGTGCCAAGTGGATATTTGGGTTTGGCCTCCCAACGGAATGTTACAGGTACAGGTGTCAGAGAAGTGTGCCTGGAGGAGAGTGGACAAAACCTATGTACCAAACATCCTATCAGTCCTTGAAAGAATCATACCAGTCTTCCTAATACATTGCCAAAGCACTTCTACATTAGTTATCTGATGAACCAGTGAATAAAAGGGCGTTGATGTTATTTGGTGTGGTAACAGTTGACTAATGCTGGGCAGTAACAACAAATTCTGAATTTGCAGAAAATTTACCAAATTTTGCAAAATTTTCTGAATTGAACTTTGGCAAAATCGGAATCCTCCAAATGTGTTTGGTAAATTTCCAGCCTGCTCCATCAACATTCTTGGGCTGAATTGTGGAATGATACATGAACTACGGAATGACAGTTTATGGAATTCCATTCCAATATTTAATAATCAATCCACATTAGCTGCAATCATTCTGCCTTTCAGTGATCAGTTCTGCAGAATTTCTTTCCACACTTTAATACATTAATTTTCACCTCATACAGTTATTCTGCCATTCCAAGTCAGAATTTAACAGTAGTTGTTACAGAACATTCTGAAATTTTGTGGAAGTAAAATCTTGACTTTCGTAGTAATTCCGTTGGTAGAATTTTATTTTTGCACAGCACTACAGTTGACACATGCCACGCCTGACACAAAAGTTGCAATTAAACAACACATGCCTAAACATCCTTTGGGATCTCATTTGTATTTCTCCCACCATCTTCTCTATCTCCTCTAGTGGATCCACTCCTTCCTTATGATTCTCAGCCCATTAGGGACTAAGTCCCTTCTGCAGCCATTGTTGCATGGCAAATCTCTGCACCTGCAGAGATGCATAGCTTTAGCAGGTGCAGCTGCTGGGGATGTTATATCTAGCCCCACCGCACATAACATTTTGGTGCAGCTGTGCCAATAAACTGCCACAAGCTGTTATAGACGAGGAGCCAGTTGTAAACTGGCTCCACTTTGAAAGTAACAGGACTGTGGGAAAACTGTGGCTCCACAATTGGGGACTTACTTCACCAGAGTTTTTCCTGCAGCTGTGTGTCTTTTCATGGCTTTGAAAATGTAGCCCAAGGTTCATAAGGAATCTTAATCAATCATTAAGGAATCTCTCAGGAATCTTTTGTCTAGGGGAATCTCATTCCTGTGGCACCTTTATGGGCTGAATCCTCCCCAGAAGGGTTTCTGTACCTTCAAGGTGCCTCAAAATGGTGCTAGTCCCTGTAGAAGGGCAGAGAAAGAAATGGCCAATCCTACATTTCATAAGAATTCAGACCTAGACATTGACTATTTTATTTATTTATTTGAAAATTGGTAACTGGTAAGGGCACACACTGAACCACGGCTCGTTTCCAGGTGTGACTCAGGGGGAGGAAGGTGGAACAAGCAGAGGAAATACAGGTAACAAAGTATCAAGAGCAACAATATTGTATAGAAATTAGAATAAATAATGAATAAATTGCAAGTACAGAAATAAAGTGCAGTGAATGTCAGTAGTGATACATTGGCAACAAGTAATAGAATAGGAGCAATAACCTGGAATGTAAAAAGGTTTAGTCATCAAAATATCAGGAGGAAAGGAAACAAGGAACATGCGGGAGGGGTTGACGTTTCACCTGGCACCTGAAGGAGCCAGGTGATGATGAGTGACGAGGGAGGAAGGAGTTTGCTCCAGAGTGAGGGAACGTGATTGGAGAAGGCAGATTGCCCAGCAGAGAAGGGGGTGAGGAGGGCAAAAGTGCAATGGTCCTTGGAATGAAGGAAACATGTTACACAGATACAAGAAATGTGATGGCAGAGAAAGACACCACGCCCATCTACTCTGCCCAACACCCTACCTCCCCATTCTGTTATGCTTCCACCCTTTTTCCCAACCCTTACATCTATCCCAAGCACTCTTGAACCCATCCACCATTTCAGCTGCCACTACCTCCTCTGGCAGCTTGTTCCAGGCCTCCACCACCCTCTCCATGAAAAACTGCCCCTGACATTACCTCTGTATTGCCTACCTTCCAGTTTGAGGCTATGTCCCTTGTGCTCACTCCTTCTTCAATTTGAACAAGCTGTTACTCTCTACCTTATTTATTCCTTCAGATACTTAAGGTCTCAATCATGTCCCCTCTCCTCCTAGTCTTGAGAGGCAAAATTCAGCCCTCTCAATCTTCTCTCATAGGGTACATCCTGCATCCCTGACCATTTTGGTTGCCCTTCTGCATCCTCTCCATCAGCTCAACATCTCTTCATAGGTGAGGCCTCCAGAACTGCATCACATACCCAGACGTAGTCTAACCATGGTTCTGTATAATGGCATTAGCACCTCCTCTTCCTGCTATTAAAACCCTTGCAATGCAGGCCAACATTCCATTTGCCTTTCCCACTGCCCTGCTACACTGGCTGCCCACCTTGAGGTCACATGATACCATAATCCCCAGGTCCCTTTCTGTTTCTTTCTCCTTAATCACCAAACCCACAAGGGTAAGTTTCCTCCTATTCTTCCTCCCCAGGTGCATCAGCAAGCACTTTTGTGTATTAAACTTCAATTTCCAGGTGTCAGACCACTCTCCAGCCTCTCCAGGTCCCACCTCATGGCTTGCACCCCACTAGGTGAATCCACCCTATTTCAGACCTTTGTATCATCTGTGAACAGGCACAACTGTCCCTCCAGACCCTCTGCTAGGTCACTAACATAGATGTTAAAGAGTATTGGTCCTAGCACTGACCCCTGTGGCACCCCACTGGTCACCGCCATTCCCTGGAATGTGTCCCATTTACTACCACCATCTGACTCCTTCCTTCAAACAGTTTTCCACCCACCTGGTGATCATGTTGTCCACCCTAGTATGTCCAGCTTATGTACCATTCCACCATTCAGAACGGTGTCAAGGCCTTATTGAAATCAAGATAGGTCACGTCCACTGCTCCTCCCTGGTCCACTATCTGTGTCACCCCATCGAAAACTCTATCAGGTTAGTCTGACAGGACCTTCCTTGGTGAAGCCATGCTGCCTGTCATCCTGCATGCCATTCATCTCCAAGTATTCTATCAACCTGATCTTAAGTAGTGTTTCCATTATAATTTTGCTAGAGTGTGTTGTGTGGGCAAATGCAGTGAGATACATGTTGTTACAGAAGATGATGCCCAGGAGAATGAAAGTACTTTTAGTGTTGAGACTGTGACTACCTATAAGCAGGGCCCCTAGTGCTCTGCGGCAGAACTTTTGATTTCTGCAGCAGGGCTCCTTGGTTTCTGCAGCAGCATTTTCTAATTTCTGCAGCATGATTTATTCCTTGCTCTGGCAGAACGCAGTCCTGCCATTGGCTAAACATGATGTGATGACATAACATGCTGAACATAGAGGAGGGGCTTCAGGATAAAAGAGATGGGATAGAAAGCCTGACACTACAGAAAAACAGTATATTTGAATGAAAATTCACCAAAAACAATGAATTCTGCGACACTATATATATTCTAGGCATGATAGCAAATTTCTGGAAAATTCCATAACCACAGAATCGCAGAATTCCAGGGGCCTTTGCTCAAGCCAGAGACTGATTGGAAAGTAATCCTGAAATATAAATGGAAAATGTGATGTTCAAATTAGACACTGGAGTACAGTGTAATGTGATGCCTTTTCAGATGTATAAAACATTGTCTATGGAAATTGTTCAAAGGTCGACAGCCAGATTGGTTTCTTATTCTGACCATAAACTTGATGTGAAAAGCAAAGCGATATTGTTGACATGTTTTAAGAAAAAATATTTTTGTTGCCATTTCAAGTGGTTGATGTAAATGTGACCCCAATGTTGGGCCTGTCTACTTGTTTGGAAATGAAGCCCATAAAGAAGCTATTTTTGGTAAATGCTGCAAGTGAAAGTGCAGGAAACCACAGAAGAAATACTGGCTAAATTATTTGACATATTTGAGGAATTGGGATGCTTAGAGGATGAGCACCACATTAATATAGACAAGTCAGTTAGCACTGTGATCCACCCTCCTAGGAAAATACCTTTTGCATTACAAGATAAGGTGAAAATAGAACTAGAAAACATGGAAAGAATGGGGTTATTGAAAAAGTGGAGAAACCCATGAACTGGGTCAACTTGATGGTGGCTGTAGAAAACCAAAGTAAGAATTTGCATAGATCCCAGAGATCTTCATGGAGCAATTAAAAGAGAGCATCACACAATGAAGACGGCTGAAATGGTTGCAGCTAAGCTAGATGATGGACTTGCCTTTTAGTGTGGCAATTCTCCAAAAGGGCCATATTTTGGATTTTAATGTATCTACTCTACACACACCCATGTCATACATAATTTGAAAGCTTATTTTATGTACATTTAGATGAGGTATGATGTGGAGCAGTAAAGTGGAGCTGTAAGCCTGTAGGCAGATTAAATAATGGTACCCAAAATGAGAAAGTGTAATTTTATGTTTGCTTGCACTATGTGCAAGAAACATAGTGCCATCATCTGAGTTTTTGGAGGTGTGGCAGCCCTCTTCCAATTCAGTCAGTGTGTTTGGAGGCGCGGCTACAGTTCTCCATCGCCTGCTGAGCTGTCTATGACAGCTCCAAAATGCAGTGGCATACAGTTGAAAGGGGAGCTCACGCTCCAGTGAGCAGTGATCAGATAACGCCTGCTCATCGTGCTCCCCCTACACACCACACACACACACACACACACACACCACACACGCACGCATACTGGCTGCCCCCCCACGCACACACTGTATAGCCAGCGGGTGCCCAACTTCGTCACGTCCTGCGCCCCTTAAAGCTCTTCCACATGCCATGCTGGGTGCCCACCCCAGCATGGCAACTCATCGATAGCCGACGGGGTGTCCAACCCTGCCGGCTCCACTGTCCTCCCCAAGATTACAGGGTGCCACGCTGGGAGCCCACTCCAGCATAGCAACAGATGCTATGGCTGAGCAGTGGCTAATCCCCATCAGCTCCACTCCCCAACCAGCCATCCTTGTGCCATGCTGGGAGCCCACCCCAGCATGGCAAACATCCTGCATTGTCATTTAAAAAAAAAAGCCTGCAAATAAAAACTGTCCTCGGTGTTTCTCCTGCCCCTCCCACAACCCACACCCACCCACTGCGCACCCTACCTCCCCCACACCCACCCCACCATACTTACCTCCGAATCCGCACGATGATCTTCGGTGGACCGGGAACACGCCTGCACTTTCAAAGCTGACCGCGAACTGAGGAAATGCCAGTAACCTGTATAATGGGATAGATAGGATTTTTCAACTTTGTTGCATATCTCAGGCATTTTTGGAATTTTGCACCAAATTTTCAACATGGGGTTTTTGGGACCTTCTCGTAAAGCTGTCACTGTCATGGCGTTATTCGGCCCAAAGGGTGATTTTGCAATCACTGTGCGAAATCACCTTCGACTGATTAATGAAATGACACTGCCAGTGTTCATAAGGTGGGCTCTCAAAAGTCTATGTTGAAAATTAGGTGGAAAAATTCCAAAAAAATGACCGCTTTATCGAGCATGCATTGCGTAGTTCCTACGCAGGCTCATAAGTTCGCGAACTTTCAATATTTTCACTCCAGATTTTCAACATTGCCATTTTGCCATACCTTCTTATGAGTAGTACAGCTGTCATTTTTCACATCTCACCCAAAATGTGTTTCCGCCATATGTAGCTACAATGGCACAGTCGGTGTGAAATCAATGTATGGGACAAATTAAGAAAATCACAGTGACACTGTTAATGAGCAGAGGTCTTAAAATGGCTGTTGAAAATTTGGTGAAAAATTCCTAAAATTACTGTTTCTCCGGCGTGCGTTGCGCGGTTCTAAACGCGCTGGTAAGTTAAGTGAATTTTTCAATATTTTCACTCCAGATTTTCAACATTGCCATTTACCACATCTCCTTATGAGCAGTACAGCTGTCATTTTCATATCTTGCCCAAAATGTGTTTCCGCCATGTAGCGCACTAATGGCGCAGTTGGTGTGCAAAATCAATGTATGGGACACATTAAGAAAATCACAGTGACACTGTTCATGAGCAGAGGTCTTAAAATGGCTATTTGAAAATTTGGTGAAAAAATTCTAAAAATTGCGTTTTACGAGCATCGTTGCGCGGTTCCTTGCAGCTGCGTAAGTCTGCAATTTTCAATATTTTCAATCCAGATTTTCAACATTGCCATTTTATTACACTTCCTTATGAACAGTACAGCTTCCATTTTCACATGTCACCCAAAACATGTTTTCGCACATGTAGCACACAATGGTGCAGTCGGTAGTCAAAGCAATGTTTGGGACAGATTAAGAAAATCACAGTTATACTGTTCATGAGCAGAGATCTTAAAATGGCTATGCTGAAAATTTGGTGACAAAAGTCCATAAAATGATTATGTTACGAGTGAGCATTGCGTAGTTTCCACGCACCTTGTAAGTTCATGACTTTGTAATATTTTCTGTCCAGATTTTCACCAGTGGCATTTTTCCACACTTCCTTATAGAACAGTACAGCTGTCATTTTTTCACAACATGGCGAAATGTGTTTTCACACTTTCAGCACAGAGATGCGTGGTCGCTGTGGGAAATCATTGTTCGGGACAGATAAAGAAAATCACAGTGACACTGTTCATGATCGGAGGGTCCCAAAATGCCTGTGTTGACAATCTGCTGTAAAATCCCCAAACTAATTACATTACGGGTGTGTATTTGCACAGTTTCTATGCGCGCTCGGGACTTCACCAGTTTTTAATATTTTACTGCAGATTTGCAACATTGCCATTTTACACCTCCCCATGAACAGTACAGCTGTCATTTTTACATCCTGTTGAATGTTTTGCACCTGTGGTGCTAAATGCTGTAGTCAACTGCATAAGCAGCTTTCGGTGAACAAACTGATATTGCCACTGTTCATGAGGTGGTGTCACAAAAAACATGTTGAAAATTTGGGTGAAAATACTCAACGAATGCCTGAGGTATTAGGGTTTCCAACCATACGCCAACCCTGTAGAGAATGACAGGGATCAGGGGTGTGACTTGGGATTCTTGCCTGTAATGCTCATACCATTCCACACCCTGCAGCCAGTGAGAGGCATTGAGATATGCCTTGGACTCTTGGCCCCAAAGTTCACCCCATTCTCCTATATCGCACTCATCTCATGCATTTCTAATGGAATGGGTCGATAAGGGCCAAAGACCCTCAAAGCACATCGTGACACTTGTCAGTGTCTGCAGGGTGGGTGTGGGTGAAATGGCGTGGCTGTATGCCTGACAACCCAAAGACACACCCCAATGCCTGTCAGTCTCTGCAGGGTGGTGGTGGGGTTGGTTTCAGTTCAGTACTTCACTGCCATTCCTATTACGCAGCTCTGTAACTTCTACACTACCACTGCCAATGCCAGCAAGCAAACATTCGGCATTGACAAATGCTTGTTTGCACAGTTCCAGAAACAGTGCAACATGGCTATGACTCCAGTTTTACTGTTTAAGTTAATTTTAACACCTTAATTTGGTGTTTATTGGTCAAGGCTACCAAATAACAATGTATTAAAAGTTTTTTT
The DNA here is from genome assembly GCA_016271365.2 of Neoceratodus forsteri. Lineage (NCBI taxonomy): Eukaryota > Metazoa > Chordata > Ceratodontiformes > Ceratodontidae > Neoceratodus > Neoceratodus forsteri. Next base: position 1,111,707,832 of record CM028129.1, on the reverse strand, counting down.
ACTATCACTTTTACCTCCTTTGGCCACTTTCTGCTCCATGTCCGTTGCATCATACTGAGGATCTGGTCACCATCCGCCTCACCAGAGCAACACATCAGCACTCTATATCCCCTGCAGCTTACCCCTGCAGCAGGGTGGCAGGGAGCCCCCAACTCCCACCCAACACAGATCCAGTTTCGGGAGCTTCACGCTACCCCAGCAAACACTTATGAACTGCCATCAAGCTGCTCAAGAGGTGCCAATTTTCCACTGTTTCTTGTCCCTTGGAGTCTAGGGTGAGCAATGATGCTGGTGGAGGGAAGCACATATGCTCGCACACGCTCCCTCCAGGCATCTGCCCAAACTCCTTCTCACACTGTCACCCAGGCACCCTGTCCCCAGCCTCTGCCAGGGCTGACCGGGCACTAACTGGTGAGACCCCACCTCCCCAGAGAAGGAGAGCAGTCCATTGGATGCTCATTCCTTCTCCACCCTGCCAACCCCTGGCAGCCCATGCTCGCACTCGAACACAGGATCGGTGGCGTGGCACAAGGTGAGGGCGCCAGCCTCAGCCCTCAGTGCCACTGGACTGGCCTTATTAAAAGATTTTATTGATTTTGCATTGGCTAGTATTTTTTTTTTTAGAAAAGATGAAAGTAATTAGTATGTGGCAAAATGACGAATATCAACCTTTTGCAATATACTAAAATGAAATGTTTTCACATTGCAAATTCTTAATTGTCAAAGTGTCTCACAAGTGATTATAACAGTTTTCTATATTTTCGATTGAAATTTGCTGCCCAGATCAGTCTCACACTGAAGGCTGTGTACCAGTACCAGTAGATTGCATGCCCATAGTTTGTACTACATAGTTGGTAGATATAAATGTACATGAATTCCTAATGCAATGTTTCTCCATGTGTAAGCTTTTGTACATACAATATAGCACCTAGTCTGCCTGGCAGAAAGTTTTAATTTGTAATTGCATATGCATGCAAATACATTTGAAATATTCTAGAAACTAGCTTTTAATTCAGTGACACTTATGCACAGGTCAGTATTAGTGTTAGAGATGACAATTAGAGATACAGAAAATTGTCTTTCACCGGCAAAATTATGGTGAGATCACCAATTTACTTAGTGAAACATTTTATGTAATTCTGTCCTTAGGCTTAAATTTCGCCTTTGATTTTGCCTGTGCTTGGGAGGCGTAAATTAGCTAAATTGGTCTTTCTCTATGCTGGTGGTCACATGGTTGAGTCTAAATAGACAGGAAGTGAGTGGTTCTTTTCCTGTGCTATATATCTCGAGGAAGTGGCAGCATTTATACTCTCTGTGTCTGCAGAGTGTATTTTGACAGATTAATTGCTTCATTTGTGCTATTTATTTCTAACTTTTTCGTTTGTCTTTGTTCTAGTTCATATTTTAGTACCTGGTGATTGTGTTTGTGTATGTGTGTGTGTTTGTGATTTTGTGTGTGTGTGTGTGTGTGTGTGTGTGTGATGTTTGTGATTGTGTGTGTGTGTGTGTGTGTGTGTGGATCCCCCCGGTTCTGACTCCTATTTCTTTCTGTTTGTCTGTTTGAGTTGGTTGTTTTGTGGACACAGTGGAGAAGGGTGATGACAGTGGGACACCGGTATGCGATTTCTGTTAAGTATTACAACTGAAACAGCACAGCAGGAGCCTTTGGCTCCAGCACTAGTACCCAGCAGCCAACTGTGCCCCTCTCCAGAAGCAGGAGGTGACCATGGCCCTCCACCACAGCAGCAGCAGACAGTGCCTCCTCCCCAGCACCAGGAGGATACTGTTCCTCCACCCAGGCAGCAGGAGACTGTGCCTCCCAAGCAGTTGGTGGAATTAGTGCCTGGGGCATTATCTCAGGCCCCACCCCACAGCACCATCAACTCCAAGTTCTACTGTCTGGGATTTTTTTTATGATATGCACGGTAGGTGACCCAATGGTCACCTACACCTACATGGGCAGGATGTGTGTCGGGGAATGGGTGGATCCCACTTTGGGACAACCAGCCAGTGGAGCCACATGGAGCACCACCAACCGTTCCAATGGGACCTCAAATTATGGGAGGTGGTGGCATCAGGCCGTCTGTAGGGAGGCACTGCCAGTGCAAGCACTGAAGTGGGTGAGCTACATGTTGGTGTGGCTGGACACAGAGAAGGGAAGGGCCAGGAGGAACAAGGTGGCTCTTCTCAATCTGAGGTGAGTTGGCATCCATGCAGGAGGTGCAGTAATGAGACACAGCAGCAGTAGGACTGGTGGCAGAATTACCCCAGGCGGTGGCACTGCAAGCATCAGGATGCTGAGCCAGCATTGGCTGCAACTGGTGGTCAGGTGGTCACCAGTGAAGACCTTGCAGCTGTGCGGGCTGGAGTACAAGCACCACGGCATGACTATGAACAGTTGAGACAGGAGTTCAGAAAGGGCAGGGGGATATCAAGAAAATAATGGAGGACCAGCAACAAGTTTTCAACCTCCTGGCAGACTTGCATCGTGGTGATGGGTGGCACTTCTGCAAGTTAATTGTTTTTTCTTATTTCTGTTTGAATCCTATCCTCCTGTGTCCTGTCACTGTGTTTTGATAGTCTTTTCTTCTCTTCATTCTATCTCCACCCTCCAAAAATACGAAAAGAAATTAAAAAGATAAAAAATTTACAAAACATATTTTCTGTCCTCTAATCTTCCTCTGTGTCCTCTTATTTGTTTGTTTAGTATCATAAATATATGTTTTTGTACAGTGGTTCTCTGTGGTGTGTTAGTTATGTGTAATGTTGTGCTCTCCATAGTAGTAAACTTTTCTCTATTCCTAATTTCTGTATCACCCTCTCATATTACACTACCCATGACCCAGCCTGTCCCCCTCCCCCTGTCGTGTCTAAGTGTCATAGTCAGTGGTGTTGTACCCATAAACTCCTTACCTTTGTTTTTCTTTTGTTTGACTCATTCATATATTATCTCCTCCTACCCACAAATGTCAAGCATTGTTCCTATGAACAAAAATGTTTCTCCAGAAATATGTGATGTTGCAGCAGTCGTGGGTGTGTGCAGCAACACTCCCAAGACACACACAACAATCACAGAAACTTAAGCAGTTTTATTGCAAAGTTAAACATAAATATGGTTTCAGTGCTTAACACATGTCCTGCACTCACCACAAATGTTAAGTTGGTTCCCTCCTCCAGTCCATGCTAGCTGTCCAGAGCACTGTTAATATAAGTATAGAAACAGCACATTAAATTACATATCAGAATCAGGGTGTCAGTCATGCTGTTAAATATTGCATGCCTTCTATATGGAGCAAAACATGTTGTTTTGCTAACTGTTTACTTAATGGTTTCATGTCTGATCTTGGTGTAGCCACTGAGTAACATGGCTTAGAAGTTCAGAAATGTTTCCCAAAAATGTTACAGTAACTTCATACTGAAAGCAGGTCTCAGTCATGATATTTTATGGCACTCAAACCCCACCCGACTAAACAATGATGTCTGGTCCACTGTTTACAATTGATTTTATGCCACAACTTGTTTCTGAGAGTGCAGAACAAGCAGTACATGTCCACAAATGTTTCCAAAAAATTGCACAGTACTTTCAGACAGAAATCAGGTGTCAGACATGCAGTTACATGGCTCACACCCACCATGAGGACCCAAATGTGCTGTTTCCTGCACCATTTAAATGCTTTTCAGGCCTAACTGTGGTGCTGCCACTGCCTAACAATGCCCAGAAGTCCAGAAATGTTTCCCAAAAATTGCACAGTACATTCAGACAGAAATCAGGTGTCAGACATGCAGTTACATGGCTCATACGCACCATGAGGACCCAAATATGTCATTTCCTGCACTGTTTAAATGCTTTTCAGGTCTAAGCATGGTACCGCCACTGCCTGACATGCAATAGCCAGTTTACCATGATGAGACAAATAAATCCTCCTGCAAAATGATCCTGTGATTTAAACTTGTATTTACTTCCTCCTGCTGCTGCTGCTTTCTCAGTTGATTGAGAACTGTGGAATTATCATTTTGCAATGTTGATGCCCTGGTTAGCTCTGTTGTCTCTGTGGTTTAAGTCAGTGTGGATTAAATGACATTTTGAGTGCTGCTGCTGTTGCCTGTAGCCCTTTACCCCTCCAGTGACATTTTGGCCAGCTAGGTCCCCCACAGCAAGTACAGTGCCTAGCGCGTGGGAGACCCGCTGGAACCTGGCGCTGTCTGTTGGGGTCCTACACCCCCCAATCAGCTCTGACTGGAGTTGAGAAATCTATGGAGGGTGCGGGGGCACAGCCCCTGAAGAAAAACAAAGAGAGCAATAGCTTAACCAGCAGCCGACTGCAGAATGCGGTCACCTGCCAGTGTCACTGACGGGCGCTCAACAGAATTTCTGTCGGACTCCTGTCATGGATCCCTGTAGCTGCTGCCTGCTGCTCTGACTAGCTGCCATGAGAAGAAATGCTTTGTCTGCTTCATGGCTTCATGGGGATCCTCTTCACATAGTCGATCAATGCTGCTGCTGTTGCAAACGTAAGTATCTGTATTTATTTTTCGTATGCAATAGAAGGTGGATGGTGGGTTGGTATTGGGACGAATTAGTTCTTAAATGTTTGTACTCATTTTATATTTATCTAGTGTGCTGAGGAGTACATCATCATGACAACATGTATGCCAGCCCAGGATTTGGATACGGATGTTGGAATGCACCCCAAGGACAAGGTAAGGACTGAAATTTTCATTACTGGGAGTGATAGGTGACTGCAGCTTGGATATCTGAATCGGATTGTAATTGTATTATTTTTCTTTTCTCAACACATGCAGGAATTCAAAACTGTTAACTCCAGGTGCACTGCTGCTGCTGCTGCTGCTGCAGTTCAATATGTGTGCAATTCATTAACTGGCTGTAAGTATTTCATAATTTGTGATGGTCTTTGGTGGGCAGGTGGTAGGAGGTGGTTGACACTGGGTTGGTGTGGGGTTGGTGGATATGGTCAAGTATTAAGTTTGTGGGTACTGCAGGATAGAGATGTCAGACTTTGACAGTAACTATCTTCTATATGGGTCTGTCAATATTCAGGATTTCCACTGCTGGATGCGCTGTTACCTCCCTCACAATCTGGTTGCTGGCTGTGCTCATCAGACATAGTCTGTTCATATCAAGTGTTCCAGTTTAACAGCCATTCCCTGATGTAAGTATAGCTTCATGTAATGATGGTGGTGGGGGAGGGGCACCCAGTTGTAACAATGCTCAAAATGGCTTCTTCTTTTTCTTACTGCCAGCCAGGTACAAAGTACTTTGATTGGAATGGTGGCTTACTTTTCTAGTAGACATTTGCTGATGCATCCCATCTCTGTACAGCATTGGTGACTAAATATAAGTCTTCCATCCTGGTGTATGGACTCTGGATCGAGGTGCTGCACCTGTGAGGTGTGGACCACTGCTGACAGCTAAAACATACGGTTCTTTTGGTGGAAGACTGCTGAAGGAGGAGGAGGAGGAGTAATTTAGCTGGACTCTGAGGCAACATTAATGCACTGAGCTGAGACTGCTGTTTATGCTGGAGCATGCATCTGTCAGCTTCATAGATTTTCAGCGGTCGCTGGTATTTCTTGGCAATATGACCGTGATGGCCACACTGCAGAAGTCTGCATTATACAAATTAGGATGGATGACAAGGATAAGGATTACATGGTGGTTAATTGTATACATGGAAATGGAGTATGCATGCATTTCTGAGTAACATAGTACTGGCTGTGCACTGTCCGACTAAACTGTCATTGTCATATATACAGTGGTGGCACACTCACTAGACACTCATTCATGGTGTCATGGAGGAGGTATATGTGGAAATGGGAAGATGTTCAGTATTTGTCATTTGATGGAGCCATTGTGTGTTGCTGAGATGATGACATATGCATTCCAGTTAGCATAGCATGGACGAATACATTTTTAAAAATGAAATGAAGTAAACATTGTGACTTGGTTGGGTAATTAAATTAAATGGTTTAACTGGATGTGTAACACAGAACAACCAGCAAAATAAAATTAAAATGCATAACAATAACATAAAACAGCATATTCAGGGAAATGGGTGGGATGTTGGTGGTGGCTGTGGGGTGGGGCAGAACACCTTTAGCCTTCTTCCAGTGGCACATCATCCAGAAGCAGCCCTCACAATCTTCAAGACTGGAGTCATCACCAGGTGGAAATTCAGTCAGCATTGCTGCTTCATCTACCTCCCTGCTAGTAGAGGCCTTACCACTGTGGACATCTTCATTGTCATCATCGTCCCTGAGACACAGTTCTTGGGCAACACCATTGAAATAATTGTGTTATGTGGAATGTGAGCCTCATTCATTTTATAAATTTTAGGCTGGAAACATTCTTCGTGACAGATTTGTCCTATGTTCACGCACAATGGCCCTAGCAGAACTGAACACCCATTCCACACTGACACTTGATGGTGAGCAGCTGAGGTATTTAAAAGCAACAGATGCCAGTGCAGACCAGTCACTCACTTTGCTGCTCCAGTATACCAATGGCTCATCAGTGATGCCAAGATGCTTGGTATCTCCTATGTAGGCATCCACCATATGTTGTGCTGCCCTGAGTCCTGCTGCCTCATCATGCTACTCCTCCTTGTTTTAATTTCTTCAATGCCCACCTGATACAGAGCATCCCAAATGGGATTACCTGCCATGCTGTGCTGCACTTTGACATTTTGTCCGACTTGGTGGCCTCTGATGATTTACTGGTAGTGGTGGTAGCAACACCTGGTATATCTATATGTGCCTTTGTGTCTCTGCATTTTTCATCTGTGCCCCATGTACCCATCTGACAAGGTAATTGGTCAATTTGTCCACTCACACGTGACCCCCTTCAATCACGGCAGGCAAGCCATGTTTGTACCGCGGATCCAGCATGGTAGCAATAGCAAACTCATTAGACTACACAATACCACAGATATGTGCATTACTGTCTAGTATATGGAGCATGTGACAAATTACATGAACAGAACTGTGAACATCACTTGTCTCTGTCTGGTGATGGACATTTACCAGTGTCTGCCCCAGCAAACGATAAGGGTATTGACTGACTTATACAGGCAGTGTCCCCACTCACAGCCTGTGTTGTATGCTCAAATGGATGCAGAATGCATATTATGCCATCCATTTGTCATCACTGCTCCATTGTTAGGGTACTGGATACTCCAGCACTGTCCCGGTGGTGTACAGCAGTAGGTAATCTGAAACCGCTTTTATACTGCTCATAAAGCTGGTAAGCATGTACAGTGTGGAGTTCCACCTTGTAATGACATCAAGCTTCATACGGTGCTGAGGCAGAATGGCTAGTGTGCTGTAGCTCACACAGATGGTCACGGTCTTTGCAGAATGGGCAAAGTGCACACAGATGCGTCTGGCGACGAGACACAGTTTCCTTTATTTCATCATGGTTTAGAAATTGCTGCACGACTTAGATTGAGGCAGTGTGCCAGGCAGGGAACTCTGAAAAAACACCTTCAGTAATGCACTTAACCACATTGGAGCCATTGTCACTGGCAATAACCCCCGCTGTGAGTGACTGTGCATTGAGCCACTCATTAATCTGATTTAGCAGCACATTCGCATTTTTTTCACCAGTGTGAGATTCTGTAACACTTTGCATAGTTATGGTTGCATTCTGATGAATACCAGGTGTGTTGCTACCACCACAATTTTGTTTTACGCAGTTTTTTGGGAAATTAAATCAACAACCACCTAGCTACCTGTGCCTAGCGTGGTGTTATGCTACAGATATGAGCTGCCCATTGTTTGCACTGTTGCCCACATATCCATGCTAAGGTGGATATATTTTGAGGCAGAATGCTTCATGGCATGTAGGATGGACTGTGAAACTCTGCTGTAGAGTTCGGACATGGCATGTTTGGAGAAATACATTTGTGATGGCACCTGCCATTTGGGACAGGCACGGGCCATCAAATGGTGGAATCCTGGATTCTCCACAAAGGAGTAGGGCAACAGGTCAATGGTGAGCATTTCAGCTCTGTCTGTTCAGCTCACATGCAGCAGCATAACTAGGGGTGTACTTTGAGTGCCGCCAAACACACTCTTCAATGTGGGCGGCATCCTGGGAATGGTCGACAAAATGCTTTACTTTTGCCACCAATGTTGTTCTTGCTGGGGTACCAGGTGACTCTTTGAGCCTGGGATGTGCAGCATGTATGAAACTGGTTATTTTGGTGGATTTGGTGCCTGGCAGTGTACTTTTATAACTTGAGGGAGTGGCAGCTCCACAGCTACTATGCCCACTGCTCGAGAGAGAAATGATTCCTCACACTCCTCCCTCCACCTACCCACTCATCCTCCTCCTCCTGGTCTATTGCACTGCTGTCACTAACATTAAGCTTTGATAGAAGTCACGCCAACAGCTCTGGTATCTTTCTGGTGTTGGTGCCAGTGCAATGGGTGCTTGTTTTCCAGTGGGTGTGCTGGCCACTGGTGTCTATGTGGCTGCTCTTTTTCCATGACTTACACATGCTTGACACAGCTGACATATTGCCATGGTGTCATCAGCTGCATCAAGCATGAAAAATCCCAAACTTGGGACTTTGCACCTTTTAGATTTGACATGGGACTGAGACTGGACAGCGAAGCCAAAGGTGTGGAAGTTTTGCTTTTGTGCCGCTTGCATGATATCCACAATGCTACATTTGGGAGGTGGGTGACTGGACTGCTTGTTGTAGGCTTGCTGATATCCTCACCCTTAGTCTTGTCATCTAAGGCCATGTGATGGTGGTCTGACGAGAGCAGCAGCAAGCTCCAATGTTCGTATCTCTCCCGCTGATTCCTGCAGTTAATCTACAAAACCGACACAGCAACCTAGCAAAAAATAATGAGGAGGTGTAGGAACATCTTCCGTTGCTGAAAACTACGGTAATAATGGAAGTTTACTATGGTCATCACCTCCGTGGCACTCCCTCCACCAACCCCTGAAAGGACAGGGCCACAAAGTGACCAAACAACAGGCTGCTAGCAGTACCAAAGCTTCACCCGAGCCACAGCCCTCTTAGAGGAAAGATTCATAGAGCTTATGCGTCCGATGCAAGATTCGATTGACAGCATTTCTGATGAGTTACACCAAATCAGATCCTCGGTGGACAGTTTAATGACTAGAGTTGGGGATTCAGAAGCAAAATTGGTGTCACTGAAAAAAAACAGAACAAGACTGACTTGGATACTACTAGTGTCTCACAAAGGGTCAAAATTGGAAGAGAAACTAGAAGATTTGGAGGGAGAAGTAGAGGAACAATCTCCTTATTATTGGGATTCCTGAGAAGGAGGAGGAAGGCAGCTCCCTATAACCTTTCTGCAGAAGTTTTGTGAGAAAATAGCAGGACCCTCCAAAATGGTACCACATACGTGAGAGAATGAGAGCATAGGGGCTCCATCCTCCACCACCACCTGGCTCGCCACCGCCGATCATATTTAAACTTTTGAACTTTTGATAAGCAACACATCCTAGCAAAAGTCAAAGCTTTGCAGGATGACCACTGGGAAGGCCACAGAGTGTGCATAACCCAAGATCTCCCCAGTCCGTCCATGTGAAGAGGCAGGAACTGCATCCCTAGTCTCCAAGCTGATTGTTGCTGAGAAATAATTCAGAGTTAAGTATCCAGTGGTGCTTCAAATCAAGAATAGGGACAAATGGATGACTTTGGAAACCCTGGAACAGGATGCTTGGGAACTTAAGGAACTATTTCCTGACCTTTTCAAGTGAGTCTAAGCAGTGAGGAGTTGATAATAAGCTGGGTATTTTGTAAAGAAAAAAACAAAACCTATTTCAAATCTGTTTAAATGGGTGTCTTTGGATTCTGCATAAAAAGGCAGGTGAAGATTTGAGTTGGCTCCTGTGAACTTAACAGGAACCAGTTTTGTAAAATACCACTTTGATGGCATAGAAGGGCATAGAAGGGACCGTGAATGCCCTGGAATAGTGACTGACTAAACTTTGCAGAGGGTAATCGAACATCGGTGGTAACCTTTTTTTTCAAGATCTGTTTGCAATGGATTAGCAAGATAACTGTGCTCGATACCCTTTGAACTCTGTCCTGAGGGCATTGCCTTGATTTAACAGAGGCATTTCTTTAGCCACTAATGCCCTTGGGGTACTTTCTAGATTCAGGACATCTTTAATGACTGTTTCGCTTGATTTCAGATTATAAAAACTCGGAACTGCCTTGAAGTGCTGTATTTTATTAAAGAATGGAGGCAATTCAGAGAATCCATTTTTGGCTTTAGGACTCAGACACAACCTCCATATGGACCTAAGATCTAATTATGATGGTTGCTGGTCAGTTGGTGAATCTTAGCAGGGGGGAGGAGATGAGTGGTCTGATCACAGACTTGTGCTAAAATATCACCTGGCAGTATATGTGTGCCAGTGCAGTTAGTTGAACTGGGGATATTTAGAGTGGGTAATGGGGAACGTTATGCTTTGTTATTGGAGGGGTGGGGTTAAATACTGGGTTGGGATTGTTGTAGATTGCCATGGTTTTTTGAGGTTAAGAGGGAGGGTGCCAAATGTGTGTTTACTGGTTTACAAATTGGAGTGGACTAAAATGGGATACCTTCTTTGCAAGATTATGTATTTTTTTTTAATTCCCATCAGCAGCCTGAAAATGAGTGGACCATATATTATATTGAGTTGGAAATGTTAGGGGGCCCAAGATAGATGCATACGACAAGTGATTCTGAAGCATCTTTTGCACCTTAAAGCAGGAATTGCCTGCTTGCAAGAAACTCACCTTCGAAGGAAGACACTTCATTATTATACAAAGGTTGGGTTGGCTCAGGCCTTTGTGTGCATATCTCTACAACTAGTGGAGGAGTAGCTAATTTGAATGGTAAAAATGTCCCTTTAAGATGGAACAGGAGACTTGGGACCTCAATGGGTGCTATATATTGATACGTGGGTACTGGCTTCAGAGCAGATTCTCTTGGGCTCAATATATGGTCCAAATGTGGACTCCCTCTTTTTTTGTCCACCTCCTGGGCCTTCTGGTTTCTAACACATCCACGGTTTTAATACTGGGAGGGGACTGGACTATTACCACTCAATTGCAACTGCACAGGTCGGATTCCAGAAGGAGTGGTTTGTCCCCTGCTCATCGAGCATTAAAAGATCTCATGCATGGGGTGGGCTGATTGACATTTGAGGGTTTTGAATCCTCATGAGAGATGTTATACATTTTTCTCCTCCGCCAATCGAACCGTTCTAGAATTGATTTTTTTGCTGAGTTCCTTTCTATCTCTGGGTGTTGGAAGCAACTATTCATACGATGTCTATATCGGATCATTCTCCTATTTCCATTATATACATGTTAGGTTTTGGATTTAGAGAGATATCCTATGGCATTTGAACAATCAGCTGCTACAGGTCCTGCTACCTTGAAACATCTCAAAGAGTTTGTTTTGCATTTCCAAGAAAACAACACAGGGTCTGTACCCAAAATAGATATAGTTTGGGCAGCTTTGAAATGCTCACTAAGGGTGGCATGTATAGATCTGTCAGCTACTAGAATTCATCAATTTAAGGCTCAAATAGATGACTTGCTCTGCTTAATCAAGTCTGTTGAAAGAAATATTAGCTTCCATTCATTGGAACAGGACTGTTAAACTACATAATTTGTAGACCCAGTTCTCTGACCTTATGTCCCAACTGTAGCTCGAACTATCTCTTTAAAATAACCAAGCTAAATATCTTGAGTCTGGAGAATGAGATGGAAAACTATTGGCTATCTGACTCAAGCAGGCGGAGGAATGCCCTGGTTCATTCTCTGGCCTACGCTTTAATGCCAATGAACCTCTTATCACAGACACCAGGGATTGCTGAGGGACTAAGGAAATACTAGAAATCTCTATGCAGTCCATGAGCACTAATCCTCCACAAGGAAGAAATCTGACAGTATCTAGGTCTAGTCGAACTCCCATGTCCTCCCCCGAGGCTGCCCCCTTGGGGTCTTGTATTCAGATATGGGAAACAGAACAAGCTATCAGGCAACTTCCTCGGACAAATCTCCAGGACCAGACGGCTTCCCGAGTAATTTGTATAAGGCTTGTGTAACTGAGTTTGCCCCCTGCTGACAGATGTTTTTAATTACTGGTATGAGAACAGACTATCTGAAAAGGCTTTCTTTGAAGCCGCTATGTAGTCATACCCAAACAAGGGAAGGACTTGCAGTGCTCTGAGAATTATCAACCCATCTCCTCCTTAACTCTGATATTAAAATATTAGCCAAAGTACTAGCTAACAGGCTAGGTCCTATCATGGGCAAACTCACTGGTACTGAACAAGTAGGTTTCATGACCTGCAGGTCTTCCAGTGACCATATGCATAGATTATTGCATCTCCTATCACTGGCCAAGAATTGATACCCCAACATCTTTATTATCCCTAGACGCCTAAAAGGCCTTTGATCGGGTCTCCTGGGACTTTTTTTTATTGCCCTAGAGGGTTTTGGCTTGCCAGATGAGTTTATTAAATGGGTCCATGTGTTATATACTTCCCCAATGGCCCGTGTCTGGAGCAATGGCATTCTTTTCAGATTCCGTCCTGCTATGCCATGGCACCAGGCAGGACTGTCCTTATCCCCATTCCTGTTCAACTTATATTTGGAACCCTCATCCATAGATTAGTCTCCCTCCATGCCTCCGAGGTGTTGGGGTGGAGGACAACAGCATCTTCTATCAGCCTATGCTGATGATTTATTGCTACACCTGGAAGAACCTATTACAAGTATCCCAGCTTTATTAGAAGAAATTGACCTTTTTCCAAAGTCTCCTACTTCAAACTAAACCTTACAAAACCCAGAGTCTTTCCAATGAATGGCAGAATTATGCAGAGTGACATAGCGGAGTTTGGCCTGGTCTGGGAATAAAATCCTTGTCATATCTAGGTATCAAGTAGCTAGAGATGTGCTACAATGGTAGAGGATAATCTTGCAAAATTAATGTTCAAATTGAAGTCAGATCTCAACAGGTGGGAAGCCCTCCCAATCTCATTGTGAGGAAGGATCAGCACTATAAAATAAATGTGCTTCCCAATCCTTATCCCATGGATATGTTGGGCTCTCCTTCCTAAATCCTGGTTTGCTCATCTGCAAAAATGAAACTCTTATTTATGGAAAGGAAAAGAGATCAGACGGTGTATTTTAAGCTGATGGTGCCAGTTACAAGGAGGTCTCTCCTTCCTCCTTTTTTACTTACTATAGTGCGATCACATTAGTAAGCTAAGTTATTGGCACTGCGGTTCGGGTTCCATGAGGTTCAGTAGTATACCACCCTTTGGCTGGACACAGAGGAATACTTGACCTCAAAAATCATTGTACCCTAACTTTTGGTGTATCTTCCCCAAAACATTTCCTAAGTCCTTAAAAGATACCCCAATGGGATGGTCCCCAAGGCTTTGCACCAGCTTCAGAGACACCTAGCCCTCAACTGGCATAAGTCTCTTGAATAGTCATTAGTGTGAAATCTTCACTTTAAAATTGGTAACAAACCTATCTTTTCTTCATATTGTGCTCCCTAGTAGGAAACAAGCTCCTAGATATAGCCCCAATGGAGAGATGCCCTTTCCCCAATTTCAACTGAGATTTAACACACATGAAAGACATGTTTTCAAGTATTGGCAACATAAATAGACCCTGACTTATTTTCTGGGGCCTATGCCAGGTTATACTCCCCAGAAACAGAGAGCTCTTCCCTTTACAATTGGCTGAGCTGCCACACCCGGTATCAAAGGTATATAAAGTCCTGAATCCCTGGACTTTCACCTACCACAAGGTGAAGTGCATACTGGACCCAGAAACTACCCATAGAGAGCAGATGCCCATGTTTGTGAAGCAGATCTGATCCAATACTTACAGATTTATTAAGCAGGACAGGGTTTCGTTAGTGCAATACAATATTATGTATAACTTGTATTCCATTCCAGAGAGGCTATATAAAATAGGTAGGTTCACCTCCTCACAATGTCAGTCATGCCTAGAAGTGGTGGGATTTATACCATATGTTATGAACATGTCCATGGTTAGCACCTTGGCATGCCATAGAAGTTCATTAGACCCACTGCTAGGGCTTGATTCATTGCTCACACCGAGACCTGCTTGCTTAATAGTTATCCCAGGTACCATTAGGGTTCAGAAGGCAAATATGGCCTAGTATCTGCTGTGGCCAAACTAATAATCATGAGGCATTGAAGGAGAAGTCTTTGCCATCTGTGTTAGAATGGCACAAGGAAATACTAGTGGCTCTCCAACTGGAATGACACATTGCGCCGATGGCCAACAGACTCAGGATTATCAAACTAAATGGGGCTCCTTGGATGCTTTGTTTACTGTCTGAAGCCCTAAAGATTGAGTCCAGTCATTGAAATACTTGACTCTCCTTGACAAGGATCACTATACTTGACACAGGGGTTGAGGAGTGGGTGGGTGTGATGGTTAGATTTGATTAAATAATGATGTTATTTTTATTGTTTATTTCTGTATTGTGCCTGATGCATGCAGTCTCATTATTATGTGCTGCAGTCTGATATTGTAACCTTGACTGCTTTCTCTGTGTTCACTGATGTTTAATTAAAATTCAATAAAGTATATTGAATTAAAAAAAGTCTTTTCATCTAAATGGGCTACATCATCACCCTTCAGTTTTTCACTCTGGTCTCTCAGGGATCCAACACCTCATCATCATCTGTACCAAAACATATTATATCCTTCTCCTCATCCCTATCATTGCCTACTGCCAGACACACTTTTCCTTCTCTGCAACTCCTCACTGTGGGGGAGCTGACTTACTTGTCTCCTTCTCCATGAGAAACAGACTGAAGCTGGACACTATCACCCTCACCACCATCAGCTCCTCCTTGAGCAGGAACAACAATCACACTGACAACTTTTGACCTCCTCCTGACCTCTTTGCCTCCAATAGTGTGTGTCCCTTATTCCCAGTATCACCCCCACAAGCATACTAGCTACAGACTGGGTAGTAAAAATGAGTCACAGACTTGAAGCCACTTCTAACTTTGATGGTGTTGCTATTGGCTGCCACAGCAACAGCAGGGGCCTACAGAGGGCAATTGATTCAGAAATAGATTTGCTTTTTCCAACAGACTTCTTTGAACCACCTCCCATCCTAGCACCTTTACCTGAAGTTGAACGCCTCTAGCGGGTATATTTATATGTTTGTTTCATTTGGCTTCTCAGTCTGGAACTATATTATTATGTGTTTCTATTAAATAAGTGTGATTTAACACCTGCAGTACTATCTACAAAGGGCAAACAGAAATCAGAACAGGTAGCTGCACTGTAGTGTATATAACTACCTACAACTGCTGCTGTAGCCTATTCAAGTGTGAAACACTATTTTAGTTTTCAATTACAAAACACAAGTTAAGTAACATGGGGTATCAGCAGAACAGAAGTAAGAGACTTTCAATACAAAACCGACAGAGAACACCACCACAACAAGGTTGTGCAGTAAATCTGAAAAGAATTCTTAAGTAGTTCTTAATCAAATGTCAGTTTTAAATGGAATGATTATTACACAACTTGATAATAACTGGGTAGGTGCTGGTAGGTTCACAAAACTAAACTAAACCAACCACACAGAACACCTCTCAGTCAAAATACAAACTACAGTCCGATAAGTGGTGTCTGGATAAGGGAGTACTACAATGTGTTAGTACTTACTAAATACAGTTTTGGCTTACAGATATATCAGACGGAAGGGACAACAAGATTTGAAATAAAGTCACCTCCAAAACTCATGCAGGAACACCACTATCTAGTTGAAAACAATGTAGTTTTTTATATAGTAGAATGGGTCAGGTAGTAAACAACAGTGGTGTAACAAGGAGGAAAGGGTTAATATGGCAAGCAAATTCAATAGAAAAACAGGAATGCTGCAATGCAGAGGCTAGATTACAACTTTCATTTCTGTGAGCAATTCAACAATGCAGTATACCTGGATATGGACAAGTCAAGTGGTCAATGTGCACGAATACTAATAAAAAAATAAATCACAAAAGTGATTAAACAAGGGAAACAGGAACAGTCAGAATGTAGTAACTGTTCAGATAAAGTTACCCAAAAGGGTCAATATGTAAGAAAAATGTAGCAAATAAGTAGTACACAAACAAAATATTAAGACTTAAAAGAAATGATAAACTCACTCACAACTTGTGAGAAATCTGTCAAATATTAGGAACTAGCCTGCTCTACTTTCACACACACACACACACACACACACACACACATAGACATGACCCTCCCCACTCAACTCCCTCACACACACAGACACGAGAAAACTGAAAACACTAAGTTTAACTAAGTATTCTCCAAAGATACAAAAACAAAAATGATCACTAGCAGCACTAGGAACTAAACTTGAGATTTTGGGAGCAATTAACTCTCAAAATCACAAATAAAGAGGTTTTGGAGGGTTTATTACCTGTGATGACCACACTGAACTGCTCTCTGACTCAATAGACAATATACTGTGCAGGAAACAGCCTGCACATGATATTCAGCTATCTGCCCACAATGCACCACAATTTCGCTGGTGAAATTGCAAAATATTGGCAAAATTCAGGATAATAGCGAAATTTCACCTTACGAAAGTGAAACTGGCGAAATTGGTCAAAATTTTGCATTATGAGAAAGCAGAATTAGAGGCAATTACATTTCACCTAGGTGAAAAATTTAAGTAATGCAGGAATTACATGAAATATTTCACTAGGCGTAGATTTTCCAGTTCGCATATCTCTAATGACAATAGACAGCTTCACATTGGGCTTCAATTAAAGTGCTCACTAAACAAAATGGCAGTTTTGATACTAACATATAGATGTAATTTATATATAATTTAGTACAAGTCTGTATACTTTTACAAAATGAAAAATGGTGGTAGTGGTGGTGGTAATGCTAACAATATACTTCTTGAATTTTACCTCCACAGGGAAGCTACAGTATATGAAGACATGGAGGATACAAGCCCCTTAAAGCATACATCAAGAGAAAAGACTCTCCACAAACTTTGAAACATGTGTTGTCAGTCAAAAGCCACCAGTGCTGGACAGAATTCTGTGATGCTGGCAGCAGAAGCCAGAGAATTGAATTGTACTGGCAGCTACTGGATGAGTTTCTAGTTACACGATCTGCCACCAATATTCTATGACAGGCGTGCTTTCAGAAATACACAAGCAAGTTGAATTTTGCACATGTCAGAGTTGTATGCAACCCAGGAAAGAAAACAGACTCTGAACCAATCAGACAGCAACATGTTCATCAGCTTCTATAGCCACCAGAGCAATCAGGTCCTCTAGCAATTGATCCTGTTACATTGCTTGCTTGAGAAAACACACAAGAAAGACAAGAGGCTTCATAAAATTGAAACATTTGAGAGAGCAACCAATCTAAGGGAGGCATCATTTTAAAGAGGAGATGACGACATGTTGCACAGAATATCTGAGGAAGACTTGATTGCTAAGGATGCAGTTTGTCACTCAGCATGCCTTTCTTCCTACTTGAGTAAAACAAATCTGAAAGCAATACCATCTAGTTCCACTGCAACAATACAGTCACCTTATGACATTGCATTTTATCAGCTGATTGAAGAGATAGACAATGATCTTATGTACAACAAGAAGGCTCTTCTCCTGTCTAAACTGCTACAAAGATATAAAGCCCTACTTCCTCAGATGTAGATACTGAAGGCTATTCCAGTAGAAAATTACAGGCAAGATTAGAAAACACTATGGTTCTGCAATTTCATTCCATGCACAGCATGGACAAAGTAAGTCTACCATTGTTCTATGTAGTGCAAATAACATTAGCTGATTCTATCCAAGCTGCTAGTAATCTGAAGCAGGAACTTAAGTCATCCAAATATTTTGTGGATGTTCTTCTGCAGTGAGCCTGAGAAACAGCTGTCAAATGAACAAGTGGTTTTGTATAATGCCTTCAATCCTTTAGCCTGGAATAGCAAAATGAAACCCTCAAGTATTATCAAGCCAGGGAATTGTTTACTGAGGTCAACTACTTTTGTGCCCCAATTGATGCAGGAGTTTGTCCTTTGGTTGATAGATACTGAGGCATATAATTCAGTCAATAACAAGTATCATCCTTCAGAAGACATTCAAAGAAGGTGCCTCTCAATTGCAGAGTGCATGGTATTAAACAGTTCCAAAATTATCACACCACTGCACATAAGCCTTGCTGCACAGATACACCATGTGTTTGGGTCTCAGTTTAATTGACATACTACATCTTCATGGATACTGCTTCAGTTATGATGAGCTGAGTCGGTTCATGACTAGTGCTGCAAAACTGAAGGTAGAAAGGCTTCGAGGAAGTGTGTTCATTCCAAATGGAATTGTACCACTTCATGCTGGTGGAAATCTCATCCATGAAAGCAATGATAATATAGACATCAACGTAGAGACCATTGATGGAAAGAATACCTTCCATTCAATGGTTAGAGTTGTATTTTAAGAACAGTCTGTAGAAGTCCAGCATCACAATAAATATCACTGAAGCATGGCGGGGTGGGGAGTCACTTACTCTCCTGGGCAATCAGAGTCTCTTATGCAGTGTGCAGCATTTGAAAACCTAGAACATGTCCAGAACCGACTCCCCATGAAAAAGTACTTGAGAAAAAAACCCTGTCACCTACAAGTGAAAGCTGTCCAGGATCTCTCCTGGTGTCTTTTAAGACTACCTCATGATATCCTACCAATACCAAAATGACATTGATAATGTTCATACTCAGGTGATTCCATTTTGAACTGGTTTCAAACACAAGCTTGCCACAAAGAAGAACACCAACACAGCAGTTGCATATACACCTATTGTGGATGACAAACCAGCTGACATGGCCAGAGTGTTTACTACAGTGCTGAAATGTAAGGAAAAGTCAGCAGCTGTGAGGCCAGCAGCATACCATCCAGACCATGGATCAGCAGCTGTATGCTGTTGCTCAGCACATGAAACGGACTCTCCCAAATGAACTTGGTACCAATGTAATTCACCTGGGTGGTTTTCACACCCTGTGTTGTTTTATTGCATGTACTGGGAAATTTTGGGAAGACACAGGATTGCTAGACCTTCTTGTTGATTCTGATGTGCATGCATCTTGTACTGCAGATCAAATGCTTGCTGGTAAGCAATTCAACCATGCTCTGCATGGCTCAACTCTAGCATTTGAGGCCCTGAGTGCTCTGAAACTTTCTTCATTTGTTAAATGGTGTGAGCAGCGAGGAGGTACTCATGGAGTTCAGCATATGGCTGGCAAATGTCGCTAACACTTAAAAGGTGTTTGAGTCTGAAAACATTGAGTCCTTACAACATATCATTAAAGAGCTTGATGATGCTCTAACTTGGCATATGCTACCACTACTGGAGGAAGTTCAGACATGGGGGTATGCCCAGTCTCCCACATTCAAGTTCTGGGATAATTTTCTCCAGGTTATGCAGATACTACCTCTAAATGTCCATGCAGAGCAAAAGGGTGATTGGAAACTTCACCTCACACACACTGCATGCCATGATTCCATACTTCTTGCTGCAAACTAGGCCAGGTGGATTTCAATCTACATTTTGATATGCTAAATCTCCCTGAAGAAGTACACAGTGCCTTTGAATCTGGGGAATTTGCTGTGTGTCAGATGCCTGGTTCTTTCAATGGAATTTGGAGTAACATGGGAACAGAGAAACTGTCATCAAAGACTCAAAGGGCATCAGTGGGATTGTAGGACTGACAAGAAAGAAGGCAACTCTTGTCAGATGGACCCTCACAAGACATGTCCTGAGTGAATATGCAAAAGCTATGCAAGAAAGAAGTGATCTTTCAACATGTAGTAAAGACAAAGTTCACAAACAATTATTTGCCTCTGCACCTGAAGAGGGACAAAGATCATGTTACAGCCCTTACCAACTATGTCATCAACAATGAGACAAACCCATCTGACCCTGAATAACATCCAGAGGTGCTTATCAACATATCTGTTGGACTGCAAGTAACATAGAATCTGATGGCAGATAAGGACCACTTGGCCCACCTAGTCTTCCCATAAGATGTGCTAAAGTATCTACTGAAAATATCAGATGTTGGTGAAGAACAAATGGAGAGATTTGTGAGAGGTGTACTTGATTCTGATGGGACATGTAGTTTATTCAGCCTTGTTAAGAAATCTGGCATCAAAACATTTGCTGACATGGCCAAGATGATCAAATTTAAGTCTGGCAAGAAAGGGACAATAACAGCAGCTATCAGTCCAGAAATTCTTTTCACAGAGCCCTGTCCTTAGCAAGATACAGAGATGATGTTTCAATGCCAATTGTTCTTAGACACCCAATAGGACCTGTGCCTATGTCTCTCTTACATGCTGATGGAACAATGAGAAAAACAGACAAAGCTGAATTAGGGCATCAGCTGGAAACTCAAACTGAAAGTATCCATGAGCTATGGGGATGCAACAAAGAAACCACAATGTACATCAGAGATGCCATAGCTGTCATTCAATTGATGGCTGTAGACACATTCCACACATTTGATGAGTGGGCTGCTGAGTACTTGAGGCAGATCCTAAAAGAATTTGACAAAGCTAATTCTGTAATTGAAGTCCTTGACAGATATGACAACAGTAACTCTGTGAAACTGCAGAAAGACAGCACTGGACAGGATTTAAGGTGCAAGCAACACCAGGTGATTGGTGGATGTCCTGTGCCTCCATGGAAAAAGTTTCTAAATGTAGCATCCAACAAGAAATCACTTGCAAAATTACTCTGTGAATATATGGTTCAAAATGAACATGAAAGTGCAGGAGCACACCCAACACAACACTCCTTCTTGCTTGAGGCTTTTCCGATGGAGAAGTAGCAAAATCCATCAATGGTAGAAGTGTTGAAGAAGCCCAGGACTTGTACATTACTCAAGAGGAAGTGGACACAAGGATGCATCTGCATGCTGTATGTGCCAATATGGCTATTGGTCTCTTGGTGTTAAAGGAACCATAGTAATTGGATTACCTGATGCAGATGTTTTGGTCCTTGCTGTTCACTACTTTCAAAAATGGAACACATAGATAACATGTGGGTAGAAACAGGCACATTGCCACACAACTGACAAGTGTCTCTTCATACCTGTGCATGCAATTTGTGATGCACTCACTCCTGACTTCTACAACATACTTCCTGCTGTACACACATTAACAGGATGTGACTCTGTGTCATCCCTATTGGTATTGGGGAAAAAATCTGTGTCTAATGTTGTCAAAACAAAGGAAGCTTACTGCTTCACAGATCTTGCCAAATTGGGAGAGAGTGATGAACAAGCTGCAATTTCTGAAGCAAGGAAGTTAGTAGCAGTGCTGTATGACCAAAATAAGAAAGAGAAGGAGACCCACAGAGACCTAAATTGCTTGCACCTCAATCTAGCCAGCCATCAAAAGGACAAGTCACTGGCTAAACTTCCATCATGTGAAGACAGTTTTGAAGAGCATTTCAAAAGAGTATTTTGGCAAACAAAGATTTGGATGTCTTCACACATAGAGAAACCAGATATTGGATCACCATTGCAACATGACTGGAAAAATGTGATGATGAACTACTTCTTGTATTCTTCAAGGCTCAATGGCATCTGAGTTTCTAGAAGACCTTATTTGTGCCTGTACCAGTTGGGGTCACTGCACAATCAACTGTGTCTGTAGTCAGAACAATCTTGCCTGCACAGAACTGTGTACATGCCAAGGCAATGAAGACTGTGGTAAACCACACACTCTCAAAAGAGATGCTGATGATGAATAAGATAATGATAATGATGTTAACTAGAAATGTCACCATTGCTATTACATTTCAATGATACCTGTGAAAATTTACTATTAAATTTTGTTTTACCTTTTAGATTGTTGCTGTGATGCTTTGAGGTCACAAAGAAATCCTATTTTATGTCTTGAAATAATACATAGTGTCATTAAACTAACAGAAATTAATGCAAATATTTCAAAGTGGTCATTCTGATGCATTGAGGGTGTCATTGTGTAGCCCCATTTCTATGGTAACGGCACCACTTGACAGCTCCACATCATGCCTCAACTTAAAGTAGACATAATAAGCTTTAAAATGATATATGATGTGTGTGTGGAGCGGGTACATTAAGTCGACCAAATCAGTGGTGTCTGCCACTCACCTATTTTGGCAGATTAAACTGGATGGGCCCAGCTCTGATTTAGTTACTTTTAATACACCCTTTGGCCAGTACAAGTTCAAACATCTCCTTTGGGATTTGCTCAGCACCAGAGGTCTTCTGAAAGAAAATGGTTCATATTTCTGAAGGCTCAAGGGCACTGAGTCATTATGAATGACATTCTACTGTGGCGGCAAATGTACAAGAACACAATGAGAGGTTAAGAAATGTTTTTAAACAGCCGGGGAGCTGAGTTAGCAACCTAGCCAGCAGCAGCATTTCTCTGAAGCTCCTGACAGAAGCCCTATTTAAAAGCTTAAAATACATATTTCTCCACTTTACTTGTCTGGGAAACCAGTTTGTCACCTAGTAACTCTTCCAGTGTTTGTGAGGACATTAAATTCGTGCAGAATGGGTCGTACAAAGCATGTCAAGCAAGACTTTTTCAGCCGTGCATCCAGACGCTAAGCCACTGGACCATGCAGCGGCTCTCTCCTTTCAACGAGCATAGAGACTGAAGCAGCCTCACTGACCTCCCTTCAGCAGTTAGTTAACACCTTGACAAGAACTGTACAGCAGATTGATCAGAAACTCAATGTTTTTCACAACGTTTAATGCTGTGGAGACCCACTTGGATGCAATGGGGAAATAACCAAGACTGCAGAGATATGATGGGAGGACCTCGCTGCTACCACCACTCTATTAAGGAGCAAGCTGCACTCGAAGTCAGGTGGAGCAGCTCAAGAATATTGTAGAGCAGCTAACATTTGGCTTCTGGATCTCCCTTGAAGGGTCGGAGGGGACAATCTAATGCTATTTCTAGAATGATGGCTATCGGAACTGATTTGGACGGACACTTTTAAGATCACAAAGGCCTACTGAGTTACCCTGAGAAGGTCTAACTGATTTGGACAACCTCGAACGGTTCTGGCAACACTAACTTCAATGGCGGAGAGATGTGGTGTTGGGAGCCATTCGCAAGAAGGGCCCAGTTTTCATAGATGAGGCACGCATGCTTTTCTTTCCAGACTTATCATATGCTACCAGAAGGCCTTTGATGGGATTAAAACAAGCTGAGGGAATTGGGAATCACATACCTATTGGCATTTCCATCTCGATTGTGTTTCTTGGAGGATGGAAACAATATCGCTTTATGGATCCCAAGGAGGCTGGGTTGTGTGTGAGAGGATTGCCACCAGACAGGTCCAGGATGACCGACTGCATGAAGAGGAAGACTCGGAGGAGGACTGAGTGAAGTATTGGCAGACATTTACATTATCTTGTGGGACTAGCTTGTTCTTAATATAAAATGAGACACTAGAAGGGCATGCCTGTTTAAATATTTGATAAATATGGAGAAGGATCTGTCCAGATTTCTTTGACTATCTCAAAAGTCAACATGAGACTTTATTCTGAAAATACAGACTTTTCCTTGTTGGGTTATCAAACCCCTTTTCTTTACGTGCTGTTTCAGGCTTGTTGTAACAGTTATATATGTTATCTGGATTCCTCCTTCAGGGATACCAGGAAGAAGCTGGTTCTATTTATTCTCAGTGTAGTGATCAGGAGATGGAATAGAAGTCATTTGTTACAATAGTGGAAATTATGCATAGGTGCAATTTGTGTTCTCCTCAAGCCACACAGGCTAATTTTGAGAAACCCAGGCTCTGTAAAGGAGCACCTTCATGGGACTGTACTGGGGTTGTGGGCTGGAGCTGGAATCTGGGCCTATAACACACTGGTATATAATTTATATATGGGGAAATAATTTATTATATGTTATTCTACTAGGTCAGATCTCTCTAAGGCATTGCTGGAGTAATACAGCACCTATTTAGTTTAAGTGGGGCTATTGGAGCTCTAGAGAATGGGAACCCCTTTTTATGAGCTGTTAAAACTATATAAAGGACCTTAAGGGTCAGTTAAGAAATTGATTGTTTACTAATTTAGGATGTTTAAAATAGGGCATTGGCTGCATTATAGCTTTCATTTCTTATAGTAATTTTACTTATGTATGATAGATTTTACCCTCAGTGCTGTACCAAAGGAACAAGTAGTCTCTTTCCTTAATAATGTATAATGGATGGAAATACATGTTATACATGTTCAGAATATGATGTATTTTATGCTCATGTATAAAATGTCATAAATAAAAAGTTCAAAAAAAAAAAAGAGCCAGAGATAAGCATTTGTCTTTAAACCTGAAAAGATCCAAAATCAGGATGTCAGAGAGGTCCAGTATACTGGGCATAAGTTAAGTGCAGACGGGCTGTTGGCAGACCTAGAGAAGATACAAGCAGTTATCCAGATGTCCATTCCCCAGAATAAGACTGACTTACAGAGATTTATGGGCATAGTAAACTACCTGGCAAAATTCATCCCAAACTTATCATCTATAAATAAACCACTGAGAGAGTTGCTAGAAAGAGATAGCATGGCACTGGGATGGTTGCCACGAGCAGACCTTTTCAAAATTGAAAACAGTCATCACAAACTCCTCCTGTTCCTGGCCTACTGTGACCTGAAAAACCTGTTGAATTGTCTATAGATGCATCTTCAGAACGGCTGGGTACATGACTGTTGCAGGGGGCAGGCCTGTTGCTTTGCTTCTAGATCACTTATAGAGCTACTGATGCCTCAAAAACCACATAATTGTTATTTATTTATTTATTTGATATTCAGAAAGACCTTTGAGTCAGAGACTCATTTACAAAGGTTCCACGTCATACATAAATTGCACAGGGATGGGACATTAGTATACAGAAAAAGAACAGCACATTACATAGTAACATGAAATAATAAAATAAACAGGTTCCATAGTTGTTTCATAGTAGGCTAACAGTGAAATTTAGGTAATTTAGCATAGCCAGGGTGAGGAGAAAAAAGCATCAGAGAGATTCAGAAAGAGGCTGATTGTCATGTTTCATAAATGCATTTGAGGTACATTTGCTGCTAGTAGCTTGTTTGTAAGGAGGCAGGGCAGGCACAATTCTGCCTGCATTCCATTGTATATTTTGTATATTTCTCCTCCCCATTATTTATTACTAAGACATTTTGCATAAATATATGATCTTTATCCCTTAGAATTTCTTTAGAGTCCATCTGCCTTATAGCTTACACTACTTCAAGTCATAATCCTCTGTTGTGACATCACAATCTGTTGCCATAGGAGTAACTGTGATGTCACAAGCAGTGCATTATGACTTCAGGTAGGAGAAAGCAACAAGAACAGATAAACTCTTCAGGAGCAAATATCCTTTTTCATACAAATGACCTCAGGAATAAATAATGGGGAGGAGGAATACAGCACTAATGGGAAATACAAACTGGACTATGTCTAAATAGTAGATTTTGATAAAGTTCTCCTGATCATGTCACCAGTTCTTTAACAAGGCTGAGAGAAATTATGCACACATTTAGACAGAAACATTGGCCATTATGTTTGGCTGTTCAAAATTCCACCAATATATTTATGGCAGACCAAGGGTGCATGTTGAATCTGATCACAAACCCTTAGAGAGCCTTTCAAGGAACCACTGGCCACAGCCCTATGAAGAATCCAGCGCATGATGTTAAAACTATAAAGGTATGATTTGAGAGTACAGTACAAAGTGGGAAAAGAACTTTGCATACAGTAACAGACACCCTACGTAGGGCTGTTGCAGAAAATTATCTGCCAGAGACTGAGTTAGATAAATAAGAGGTTCATACAGTGGTCTGCATGTCTATCAGTGATGAGAAACTACAATTACAGTATTTCAGCAAGAAACCAGAAGAGATACTGCTTTGGTCAAAATAGAGACACTGTTTTGAGTGGGAGGCCCCATGAGAAAGCATCAGTGCATTCTGAGATAAGGCAGTACTGGCTGTTAAGAGATGAAATTTCAATAGAAAATGGACTTTTGCTAAAGGGCGAGAGACTGATAACGCCCACATCATTGAGACCATATATGTTAGCCAGATTGTACAGCAGCCACTTGGGCACTGAAAAATGCAAGTGCAGGGCCAGAGATCTCTTATTCTGGCCCCTGATGAACAGTCAAATTAGTGACGTGATAGTAAAGTGTGATGTTTGTAACCAGTACAGGAAAGCACAATCATGAGAACCCTGCAGCAACATGAGATACCAGGCAGACCTTGCAAAAAGTTGGGACTGACCTATTTGATTTGAGAGAGAAAATTATCTAGCAATGGTTGATTACTATTCTAAATTCATTGAGATTTTGAGGTTGCAAAATACAACAAGTGAAATGGTAATTAACCATATTAAATTACAATGGGCAAGACATGGTATTCCAGAAATACTTGTGATGGATAATGGGCTGCAATTTGCCTGTACTGAGTTCAGAGACTTTCAAACAAAATATGAGTTCAAACATGTGACATCTTCACCAAACTATCCCCATAGTAATGAGATGACAGAGATAGCCATTTAGACAATAAAGAGACTGTGTAAAAAGCACAGAGACCACAAAGACCAATATTTAGCACTCTTAGAGCTGAGAAATACACCATTAGAGGGCTGAGATCACCAGCACAGCTACTTATGGGACAAAGAACCAGAACTGTGATGCCTACCAGAGCTGAATTGCTCAAACTAAAAATACCAGAAGTCAATGTGTGAGCTGCACTGCAAGAAAATCAAGAAAAACAGCAGTCCTATTATAATCTGCATGCCAGAACGCCTCCCAGCTTTGCAGCCAGGACAGCCTGTTTACTTACGAGAGCACCTGAGAATACCTGGACCCCTGCAATTGTGAAGCACCATGCTGAAGAGCCACACTCCTATGTGGTCCAAGCAAATGATAAATGATACCAGAGAAAGAAGAGATCTATTGCTGACCCCAGACCCGCTTGATCCTCCTGGCCACAAGAATCAAACATCCAAGAAGAAGGAGAGAGAAGAGAGAAGGACAACATGATGGAAGACAACATGATTCCAGAAGTGCCTATAATAGAGCACCCAATACAAGTGATGCCAAGGCAGACACAGAGTGAGCCTGTGGGGCCAGCCCCACCCTGAGCAGTCATGACCAATTGTCCGTCATTAGCTCCAGCATGAGAATTAGCTGGGTCAGTGGGTGGGAGGTCCAATGGCCTGCCTGGAATCATGATTACATAGATTCACAAAAGTTTGAACTGCAGAACTTTAATCAATGTTTATGTAGGGAGGGGTTCAACTTGAGAAGGGAGATGTAATGATGTGTATTAGCATGCATGAGTTGTGTATACTGTGCTACTGCACATCCACTAAACTACCTATATAAGCCCTTGTCTGGTGGATGGTAGCCCGTGCTTTTGCCTGTGTTATACAGTACAGTGCTACCCGTAAACTGTCGGAGCACTCCACTTACTTGTCTGCATGATTATTACAGGTCCCACAGTTCCTTTACATCTGTCTCAATTGGGCTTGCCACAATCTGAGCCTTTCTGAACATCCAGCAGCTTGGCAACTCAAACAGAAACCAAGCTGGCCACAAACATCTTGGTTCATCTCAGATTTCAGAACATACTGTGAGAAATTATATTCTTGGGGTATTTGCTACCCTCTCCTGTTACATACAGCTGATTTCTTCACTCAGTACACAGTGGTGAAAAGGAAGAGAAATTGTTTAACCAGGAAAGGCACACTAAGCGAGAGCTTGTTTCCAGGTGCTACCTGGGAGCATGAGGAAGTTAAGTGACTTGATCAGGGTCTCAGGTTTGCAGCTCAGTGCCCTTAACCACTGAGCTATACTACCTCCAAAGACATGCTGCTGGCTGCTCCTGCTAAATAAACCAACAGAGGGAAAATAGTTAAAATACTTTACAAAAGATACATATATTTTACAAAGGGCTGGGAGGGGAACAAGAAGGAAAAGCTTTGAGAACTCGTGGCATGATAGAAAACAAGAGGTGGAGGAAAACGTTTTATTTTAAAGAAAGAACTTAAACAGCCCCTTTACTGGCATATCCAAAGCAAGTCAGTATAAAGACTTGTCTCACCCACAGCTGATCTATATATAACGTATCATTTTTAAAAGCCACAGTTTATGGAAGGAAGGGATCAGATTTTGGAGCCAAGTCATCAATCGCTTCCATTTCCTTGGCCTCCAGTAACTTGCCCTGTGTAGCATGTTTTGTGATGTAATTATGTGGAGTGTGGGGGCATGCTTCATAGACTACTATAGAGGCTGGCTTTAACATCTTTTTTTAACAATTCAGGGTTTCGGGGTCATGGGATGGCTGCTGAGCTGTGAGTTGCATCTCTCCATCGCCTCCCTGCTATCCCTGCAGTTTTTGAACTTTTCTGCTACCAGTTTATCGCTTAATTAGCCTCAAACACTTATCAATTTGACTAGCTTGTGTTGGGTCATTGTAATTTGTGGTCTAAATGGAAGTGGAGATGAAAACCCACATCGTGTTATACTCCACCACAGGCGTCCGAGAAAGAAGACCTGAAAAGGCTAAGCATCAGGCAGCCAATTCGACCAAAACCTCAACCTCAAGTTTGGCTCTTGCCAAGGAGTGCTTCATCAAATTAATGAAGCCTATGCAGACCCTCTCTTGTCGACATGTCTGGGGACCTGAAGATGAGCTCCTCAACAGAACTGTTTACTATTAGAATTTGCGATGCGAAGTCAGAATTATTTCCTCTGAGAAGTGGAGGGAAAGTGGATTCCAACTTCAACTTACTGTGCCAGAAGCTGCATAAAATAGAAGATAAATTGGAGGACCTTGAGGGGCACAGTCAGCCCAATAATCTGGTTTTGTTCAGTTTGCCTGAAAAGGAAGAGGGCTGAACCAATTAAGTTTGTTCAGAAGTTGTGCAAACACTTGGCCAGCCCATCTCCACACAACACCATATACATTGTGGAGTGGGCCCATCAATCACTGCCCCCCATGCTGGCAGGTTCCCTCTGTGCCCTCTTATCTTTAAACTGCTTAATTTTCAGGATAAGCAACATATCCTGACCAAAGTAAGAGATATCCAGGAATCAAAAAGGGAGGGACACCTCCTGAGAGTAGCCAGGACTTACTGCACTCAGTGAGGGTCAAGAGGCAGGAGTTTCATCCCATTGTGAAGAAGCTGATTGCGACAGGCATACCCTAGTGAGTTCGCTATCCCACTACCTTGCAGATGAAACATGCAGATCAATGGAAAGTTTTCAATACCCATCGCAGGAGGCCTTGGAGCTGAAGAGCCTACTACCAGAACTTTTCATTTGAACATGAATGGTAAACCTGATCCTGATGATTTCTATGCCTTGAGCTGCACTAGAATCTAATATGTTTATGGGTGTGTGGCCTACATCTGGGGCTAATATTGTTATACCTGGGTTTGGGAGTAAGTGCCTTTGCTTGAAATCGAAGAACTGTGGGGACTGCCCAATTTATCCATATAGATCCCTGAACTGGTGTCATAGAAGTAAAATCACTGAGCCATCCCTCCACAAGGAACTCTTACTACCCTAAGGAAGCAGAACGTCATTTCTAAGAACTGTTAATTATACTGTTAGTTGAATTGTTTATATTCAGAGGCAGAGAACAGACAGAACACCAGGAGGAAGGAGCTACTGGTATAACTAAAATTTCTACTGGGACTAAGAACTAGAAATCTTGTACTGGGACCTTCAATTTAGGGTAAAAAAGAGTGTTTGTCAGAGGTAGTTGAAGTTAATTGTTATCTGTTATCTGTGCTATCTGTGTACTTATCTAGGTACTTGTCACAGGTGTCAGAAGGAATTGTTATCTGTGAAATTAACTAAGTGTAGAAAGCTTTGCAAAAGTAGGGGATGGTTTAGCTAGAAGGAGCCAGGTTAAAACCAGATTTAAGCACTGCCCTAGATAGCTTCTGCCAAAGAACAGATAGAACACCAGGAGGAAGGAGCTACTGGTACAACTAAAACTTCTCTTCTGGGACTATATTGCATTCCTTCCTCCCTCCACCCCCACCTTAAACCAGTTCTACTTTATAGGCACAGGATTTAACTGACAACAGGAACTTCCTGTTTGGGAGCAGGAAGTGAGTGATCAAAGAGCCACCAAAGACTCATCATCCTAGAAGGGCAAGAGTAGCTCTCTGCCCCCCCAGCTGCTGGAGGTCTGACTCTGAGCAAGTAAGAAGACTACTGAGAAATATAGGAACTCTTGTCTTAGAACAGGAAGATCAGGAGCTAAAAGGGCACAGAGGCAGTAAGTAAGTAGGGAAGAAAAAAAGAAAATAAGCAAACAGAGAAAAGAGTAAATATTCCAAACAACAGTTAGGGGCCAGGAAAAGACATGATGGGAGTGGTGCAGAGCAGTGGCTGTGGACCAGCAGTCTTCCGGGAGACATTCTGGAGGATGCAATGTTGTCCCATCTGCAGGCACTTCTCTGGGCTGAGGGAGGAGTTGCTCATCTCCAGGCTGAGTTGGCCAGGATTTGTGGTACCTCCTCTTCCACCCAGGGACCACCAGGGTCACTGTCGTTGCCTCAGAGGTTGCCAAGAAAGAGGAGTGGTTGGACCACAGTGGGCTCCAGGGAGGGTGAAGGTGGTGGAACAGAGGGGCATCCCTCCAGTTGTAACTCTCCATAATTTCTATGCATTCTGGAAAAGTGTGGTTCCTCTATGGAGGCACCCACAGTGGAGACCAAGGAGGATGCTGGGAACCTCCACAAAGGAGACCCACAGGAGGGTGGCATGGGACCCCACAGAGGAAGGAAACAACTCCTGGTGGGGGACTCCATTGTTAAAAAGGTAGAACTAGGGGAAGGAGAGAGGAGGTAAGGTGCCTGCCTGGTGCCATGGCTTGGCAGACAGGGACCGAATCCTCAGGAGCAGCTGCAGGGAGGAGCAGGACATCATTGTTCACCTAGGGACAAATGACCTGGCTAAGAAAGGGATCACAGCAGTGTAAGAGTGTTTGTGGAGATGGGGAGGGCTAGACAAATAGCACACACGGTAAATCTTCTCAGAGGTGCTGCCTGTCTATGGCACGGATGAGGCTAGGGTACTCCACACCATGGGATTCAATCAGAGGTTGAAAACTGGTACAGAGCACAGGGATTTGGCTTCACTGGGACTGGGCATCCACCTGAATGGATGCAGGCCTATACTGGTGAGATGGTCTGCATCTGTCCAGGAGGGAACCAGGATCCTAGGTGATAGGTTTAAATACTTCATTGGCAGGCATTTAAACTAGCCAGGGAGTCAAGGAAAGGAGTAGGAAACCCTAGCCCCCAAAATCAAAGTACTAAGTGAGGTAGCACCAACATAGAGATGTCAATAGGGAGAAATGCAGGGTAAATGGAGAAAGTGACAAACAATAAGGACAGGGATGGGGCAAAAGGGTAAGGCCATCAAGAAATGGAGTACCAATGCCCATAGTCTGGGCAACAAGGTCCCTGAACTGGTGGCCTTGATGGAAGAGGAAGCCTGGATATTGTAGCAGTCACAGAAACATGGTACACAGAGAACCATGACTGGGATGTTAACATACCAGGGTATACAACCTACAGGAGAGACAGGGAGGCAGAAGGGGGGAGTAGCTCTCTATGCAAGGAAGGGATAAAAGCAACTGAACAAAGAGTAAACAGGGAAGAGAGGAGGCACTGTGGGTCACCTTAGAGACTGGAAATGGCACCACAATCCGCACAGGATTGTATACAGATCCCCATGTCAGGGGAGGGAAATGGACAAGGATATGATAGAAGGCATACTTAGGATGGCAGAGAAAGGGAGATATTGTTGATGGAGGACCTTAATATGCAGATGTTAATGAGCACCTTTGCTGCAGCCACATTCAAAAAGCAGGGCCGTTCTTGATGCCCCTCAGGTGGCATGCCTCAGACAGCTAGTTTTGGAACCTACTCATGGAAGCAATCTTAGACCTCATACTCTCAAATGGGAGAGTGAGAGGATCTCAGATCTAGAAGTGGGTAGCCATTTGGGAACAAGTGACCACCAAACAGTGTGGTTCACGATAAACTCAGCTACAGAGTCAAGCCATACAAAAGTCAGGGCTCTGAACTTCAGGAGGGCTGACTTTGGCAAGATGGGAGAGTGCCTTAGAAAAGCACTAGCAAACAGGCTAGAAGGAGGGTGGAGCAACAATGGGAAATATCAAAACTGCCATCACAGAGGCAACAAGCCTTTGTGTGAAGCAAATAAACAAATCAAAATGAAGGAAAAGCCACAATGGTTCTCAAAAGAAGTGGCGGTGAAGGTTATGGAGAAAAGATAGCATTTAGGAAGTATAAGGAAACACAGAAGGAGCAGGACAGAGAACTGTACCAGTTAAGGCAGAAGGAAGCAGGAGGGTAGTCAGAATAGCAAAGGCACAAACTGAGGAAAGGATAGCCAACTCGGTTAAGAAGGGGATAAAACCTTTTATAGGTATATCAGGGAGCGTAGAAAGACAAAGGGAGGGATAGTAAGGCTGAATAGAATGGATGGTGGGTGGGCAGAGAGTGACAGTGAAAAAGCAGGGATGCTGAATAAATACTTCCATTCAGTATTCACAAAGAGGAAGTGGGGAGGTGCCTAATCCAATTAACAGAAGCATTCTGGAGAGGAGGTTGATCCCAGTCCTTTCACAGAAGAAAGGGTTCTGAAAGAATTCCTAAAACTGAAGGTGGACAAAGCAATGCAGCCAGATGGAATTCACCCCAGAATTCTAAAAAGAATTAAGCAGAGAACTAGTGACACCACTGACTACCCTTTATAACAAATCATGGGAGGATGGTGTGGTACCTGAGGACTGGAAGAAGGCTGATGTAATTCCCTTCACAAAATGGGAGCAAGACAGAGGCAGGAAACTACAGACCTGTCGTTTGACCTCTGTGGTAGGGAAAGTGATGGAATCACTTCGAAGGAAAGAATTGCTGAGTACCTAGAGGCCAGTGGGGCACAGGACCCAAGGCAGCATGAGTTCTACAGGGAAGGTCATGTCAGACAAATCTAATTGATTTCTTTGACTGGGTGACCAAAGTAGTAGACCAGGGAGGGACTGTGGACATGGCCTACCTAGACTTTAGCAAGGCATTTGACACAGTCCCACAGAAAAGATTAATAGTCAAATTAACCAGCCTTGGAGTGGGTCCCAGGGTGGTAGCCTGGTAAAACATTGGCTGAACAACAGAATACAGAAGGTATTTGTAAATGGAGTCTACTCTGAAGAAAGAGGGGTTACTAGTTGGGTACCGAGGGTTCAGTACTGGATCCAGTCCTTTTAATGTCTTTATAAGTGACATTGCAGAGGGACTGGAAGGAAAGTATGCCTCTTTGCAGATGACACAAAGATCTGCAACAGGGCTGATACACAAGGAGGTGTGGAAAGGATGAGAAGGGACTTGGCAAGGTTGGAGGAATGGTCAGAAGTATGGCAGCTTGGATTCAATGCAAAGAAGTGCAAAGTAATGCACCTGGGAAACAAAACCCAGGGGAAGATTACACAATTGGGGGGAGTAGTAACAACAACAAAAATGGAAAGGGACCTAGGGGTAAACATATCAGATGACCTTAAGGTTGGAAGCAATGTGAGAAAGAGGTAGGAGAGCTGGGGTGATACTGGGATGTATAGGGAGAGGCATCACCAGCAGAAAACAGGAAGTTGTTATCCCCTGTACAGACAGTTGGTGAGATCCCATCTGAGTACTGTGTCCAGTTCTGGAGACCCCATCTCTGCAAGGAAATAGACAGGAGTGAGGCAGTTCAGAGGAGGGCAACTAAAATGGTGAAGGGTCTGTAAGAGAAGCCATATGAGGAGAGGCTAAAGGAGCTTAATATGTATACCCTTGAGGAAAGGAGGGAGAGGGGGACATGATAGAAACATTTAAGTACCTCAGTGGAATCAACAAAGTCCAAGAGGGTAGCATCTTTCAGAAAAAGAGATGTGCAATAACAAGGGGACACAATTTGAAGACAGAGGGCGGCTCAGGGGCAATGTGAGGAAGTATTTTTCACAGAGAGGGTGGTGGACACATGGAAAAGCCTTCCTGAGAAGGTTGTGGGTCTAAAACTGTGGGAGAATTCAAGAATGCATGGGACAGACATAAGGCAATTTTGTGGGGGTAGGAAGAAATAGGCTATTGGTTAAATGGGATCTGCAGCTTATCCTCTAGGTGGAAATGGGCAGACCAGGTGGGCCTTATCTGCCGTCAAAGTCTATGTTTCTATGTTATTTTAGAACAGGTCTTTAGATCATTATCCTGGTTACTGGTTCATGCTTAGATACAGGATTGGTTATTATGCTGGTTAATGTGTTTAATATTGCTGCAGGGTGGTGGGGAGGGAGGGGATGGATATGCTTATATGTGGGTGGCTGGATGGAGTATTGCCTGATGAAGTACATTAGAGTCGTTTTTAGACACGGGATAAGCTCTGTATTGTTTGTTATTTGGTTCTAGGAATTGGGGAGGGAGGGGGTACTTGTGTTTTACAGGAACCTAACCACTTCTGGAGTCTACAAGATGGAGAGGTGGGATGTTTTTTTGTCTGTGTTGGGTTTCAGTGGGGTTCCTCTGCATTTTGACCTGACTTATTCACAGAATGGGGCTGCCTGTGGGGAAGGATATCTCTGTGCATTGGGGACATTTTTGTTTAACCCGCTGACAGGTGGGGTAATATATGGATTTCAGGGTCTACAGCTAATATCCATAGACCACCTTAATGAAGGGAGGCCTTACAAGCTCATTAGCTGGAATATGAAAGGGTCCAAGAAAAGAAAAATGCTTAATGGTCTTGAAACATTTTCAGCACCTACAGGCCTGTATAGTATGCCTGCAAGAGACCCACTTAAAGAGAGAGATATTTCCCTCTTTTGGCGCCCCTGGGAGGCGGGTTTCAAGTTCCGAGTCTCTTCTAAAGGGGAGGTAC
Source organism: Neoceratodus forsteri (assembly GCA_016271365.2). Taxonomy (NCBI): domain Eukaryota; kingdom Metazoa; phylum Chordata; order Ceratodontiformes; family Ceratodontidae; genus Neoceratodus; species Neoceratodus forsteri. The sequence continues at coordinate 1,111,672,769 of CM028129.1, read as the reverse complement.
AATTATCTTATTTGCTAAATATGTCTCATTTTAATGACTCATGAATGGTGGAATCCATTAGGTGGTTTATTATTCTCTGAGGTACCCTTGAATCACTCTCAATTATTGTGGGTTTGGTTTATGGACTAAACACGGACTCACCCAATTTCTTTACCCATTTGCTCTCACTTTTGGTTTCGACCCACCTATCCTGAATTTTCTAAGGGTGACTGGAACCTAGCACCTCGGTCAGATATAGATCGGTCGGACAGTAGATGGGTAGGTCTCTCCCAAGCCCAAAGGGCATTAAGGGACCTCATGTCAGGTTTGGGGCAGTAGACATCTGGCGTATTCTGTATCCCTCAGAATGCCAAAATACATATTTTTCCCCAAGACATAGGGCTTAGTCCCATATAGATTATCTCCTGCTTAGCTCCTCTGCTTTCCTGACATCCTTGATGATACCATTCATCCCAGAGTATTATCAGACTACTCTCCAGTTAGTCTTGCTTGCATGCTAAGACCTGGAATTCACAAAGACTTCCTCTGGTGTCTTAATACCTAACTTTGCATATCCCTCCACTCTAGCTGATATCCAGGAGTTTATTTCTGATTTCCTCCTGAATAATAAAGGTTCAGTTGACAGGATAGACACAGTGTGGGTTACCCTCAAATGTGCTTTTAGAGGTGAATTTATCTGCCTTGCCACTATTCAATCCTGGAAGATCAAGGAAACCTTGGATGCTCTCCTGGGTGAAATTCACCAAATAGAACGCTCCATAAATTGCATCTCCCTGGATTCCGACTAGGCGCACTTGCATCGTCTGCAGTATCCATTTTCAGATATCATGGCCCAAAGAGCAAAGCTTGTCTCCAACAAACTAAGCTTATATACTTAGAGACAGGGAGAAGGTGGGGAAGCTCTTAGCTCTCCAGTTAAGGCAGGCAGAAACATGAGAACGATCCCTGGGCTGAGAGCATCCCCTGAAGCAGATATAGTCTCTGAATCCAGAAGCATTGTCTCAATCATCAGAGATTTCTATCAGGGACTTTACTCTCTCACAGAAACCCATGCTCCTACACCACAGGAGATAACAGCTTATTTGACCTCCGCTGCCCTTCCTGCCCTGCCTGCTGTCTCCATAGAACACCTAGGGACTACCAATTACTTCATGTGAAGTGGAGCAGGTTATAAAACAATTAGCCCTGGATTAGGCCCCTGGTCTGAATGGCATCCCCTAGCAATTTCTATAAGGCTTGTCTTTCCCAGCTGTCACCCCTTTTTGGCGGAGGTTTTTAACCTCTGGTTCAAAGAAGAATCCAAGACCCTACTTTTCTGGAGGCCCTGATCACTGTAATTCCCAAGCTGGGTAGAGACCCCTATACCCTGAGAATTATCATCCGATTTCCCTGTTGAATACTGATGTTAAGGTGCTAGCCAAAATCCTGGCCAACTGTCTGACTGATGTGATGCAAGGGGTTATAGGCCGTGAACAGGTGGGCTTCATGGCGGGCCATCATTCAGTGATCATACAAGAAAGCTTCTCCATTTGATTTCAGCATCTAGGGTTTCAGAGATACCAGCAGTCTTGGTTTCCCTAGATGCTGAAAAAGCTTTGATAGAGTCTCCTGGCATTTTCTTTTCGCTTCACTTAAACATTTTGGTGTCCCTGAGAATTTTATTAAATAGGTTAAGCGCCTATATTCTTCCCCCTCAGCACGAATCTGGAGCAATGGCTGTCTTTCACAGCCTTTCCCTCTCAAAGAGGCACCGTCAGGCTGACCACTCTCCCTCTTCTTTTTAACTTTTATTTGGAGCATTAATACTTAGAATTCTTAATTCCCCTCCATAAAGGACATTCAGGTGGGAGAGAGGAGATACACCATATCAGCGTATGAGGATGATCTTTTCCTACACATTGAAGACCTGCAGTCTACATTCCCAGCTTACTGACAGAATAGAACATAGAAACATAGACTTTGACGGCAGATAAAGACCGCTTGGCCCACCTAGTCTGCCCATTTCCCTACCTAGAGGATAAACTGCAGATTCTATTTAACCAACAGCCTATTTCTTCCTACCCACCACAAAAATTGCCTTATGTCTGTCTCATACATTCTTGAATTCTCCACAGTTTTAGACCCCACAACCTCCTCAGGAAGGCTGTTCCATGCATCCACTACCCTCTCTGTGAAAAATACTTCCTCACATTGCCCTGTGCGTTCCCCTCTATCTTCAAATTGTGTTCCCTTGTTCTTGCACATCTCTTTTCTGAAAGATGCTACCCTCTTGATTTTGTTGATTTCACTGAGGTACTTCAACATTTCTATCATGTCCCCTTCTTCCTCCTTTCCTCAAGGGTATGCATATTAAGCTCCTTTAGTCTCTTCTTGTATGGCTTTTCTTGCAGACCATGCACCATTTTAGTTGCCCTCCTCTGAACTGCCTCCATCCTGTCTATGTCCTTGTGGAGATGGGGTCTCCAGAACTGGACACAGTACTCAGATGGGATCTCACCAACTGTCTGTACAGGGGATAACAACTTCCTGTTTTCTGCTGGTGATGCCTCTCCGTACATCCCAGTATCCCCTTCAGCCCTCCCTACCACCTTCTCACATTGCTTGCCAACCTTAAGGTCATCTGTTATGATTACCCCTAGGTCCCTTTCCATTTTTGTTGTTGTTACTACCCCCCATTGTGTACTCTTCCTGGGTTTGTTTCCAGGTGCACTATTTGCACTTCTTTGCATTAAATCCAAGCTGCCATACTTCTGGACCATTCCTCCAACCTTGCCAAGTCCCTTCTCATCCATTCCATGCCTCCTTGTGTATCAACCTTGTTGCAGATCTTTGTGTCATCTGTAAAGAGGCATACTTTCCTTCCAGTCCCTCTGCAATGTCACTCATAAAGACATTAAAAGGACTGGACCCAGTCCTGAACCATGTGGTACCCCACTAGTAACCCCTCTTTCTTCAGAATGGACTCCATTTACAATTACTTTCTGTGTCCTGTTATCCAGCCAGTATTTCCCAGGCTACCACCCTGGGACCCTCCCAGGCTGGATAATTTGACTATTAATCTTTGTTTTGGACTGTGCCAAATGCCTTGCTAAAGTCTAGGTAGGCCATGTCCACAGTCCCTCCCTGGTCTACTACTTTGGTCACCCAGTCAAAGAAATCAATTAGATTTGTCTGACATCACCTTCCGCTGTGAACTCATGCTGCCTTGGGTCCTGTGCCCCACTGGCCTCTAGGTACTCGACAATTCTTTCCTTCCAGAGTGATTCCATCACTTTCCCTACCACAGAGATCAAACTGACAGGTCTGTAGTTTCCTGCCTCTGTCTTGCTCCCACTTTTGTGAAGGGGAATCACATCTGCCTTCCTCAGTCCTCAGGTACCACACCATCCTCCCATGATTTGTTAAAAGGGTAGTCAGTGGTGTCAATAGTTCTCTGCTTAATTCTTTTAGAATTCTCGGTGAATTCCATCTGGCCCCATTGCTTTGTTCACCTTCAGTTTTAGGAGTTCTTTCAGAACCCTTTCTTCTGTGAAAGGACTGGGATCAACCCCCTATCCAGAGTGCTTCTGTTAATTGGATTAGGCATCTGCCCCACCTCCTGTTTTGTGAATACTGAACAGAAGTATTCATTCAGTATCCCTGCTTTTCACCGCCCTCTCTGCCCACCCACCGCTCTATTCTATTCAGCCTCACTATCCCTCCTTTGTCTTTCTATGCTTCCTGATATATCTATAAAAGGTTTTATCACCCTTCTAAACTGAGTTGGGTATCTTTTCCTCAGTTTGGGCATTTGCTATTCTGACTACCCTCCCTGCTTCCTTCTGCCTTAACTGGTACAGTTCTCTGTCCTGCTCCTTCTGTGTTTCTTTTATACTTCCTAAATGCTATCTTTTCTCCCTAACCTTCACCGCAACCTCTTTTGAGAACCATAGTGGCTTTTTCTTTCATTTGCTTCACACAAAGATTTATTGCCTCTGTGACAGCAGTTTTGATATTTCCCATTGTTGCTCCACCCCTCCTTCTAGCCTGTTTGCTAGTGCTTTTCTAAGGCACTCTCCCATCTTGCCAAAGGTCAACCCTCCTGAAGTCCAGAACCCTGACTTTTGTATGGCTTGACTCTGTAGCTGAGTTATCGTGAACCACACTGTTTGGTTGTCACTTGTTCCCAAATGGCTACCCACTTCTGGATCTGAGCTGAGATCCTCTCACTGTCCCCATTTGAGAGTACGAGGACTAAGATTGCTCCTCACTAGTAGGTTCCAAAACTAGCTGTCTGAGGCATGTCACCTGAAGGGCATCGAGAATAGCCCTGCTTTTGAATGTGGCTGCAGCAAAGGTGCCACAGTTGACATCTGGCATATAAAGGTCCCCACCAACAGTATCTCCCTTTCTCTGCCATCCTAAGTATGCCTTCTATCATATCCTTGTCCATTCCTCCCCTGACATGGGGTCTGTATACAACCCCTGCGGATTGTGGTGCCATTTCCAGTCTCTAAGGTGACCCACAGTGCCTCCTCTCCTCCCTGTTTACTCTTTTGTTCAGTTGCTTTATCCTTCCTCACATAGAGAGCTACTCCGCCCCTCTTCTCCCTCCCTGTCTCTCCTGTAGGTTGTGTACCCTGGTATGTTAACATCCCAGTCATGGTTCTCTGTGTCCGTGTTTCTGTGACTGCTACGATATCCAGGCATCCCTCTACCATCAAGGCCACCAGTTCAGGGGCTTGTTGCCCAGACTCGATGCGTTGGTGCGCCTTACCCTCCATTTCTTGATGGCCTTACCCTTTTGCCCCATCCCAGTCCTTATTGTGTTTGTCACTTTCTCCATTTACCTTCTCTGATTTTGCTGCAGTGTCGTTCTACAAACTGAACCTCTCTAAGTCAAAGATACTTTCTATTAACCACCATATGACCAAGGAGGACTCTGATGCTCTTGACTTGGCCTGGGAACCAAAACCCTTACATATCTGGGTATAAATATTGCTAGAGATATCCCTACTATGGTTAAAAGAAACCTTACTGACTTGCTACAGGTCCTAAAATCTGATCTAGAGATGGGAAACTCTTCCTCTCTGTCTTTGAGGCGCATCAATATTCTTAAAATGAATATACTACCAAAATTGCTGTACCTCCTAGAGATGTTTTTTTCCCCTAAGTCCTGGTTCGTGAGACTACAGAAAATCTTTAATGCATTTTATGGAAAAGCAAGATGGTGCGCAGGGAGGTTTGGCCTTTCCATCCCTTTTTATCTATTATGCTGCCAAACATATGAGCAAAATAGCCCTCTGGTTTAAGTTAGACTCTCTTCCCCAGACTAATACTTACTCGCCTATTTGGTTGGACATACAGAGAACTGGCTCATAATTCATTTGCACCTTATCAGCACTAGGTTACATACACCCTGCTCAACTCCCCAACCACTTAGCAGATCCCCTTTGGCCTGGTCTCTTAAGGCCTTTCACCAAATGCAGACCCATCTCTTGGTGGCCTGGGACCACTCTCCAACCCAGCCCTTCTTCACAATCCCCATTTTCGAATAGGTAATCATCCTAGTCCCTTTCATTTCTCCTCAACTGAGATATGCTACTTTGAAGGATTTCCTTCAGGGGATGACATAACCCCATTTCCAGTTCTTTGGGATAGATTTCACCTCCAGCAGAGGGATGTTTTTAAATTTCTCCAGATCAAGAATGCAATACTTGCCTTTCTGGGTCCCAGACCATGGACCCTACACCCCTTGGAAGATTTAGCCACAGTGCTGGCTGTTGCAGACATGTGGTCTCTGGTATGTATACAAGAAAATACAGACCCTATACCTGCATTTCCGACAGGAGTTTGTTTCTATTAGGTGCATGTACTATCTCTTCTGGCAGAGGTCGAACTCTGGGGAAGATTTGGAGAGGGATTTACAGATTTATTAAACAAGACAGAATGCATCTGATTCAATTTAACATCGTGCATTACCTATACTACACCCTGGTAAGACTGCACAAAATTAGTCACCTGGCTTCCCCTCTTTGTTCCCATTGTAAGCAGAGCCCTGGCACTCTTTTACACCTGCTGTGGACCTGTTCCCACACTCAAGAGTTTTGGAATGCAATCAGAGGCGTCCTAGACCCCTTCTTAGGGCTGGAATCTTTATTTAGCCCAGAATGCTGCCTGCTTTCCTTCTTCCCACAAGGTACACCTTGAATAAGGAACATTCATCTTACATTATTGGCCTCAGTAGCAAACTCACAATGCTCCAACACTGGAAGAGGACACCCTGCCTTCGGTTTTGAAGTGGTACTGGGAGATGCTACTTGCTATTCAGCTACAGAAGCATATAACATTCATGCTAAAGTCAAAGAACCTCAGCATGCAAGCACTGAGGCAATGGTTACCCCAAAGGGCACTGACCGGAAGCCAAGTTTCAAAGAAATACAAAATCACACATAACCCATAATGCAAAGTACCATGGGCTGTATATGCAAATCACCACAGAATATTATTCTGGTTCAACTTTAAGCAGAAATGCATGATACCAAAAGGCCTCTCACACAGTCTGCAAGGGTGCTGACAGAAGACACATACACGTGTTTTGTCCTACCAGGATTCATCAGTGTGCCTCATCTGTGTGACACCCCAGTGGAATGAGCCAGCTACCCTAAGATGGTCTATCTGGGTTATGTTGTGGTGAACTCAATAAAAACAAAAACAAGTTAAAGACAAAGAACCTCAGCATGCAAGCATTAATGCATCATAGACCTCAGGCATTCCAGCACACTTAGGAACTCCTCTTGATGTTGCTTTCCCTATGGTGACCATAGCCAAATAGCTTACCCTTGCTATGATTATCTCTTTCACTCTTTCTTCCCCGTATTCTGTGTGCAGAGATGGAGGCTTGTTTTATGCTGTTGTTGGTGTTTTATAATATTGTAATATCTGGTATTTGTGGTGTTTTCTCTTTTCTTTAGCAGCAACATGGCCACTGCACTGTATTATTTTCATCCTGTATGTATGCTGCTTTTAAAATCAGTAAAGCATATTGAATTAAAACAAAATGCAGGGTTTCGATTTGGATAAATCAGGCCTACAGCTCAACTAACAAGAGCCTTGTTAGTTGAGTGGTGGTCTTGATTTATCTGAATTGAAACTCTGAACTATTAAAAAGATGTTAAAGTCAACCCCTATAGTAATCTGTTGAGCAATCTCCATGATCTCCATATAATACAACATAGTAGGTGCTAAGCGTGGGGGTGGCGCTGAAGACAAGGAAGTGGAATGGATTGGTGGCTCAGCTCCACCGTGCCAAAACACAATCACTACCCTTCCATAAACTGTGGCTCTAAAAATGATTCTTTATGTATGGATCAACTGGGGAGGTAAGGCTTCTTACCATGTTAATAAGGACTTTGAATAAAAATGTTGCGGAAGGTACTCTCTATAAGGGCCTGGCAAGGGAAGTAGATAAAAATTAAGAGCTGCATTAAAAGAGTAAAATCAGGAGGTGAAAGAAAAGCTGAAAGTACAACAAACTGAAAGATGAGGCTAACAAAAGATTACATAAATAAGTTACAGTTATACAGAGGTGACTGGATGGGGAACTAAACAAGCATTTGTCAATGCTGAATGTTTCCTTGCATGATGTATGTGATGGTGTCAGTGTCAAACATGCCTGGTAATCAACAAAAGGGAACCTTGGTAACAGGGCTGGCGGGTGGGGTGGTGGGTAAGGCTGAAGAGCAATTAGGATCTATGGCAGCACAGGAGGTAGGGACCTTACAGCAGACTACAGTAGGTGGGCCAGGAGGTCCTTTTGTTTTCATGTAATTGTCCTTGGTAAACAGGGTGATATCCAAACTGGCCTGCTGAGCAGGGTACATGAATACCGGTAGCAATAAAGGAAAAGGTATGAGTACCATCTTGTACTCCTCCTGCATTGGAAGATGTATCCTCTGCACCTTGTTTATCCCTTCAGTAGTGTTGTGAAATTGAGAAATTTCATTACATAAAACATTTTGCAAAATTCATGCATTTTGCAAAATCATTTCAGGTGTGAAATGAGAATTTAGAAATTTCACCTGAATATTGCAACATTTCACCCAGAAATTGCAAAAGTTCACCCAAAATTGCAAAATTTCACCTGAAAATTGTGAAATTTCACCCCAAAATGGTGACATTTCAAGCGAAATTTTGCAAGTTTGCACCATGAAATATTTCACGGACTCTGGAACTTCTCTGAATATTTTGTGTGGCAAAATTTTATTTTGCAACATCTCTACCCCTTGCGGTTTCTATCATGCTCCCTCTCTTCCTACTCTCCTCCAGCGAGTACATATTGAGGTCCTTAATGTGTCCTTGCAAGTTTTGTGGTGCAAGCCCTGTACCATGTTAGTCACCATTCTTCTGGACCATGTCCAGCCTGTTTATGTCCTTTTAATGGGTGGACTCCAGAACTGTACATAGTACCTCTGTGTGTGGCCTGACCAGATTTTTCTATAATGGCATCACTACCTCCCTCCTTGTGCTGGTGATACCCCTACCTATGCATCCCAGCATGCCAGTGGCTCTCCACTGCTTTTGCATTTTGCTTTGACATTTTCAGGTGATCTGAAATAATAACCCCCAGGTCCGTTTGTTCCTTGGTGATTGCCAGCAACTTCCTTCCCGTCCTGAGGCTCTCCCAAGGTTTCTATGGCACAGGTACATAATATTGCATTACTTTTGAATTAAACCTCAGTTGCCACTCCTCACACCATTTCTGAAGCCTGCCTAGTTCCTTTCTCATTTCTCTACCCCTTCCAGAGTATCCACCCTGTTATAGATTTTGGTGTCATCTGTAAACAGGCAGTCCTTTTTGCTCCAGCCACTCTGCAATGTCACTAATGAAGACATTGAACAGGACTGGCCCAAAGACTGATCCCTGTGGTACCCGCTGGTCACCCCTGTCTCCAAATCATACCCCATTTACCACCACCCTCTATCTGCCAGTTTCTAACCCAGTTCACCATCTTGTGTCCTATGCCCAGATTACTCATCTTGTTAATAAGCCTCTTATGTGGAGCAATTGTCGAAAGACTTGCTGAAATTAAGGTAGACAACATTCACTGCCCACTCAATTAACTTCCTTCACCACCAAGTCAAAAACATTTATTAGATTTGTGTGACATGATCTACCTGCTGTGAATCCATGCTACCTAGAGTCCTGGGCACTGATGAGCTTGTAGATGTTCCACTATCCTTTCTTTAAGCAGTGCATGCATGACCTTCCCACTACTGATGTGAGGCTAAGTGGCCTATAGTTCCCTGCCTCCTCTCACTGCTGGATTTGAAGAGAGACCACATGTGCCCTCCTCCAATCCTCTGGCACCACTCCTGTGTTGAGTGACTCTGTGAACATGGCTGCCAGAGGCTGAAACATAGAAACTGTTGGCAGTGAGCTGGCCCAATGGTGCTGAGGGTTGAGGCACTGGATACCACCTCACGCCATGCTGATGACCGGGATTTGGGAATGGACTTGGGCATGCTGCCCAGAATGGGAGGCCCATGTCCAAGGCGTTAGACTGCCTCCACAGAGATGGAGACAGTCACCTCGCCTGTGCACATTAGTGGGCTGTGGAGCATAAAACTGGAGGAAAGAGATAGAGCTGGCATAGAAACATAGAATTTGACGGCAGATAAGGAACGCTTGGCCCACCTAGTTTGCCCATTTCCTACCTGATGGATAAGCTGCAGATTCTAATTAATCAACAGCTTACTTCCTCCTACTCCCACTAAAATGCCTTATGTCTGTCCCATGGATTCTTTAACTCTCCACTGTTCCTGACTCCACAACCTCCTCATGAAAGCTGTTCCATGCATCCACAACCTCTCTGTGAAAAATACTTTCTAACATTACCTCTAAGACATCCCCCGCCTTCAAATTGTGCCCCTTGTTTTTGCACATCTCTTTTCTGAAAGATGCACCCTCTTGTACTTTGTTAATTCCCTTGAGAGACTTGAAAGTTTCTATCATGTCCCCCCTCTCCTCCTTTCCTCAAAGTATACTTATTAAGCTGCTTTAGTCTTTCCTCATAGGTCTTCTGGTGCAGACCCTGCACCATTTGGTTCCCTCCTCTGAACAGACTCCACTCTGTCTATGTCTTTGTGGAGATGGGGTCTCCAGAATTGCACGCAGTACTCAGATGGGGTCTCACCAACTGTCTGTACAGATAGATGACAACTTCCTGTTTTCTACTGTTGATGCCTCACCCTATGCATCCCAGTATCCCCAACCCTCCTTACTGCCTCTCACATTGCTTGCCTACTTTTAGGTCATCTGATGTAATTACTCCTAGGTCTCTTTAGATTTTTATTATCTCACCCCCCATTATGTACTTTTCCCTGGGTTTTGTTACCCAGGTGCATTCTGCACTTCTTTTGCATTGAATCTGAGCTGCCATATATTTGACCATTCCTCCAACCTTGCCAAGTCCATTTCATCCATTCCACCCCACCTTGGGTATCAACCCTATTGCAGATCTTTGTGTCATCTGCAAAAGACATATTTTTCCTTCCAGGTGCTCTCCAATGTCACTTATAAAGACATTACAGAGGGACCGTCCTAATACCGAACCCTGCGATACCCCACTAGTTACCCTCCTTTCTTCACTGTGGACTCTGTTTACTATTACCCTTTGCATCCTGTTGTCCAGCCAGTGTTTTATCCAGGCTACCACCTGGACCCTCCATGGCTGGCTAACTTGTATATTAATCTTTTGCGAGACTGTGTCAAATGCCTTGCTGAAATCTAGGTAGGCCATATCCAAAGCCCCTCTCTGGTCTAGTCTACTACTTTGGTCACCGATCAAAGAAATCTATTAGGTTCACAGACATGAACTTCCTGCTGTGAAACCATGCTGCCTTGGGTGCTGTGCCCCACTGTCCCCTAGGTACTCAACAGTTCTTTCCTTCAGAAGTGATTCCATCATTTTCCCTACCACTGAGGTCAAACTAACGGTCTGTAGTTTTCCTGCCTCTACCCTGCTCCTACATTTGTGAAGTGGAATCACATCCTACCCTCCTCCAGTCCTCAGGTACCATCCCTTCCTCCCATGATTTGTTAAATAGAGTAGTCAGTGGTGTTACTAGTTCTACCCTTAGTTCTTTTAGAATTCTGGAGTGAATCCATCAGGCCCCATTGCTTTGTCCACCCTCAGTTTTAAGAGTTCTTTCAAACCCCTTTCTTCTGTGAATGAACTGGTATTGACCTCCCTATCAGGATGTTTCCTTGTTTGGTTTAAATGCCCCTCCTCTTCCTTTGTGAATACTGAGCAGAAATATTTGTTCAGTATCCTGCTTTTCACAGTCACCCTCTGCCCACATTCCCTCCCCTTTATTAAGTCTCTGTATCCCTCCTTGGTATTTCTTCACTCCTGATGTACTTATAAAAGGTTTTATCCCCTTCTTAATAGAGTTGGCTATCTTTTCCTCAGTTTGTGCCTTTGACTGCCTTCACTGCCTCCTTCTGCTTTAACTGGTATAGTTCTCTGTCCTGCTCCTTCTGTGCTTCCTTATATTTACTGAATACTATCATTTTCTTCTTAACCTTCCCTTCCACCTCTTTTGAGAACCATAGTGGTTTTCCTTCATTTTGTTATGTTGATTTGCTTCACACAAAGGCTTGTTGCCTCTGTGATGGCTGTTTTGATTATTCCCTTTGTTCCTCCACCTCTCCTTCTTGCCCGTTTGCTAATGCTTTTCTAAGGCACTCTCTCATTTTCCCAAAGTCAGCCCACCTAAAGTCCAATACTCTTGTTTTGTGTAGGCTTGACTCTATGGCTGTGTTTATGGTGAACCACACTGTTTGGTGGTCACTTGTTCCCAGATGGCTACCCACTTCTAAATCTGAGATCCTTTCTTCTGTCCCCATTTGAAAGTACCAGGTCTAAGATTGCTCCTCCCAAGTGGGTTTCAACACTAGCTGTCTGAGGCATGCCCCTGTAGGGCATCAAGAATGACCCTGCTCTTGGATGTGCCTGCAGCAAAGGTGCTCCAGTTAACATCTGGCATATTCAGGTCTCCCATCAACAATATCTCCCTTTTTCTGCCATTTTAAGGATGCCTTCAATCATTTCCTTGTCCATTCCTCCCTGAGATGGGGTCTGTACTCAACCCCATGCGGATTGTAGGTGCCATTTCCTGTCTCCAGGGTGACCCATAGTGACTCATCAACTTCCTGTTTACTCTTTAGTTCTGATGCTTTAATCCTTTCCCTTATATAGAGAGCTACTCCTCCTCTTTACCCACCCTGTCCCTCCTGTAGATTGTGTATCCTGGTATGTTGACACCCCATTCATGGTTGTAACCCTAGATGGCGCTATCCCAGGGGCTACTACCCCGCCTGATTTGCCACTAACAGGTTGAGGGGCCTGGATCCAATGGCGGGTGCCTCCACCCAGAGGTCAGGGTTTGCAATAGTTAAACTAACTTGGTCACAGCCCTCTGGGACACTGCAACCCCTTTCTTCCCACTAGTGGCCCACAATATATCAAATTACCTTCACAGTATACACTTACCCCCAGGTCTGGTTCCGCACTGGGACCTCCTGTGAAATGAGATACAGTGCAACAATCACAGTACAGTACTTTAACATAGACAAATACCTCAGGCAGTATAACTTTGCTGAAACAAGCAGCTCTGATTTATTTAGGGGATATAACAAGGACAGGGAAATCAGGTTAATTAGCTTATCATTCTAATAATCTACCTATGGCTCTGTGCACAGGCCTATCCCTATCAGTTACTGTCCCTGGATACCCAAGCCCTAGTGGCTAGTCCAAACCGTGGCAGCTGGTAGGGGCCCTTTCACATAGAGAAAAGGAGAATTAAACAGTCAGCAGTACAGTAATTCCATTTGGATTTAATGTGGCAATTCAACAGGAGCGACCTGAATTAGTACTCGACCTCCAAATAAGATAGGGTCCTTCAATGTCAGCAGGGCTCACTTGAGGTACACAAACCTCTTCACACATCCATATAAAAGAAAGCACTATACCAGGCAGGCTGCATCTGTATCCCGATCGAATTACTGCACAATACCGGAGAACACACAGCAGATTCAGTTCCTGACAGACCGAGTGCAATTTTCAGCAATTCCTCCAGTCTTCTACAGGGTGAGCCTGGTTTCTACTCTTCAGAGATCCTTTGATTCTTTTCACAGGACGGATTCAATCCTAACAAGCTGTTACACAAGCTGCAGACGAACTCTGGACCTCACACGTTTTGACTAAAACTGCACACTGAAAAGCACAGGGCTCCTTCCTTCTTCACTGCCAAAGCTCAGCTGAAACTCCAACCGACAAAACCGGGCACTTCCTTTGAGTTCCTCCCAGTTCTTGACTGGATTGGCTGTCACTCACAATAGACTGCTGCTGTTGGTCCAAAAGGCACTGAAGTCTAAACTACATCTCCCAGAGTCACTGCCCATACAATCCTCTTGTGGCTGGCTCAGATTATGAGTCCAAGTTCTGATTCGTCCAAGGCACCATTTTAGAGCTAGCTTACCCCACACTGATTGGTCAATTCAGCAGTTCAAAACTAGAATGGGAACTAGCAGACACAGTTCTGACTGCAAAGAAAGCAGGTTAGACAAACTGTAATTTCATTATTACTCTAAATAATTTCTGGCAAACAGTTACATCTTTCAGATAGGTTCCTTTGCACTCTAGTGACTGCAAAATGAAGTGAATTGGCAGCAGCTCGAGTGGTACTCAGAGAAGCACACAGTCCCCATACAAACTAATTATGTCTGCAAGCAGACAGCTCTTAAAGAGACAGTACCAGAGGCTCTAAAACACTCACTGATAAATGGCTTAAATGCCAAACACCATTCAGGCTTGGAGCATTCAAGCAAGCTCCTGAAGTCTTTTGGGAACCCCCATTTGCAGGGGTTACATGGTTCTCTGTGCCATGTTTCAGTGACTGCCACAATATCCAGGTATCCTCTTCCATCAAGGCCAGTAGTTCAGGAGCTTGTCACACAGACTGCGGGCATTGGTACTAATCACCTCCATTTTTAATGGCCTTACCCCTTTAGCCCCATCCCTGTCCATACTGCCTTTTCTGCAGTTATCCCTATCCTGCTCCCTACTGACTTCCTTACCTTGGTGTTTACCTCTCTAACTACTGTGCTTTGTGGGGATGCTGGGATTTCCTCTCCTTTCAGTGCCTCCCACCTTGGCTAGTTTAAATGCTTGCCAATGAAGCATTAAACCTGTCACCAGGATCCTGCCTCCCCTGGATAGATGCAGACCATTGCGCTAATATAGGCCTGCATCCCTGCAGGCAGCTCCCCAGTCCCCAATGAAGCTAAACTCCTGAGCACCACACCCAGTCTTTCAACCATTCATTGAATCCCATGGTGTGGATTATCCTAGCATCATCTTGCCATAGACAGGCAGCACCTCCAGAAGGTTACCGACATGCTACTTGTCTAAGGCCCTCCCAACTCTACAAACCTCTCTTGCACTGCTCTGATCCCATTCGCAGCCAGGTCACTTGTCTCTATGGGGACAATAACATCGAGCTCCCTCCCTCATGCAGCTGCACCCACGATCCTGTGGATTTGCTTTTGTCCCTCTGAACCGTGGCGCCAGGCAGGCACCTTACCTCCTTTCTCCTTTCTCCCCCACTTCTACCCCACTAATGATTGAGTCCCCACCAAGAGTTGTTTCCTTCCTCTATGGGGTATCATGCCACCCTCCTGTGGGTTTCCTTTGTAGAGGTTCCCAGCATCCTCCTTGGTCTCCACTGCAGGTGCTTCCATAGAAGAACCACTCTTTGCCAGAACAGCATATGAACTGTGGAGAGGTACAACTGGAAGGATGCACCTCTGCTCCCTCCACCACCCTCTCCTCCCTGAGCCCACCTTGGTCCAACCGCTCCTCTTTCTTGGCAACCTCTGAGGTAGCGGGCGGTGGCCTGGTGGTCCCTGGGTGGGGAAGAGGTTTCACGAATCCTAGCCAGGTCGTCTGGAGATGGGCAACCTCCTCTCTCAGACCAGAGAGGTGCCTGCAAATAGGCAGCATTGCAGCCTCCAGAATCTCTCCTGAATACTGCTGCCCACAGCCATTGCACTGCACCACTCCCATCATTACCTTTTTGTGTCCCTCCTGTTGCTTTGTATGCTTACTGTTTCCTCCTCACGTATTTTTACACCTACTTCCTACCGCCTATGTGCCATTACAACTCTTTTCCTTTCTGTTCTGGGACAGGAACTTCCTGTAGTCTTCAGTAGTCTCCTCCTTCCTTGCGATGATTTAGACCTCCAGCAGCCGGGTGGGGAAGAGTTATTTTAGTTTCCTTCAAGGTTGATGAAACTAATGTGTCTCAGTGATCCTTCCTTCCTACTGCCAAACAGGAAGTTCCTGTTGTCAGTCAAATCCTGTGGCTATAAAAGTAGAGCTGGCTTAGGGTGGGAGGGTGAAGGGTGGGAAGGAAGGCAATTAGTAAGAAAATCTGTAGTTTTAGTCAGCTGTTACTTGCTCTGGAAAGCAAGATTCTCCTATGTCAAAAACTAGCAGCAGGAAGTTGTAATTGGAGACAGCTGCTTTTCTACTGCTCAAGTCACACCCTAATTAGCTTCTCCCTCTGCTCCTGACTCAGCAAATGAAGTTGATATAGCCCCTTCCTCAAACAAACACACAGTGACTTTCTTCTTTTTTATTTAAATGAGACCCTCTGCTTCTAATAAAGTATCTGTTTGTTTAATCCCAACAGGCATTGACCCTGCCGAGATAGAAGTGATTTATCAGTTAGAAAAGCTGTAGTTCTAGTCAGCTGTTACTTGCTCTGAAAGCAAGATTCTCCTCTGTCAAAAACTAGCTGGGAGGCTCCATGATGGCCATCTGAGCCCGCTCTGATCCCCAGCAATCTGAATGTTGGCTTCATGGATGGGAATGCGAGCCCCTCACCACCAGCCCTGTCATGGAGAGGGTAACCCAAGGGGATGGCTGGGTGGGATTGGTGTGGGAAGTCTGGCTGGAGAGACAAGTCCCTCCGAAGGAAGGGCGGAGTCTCCTGCCCACTCTGAGAGGATCAGAAAAAGTGTATATGGAAAAAAGTGTAATTGTTGGCAGATAAGGACCACTAGGCCAATCCAGTCTGACCGTAAGTCATGTACATGACTATGGCTTTGACCCTCCCTCAGCTGTACTGCTATAGTTCTCAAATGTCTGTGCCATGCATGTTTAACTGCCGCCACAGTACTCGCTCCTACCACCCTTGCAGCAGATCATTCCATGTGTCCACCACCTCTCTGTGAAGAAACTTTCATATTTCCTTTAGCCTGCCACCTTCTAATTTCATGTCCTGCCCTCATTCTTGTATTCCTCCTGTGCTGAAAGATGTCTCCCCCTGCATCTTGTTTATACTCTTGAGGTACTTGAATGCCTCTATCATGTCTTCTCTCTACTGCCTCTCCTCCAGCGTAGCATATTGAGATTCCTTAATCTCTGCTCATTTGTTTTTGTAGTGCAAGCCCTGTACCATCTTAGTCACCCTTCTCTGGACTGTCTCCAGCCTGTTTATGCCCTTTTGAAGGTGCAGCCTCCAGAATTACACACAGTACTCAGTGTCAGGCCTGACCAGTGTTTTATATAAAATCATCACTACCTCCCTCCTTCTGCTGGTGATATCCCTGCTGATGCACCCCAGCATGCCACTGGCCCTTCCTGCTGCCTTTGTTGTCTACTTTGACATTTTCAAGTCATGTGAAATTATAACCCCAGGTCCCTTTTTTCCTTGATGACTGTAAGCAAATGCCCTCCCCCATCCTGTAGCTGTTCTCCTCAGACCATTTCTCAAGCCTGCTAGGTCCTTTCTCATTTTCTTTACCCTTTTGAGTATCCTCCTGTTGCAGATCTTGGTGTCATCTGCAAACAGACAGAGATTCCTTTCAGCCCCTCTGCAATGTCACTAATGAAGACATTCATCAGGACTGTCCCAAGCACTGATTCCTGTGGTACCGCTGGTCACCCCCCACTCCCCAGATTGTACCCTATTTACCACCACCCTCTGTCTCCTGTCTGTTAGCCAGTTCCTAACCCAGTTCAGCACCTTGTCTACCATGTCCAGACTACCAATCTTGTTAACAAGCCTCTTATGTGAAATGGTGTTGAAAACCTTGCTGAAGGTGAGGTAGGCAAACATCCAGGCCCTCCCTGGTTAAGTTCCTTCATCACCCAGTCAAAGAAATCTATCAGATTCATCTGACACAACCTACCCACTGTTATGCCTGACCAGTGTTTTATATAATGGCATCACTACCTCCCTCCTTCTGCTAGTGACACCCTGCTTGTGCACCCTTGCAATTGTTTCACATTTTGATCCCACATTTTCAACATAGTCTTCTTATCACCATATCTCATAAACCCCATAGGTGAAAATTAATCTGTGGCAAAATGTCATTCCACACACAGGTGTAGAAACTTGTTTTGGGCAGGATATCTGAAATGACAGATGTACTGTACATGAGGGTGTGAAGAAATGGCTAGGTTGAGAATTTGGAGTAAAATATAAAAAATGGTGAAGTTATGCACGTACTTAGGAACATTTCAATGAACATGCATAACTCTGTCACTTGTTGGTATTTTTGCTCCACATTTTCAACCTGGGCTCTTGGGACCCTGCCTCATGAACAGTGGCACAATCATTTCAGTACTGTATCCTGAAAGGTGATTTTGCATAGTGACTGTGCCATTCTGTGCCTCAGGTGCAAAAATATGTTTTAGGCAGGATGTGAAAATAGACAGCTTTACTGTTCATGAGGTGGTGTGAAACAATGGCTCCCCAGTGTTCGACAGTGTTGGTGGGGGTACTAACAATTGGGGACACTGGGAGTGGGCTCCCAGTGTCCCAAACTGTTGGGGGTTCTTCCACTGCTGATGCAGGATTGGGCCCACCGATGTCGGAAAAGATAAGTGGAGGGATTGTGGCAGCAGTGGTATCTGACACCGGGAGTGGGCAGCTGTATCCAGTCTCACTAGCATGATTGTGCTTAGGTGAATGTGTCTTTGGGCACTGGAAACTCCCAGCCCATATGGAGCTTAGGCTGCAGCCTGCTCCACACAGCTGAGAGAAGAGCATGTGTTTAATTTTTCTGTGAGGGAATGCAGTTATCTTATATGGGAATTTGGGCTTGATGGTTTAGACAATTCAAACTAGTGGGTACTACCTGCCTTTGTTTTGGGCAAGACAATTTACTTGCAAGACCTGGGAATGCTTCTATATTTTGAGCTTTAGTCAACATCGAGATGAGATAGCAAACTAGAAGTCTGATGTGATTGAAGGAGGGAGCTTTACATTCTATCCAGCAAAAGCTTAAAGGAAGTGGGGAGACTGAAATGCAGTGGGATTTCTTCATAAAGATTTTAAATATAAAACAAATATGGCTACATCCCCAGTTAAAGTGTTGTCTTTAAACATTAATGGGATCAACAATCCTGTTAAGCATTCCAGACTCCTCCAGTGTATACAGAAACAGGGGTTGACTTGATTTTCCTGCAGAAACCCATCTCTCTAGGAGAACATTTAAAGCTGTCTGCGGAAGGTCAATATTCCATAATCTCCTCCTCGTATAAATCTGGAAAGAGGAGAGGGTAGCTATTATGATCCCACCTGCAACACCTTTCATAGCAGAATATGAAGAGATAGACCCAGACAGTTGTTTTGTGATCTCACAGGAAGGATGCTTGGAACTGAGGTGACCATGGCTAATGTTTATTTTCCTCCAGCCTCTCCCCTCGAGGTTAAGACATTTTTAATAAGATGGTAGACTGACAAAGGATTTTGACACTAGGTGGGGACTTTAATGTAACATTATCCCCCTCACTAGATGCATCCCCACCCAGAGACATAGAGTCTCACCTACTCAGGAGCTACTTAAAGCTCAAATAGGGCCCTAGGGCTCGTGAGATGTGTGAGACATTTTTCCCATCAAGAGGAGGTTTTACATATGTCTCTCCCAGATTCCAGACATCCTCCCGAATAGATTATTTCTTTGTTCCTACAGATCATACAAATAAGGTAAGTGGTTTGACACTGAATGCCAAGTTGTTGTCAGATCACACTCCTCTTGTTAAATATAATCATAGGAAAACCCAAAAATCTACACTGTGGTGTCTAAATCACTTACTTTTAGAGATCAGGGATTCTGTAATATGATGGTCCAATGAATCCTCAGATTATATAGGATAGCTTTCCTGAAACACCCTTGGTGCTAATATGGGACACCTTAAAGGCAGTAATTGGAGGTGAAATTATAGTCTACTCCTCTCAAAGCAAAAGCAATGGGAGACTTGTTTCACACAGCTGCAAATACGGTTAAGTGAACTATGACAGCTTGAGAGGTGAGCAGGTAGTGCAGATACATGAGAGGAAATCTATTCCTGAAGTTGGAACTCCAGGACATTTTGGACCAAAAGGTCCAATCTTCCTAGCTCTACCTGAAAAATGTTATTATGAGGGAGGTTCCAAGGGTTCTAGAAACTTATCAAAATGTCTTAAGGGGTTCAGACAGGCCGCTTGCATCCCCCAAAAACTCCACAGAAAGTATTATACAACTTTGTATGCTAATCCATCCCTCCCATCAGCCAGATGCAGGTGTTTGACCCCCTTCCTACACCAAAACCAACCCAACAACAGTAGGACTTCCTATTAAGCCCTATATTGGAGGAGGAGGAGGAGATTAAAGGAGTCTGACAGATTTCTTTGACTGGGTGACCAAAGTAGTAGATCAGGGAGGGGCTGTGGACATGGCCTACCTAGACTTTAGCAAGGCATTTGACACAGTCCCACACAAAAGATTAATATACAAGTTAGCCAGCCTGGGAGTGGGTCCCAAGATGACAGCCTGGGTAAAGATTGGCTGGAGAATAGGACACAGAGTAATAGTAAATGGAGTCCACTCAGAAGAAGGTTACTAGTGGGTACCGCAGGGTTCAGTATTTGACGGTCCTCTTCAATGTCTTATGTTTGACATTGCAGAGGGACTGGAAGGAAAGTATGTCTCTTTGCAGATGACACAAAGATCTGCAACAGAGTTGATGCACAGGTGGGGTGGAAAGGATCAGAAGGGACTTGGCAAGGTTAGAGGAATGGTCAAATGTATGGCAGCTTAGATTCAATGCTAAGAAGTGCAAGGTAATGCACCTGGGAAACAAAACCCAGGGGAAGAGTACACAATGGGGGTGAGATACTAACAACAACAAAAATGGAAAGGGACCTGGGGTAGTCATATCAGATGACCTAAAGGTGGGCAAGCAATGTGAGAGGGCAGCAAGGAGGGCTGGGGGATACTGAGATGCATAGGGAGAGGCATCACCAGTAGAAAACAGGAAGTTGTTATCCCTCTGTACAGACAGCTGGTCAGACCCCATCTGGAGTACTGGTGCAGTTCTGGAGACCCATTCTCCACAAAGACATAGACAGGATGGAAGCTGTCCAGAGGAGGGCAACTAAAATGGTGCAGGGTCTGCACTGGAAGACATATGAAGAGAGACTAAAGGAGCTTAATATGTATTACCCAAGAAAGGAGGGAGAGGGGACACGATAGAAAATTTCAAGTACCTCAAGGAATCAACAAAGTCCAAGAGGTAGCATCTTTCAAAAAAGAGGTGTGCAAGAACAAGGGGCACAATTTGAAGATAGAGGGAGGTGGCTCAGAGGTAATTTAAGGAAGTATTTTTTCACAGAGAGGGTTGTGGATGCATGGACAGCCTTCCGGAGGAGGTTGTGGAGTCAAAAACAGTGGTGGAATTCAATCATGCATGGGACAGTCATAAGGCCATTCTAGGGGTGGGGTAGGAAGAAGTAGGCTGCTGGTTAACTAGGATCTGCAGCTTATCCAGTAGGTAGGAAATGGGCAGACTGGGTGGGCCAAGCGGTCCTTATCTGCCGTCAAATTCTATGTTTCTATGAGTCTTATCTAGAGCTAAAACCCTGAAATGCCCAGGACCCGATGGGTTCCCGTTGAATGGTATAAGGCTTTATTCTCCACCTGCTACCTCTCTTGCGAGGAGCTTTTTTAGAGGTACAAGAGTCGATCCACCTCCTATTTCATGGTCATATGCAGTGCTGTCCGCAATCCTAAAGCCAATGAAAAGACCCTCAGTCTGTGGATGCATATAGGCCAATTTCAATTTTAAACTGTGATTATAAATTTGATGTGGCTATTTGGGCCAAGCACCTAGAGGACATCTTTACTGAGGTGATCCACATGGATCAAACAGGTTTTGAAATTTAGACAGACCTCAGATAATACCCGAGAATTATTCACCTCATAAATTATGTAAATAGAAGTCATTACCATCCACCTTTGTGAGCCTTGATGCCTTTAAAGCCTTTGCTCAAGTAGGATAGGGTTTTTGTGGAAGGTCTTAGCCTCCTTTGACTTCCCAAGGGAGATGATAACCTGGTTAAAAATATATACAACTCTCCTGCAGCATATATTAGGATAAATGGTTCCATCTCAGCCCTCTGGTATTAGAGAGGAGTACTCGACAGGGATGCCCCTTTCCCTCTTCTCTTTGCTGTATACATTGAGCCTCTTGCCATTGCACTTAGAACATCTGGAGAGGTTAAGGGGTTTGAGTAGGTGAAGAGGAGTAAAACTGACCTTGTACACTGACGATATCTTGCTCACCTTATCAGTCCCAGAACATTCACTCCCCCTGCATGGAGAATATTGGGAGAGTTTGTGAAGGTCTTGGGTTATGGGATTAATTCAGCAAAGACAGAGGTCTTAACTCTGAACTTACTCCTTCCCCAAATATTAGGATTGCACTCTGGTTTAAATGGAGAAGAACAAAATTAAATACCTAGGGATTAACTTACCCAAAAGCTTCAGAACTTATTCTAATAATTATGAACCCCTTACACAAAGCATAGAGGCGGACCTTCATAGATGGACATAATTGTAACTCCCTTTTATGCAAGAATAAACACAATCAGGATGTCTGTTCTGCCCCATCTGTTGTACCTGTTTCAGACAATCCCTACATTTGCCCGTTTCATATTTCACCTCGTGGAACAGATTGCTTGCAAGATTTGTTTGGGCAGAGCCATAAAACCTGTATTAGGTGGTCTATTCTCCAGCCTTCCAAAGGCAAGGGTGGGTTAAAGCTTTTTTTTTTTTTTTTAATTCAGTTTATTTTATTGACAATCTTAACAAGGCATAGGTTGTACAGAGTTTTGCAAGCATACACTAGCACGTTGAATGCGTCATTAACATATTAACATACTTGCTAGGCCCATTTTGATAATAACTATGAATTAACAAAGACTAGAACAATTAACCAGCATAATAATTTCCCCTCTACCCCACCCACCCCTCATACCTTCTGTAGCATCCACCAACTAATTGAGGTAGCCCTAAAATTCTTCTTAGTAGGGAGTCATAGAACACTAATACTTCCAATAAAGGCGGTATCTGTGACTAGGTAATCTTACCCTGCCATGTAGACAAGACGGCTCTCAGTGGTCCCATGTGGAATCATATAGTTGAGCTCTGTTGGGGTTAAAGCTTTCTAATGTACTCCACTATGCTTATGTAGTAGTTCTGGGTGTGATTCTTTACTGGTTGAATCGAATTGTAAGATAATCTGGAAACAAATTGAACATTCGCTAATGAGATACAAGATTTGGTGCAACTGGTATTTGCCCTCTCCTCTCTACCTCCACTAAATAGATTCTACTTGGGAATGCAGCACATTACAGACTTGGTATAGGATCAGGGCCCTCCTTCATTATCTCCAGTCTTGTATTTTCATGGCCTACTTAGTTCTGAGATTGAATTCTCCCAGCTAGAAATGATTATGCTTTTCAGTGGTGGCACCAGATGGGTCTTTCATTTATTTTTCAATTTTGAATGCCAATGGCATTGTTCCATTTACCAGTTACAGGCTAAATATGGACTGTCCAACACAGAATATTTCAGGTACATACAGGTCCAGACTTTTTGATAAATAAAGGTCCCAAAAGGAACCTCTCCCTGAACCCGTGCCCTTTCTATTAAATATGTTTATCACTACTCTTGGGGTTTTACATGACAACATGTAATTGGGTTTTATATAAGGGACTTAGGGAATGCCTGGTAGATTCAACCAGGGGAATACTGGAGGCCTGGAATAGAGAACTACCAGACCCGTACCATATGAGAGTTGGTTCAAGTGTTCCTGTTTACTCATGGGACTCTCAGTAGCACCATACTGAGGGAATTTGCCTGGAAGGCTCATTTTCATTTTCTTAATACACCAGCAAAATTGGCTAAATCCCCTCTCCCCATTGGCTGCAGCTGGGGAGACTGCAGAAAGCAGATGGCCTTGCAGTGTCATGTTTTCTGGGCCTGTCCAGTATTGGGGGTTTTGGCAAGAGGTGGCAGATTCCCTGATTGAACTGCTGGGGCCAGAGGCGGTGCTCACCCCAGAGCTGGTTCTTTATCTGTTCCACCAGTAGGACTCTGACCCACAAAGGGTTCCCTTCTGTTCACATATCTGCTGGCAGCCAAAAGGCAATTACTCACCTCTGTAGGAATAGTAGAACCCCACAATTCAGGATTGGCTGAAAATATTAATAGAATTGCATTATATGGTACAGTTAATAGCCAGATGTGATAACAGATCCACACAATTTGAACTGAGATGGCGACCTTTGGTGTTTTTCAATTCAGAGAGAGATCCCTCCTTTGTCCTATGAGGATTGTAAGAAGGTATTGGCTGGGAGATTGGCTTAAAGGATGGACTAAAATATTTAGCTCAGAACACCAAACTGAGAGTGTGTACTCACTGGAATGTAGTAAAAGATATTTTAAGCTCTGAATTAATTGTGGAAGCAAAGATGTGTTTTACTTGTAGTAAATTATTGTACAAAATATGATACCCCTCAGTGTTTTCTGTTAAGAAGATGTATGATGTAGCCTGTGACAAAATCAATAAACCATACATTTACAAAAAAGAAGAAAAACGGCTTCCAGCTGTAAAACTGAGATAAGTGTCAGTCTGGTTGTGTTCTCATTGGTCTGTGATGGAAGAGCCCACTGTAGAGTACTCTGCATTGGACTTGTCCCTGACACACCTCAGAAATATCATTCT
This sequence comes from Neoceratodus forsteri, assembly GCA_016271365.2. Taxonomy (NCBI): domain Eukaryota; kingdom Metazoa; phylum Chordata; order Ceratodontiformes; family Ceratodontidae; genus Neoceratodus; species Neoceratodus forsteri. The sequence continues at coordinate 1,111,648,662 of CM028129.1, read as the reverse complement.
ACCTTAAGATGTTTCTTGCTCACGTGCAAGGAAAAATAAAAAGAAGTCGGTGACAAGGGGCATTTTAAATTTAATTACTGCCAGCAGCACTAAATATTATATTCTCAGAATATATAAGTGCCTAGGTGTAGGCAATAGATACAGTAGGCTTTGCCAGCCAATGATGACTGAAACCTCCTCTTTGGGGTTAATTTTTTTCTCTACTACTTTCTACCTTTTCTGGCCACCTCAGTCTGCTCCCTCTTGTTCCCCATCTGGCCTGGGATTCCATCTGCCATCTGCCGTCCGCCTCTGCCAAGTCAGTCCAAGGCACCCATATGCCCCTGAAGTTGTACCCTCTGGCGGTAAGCCTAGGAGCCCCCAGACTCCCTATGGAACACGGATCCAGCCTGGGTGCCCGTCACTGGGCGAAACTTGTGGACGGCCATCAAGCTGCTCAACTGGGTGCCCATCTTCACCACTCAGAGCCGAGGTTGTGCAAGGACATCACTGGGAGGGTTGCGAACACGTCCACATGCACTTCCTCCAGACATCTGCCCTCAGCTCCACCCCTATGTGCAATGAAGCATGTAGTCTCCTAGCCTCCTCCAGGAGGTAAGCACACACTGACTGCCATGGACCCCCTCCCTGGAGAAGGAGAGCAGTCCTTGAGTCGATCCTTCTCCTCCCAAGTGACCTCTGGCGACCCGCGCTCCCGAACACCGGTCTCCGCATGGAGTGAGGTGTGGTGACCATCAGCTCAGCCCTCAGCGCCACGGGCCAGTTGGGGTTAATTTTAAGCCCAAACAGTGACAAGTAAAAGAAGCCAAATTAAAGTAGCCTAACCCTTTGAGAATAGTGAACTCCTGGAAAAAATACCAATAAAAGTTATTGTTAGTGGATCAAAGGAAGTTTTAAGATTGTCTTGATAAATATATACTTTCAGGAGCTATGATTTGTTATTATTTGTATATAGGAGCATCTATGGGCCTCACAGCCTCCTTAGCTCCTCTATCTCCTTAGTATGATCTTTAGTATACTAAGTGTCAGCGTGGCTCAGTTGGTAGCACATCCGCCTCTGGACCAGAAGGTCATGGGTTCTCATCCCACACCAGGATGGACTTGCACCTAAAATTGCTGGCATCCGAGTGCAGTATTGGGGGTGCTGTACTGCTGGGGTTGCTGTCCTTTGATGAGAGATGTTAAACTGAGGTCCCTTGTGTCCAGGTGGAGGTGAAAGAACACAGGAACATTCCTGGTGTCCTGGCCAACATTCTCCTTCCCATAAACTGGTTCATGCAATTATCCAGGCTGTGTGTGGGTGATGATGTGCGATATGGCCACCACCACACATTCAGTCACTTCACTACTGGTCTAGCATTGCTTGTAAAGCTGTAGTAAAACATTTGTTTCAGTATAACCTTTCATGATAGTTAAACTGAGTGTTTAAGTATAGCCTTTTTCCAGAATGCTTACTTAAGTAGTGGAATAATTTAACATGTACTGTACACGAGGTAGGTACATGACCAACTAACTGTGTCCATCAGAAAGGGATGGAGTGTAGATATTGATGTACTAAATAGTAGGGACAAATGACAGCAATATCTGGAAATGTTAGGACATCAATGACGGGTGCCACTGCTAATTAGAAGTAAATATAGCCTCATATGAAGATATCAAGTTGTTACAAGCTAGCCACACAGTCTATAAATAGCCTGTTTTCGAAGAAAAAGGTACATCACAACTAAAATAGGCATGTTGTTTGTCTTATGATTGGTTTATACTGGGGTGTTGGCCTTATCAAGATAACAATTTCTTATATAAGCATTGCCTGTGAACTGAATGAATTGCACCAAATCTGAAGCAAAACTACATGTACTGAGAAGTTAACCAAAATACTTGTACTGAAGATTCGCAACAAGAATAAACCAGAGAGAGAAACATTCATTTGGTGTGGCTTGAGATTATTTGAAGATAGAAACACAACGCAGCATCCTTACAAAAGCGCTTTGGGATACTGTGTATGAAAAGAGCTATATAAATGCTGATTCTTCTTCTTCTTCTTCTTCTTCTAAGGGCATTTGCTTTGTGCCAGTGAGGGAAAAGGGAGGCTTTTTTCAATTTAATTTTTGCCAGTAGCACTAAAGAATATCTTCTCAGAATATATAAGTGCCCATGGTGTGTGCAGCAGGTATAGTAGGCTCTGCCAGTTAGTTCCATCTCTGGGGTGACTTGTTTAAGTCCAAACAGTGAAAAGTTAAAGAAATTCAAGTAAAAGTACCTAGTCCAGGCAGAAACAACCTACTTTGGGGTATCAGGAATGGATAAAGGAGAAAAAGAGACAAGGGAGATGAGGAGAACCCTTGAAAAATTTCACAGGAAAAAACATTTAACAAGTCACTGCAGGCATGTTGGAGCAAGCACAAAACCCACCATCTCAGTCTCAGAACTCTGAGCCTTGGTTACGTTCATAATGCAATTACAAATACAAGGGATAAAATCTACCAACACAAAGAGCTCAATAAGGAAAGTCTGTACAAGATGGGAGGAATCTGTGGCACCTGCCCCTAAGAGAAGCAAGGGTAGTACAGAGCAGGTACTTACAGTATTGCAGTGAGGAAAAAACAAAAACAAGTTGCAGGTACCACCACTTGCAGTGGGATTAAAAGAATGGCCACTCATGTTAAAACATTTTGTCATGTTAATGATGATTCAACAAGCGCTACTAACAATACCAGTGATGCTGGTGATTACCATGAGAATGATAAACAGGAGGCTGAAAATCGCCTGTTAAAATTACTGAAAATGAAAAAAACTATGCTGTTAGTGATAGTGAAAATGAACATAAACCAGTTAGTCAGAGTCATTTACAAACCCAAGTTCAGACAAATCACATTCTGGAGGAGACTCTGCTGGAACAAGGTCTTCAACCTTTTATGCCTGGCACAAAACTAAGAGGGCTACATCTATAATGTGGAATTATTTTATTTTGACCACAGTAATACATGTCATGCTGCATGTGTCCTGTGTAAAAAGGTTGCCACAGGGAAGGAAAGTTAGCAATCTTGGCACATCAACTATGATAAGGTATTTTCACTGATCACATCCAACCCTGAGGACAAAGTTAATGGTAACTGGAGGAGTGGTGGAAGGTGACGCAGAGGAACAACATGCCCATATGAGAGATCCACCATCTCACAGAACTGGCTTATACAGATATTTTATGAATTCTCAAAAAGAACCAGAAGGTGATATATCATTGTCAAGCTCACAGGTAGTACCTTCTCTTTCTGTCGTCTTGTGGGTTCTCCCAGCTCACCAGGTCAGGTTGGAACAAGCAAAAACAGCTTTACCCTCTTCAGCTTCAAGTACCCCAGTAGGCTGAAAACAGTTAAGCAAAAGAAAATCATTTGAAATGTCTTCCAATTATGATGCAAGTCATCCAGTAGCACAAAAGTTAACCAAGGCAATTGCACATAATGATAGCAGTGGATTTGCGTCCCTTCTCATGTGTAGAGGCTGCTGGTTTTCAGCATCTGATTGCACTGCAGTGTCTCGCTGCCAGGTGCCATCTCAATTCTTCTTGAGTTGAAAAGCAATACCTAATATGTACCCTGAAATGTGTCAACAACTAAATCACGCTTTAGCACAGGCTTTGGTCCTCAAAATACATATCACTACTGACAAGTGTACAAGCAACCAAACTGTTGACTATATTATAAAGCAGTTCTTTTAACTCCATTTAAGTGAATGGCAGAGGCTGCAGCACGTGAAGACCTCTTCAATGAGCAACATATCTTCATCGTTGCATCGTCTATGTGAGCTGGTATTCTAAATTCAATGTTATCTTTTAAATAAAAACATTTCCTTTGGAAAACTAGCAGTGATCATTAACTGTGAGGCAGAGAAGCAGACTGACAGCAATAGGCAGCTTGATGAATCATAAATGAGATGCACTGGTTAGCAGAATAGCATGGATAAAATGGATTGCACTGATGAAAGCAGGATTTCAAAAGAGAGAGGGAATGGCTAATATGGTCACCATCCACCTCCATCCAACAGCGAACCTACAGTACCTAAGTAAACTAGGGAATACTTCTAATAACTAAGTATTACGACCTTCGACATGGAGAAGAAAAAAAATTGAGGAGGAAATCTCTGGGGATCCAAGGCCTAGGTTGCCTTCCCTCCAGGCTTGTGGTATGTTATAGTTAGTGATGGCTCCACTACTGCAATTTGAAATTCGTTCAAGGGGTGGAAAATGTTTCAATTTTGAGGAAGGCCCTCAATGTATCCCTCAAATGGGAACACTTTGAAGAGTTGCAGGGTTCTTGCAACAGGCTCCTCCAAGGCAGGAGGAGGAGGAGGAGGAGGAGGAGAAAATGATTGTTGAGGCACTCCGCTGGCCTACCGATCTAAAAAGCAAACCAGATGAACCAGAGGCAGTCATAGGAGAATAGCTAGAAGGCACCGCTGAAGCAATCGGCTAGCTAAAGGAGCCCCTTTTTGCTCAGGGCCCCACCTCTCTTAGCTGAGTCTTAAATTCTACATCAAGAGATGCCACCGATACATCTGCACAGCTAAAGCTCTGCCCAGAATGAGGACATTCCCATTATGGGCCAGATGAGAAGGATCGCCCAGTTTAGCACTCTCAAGATGTGGACTTTGGGCATGCAGAGCAAGACCATGAGCTGCAGGGCAAGCCCGAGTCATAGAAACTAATGGATATGGTTGGCATACCTCTAAGTATGTATGAAACAGTATAAAGGAGAGCTTAAAAGAAGTGCAAGCGCTGCACATCATCACATAGATCATATGGTATTATAGCAAGCACAAAGCAGACTGAACCCTCAAGAGCAGTGCCATCAATGATCAGGACTGCACGTTGGTCCATGAAACAGAGCATAGCAACAATTTGTATGACTAGCAGGAAGACAAGCCAACCAAGTCCAGTAGGGAAGCCAAATTTCTGTGAACATCAGAATTAGCAGATTATCCAGCAGTAGCTAACACAGCATTTGAGACAAAGCAGTGATGAATTACATACAATTTGAGAAAGCCATGAAGGCTGCAAGGTACAGACAGTGCTTGTCACAGAGAGCTGAAAAGCCAGGAAGGCAAGGAGCAGCACATAAACAGGAGATTAATTATAGTTACTTAAATCATGTTCCTGCTACCGGGGTCATGATGCACCGTTGAGACACTGCTGTCCTCCACCATAGGAGTAACAGGGAGCCAAGAGCAAGGCATCATGAGACCAGGTAGCCATGAATAGCAGAAAGTGTCAGCATATGAATGCAGCTTTAGGCCTGGTGGAGCTAGCACTGAGTAAATCAGGAGCAGGGCTGTAAAACAGGGAGTACCTTCTAGCTGAGTAGCTGAGCTGGGACCAGGCATAAACAATTAAAAGAGAGATCACAGGAGGCAGCAACTGCAGCCGGGAGCCGGAAACATGTAATAACAATTGTAGGAAAACTGAGGGATAGTAGGAGCTTGAAGCACAGGCACATGAGAAACACAGTGCAAACAAAGGACAACAAGATGTTAGGAAAGTACAAAGCCCAAAAGAAAACACAAAGAATAACACAAATGCAAGAGAACAGATTAAACAAGCACTCAGACAAGCACACAGCAGCAATCAGAGGCAAAACAAAAACTAGCAAGCGGGAGGAAATACACAAACAGGATCCAGCAGAAACCAAGCAGAGCCCAGAGTATAAGCAATGCTGGAGGGCAAGGCCCCCAAGGGAAAACAAACCAACAGAGTCTCCAACTGGCAAAGAAAAGTGCTTTAGAAGGAGGCTGGGAGGAACTACTAATATAGCTCAGGAAGGGGCATGGCTGGTTGCTCACCCTCTGAACTACAGACATAGCCTTTCAAATAAAAAGGAAATGCTTAATAAAATTGAGCTAATTAAGAGCATCATCTCATAACTCCTTAGTGTTCCAGAACGACTGTTTACACCCTCACTCCAGAACACATTCCCTGGATTGCTGTGGCATGAGGAGCAGTTTAGTGAAGGATTTGCAATCAATAAGTATTCACACAGATGCATTTACACCACAGCAACCTGAGATGGTCAGGTTGCTTTGATGTAAAGGTGACCATGTAAACTGGCCTATAGACAGTGCGAGGAGTTCAGGGGGGAGGGCGATGGTTTCGATTGGGAGGTGAGAGAGTCGTGAGTGTCAGGGAGAGGTTTCTGTGGTGGCTGTGGAGGTGAAAAGATGTTTTGAATAAAATAATAAGGACTAAAGTATGGGTGAGCATACACAATGAGCCTGTGCTTCCATTGAGGGGTTGAGATACCATCATATGGACCTCGAGAGTGAAACCGAGAGGTCCATGCTAGTATCTCAACCCTGAGATGGAAAAACAAGATGAGCTGTGTATCGTCCCATATTATTTTCATAGTATATGGTTCCTTCAGCATTTATGTTTTACAAGGTTTCATACCTTGTGTTTGTGCTATAGTTTGCTGTTGGCAGTTCAGTCTTTCAGGCAGAGTCGCTGGTGTGGTCCTGTTCCATTCCCTGAAACTGCTAACATTCAGGCAGCAGTTTATGACCAAAATATGTAAAACAAAATGGTCAGATCTGTATGGTTTTCAAACAAAGCCGACTACAGCAGTCCATGTCCTAACCATCTTGGTGAGCTGCTTGCTAAGCAACACCGCCATGTTTGTTTTTAGTTTTGTTTAAACAGAGCTGTTTCAACCAATCAGGTGACGGATTGCACATGGAGTCATTAATATTAACCAGCGGCTCATGAATATTGATTACAGAATGAGCACATAGGCTGTATGCATGAAGGGCCTCACAAAACATGCCTAGTGGTAGTAAACCCTATGCACCTATGCAGTGCACAGGGCAAAGGCATGAACACATGGCATGCATGACGCATGCACGCAGTTCACAAACAAGTGGGCATGACCAGGGCCACATGGAGTGATGCTACGGACAGAAAGCAGGCGTGGCCAGGATACATGGAACTGCCCTTGGCTCCACCATATAAGGTGATGCAGACCACACTACGCAGCAACACAGCTGTGAATGCAGAGCAACAGCAGTGCAGACAACTCATGGTGGGATGACAGGAAGATGAGGAAGTGCCTGTGGAGGTGGGCGGAGAAGGTGCCAGTGGAGGCAGGGAGGAAGAAGTAGCCGACATGGAGGTGGAACAAGGACATGCTCCATGAATTTCAACAGTGGGCAAGTTATGGCGATGGTCATGCAAATCAGGCTCAACTACAACAGACTGTACAGGGCCCTGGCACTCACCACTGCACCAGAGGTGAGGACCTGTATCTGGCTGGACATTCAGGCCAGCATCAATGCTGCTGGTGCAGAGAGCACGTACACTGACTGTGATTAAGCATAAGTGGTGTGTGACCTGCATGCAGCAGTCAAAAGAAGCTGGCAGCTGGTGCACGGAGCAGCAAGGCACGAGTGGTGGGTCCCGGCACATGACACACAGTTGACACCCATGGAGAGAATGGTGGCAGACACCATCTCAGAGGTGGCAGTCCATTGTGAGGACGGAGGGTGAACACTGGCAGGTAGGTGCAGATGGTGTGGTGGTGACAGGGTGGTGGGCAGCATGGATGTGCAATGCCATCACTACAGTGTCACCCTCTTCCCCAGACAGGACCGTGCACCTCAGAGCACAGCAACCAGTAGGATGCTGGCAACATCAGAGCCAGCACCGAGCAGTGCCTTGTAATGTGAGGCACTGTCTGGTGAGTATCAGTTTCCATGGGTGTGTGATGCCCCGTCCGGTATGTGGGAAAGAATGTTGCACTGATGCACTCTGATGTTTGTCTCCACAGGGACAGAGATGGACACCGAGACCCAGCTGGACAGCGACAGCAGTGCTGAGCTGACCATCGCCACTCAGAAGATGTGGACAGCACCACTGGGAGTGAGGGCCATCAAGATGAGGGGCCCATGGATGACCATGCCAGGGCCCACACCTGCCCACAAGGCACCACTGCCCCCTTGGGCAGGGGCACCGGTGCAGCCCTGTTACCGCTACCCACAGCATAAATGGTTGCCAACAGAGCTACGGACCCTGCCAACAGTGGAGATGAGGGCCCATCCACAGGCACACGCGCAGATGAGGACATACCCTCGACACAACCCATACTAGACAGAACAGTACCACGTGCTCCAGCAGCTGGAGAGGGACGTTTTGCTGAACAGCGGAACACCACGTACTATTGCTGCCCTGACCGAGGTTGGAAGGATCATCTACAATGGCATCACATGGTCCGCCGTGGTGCAGGAGCTGATCCTGCAGCACCTACAGTCCATGCCTGTTACAACCCCTGCAGGAACACCCCTGAGCAACATATGCACACCTGTATAGTATCTACCCAGGCCACATGCACAGACTCCAGACTGGAGAAGGTGTGTGCAATGATGCCACCCCACTGGCACGTGCACCTTGGTACAGGCCATGCCATCATGCACAGGGGTGTCAACAAGGAGGCGGTGAGGCACACACCACCATAAAAGAAAATGAGGACACACCAGACACTGCCACACCACCATGCAATGTTGACACCCAGTGCCACGAGAGGGCACAGGGGTCATGGGGCATCATGTGCACATGCAGCACCCTGGCACCTGGGCACATGAGCTTCTTCATGGCTACAGTCCAAGCCTCAGGGAATAGGGCTGTGAATGCAACAGCACAACACAGTCAACACTGACACATAGTACCACCCTCCCCACTCACCCCCACAAAGAGCCACTCAGCAGAATAAATCATCATCATGGCCAGGGTGGAAGGAGATATGCCTGACTGTGCATGTCGTTGCATTCATGCTGAAGCCTGCCTGCGTGGTGAAGAACATGGCCTCTCTGAGGGAGAGATGTTGAGAAAAGGAAAAACTATGTAGCGGGTATTGTTTTTGGTTTATAGAGAAACTCTCTTGTTCTTTCTACCCTTCTCATCTCTCTTCCCTTCTGGAGATTAATTCTCTGCTTAAGCAAATCTAGTGACAAACAGTTCACAAAAACAGCATTGTAAAGGTTCGGTTATTAGTGCTTCCAGGTTCTCTGAAATTTACAACAGCGGGTATGTCAAAATGGTATCAATGTGTAGCAGAGATTTTGAGAGTGTTACATGACTGAGAGAGAACCATTTCATCATCTTCCAATGGAGAGAATTTAGAACTTGAAGAGTCCTGTATGAGAACTTTACTTAACCAGCAGCGGTGCCCTGGGAAAGATTCTTAACTACAGCTGCTAAGGGGACAGGTAATCCCCTGCCTTGGGAAGTCCAGGACAGGGCTAATTTTACTTTAAAATTGCTTTGAATAACACTGCTGCTTTTTGGATGATAATAAAACATATACTGTTATGTCCAGTATAAAAGCAAAGAAAAAGAGAGACAATCTAAATTAAAGAACTCTGCAGAAAACAAAGCGAAAAGTCTCCATACAGCTGAGGTCCTTGCCTCTCTGACCTGTTTTTATGATATTTTGACAAAGGGAAAAGGAAAATTTAGCACTCATGGCCTCTACATTGAAACCTAGAAGACCTCAGAACAGGGATAGGGAGGGGTCTGCAAAGTTCGATAAGGGGAGAAGAATACTAATATGCCAGGATTAAACACCTAGTGAGAGAAGAAAGTATAAAGGAACCCTGTTAAAAGAAATGGCAAGGGTTCTGTCTAGTTAATTTAATGTTTCTCGCTATCAAATAAATTATCAGAAGCTGTGGAGAAATTTGAGGGACTGGCTTTACGAACTATTGAATGTGAGGACCGCTTTGGGAAAAAGGAAGATATTATACCTAGACTCAGTAAGAATGTGGAAAAAGCAGCAAAGAGTTGGAATTGCTGAAAGCCAAATTAGAAGACCTGAAACCAGATCCGTGGGCAAATTTAAAGATCAGGGGCCTGCCAGAGGGGTAAGAAGACCCAGACCCATTATCTTACTGTGAAGAGCTTTCCACTACATCTATGGGGCTTCTACCCCTTGCAAAAATCAAATTGGATAGGACCCATAGAGCTTTTGGTTTAAGAATGATCAAGTTAAACCAAGAATTCTGTATGTTAAAATGTTAAAATATCAGGACAGGGAGAAAATCCTCTAGAAGGCAAGGATAATAAGGGCTTATATTATAGGGGAATGAAACTGCAGATTTTCCCAGATATTCCCCAACTGTCTTACAAAGAGAAAAGCTTTGACAATATTAGGGATAGACTTAGGAAAGCAGGTATTTTGTTCAAGATGTTGTACCTTGCTAAACTTATGGTGAATTTGGATAGCAGCATGGTGTTCTTTTTTCCCTGGAGGAGGTGGAAGAGGCTTTAACTTCCAGAGTAAAGAATTTTAATAGTACCCCAGAACATGAATCCCAGAATCAAACATCATAAAATAAAGAAGGGTCTAAACTAAGTTTGTTGGTTTGTTGAGAGGGATATGGGGGGAGACAGGAGAAAAGTTTTAGGCAAGGGAAAACAGATATGTGGTTTAGAAAGACCTCTTGGAGAGGCTGAAAGAACGTTCTTCAGTTTTCTTTTTCTGATGCTCAGTGAGGTTTTAGTGACCTCAATGGGGGTAATGGATGTCCATTTGTTTTAGGACGTCCAAAGGGGGTAGGGCTTGGTTTCAATATATCTTTCTTTTTTTCATTTTGCTAATTTAGTCTTTTCAAAATAGGATATAATAAAAAGAAAAGAAAACAAGGAAAACAGGCGTGGGTGCAATAGTTTAATTACCTTTGGTGTGGATTTTTTGATTTGGTATTTTGTCTATCCCTTGGAACCCCTAATAAAATGAAAAAATATCTATTTTCTTCTTTTTTCCTTTCTGTTACAACAAAATTATAAAACATAAATATAAAAGGGAGTTAATAATAAAGGTTGTGGGTCCTTCCAGAGGCACTAACAATATTATCAGAGGAGGAATAAATAAAGACATTTGGGTACAAATAAGAAGGGGTTTAACACTTTTTATATAGGACGGACTTTAATGTGCTGTCTTGGAATTTAAATGGGGCAAGGGACAGAGCCAAAATTAGAAAGATAATTAAAATAGCCAATAAAAGGGATATAGATTGTTTACTTCTTCAAGAAACACACTTTACAAGTGCAGATGCAAAGTTTTTGGAAATAAGTTTAAAGCTAAAGGTTATTTTACAACTTATTCTGCCTCAGCTAGAGGGGTGGCTATACATATGAAAAAGCATTTGGATTATAAATTTTGTAAATCAAAGGTGGATCAAAAGGGCAGATTTGTAATAATTCACATTACATTTTAGGAATGAAATGTACATTGGCTTCTATATATGCTCCAAATATCGAAGATCCAGGTTGTTTTTTTTCAAATTTTATGTTGGAAGTAGTTCAACGGGTTCACCAGTTACTATTGGTGGGGACTTTAATTTAACGCTTCACTACTTGGATAGAGTGCTTCTCGTTAGACAGGCAGAAAGAGGCGTTGGACCTGTTAAACAAATCACTAAGGATCAACAGCTTCAGGATCCATTTAGGTCCTTTTTCCAACATTAAAAAGTTCTCACATTTTTCAAAAGTTCATAATACTTTCTCTAGGTTGGATTTTTCTAATCTCTCAGTCCTTGATCAAAGATGTTGCACATATAACATATGAGTCTATCAGGTATCAGATCATGCACCAGTTTTGTTAAAACTTAAGATCTCTTCAACACACTCATTACTTATGTATAAATTGTTTATGGATAATTCTTTGAGGCATTTTCCAGGATTTATAGAAAAAAAACATGAAACAGAATGGTACTGGGAAATTAATACGTTCAAGAATAACTTCTTTGATGGTTTGGGATTCAATGAAAGCTTATATTAGGGGTTGGATCATAGCGCAGGTCAGGATAAGGAAAAATGTGGGCATCACAGGTATGGAGATTAGAAAGGAATTACTCTCAGCTCAAGATGAGCATGCATTTAGTAGATCAGAAAACAGAAATTAAAATGATAATAGTTAGGATAAATTGGAAAAATTATTACAGTAACAGGTGGATACTGAAACATATCGGGTAAGGGCTAAATATTATTATGCAGGGACCTTTCAGGTAAACTTTATCTTACCAACTTAGAAATTATGCAAAAGAATTTGATTCTGGAAATAAGGGATGAAAACAAGTCTTAAAACAACAGAACAAGGAATTAATGAGACTTTTACACAGGTCTATAAAAAGTATATATACCCTGAGCAGCACATAGATGATACTCTAATTAGAGAATATTTAGAGCAGTAGAATTACCACAATAGTCTGAACAGGAGATTGAAGGGTTAAGTAAAGATCTAATGGAAGAAGAAATTATAGCAATGATTAGAAATTCCCCAAATGGTAAGAGCCCAGGCCCCGATGGTCTACCTTTTGATTTTACAAATATTTGGTGGACATATTGGCTCCAAAACTTAAGGAGTTTTTCTTACATAATCATGAATAAAGACTACTGCCATCTTTTGATCGGGCAGATAATGTATTAATTCAAAAAGGGAAGGCTTTTGATCAGAGTGGCTCTTATAAGCCCATATCGTTGTTAAATAGTGATTATAAAATTTACACAAAGATTTTGTCAAAAGATTGGCAAAACTTATGGGTAAAGTTATACACTCAGACCAAATTGGGTTTATGGAAAATTGAGGTTATATCATCATATTAGAAGGGCAGTTAACCTGATCCAGGCACATGCAAACGGACACTGCACTTCTGCATCAGATGCAGAAAGCATTGACAGAGTGCAGTGGCCATTCCTGTTTGAAACTCTGAAGTGCTATGGATGGAGGAAACTTTCTGGATCAGATAAGGTTAATTTATAAAATCCACAAGCAAGAGTTAAGACAAATAGAAATTATTCACCTTTTTTCAGTTATTCAAGGGACTAGGCAGAGGTGTCCATTCTCCCCATTATTAGTTGCTTTATTTTGGAGCCATTGGCTATTAAGATCAGGTCTTTGGACTCATCGTTGGGCATATTAGTAGGAGGGTATTTAATTATAGTGCTTTATGCAGATGATATTCTGCATACAATAAACAATTCAATAATCATTTATCCATTATTATGGGGATATTGCAGGAATTTGGGGTGGTTTCTGGATATCGGATGAACTGAGATAAACGGAAGCTTTGTATCTTGGAACTCCCCTACACATAAATAATCCTCAGCTCCTAATAATAAATAGAGAAAATATAAAATATTTAGGAGTACATCTAACTCAGAATATGAATAAATTGATACAGTTGAATAATGATCCATTAATAGATGCTCTTAAAAGATCTTGATAAATGGCAATATCTTCCATTAGTACTAAAGGTAGAGTGAGCATTCTTAAGATGAATGTTCTACCCAGATTGCTATTTTTGTTTCAGACTATTCTGGTAATTTTGAAAGAAACTTTTTTAAATTAGATAGAATAATTAGAAGTTTCTTTGGCAGGAAAACGATCTAGAATAACACTTCAAAATTATATTTGCATCAAACTAAGGGGGGGATAATTGTCAAACTTCGTTATTATTATGTAGCAGCTGTATTGGAGATTGTCTATCATTGGTTTCATAAATTGAGAACCCCTTAGTGACTGGATTGGCAGTAGAACAGAAAGCTCTTGGTGGATTAGAGTTAGTAAATACTCTTAAAGTATATTTCCAGAATGAAGAAATGTTGGAGCAACTAAGTCAGCTAAATATGCCTGGTATATTGCTCTAAGTATATGAAAATTCAAAACAGATTATCTAAATTGTCTGCCCTCCTCCTCCTATGCCACTGCCCTTCCCCTTCCTCCTCCTTTACTGACCCCATATGCTCCTGTCCACCCACTCCCCATCTAGACACTACCTTTCCTCCCCTTCACTCCCTTGGTCATCTTATCACTCAAGTCTTCTCAGCCTATGCTGCCTACCCACCCCCTGTGCTACTATACCCCTTCTTCCTATCGCCCGGCAAAAATCTCCTTCTGCCACCTCTGTCCAGAGCAGCTCTCCTCCTCTGCTCCTGACTGGTAACATACATCCCAATCCTGGTCCAGCTTGCAAAGGCTCCTCAAAGGAATCCACTGGGCTTCTTATTGCTTCCATGAACATATGTAGCCTCCTTAAAATTCGACTCTCTCAGTTGCTGGGTTGCAGTTCATAAACCTGGCGTTATCTCAATAGTTGAAACTTGGCTCTCAGACTCCCCCTGACTCCTGGTCACACTCCTGGCTACTCCTCTATCAGGAGGACCGTGTTGGTAGAGAGGTGGGGCTGTGCCATTTATGTCAAAGACCCTCTCATTGGACTAACCCTCCCAGCCCTGGTCCTCGACTTCAGGGCTCAGGCCCTAACCCTAAAATTATCTCCTGATCCTCTAGGGGTCCCATCTACCTGACTACAGTGTACATACCTCCAAAGAATCAAGCACAAGCACTAGGCCCACTAATCGATTATCTTACCTCCCTACCCCACTCATCCGACCAAATCCTTGTGGGGACTTGAACATCAATTGGCTTAGCCCTTCATCCACTTCCTCCCGTGACGCCTTTTACAGCCATTGACCTAACTCAACTAGTCTCTCAACCCACTAGAGTGAATCTAAAATGGGCTCTAGAACACTCCTGGATGTGGTCCTCACAAACCGCCCTAACCGCATCCGCATATACAAATCCTCCCAGACTGCCTTAGCGACCACTCCCCAGTTCTCTTCTATTGGTCAACCTCCTGCCCAAACCCACAGCACAAACTACCCTTCAGTGATGTCTTAGACCTGGTGGGCTGAAAGGCCTTAAGCAACTCCTAGCCCTCATAGGCTGTTCCCTATACTAAACGCCTCAGATATTGACACGGCCCTTACCTTCTTTATTCACACCTTCAACTCTTATTGCAACATTTTGCACCCATTACTGCACACCGGTCCAAAGTAAGGCATGCCATGGATTACCCCACCTTCACCAACTTCTTAAGCACAGGGACAATCTTGGCATATTGCCATGGAACGGGCCACCCAGATGACAGGCTGGCCTATGCTGCAGCCCGAACAAATGTACATGGGCCACTCGCAAAGCAAAGGCTGAGCACTATCAAGCCTCCCTCACTTCCTCATGGGGAATGCTAGGACTTTCTGGGACAACATTAAGCTGCTGAATGGTGGCACGTTCCCCACCTTCGCTTATCAACATTAATGGTTGGTCTCCTCAGACCCTGTCCTTATTGCCAACCACCTCAACAATTCTTTTACAGACCTTGGCCGGTGCTCCTGATAATTTCTTGCTCCCCCTTCCTCCAGGTCTGTCCCTATTCTCCCACACCCTTGTTCTACTTGCGCTGAGTCACTGCCCAGAAGTCAGACCTACTTTCACAAAGCCTTAAAGAGTAAACACAATTGGCTATGACTCCCTTGATCCCAGTCTTCTCCATCAGGTTCTGGATCTGGTTCTCTCCCAATCACCAGCCTCTTTAACAAATCCCTCTGCCTAGGGCAATTCCCTCTGCCTGGAAGATAGCTACTGTCACCCAATACACAAGGGTGGTGATAGGACCCTCCCTAGCAATTATCAGTCTATCTCAATCCTCTGTCCTCTCTCTAAGGCCTTAGAAAAAATTGTACACCCAAATCTCTGAATACCTCAATACATATAGCATCCTCTGCCCAGAACAACATGGTTTCAGAGCAGGCCACAGCACCAATGCTGCCCTCCTGGAGTTCTCTAACTTTCTTCACACCTCACTAGACTCTGGCTCCTAGCAGGTGCAGTGTTCATTGACTTATCAAAAGCCTTTGATACTGTCTCCCACCCCTCCTGCTAGCTACCATTATTCACTTAGCCTTTGACATTGGACCTGTTTCCTGGTGCTCCAGCTACTAGTCGGCCCTCACAATGTGTGAAAATCAGCGAGACTTTCCAGCACCTGCCTTATCCGCTCCGGAGTCCCTCAGGGCTCTATTCTTGGGCTCTTGCTCTTTTCCTTTTTTCAACTTCCTGCCCAGTGTATGCACTGGAAAATCCTTCTTTACGCAGATGATGCTGTACTCTTTGCCTCCAACCGTAATCCCATCTCACTTCAGGATTCTCTGCAGGAATCCTACAATGACGCAGAAGCCTGGTTTACTGAGCACAGGCTCGTAATTAATCTAAAGAAAACCAAAACCATGCTCTTTGCCCACCCCCAAAATAAATACAGTAACTATCCTCTCGTGAGTCCACTCCACCTCTAAACTCCCTATTGAGCTAGTTCACTCTTACAAATACCTAGGTATAACCTTTGACCCTGCCTCTCTTTTCATGCCCACATCTCTGCCCTTGGCACAGCCTCTATCTCTCGGCTGGGTATCCTCTATCATCACAAAACTGCCTCCCACAGATGCCCTCCCGACTTGCAGTCACATCCTCTGTTCTATCTCTGGTACACTATGGCCTACCTGTGTATGGTGCAGCAGACCAGACTGCCCTGAACAAGATCCACCTCACCTTAAACAAGGCCTGCAGGCTCATAACTGGGCTCCTAGTCTAACCCACACTTGCCATCTTTACACCATGGCCAATCTACTCAACCTAGATGAGTGCCTCAAATACCAAACCTGCCTCCGAACAAAAAAATCTCTCCATTGGCTACCCCCACGGGTCTGTCCAGCCACTATCCACCATGCTAACCCTACAATTGCATACTTGCAATCCGCAAAACTCACTGGTTATACCGAGGCGAGAACCTTGCAAGGTCAAAGGCTTCCCCTACAGAGCCCCCTGTTGGTATAACGCCTCCCTGCCGAGTCACTGATGCTGCCTCGTTATCGTATTTCAAAACTAGTCTTAGAAACACCTGCTCTCAACACACAGCTGTACCTGCCTCTAAGCCTCCTCCTATCCTCCCAGACAAGGCTCACTGAGCCCGCTCTCTGACCTTCTGTCCAGCTCTACCTTTACTTGCTACTACCTTCCCACATTCCTCTTCTGATACCTCCCACCCAGCCTTACCTTTATCTGCCCACTGAATCAATCCCCATGTAACTACTGTATATTGTCTACTCTGTAAAGCACATATGTAGCCTGTTTGTATACTGTGTTTGACAAATGCCTGGATTTTCTGGCTGCTTCCTAATTGTTCTCAGATGTTTTGTCTGCTTGGTTGTTTGTTTTCTGCACTGTTTTGTCCTCACTGTGACGAGGTACTTTTGTAAATGAGCCTCTGGCTCAAAGGTTGTTAAACTGATGTTCCAATAAATAAATAAATAATAAATAAATAAATAAATTAACCCCAATGTTTAATAATAAACTATTTCTGCCCTCAGGAAATGATATTACTTATCAATTATGGTACCTTGAGAATGGACCACGAACTATTGGGATTTTACATTTTTAAATTCAATTAAAACATTTAACCAGTTAAAATTAGAATTTGACCTACTGGATAGGCGTATGACTCTGTTTACAAGTTAGCGCTTATAGTTTAAAAAAAATCCAAATTCCTTTAAACTAGAGGGAATATTATTGAAGGATTTGTTTAGGATTTGGACTCGAATAAACATTTATTGTCCAGAATTTATGCCACTCTGTGTGGGGTTATCTCCTGATCCCTCCTCAGAGTTGTATGGGAAAAATAATTGTCAGCTCCTATTCTTGATCATGATTGGATGCAGGTTAGTAATTTGGAGGCCTTAGCATAAAAAATAACAAGCTTTTCAAATTCACTTCTATACATACCATAGGACTTATTTGACCCTAGTAGGTTACACAAATGGCAAATAATATATCTCCATTTTGTCAAAGATGTACCAAGATTAAAGGTACCTGATTCACATGAAGTGGGATTGTGATAAGATAAAACTTTACTGGGAGAAGATAAGAACAACTATGGAATAGTAATGTGACACGATACTCCATTTGACCCAGGAATGATCATATTTGGCTATCAGATACATCAGAGGGATAATAGGAAGTATCAGAAGATTTTTTAACACAGCTTTAGCTGTGGCAAAGAAAGTATTTTTGCAGCATTGGAAGGACCCAGAGCCTGTACACATGGAATGGGCTGCTCAGATATTAGATAGTAGCAAGATTGATAAAACATTGTATTTCTTGGAGGAAAAAAGAAAATCCAATCTAATTTGGACAACTTTTATAAATCATTTTGAAAAATAGGAGTAATAGGAAATTAACTTAATTTGGTGGGCAAAGTTGGCTGTGATGAAGAGATAAGACTTCAGGAGAGGACACAATGATTGAAGCACCTATGCTCTGAGCCAACAAATAAAAAGAAAAGAAAAACAGAAAGAAAATCCATCATGGCCGCAGTCCCAACAATGTCACCGGCAACACACAATGCATGTTACACACAAACAGTGGCTGTGTCATGCCCATGCTGTGCCTGACAGGCATGTGCAGCTTGTCACAACGCTTAACACCATCAGCATGTAAATGTCCGCGTTTTACGAGTGCTCGGGCTGCGCTACACGGCCACTGGCCATGATTTGTTCCTGGGTGCACAGCAACACCACCATTGCCATCATTGACATCATCATCATTCATGGGGTCCAGAGGTGGCACCATCGGCAGTGGCACGACCTTACACTTGGCCAGGTTGTGCAACATGCAGCAGATGACAAACACCCTGCAGGCCTTAGCAGGGTGACAGTATGCCTGTGCCCTCAAGTGGTCAAGGCACTGGAGCGCATCTTCAGCAGTCCAGTGGTCCTCACAACAATGCTGCATGTTCTTCAATGCGCAGTGTTTTAGGTCTCCTCTGCCTGAGTCCCCAGGGCCAGTATTGGGGTCATGAGGTAGGTCCACAGGGATATCCACTGTCACCTGCAGAGAGGAACGTGAAGGTGTGGAGTGAGGTAGCATGACCCTACATCAGACAGGGTGCGGGCATGTGTGGACTCACCCAGTAGCCATCCATCAATGGGGCTATCATGCAGCAGGGCACTGAGGCTGGAGACATCCAGTATGTATGTATGAATCATGGGTCAACCCTGGGAACCTGGTGCACATGTCCGTGAACAGGCCATTGGCATCACACATGACTTGACAGTTCACACTGTGGAAACCCTTTCTGTTACAGTATGCCTCCTTGTTCAATGTGGGAGTCAGGATCACGATGTGTGTGCCATCGATTGCCCGCACATTGGGTATCCCATGCATGACATAGAATGCCTGCTTCATGTCATGCATCTCCTGCATTCCAAGGCAAGTAAACAGGTGTGCCAGCGGTGCATCAGGGACCAGTGACATGGCACAGGACACAGAGGACTGGCTCACACAGAATGTGTCCCGGTCACAGGCTGAGATGACCCAGTCACATAGTAGGAGAGGGCACACATGACCTTAGTCTCACCATAATCACCATGGAGCACTGGATGCTGGGTGCCATGGCGTGCTGGCCATGTCGCACAGATGTGCGTTGCTTGCCCATGGGAATCTGAACCATTCTATGAGTGTGTGTCCCACCATCCTTTGGCTTGGAACCTGTCACGGAACACTCTGGGACATGGAGGCCTGTTCCTCCATCTCCTGTAGATTGCCTCCAGCAGTAACAGATGCATAACCATGCCTGGGAACATCCTGTATCACTGTTACACCTTCACCTTACATGGTGCAGCCCTCAATACGCTCCCCCTTGTGGCGTGCCATAGCTGATGGTTGCCCACTTTATGAGCATGGTGCTACCTGCCTTCAGCATGCCCTTGCCATGCCCGCTATTCGTGCCATGTGCCCAGACACACACAACCCTGTGGTGTGACTGATCCAGTGTTGGTAATAGCATACACAGTGATCGACAGGATGGACAAGTTCCTGGCATCTCTTTAGGGTGTTGGAGGAGTACACAAACACCTGGGGCACAGAGGACCTGTGTCAGACCCATGGTTTGGGCCAGGTGGTAAGCTTATCCCATGTGTGCTGCTCTGTGACACTGTCTGTGTGGGCCTTGTGACTCAATGCCTCCCCACATGTATCCTATGCAGGACCACCACATGGATGGCTGGAGCGAATGGAGCTGAACCTGCAGGTTCAGCTGGACATGGACCCTGTGCTATGTCTATGCCCCTGGACAGTGACTGTGGAGCTACTGGCACCAGTATCCTTACTACATGATGCTGAAGGGGATGGCACCATAGTCTTTTATGAGGATGTGGCTGACAGGTATTGGGAGGTCTACATTCCATCACCAGTAGGTACTGTTGAGTAAATGGTTGAGTCATATGTTTCTGAAAACAAGTATCTGTCAATTACTGATGATCTCCTTTATACTGGAGTGAAAGGTCAGTGAATGGCCAGAGCTGACCACTGTGGCACTGAAGTGCCTGACATGCCCACCCTCCAGTGTGAGTGTTGAGAGGGTATTCAGCTCAGCAGGTGCAATAGCTCGGGATCATCATATAAACTCTCTCCTGCAAATGTCAGTTTGCTGACATTCACAAAATGAATGAGAAGCACATAACGGCTCACACTGCAACCTCAGTATTTGTACCCGGCATAGTCATGGTTTTGCTGATGTTGTAGAAATGAGCCATCCTGGTGGCACTGGCAGCATGAAATGGCCTACCACTGATGTAGATGATGACATAATGAAGAAAGAATTTCCCAGTGATCAGAATTCAGACACATTCTTTATGAGGATGATGATGAATGATGATTAGGTTAATGGCAGGTTTTAGCTTAAGTGGTTAAAAGGCTGTCACATTTCTTCTATGATACAAGTTTTCTTTTTCATAAAGTTAAATCAGTGTCACACTCATAGTGACTCAAATTCCATATGTCATGTCACATTTATAACACAGAGCACAGTGTATCCTGGCCCTTGGACTACCACCACCATAACACCATGGTTACCTGTTCGCCACTGCCAGCATAGAGAATGTGACCGTGTCCTCCTGGACTACCACCCATCCACCACCATAAGAGATAAGACCCCTGTTCACAACTGCCACCACCACCACCAGATGCAGAAAGATGTGAGAGGAATGTCATCATGTGCCTCAGCTATGACCACCAGTCCACCACCACCCACCACCACCATTGTGACAATGTTTTCCACTACATGTCTTGACCATGCCAAGGCAGAGGGAGTCGAACAGGAGACCACATCCATCAGCCACAGGCACAAGGCTTCTTACTATTAAAACTATAAAGTGAGTATGTGTACTAATGTATTTCATGCTATTCAACTTCCTCTAGCTGTGTGTTTTATTTTCTGTTGCTTTTCTGAGCTACAACGGTCAAACACATATGGTCAACTTATTTTGTTTTTACTGGTTAACAACAAATGACTCTCCTTTGCTGAAGGTCTGTATCAATGGTACAGCAGCATTACTGTCTACAGGAACCTATGGGATATCCATTTCCAGTCCATACTGGTAAGTATATCAATTTTATTTCATTTGTTCCTTTTTTCATAACAGTGCAACAAATCTGACTGATGATTCATAAACTAGTTGACATGTACGTCACAAAATATTTCTGCAACATATCATGCACTGTATTCCAAATTTGCAGCTGTGCAGCCATGACAGTGTTGAAAAATTGGACCCAGGTCATGTTACTAGTACTTGACAAGATGTGGTTTTAAAATGTAACTTGAGTTGAGACGAGGGACACTGACGAGTGTATTTGTTACACAGCCTGGTACTAAATTTATTTGTGATCTGATGATTACAGTGGATAGCTTACTATCTGTGTTAATCCAGATACCCGTGGTGGAACAGCCATGGCTTAAACATAATGTCTTACTGCTGAAATCAAGTTGTAATAAGTCCTTGATTTCTTTTTTTAGAAAGCTTCCAAATGCTTTGTTGTGTCATAGTTGCCTTATCCAAAGAACTTCTTCAACATCATGCCCCTCCCTGGGCTGGGGCAGACATGCAACAAGAAGAAGTCATTTCAAACGATGACCATGACCATCTTTAATGGACTGGAGAAGGATGCAGATGAAATCTGTGAAGAAGTAACCAAATAATAAACCATTAATGAGACCTACTTGCAAATATGCTCCCACCCCCAAAAAATACTTACTTTCATTGTCTTGAGAGCATTCCATTTCCAATTTCAATGCCAAAATTTCTCATCAAGCACTGCAATGTGCACACCAACAGTATGTGGCCTGTGATACAAAACAATATAATTAGTACATGTATGTATCTATATATATATATATATATATATATATATACACACACATATGTCAACCCCCACCTAGAAAATATATATATATCAACTCACCAAGGCTACTTTTAGGCCCTGTTCACACTAGGAACCATTTGTAAAATGTTACTAAAAACGTTTTATAAATCGGTCCATAGAACAGTTGTCAGGCGTTCACACTCAATTCAGACAACCATGCCAGGTGGAAGGGGTTCTCAGGCATGACTGTGGCACCAGCTCAAAGCATTATGGGTTCCAGTTGGTGCCACAGTGCATGATGGGATACCTGTGAATGCACACCAAAACTGATCAGGACAAAATATATGGGCAGAATCCAGGATTCTTCCACTGCACAGCCGTGCCTGTAATGTATAATTTTTTTTATTCTGTGGCTGACTAAATGGATTTTTCACTGGAGGGGTTGCCTTAACTCATGTTACAGCACAGTTATGCGTACACACTGCTGTTAACGCGATTAAGGCAACATGTTTAGCTAAACCGTGTTAAAGACCACGCCTTAGCAAGGTTTTAGCACAGTTTTAGAACACGATTGTAACATGGTTTTAACCGTGTTACAGTGAACGAAACCATGTTCTGGGACCTTAAATGGTTTAAGGCAATTAACCCGCTTTTAAGCTTCCTAGTGGGAACAGGGCCTTAGTGTACACAAAAAGGGCACTCCTTCCATCTGGTTGAGATGATGGCATCTCATTCGCAGGAATCTCAGCACATTTTGGACCAGCAACAGTTCTCTCCACGGTCATCATTTCTGACAGAACACTGAATGGATTCATGTCATAGTATCCCTCCTTCTCACAGTTTGGCAATACACTGTGCTTCATGACATCATCATCACAGTATGTTAATTTTATGGACACAAGACAGTTGCATTTTGGGGATGCAGAAAATTCTGGGGACTCTGTGTGACCACTGCACGCATGAGTGACTGTAATAAATTCTAGGGGACTTTACATGTGATGTAATGCTCCCATTGCACTTCTTCAGCCTTTGGGAATTTTATGGATACAAGACAGTTGCATTTTGTGTGTTGTGATTGTGAGCACATAATGCCATAATTAAATTATAAATTAAATCAGCAGTGCAACTGTGTGGTGAAAATTTGAACTATACTTTTTTTATGCTATTTTAGATTGCCAGCCACTAGTTACCTCCTGACTTGTATGACACCCTTCTTTTCACAATTTGTGTCTGCTTTAGTACTTTTCTCATGTCTGAGAAAATAAGAGGAGCTCTTTTAATATGGCTTGGACCAGGTTTTCATCACTATTTGCAGCTGTTTTTGAACAAATATTGTTCTGTGAGGTCAGAAAACACTGCCTGCTGTATAATTGTTAATTTTACTCACAACAGAAGTGATATATAAATAACTGATGGACAAAAACAGCGGAAATAGTGATGAAGACCTGGTCTGCACCATATCAAAAGGAGCACTCTTTATTATTTCAGACCTGAAAAGTACTAAAGCAGACTCAAATACTGGAAAGAATGGTATCATATAAGTCAGGAGGTAAATAAAGTGGTGATGTAAAATAGCATGAAAAGTATAGGTAAAAATTTTCACCAGATTGTTGCACTGCTGCTTTAATGTCTATTTCAAAAAGAAATATTTCTGGAGCCTCAGTAATATTTACTTTGTGTTGGGACTCATGAAGTGTTTGTCAAAAGCAGGACTGAGCAGTGCAAGTACTCTGTGCTAAACTGCATATGTGCCGCCAGTGTTCTTTCCTGTGTGTGAAGACATTGTCCAGCTTCATGCAAACATATATGTAGTGTGATTTGTTGCAGTATGTAAAGAATAAAGATAAGAAAGAATATATGATGTATATTTTATTTGCACCATCAGCACCGTGGAGTAAGTGATATGATATTTTTCAGATGTCTCAGGTTACTTTTGCACCTCAGTCACTATTAGTGCACACATGACTTCATGGAGATAATAGCACAAAAATCACATGCTCTCCTCAAAGTCATGTGTGCAGTATGTGACTAAGATACACTCTGGCCAGACACCTCTGAAAAATATCATATCACTTAGTCCGCTGATGATGGTGGTGACAATAAAATATACATTATATATTCTTATCTCTATTCTTTATACCATAAACACTGCAACAAGTCAGCATATATATGTTTGCAAGAAGCTGGACAATGTCTGACGTCACACACACACACACACACACACACACACACACAGAAACAACACTGACTGCACACATGCAATTTAGCACATTATACTTGCACTGCTCAGTCCTGCTTTCCCACAACCACTTCTCAACAGAAAGTAAACATTACTGAGGCACCGGATTATAATAAAAGGGCAATAAGGAGTATGTATGTATGTATGTGTGTATGTAGCATTTAAAGGAAGCAGTCAGTAACAGGAGATCCCACCCCCCTACCAGGCCCCTCTAGTTAAGCCTTTGAAGTTTGTTGTTGCATTTTTCTCACATTGCAACATACTTTATTTTAATAGAGAAAAGTTGCGACCTGGAAGTATGGTGGATGCTATGGGGTCCATTATGTGTAAGATATGAGTCAATACATGCACTTCAATACAAAAGTATTGAAGCGCATGGTGCACGCCGGACCTTTACATACAATGGAGCCCCAATAGTGTTCATCATATCTTCTGGTCATGGACTTTTCTCTATTAAATAAAATATGTTGCGTGCAGAAAAACACTGCAACATACTTCAAAGGCTTGACCAGAAGGTAAGCCTTGCAGGGGCGGAGCTGCTGTTGCTCACTGCTTCCTTTAACCGCTACTGTGGCCTTCCCTCTGTCTGTTATTAAACATAAACAAAAGACAAAACACTACAGCGGGGGTGCTGAAAAAAAAGCCAATGGGGAATCGATGGTCCAGCAGCATATGGAGCATCACACAATCTGTAACTAGTGTTGCTCTATCTGCTTCAACTGCTGCTGGCCAGCACCCACCCTCTCATTATTCTCTTCCACTGTGGCCCACAAAGTCCTATGTGTGCCTGAGTTGCAGGCATTGTGGGGTTCACTGGTGGGGAACACCAAGCAGATGCAGTGGTGAGGATGGTACTGGTGGTGGTACTGGAGCAACTGCTGCTGTGGCCTCCTCCAGCCATGATGAAGCACAACAGCAGCACCTCTCTGCCACTGCCACAGAATGGCCAGCAGGTGGAGGCTCAGCCCGCTCTGTGGCAGCTTGCCACTCCACCTAGTGGTGGTTCAACATATGGGTACGCTGGCCCACGGTCCCCAGATGTGTCCCCTGGGGCCACGGTGCACCTGCACCCCACAAACCAGACACACCACAAGGCTGCTGTACCCCCACACAGGTAAAAACTACCAAAGCTGCCTGGGGACCAGACACGGAGGGGCAGATGCACGCCAGCAGCATGTTCATGGACTCAAGGCCCCACCTGCTGCTGTGCAGGCGGTGCTGCTGTAGCACCTGCAGCTGCCATTGGTGGTGGTGGTGGTGGTGGCGGACTTGCTGGATGTAGCACTGGTAGTGCTGCAGCTGCTGCTTCGGGGATGACCAAACACTCTGAACCGTCCAACACCACCTGGCTACAGCCCCACGCGGTGTGCACTGCTCCCCACCACGGGCCACATACTGTCCCTGATCCTCCATCACAAAAACACTCTTTCCTCTCCGATGAGTCCTGACTTCACACACTCACACAACACAGTCAGACACACACACACACACTACACACACACACACACACACATCAAAACTTATAAAACAAAGAAATCAGTCATAAAAAAAATGAACTGACAAAACAGTACAAAAACTTAACAATTAGCTTTTAAAAAAACTTCTGGTCTTGAATCTGATCAACTTTCAGAACAAGCAACCAAGAACTCTCTTCTCCACAAAATGCTTCCTCTCTACCTCTGCAAAGGAGAAAGTGAAAGTATCTGCTTCTATGACTCACTTTCTTTCCTGCCTGGCTAAATTATGTGACTTACAGTACTTTAAGCCATGTGTGACGTGGGGGCTGCCTATATTGTTGTCATTCTGCCTTACTTCGTGTTAAGGTGGAATGACAATGCAAATCATAATAACAAAACGAAGTGAGCATTTTACAATGGTCACTCAAGATATAGCGCTGAGACAACACAAAGTGGCCATTCGCTGCTTACTTCTGCCGTGGAATTTAATTTTTCTGCATCTTCTAATGAGTATATATTTTTCTATTGTAATTGTATATTCCTTTTTCCTCAGGTTTGCAAAGATACTTACTTTTGAAAATACAGACAAAAGCTAATAGTTTTTGTTAAACAGAGAAAAAGCTGAATATAAGCTAACAGTTTGAAATAAATAAAATAGCTTATATTCTGCCTTTTTTCCCCATTTCACATCGAAACAAACTGTTGAAAAATAAAGACTGTAGCTTATATTCTGAACTTGTTTCCTGAGTCACATTTTGGGAGTGGGGTGGTAGAATCATAACACTGTTTTCTTTCCCTAGCAATGAAAGAACAGGTGCCACAAAACAGTGGCATTAAATACCATGAAGAGCACAAACTGTGTGCTCAAAGTGCTGTCCACTGGAAATCTTCACTATAAAGATCCTGTGTGATGCTGGGAACAGCTGATGGGGCAGCAAACTGCGTGGTTACTATTCCCTGCACCATAGGTCTGGGTATTAGTAGCAGATGGCATGCTGAAGAGGTACTTGGGAATGCTTCCTGCTGAGGTTTGCATTACTACGTACCTCATACAAGACAGTAGGTGGCATTCCTGTATTAGCACCTGGTGCTCTGATTCCTATCAGAGGGTTGCCAATACTGGGCGTAGGCAACATGGCATTGGAGGACATCGTCAAAGAGGTACATAGGGCAAGATTGGCCTGCTGGGTTGCCCTAATTGGATGTCGGATACATGGCATTTGAAGACATGCCAGAGGTAGGACCTGTGGGCATGGTGCTATGTGTAGTGGTGACCTGAGGAGTATTTACCATAGCATTAGTTGTAATGCCAGAAAACATGCTTGCCAAGATGCCGCAGCTGTATCTTCTGACGTGCACACTACTCTGTACCTGAGCCTGAGCTATGACAGTGGGAGAAGACTGTTAGACATGCATAGTTAATAGTTTAAACATATTATCAAAGAACTGAGCCTTTGTTCTGCCTACTGCTTCCTTAACCGCCCCTCCATCTCTCTCTCCGTCCTGGCCCTCTCCCATTTCAATTCCAGCAACTCTCAATGCTGCTGCTGTAGCAGCATCTGCCGTGTAGGCTCAAGCACTGCCCCAATCAATTCTGCCATTCTGGTAGCTTTTTTTCTTTCTCAAATTAACAGGAGGGTTACATTCAAATGGATGCTTGGCAGCTCTTCCCCTGCCACCACCTGATGTATCACTCGCAGTTCCTGGGAGTTCATCAGGCCAGCAGATGATGCAGACGATGCCTCAAAAGCTCATTATCCATGGACGTTTCATTATCTTGTTCATTATCTGAAACAATAAAGGTTGTCTATCAGCATTCTACATATGGTGACACCAATAAAGCAAGAGGCAAAGTCTACACAGGTAACTTCTATAAAGGGCAGAGTGCTGCATGACAGCACAACAACCCCCACCACCACCCAAACAACCACTCTCATGTCACCATCTCCCACAATCTCCAAACTCATGTACATGACCGTGTACATAGTACAAACACCCAAACCCATAACTTTACATAAGTAATTTGGCATCACAGATGTGACAAAACACCCCACCCCCATCCAAACAGCACAGCAAAACAAAGTACTGTACTAACTGGCAAGATGCACTGTCGATCCCACAACCTCCCCTATAAGTGCACAAAACAAGCATAGCAACTGGTCTACAATTAACTACAATTAACTGTTAAGTGGAGCTGCACTTCAGTAGAAATGCACCAAAGTGGCATCATGCAAACCGTCACCCTCACCATGTCACATCCCCAACAACTCCCCCAACAGAAGCAATGGACATTGCACATACCTGACTCACCATCAGCTTCTACATCAGCATCAGCTCTGCTGGGCTGGCATGAATCCCTGGTCTCATCATCTTCATCTTTAGATTCGACCACAAAACTCTCCAGGACATAGTTAGGTTCAGTAGTAGGCTTTGTGCCCAGAATTTTGTCCAACTTGTCATAGAAGAGCACACCACACACTCACCACCAGAGTGACTGTTGCTGTCACAAGTCTTGTGATAGCGCATCTTCAGTTGCTTCATTTTGTTACTACATTGCTTGACTCTCTTTCAATGCCATGTTCGAATAGAAATTCTGACACCTTTTGGTACACTTTTGTGTTACGCCTCACACTTGCTAGCTCTGACTGAACCCATTCCTGTGTCCAGAAATCAACTAATAATTTAGTGTCCTTATCAGACCAGGAGGAAACATGGTCCGTCATGGTTAGAAATAAGGAGACCTCCACCAAGTGGCGATCAGTACAACACAGTGCTGCCTATTTTCAGTGCAGGTCTTGGTGGCACAGCAGGTCTTTGACCTCAGAAGGAACAACTACAGTCCTGCCACAGTCAGACCAACCACTGTCCTGCCACAGTGGGTACAAAACTGTCGGTGCAGCAGCAGTAAATAATTATAAAGTCCACAGGCAACAGCAGCTGGCAAAGAGTTCTGACTCTGGGCTGCTCACTTTGGCAGCAGTAACATGAAACACTGCTGTTTGGTAGTAGTTCAGTGCAGCAATGTCTTCCTGCACAAATGTGTGGCAGCAGCAGGAATAAAGAGCAAAAACAAATATGTAGGCACTGTTTTCTCTGCTTTTTTCAGGCTGAATGCCACTCGCGATCCACGCTGACATTGTTTCCTGTTTTCTCCCAGAATGCATCGAAGCACTGCCGCAATGCCTGAGATATACTAGTGGACTGAAGGCTAAACACCACGCCTTTCCATACTACAAGTGGTAATGTTACAGAACTGGAAGCATTACTACAACCATTGTAGAAACCACATAACAACAGGTTTCTGTAACAGTTTTGAAAATGCCTTCTGTAACATTACAGGTGTAAACGAAACTGTTATGGTAACGGTTTGGGCCCTCTGTAACGTTATAAAGGCATCGTGTGGACAGGGCCTAAGAGTTTCTGCCAAAGTTTACATTTGCACTGGTACTCTGTACAGTTCCAATCATTCAGCTATATAACTAAAGCATTCTAATTAACTTTTGTATTACAATTTTTAGTCAGTAAAGACACATTAAGCTGAGGCTTGTTTCCAGGAGCATCCTGGGAGCACAGGAAGTTAAGTGACTTTCTCATGGTCACACAGTATGCAAGTGATAGCTGTGAGATTCAATCCCAGTTCTCCAAGTTTACAGCTCAGTGCTCTTAACCACTACGTTATATTGCCTTCCTATCCCTCATGACAAGCATTCCTCCTGCATAATCATACTCATGTCACCTGATAACCAAGTTAACCCACTTTTCCTCAACATCAAGATGAGAAGGGTAACTAACAACCAATGACAGTTACCCCAGCTACACAGCTAACCACTACCTCAATGCCAAGGTGAAAGGGTTGACAATCATGGAGGTGACCAGGCCACCAGTTCCTCACATGAGTCTGTGGCCAAGGGGAATTTTAGAAGCTGGCAATGGAATAGGTATAGTATCAGATTTGTGGGGGTTGGTTGTAGTTTAAAAGGTCAAAGCTACAGGCACATGTCAGTTTTGTTATGACTTAAAAGATTTCTACTGGACAAATTGCCAGACAGGTCATAGATCAGGCACAAAACAAATTACAATTTAAGACACTTCCAGTCAGATTCTGGAAAACTACCACTGTTGATGGTAGATACAGTCTGGATGGGCTGAGCCAGCTTCTATTCCATGTAAGCTCTCAGCTGAATTACAGGAAGCATGTTAAATGGTCGTGTATATAATAGGCAGCCCTTCACAACTACTGGGAAAGGATCCTAACTCATACAGTTTAACTTCAGGCAACTGAATTCAAGAAGTGTGTGTGTGTGTGTTCTTGCGTGCGTGCGTGAGTGCATGCATCTGTGTGTTTTTCAAGAGTGACCTTACACAATCACTTGTAAAATTGGTTTTATTAGGTTGCAAGCACTCTAATTTGTTTTCATACTGGTCAGTATTGCCTTTTGTCCAACTGGAATGAGAACACAGCTGCCTTTGAAGCTTTTTTCCTTCATGACCCTCAGAAGTCCTGAGCTATGGTTAAAAAAAGAGACAGGAATCCAATAATTACAGTGTATTCCAGACACAGTCACACAGATTAACATGTCGATGCCCAGCATGTATCTGCCCCAGGGGAGGTTAGTATGTCACAGTTACCCCTTGCTTAATCTGCTAAGTCAAAGGTCAACATTTGCAGTGCTGCATCCTAGCTGTACCAGGTGTGGGTGGAGTGAGAGGGCAACTCATTCTCCTTAGTATAAGGTCAATGGATTGGGAAGGGTAGGATAGAACCAAGATAATATCTTGTAATGTTCAAAAGCACATTCAAGGCAAACATGGCATGCTCAGAATATTCAATATATAGTACATCAAGTTCAAGTTCAAGTTCAAGTTTATTTCAGGAAAACTCCATTGAGCAAGCTCATTCACAAGGAGGTCCTGTGACATAAACACTTAAAAACACGATAGGTAATAACAGTATATACATGAAATGACGTTACATGATACAGGCTGGATATACATACAAGGGTACCACATAAGGTGACCGTGAGGTGGTAAACATTGATATGAGACAGGGAAGCGACTTACAGGTTGCATACTGATAAATGAAACATGATGACTGGTGTGTGCAATACATATACAGTATTTTGGCAGCTAGAACAAACAGGGTGGGATATTCAAAGGGTTGCGCATGCAAGTCGAAATTGCACCATTCTGCGATATTCAGCAGGAGGCAGTTGCGCCACTGAAAACAGGCTGAGCAACAGCGCAATGCAAATGAATGCATGCTCAACTGGAGGGGAAGAACCATGCATAAACTGCACAGCCCAATATTCAGCCGGGCTGTGCAGGGTTGTGCAGGCGCAACCCCATCCTGCGCCTGCACAACTTTGAGCCAAAAAAAGGCTTAAGTCGAGGCCACCCAAGGTGAGCTGCTGTATTGCAGGCGCAATACAGCAGCTGCCCTGTGGCTGGCCCCTAACCCAGTCCCTGCGCCCCCCGCGCCCGATCGCCCGGGCATAGTGTACTCCCTCCCCCCACCAGCCCGATCCACGGGCGTAGTATGTGTCCCCGAACATCTCCCTGGTGGGTCCAGTGGACGAAATGCCCTATCACGGAAAGAAAGTAGAAAACCTCAAACATCTCCCTGGTGGCTAGTGTCCTGAATGCCCAATCGCGCGCAGCAGTAGAATGACCCCCAGACATCTCCCTGGTAGCTGGTATCCCCACCCCACCCACCCACGTAAGCCCCACCACCCTGCTCCCCGGCAGCCGGGCGGCGGCAGCATCCCACCCCTGCATTGCCTCGCTGACTGGCCGCACGCTGAGTCTGCACGACTGGTGCTGTAAGAGCTACTGGCGTAGCCCTGACTGTGATGACAGTCCAGATTTGTGAATGAATGTTCATTCACAAATCTGGACTGTCGTGGTTAGTATGGCTGCACGCCCATTGGTTCTTGCCGGCACCAATGGCATGCAGCTTTACCGGCAGTCAGTAGCGGGCGGCGGGCGGCAGGCGGGTGGATGCTGCCGCCCCGCCGCCGGGGAGCGGGTGTGGGCTTCGTGGGTGGTGGTGGGGGACACCAGCCACCAGGAAGATGTTCGGGGTTTCATTCTACTTTCTGCCCGTGATCGGGCATTTCGGGACACCAGCCACCAGGGAGATGTTCTGGGGTTCATTCTACTTTCTGCCCGCATCAGGCATTTCGGGACACCAGCCACCAGGGAGATGTTTGGGAGGAGGGGAGCCACATTGCTGCCTGTGATTGGGCTGGTGGGGGGAGGGAGTACACTATGCTCGCGATCGGGCTGCAGGGCGGCCGGTCCTCAACGGTTGCTGCCTGGTAGGCGCCAGGTGCAAGTCCTCGGGATCGGCGACCTACATGCTAATGGCATGCAAATGGGGCTATAATCACATGCAAATGGCCCCCTGCGCCTTGCATGAATTATAGCCCCATTTGCATGTCAGCTTTTGAATATCGTGATTTTGTGCATGGCGCATCGAGTGGCGCCACCGCAAGTTGAATGCTCCACTCTGTCAACTTGGCGGTGGCACAAGTTCCACTGGCGCCTACGTACAGTGGTTGTGGTTGGGTGATATTCAAAGAAGGCTTAATACGCAACTCCTTTGAATATCGCCCGACACACCCTACGCGCAACTATTTTGTGCAGCTTCAAGGGCTTGCGCCGATGAATGGCGTTAGTTTGAATATCCCACCCACAGTCTACAACTGATATGGGGGAGGAGTGATTTGATAGAGTAGCAGTGGAGCGTAAGCAAAATAAAGCCAGGAGTAGAAGGGAAGGGAAGGGAAGGAAAGCAGTTAATATGACGAATCAATTATACCTTACCAGTGGATAAATATGGCACACATGGGGAAGGAAGAGACTTAATGACAGTTACAGGTGTCTTTTATTTTGGCTGAACTTAGCAATTTGTAGAAGTTTATTGAAACTGTGCTAGTTAGTTTCAAGTACGGTTTGTAATTGGTTCCAAATGGAGGGAAGGGCATATGCAATAGCACGTTTACCAAAGGAAGTCCAGCGCCCTTGGTATGTCAAGCATAATAAAATCAGATTTTCTTAATGAGTATGCACTATGCGAGATACTAATAAGGGAAGAGAGATAGCTTGGCAATTTCTGCAGGAGCAGTTTAAGAGTCCATAGCCCAGCATGGAGTAGGCGTCTAGTAGTAAGGGATGTCCAACCAACAGCTGCATATAAGTCACAGTGGTGCGAATCGGGGAGTTGGTAATGAACTGTAACGCACGGTGATAAAGGATGTCCAGTTTACTTAGATTTGCAAGAGTGGTGGAGGAATAGATTACATCGCCATAGTCAGTAGGGGAGAAAAGTGGCCTGTACAAGCTTGTTTTGAGTTTCAAGGGGAAAAGGCCTATTACTGTAGAAGAAACCTAACCTTGCTTTTAACCTTCTAGAGACATCTTCGACGTGGTCACTGAAAGATAATTTATTGTCGCCCAGATACCTAGATATTAAAATTTGGTTACAACTTCCAGAGGCTCGTTTAGCGTGATGACAATGAAGTCTTGGGCAAGGGTATTGAGGAACCTGAGACAGCACTATGGAGAATATCATCACTTTAGTCTTCTTAGCATTGAGCAGAAGCTTTGCCTTTATTAGATTATGCTCAGTTGTGCTAAGTCCGATTGAAGCACTCCCTTGACTTCAGATAACGATGAGCCAGAAGTATATAACACAGTATCATCTGCAAAAGTGCAGATTGGACGTAGATATGTTAGCATCTAAGTCATTAATGTACAGAGAAAACAAGATAGGGCCTAAGATGGATCCTTGGGGACTCTCTCTGCAACTGGCAAGGCAGCAGAAAAAGCCTTCCTCTTTACTTTTTGAAATCTTCCAGTTAGGTAGCTAGAGAACCACTGGGTGGTATGGTATGTGGCACCTAGCTTTGCAAGGCAATTGACTAATAGTTTGTGATCAACAGTATCAAAAGCTTTGCTGAGGTCCAAAAAGACTGTACCAGTTACCTTATTAGCATCTATAGTAGAGATCCAATCATTGGTTACTTTTGCTAGTGCAGTGATTGTGCTATGATTAGCCCGAAGCCAGATTGAGCTGGGTTAATGAGAGAGAAGGTTTCAAGTGAGATTTTAACTGAATATGGATCAGTTTTGAGAACTTTAGAAAGGATAGGCAATATGGAAATAGGCCTATAGTTGTTTACATCACATGGGTCACCAGATTTAAATAGAGGAGGATATGTGCTGATTTCCAGCAGGAGCACAGTAGCAGATGTAATGGAAAGATTGAAGATGTGGAGAATTGGGGCAGTGAGATGGGCGTAGCCTGACCTTAGGAAAAGGGTTCCAAGCCATCGTCCCCGCGCTTTTTGGTGTCTAAGTTAAGAAGAGAATCTTCTACTTCTTTATAAGTTATCTCGCGCAGTTGGAAGGGGCTGGGTGCAGGACTAGATGTAGTGGGAGGGGTATGCTGGCTCACCACAGCACCAGCATAAGGTGAAGAGTCAAAGCTAATCCAGCTGTGGCAAAGTGGGAGTTAAGTTCCTCCAGGATTAGGGACTTGCTTTCCACAATCTTGCCACTTGCAACTATCTTTGTTGGGACAGAGGGGCCATGGGCTGTCCTTCTATAGCTTTGATAGTCTTCCATATTTTATGAGGGTTACCTTTAGCTTGTTCAAGAGTAGAAATATAATAGTTAGCTATAGCAGAGCGAAGTTTTTCACACAGTTATTCCTGGCTGTTTCTAAAGGCCTGCCAATCCAAGATTCTTTTGAATGTCTAACTTTAGCCCAGAGCTTATCTCGAGCTATAAGGGCTGCCTTGAGATCCGAGGTGAACCAGGGTTGGAATTGTTCCATTCCCTTACTTTGATGAAGGGCATGCTTATGTATTATTGTAGTGAGTTTGTCAATAAGGATGCAAGCTGCCTTGTTGGCATCTTTGGCTAGGTAAAGATCTTGCCATCTGATCATGCTCAGGTCAGATAGGAAGTTTACTGCACTGAATTTGCGAAAGGTTCTTTTGTTATAAGATGGGTTGCGCCGGGCCTTAATTTGAGATCTTATGCAAGCAATAATTCCATGATCGCTCTTGTCATTATGAAACACTGCCAAATGAGATATTTTGTGTGGATGGGTGGTTAGTACCACATCTAGAATGGAACTGTTGGCAGTATTTAGAGTGTTGTTCCTAGTAGGTTCACTGACTAATTGCCAAGACCTAGCTCGTCACAAAGGGATTTGAGGCCGTGTGACTTAGGTGACAGCCAGTCCATATTTAGATCTCCTAGAAATATTGTTTCAGTTTTTGCATCTATGAACATGGATTTCAAAAGATTAAGGACTTCATCACCACCAGACGGGGTCTATAGCCACCTAGGATAGTGATACATTCCGAGGAGGGAGATGAAGGCTCAATGAAACTAACTCAAATTTCTTGGCTGGAGATTTGCAACTAATATTGGTGACCAAGTACTTAGATTTGGCAGCTAGACTCTCTATCTGCTCTAAATAAATTGTAGCCCTGCAGTGATATTTGTTGATCAGTGTTAGTCTTTTTAACCACGACTCAGTAATTATGATAAGGTCTGGGTTAACGTTAGCAGCCCAGGCTTGCAGCTGTACAAGTTTTTAGGCAGGCTTAAAATGTTGACCATCATCATTTTGAGACCTGTGGCCTCAGCAAAATCGATAGGCGAGGTAAGTTGTGTGTGTGTGTGTGTGGGGGGCGCCAGGGTTGAGCTCCACATTTCCTGAGCAGAGAAGAAGCAGAAGTATAATTTTCTTTAAGGAGCTGCCTTATTACATTATATTATATTATATAGCTTAATGTGTCTTTACTGACTAAAATTGTAATACAAAAAGTTAATTAGAATGCTTTAGTTATATACCTATTCTCAGCTACAATGTTTGAAGTGCAAAATATGAGAAAATCTTATATTTCCTCACAACAGAAATTTCTTTTATTTATTTTATTCAAGTCTTGTAATTACAAAACCTTTGAGCCCAGGGCTCTTTACAAAGGCTCCATGTCATAACAGGAGGTAACAGAGGTGCAAACAAGAGTGTCAAATACATTGTACAAGGGTGAAAGAGTATATAGAGAACATTCAATACATTAGTACAGTGCCCCTAGTCACAAATGGGGCCTTAGGTATGGAAATGCACACACTCCCATCTGCGACCCTGCACCCCATGGACAGGTGCCCATACCAGCATTCACCAATGCCAGCCACCTGTCCATGCCCCCTCCCCGCATGCAGGACTCTGCAGGGTGGCTGGGAAGAGTCGTCGTCTGGGATTCCCCCTGGGACCCATAGTGGATCTCACGATAGGGTGGCATCGTCTGGGGCTGTGCATGCTGATTGCATGCATCAGGACCCACAAGGCACCCTCCAGTCCTGGTGCTGCCACAGAAGTAATTTCTGTGTGCTAGCTCGATCCAGCCACCCCTGCCACCTCCTGCTGTTCAGTGGTCAGGGGCAGCACGGTGTGCCCTGTCCCGTCCCCTGGTGACTCCAGGCCTGTGTCCATAGAGACATGCAATGGGCTACAGCAGGGTCTCCCTAGTGTACCCTGTGCCACCCTCCACACCCATGCGGCCAGCACTATGCAGGTTAGTGAATACCCGTGATACGCTGCCACACCCCAGGAAATAATCCCCAGCGTGAGCTGTCCGCTGGATGTGGTGGATCTGTGTGGTGGGTCTGTGCATCCCCCTTCATGCATGCTGCATGGGGGGACAGTGGATGTAGGGTGGCTGTGTGCCCATATTATGCAGCCTGTAGCCACTCCACACCTTTGCATAGGGCCAATAATTGTTGTTACAAGACTATCATGGATTAAAAGTTACAGGCACATTACAAATTAAATAATAGAAGCCAGATATGTAACCTTGTCATAAATGCCACAGGCTGTGACATTGTGAAAGGGGGTGGGTTGTGAGGCTCAACCAGAGAGGGACAGATTATAGGCAGCCAGAGGTAGGCATTGTCCAGTGGGTAGTACAGGAGTGCCCTGGGCCAGGCAAGAGTGTGGAGATAAGGAGGCATGTCAGGAGTAGTGCACAGATCAGTGAAGGTGGGGGGAGAGGGTGCACAGATCAGTGAAGAGGCTGGGAGAAGAGGCAGTATGAGGTGTGGGAGTGATAGGATGGGAGTGCGGGGAAACGGAAAGGGTTGGATAGATGGCTGAAGGAGGGATGTTGTAGGAGAAAGAGGATGGGTTGGACGAGGTGTGGGTGAAAGTGCAGGGTCGAACTAGGTGGGGCAGTCGCAACTGCTAAGTTTCTTTTTTATCGCATCTATCTTTCTCCTATCCCCGTAAGGCCCCATCTGACTGACTCCCCAGCTCTGTCTCCCGGAATTACCGGGCTTACCTTATGCCCGGTCCAGGGGCGGTGCCTGCAGAGAGTCGGATGCCATCCTGCTGCTGGTGTTTTTCCACTTTTTCTCCCATTTTAGCCTGAGGACCCCAGGGGAAGTATGCATGCGTGTGGAGGCATGCATGCACCTTACAGCCTTGGTAACAGCCCTCCTCCACCCACCCCATTGGCCTATTGCCGGCATCCTTGCTTGCACAGCCCTCAGCTTCACCAGGGGTAGCTGTGAGTGAGGGATGCCACCCACCTACCCGGAGAGGAGAGCTGCCTTGATGGCTGCTCCATCCAGCTCTGCCTGCTCCCCATGCCAACCTCCGATGACCCAGGCTCGCTTCGAACCCAGGTCACAGGCGTGCAGCTAGGTGCGACGCTCCAGTGCCTCAGCCCTCTGCACCACCAGGCCAGCCCCACAACTGCTGAGTTTCAATAGATGTTATTGCAGTTTGGGTTTAAAGGGCCTGATTGTGGTGCATGCCATGAGGTCAGGTGGAGGTTGTTAAGCATGTTGGGAGCCCTGAACATAAAGGTTCACTGGGCTTGCATAGTGCAGCAAAAGAGATCTTGAAGGTAGGATTGGATGTGCTTTGGTGCAGTGGAGGTTATACATCCTAGTAATGAGCTGCCAGAGTGAGGATGGGGCCAGCCTGAGACTGATCTTCTTGGTAAACAGACAGGTTTGATAGGAGATTCTGTTCTGGAGGTTCAGCCAGTTTGAGGAGGCGAAAGGTCACAGGTGTGCATGTAGAGGTGGGCCCAGTGACTAGATGTCAGGCTTTGTTTAGGGCACACTCAGCCTTCAGAAAGTGGTGCTGGTGGCTGACTCATAGATTATGGGTCCAAAGTCAAAATTAAAAGGACAGAACTAGTAATGGCCAGCCGGAGGGCTTTCTGGAAAATGCTGTTCCTGTGTCTGTATAGAACCCCTACTCTGGTGCTGACTTCCCTGATATGATATTTACATATCAGTGAAGGACAGGTTACTGTCCAGAGTTATGCCTAAGTATTTGAAATTGTGTACCTGTTCAAGGAGAGAGCTAAGGTTGTTTGTAATCATCAGTTGGGTATTTATGTACTTGTTATGTGAACTAGCAAAGAGCATTACTTTGGTTTTCTTATAATTCATGATTAGTTTATATTCAGTGAACTAATTCTTGACTTGCAGAGAAACTGTGCTGCAGGCTGCTGATAAGGGTTGAGGGACTAGGCTGGCTAGTGAAGAGGACGCATCATGGGTGTATAGGAGCAGTTTGGAGCGGCAGACTTGGTGGAGGGTGTTAAAGAAAAAGCTCAACAGGATTGGACCCAGGATAGATCCTTGAGGAATTCCTGAGTGCACAGGGTGACTGGCAGAGATTATTGAGAATGTTTACTCTCTGGGATCTATCATCTAGGTAGCTCTTAAACCAAGATGTGACATCTTGTGAGAGTCCAAGGATGGGTAGACACTTACGTAAAGAGTGTGATTAACAGTGTCAAACACCTTTGTGAGGTCAATATTGAGTGCCCCAACAAGGTATCCGTGGTCCAGTGCTTTAAGGATGTAATCAGTATACTTGAGCAGGGTCACGGTGGTGCAATTCCCTTGTGGAAACCATGCTGCTGGGTGCACTGTAAGTTATAGGAGGAAAGGTACTCTGTCAGCTGATCAGCAACAATCCACCCAAAGCTTTGTAGAGGGTGGTAAGATGGAGACTGGGTGGTAGTTAGAGTGGGTAACCCTGCCACCTGCCTTATGGACTGGGGTCACCACTGCTGCTTTCCAGACCAAAGGGAATTGCTCAAGACAGAGGGATAAGTTGAGGATCTTGGTGAAGTGGAGTCAGGATTGTGTCTAAGGTGAGGTGAAGCATTTTGAGATTAAGGGTATCACTGCTGTATCTAAATATATCTAGGAACGCAGTAGGTATTTTTTGCAGCCACAGTGGTTACTGCCTTGAAGTAGAAGTGGGGGATGTTCGTGGTTGAGTAAATGTTTGGTTGCTGATATGGGCAGGAGGGTCATTAAAGAGTTGGGGCAGTACCACACTAAGGTCGGTGAAAGCAGTATTAAATATATCTGCCATTTTCTTCGGATCCCGTGTGGTAGTGCCATTTATATTGAGCATAGAAAGAGGATTTGTTTGGTTTACCAGTGAGATTTTTATGTTCTCCCAGAATCTTTTTGTTACCCCAGGAGTTGGTGAACAGATTTTGGAAATGGGTAGATTTAGAGAGGCATATTGCCTGTATACAAGCATCCCTAGCCTCCTTGCATTTTGCCAGTCACTGGACTTATTGGTGTCATGTGCCATGTTCCAGAGGTGGTCATGGGTAGCTATAAGGTTAAGGACAGGTGCAGTGATCCAAGGATTGTTAGTCACTCATGTTTTAGCTTTCTGAGGGGGCAAAATGTTGCAAGCTTTGTTAAAAGGAGATAAAGTGCTCCAGATCATGGTCAACACTTGTGGCAGTGTCAATTTGTGACCAGTCACTCAGATGGAGGTACTCCCAAAATTGCTCAAGTTGCCCACATCCAAGTATGTGATGGTAGGATGGCTTGACAGGACATTTAGAACTTTAATTGACCATCGACATAAGATTGAGGAGTGGTGACTGAGGGAGTCAGATAATACCAGTGTCCAAAATCCTGTCTGGGTGGCTGGTAAGTATGGAGGTCAATAAGAGTATGAGTTGGAGTGCTATAGTTGATCCTAGTTGGGGTTTGAAACGTGTGTGAGGTTGATAGTAGCAACAGCATCCTGAAAGGGGCCAGTTTCTGAGGCAAGCTAATTGATGTTAAAGTAAAATCCCCAAGGCAATGACCTTGGAGTGGTGTTGCAGTCCGGTGATACAGTCCAAAACTGCATTGAGGCCAGTTATGTGTTCCTTGGTGGGATATAAATAGACAGGACAATGAGAGATTTCCATTGTGTTTAAGAGATATCTTAATGGCCAGTGCCTGGGCACAATTATCTGCAGATAGATTTGGGAGTACAAGGCCCTGCGGTGTGTCTATGGTAAATAGCACAACCTCCTGCTTTCTTACCAAACTAGTCAACTCTGAAAAGAGTATATCCTTGTAGGCAACAGCAACGTTGGGAGATTTGAGGAGAGCCAGGTTTCAGCAATTGCTAAGATGTCAGGTTTGTGCTGCTGCACCCAGACTTGCAGCTGGTCAGGTTTTGATTGTATACTGCATATGCTGAGGAAAGCAATCGTGGAGGCCATTGGATTAACACATTTAATGGGAGGTGGTTACAGGGACCCACGATTAGGTGTACATTTCTGACAGCAGCAGTAGAAGAAATCCATATGCAATACATGAAAAATAGCAAATATACCTCTACATGGATCAGTCTGTCCAGATCTTGAGTATGCTTTTTCTTCATTTTTTCTCTGTAACCTCCATTTTCTTCAGCTATTCTTTATCCTCTAATACTTCTTTAACACCTTCCAACAAGTTTTCTCTCAATTACACCTACCTGTCTTGCTTTGCTTTCCATTTCTTTTTCTGTTAGATCCTTGTCATGAATTATCATATTATAAAATTCCAATAGAGATACTTTTTTCCCCATGCAATACCATATTTCACCATTTACAAGCCACAGCCGGCCAGGCTTCTAAAGGGCAGCTACTGTAGTATATGGGGACTCGTTTATTAATAACCGTCCTGAGAGACTGTAGTATACTTAGATTCCCTGTGTTGTTTAAAGACAATATTTAGTTAATTGATTACCATAATACAATATAAGTTTGAGGAAAATCCGGTCTGATGATGACAGTGATCAGAATGAACTGAGCTCGAAAGATGGCTACATGGAAGAAAATTGGGGTATGCAATATACAGCTCCTTTTGCCACACAGCATCTATCTCCTTCTCTCTCAGCGACTCTCTTTCTGTCTGTACCTCCCACCTGCTCGCAGAATGTTTCTCCTACAACGAAACAAATAAACAATCAAACAGCCAAAATAAACACATCTGTTAGCAGTTGTTAGTATTCACATTCAGTATTGCAGCATACTGGGTACTGGGTACATATTTTCATTTTAACTTACTCGCCATTTTTGCTGCATGCAGCATCTGTCTCTCTCAGTATCTGCCCTCTCCTCCCAGCTAATCACAGTATTTCTCTCCCACCCCAAACACATCTGTGAACATCTCAAGAAGGACATAGACAGGGATGAGGCTGTCCAGAGGAGGGCAATTAAACGGTGCAGGGGCTGCATCATCAGAATCCTACAAGGA
Source organism: Neoceratodus forsteri (assembly GCA_016271365.2). Taxonomy (NCBI): domain Eukaryota; kingdom Metazoa; phylum Chordata; order Ceratodontiformes; family Ceratodontidae; genus Neoceratodus; species Neoceratodus forsteri. The sequence continues at coordinate 1,111,607,314 of CM028129.1, read as the reverse complement.
GAGAATAAAGGACCTGAATATGTACACCCTGGAACAGAGAAGGAGGAGACAAGACAGAGATCTATAAATACCTCACAGGGTTAAATAAGGCTCAGGTGGGAGTATTTTTCAGAGTAAAAGGTGCATAAAAAGAAGGGACATGCAATGGAGCTGGAAGGGGAATTTAGGAGAGATGTGAGGAAGCACTTCTTCACAGAAAGAATGGTGGTGCCTGGAACAGTTTTTCCAGTGGCGGTGGTGGTGGTGAAAACCATGGTGGGCTTCAAGCATGCATAGGATAGCCATGAGGAAATCTTAGTTTGGAAAGGGGTGGGGCAGACATCAAGTTGAGTCTTCAGTGACAGGATAGGATAGGCAGTGAAAATGGATAAACTGTAGGCCAAACGGTCCTTATATATTGGAGCATACTGAGAACTTGGTACTGAAGGCATATTTTCATTTTTGCTTACTCTCTGTTTTGCAGCATGCTGCATGTTTCTCTCCCTCCTACCCACTAATAGTGTTTTCTCTCCCTCTATGCTGAATACCTCCCTCAATGGATCACATACACAGTGAGCCTTACTGCAAGCACTGGGATATCAACAGGCAGTGGAATGAATCAGCACCACAGTGCTTAACTGTTTTAGACCCGTGGCTTCTATTTGGGGCAATTTCTAAATGGGGAGGCTTCTAAATGATGAAATATGGTAGTTCATATTGTTAGAAACATTAAACTCAAGTATTTGCTTGGTGCAACCACAAATAGGTTGGGGACATGGCTCTACCAAGCCTTTCACACTGATGCCAATGCCAGCCCTTTGATCATTTTGGAACACCTAAAGATTTAAGAGGGACTGGACCTTCTTATCCCTCCCCGTAGAACTGCTCTTGGATGTTTGTCAAAATGTTTTAATTGTTAATGTTTTTTAAATGAGGTATTCTATTTGATTGTACTACTTTTGTAACTGGATTTAAAAATCACTAACATTTTTATTACAAAACAATTTTAAATTAGGGTGCAACAGCACTACCTCATTTTGTTATACATAAAAGTCTACACTAAATGATGGGGAAGGAGTTCTCTGCATGTATGTCAGAATGCAACTAAGTTGTGCTAGATGTACAGTAAGTGTACGTAAGCAGGGTTTGCATTACTGCCTTAGTTGTTCCCTCATTCGATACATGCCTTAAAATCCACTCTAGGGCTGCAATGAACTTTGTTTTTGTGGTCTTTTGACAGTCCTCCCTGGAGATCCAGTGGTCCCCTACCAATTCCCTGACAGCATCTTGTCTTCCTGGCCATCAGCAGAACTGGACTCTCCTTGCTCTGTTCACAGCACCAGCCATTTCCACAATAGGTCCTTCACTGATTCTGATCCCCATGACTCCTCACTCAATGTCAGACACCTCCATCCCCTGTAGCACTACTTGCCTTAGTTCTATAAGATGGGAGGTGCTATGGCATCCAACCAGGCTGCACAGGACCTGGCAAATTGCTATGCATTATCACAGCATTTAGAAACATGATAACATAGACAATGGCAGAAATGACCAGTAGTCCACCAAGCCTGCCCAGAGTTCCCCATCTGCCTCCGGACCTATTGTCCATATGGGGTTTTATTCCTCCTGCTCCACACCCCATGCTCCCTTCCATACTGCTATTGACCCGAGCAACTAACAAACCCTTCTCTCTTCCCAGCCATGCTTGTAACCATATGAAGTCTTGGTGCCCACCATTTCCACTGAGAGACTGTTCCACGGCTCCACCACCATTTCCTTAAACTAGAACTTCCTCACATCCTCTTAACCCCTTCCCTTCAGTTTCCATTTGTGGCCTTGGATTTCTGACTCTGTACTCCTGCTAAATAGTTCAATGTTTTGGAACACAGAGTAGTGCTTGTGTATACTTGTAATGTTTTGAACATTGGCCTCCTCTAGTCCCACCTTGGTGGTAAGCTAGGTAGTGAGTAGGAAATAGAAAACCCAGCACCAAGGGGTGAGCATAGTGCTGGAGGAGGAGGAGGCATAGGAGGATGGTGGGTGACAGCTAAGCAGAGGTGGTCTGGTGCAGGGCTGCAGACTAGGCTGCCTGGACTGGAACCCCTAGTGGATCACTTGCATCTGTCAGTCACCATGTTGCTGATGTGAATAGATAGACAGTGGATCAAGGTGTAGGGGACCCTATCTGCACATCCCCTCCTCCCAAATGTGCCCCACAGCCAGGGGCAGACACATTGAGGGATCTGTTGACCCCGCAATCCCCACAGTCTTTGTGGCAGCATCCAGGGGTGCATAATGGTTACAGCTGCTTCCAGAAGGCATAGCCATTTCCCCTGCACAAGGCATTTATGCCATTGTGAATGGCATGGAGTGCTAACACGCCCTCTGTGTTTACTCCCAGTCCACCCCCATGCAGAGCTGTGCATTCGGCCAGTGTGCTGGGCATATAGGAGGGCATACCAGGATCATGCATGGCTCATAAGGGCATAATGTGCATAGCCAGGTGAAAGTGGGCTATGCGCTGGGCTTATACGGCGATAACCCACCCACACCATTTGTGAATAGGCCCCTATTACTTGCCGCTTTGAGAAATGTTGCTGGAAGATGGTTTGTTTAGGTGAAGAGAATGGTACTTACTACACTTGATAGTAGCTGTAATGTTGACTGAGGTAGGAGTATGAGACAGATGAACAGGTAGGAGTAAATGAATGGGCAGGGATGCTGGATGTCAATAGTTAAGAAAGCCCAAAAGAGACAGCAAATGACAAGAGCCCTGAGCCACCAGGGTGGCAAGAAGGAAGGCAACAGTCCAAGGGTTAAGGGAAAAGTTCAAGTGGAAGTCCACTGACTGGAGAAAGGATCCTGATAGGAAGCCAGCAGAGGCCAAGCAGTACTGACATTCGCAGGTGTAGGTAAGGAACAGGACTGGGGTGCAGTCACCAAGAGCATACTAGAATAGAATGCAGGAAGCATAAACAGGCTCTGGTGGTAGGTCCATGTAAAACTGAGAAGCAAATCCAGGTAGAAGGTGCTACTGAAGCTGAGATATGAGGCTCCCAACTCTGAAGGAGATGGTGAATATAAATTGCTGATAATACAAGGCATTGCAGTGCTGGGGTATGAGGTTCTCATGTTTGAAGGAAATGGCTAACAGAAATTGCTGAAAACAAAGGTGCAGCAGTGATGGGAAATGGGTTCCCACTTCTGAAGGAGATGGCAAACTTGAATTTCTGACAGTGAAAGTTGCAGTGGTGATGGATAGGAGGTTCCCACCTCAAAGGAGATGGCAACTGAATTGCTGGCAAAAAGTTGTTGTAGGATGGGTTGCCATCTCCAAAGGAGAAGGCAAACTGGAATTGCTGATAGGAAAATGAATTGGAATCACCAATGGAAGACCTCTTGATAGGACAATGGCAGCATAAAGGCAACACTGTAGAAGACCTCAGGTACACATCCTTGAAAAATGAGCAAATGGCACATATGCAGCAGGAAGCAAAGGCAATGCATTCTGACATGTCCGAGAGGAAGGCAATAGAGAAAAGAATCATCCGGAGTAGCAATGAGGGAGGAGATGGCAGCATGGAGCTGAAGGTCTGGAGATTGAGGAGGTTGAGCCTGAAGGCAAGCCACAACAACAATGCACAGGAGCATAGGAGGAGATAGAAGGCAAGCAGCAAGAAAGTCCAGGAGTCTGATGGACCAAGTGGAGATGGAGACTGAACGCATTGGCGGGTCCAAATCCAGAAAGAAATGAGGCCAGAGCCGGGATGAGTATATCGAATCCATGGAGGTATAGGATGCAGTTTGGTGATGTAGGAGATTGAAGACAGATGGGGTATAGTGGTCCTATTCCCAAAGGCAATGTGGCAACGGAATATCAGGTATAGAATGCAGTTGGTTGAAACCATAGATTGATGACACAGGTTTCCATCCCTGATAATCGGGCGAGCTAACCTTTTCTCGATGGCACACCAGGCAGAGTTAGACAGAGACTACCGGACATTGAATGATCATATAACTGGTTGACATTGAAAGTAGAGGAAACTGGCTCCCATTTCTGGTAGACAGAGAAAGCCTACCTGTCCTGCTATGCCTCAGTAGGCAGAGTTAGGGAAGAGGCTGTTGGACTGCTGGTATGGGCTGAGTAAGGAAAGGGCAGCTGACAGCTGAGTAGTAAGAGGTAAGCAAACAAAAGAAGGATGAAAGGGATGGTTTTAAGTAAGAAGTTAGAAAATGGGAGTAGGATGATTACTGTAAATGCCATTAAGGCAGAGATGGGGCAATTCAGTGAGGAGCATGCAGTGCAGTAATGGAATGCAATGAACATTCAAAGGCCAGGTAGGCTGCGAGGTTAACAATTTATGCATCTATGACTGAAAGCCATGTAGAAGAAAGCAGGGCAAAATCATATAGCTAACATAAAGCATTATCCTGCTAAATGGAGCCATAACACCCAACGTTACAGTGCAGTACCCCATCATGGAAATAACAGGGAGCCACAATCTGAGCATCATGAGACCAAGCAGCACTGTAATGTTGGAAGCGAGGAACCACCAAAAGAGGCTCCTGTACAGTCAAGGTCCTAATAAAGGACAAGTGATAGGTATAATGGGGAATGTGGGTAGAAAAACAAATTAATAACAAATATGGATAATGCCAAACAAAATGAAAATATAGGAGGAGGAGCACTACTGAAGTGGTACTGAGGAACAACTTCAAAGGATGCAGAAGAGGGAGCGTATGGGGTTGTGGAGATTTGGTGTGCAGGAAGGTTATGAAGTACTAGGCAGAACAAGGTAACATAGGGGTGACAGGATGGGCAGGGTATATGAATGCTGGGACTATTAAATGGTAAGGTATGAGTAGCATTGGAACAGACAGAAACTGTTAGGTAGCAGAGTGAGCAAATACTGAGGAATTGCAGGCTCCAGGATAGGGTCAGGAGTGGAGCAGCACTGATAGGTTAGAAGGGAGTGGAGATGGAGAAGGAGTGTAGGTGTGAGTAAGAAATCCCAAAAGAAAACACAGAAAGCAAGGGACAGGGCAAGAACAAGAGATGGGGGACAGAAAGGCAAGGAGGAGGATAAAGGATGGAGGTGGGCTGAGAAACTGGAAGGGGAGCCTGAACCAGAGAAGGGAAATACAGAAAATGTTATTTAATTTTTGAGGTTTTGATCTTCGCTTTGGGGTTTGCCAGGTGGGACAACCAAAGGAAGGAGACAGTGATAGTGGCAGAACAGGGAAGCTCCAAGTAGCTGAAAACATGGAAAACCTGAAGCAGCATGGAGAATGAAGCAGCATTGATGGGGAAGGCACAGAAGCAGGGCAAGGTCGACACTTATCCAAGTCATACAGGTAACAATGCACTTGAAGAGCAGTATCAGGATCCAAGTCAGGGACAGATGCTATGTCCAATTGCCCATCCTCAGAGAATAACACTGATGATGTACTACTGAATTTGCCAGAGCACAAACTTGTTCCAGACAACAACACAAGGGCAAAAATTAGAGCAATAAAATCACTTTCAAATTAACAGGCATAGTAGAGCAAGGCTGTGGGCAGGTGGAAACGAGGTAGACAGGGCAGAAACAAACATACCTGTTGGCATCACTCCAATCCAGTCCATGGCTCCAAGACCTTCAGCAGCAAGGCTATCAATCGGACAATTGGAAGGCAGAATGAGGAGGGGAGACAGGAGCCAAACAGCTCAAGGGCAAGGAAAAGGGGTACTGGGTGAGACAGAAGGAGGCTGAAGGGAGGTGGAAGTCAAGCTACAGGGATGACGTAGACCCAGGAAGCACAGGGCAGGGGGAGTGGAGAAAAGGCCAAAACAAAAAGCAACAATGAGGGAACGATGAGAGAAGCACAACAATATCGAGGGAGGAAAACAAAACAACAAAACAGTGGGGAGGACAACAGGAGCTGGAGGAAAGGGAACACAACACTGCAGAACAATGGGGATGTGGTGGGGGGAGATCGGATGGGGAAACAAAGAGCAGAGAGGAGCTGGGAGGGACAGAAAAGGGCAGGGGATGCGAACAATGAAGAAAGAGAGCAGAAGAAGAAACAGGAGCCAGTGAAGGAGACCCAGCCCACAAGCCACACAGGAGCCAAGTGCTTATGAACAGAGATGCAGTGAATGTAATTTCTGGCAAAATTACTTATGAAATCTTGAATTTCACCACATGAAATATTTCATGAAATTTGCACATTCTGCAAAATATTTTGTGGGTGCGAATGCGAATTTTACTACGAACAGTGGAATTTCACCCACGAGTGGTGAAATTCTGCTGTTTGCGGTTTAAATTCTGCAGTTGTGGGTGAAATTTCACATTTCATTGGTTAAATTCCATATTTTGCCAGTGGAATTTACAGAACGAATTTGAGGATTTCACCCATCTCTACTTATGAAGTGTGAGTGTTTCACAACGAGATAAGTGCGGAACTGTTGTGGAAGGCTGCCCTTTATTTGGGATGTGGAGGAGCTTATTCACCCACAGTGAACCTTGGGCTTTAGCCACCCATTCCTGCAGTTCACCTTGTTATTCCCATCAGAACTTGAAGGTCTCATTCATATTTCCTGCCTCGCCTGATCTCTGATGAGTACACTTCAGTGCCTCTAGACAATCTTGATAATACCTGCCCTGTTGGACCTGAATTATCTTAAAGGTTATGGAAACAATTTTTGCACTTCTAGATGCTCTCCTGTTGTCCTTCACTGTCTAATACTCTGATATATATTTGATATTTTTGTTAAATGAATAATGTCATTTTGTTGCCTTTGTAACTACCCTGAATCCTCTCTCCTCAGCAGTTGTTTCTCTCTTTTCCTACTGCATGAACATTCTATGACACCAATAACACTATTCCAAGTCATTCAGGATGAATGGCATGTAATGTATTATTGACATCATAACGCCTTAGAAATATGAAAAGAAAGAACAGTACAGATATCTGGTGAGCAGAGCAGAACTCTATGTAGATCTGAGGCCACCCCAAAGTTAAATAATTTATTTATCAAAATTGGTCAAAGCAGAGGGGTGGTCTGGCCACCGGAAGATGGCAGCCTAAAAGAGAGCTTCTGCCTGAAAAGTGAGCATCTGTGCTCAATCGCTGCGATCCTGTGGAGTCCTGACACCAAACTACGACTTTATGAATGGGTGACACCTTATCTTTTCGTTGGTGTATGTTTTAAACAGATTCTGAGGTGGTTTTGTGCTGATATTTGACGCCGGTCCTGAGACCTTTCTGACCTCTCGTACGCATAGGCCCTGAATGCAACCTCGCTATCCTATACTCTGTAACAGATATTTGCTTCATGGACTGGCATGGTTGAATATTCAAACAGGAGGATGACTCTTTCGGCCTTGCTCCCCACCTGGCAAATATGAGTTCACTGACAACTACCATACCATCAAATACAGCATCTTTAAACCATGACCAGCCTGTTGCCACAGGGGAATCCTTACAGCACATCACAAATTGGTAGATGCCTTAATCTCAAGAGTAGACAGTATAAATTTATTCCTCTCAGTACAGTAACAGAGGCCAGGCAACTTCAGGACAAGGTCAACATGCTAGAACACAAACCAGAAACTTCAGAGACTCATCAGTCCCAAATGTGGCAAAAGTTGGAACAACATGAAGAGCACCTCGCAGCACTATGGAGCAGGGCAGAAGACCATGAAAACAGAAATCGCCGCAATAATCTGTGGATCATTGGTATGCCTGAGGGAGTGGAGGGCCAGACGATGGAGAAATTTCTAAACCAAAATATTCCTCTAATACTGGGGAAAGATGGCAAGGTCCCATTGAAATCGAAAGAGTCCACAGGGTTGCCACCCACTATAACAAGCAATCAGATCATCCTTGCCCTATCGTGGCTTATTTGCTTCGCTCACTCAACTAAGGAGAGGGTTTGAGGGCTGCTAGGGACATTGGAGAGTTGCAATGGCAGGGAACACCAATCCAAATTTACAGAGATTTTTCACAGGAAACGGCTGCAAAAGAAGAGCTTTCGGACCTATCAAGCAATTCTTATACCAAAACAACTTTGGTTTTAAATTCAAGAATCTTACCAGAATTTGTGTCAGCAAAGGGGAATGTGGTCATTGTGGATCAACCAGCGGAGTTAGAGCGGTGGATTGCTCGGATCTGGCCTGGTTTACATTTTCAAACTACCACACCCAGAAGGCTTTGGGAACCTCCTGAGACTCCGCCTCTTACTAGAAACCTCTCTGAAGATCGTGATATTCCAAGGGGCTCATTAGCAGCCAGACCAGTGTACCCATCTGGCAATCCCCTTATAGAAAAGGCAGTAAGCAAATGCAGAGCTTGGCTACTACACAATCGAGCCAGCTTAACTGTTTGTCATTGCCACAATGACCAGACACTTCCTTTTCCAAATCTAGGCAACGAGCGAGGAGTGGACCCCAACATTTGCCTAGTAAAGATCCACCTGCTAAAATATCCAGGGATGACCCACCCATTGCATTGGAATCAAGAGAACTGGAAACTTCCTTCAGCTCTGAGATGGAGACAGAGTGTACAATTGACTGGGCTGACTTTCGCGATGCTACACTAATGGAAGTGGCAGATGACACCCTCAAGTGAAGCCTGGCCACCTCCCTTATGCGACTGCAGCAGCGAAGGCTTCTTCAGATCCTGGAACTCTCCTTTGGGGTTCACCCGACGGTCAAGGACAAATACTTGAACTGGCTCATAATCACCAGAGGATATGCAATGTCTTACAGATTTAAAATGCTATTTAAAATAGTGCCTTGAGATGCCTTTTGGTAGTCCCCTTTCCCTCCCTCCCTTCCCCTCCCCTTTAATCTCCCTGCTTTACGTGGAGCAGACAGTGCAGGCTACTTTAGAGGCATCAGACCAAAGTGCAGCCCATGCTTTCAGGGAAAATCCTGCATCACCACTGTTTTGCTGGCAAATCTTGGCAGATCTCCTTCCTCCCCTCTCCTTAATCTTCCTTGCCATACACGGAGCTGGTAGTGCATCTCAATTTTAGCACTGGACCAAAGTGTAGCCCACTATTCTCTAGGGCATGTGGCATCACCATTATTTTGCTGGCTAAATCAATAGGGATGATTGTCCTACCCCCCATTTGTGCTTAGGATGAAAGTTTGTCCTGCTGTTATCGGGCAAAATATTTTAAAGGTGCAGGGCATATGGCTCCATGGAGGTTTTATCAACAACTAGAAGGTGGGTGTCTCCACTATTCCCCATACAACCCCTGCCAATCTATAAGCATGCTCACTGTTAATGCTTTGGTATATAGTGTCAAGAGTTCCACAGTTTCATAGTTGCACTACTTACCGATCAGAGGATGGGCAGTCTTCATATCCTCCCCGCCCCCCACAGAGTTGGAGCGATCGACCATGGATGTTCACTTGGCTTGGGCTGACTCTGCCTGAGTGATCATACACGTTATACTACCCTGTACTGAGTGCTGGAGCTAGCATAGTGGCAGGGTGATATTATACCCTCATTTGCAGTGATCTCTGCTCTCATAGTTAAGATACACTAAAGTGTCCAGTTTAGTGACACTAGTTTGTTTACCTATTGGGCAGTTGATTGTTGGTTCATTATTTCTGTAACTAATTGTTGCTGTTTTCTCTGATTACTGCAGTAATCTAAGACATCAAGGATAAGGTCTTTGCTCGTTTCCAGGCAATGCTTCCACCCCATTTACTCTATTTCCTGGTTGGATCATGTTGTTTTGCAGGGTACTGTATTACAACACTAAACCCAACTAATCTATCCCTTCTCCTCTAGACATCGCAATGAGTATGCATTCTCTTTTTCATTGAGGGAAGAAATGGTGTTGAACCCCTCCCATCCCAGACCTACAGATGGGTATCCTGGAATGTCAAGGGTCTCAACCACCCAATCAAAAGGACAAAGGTCTTGCAACATTTAAGTTCCTCAGGTAGAAGTAACTCTACTTCAAGAAACACATCTCCTAGCTAAAACAAATATATGGCTGAAGAAATCTTGGGTAGGTGAGATGGTGGCTAGTTCCGCTACTACTAAATCCAAAGGGTAGCCACCCTGTCTGCTATGCCTCTGAATGGAAAACTGATGCTGTAAAGAAAGATAATCAAGGCAGATGGTTTGTAGTATGACTAACCTCACTGAGGGATCCTTGACTTTGGGTAACCTATATGCCCCCAACAGCGAGCACACAGATTTTTTCCCAGCAGTGAGTCACTAATCTCAGTTACAATTAGATGGTCCTCCCTTCCTATCATGTTGGGATGTGATTTTAACTTGGTGGATGACATATTCCTAGATAAGTCATCACCCACCTCTCATGCCACCCCTAAAGTGAGACAATCCCTAACTGATCTGCAAGAAGAGTGGACTCTGGTAGATGCATGGCACAGAGAACATCCCACTGATAGAGATTATACATTCTATTCTACCCCACATCAAACACCAAACACAGTCGCATAGACTTTTGGCTGGTAAATGATCTTGCCATGAGAGATATCACCGCACTGGGATCAGCTCGATAGTAATATCGGATCATTCCTTGATCTGGTTCTTATACTTTCCTCCAGTCAAACTGCCCATAGAGTTCTATGGCGCTGAAACCCACTGCTTTTCAAAGATCCAGCCTTTGGGCAAATACTGACAGGCTATGAAAGATTCTTTTCCCTAAATTCAGACTGTGGAGTATCTCCTAGCATGGTCTGGGACGCTTTCAAGGCGGTCCTGTGGAGCGCATCATAGCCTTTTCAGCAGCCTGGGATAAAGCACAAAGGCCAATCTCACCTCGATGCAGGCAGAATTAGTCAGTTTAGAAAAGAGATTCAAATCTGCTTTAGATACAAATGTGGATAATGACTTATATCATAGAATTCTTAACCTTAAATACCAGATCAATGTAATACTACATCAAAACCAAGTGGTTCCTCCTCGATCCAAACAAGACTTCTGGGCCAATGGCGAGAGATCTGGAAGCTCCTGGCCTACCGCCTGCATAAGCAGCAGGTGGCCATACACTCTCTCCGCACCTCATCGGGATCTATAGCAACTACCCCAAAGATGTTAAACAATGTGGCTATTTTATGAATCCCTGTACCAATCCCACTCTACAGTGAGTCCCAAAGAATTGAGCCAGGAGGTAATTGTTTTTGTTGCCAAGCTCAACTCCCATTCCTATTGCCTGAGCAAGTGACTCAATTAGAGGCACCCGTATCCTATGAGGAACTGCATCTTGCGTTAGCAAGAATGGCACGCTGAAAGCCCAAATCCAGACAGTATGTCAGTGGAGCTCTACCAGGCATTAAGCCCGGACATTCGCCTTCCCTCAATTGGTCCTTCAAGACTTGCACAATAAGAGTATCCTCCCACCAACCATGAGGGATGCTCTTATCACTCTCCTGCCAAACAAATCGTCAGACCCACTAGACTGTGTGAACTTCAGGCCAATCTCTCTATTATCAGTTGACACTAAGATCCTGGCAAAGGTGTTGGCAACTAGACTGAGCTCGGTGTTGCTCTCAATTATTCACCTCGCACAGATTGGTTTCATGAAGGGAAAATGGGGTAGATAACACACACCAATTACTTTGCCTTAAATGGCTAGCATCTAAATCCTTGGAAAAGTTAGCATCTAACTTTATCTGGGACTATAAACCACCAAGATGGAGCAGACAAAAAACTAGAACACACTGGTGTAAAGGTGGCCTTAATGTACCCTGGTTTTATGGCTATCATTTAGCATGTCTGGCAGCTCAAGCAACCAGGTGGTTTGTGGCATAGAACCTGGCATCCCCTCCTTGGGTTCATTTGGAAACTGCTTCAGTAGATCCCTCTACACTCTACAATCTCCTAACACCACATTCAAAAATCGACCCACAACTCCCCTAATAATTTCTTGCACCGCCGAGCCTGGAAACTGCTATTTGCTAAATCTCACACGCAAACAGGAATGGTACCCTCCTATACAGTTTGCTCCTTATGGCACAACAATCTCATTCAGATGGAAGGTTGGTTATGTTGGCCGTAAGTGGCAGCAACATGGTATTCAGACAATCTGTGAGCTGATTATTCCTGGGACTAAACATCTGTTCTCATTTGAACAGCTGCAGAATAAATTTGCATTGCCAAACAAAGATTTTTGGCATTACCTGCCGATCTGTAGTGCCCTATTAGCCCTTCTTAACAAAAGTGTAGACAGCACACAGTGGCATTGGCTAACTGACCTCTACTCCCATGATACCTGAAAGGGCCTTATGGGTCATTTTATAGTACCTGGAGGATTCACAACCAAACCCCATGCAGAAATGTAGATTGTAATGGGAAAATTGTTAGGGGCACCAATCTCTGAAGAGCAGTGGCATTCCTACTGTAAAGCATACATCAATCATACAAAGACTCCAATAGTCACTTCATACAACTAAAAATTTTACTGTTTTGGTATTGCACTCCAGCGATTCTTCATAAGTGGGGATTACTTAGCCATAGCCATTGTTGGCGCTGTTCACAACCAGATGCCCACATTGAGCACATACTCTGGTCCTATCCTCTCTTACTCTGTTTTGGACTATGGTTGCTAAGGACCTGTCACAGGAGTTAAGATCAGTGGTTACCCTGGCTGCTTCCATGGTACTGCTAGGGACACAGGTCAGGTGGAGTCCTTCCTAAACCCCTGCAGTATTGGGCCCTCTCATCCATACTGGAAGCCAAGAGCCTTCTACTCATGCACTGGCGATAGCCTCTAATACCTAGCAGAACTTTGTGACATGCGGCTGTAGCTCACCTTTCCCTGTTTGAAAGACTGTCTTCCTTGCAGGGTCAAACATGCATCTATTTTATGATAATGGGACCCTATTTCCAGTCTGATTGTCTGAAAATCCCAACACAGCCGGAAATCCTCCCTTTGCACCGGTATCTTAACATTTCGGTAAATATGAAATGTTGAGTCTCCCTCTTCTTTGTTTATCTATAAACTAAGAGGAAATTTAACTCAGGGTGAAAGCATTGACCTTTTCCTGCTTGATATGCTAGGTTGTTTAAAATGCTTGTTGTAAACTACTTATTCAAAACAATTTCATGTTGATGGAGAATAGCGCATAAGATCTGTGGAGCAGTTATATAACAATTACTATATTGGAACTTTCTGTCCCTGACTTGGTCCTATCTGAGATGTGCTTTCACCCTAACCTGCCACTGTGCAAGGCTTTGGTTCCTAGCCATGATCATTATTCTGCTATCTGGGATGTCAAACTAAATCCAGGTCCACCTACCGGTTTCTTTTCCCCAAATGAGTTATCTGGCATGTCCAAGAAAAGATTATTAATTGCCCATATCAATATCAGAAGTCTTACCTGTCACCATGCGGAACTCGAGGCCTGGGTGAAACTCTACAATCCTGATGTACTCTGTCTCACAGAAACTTGGCTAAAACCCGAATACCTGATGAAGTATGCTCTTGCCTAACTACTCTCTGTTCCGGCAGGATAGATCCTCATGCAAGCGTGGAGGTGGAGTTGCCCTATTCTTCAAAACCACCTCAACATCTCTATTGTCCCAGCATCTACCTCTCCTGCAGTGTGCGATTCATACAGGCAACTATTGTACTGGAGGACAAGAAGCTTCATATTATCTGTGCCTATAATCCACCTGCTGGGAAATAGTAGGTCTTCAAGAACTCCTTGACATCACCTCCCAGACTGTAAATCATAATGAGGCTGTCATCCTAGGTGATCTTAACCTCAGTTGGTTAGGGTCAGCTCACTTATCCTTGCAATCACCATGCTTAGTTATAATTTTCACCAGTTGATCTCTGAAGCAACTAGAGCCACGTCATCCATCAAGCGGGTACACTCCTAGACTGAGTGATAGTTAACTGTATGGAACATGTGTCAAAAGCAGGAACCTTGCAGATGCACTAACAGACTACTCACCCACTTTTTGTATCCTATCTATGGTTGCGCCTCCATCTCCTCCATCAAGACTAATCACGTTTACAAATCTAGCTCATATTGACCAGGATGCATTTCTCTATGATGTCTCCAATATCGACTGGGCAGGTATCTATCAAACAAAGGATGTGGAGGTTGCTCTACAGATATTCATAAATGAATTTCTTACCATTCAATATAAACATGCCCCGAAGACTACTAGGAGGGTCAGAGGAAACAGACAGAGGTGGCTGCATAAAGACCTCCTTGCTAATCTGCGCCAGAGGGACAAGCTTTGGATTCGCTACAAACAAACTGGCCTACAGTCAGATCTTATTGTCTAATGTGAACTAAGGAACAGATGTAAGAGACAAGTTAGAGTTTCATAAAAGCAAATACTGCAAGGACCTTCTACAAAGCTCAGCCTGCAACCCGAGGAAATTCTGAGCCCATGTCAAAACATTTCTCGGCACTCGCAGTCGGTCACTCCTGATGAAATGATCATAAATGGGGCACATTGTAATGACCCTAGGACCATCTCAAACAGTTTTAACAATCTTTTCTCTGATCTTTCATACTATACCATGGCTTTACAACCTAGTGGATCACACTCCAATCTTCCTATCACACTACCATCAGACAACCATACTGCCCTATCGTATGATGCTCCTCCAGCGCCACCATTCTATTTCAAGGCTATATCAAGAGCGGAAGTTCTGAAATTACTGAGATCCATATCTGCCAATACCAGCTCTGGTTCTGACTCACTGGAACCTCATCTTCTTAAGCTGGCTGCTCCACTCATTGCCTCCCATTGCCAGAATCTACACTTTATCCCTTATCCATAGCACTGTGCCAGACCTATGGAAATCTGCAAGAGTAACGCCTGTCTTTAAAAAGGTGACCCAAAGGACATGGCCAATTACAGACCTATAGCAATTCTCTCTGTCCTTAGCAAGATCCTAGAGAAAATAGTTGCATCACAGACCATTGACTACCTTACATGCTACAATCTCCTCTCAGACACTCAGCATGGTTTCAGAAAAGGTTATAGCACCACCACAGCTCTTCTTCAACTAACTACTGATATTCTGTCCAACATGGACTCTGGAAAACTCACAGGTGCCATCTTCATTGACCTCACTAAGGCTTTCGACCTTGTTGAATATCCCTGCTTCTCTCCACTCTCCATAAATTCCATTTCTCTACCCCTGTTGTGGACTGGTTCTGTAGCTACCTGTCAAACAGGTCGCAAGCTGTCAAATTTAACTCCTCCCTGTCCAACACGTCTACTATCAACCTTGGGGTCCCCAGGGCTCTATCCTTGGGTCCCTTCTGTTCTCAATTTTATCAACAATGCAGCTGTGGTCCTGGAATCCTGCTCAGCTATTCTCTATGCTGATGACCTGATCATCTACACTAGTTCTTCTAGTATTGCCTGCATAAACACATCACTTACTTCAGACTTCAATAATGTCTTAGACCGGCTACTAGACCGTAGCTTGTACTAAATGAAAAGAAAATGAAAGCCATGCTCCTAGGTTCTGCACCAAAGATTAAGACCTGTTCTAGTTTGCTGGAGGTTCTTCACCAAGGAGGATTTCCACTTGAAAATGTTATTTCCTTCAAGTACCTTGGGATCCTCCTGGACCAGTCCCTGGATTTTAATCTTCACATTCAGTCCTCGTGCAAAGCTGTAAACTCGAAACTAGGAGTAGCTTACAAAACGAGCTACATGCTTACACCCTCAGCCAAATTAGCAATTGCCAAGGTATTCTGCTCCCAACCCTTACCTATGGTGCCTCTATTCTTACCTCTGCCCATAAAACCTCCCTACTAAAATGGGACATAACTTATAACAATATATGCCGATTGCCTCTTCGTCACCTCGACTCAAACATCACTGCCCTCTTTACAAGGAGTTGAATTGGCTCTCACCCTCTGCCAGTAGACAATATTACCTTGGATCACTAATGAACTAGATCATCCGGAAAAACCCGTCCCAGCTGGTGGCATTGCTGATCCTCAACCATCCTCCCATGGCCTGTGATCAGCTGACAAATTCTTGCTCTATGTTCCAAGATGTCGGACGACTAAACGGCACAGGGGCCTTCCATTCTCTGCTCCCAGGCTATGGAATGCTCTTCCACTCAACCTCCGGCTGTCTCAGTCTCACTTTGGATTTAAAAGTGAATATCGTCCTTATCTCTCCTTAGCTGATGCTTGTACATGCTTTGACCCAACCTGAAGCTCCTGAGACTTACCAGTAATGTCACCCCTGCTCTAGTCCAGCTCCAAGACTGTCTCCTCCTCCACCCCATATTTTTCCTTCTCTTTGTAAATAACTTCTTGACTACTAGCTCTCTTCCTTCTTGAACCTTGTTGCTGACCATCCACTGTTGTTTTGCCAATTACCACCCCTGACCTTCCTTCTGTCAGTCTTTCTTGTTATATTTGAACATTTCTCACATTTCTCTCTATATAACCTTACTATCTTATTAACCCTTTACTCCACAGGTCGGTCCATGGTTTCTGCACTTATTATATATCTTACTGCCATTATCTGTATAATGCTTGCCATTATTTTTGTTGTTTCTACCCATTGTATTTTTGTAGCACTGCTGTACTGTTCCTCTATTTGTACTATTGTACCCATGTTGTTATTGTTCAACTGTTCTCCTTTTGTTGTACTCTCCGGTCATGCCTGAAAATAGTCATTTTATGGCTAGTGTACCTACCCGGTTAACAAAAACTAAATAAAATTAAAAAATAAAAATAAATCTCTGTATTCAGTACAAGACTGCAAAGGGTATTACTGTATAACAAAAGAAAATACCTAATAAAAAAACCTTATACGATAAAAAAAAAATTGGTCAAAGCATATCAGAATATATGACTCATATGAAAAGGAAGATACAAGGGCAGTTAACTATGTAAAATCAATTCCTATTTCCTTTAATCACCCTGCATTGCACTGTCTCAAGCCTGTCCCTGTCCTTCCTTAGGGAGGACTCCAGAACTGAGCACAGTATTCCAAATGCAGCCTCACCGGTAACCTACATAGAGGTAGTAGTACCTCCTTTTCCTGCTGTCAAAACCCCTTCAATACACCCCAGTATCCTATTAGCCTTACTATAGTCTTTTTATGCTAGTTTGATTGTTTGAGGAGTCACTGATGAAGACTCCAAGATCCCTTACTTCTGTAGTAGCATTCAGTTCTACCCCTCCCATCCAGTAGTCTGTCCATGGATTGTTTTCCCAGCTAAATAAACTTGCTTTTCTTGTCACTGAATTTCAACTGCTAAACCTTATACCACCTATCTAGCCTTTGTAGATCCCTCTGCATCTCCCTGATCCCTTTGTTGCTATCTACCCCTACCCTACCCTACCACAGAGCTTCATGTCATCTGCAAGAGATACAACTTACCCTGGATGCCCTCTAAATGTCACTGATGAACACATAAAAGAAGATAGGACCTTGGACAAATAACTGTGGCACCCCACTCATGACATCTCTCTGTCTCTCTTCCAAACTGATCCATTTACCACCACCTTTGTTGTTTCTCTTCAACCAGTTTCCTACTCATCTCACTATGTTTCTAGTCACACCCAGGTCCTCCAGCTTCTTCAGCAATCTTCTGTGGCATTGAGTTAAAAGCTTTGCTAAAATTGCAGTAGTAAATCCACAGTGTGGCCTTTCTCCACCAGCTTTGTTACCCAGTAAAGAAAACAATCAGGTTTGTCTCACAAGACCTCCTGCCACAAACCCATGCTATTTACCCTATTGTAGACTGTTGCTCTCTAGGTAGTTCACATGGTCCTCTTTGATCAGTAATTCCATCAGTTTACCCACTACCGAGATAAGACTGACAGGTCTGTAATTTTCCAGTTGCTCATTGTTCCCTTTTGTGTAGTGGGACTACATTTACTACCTTCATCTTACAGAACCACCACTGTCCGACTTGTGCTACTGAATAGCTCTACTAGAGATTCAGCCAGTTCTCCAGCCAGTTACTTGAGCACCCTTAGGTTCATCCCAACCAGGCTTAGGACTCTACTGCCTTTAGGGTCTCAGACCTCTTCTGTACCCTTTCTCTGGTAAAGACTGGCTACCTCATCTCAGGAATGGTCCTGACAGCTGCTTTAGTGCATTTTCACTCAGAGGCCCACTGTCTCTCTTGTGAAGTACAGAGTAGAAGTAATTTAAAGGACAGCTACTTTTGATCAACTCTCAGTACCTCCCTCCCACCTCTTGTCAATTTGTCTCAGATCAGCCCCTTCATCTGGGTAAAGTCTGTCTTCTGAAATCTAGGAGCTCAGTTTTGATAGGGACATTCTCGTACCGACAGCTAGCCTGGACCAAATGGAGTTATGGTTGCAGGACCCCAGTTTCTCCCCTATCCTCACCCCACTCACCAGCTCCGCATTGGTGAGCATTAAATAGCCTCCTGTCTAGTGGGTTACTTAACCAGCTGTAACAGCAGGCAGTCCTGCAATGTATCCAACAATGATTGACTTCTGGTGCACTTGCTTGCTGGAATATCACAGTGTCAATATCAGGCAGGTTTAGATCACCCACCACCACTGCTTCCCCTTCTTTATTCCCCTGCCAGCTCTTACCTGAGCTACATGTCTCTCTCTTTCACTTGTCCTGGTGGTTTATAGATCACCCCACCCAGATTTTCTTGCCTGAGGGCACCATAAGGAGAACCCACAGTGACTGTTTCCCTATTGCCTCCCTGTTATGTCCGGCTTCCAGAGCCTCTATGTCCTCCCTGAAACACAGGACTACACCACTTGGCTTTCCCTCCTGTCTAAACACTGTATAACCTGGGACTGACACATCCCAGTCATTATTTTCTATGGCCCAAGTTTCTGTGATGGGAAGGTCTGCCTCATTGACTGCTATCAATGCTTGAAGCTTACTGATTATATTACCCAAACTCCTGGTAACAAGGTAGACCCCCTCCCAATTAGCTTTGGGTCCTCTTTTGCTTTTTGTGATCCTACACCTGCATTTCTTTCCATTCTTCTTACCTTCTTATTTTTCCTAATGCTTGTAGACCCAGAGAGCCTTCCCCTTTGCCTCTTCCACTACTCCTTTTGAACCTCAACCTTATTTTTATCTGTCTTACTTCTACCAGTCCCCAGTACAGGGGAGCACTAGCAAGGTTCCCTCCATTACTCCATTTACCAAGGTTCCCCAAGCCTCAGTGACACCCGCAGTCAGTTGAACTGACTAATGTGGATGTCAAACCTCTGCACCGATGCTCTAATCCCTCTGTTGTCAGGTAAAATCCTTCACCTTTGAAGAGACTCCTGTCCCAGAAGTCCCCACAATCCCCATAAAGTAGTACCCTTTTTCTGACACCATCCCTTTAACCACCCATTTAATTCCTCTTTCACTTTCTTCTGTACTATGTCTTAGTCTCCCCCTACTCCACACGTGGAGGACCTCAATAAAGGCCAAGGAGGCTGAGTATGCCTGCAGTCTGTTCCCCATCCCATGAAAGTTCTGCTTCACTTACATTCAGGTATACCAATACCCCCAGCCCTCCCCAGCTATCCTACCTATTCTATGTTCCTGATGGCTGATGCCCCAGGAAGGAACCTGACTGTCCCTCCCCCACCCCCCTACTCCTCTGGTCAGAGAATCCCCAATCACTAATACTCTTCCTGCTGCCTTCCTCTTACTCTCACCCCTGGGTGCCACCAGATAATTACTTTCATTTTCCCCTGACTTACCAGAGTTCCCCGGTGGAGTCATGTACCTGAGTCTCCTCCAGGGCTGCAAACAATTTGCCATTGGGATGGTGTGAGGTTGGTGCCCTCTTTGTGGTTACCTCTTCCACCTTCCCTCTCCCACCACCCCTCCCTTTGCACCAGTGGGCCTCTGAGGGAGTGGTGGCATGTGCTGTGGGCTGTAATTGAGCTGGTGCCACAAAATATATTTCTTTCCTCTCTGTGACCAACTGAGCATGGAGCTCTGCAAAGATCTTCCACAGGTGGCAGTGACCCTTCTGCAGAGAAGAACCCTGGAGAAGAGCACCACACAGTCCCTGCAACTGACTTGCTCCGTGCAAACCTCATCAGCTTTAATTGCCCCCAACCCTCTGCTCTCCCTAATGCACAGCTTCCAAAATCAGAAACAAAATGTTAAAGCTGGATGCTTACTGTCTTCTTTTCAGTAATTCAAGCACTTCCAGTATGTAATAGTAGTAGCTATATAACAGAAGGAAAGTTTAGAAATACTTAGCCTTTCAGAAGATCCAAATTCTGTCTCCGGCAGCTCACACATCAGTGCTGTTGACTTAAAAATGGGAAGATGGGCTCAATTTAAAGATAGGGCTCTTACAGCACCCCTTAGCTCCAAATGCTCATAAACTGTAATTCTAATACTGAGAGGTCCAATAACCAAGTCCTTGAAAGAGCAAAATTAACCCTGCAGGAACACCATCAATATACAAAGCTACTACTGGCCTCCAGTCATACCCCAGATAGGAAAATCAGCAACAGGTAGTTCCAAACAGCACACAAGATTTCAGTCTCCAGCTGGTCAGACAATAGTGAAAACAGACAGCAGAAAACACTTCAAAAGGTACCTTATGAGGCAGTATAGCGCAGTGGCTTAAAGCTCTGAGCCGCAAACCTGGAGACCTGTGTTTGAATCCCACAGCCCCCACATGCATACTGTGTGACCCTGAGATGTCACTTCTAATTTAACTTCCTTTGTGCCCTAGGCTCACACTTGAAAGCATGCTTCAGCTTAGTGTGTCTCTCCTGGTTAAAAAAAATTTGTGCTGATTGGACACCACTGGATGAATGTGATGGTGCTAATCAGGCCCTTGATTACCTCATCACAATCTTTAACAATGCCTATGACTTATTTGCCCCTGTCAGAACCTTGAAAGTCAAAGGTTCTATAAACTCTTGGCTCACTGGCCTCCTCATTGAGCAAATGAACCTTCGATAACCTCTGGCACAAAGCTAGGGTGACTGGTGGTCGGACTGATTACACTGCTTACAAAGCTGCCAGAAATAAGTGTACCACGTCAGTGAGGAATGCAAAGGCAACCTACTACAAAGAACAAATGGAAAGAAACTGGAGTAACGGGAGGGAGTTCTGGAACAACATCAAATCTCTGACTGGTAAGGAATCCAGAGTGCCACCAGACCTCATTGTCAATCCATCAGGCTCACCACAGCAACCCAAGGACCTGACAGATGCTTGTGATCATGCCTTCATGGACTTAAGCTCTGTACTACCAACTGAGTACCTAAAAACTCAGCCCACCAGTAAGTCCTCCAATATCAACCCTCCCCACCCTTAACACTGGACAACCTCTATTCTACTTCAAAGAAATCACAAGGTCACAAACCATTAAATATGTCAGGAGGGTCCTAGGCAAAGCCAGGATTGGTAGTGACATGATTGACATGAAGCTATCTGCACTCTCTGTACGTAACTAGCTCTTCCACTCACAAAATTAGGTCAAATTTTCAACATAGGCATTTTGTCAACTCTGCTCATTAACACTGTCACTATGATTTTCTTATGTGTCTCGAACATTGATTTCCCCTGACCCATTACCACTGTCAAACAGATGCATAAATGCATAATTAGACAGGATGTGAAAAATGACCAGTTGTACTATTTCGGAAGGAGGGTGAAAATGGCAGATCTGGATTGAAAATGTTACAAATTCGCATAATTATGAGGGTGCGTGGAAAGTGCGCAATGTACACTCGAACACAGTCATTATATGGTCTTTGTCACCAAATTTTCAACATAGGCATTTTAGGATCTCTGATCATAAACAGTGTCACTGTGATTTTCTTACTCTGTACTGAACACTGATTTCCCACAGTGACCATGCTATTCTTCAGCCAGAAGTCACGAAAACCCATTTCGGCCAGGATGTGAAAAATGACAGCTGTACTGTTCATAAGAAGGTGTGGAAAAATGCCAATGCTGAAATTCTGGAGTGAAAATATTGCAGATTCATAAACTTATGAGTGTGCATGGGAACTGCCAGCAACGCTTGTAAAACAGTCATTTTTTGAATTTTTCACCAAATTTGCAACATAGGCTTTTTGAGAGCCCACCTCATGAACACTGACACTGTAATTTCATTAACTGGTCCCAAAAGGTGATTCCATGCACTGACCTAGAAATCACCTTTCATGACCAAATAATGCCATGGCAGTGACTGAATTCATGAGAAGGGGTCCAAGAACCCCATGTTGAAAATTTGTTGCTAAAAGTTGACAAAATGGCCAAGATATTCTCCTAAGTTGAAAAAAGCCATTTATGCCATTATACAGCTTACCGCATTTTCTCAGTTCGTGGTCAGCTTTGAAGAGTGCAGATGTGTTCCCAGTCCACCAAAGATCATCACGCTAGGCTGTTGAGGTAAGTATGGGGTGAGGGTGTGTGGGGAGGTCAGGTGCCCAGAGGTGGGTGCAGGTTGAGGGGTAAGGGACTCACCGAGGGACCATTTCTTCTTTCACAGGAATTTTTAAAACAAAAAGACTCCGCTGGATTCTTTTGGTACACTGAGTGGGCTCCCAGCATGCTGCCTATGTATTTTTGGGGGTGGGACTGGAGCTGGTGGGGATTAGGCACCTCCGTTAGCCATACAGTGTGCATAGGGAGAGGCATGAGCATATTAGGGTGGGCTCCCAACATGCCAACTGGTTGTTTGTTGGTGGGCTGCAGCTGATGGGGATTTGGCACCCCCATTGGCAAAACAACATAGGGGCTGTGGAGGACAATAACAAGATAGTGAGAGGACCTTACCAGAGGGAGGAAGCAAGAGGGATTTCATGCCGAGCTGTGTATGACAGCAGTTAGGCTGTGCTGAAAGACATAAAGACATCAGTACGCTAATTGCACTCATGCTACCAACGCTGATTGCAGCGGACCTTTTGTTTGAAGTGAAGACCAGCACAGCCAAACTGCCATCATACACAGCTCAGCATGTATTGGTCCAGTAGGGTCACACCTGCTACATTGAGCACTGTATTCACGAGGAGGGTCATACACCTCCACAAAATCATACTGTTTCAAGACTTTACTTGCACATGTGCAAGCTAATGCACAAATGGAGACAGAACCAACCTGGGTAACTACCGACCCATATCTATATTATCTCCCTCAAAAGCCCTGGAAAGAATAGTATCAGATCAACTTACTAAGTACCTGAACAAATATAATCTACTTTGCCTGCAGCAACATAGGTTTCATCAAAACCAATGCACTATCACAGCTCTCATTGACTTTATCTCTCACCTGTATGATGCTTTCGACACTGGAAAAACAGTGGGGTGCATCTCCGTGAGACCTCACTAAAGCATTGATACTGTGAATCATCAGATCCACTAGACAACCTTATGACACTAGGCCTTTCCTGCAGCACTGTTTCATCATTTAGTTGCTACCTGGCACACAGATTGCAGTGTGTGAGGATAAGAAGGTAACCTCTGACCCAAGGAATGTAACTCTAGGGGACCCCAAGGATCCATTTTAGGACCACTACTCTTCAGCCTATTTATAAACTCACTACCCAATGCTTACCCAGCTAAAATGCTGCTTTATGCAGACGATGCAGTGATCTCCATACCAGGCACTCACCTGACTAAAATAGCAGCAACCCTACAAAATAGTTTCAAAAAGCTAGAATCCTGGTTTTCTCAAACTGACTCCTAAACTATAAAAACTAAAATTATGCATTTCACACTGCCTCACTCTAAGAAGAATACCGTCCCACTGACCATCCTTAGTCAAAGGAGACACCATTGAACAGGCAACAACCTTAAAATATCTTGGCATCCACATTGATGACACCTCTCCTTCACATCATACATTGAACATGTCATCAAATCAGCAAATATCAAACTAGATATCCTGTATCACCACAGGAAAGCAATGACCCCAGATGCTCTGACTCTAGTTACACAGAACTCAATTCTGTCTACCATAGACTCACGGATAGTCATCTATGGTGCTGCCACTGAAACAGTGCTGAAAAGGGTCAGATTACTACTTAACAAGGCCTGTCAACTGGTCTTAGCAGCTAAACACCTTACACATACTTGTAGCCTCTACTCTTCAACTGGGTGGATCCTCTGCACCTAAGGGCAAGGTATCAAGCTTGCCTGATTGGGAAAAAAGCCCTTCTAGGACTAGAACCTCATTCTACTGCAGTTTTGTTCCAACACAATATAACCACTTAAATGACCAGAAGATCAGCTAAGGGTGTACTAAATGTCCCTTCAAGCATACCTCCTTTGCCCAGTGTTCACTGGCTTACCGGGACCTCAGTAGGTAAAGGATTCTTTCTTCCTTTTGAGCATGGAAAGAGTGTCCTTTCAAAAAGACCTCTGACTCCTCCAAGCCCAAGCTAACCACTGCAATTTCCCTTCCTAAACCCTGGTACAATTCCCAGCAGCCTGAAAGCAAGCACTGGTCACTGCTATCCACAAAAGTGGGGACATGACCAATCTGTCCAATTACAGGCCAATCTCAATCTTCTCCCCTTCCCAATGCCTAGAGAAGATTGTTGCATATCAACTTACAGACTACATCAACAAATACCAGCTGCAATGCCCCAACCATCATGGGGTCAGGCAGGGCACAGTACTACTACCACCACTCTGGTGGAGTACACTGACTACGTTCACAGAGCTATGGATGAAGGCAAATTGGTTGGTCAGTGTTCATAGACTTAACAAAAGCCTTCAACACCGTTAACCACATCCTTTTACTGGCCCAGCTATGAAGCCTGGGGTGGCTGCTAATGCTATGCATTGGTTCCAAGACTACCTGTCTCTCAGACCCCAACATGTAAAAATAGGACAAACAGTGTCAAGCCCAGGAAGTCTCACTGGGGTCCCCAGGATCCATCCTGGGACCCCTTCTCTTCAGTCTATTCTTAAATAATCTCCCTCAAGTCTGTGACTCCAAGATAATCCTTTATGCAGATGACACTGTCATCCTCAACAGCAACTCACAAATAGAGTTGCTCCAATTGCACTTCAGCACTCCTTCAGCAAAGTAGAGGACTGGTTTTGTGAGCACAAGTTACTGCTCAATTACAAAAGACCAAGGCCATGCTCTATCCAGCCCCCAGCTCAAGAAAAGGTTCCCCAACATCGACATCACTAACAACATCCTAGCTCTCTTGGAACAGGTTCACTCCTTCAAATACCGGGGTCACTCTGGATGACACCTCATCCTTCACTTAACACATTGACCTGGTGGTCAAGGCAGTAAACACCAAGCTGTGAGTGCTATATAGGCACAGAAAATACCTTTCAATGCAGCCCTCCTTTCGGTCATGAGCTCCATCCTTTTCACCATTGACTATGGCCTAGTTGTCTACAGCGCAGCAGTGGACCTGCGTGCTCAAGAGGGTACAAACGGCACTCATCAGGCCTGCAGGCTCATCTTGAATTCTGCCTAATTGACTCATACTTGCTCACTCTACAAACAGACTAATCTATTGTCTCTTGATGCTGAATTAAATTCCTCACCTGCCTCCAAGGCAAAAAGCACTGATGGGAAAGCACCCCTCCCCGTGCATATTTGGCATCTTCTCCTACAAGGCTCAGAGTATAGAACCAGAGGTAGAATGCAGGGGCTCTCATGGTGCCATTTTGACACACAGCTCTCGGCAGCACACTTTCTCCTACAGAGCCCCACAATGGCTCAATGAGGTCCCAAGCCATTTGCAATCCCACCAACCTCTTCAGATTCAAACTGACCTCAAGCACTACCTGACCTCTAGCTCTGTATGTGCCTGTTTCCCAAAGGCTGATTCTAAGCCCTCTGAGTGCCCTTTCCAGCTCTGCTGTCAACAACTATTAATTAGCACAAGACTGTACCCAGTCCCTATTTACTGAGTCTTGACCACCTCCCTTGCTTAACCTCCTCTACACTGTTCACATCTCCCCACCCCACGCCTCCGACCTCCCATCATGCACAGTCCTCTCCTCCATACTCCTCCTGTTGCTCTCCTTCTCCTACTCAGCCACCTTGTCCACTTCCCAGCTCTCCCTTGCAGACCTCCCATCCAGTCTGTGCTGCCTGTCCTGTGGGCCCCACCTGACCATCTGTATCACCACAAAACCTCTATCTGGAGACTGCTCACAGCTCTCCCACCACCTCACCCTTGAGGAGCTGCCACCAGCCCTCGCTACCATTCCTGGCCCTCCTCATCCTTTTTCACTATGCACACCAGACCCTCTTTCCTCCATGTGCCTTGTGAATGCCTCTGAATCACTACCAGGGTAGCTCCTGTTTTCCTCCTCCTTTCTCACCTCCATTCTCCCCTTCACCCCAGGAAGGACATCACCCTCCACCTGATCTCAGCTGTTGCCTCTGTGCCCACTTTCCCAGGGGTCTCCTTTCCTCACCCCCTAATCCTGACCTACCTTGCCCCTGTTGAACCTCTTGTATCGCTGCACTCAAACAGTATTAATAACAACTCGAGATAATGTCAATGTGATGTATATTGTCTCCAATGTCTAACTACTCAGTATCTTTATTGACTGTATGTCTGTACTCTGTCTCATGATGTGGAACCTTTGTAAAAGAGCCTTGGCGCAAGATTATTTCTGAATGCTAAATACATAAAACAAAATAAATGCATGATATTCCTTCCTATCTGGGGTTATCCCCAATATATTCCTACATCCTTCACCTTAAACCCCTCCACAGCCTCCTTCCCTGGACAAAGCCCTCTCTGACTGCTACCACCCTACTACCTTGCACTTAGTAACAAAACTGTGATAACAAAACTTTTACTGTATAAACTAGAAATGATGTTGTTTATATATTTGACCCTTTGTAATTGGCAATCCTTTATCTGTTCTGTGTATATGAGTCTGTCATATGTGTCATTAGTTTTACCCTATGTATTGTACTGTATTGTTTTGCATCTATTGACTTGGAACTTTGTAAAAGAGCCATCTTGACTCAAAGGTATTAATCCGAATCTGAAATAAATAAATAAAAATTTACTTTTCAGTAACAAAATCATAAAAGTCAATATATGATAAACGATTAAAACAATCAGTTCAAAATTTGTTTAGACAAAAAAATATTTCTATTGAAAGTAAAATTAGTACAGAAATACATGTAGAATAATATATGGGTGGTGTGTGTAACAAGAATTTTGTATACACCTGAGGTGTTGATATCACATAAACCCTGAGAGCAAAGCTTGAGGGGTTTATTTAGCATCCAGCACGGAAGTGTATAAAATTTGAGTTTACACACCACCCCATATTTTATTTTATATAATTGTTGGCCTTCCTTTCTTCACCACAGCAATTATATAAAATAAAAATGCTTCTGTGCAGCTGTGGTCCAGTTAGGTTTTAGCATGGTCCGTGGTCGCCTTTATTAAAAAGCTTGTTTATTTATTTATTGCAGTGGCCTTCTGAAAGTTAAGTTTTCTTTTTTTTCTCCCTGGCAGAGGTTTCATTTTTACAGTACCTTAACACCAAGTCCAAGTGGCAGTTCAGTCTCTAGCGAGCACAAGGTGTCCAGTAATTGCAATTGAAGAACTGTGGTGGGAGCATGCGAGCGAGGGAAACCTGGCATGTGTTTGCCATTATAAACACTCCTTTATTTATTTATTTATTAAATTTCGAATTACAACCTTTGAGTCAAGGACTCCTTTGCAAAGGCTCCACGTCAGGACAAATAAACAGTTATGCTAGACAACAGTTTACATAATCGTGCACAAGCATCAATGTTTAATGTTACAAGGTGTTGCTTTACAAGTTAACAACAGACCTTTACAAAGTGAGTTGCAATGCTTAGTTGTATACAGCCCTGGGCAGGATAAGCATCCACCAAATGGTGTGTGGGCTGTCTTTCCACATTCAGAGTCTACATTTGAGGTTAAGGGAATACTAGGGGTTAATTAGTACCCTGCGTCGAGGGGATAGATACTCAATTGCAGCTGCATTTCTGTGAGGCTAAGAGGTGTCTCATGGTTTTGGTTTTAAATTGGCCTAGGGTTGGCACCAGGGTTATAGTAGATGAGAGTTCGTTGAGCCAGGTGGGTACGGGTAGCTGAAGGATCTTTGGCCTAGCGTAGTCCTTCTGTAGGGCACATGGATAGGCACGTTTGTTAGGTGCCTTGGGGTGCTCCTATGGATGTTAGTTTGTATTAAGGAGTGTAGGCTGAGGGGTGCAGCTTTCAGCAGGATTTTCTTAGCCTGGAGACAGGTATGGTATTTAAGTCTTTCTTTAAAGGTCAGCCAGTCCGCTAATTTGAAGAGGTCGCAGGTGTGGGTTAGGTGGTGGCTTCCGTGATCAATCGGCTGGCTTTGTTGAGGGCAAGGTCGATGCGCTTCAAAGCAGTTGGGTCAGCCGGCCCCGTGAATTATTAATCTGTAGTCTATCAAGGATATGACTGAACTGGTCACTGCCAGACGAAGGGCGGCGGTGGGAGGCATTGTCTATGCCTATAGAGAATCCTTAGTCTAGTGTTTAGTGAGGAGGACAGTTGGTTGATGTGTGTGTTAGGTGAGAGATGAGTCTGAGGTGATGCCTAAGTATTTGAAATCCATGACCTGTTCAATTAGGGAGGCCCTGGTTGTTGGAGATGTTTAGGTGGGCTCTTACATGGGGCTTTGACGGGTGCCCAAAGATCATGGATTTTGTTTTGGTGTGGTTTAGTATTAGCCTGTGGTTTGTGAACCAGCCTTCTAGTTCATGGAAGAAGGTTTGCAGCTTGTGTTGAGGGAGTCAAGGGAGTTGTCTTTCCAGAAGACTACTGCGTCTGCCTGCATAGAGCAGAAGTTTCCATTGCAAGCTTTGGGGATGGAATTCAGGAAGAGAGTGAATAATAGGGGCCTAGGATAGATCCTTGGGGTACACCTGATAGGACCGGGGTTATAGTGGATAGGGAGGTATTGATTTTAACCTTTGAGTTTGACCAGTTAGATAGTTCTTGAACCAGGATAGTGTGCCTGGTGCAAGGTTGAAGGAGGGAGTAGGTATAGAAGGAGGTCATGGCTGACAGTATCGAATGCTTTGGTTAGGTTGATGAAGATTGCACCACCAATATCACCACCATCAAGAGCCTCGTGCATGTAAGAAGTGAATTCTAGAGTGCTGAGATGGTACTCTGTCCGTGTCTGAAACCATGTTGTTCTTGGCAAAGCAGGGAGTGCTCCATGAGGTACCCGTGATTTGGTCTGATACGATTCTTTCTAGGGCTTTAGAGAGAGGGGGAGTAACGTAATGGGCCTGTAATTACCTGGATCCGTAGGGTCACCTTTTTAGGATAGGTGAATAATACCTTTTCATAGCACAGGGAATTGCCCTAGGTGGAGTGAGAGGTTGAAAATCTTGGTGATGTGAGGGAGGGTCATGTCTAGTGTTAGACGGAGTATTTCTAGGTCTACAGAGTCATTGTTGTACCTTTTATTCAGAGGGCATGTGCCAGATAGCGTTGGCCTGGCTACAGGAGATTGTTTTGAACTGAAAAGGTGCGGGTTATGATTGGGAATGGGGTCTGTGGGACACTGGGGGTGGATCAAAGAAAGTGGGTGAGGATCTGGCTAAAGTCTGTGAAGGACTTGTTCAGGACATTGGCTATTGTAGTGGGGTTTTGAGAGAGGCACCGTTTTGAGAGTATTTGGGTGGTGGTTGGTTAATGGTTTTCCCAGAGTTCTTTGACATTGCTCCAGAATTTGCTACCGTGCCCCAGGTTGAGGTGAGGGCTTGATTGTAGTGGTTTGCCTTGGCAAGCCTTATGCCCTGGTGCAGTTGTTTCTTGCTCTCTGTATAATTGTCTGTCGTGGGTAATTTGGAGTAAAGTGCTTTGTGCCAGAGGTTGTCTCTGTGGTGCATCTGGTCCAGCAGGGCTGTGTGATCCAAGGGTGTTTCTGGATTTTAGGAACTTTTTGCAAGAGGGGCATATTTGTCACAAACTGTGTTGAAAATTTTGATGGCAAATTGTATATAAATGCAAAATGTAAAACATGGAAGGTCATGCTAACAAATGCCCGTAGCCAGGGAAATAAGGTTCCAGAGCTGGAGGCCTTGTTGGTAGATGAAGACCTTGACATAGCAGCAATAACAGAGACATGGTACTCTGCAAATCATGGCTGAAGTCAATGTACCAGGCTATACACTGTTCAGGAGGGACAGGGAGGTATAAAGGGTGGGGAGTGGCCCTGTACATCAGAGAAGGTATAAAGGCTACAGAAGTTCAGGGAAGACAGGGGAGGCTGAGGTAATATGGTCACCCTGGAGCCAGAGAATGGAACAGCGATACACACTGGGTGATCTACAGACCTCCAGCACAGAGGGAGGAAGTAGACAGGGAACTAGTGGAGAAGATACATGACATAGCAACTAGGGGCTAAATCCTGTTACTGGGGATTTCAATGCCGGACGTGGATTAGGCCACCCAGATGGCTGTTTCAGCTAGAAGCACAGCCATCCTAGAATCCTGCAAGGGGCTGGACTCAGGCAGCTGGTGCATGAGCCAACCAGTGACAAGTCAGTTCTGGACCTGGTATGGACCAATAGAAATACATGAGGAAGGGCAGCTGGGGTTCAGTGACCACCACATGGTGTGGTTCAGCATGGAGACATGGACTCAATCAAGCAATACAAGGGCAAGAGTATTAGATTTCAGGAGGCAGATTTCACTGAAATGGGTAGATGTATACAAGCAGTCCTGGAGGCAAGGATAGTAGAGGCGTGAAAAACAATGGAAGAAACTGAAAGGAGCCATAGTGGATATAACAAACCAATGCATTAGGATACTGACCAAAGGAAAAGAAGAAGGAAACCACTATGGTTCTCCAAAAGGTGAGGACAAAGTCAGTGCTAAAAGCTGAGTTTCAGGAAATATAAGGGAGCCAAAGGGAGGAAGACAGGGAGGTGTACCTTGAATATTTAAGGAAGCAGGAAGGCTATTAGAGGGTGAAGGTGCAGACAGAAGAGAGCTTAGGACAGTCTGTAAACAAAGGAATAAGGCATTTTATAGGTACTTTAGTGAAAGAAGAAAATCGGGGGGTCGGAGACTCAAAGGGAGGAGGAAGAGTGTAAGGAGGGATATCTAGACAAGGCAGAAATACTGAAAACATACTTCTGCTCAATATTCACTAAGGAGGGGCAGATCAAGGACCACAGTTGGGTGCAGAGGCAATGAGGAGGAGTGAACACCAATCCATTCACAGTGGAGAGAGTTCTGGAAGAACTCACAAAGATGAAAGTGGATAAGGCCATGGGGCCAGGCGTCATCCACCTGAGGATATTAAAGAAGCTGCAAAAAGAATTAGCAGTGTCTCTGGTGTCTCTGGTGGCCCTGTTCACAGAGTCACAGAGTCACTCAACACGGGTGCTGTTCCAGAGGACTGGAGAAGGGCACATATAGTCCCACTGCACAAAGTGGCAGTAGGGAGGATGCGGGGAACCACAGGCCAGTTGGCATCACCTCAGTGCTAGGAAAGATCATGGAGACACTGCTAAAAGAAAGGATAGTGGCACATTTGGATTACAGTGATGCACATGATCTGAGGCAACACAGATTCATAGCAGGAAGGTCATGTCAAATGGATCTAGTAGTTTTTTGACTGGGTGACAAGGGAACTTAATCAGGGGGGTAGGACGCTTGCCTACCTGGATTTCAGCAAAGCCTCTCGACACTGTCCCACATAGAAGGCTGATTAACAAGATGAGTAGCCTGGGCATGGAGAGAAGGTGGTGAACTGGGTTAGGAACTGGTTAACAGACAGGTGACAGAGGGTGGTGGTAAATGGGGTATAATCTGGGGAGAGGGGGTGACCAGTGGGGTACCTCAGGGATCAGTACTAAGACCAGTACTGTTCAATGTCTTTGTTAGTGACATTGCAGAGGGGCTGGAAGGAAAGGTCTGCCTGTTTGCAGATGACACCAAGATCTGCAACAGGGTGGATACTTCAGAAGGGGTGCAGAAAATGAAGAGACACCTGGAGAAGCTTGAAAGATGGTCAGAGATGTGGCAACTGGGGTTTAATCTAAAGAAGTGCAAAATATCACACCTGGGAAGAAGGAACCTGGGGAAGCTACAGGTTGGGGGAGAGGAGCTGACTGTCACCAAGGAGGAAAGGGACCTAGGGTTATCACCCTGATGACCTTAAGGTATCAAAGCAATGTACGAAGACAGCAGGGAGGGCTAGTGGTATGCTAGGGTGCATAGGCAGAGGCATCACTAGCAGGAGGCGGGAGGTGGTGATGCCATTGTATAAAACATTGGTAAAGCCCTCACTCTGAGTATCAGACAGTTAATGGTCTGTTAATCACCTTCTAGGTGTGTACTGTGTGGCACGAGGTTTAGCCGAGTGCCACATGCCCCAGAGGGTGATTAACTGACCATTAACATAATCCTGGAGTGCCTTATTGCTATTATAGTAAAAAATATTTTTAAACAGTATTAAACCTTGTTCAGCATATGGCTAAGCTCTACATGTATGTTAATAAAAGATTAACATAAGGCTGTTAGAATGTTTGCAGCCAATCAGATAGCTCCATTTCTCAGACCCTTTTTATAATACTTACTTACTGTATACTTTTCATGTACTCTTGTTTATCTCATGAATGTATATAAATGCATATTTATATTTTGTGTATTTTGAACCCTTTCCCCTTCCCCAAGTCACTTTTCCCGTTACCAACCTTGAATAAATAACTCCATTAGGATGTTGGCCTCACCCCATTTCCGTCTTGTTACAAGGGCCATTGTGATAGCACAGAAAAGACTTGCAAATGCAATTTAGCTGTGTATAATGCAATGGGTACAATTAGAACTGTGGCACAATGTGATCATTCTGACCTTTTTCTACCACTGGATTGTGACTGCACATAGAGCTATGGATTTCCTGGGATTTTCTTTAGCAATAAAGAACAGAATGTCCAAAATATTTAATTTTGGGGCAATGTTATGAGATTTGAGTCCAACTGCTGCCAAATGTTATTTCTTTTTTTTCAGAAAACTGTAAAATCACTTTAAAGACTGCAGCATCAAATAAAATTGCCTAGTTCTAGCTTTGGAACTGCCTTTGAAGTGCAGAATGATTATGTACTGTGTCTTGTTTGAACTTCACATATTTACAAAATGTACCAAAAATATATTTCACAAAGATATAGGGCATGTTGTGAAGAGCCAGTACAATTCTAACTGCATGGATTTCAACAGGCTCTAAGTTGTCCCTTCAGCAAGTGTCTCCATGCATCTTTGGGACATTCTAGAAGAGGCAAACTGGCATTTAATGACAGTGAACCTCAGGCTACCTGTGGTGGGCACATCTATACATGACTTAAAGGCTGTTCTTGCCACTATTCAGCATGCCACCACAGAGTGAGTAAGGCCAATTTCTATGACTTTTAGGGTTGCACCATACTACAAAGGATTTAGATAATTGTCTATGAAAGTGCTGACTGAATCAGATTAATAAATCTAGGAAATCTCCTTTTATAGGGTTGCTGGGAAGGTAGCAATTCATCCAAGTCCTATACAAAGATTGATATCACTATTAGAGGGTTATTTTTTGTCCTCTGTGATGTGGTGGGCATATAAGTACTTGCTCTGCCTCACTTCAGTAGTTCAGTGATAAACATGTCTATTGATTTTCCTGTTAAAAAAATGGTAAGAATCCTGAACACTGGCAATAAAATATAGGATTTAATTGAATTTGGAATTTAATATCAAAGCAGCGTAATTATTGGGTTTTGCCCATGGTTCGTGGGAAATAAGTGAAACATGCCACACACCCCTCACCAAGTAATATTTAAACTTTGTATGCCTAAACATTCTTAAAATTCTCATTTGTTTGTGGCAGTCAGCTACTGTTCTGGCACCTGTTTCTCCATCTCCCATCCCTTCCTCCCTCTCTCCCTTTCTCTCAAGCCCATCCTACTGCATTCTTCCTCATGCCCTCTGGATGGCTCTGTCTTCCCTCTGGCTGTTCGGGCATCCCACTCAGTATCGGTGTAGTACTGCCTGCTGTTTCTCTTGCTTTCTGGTGCTTGCTGCTCTGGTAGCTCCTTTGCTGTCCTCCTCTTGTATAGTTGGCACTTGTGCCTGTCTGCTGTGGCCTTTGCTTGTATGGATCCTGGACCTTACTGGCTCCTGTGCTCATTCCTTTGCCCTGTTTTCATGTGCAGTCATTAACTTCCTAATGGGCTCTGCTTCTCAGACTGCCTGCTGTCACCTTTCCATATTGACCTTCCCTCTCCTGCTCCTTGCTACCTTGTCATCCATGAATCCCATGCTGTTGTCACTGCCCCCTTGCTGCTTCCTGCCAGTCCTGGGTTCCTGTATGTCCTGTTTTTCGTGCTGGGTTTTCCCCTACTATCCTTCCTCCTCTGCCATCCCTTTTTGCCTGCCTGCCACATGCCCCCTCCGCCAACTTCCCTGCCCCAACTTTCCTCCCTTTGCTTGGTCCCCTGGCTTGGTCTGCTGCTTTTACTACCCTGCTACCACTATCACCTATTTGGCTTTCCCCACCTCTTCTTCCTGCTCTTAATCTCCTGCCTTCCCCTGCCTCCTGGCAAATATCTGGACTACCAGCACTGTGGGGCTATGCTTTGCCCATGTCTTGTTTTGTCCTTCCTTCTGGATTGGGTTTGGAATGTTAGTTCACTTTTTCTTGTCCAATACTTCACCCAGTCAGTCATCTAGGCCCTGTTCTCAAAGCTAAATACTTACTGTATGCAACCTAGTCCAGGCTACTCTCACCTATCATGCTACCTATCCTGGCTTTTTCATCCATGTCATACTCATTCTACTACCTATCTGGGCATTTGCCCTCCTCCTCCTCCTCCTCCTCCTCATCCTACTTACCCATGTTGCAGCCTTCTTATTTTCTCAGCCCCTGAACTAATGCCCTGCACAGGCTCCAACCCAGTCCCTTTGTCTCACCATTTGCTTGTGTGCCTCAAGGGCTTCCTCCTTGTCCTAAACTAATCGCTCATCTGGATCATTCATCTGGACCTTGTCCCTCAAGGGTTTGACCTCCATCATTGCCCTATCTAGCCTTGTCCTTCAATGGCTTAGCTCTATCCATACTGTGATCCTTGTTTTCAAAGGAGAGTATCTGAGTAGCCAACCCTGAAGCATCAGACAATAAGTCTTCCTTCTCTTCAGTGTTGCTTTGGTAATCCTGTCTTTCCCTTAGCACTGGACTTGGCTCATAATGCTTCCCTAGGGGTAGAGTCATTCCACTTAGTTCCTTGAGGAGGGTGGTAGTCTTCAGATAGAAAGGGAGATCATCTATCCTTTAATTGAAGCAGAATATCTGAGATCCCTTCATGGAAAATTATAAGTAACCCTTTGCCTGCAGGGATGGCATCCTAGGCTTTGATTCCTCAGAGTTTTCATCAACAGGGTTTGTTTCTTCTCCTTTGCTGAAGGTCACAATTAAAATGCTATTTATCTTTTTAATCATCTTTGGGTTGGAACTGGATGGTGATCTTACTCACGTCACTGAAATCTTCCTTTCATACCATATCTCCTTCCCCAATCTGCATCTCCTCTTCTTATGGGAAGTAAGTGTTGCATCCTTCGTTTACTGTGCTTTTGTTTTCTTTCCTAAGGTACCTTTGGTTTAAGGGAATCTCATTCCTGTGACATCTCTAGACATGGAACCCTCCTCAAGAGGGTTCCTGCATCTTCACAGCACCTCAAAAGGTAGTAGTAGTAGTTTTATTTATTTGGTATCCTAGCCCACGGGCTCAGGGCACCTTACAAAATGTAAGTACACAGCAGCCAGTCAGTATATAAATGACATAAAAATAACAACCATTTAACCTTAACTGACATATAGTCTAGCGTAAGTATCTTAAGAATAAGATAAATTAACCCATAAGACCAATTAAACTAGCCTAACAGCAGAGGGCAAATGAACTTAATCAGGGCAGGCCTCGATGAAAAGAAGATACTTCAGGCCTCCAAAGAGGGGCCTCCCTCAGATGGCAGGCAGCATTGCCAGACCACAGGAGCTGTGACTGGAAATGTCCTGTCGCCAGACTGCTTCAGTTTAGATCTGGGACTAACAGGAGGCCCACCTCAGAACAGTGAAGATGGTGGCTAGGAGCATACAGACAGATTAACTCAAGTAGCCAGGCCCATACTGTGTAGGCCAGGGTCTTGAATGTTAGCAAGCCTATCTTGAAAGTGACATCACCGCACTGGCAGCCAGTGCAGTGTCCTCAGTACTGAGGAAATATGGATGGAGTGAGAAACCCTGGCAATCAACCTGGCTGCGGCATTCTGCAGTAGCTGCAAGTGACATTTCAGCCATGATAATTGTAAAGGCTTTGCCTGGAGTTCAGTGGCCAAGCAGCCAGCCACTCCCACTTCTGAGCTATATAAGTAGTTCCTCTCAGCCTCATTGTGAAGCATTTTTCTTTTGCCCCACCATCCTCCCCTCCTCCTCCAGTGGCAGCACTCTCTCCTTAGGGGATTTCTAAGGTATCTTTAGTCACTCAATTGTCCCGTGGCACCTCTAAGGTGGAACCCTCTCTGAGGTTTCCTTGCCTTTCAACCCTGGGGTGGTAATTCCTGGAATAGAGACTGCGACGGCCAAAACCAAACTAACACAGTTGCACAAGCATAACACTATACTGGCTGCATAGGTCAGCGAACCTGAGGTACAGAGCATTACAGTAGTCCAACCATGATATAACAGAAGCACGTATCAATGTTTTAGGTCTTCAAAACTCAGATAGTATTTAATCTAGATAATCTTCTTAAGGTGAAAAAGCCACCATGGACCGCTGCTGACACCTGGGGCCAGATGTTCAAAACTAGCCCGGCACTAAGGAGAAATTGCCTGATGCTAACTGTGTTTTGTGCTCAATTTCTGGGTATAGTCTGTATTTAGACACCCCACAGCATGGGAAAACCCATTAGCACTTCAGTGCCACATTACCACTGTGCCCATGTAAATGAGGGTGTCCTCCCCTGCATATGGGCACAGTAGGAATTGATAGGTTTGCACAGGTGGTAAATGCCACCCTAATGGGTACAAACTACTGCCTTTACAAACCCAATTTAATGGGGCACAGGACCCTCAAGGGACACAAAGGGAATGCAGCTGCCTGGCCTGGCCCATTGAAGCAATGACTTTCAGGTGTCCAGTGGTATCCTCCTCCCATCTAACTGACCCATAATATACATGACAGTTCTAGCATCCAGTGACAATCTGCCCACTGATCGCCATTCCCAGTTATCATCATAAGTCCCTGGTGTCCAGTGGCACCCCACCCATCCACTGGATTGCCTGGCCCCATTATCATCATGAGTCCCTGGTGTCCAGAGGCACTCCCAGCTCACCAGTCACCCCTCCCTGTTATCATTATGAATCGTTGGTGTCCAATGGTACCCTCCCACACTGATCGCTCTGGCCCTGTTACCATCATGAGTCCCAAGGTTTCAGTGGCACCCCACCCACTGATAACTCATCCCTGTTATCATCTTCAATCCCTGGTGTCCAGTGACACCCACCAAACACCCATCCCCATTATCATCCTGAGACCCTGGTGTCCAGTGGCACACCCACCCACAAGTCATCTGTTCCTGTTATCATATAATTCCTGGTGTCCAATGGCATCTCCTACCCTCCAATCAACCGATCACCCATTCCCATTGCCATCATGAGTCCCTGGTGTCCAGTGGCACCCCCGCCCACCTATCACCTGGTCCTGTAATTATGTAGCTTTTCCTGGTGTCTAGTGCCACCCCCACCCTCTAATCACCTGCCACCATACTATTGAAGATAACCCTGCTATCTAGTGCCACCCTCACCCTCCAATACCTGCCACCATACTACTGAAGATAACCCTGCTATCTAGTGGTACTCCCAGTCTCCAATCACCCATCACTTTATCATGTCAACTTTCCCTGTTGTCTGCTGGTACCCCTCCAGCCACTGATGACCCATTGCATTACCCCCCTCTGAACAGGTCTCATTGGCTAGCAGCCCCACACGCACAGATAGAACTGAGCATACCCTCAGCCAAACTCCCACCCCCATAACTCTCAGACAGGGACCGAGTGCTGATTCCAATATGATGACTGGCACATCCCTCCTCTCACCTCCTCTGCCGGTCACCATATGGGATGATAGATGAGCAATTATATTGTACAGATTTCTCATATCATAGCAATCTTTCCTGCATTCTATAAACATATCTACCAGGACCCCACTGGCCATTGAATAATTTGGTTTGGCTGTAGTTTGAAAGGCCAGTAACTGACACTTCCCATGTCCACCATCCAAATGATATACAAATGATGTAAGCTTAAGCATCCTTTGATGTTTGTTTCTTTGCTACCACCATACAGCCCTCCTTCTCTGGGGTCACCTCATTCTCTATGGGGCTCAGTTGAGGCTTCTTCCTTTTTTAAGGATCGTATCCAGTGGCAACTTTAGGGTAGAACATTCTCAAGAGGGTTCCTGTGTCTTCACAGTACTGCACAAGGTTGGTAGACTGAGTAGTAGGGACAGAAAGTGTTTGCCAAAACCCACTTACTGTATGTTGCACAAGCATTCTACATACTACGTGTCTTCCTGCTTACCCCAGTACCTATCAGTCCCCTACCTTCCCTACTCCCTACTATCTGGTCAGATGAGAACCTCCCATCTCCCATAAGTCATCAGTTTCCCTCCAATAATTGCTTCCATTATCTGTCCAGTCCTCCCATACCCTACAAACCTTTTCATTGTTTCTAAGCATATCTATCAGGGGCTTGCTGACCTACTGAATTACAATACACTTCACAATCAACTGTCTTGTCAATAAGCTGTTTTCTTTCTCAAAGAGCTGCATAAGTGTTGATGGATTCAGAACAATGCCTTTCAAACACTGCTGTGTAAGAGCTACAACTCATTTTCATTGCATTGTGACAGCACTGCATATGCAGTTCAGGTGAGTTGCAAAGCATTTTCTTAAAGTTGCTCTTGAGCTGATAATGAATTGAATAACAAGCCAGTCTGAGTTGAGAAAGCACTGTACACTTAAAAGCAAAATCAGCTCATTGTCATTGCGATTTAATGTGAATTGTATGGTGCATTACATGTATTTTGCTGAAGACGCAAGAGATACAATGCATTACACCGATTCACAAAAGTAGATGACCAACAAATTTTTCCTATACTATTATCATTTAGATTTTATTTAATTTGCTGTATAGATTACTTTCTTTCATGCAATATTATATATTCTTACGAAGACAAATACTAGACAGGCAACCCCAGCAAAATCCAACTATTAGACTAGCAATTACTGTTGCAGTCCCACAACTTAAATCTTGAAAAGAAAATTTGATCACCCATAAAGGATCATCTGAAAAGGGCTTTGTGTAGCTTGAAAGCTAGTGTTCTGAAATTTCTTCTTGGTTCAATAAAACATCAAATCACCTACTAAATTCATCTATTTGTAAAGGACCAATACTGCTACAAACTATTCTCTTCACTATAAATGAGTAACTCTGGTGACAAAGCAATATTTCCTCACATCCTCCAATATAGTTATGAGTACCATGACTGAATTTTGGTATCAGTAAAATTGCTTATAGTATCTTTAAGAGAAATCACACCTGTTAGTCAATCAAACCCTGCCCCCATCACCAACACATACACATGTACATGCACACACACTCATCCATCCTGCAGCCAACATCACAAGCCTTTAGAGTAGTAGATGTGACTGTATAGAGAGAATGTGGGCACTTGGGGTTTGAAATGGTACTAGCTACTTGAGGATTGCCTTAATGAGCCCCACCAACCCTCTTTCAAACACATTCCAGTTTACAAAGTATTTCCAGAAAGCTGGACAGTCAAGCTTTCAGGCATATATAAAACATTGCTGTAAACCAGGGCTACAGTAAATGCAATCCTGCCTTAGAGCATATAAGTTCTCAAAGTTGGTCAATGTAGCCTTCCTGAGTTATGAGAACAAAGCCAAAGCCTCAGCATATAAATACCATGTTACAGGTCACATCAGCAGTTTCAGGCTACTCATATAATACAAACTATACTGTACCTTAAAATAAAATTACTCAGGGTTACTCGTGTAATAAATAGAATCCTGTAGAGTTCAACAGTAATTCTATGGACTAGTCATATAATAAATATTATCCATTGTATTATAAACAAAAAAATATCCAGGCTTTTCACATCATGAATATCATACAACACTATATTGTGCCTCCCAAAATCTCAGGGCTACTGATATAAAATGTACCATACTGTATGCAAGCAATAATATCCTCAGAGTGAGTGATACTAGGCAATACCAGACTGCCCTGAGGGCATAATAGAGGCCTGCCACCGAAAGTGGAGGGCCTTATAGCCCCCTTTAAGGTCTGGTATTCCATACAACCCATCCTGGAGGGTATTATTGTACTCAGAAAATGGGCTACATGTCTTATTTTTATAGTATTTAAAAAATAACATAATGCCATATAAAATGAGTACAAATTTATTTTTAGTCATGTTTTTGGTAGTCTCTCTACTAGTATACTTGCTATTAGAGGGCACTGCTGTGTTTCATAGGTATTTTTCTCAGTTTAGAGCTTGAACCTTGCCCTTGCCAGTATCCATTTTCCTCTGATTTAGGTTTCTTTTACTATTAAAGA
Source organism: Neoceratodus forsteri (assembly GCA_016271365.2). NCBI lineage: Eukaryota > Metazoa > Chordata > Ceratodontiformes > Ceratodontidae > Neoceratodus > Neoceratodus forsteri. Next base: position 1,111,566,750 of record CM028129.1, on the reverse strand, counting down.
GCACTTTCCCGATGGTCCAAAGATTACATCTTGCAGTCATCATATGCATTAACAGACCCTAAAACATTGTGTGCAATTGTTATTTTGGCCAATATTTACTCTGCCTTCCATATTTTGATTTGTTTTTGAACCCTACTTTAGCCTCTACAATTGCCTTTCCTGTCTGCTGGCTTCCACTGACTTCACTATATGACACAGGAGTGACTCACACTGTGCAGTACAGTGAAGTTGCAGCAGTTTTGCTAGGTAAAACATCCATTAATAGGTGCACATACTGTGCTCTTGATTGTTTCCCATTCCCCAAGACACCCTGTTATCAATGGATTATACCAACACCAAATGCCTTGTCTATATGTTATTTTGCAAAAGTGATTTATTTGTGCCTCAGTAACAAAGCATGGGAAGGAGAGAGTAGAGTGAGTTGCTATCAGTCGAGACAGCTCACTGTCAGTGAATGCATCAGCGTTAGTAGTGCCTTATTAGCCTCATCATCAATGCCTCCTTATCCATGTGATACTGGTGCTGTACTTGTCTTTCTGCATTAAACAGCCTGTCAGTCGCCCTGGTGAAAATCCTTGTCTGCTCCTCCATCCCACGCCTCCCCAACACCAGCATGGCACCACAGAATGCCGAACTCAAATTTTGGTGGCATGAAAACAAACATCATGTTTAAATGTGCTACATTTGCTGTCTCCATTGTAGTGGTAGTTTTGAAAACTGAAGGCTATTTCCTAGAGAAATTTTTATTTGAAAAGTGAAACCAAGATTCTGCACATGCTGATGAGGTATGACAACAAATAGAACTAGATATGTCAGTCTCCAGTTAAAGTATTGCTGTTCACATCACACCTAATGCTGTCAGGTAGAAAACCATTTCATAGAACACAGATTTTGATGGCGAAGAAGACCAAAAGTCCCTTAAGTCCTCATTTATTTCAGGAGCAAATGGGAAAGAAAATTACTTCAGAAATAAAAACATCTGACTACTTTTAAAAAATGATAACATTTTCTGCCTGTGATTTTTGATGTTACTAGTCCATTAAGCCTTATAATTACTGGTTAGGTTATTTAGTAACTGGGCTAGCAGAACTTTTAAACTGCATAATAACCAGCTTTTGCCATAATAACTGGCTGGTTGTTATGGAAGGGCTGTCAATCAAACCCATTCAAATTAAGAAAACACTTTTTCCTCATGTGCTTTTAAGCCATCCAAACAAACTGTCATGCCTAATAGTTGTGCAATACATAGCTTCTGCTTTCAGTACAAAATCCTTTAAACAGACAACTGTTACATACTGTAGTTTGTGACGTACCATATTTGAAAAAAAATGTCTTAATGGACATACCTGTGTCTTTTGGTGTGTGTTTCAGGGCACTTGTTATATTTTCAGTCACATTTTCAAAGTAAATTCCCTCATCCCCAAAATCTGAAAATGTACATTTTTGTCAGACACTTTATATGCATTTTAAATGGCAAAGAAAATAAGTTCTTCAGATTTTCACAATGCTTTTCCAGTTATTTGTTAAATCTCCACTCACCCCCAAGTAATTATTTAAAATAAACTATTAGGTGTTGACATTATTTTTTTGCACACGCTTAGTGATACCATCACAAATAGCTTATGCTTTACAGTTGTGCTTTATATGGTATGACACACCTCAGGTGTGTAAAAACTCATATTGTACAACACCCCATACAGTATTCTATATCTCCAGACTGGTTTTAAAAGTCATCCTTCACTGCATTGCCCCTACTTAGACTCACTGACACTGTCTGGACCTGGCTCAGGCATTCAATACTTTTGCCCACCACCTCTTACTGTACCAGTTTTTAGGGGCTAGATTATCAGACCTCATGGCTAAGTAGTTCAACTTCCACTTGGTGGACTGACTAGTCTCAAATGGATCTCATAGTGATTTCTGCCCCATAAAAATCAGAGAAGGTGTAAGGGTGATCTAATATTGATTTTGTTATTGGCAGTGCTGTGTGAACATAACATTGCACTAATGGAATTACCACAAAAGTCAGAATTTTGCTTCCAAAACATTTCAGAATGCTCTTTGGTGACTTCTATGAAATCCCAAACTAGAATGGTGGAATGAATGTATATTTTGGACTGATGCAGGAAACTGCGGACTGAATTCTGCAGAACAGATCACTTTGTTATTAATAGAACCTCAGAATGGTTAAATGTATTTCAGACTGATGTAGAAAAGTGAAGAAATGGAATTCTTCAAAACTGTCATTCCATAGTTCATGTGTATTGTTCCACAATTTGACCTAAATATTTCACTGGGGCTGCCTTGATGGACCAGTGGTAGCGTGTCGTGCTGCCATACAGGTGACTCAAGTTCAGGTGCCAGCTTGGTTTGCCATGTCTGGAGACAGCCTAGGCTGAGATGTTGCCGCGTGACTGCACACCTTGGTGAACAAGGGTTGGCAGCAAGCTCTGACTCCTCAGTGATCCCTGCAGCTGGCCAGAGAGCTTGCTCCTGCTGTAGGGCTATCTGTGAGCATGTGCAACCATAAGCTGTGCTCATATAAGGGAAGGGAGCAACTAGAGGGACAAAAATCCCACTGCCATCTGAATGACAGTATGAACCTAGGTGGGTCCCTGGGTCCCAGTACCTACCAGCACAGGATCCTAATACTCTCAAGTGTATGAACTGCCTCAGGGGGCAGAAGGCCTCCCACTGGAACCTCTGTCAAGGAGGGCAAACCAAGGGAGTAACTAGTAAGTTACTGGAGTCTGAGGGCTAAGGAGGTTCTAGGACCTGAACATATACATCCTGGGATCAGGATTTAAATCTGAAGTACATCAGTGGCAGGAAAAGAACCACCAGAGAAGAAAAAAGAAAATTTATTGAACTGGGCAAATATTCAGAGAACACATTTGGAGGATTTGGAATTGCCAGTTTCTGGATTTCAGAAAAAATTGCTAATTTTGTGAAATTTTAGGGAATCATAATTTGCAATTTCCACCCAGCACAAGTAGTTTGTAAATATTCTGAAATTTTGCACTTTTACCTTCATTTCAGCCCAATCCAACTTTCAGGCCAGTTTGGATAACTTCCACATTCAACCAAATACTTAAAACAAACAAATAACACTCTAGCCCTTCCCAGGTGGTAAGGGGCAAACCTATGGTCATCTAGTTCCTCACTTCAGTTACATTTCCCCATCCTACCCCTTTACAGACATTTTTATAAAGACACTTTCCAGCTCCAGCTGTGACAGCTGCTCACTGAGTTTTTTTCAAACTTACTGAAACATACAGTACATAGAAACAGAATCTGTTTGCAGAAAAGACTGGTGGTCCATTAATGTTTTCCATTTTATACTACTTCACCTCTGGACCTAGTATACTTGGGGTTGTCCCCATTCTACTCCAACCCTGGATCTCCCAGTGAGACTATGAGCCCTATTGCTTTGTCTCAGCTATGTTTGAACCCATTTAGGTACTTGTCCCCACCAATTCAACCGCCATCTGTTCCACGCCTCCACCACCCTCTCAGTGAAGTAAAACTTCCTCACAGCCCTCCTGAATTTACCCCTGACTAGCCTCCAGTCATGCCTTCTTGTGACTGTGTCCCTATTTTTAACAAACATGTCTTCATTTTTCACCTGGTTTATACCCCTCAGAAAGATATACATCTGTATTATACCCTCCAGGTCTGATCCCAGGAAGTACATGTTCAGGCCACCTGCCATTCTTCATAGGATCTGCCTTGTGTATAATTTTGGTGACCCTTCTCTTCCCTGACTCTAGCTTGTCTGTGTCCTTTCTCAGGTAAAGGCTACATAACTCAGTACAGTATTTCTGTTAGGGGTCTCACCAGAGATCTCTATAGGAGCAGTATTCCTTCACTTCTCTTGCTATCAGAACCCCTTTCAACACCCAGTATCTTCAATGCCTTACTGTATGTCTTATTGCATGGGCTGGTTTGGTTGAAGGAGTCACTGTTGATGACCTGCAGATCTTTCTCTCTCTGTTGTGAGCTGCCAGCCTGATCCTCTAATCTAATATTCTTTGTGTGGATTCCTATTACATAGGGCGCCACCTTGCATGTCTTAGCATTGTATCTCAAGTGTAAGATTTTGACCATTTTCCAGCTTTCTAGGTCCTTCTGAAGTTCCTCACCACTTCCTTGCTGTCTCACTCTACAGCATTGCTTAGTATCATCATCAGCAAAGAAACAAACCTTTCTCTGGATACACTTCCTCTGTCACTAATGAAGATATTCAATGGTACGGGTCCCAGAACCAATTCTTGCTGCACCCCACTTGTGACCCCAGGGTTTCCAGATTTTTCCTCATTTACTACCACCCTCTGTTGCCTCCCCTTAGCCAGTTCCACACCCACCTGACTAAATCTTTCTATTTTTAATCTTATAGCCTTTTTTCAGCAGTCGTGTGACACCAAATCAAAGGCTTTGTTGAAGTCAAAGTAAAGCAAATCAACCGGCTTTGCTTTGTCTATGGCTCACTGACCCAGTCAAAAACAGTATCAGATTGGTCTGGCACGACCTCACTGACAGAAACCTATGCTACTTCTCATCGTGCAGCTCATTGTCATCTACAGTACCTAGGCTACCAGACTTTTTTCCATCTGCTTACCTACAATGGTAAACCTGTAGTTGCTCAGGTCCTCCCATCCCCCTTGTGGACTGGGACTACATCTACAGACCTCTATTCCTCTAGCACAACCCCAGACTTTTGTGAGTCATTAAACAATCTGGTCACGGGTTCAGCTAGTCTTAAAGTCAGTTCCCTGAGTACCTTCGGTACAGACCATCAGGAGGGTGGAAAAGATTAGATTTACTTGAATGGATAAGGAGTGGTAAAGAAATGTCTTTACCCCTAATTTTAACATGCAAGTTCACCATTTCATGGACCCAAAGTGTCTTCAGCTATTCATTGGAGTCAAATCAAAGACACGGGTCCAAACTGAAGCTGAAACCAAAATGTCAATTTTCACATCTACTTACCTTAAGGCACTTTATTTGCCCGGTCCTGGATATGATTTCTAAATGACCACCCAAGGTTTGTGTCACTTGCATGTCCATATTACAGAGATAATATTTGCTTTCTTCTTGAGGTCCTCTGCACCTGAGCTAGTTGCTTAGTTCCAGCATGATTTCAACATTAAAGCCTTGTTCCATGCGATCCAGTTTACTCTAAATGCCAGGAAATGGTCTTCATGACCATAGACACAGGCAATGATTGATCAGAATCCAGTCCTTATAATTTTCTTGAATCTGAGTAGTTTCTAGTGTCTAACTGAACCAACATCTTGACTTCTGTGTGCTACAGCAATGTAACTACAATTAACTCCTCTCTAAGCTTGTAGTGCTTTACAGGAACAAAGTCAATATCCTCTCTCTGCCTGTTGGAAAAGAATTGTGAAATTGATCTGAATGGCCTGTGACTATGGGGATATAGTGTATAGCACTACCTCTAAAATCCACTCTGGCCAGACTGGCTCCTCTTCCAGTCATTCTGTCTCTGCTCTTGAATTCCTATTGGCACATATCACTTTCTCATATTCCTCTTCTTCCTCCCTCTATCTGTCTCTCACTCTCAAAGGCAGATACCTCTTCTGCTGAATTTCTTTCATCTCCAAATTCTAATTTGGTTCCTGCTCCTGCTACCTAAGCTCTGTTCTTTCCTGCCCCTCCTACTCCTGTCTCCTTAGAAACTCTGGCCCAGCCTCATCTTTTGTTGTTTTATGCACTAAAAGCACTGCTGGTCAAGCTTCTTTCTCATACAGTATTCCATGAATGCCTAAACAATAAACACACTTCTCATATCTCTACTTACTCTTAGAACCCCCACTCCTTCTTACCTTCCTGTAAGACCTCCTTTCCCTTTAACTTTCTTGCCTCTCTATCTAGTTCACCCCAGCTTCATCTTACTTTTCCCTAAGACTCCTTATCCTTTAGCCTTCTTGCCTCTCTTAGATTTCTTAGCTGACATTTCTTTGTTTATTTCTACAGTACCCTAGTTTACCAAGTTTTCCTCTCCACCTGTTATTTAGGGTTTCCTATCTATGGACTTTGTAACTGTATTCTTGGCATTTGCATGAAAGCTATGGCCCTTCTGGCCTTCAGTACTTTACATTTGCCTGTCTGTTGTTCTACAACTCTATATGGACATATTTTATTGTGCACCCTGTACTGTATCATTATGTTCTGTTTCCATGTACTAAAAGTGAAAGAAGTAGAGCATTGGCAACTTCAGATTAGCTTTGAGTTGGGGCCACGAAATCAGTTTGGCTTTGAGAATTTGGATGAGCAGCTTTGGTTCCCAGAGCAGTAATTGATATGGGGTAAATCAGACTAGCAATAGGTGAGGGAAAAGCCTTGAGGTCGGTGATGAATATTAATTGCTATAGCTTATGTGGCAGCTGCTGTTGGCATGCATATGCTGTGGATTACTGTTTTTGTGTTGTGACAGAGTCTGCCACACCCACTACACCTACTAGGATCACCATGGCTCAGTGTTAACTAGCTACAGAATAGTCATTATTCATTGCTGATCTCAAGGTGTATACTCTTTGTAGTCTGTTTTAACTCCATACCAATTACTATATTTTCTCTGGAGTCTGGTCCCATAGCTTTTCAAATGAAATAATAATATGCAAAAAATAGTTATGCATCATAAAATACAAAAAAAGAAGAAGAAATGACATTAAATGTAGAGTATTACACTGACTATGACAGGTCTTCTTATACTAATACTGACTCTGTTCTCTGTATCCCAGTGGCATAACAGGTCATACTGAGCTTACCAATGATGACAATGTGAAAGTTGTTGTAAGTGCCATCAGAAGAAGGGGTTGTGCCACTACTGCTGGAGTGATGAGCCAGACTATGGTGCCAGTGCTAGTGGGAGGCATCCTGGGAGACTTCCCACTAGAAGGTGTAACAGTGTGAACAATAGTAGATGCCACTTGTTGGACATGTGAATAATAAATTAATAATTAAAGTTGATCCTCAATAAGTTGAGTTTTAGAAATGATAAGAATTTAAGATTCTCAGGGTCTAATCTAGAGGAGAAATCAGCTGAAGAGAAGTACAACCTGAAGTTTTGTACACATATTCTTGTTGTTTTTTCAAGCTATCTTTCCTGCTCTACTGTAACTGCATGCAGTGGTTTCCATTTGCTATAGTTTGTGCACTCATGGGAATTAACACATGTTTATATCTGAGATCCAGTAGTGTTGCCATGCCAAATTATGTATCTGATCAAATGATGTCAAATCAGGCTGCAAGTTGTGTCAGAAATAACTCTTCCACTCTTTAATGAGCATTACACCCAACTGCTGCAATAACTGAGATGAGCTTGTGGTATCACCACCTCCTTTAGTAATGGATTCCAGTCCAGCTGTACCATCTGTATCATCTGCTGTGCAGTGCACTGGGAATAAGGTGGTATCAGCCACATGGTGCAGTAATGCATGATGAGGATAATGTGATTCATGATGAAGGGAGCCAGAGGATGTGTTGTTTTCAGAACCAACTGACTTCTATGTTATTTTTTTATTTTAAAATAATTGTTATTGTTATTATTAATAAATTTGACTTGATTTATATGCTGAGAAAATGATTCATGATGGATGGATGGCAAGGAGGGTAAAGAGGATGTGCTGTTTTCAGAAGCAAGACTCAAGATGAGATCTTTGAAATTGTCAACCCTTGCAGAAGCAAGAGGAAAACTAGGCAGTCTATTGTGGGCATGTAATGACTCAGGCAGTGTTTTTGTTTTTTGCAACAAACTTAGCATTGGCTGGAGTGCATATGCTAGGTCTAACTCTAGTATTTGGTTGTTGGATCCTTTTGTGTTGCAGTGCCAATCTGGAATCAAAGATGGCATCAGTTGACTCTGACTGCTGCCACCCATGCTGACTGGATTACTTGAATGAACCATGTACCACATTATCCCACCACTTCCCATACCTATCCCAACCAACTGCCCTGCTGCTGATGGTCCATCAGACCTGAGGGAATAGGGAGGGAATTACTGTTAGGATGATATCATGCTCACTTTCTAAATCATCAGTCCCAACACAGATTCCTAAAGTTTGAGTTGATTTCACTGACCCAAATGAACTTTTCTACCACACTGATTGCAATGGGGCTGGGGTATTTCCAGACGGTACCAGGTGATTATAGCAAGAACTAAACTGCGCATGAAGAACTGTGTGGTCTGTAGTGATTAGTGCTTTAGATTGACAGGAGTATATGAGTAATACATAAGTATCACTACCCTGTCGCTTCTGCACAGGAAGGGCAAGTGAATGTAGAGGCAGCTGGTTGGGTGCTCAGTCAACTCCCCATGGTGAAGTGGCTAGAGCATCTGACCATAAAGTAGGAAGCATGGCAGGACCAGAGTTTGATTCCCTAGTGTGGGATTTTTTTTGAGTACCATCAGTGCACCGATGGCTAAGTGCAGTGGCAAAATTCTGTTTTGCCCTGTGTCCCACCCTCTGAGTTGATTATAAATAATCTAGGGGCATGGGGAGGTGAAGCATGCCAAAAACAATAACACTGTTCAGGCATGCAGTGTTTCTGTTGTGGTTGGTATTATGTGCTACCGCTGTGTTGCCGCATGTTATGTTTGGTGGCGGTTTTGACCTGTGCTAAATCGTATGCAACATTATGACCCCATGCCATTCTAGAGGAATTGGGTGATGATTGCAAGATATATTTTTTTAGCTATTATGGAATGATGTGCATTTGGATAGCATTGGGCATGTAGGGAAGCAGCTACTGTATGAAAAGAGAAGATAATTTAACCTGATATTATATCAAATTTATTGATTTAATGAAATGTATTTATTTAGTTAGTTTTTGTTGACCAGGTAAGTGCACTAGACAAATTCTGCCTATTTTCAGGCACGATCCAAGTGAGGGGATACAGATGAATGCCAACTGGCATTGAACCAGATTAAGTTGTTGAAGGTATTTTTAGTGAATGGGAGTAAATTGGCTAGGGCACCAGGTAAATTTCCTTACTCACTACAGGGGAGATTCTGGCAGTTAGGCAAGATGGCTGCTGCAGTAGCTCCAGGAGGAGGAAGGGAAGGAGCTATGGAGACAGGGGAGCTGGCCTCCTCCTTGTCTCTCCTTTCTTACAGGCTACACAAGAAAAGTCTGCAGAAAAAGAGGTGATAACACAAAATGAAGAAAATAAAGATGTGCCTATGGACTGGACTTTGAATGACTCAGAGCCTGCACAAACTGAAAAGGTATGGAGAAAAGAAACAATGTATGAGATAGAAGAAAAAATGTAAATTAATGGAATTAGCTGCACAAGAACAAAAGCACATTTAGATAAAGAGGCACAACAAGCAGAATTGTCAGATTTACAGAAGACAGCCCAAATGATGCAATATAAGGAACTGACAGAAAATGACTCACCAAGAATGCAGAACGCTGACATGGCAAGTCAGCAAACAGCTGAGCAACAGTCAGTAGCAGAACCTGAGCCTAACACTATAGTGGCTGGCAGGGAAATCAAATAGATTTGTGCCTAGAGCCATGGCCAGGGAAAAATATGAGTGAGGCTACCACAGCTAGACAAGAAGTAAATGCTGATCCGTATACAACAGAAAACCAAACAGAACTAAAATGCAATGTGATAGGAGGATGATAAAGAGGAAGAAATCACTGCTGTTTCACAAAATCTAAGCTCCTCTACGATTGACCAGACACCAGACGTAATAGAAATCTCTCCTGAAAGTGTGAGTACAGCAAATATAATACTACAAACAGATAAATGTAGTGCATCAGAAATGTTGGGATTAAGAAAAGGGAGAGCTACTGACACCCAGTCCAATACAAACACACAAATACCCCCATTGCCTAAAACTCTAGAAACACCACTCAAACAGGCTGGGTGGAAACAAAATAGTGCTGGGAAGTGGATCCCTGATGCTACACATAGCCCAATACCAGGGAATGTCCAGAAATACAGAAAGGTCAAGGATTTTAACAGATACAAGAGTGCAGCAACAAGCAAATCATTTTATAACTGATTTAGATATGGACTTGCATGCAGAAGGTGTTACTTATAATACTTGCTCCCCTATAAGAAGGCCTCCATTACCCCTCTTCTGACTCAGAGAGTGAGCAGCCTATAATACAGCATTGGGGAGATAAGGTGGATACATGCAACATACCCCGGATTAAGAGAAGCACAAATAGCATGGGCAAACTTTTGGAAAAAGATCACTTTCAGCAACAACCATTACCTGCTCAAAGATGAAATGCTGTGAGTCTTCAATATTTAGGTGGCCTAGACCTAAATCCAGACAGAATTTAAGTGGGAAAAAACTAATAAAGGAAGCCATGTTTTTTTTTTTGAACGAGATTTATGCTTTGATCCATGCTTCAGGAGATACTTATTTGATATCGGTTTCAAAACACCACAAGGACTGGATAGATTTTGGCCAAAGTATGAAAAATTATGCTTCACAGCATTATGGCTCCATTTAGGGTAATACCTCTAACAAAACCAGCTATAAAAATGTTACGCTTTTATTTAGAAATGAAGGATAGCAGTGCTGACATCACCCATTGGCTTCAACAACATTGTGAGGTTTTGGGGATGCCTCAACCAATATTTGATACTGAACGTATCTGGACTGGGGATGGAGATACAAAGTTAAACTTCACAGTACAAATTCAGGACAACAACATTTACCAAGTAATCTGTTTTTAGGAAGGGATAAAGGTCATTGTTTTTATCCAGGGCAGCCGGAGACCTGTTTCAAATGTGGGTCACACATGCATCTTAGCTCAGGCTGTGACAGCATTAAATGTACTGCACGCTTTGAATATGGGCATCGGAGTGTAAATTGTACTACAGGCATAAAATGTAATTTGTGTGAAGAACCTGGTCACTCCTATCGAGCTTGTTCATGGGCTACCCATAACAGAGATGATAGGGCTGACCAAAAAAAGAAAAAAAGACATAGCAGCAGCAGCACAGGAGGTAGCAGACAAAATGCTGACCCCCAATGCTATGCCCATGAGGTTCCCAAACCTGTGAAAAAGATGCCCCTGACATGGGAACTCTGAACCAGAACCAAACAGAGTTGAATAACACACAGACCAAGAGCATAGATGGGGTGCAGGCCCCGCCACAAGGGAATGTGGTCTCTGACTAAAAAAATTCCCCATGGATGTAAGGGAAGAAACCTTGCCACAAGATACTTCTCTAGACACTGAAGTAGTGATGTCTCCCCAGAGATGACTGTGGTGTCAAAAAAGAATACTGAAACAACAGACATCTGAATCAAAACTGTCTAAACCCTACTTCCCCTCAAGGCCTTTTGCTCTCAAACAAGTTTGAAGCATTAGCCCACAGAAACAATACTAGATGCCCAAGTGAAGATGCAGACTCTTCATCCACAATCTCCCAAAAGTACACACTTCTGACTCTGAGGAAAATGACCCCCTCAATGGTGGAGAAAAGGAAAGGGTGCCTGGGAATAAGGTCCAGGAGAAGTGCACACTTAGGCCCTACTTCCTAAATAATTTAATCCCTAATGTTGCATAATGCCTCTTTATCCATTTCACAATAAACATGAACAGCAATAAAATGCAAAAAGAAGGTCACTAACTTTTTCCATATTGCAAGATCTAAAGTGTGTTATATGTTTTTTTACAGGACACAAGAATAAATACTACTTCTTTAGTATCTATAGCACAAAAGCTGTGGATAAGAGGACCTTCATATTTACATATGAAACTGAAGCCTGTGATGGTGTTGGGGTACTATTTAATGGGCAAGATTTCAAGATCTCTAGAATTTTAGATATATAGCCCAGGAGAGATTTATTGGTAGATTTTTCATAACAATGCAGCATGGAGAGCCATTAATATATGTATGTCTCCATGAACAAAAAAAGTAGGGTAGATCTAGTCAATCAGGTAAAACCATATTTGCACACAACAGAACATATACTATGGGGGAGAGATTTTAATTGTGTATTGCCAAAGAGGATAGAGGAGTAAAAACATCTAAAGACTTTTGCAATACAAATTGTTTGCATAATATATTAAACATAGCAGAGTTAAAGGATGCATATAGAATAAAACAAAAAGGTAGTTATACATATTTTAGAGGAAACATGTGACAAGAATATATTTTTATTTATATCCAAACATTCCGAGGTGGTAACAGCAGAAAATATATTGCTAGAAACATCAGATCACATTATCTTGGCAGTCACTTAAGATTTAATTGAGAATGTACCTGTAGGAAAAGAAACTGGAAATTAAATAAAACCATTTTAGGAAATGAAGAGGTAGTTACACAAATACAAGACATGCCACAAGCAAAAATGACAGTAGCAGGGTTAACAAAGGACCTTAGTATTTGTGGCCAAAACAAAACCAATAATAGAAACTCATATTATGCAATATGCACAAACAGAAAATAGTACAATGTACAACAAATACCTAACTTTAAGGGGCCACCTAGCAAAATGACATTCTTTAGTAAACAGAGGTTTTAAGCCTTTCTGTCCCAAATTCCCAAAATGAAAAAGGAAATGGAAAAATTACAGTATGACAGAGCCATATCTTCACTAGTTGAACCCAGAATGTGTGCATGGGGAAGATAGTCATAGGAAGATATATTTTCAAGCTGCAAAAAAGGTACAAGATAGAACTACGACAAATTTACAGTCAGAAAATGGGAGCATGGTTAATACAACCTCCGAGATACTGCAGGTAGTACAGAATTTTCTTAATAAATTAAATACAGTGCCTCTTATAGATCAAGAAAAAAATTACAATATTTAAATCATATTTAAGATATACAAAATTAAATGGTGTCACCTATCACAAAAGAAGAAATTAGACAAGCCATAAGAAATTTAAAAATAATGCAGTTCCTGGACTAGATGAGTTTACATCAGAATTCTACAAAAATTTAACCCAGAATTAATAGACATCCTATTTGTAGTCTATAACTGGATACTACTTTCTGATACATTTGATTTTCATTTTGTGATGCAGTTCAAATACTCGTATTTAAAAAAATGATGATCACAAATTAAACTGGAGACCCATGAGCATCTTAAATACTGATTTTAAACTATTAATGAAAATATTACCAGCATTTCTAGTATAAACAGCCCTTTTTGATCTCATTGTGTCAAACATGCTCTGTCCCAGGAAGAAATATTGCAGAAAACCTATTATTGGTTAGGGAATCAGTTGAACAAGGAAAATAAAATAAAATACATGGGTATATTCTGTCGATGGACCAGGAAAAGGCCTTAACAGAGTAACACATTCCTTTTAAATACAGTTTTGCAAGTTTATGGCATTCCACAGAGATTCTGCAAATGGATTGTGAAAATATATGACAAAGCTATTTCGATTCCTCTAGTTAATGGATATATGGGGTCATATATATCAAACAAGGAGGGTAAGACAGGGATGCCCCAGGAGTCTGGTATTGTATATTTTTGCCTAGATACAGTAATCAGATATATTCAAAAAGGGCACTAATTAGAGGGCCAACCCCTTGTATAGGAAACAGCCAGGTAAAAATAATAGCATATACAGTGGTTGTGGTTCATCTGCTTTTATATCAAATACTGCATCTGGGAATAGAATAGAACAGTGACACTGTTTGGCAAATATGCAGAAGTATCAGGGAATCATTAAATATAAATAAATGTCATGGGTATATATTAAGCAATTCCACAGAAAAAGTAACAAATATAGCTAACATTCCAGTATCGGAAGAGCCTGTCTCAATATTGGGTATAAAATATGGGAGAGGAGACAATGGGGTACTAAATTGGGAGGAGAAACTAGAAAAAGGAAACAAAAACAGCCAAATGGAAACAATGGCAACAGACAATAAAAAAAGGTAATGATTATTAAAACTTTTCATACCTATATTTCTATATGTAAGTATAAGGTGTACCCTATACCACAAAATTATGAAACAACACTTCTGAGTCTAATATTTAAAGTTATGTGGGAAGCAGACTCAACCCTATAAAAGGAAATATTGTATCTGCCATTAAAGCAAGGAGGACTTAATCTTATAAATCCATAGTATTCTATTTTAGTATTTTTGTCAAATATAATATAGTAGATAATACAAAACCTTGCTGCATGGATTATGTATGCTAAAGGCTGGTTATTTCCATTTCTTGAATATTGGAAATCTCAAATAGTTATACCACAAAGTTATAAAGCAATGCCTAAATTTTATAAACCTATTATGCAAAAGATAAAAAAATGGAAATTAGTACCAACGAGGTAATCTCGGTAGATAGAAAACTATTGCATAATGATATACAAACTAGTAAGTATGATGTATCACCTAATTTTAGAGGGATAGGGAACAATATAGAAAAAAGTGATCATATTGCTAAATGATGTAAGAATATCACCCAGAATGTGGGATATTACATGGTAATGTGTGTTTCATAGCTCAGTGCTTCTGCTACGTACTGTAAATGGATAATGAAGGTTTGTGCTTGGATACAGAGGCCAGATAAGTAAATAGGACATGGCTGTTCAGATATGTAGCAGTTTGAGTTGATCTGTGCTTAGGTACTTTGAACATAGTTATACAGTCAGTGCTTATAGTGCGAGTGATCTGAATAGTCTTGTGCAAAGTGCTTAGATGCTTGAGCTGATGAGTAACATTGTTATAACTTAGTTTGGTTTGGCCTTACTCTGTATCCTACTGTAAAGAATGCTTAGTTCAGTATTATGAGACCCCCAAAAGAATTATGATAGCAACAATTGTTCTGTATCCAACTGTTGAAGGAGTTGAGTAGGATGACACCCCAAGAATACGAGTAGCAGTATGATTACCTCCTTCAACTCCAGAGAGTGTGACCAGTAGCATGCAGAAAGGAACCCCCTTGGGGAACCTCTGAGGACCCATGGCTACTGACCTCCCCATCCTTCTGGGCATACTAAAGGAGAGTAATCCTAAATAATCTTATTGGCTAATCTGAACCCCAAAGTTGTATAACCCAATTCAGAGAAACAGAACTGAAGACGGATTGAATTGTAACATGTCAGGTGAATAGAGCAAGCATCCAGTCTGGTAAACTCAAGTTTGAGAATCCATGAGCAGGCCAGAATGAGGTAGAGTGGCATCCATGGTTGAAATGAAGTTGAAGCGAAGAGTCGCAGGAGGTGAAGTACTCCAGCAGGTGAGGATGTCTTTGCAGAGGAGATCCAGGAATCAAGGCTCAGCATCCATGTCAAGAAGGAGAACTGTTGAGTCAAGTTCTGCATTGCACAGTTAGCAATGAAGGCCGTGGCAATGAAGCACAAGAACTGGCATATGCTACGTGATAGGGAGGATGGAGCAGTAGGAACCTCCAATCCAGAGAGGGAAGCAAGCATTAAGTAGGTAGAGAACATAGTGAATATGTAGAAGTAGATCGGATGTACTTCCAGTTCACAAGGAGCACAGTATGTAGTAATTACGAGGTAGTCAGATGACCTCTAGGCCCAGGAAGAGCGAAGGAGGTACAATGAGCAAGTAGCATAAATAAGTGGACCTGTACGTAGATCAGTTGATGTAGCAAGTAAAGCTTCTTGAGCAAATATAGGAGCTGAGAAGTAGTATTGCAAGATTAGGTACATTATAAAGTGAGGGATAAATAATGGTACAAGCAAGGGAATCAGAGCTTGTGGATCCAAATGGCTGTGTAACAACGTTGACATCCACATTTCAAGCCAGAATAATACCTTAGCTAGAACTGACTTGTGAAGAATATCCTGACAAGTCCTGAATAGTCGAGCTTAGGAGTCCTGGATGGCGATGACTGAAGAGGCTGAGTTGACTGAAGTAGCGGGCGGTAGAGCATAAATAAGGATAGTGAAGGTCTTCAGGAGAAGCTCAACTAAGTGTCCTGGAAAGAGTGAGCAGTAGGAATTCCATACAGCTGAAGCAGCAGGGCAAAGTGTGCAAGAATAGATGATGAATGTAGAAACATCCAGATATGAGTCCATAGTAAAAGAGCTCCTGGGCTGGCTAACATGGCAGCAGGTAGGCATACAGTGGTGTGAATCTCCATGCCCTGAGCTGGGCGAGGCAGGTGTACAGTAGAAGTATTTAACCCCCAGCCCGATGGGCAAAGGCAGGTCATAGAAGCAGGCGAGTGTGAAGCAGTAATATAGGAACAAAGGACCTCCAGGCCCATAAGGCACAGGTCTGACTAATGCAACGGCTAACCTCTGGCCCATGGGGCAAGGCAGGTTGCAGAACAGTGGTAGATAATACAATGGAAATGTCGAACTGCATGCAATGCAGAGGGTCACATCCTAGTGTGTAGAGACCGCAGTAAATATGGAAACATAGGTTAGATGGATGCCAGTTCATGAGGAAGTGCAGTAAGTTGGAATGGCAGGTTAGTCATGATGACCTCTAAGCCTTGGGAGGGTGAAGCAGGTAACATGAGCAAGTAAGGTAAGAAGTGAACCTGTATTAGTTGTAGTAGTAAGCAAGCTGCATGATGCAGATGTAGTAGCATATTCTGAGTCAATTAGGCGCATAGTAGTAATATATATTAGGGCCAACTTATTAGAGCTCTGCAAGGTGCTGTTGACTGTTGCATCCTGAAGATCGATTGGAAAGGAGTCAGTGAAGATGCTTTAGATGGAAGAATTTAGCAACATGACCAGAGGAAATAAGCACGCTAAAACTGTAGATCATTGTCTTAGGCAGCAGTTCGACTAAGGAAGGCATGATGGAGTAGAGCTCAGCTGGGAGTTCAGGCAGGGATGGTAGTAGCAGGAACTACGAAGGAGGTGACACAGCTTACGCAGAAGCATCCGAGGTAACTGAGGTGAATATCGTGGAGTACTTCAGAATAGTCCAGTGAAAGCGGAAGCTGTAGGAAGCATGATTTGGAGGTCTGAATTGATGACACAGCTCTGTAGGAAGCTCATAGGGAACAAGTGGGGGTGGTTACCCAGAGAGATAAGGAATCCTGAGTACTTGCTGAACAGATAAGTAAAAAGCTGAAGGCAATGTACAGCAAATATAGTGAGATGTATCTGTGGAAAGGATCGGCCAAAGTAATGTAGTGGCAGGGCAAGCAAGCATACTGAATAGAAAGCTTGAAACATAGATACAGCACTGCCTTGTCTTTCACTGTGAAGTTGGTAGCGGTAGAAACAATTAGAATGGTCCTGAAGGATGTGGAAATGTAGCTACAGTGTAAACAGAGAATGAAGCGTAGGAAAGCCAGGCTCTCCTTGGAGTGAGTTACTGAAAACATACTGAAAGCACAGGCAACTGGGCTAACTGTAAGCGTGGAAAGCTAGAACGGCTAGACCACAGGAGGTGCATCTGCAAGGTCTCCCCAAAGCTAAACAAATCCCTGTAGTATCTGACGCAAACAAGACATAATGCAAATTGCCCAATCTCCCCACATGACTGGCTGAACAATGTCCGACAGTTGGAAGCCGTCTCACTTTAACAGGAGCCCGTCGTGAATTGCAATTATCCTTGTATGTTGCCACATTACTTACATGCTGCCCCAACATAAATGAGCCCCAGGTTGCAAGGTAGGTTTTACAGTGTGGCGGCTGATAGACATGTTATAGGACACATGCCGCAGGCATGAGAAAGTCACTGTAGTTGGTCCAGGGAAAGTCAGAGAATTGCTGGTAACCCAAACCCAACGGAAACTGAACGTGCTCATGAAGAAGCCCACATGCGGTAGGCATGAATCCCTGGTGATAGCTCGCCACCGTAGTAATGCTGAGCCCTGAGTAGGGAGAGGCTGGAATGAGGAAGTTAAAAGCAGCTCTGTGGAATGCAAGCGGGAAGCACCAAATGTGGAAGCGTGGAGAAGGCATACAGAAAGCAGCACTGGAGCCAGTGCGACATTGTATGCAGTGAGGGACATCAGCAGTAGTCCAAAGGCACTGAAAAGAAATGAGGAGAATCAAGGGCTACTGAATTAAATTGACGCTCGGCAGCGCGGCTGCTGGAAGGAGGGACAGACACCACCACGGTTGGGGAGGAAATGCAGCCAGCAAGGAGCGGGCAGCAGCAGAGAAAGGAGAGGATAGAGTACAGTGAGGACCTGAGAGGTGATCTAGAAGAGACCACCACCCCAAAGCAACATACAGAGAAAGGTACGGGAAATAGGATGGAAAGGCACAAGGAAAAGAGCAAATGGGAGGGAAACATGGAGGGGAGGAAAGGAGCAAGAAGAAAAGGGTGCAGCCGCAGACCAGCAGCAACATGGAGTGAGCGCCGAGTGTGACTCGCCTAAGCAAAGCGGATGTAGCCTGTTAGCTTAAATAGGCTGTGGGGAGGAGCTCTTCCCCCACATAACTTCAGGCAATAGCCTGACATTTAGTGCTATGGAAGGTTACAAATCAAAGGAAACGCAAAACACAAACAAGAAGAAGAAGAGAGAATGTGTCCCAGACAAATGTGTGAAAGAGAAGAAGAATCAATGGAGCAGTTCTACATTAGCTGTCCTTTGTGAAAACTCTTTGGAAAAAATTGCCTTAAAATGTAATATGCAGATATGGAAAATGTAAACTATGAGGAAATAGTAGGCATTTTTTCATAAATAATAAAGTAATTAAAGAGGAGACACTGAGAATTATATTTTCAATTATAAAATCTATATTATGGAAAACAAGATGTAAATACATTTTTCAACAATATAAAACGCCTGAACAAGTAATTCAGAATGTGGAAGTTTTGATTCAGGAACAATGTCAATATGAAAAAACAGATGCCCTCTATGTTATGGAAACAAAGATGGGTGTCAGTATCATTTTGAAAGAAAGTATTGGATTAAAGAGAACTGAATATGTGTGAACGTATAGATTCTGGACGTATACTGTATATACGTCCACAGTCTTCTAAGGGTTAAAAATATTGTTGTTTTTAGACTTTATCTGGAAAATGAAATTGATTCTGAGTCAGAGAATATTCCTAAACAAGATTTTGTGAACAAATGTTATAAGTAAGGATTTGTATGTATTTATTTTCTGTTTAATTTCTGGATGTATTTTGATTTTGTATAGTTGCTGTATTTATTCCTTACAATAAAAACAATTCCTACTCTTTCGAGAAGTGCCATGGGATCTTTAACATGCACCTGAACAGGCAGATGGGACCTCGGTTTAATGTCTCATTCGAAAGACATCACCTCATGCTGCACTATAGTGTCAGTATTGGGATTTAACCCAAGTGCCTGGTGTGGATAGAACTCACAGCCTTGGATCTCTCATTATCAGAAGCAAGTGTGCTACCTACTGAGCCACTGACACTGAGGTTAAACTGAATTTATTTAATTTAATATAGAATCATTTTATTACTTTTATATACAGTATATGCCAAGAAAATATGAATCATGACATTGAACTCATGATTTGAGCTTGCCGCTTGACTCCCTGTACTCATGCTCTTTTCAGAAGCTACTAGTGACACTGAGGGGAACTTTAAGGAATTGGACAGTGATTGCAAGGTGATTTTTCAGGAACAACCTTGCATTTCTTAATTAATTAGTTCCATCTGGAGTAGGAAACTGGAAGCACTTGGCAAAGAAAGAGGTGGAAACTGGTGTACTTCTGTATTGCTCACAATGGCTTCATCACCAGATGCACTGGATAACTGGCCTGGAATGCCTGCTTGCACCACAGTGGGAGAGGAACCAGTGGATTGGTTTCTTTGGCTGTATTATCATGTGCCCAGCCCTTGTCTCTCACAGCCCCTCAACCATGACTCCCAGTTCCTGTTTCTCCATGATCAGCTCCTTTCCACCCCCAACTTACTGAATTTGTACTTGCTGGAACTGGCATGGTGTAATATTTATCTTCCACCCTAACATCCCTATCTGTTCCTGTTCTTCTTTCATGTTTCTACTTGCATCTACAACAAATGCACTGTTTTTTGGTTTTACCGGAAAACCTGGTAAAATTCCAGAATTAGGGCTGCCTGAAAACCAGTAAAACAAAGATTTTATGGAATCTGGCATTTTATATCAGATCAGTAAATCCACAAAAGTTGCATTTTCTTATAATTCCTTCCTCTACTATTTTCAATTTGCTTTATTTAATGCTATGTATATTAAGCCTTCTTTAATTCTGATTATTTATGCATATACTAAAAGAATGATAGCAAAATCCACGTAAAATCGAAATCAGAGTAACAATCATCGGTGCAATTCGGAATCTGAAGTCTTGAAAAGGAATTTCATTGTTTTAATCACCGCAAATCATTGGCCTTGCATATGATGACACCACACAGCCACTGTCAGATGTTAGCATTGATGGCTCATAATAGCCATTGATGATTTTAGATGCCCATTGAAATGCCTATGTGGCTCACATACAAGCCCAAGGTGATAGGGAAGAGTGACATCACAAGGCCACACATTCCACTCCAGCAGATCACACGCCATTCTACCAAGGGACCTTGTTTCTCACACAGTATTCTTCCTTACTTTCACTCACTGGCTGGCAGACTGATAACTAAGCAAAATACAAAAGATGAATTTCTGTGCCCTGCTGCACCACCAGTTGTCAGTAAAAACTAATTTACAAACAAACCCTTCAAAATACTGTTTGCATCTTTCCTAGTCTGCTAAGTTCAGTCTGACCTGCTCCAGCTGCGGGGCAAAAAAATAAATATTGATTTCTGTGCCCTATATACCATCAGCGCGCAGTAAAAGAAAATGCATATCAAATAAATCTTTCAAGAAGCCCCTCTGCACCATTTCCAGTTTGCAAAATCCATTCTGCCTTGCTTCTGCTGCAGTGCCTGCAGCTGCCAGTGTGTTCACTACATGCATTCTCCTTTGCAGTACAATATCATTAACCTGATCACCTGAATCTACATTAAATGCAGTAAGAATTAACTACACTGACTAATAATGCACTATTCTTGGATGATTTCATAAGTTTCTGATCAAAGCCATTCTTTTTCACATAAAGGAGCTCCTTTAGTAGCCACTGCCACTGCCACAGGTCATCATGTACCTGTGAGAAGCAGTTGAAATGGCACTAAGATGAGTACAGCAGGAGGAGTACTTGATCTCCAGCATTGCTGACTGGGTGCTATAGGTCATGTGGCTTAAAAACAACCTGGAAATGCTTAGTGTGTGCTTCCTGTGAAAAGTGCTGCACCATCACATCAAAGTGACGAAGGGAAACTGAGCTCTATTGGACCTGCTTCACCAGAGTTAAAATGTCGATTTCAGCACATTCAATAAATGCAAATTCAGCATCATTCATTCATACCCTGTATCCTTGTATTCCAGGACACATCTTTAAATGAGCTCTTCTTAGTTAAGCATCCTATCCTGGTGAAATAAACAAATCAGTAAAGCACAGGGTTTACAGCTGGTTATGAAACCAATAGGGTTATGTATACAACTTAGGATTAGGGAATTCAGTGGATATGGGCTATCTGAACTTAAGTAAGGGCTTTGACACTGTGCCACACAGGAGGCTAACAAAGAAACATAGCAACCTAGGGGTTGGTCAGAAGGTGGTGAGATGGGTATCAAACTGGTTGAGGGCTAGGAGACAGAGTAGTAGTAAATGGAAATGATTTGGGGATGGGAGAGTGATGAGTGGAGTGTCACAGGGATTGGTACTGGGGCCTGTCCTCTTCAATGTCTATGCAAGCAACATTGCTGAGGAAATGGAAGAGCAGGTGTCTCTTTGCAGATTGCACAAAAATCTGCAACAGTGTGACACCAGGAAAGAGTCAAGAGAATACAAAGGGATCTGGGGAAACTAGAGGAGTGGTCTAGAAAGGGCAGCTGGGTTTCAGTGCCAAAAGTATAAAATCATGCACCTGGGGTGGGAAAATCTGGATGCCTTGTATAAGATGGAAGGAAGGTACTTACTGTCACCAAGCAAGAGACGACCTTTGGGGTATTCACCAAGCAAGAGATAGACCTTCCAGCATTCTTATTTGATGATCTTAAAGTGACAGGGCAGTGTGACAAAGGAGCAGGCTAGGCTAGTGGGATGCTGGGGTGCACAGGAAGGGATTTCTAACAAGAAATGGAGGTGGTATTGCTACTGTATCACTCACTAGTGAGATTCCACCTCCGAGTACTGTGTTCATTTCTGAAAGATGCACCTCTGCAATGACATTGACAGAGTGGAAGCAGTCCAGAGAAGGGTTACGAAACTGGTATGGGGGTTGCCATATGAGGAGAGCTATAGGGTTTAGCATGTACTCCTGGAGGAGGGGAGAGCAAGGAGGGACATGACTGAGACCTATAAGTACCTCAGATGGGGGTGAACAGGAGTCTCTTTATGAGAAGGAGGAGCACCAGAACATGGGGCCATGCAGTGAAGCTTAGGGGAGTTTAGAGAGATGTAAGAACTACCTCTTCATAAAAGAGTGGTGGACACCTGGAACAGCCTCATAGAAGAGGTGGTGGGGCAAAGACAGTGGTAAGCTTCAAGCATGTATGTAATAGTGGTATGACATTCACATAGTGATGGAAAACAATGAAGACCATCACAGCGACAGAATCGAAAGTTTGCTATGATGGTCCACTGGTTTCCCTATGCTGCTGTCTCTGGGGAGTTGACCTCCTCCCAAACCAACTCGATTCACGGCTGGTTATCTATGGTGCAGGGGCTGTGGAGACAAAGCCCCCCTACACAACTGTTGTACAGTGGCCGGCACAATCCAATTGTCGGCATTGTGCCATCGCTGTAATGACAGTTGGCAAATGTCCTGTCGCTGTGGTGACTTGGAACCTGTGATAGGTACATGGGCATAATAAGTAGAGGAAAGGGATGAGGAGGGACACTTGAAACCAAATAGAGTCCAGGGTGTAGAAATATGCAGGGAAATATGGCATACTAAATGGACCTACCAGTCCTTTCTGCTGATAAATTCTCTTTCTATAACTCTAAATAGGGTTCTCATTTCTTGTGAACAAATTAAATTTTTCAAGCTACACCCTTGTTCTGGAAGCTTACTTCAGTACTGGACTTCATGACCCATTCAATCTGCTCCAGCATTGCTGGGTTTTCAGTAATATTCAGCAACCCCTCTGTCCACCACATCAACCCTTGACAGCTCACTGCATTCGACTCCAAAGCACCAAAATCTAGGCTTATTAAAAGGAGGACAGTGTTGAACTTTAAAGTTATTTTTTCCTATAGAAGATATTTTTAAACAGTGGTTCCCAGTATCTTCTTGTTCAATCTTTGCTGGCCGTTTAGTAAACTCAGTGGTGTTTCTGAATTACATGCTGTTTGTAAAGGCCATTGAGAAATAGAAAATAGTATTTGATCAACGTGTGTGGCAAGATTTTTTTACACACCTGTTGTATGTGATACCACATAAACCATGAGACTAAAGGTTGAGTGGTTTATCATAGTATAATAGTTGGCTCTTGTTCTTTCCCATAGGAAACTGGGTTATAATTTCATTGTTATAACCAGCTGGTTATAACGATGAACACGCGCAATTTCCATAGTTTGGCACATGCCTACCACGATCATCCTCTTCTGTACACTGTTCCCACCATCCCACTCCTTAGCACTGCACCCACTCCAGTTCCACAACACAAGCCGTCAGCGGTAAGTTCTTTATTTACAAAAGATCACTGGGCACAGAATCTACATTGTCAGTGGGAAATAATAAAAAAAAACTAACACTATGAGCTGCCACTGATTGCACTGAAATCCAGATGGTCCGTGGCTCACAACAAACCCCTTTGTTTGTATAATTGCTGTGCGAAAAACAATCCCCAGCAATTGTGCAAACTACAGGAGGGTAGGTGGTCAAAACTCATACTTCTGCACACCCTCTTGGGGTGGGATGCCTTAATAAACCTCTCAAGCTTCACTCTTGGGGTTTTTGAGGTATCCCATCCCTTGGGAGTGTATAAAATACTTATTAGAACCCCTACCCTTCCATTGTTCTCTATATCATGCACTGAGGGAGTGTAAAATGATGAGTTTACCTATTACTTACTTGTTTTGATGTAATTACTGATTTAAAGAGTGGCAGTTGTAGGTAGCAGCAGAGCACACAAAAACAAAAGTAGATTTGTGTACTGCTATTGTGACTCAGGCTCAGAGCTGTGCATGAGAGCTAGGCAATTCTCTCCTATACACATGCATAATCGTGGGTGTATAACAGGAAAAATAAGGTACTGATTTCAGTGTATCATTGTGTGTAACCAGTAATTATATGATTACCTAGTTCATATCCTTTTCAAGCACATCATTTCAGAGGTGGACTGGATGGGTCAAAGGCCAGGGTGCTACCTGAGGAGGACAGGCCATGGCTGCCTGAGCCGCCCGCCTACTTGAAATGTAATTTTGGTCCTGTAAAACTGACTGTAGTGATGCTGCTTGTCCTAACATTACAAGAAGGCTACATACAGTATATCAATATTTAACATCACAGCTTGTTAAACATTACAGTAATTTAAAATAAAAGACTACACATACACAGTAAAAATGTTTTAAATATTTTAACTATGACATTCCATACCTCCCACTGTCCCTAATCCTGACATGGCAATGTCCTCATCTTCAAAGCTCAGTAGTCCTTTGCACTAAGGGTGTGTGATCAATGAATATTAATTCCTGAATATTAGGCTTCCCAAATATTTGTCCCAAAAAGAATAATTGTCAGTATTTGTATTCAGCCAGAAGTATTCAGGAATTATAAAGTCTTCCCCTCTGCAGATGGCCAGGACTAGTCTCTTAGCCACATTCTCTCCTGATTCCAAAGTTTTGCCCACCACTTACTCCTTCCCTGAATTCCCCCACAAGGTAGAAAAAGTTAACAAGTTCATGACATCTTGCCAGGAACTGACAGAATCTTTAATGATATCTCCCTCTCTAGCTCAAGTGCCCAACTACCTCAAACTGGAAAAATCTGCTACTCCATCCTGTGCTCCCCCAGCCCAGTCCTCATTGTGGGGTGAAATACCATGATATCAGCCTCCCCACTATGCCACCCAGCCTGCTCCACTTGCCAAGCTGCAGATCACTAAAGATAGAGTACATGTGGAGCTAAGCGCAAACAATCGTGAGGGAGGGTGGGGCACTGGGCACAATGGTCAGTAGTGATGCTAGGGAGTCTTGGTCAGGACTGCCTGAGTCACTACTGATGCTACTGCCCCACTGCTTCCTTCGGGTGGATCACCGTGATTGGCCTTGCTCATACTCTGTCTTTAGTGATGAGCTGCTTAATGAGTGGAGCGGACTGAGGAGCTTAGCAGGAGAAGGGAGGGAGCCAACTGGATGTTTCTCTAGCCTGCCCTCCGATCAAGAATTTGGTTTGGGGTTCACAGAATGTAGTAGCTGATTTTTCCAATTTGAGGTAGATGAGCACTTGGGATGAGGGATCATTAAAGATGCTAACAGCTCCTAGCAAGGTGCCAGGAAATGGCTATCACTTTTCTACCTTTGTGGGACCACAGGGAAAGGGTAGGTGGGTGGAAAAGTTTGAAATTGGAAGAATCGTGGCCAGGAGGCTAGCCCTGGCCACTGAGAGAAGTGCCCCACCACTCCATTCCAAATACTGAATACCCAGATAAGTCTGCCAGGCTGATGCACAGTGTCCCAGGTTTACTACATGACAAAGGGATTAACACCCATTGAAATTCCATTGTTTACTGCAGTAACTGCACTGCAAAATTCTGCAGCACTGTGCTTCATCCTTGGCGACTTCACTTTAGCTGGGCCCCCAAATAGAATTTCAGTATATGGCATTTGCACACCCCATCTCCTAACTTGTACTCTTGTGATTTTTTTAGCACCACTCCTGTCATTGAAACAGGGCTTTGAAACATAACATTTTTCTGAGTACATTTGATTTATGCTTGCTACTCCTGTCTTTTTCTCCTCTAGGAAATGCATTATTAACTCCCAAATATGCAACCTTTTTAAAAAATTATATTTAACTTGTCCTCCCCCCTTTTGTTTAGGCCCTCCAAAATATTGCAACCTTTGATAAAAATACATTTAACTTGTGCCTAGTTGCCATTTCCTCCCACCAGGAAGTAAATTCTGAGACGCATGTTGCTGCAGTATCCATGGTGTCCTTGGGGAAAGAGTACAATAGTGCCCTTGGTATTAGGTTCTAGCATACTTGCATATTTGCAAGCAATTTTGTATATTTTTTTATTGTATTGCGCTTTCTGAATGGCAGTAATGTTATCAAGCCAACTGATTTAAAATGGGGACAGGTGGCCCAGATACAGTTTTTCCAAACCCACACCAATGGATGTACTATTAACCATGATGAACCCACAGCACTGTAAAGCCAGCTATCTATATTGACACCTCATCAGACAGGGTCCAGACCCATTATACACCATGAGACAACAGTGGAGAAAGAGCTTGCTATCAGTTTGTGACCGCAAGAATGGGAGATGTTGGAAAGATTTAGCAGCAGGGTAAAGGACTCCAAAAACACTTCACCCAGCAAATAATATTACATAGGTGGCAGAGCACCCCAGAAAAGTTGCATAAATGAGAACTTCTGGATCATGACTTACATTGGAGATATAGGCAGCATACAGTACAGGCATGATAACTCATCTGCTATGGTCCTGCTCAGTAATAAAGGAATACTGAGACAAGGTACAACATATCTGTAGGTAAGTAACACAGACCAGACTGACTCTCACTCCCTCACTGGTCATGTTAGGGAGGACTCTTGAAGTATCACCAGTGGGAAATTTCACCCCACCCCACTGCACAAGGACAGGTGGGTGAGGGATGGTGATCACAGCCAAGGGTAATTCTTCACCATTCGAGAGAGTGGGTGGATCCAAACCCACTCAAGTAGCTGTTAGAACTAAGGAAGACTGTGATTTATGAGAGGGTTCAGTTTGTTACCAGGGGTAGGTTGGATGCCTTCATTTGAGTCTGGAGGAAGTACCTCTCATCAGCTTACTGTAGGATCCCAGTAGGGTATCTGATGCTGGAATATCTCAGAACACCCACCTAAAATCGCTCACCCACTGACTGGGGGATGGGGAGCACTGTTCACTCTGACTGGGAAGGAGTGAGAGGAGGAAGGTCCCAAGCCACCCCAAGCAGATAGAGGAAGGGCCTAGAACACAGTAACACCAGGGCAGAAGAAAGGCTCAGTCCTCTTAGGGAATAGATGGGAATGGGAAAAGTTACTGTAACTATGTTTTGACCTTGATGCTGTTCGACCTAACTAAACTTGCCCATCCTAAAACAAATGTTTCTTGAAGTATGTTTTAAGATGCTAATGTTGTATTTTCAAGGGGTGACCCTGGCTAGGTTACAAATGCATAATCTATGTACTGCAGAAATAGTTACTGGTTGCTTTATTAATTGATCTCTATATTTCTGAATGGTCTGTGAATGTTACAATGTACTTGCATAAATAAAATAAATGAAAACTTTAATTACTAAAAAAGGGTAAAGCCCCTGAATAAGAACACCTTAGCCTACTTAGCATACTGTAATGGTGGGAAAGGCTCCTGTACCGAAAAAGGCTAGAACCTAAAACCAAGTGACTAGGCATCAAGGCATGCACACTGCAGCACAAGTCTTGGACATTACTTCCAGGTGGGGTAAATTGCAATCACCCCCCAGTCTATCCTTGATTTGCAAGCCACACCAACATCATGTCAGCCAGTAATTATATCCTCAGCAATATAATTAGTAAAATGCATTTCCAGACTAGATTAAATAAAACTGAAAAGCAAATATTTGTAATTCACAGCAAGATTATTAATTAAGTGAGGGGCCAGATGAATTTCTCTAGTACTCACTTTAGTGTTGAGTGCTGGAGTATGGTGTTGTCACTGATGCTGGCTGAACCTTCCTGGAGTGAGTCCATGGAATGATGCTGCAGACCCTCAGTCCATCTTCTTCTCCTGCTTCTGGCAAGCAATGGTCCTCCTGGGCTCCACTCAGCCCACCACTTCTCTATTATTTTTCCTCCCTCCTCCCTCACTGGCAGGCCCCATTCTCCCACTGTCAGTCTCAGCTCAGCCAGTTTGCTGGCACCAGGAGTCTGGACTGCCACGATGCAGCTGACTCCCTGTCACTACCATTACCCAACCTGGTTCCCAAACAATGGATGTGGTCCCATAGCGGCACTGTGGCCAGAAACTGCCGCAGGTCCCAACTAATGCATGACAGACCGACTCAACTGACTTCCAGCCTTCTGCTGCTGCCGCTGCAAAAAATGGCCAGTGATGCCAAGCTCCAACAGCAGCAGGCAGCAGTGTAGCCTACTAATTTGTGACATCACTTGGTTGCTGCACTGTGAGTAATAGTGTTGCCATGCAGCTCAGCAGGTGGGGTCAAGGGTGGAGGATTCAGCAGTTAGGGGGTTCGAGTCAACACAGTCTCAAAGAGTGCAGCATATTAATCAGATTGCGGTTGGCAGGCAGCAGGCACCAATGTGGTGGCTGAGCTTGAGCAGACACACCAGACCAGGGTCAGAAGTCACCCAGGTGCAGCTCAACTGGCAGATCCCCCACCCCACCGAAATCACACCTCATCCAATTACTGGAGGCAGGCCTAAGCAGAGGGCAATAAAAGAAAAAGATGTATCTGAATAGACCAAATGTCTGCTTTGCTGTGACAGACCAGGATGCAATTAGCATCCCTAGCACCCTTGCCAGTTGCCACCGCAGAGTTCTATGATAGAACATAGTTGTTTTTGTCAACAGCGCATGAATTAAAGAGATACGCTATAGGCATAGCACATATGGCAGTAAATCAGCAAGTTCACTACAAGTTTGTAAAGATGGAGCCGTTACTGAATGTGAACTCATATTTGAAAAAGGCTTGCAGCACATATACATAGACTTGCAGATTAAGCACAAAACTCATTCAAAGAAAGTAAAGGTGACTTTTTACTTACAAAAATGTGTTCCTCCCAACCAGCCAAAGTATAAATTCTGTTCACAAGCAAAAGTTGCAGGTGCCCATAGGTACTGATCTGTACAAGGCAAGCTACTGATGTAAAATCCTGAACTAAGTTACAAGAATGCTAACGCTATTTGAATCACAAGTCAATAATAGCACTTTAATTATGTGAGAGGTATTGGAGGTCAGGGGTTATCCTCAACGAGGAAGGGTCCCAAGCAGGTCAAGTGCAGAAGGTTAAGAGCTCCTTTAAGCACTGTGGTTTTACAGCCCCTTAGCTCTCTGAGCCAGATGGTGTCAAGTTTGACGTCTGTGTGCCAGTGAGGCTGCTGTTTCATATCGGTTGCCCTGGAGAAGAGTTTAAAATTAGATGGATCTCAGTGGGAAATTGTTGCAAGGGCTGAGGTTAGACCCTGGCCCAAAAAAGTAGCTGTCACAGTCAGAGGTTCTATTCTCTTTAAGCTGCATTATCAACTGCTGAGGCTAGCTGGTAGGCAGCTGTGCCTTCAATGACCCTTGTGAATTCGGAAGAGGTTACAATGAAAATGGAGCAAGAATTTTATCATAATTTAGTAAGACAGCGCTGAATTAAAGCTCTGGAAAACATAACTTGTTGAATTTCAAAGCATTTTGATGTTGAAAACCTAAACCTGTCCCTAAATTTGAGAGTTTTCACGAAAAGAGAAAGGGCCCACAAGTCCGAGCTGGTCTTGCCTGTCGTGAGCCACGTCATGCACATGCAGTTCAGAGGTGCAGCAGGGTGGCACCATTTTCAAATAATTTAGCTGTTATATGAGGATGGGTCCCCATCACTTGCGCTTTATGCAGGTGAGGTGAATCCAGCTATGCACCTTTGTGCTAGCACAATGAAGTTTATAGCTAAACTTCATTCTTGGGCTAAACTTTTGCAGACTCATGAATTCAGGAAACAGACTGGAGCTTATAAAAGTTACAGTAGTAGTCAAAATGTGAGAAAGAAATAAACTATATATTGAAACCCTTTTTTCAAAATCTAACATTTTAAAATGTTTGTTACCCTTTCCTGTCCCTCAGCATTCTTGTGTGCATTCATCATCAGTTATCATCACTTGTATTTATTGGAAAATCAAGGAATGATTTCATAAACCATTGAGCTGAGGCTCACTTTCAGTAGTGTTCTTTATGAGAGAATTCAACTATTTATGTACTAAAGGTTACAGGTACTTATTAAAAACTATACAGGTTACACAGTCCCTATAATGTACAGTATAAAACAGTAGAAGAATATAAATCGAATACAATTCAAATTCCATCTGTACATCATATCAGTAAACAATATAAGACTTAGACAAAATATTGCTCAAGCTTACACTTCCTATGGGCTTACTGATCCTGTGCATGCTCCCTTTTGGCAAATACCAAAGCAACTTTGATGCCCTAAACCAAAAGGTAATGGGGTTCTATGCCCACGTGTGGAAGAGAGTGCACATTTGAGCAATGCACTACAGTAACAGAGCAAGCATTATGCACCATTAGTAGGTGTGCAGTCCCAAGAGTGATGACATTTACTTTTTAATTCAGTTTATTCCTTCTTATGTTGCCTTGTGCATGCAGCGTAGACAACATATTGTGGTTTGCTTCAGTGGAGAAAGCGAGTTTTGGAGGTATGGTCCTGCTGCAGCCAATGGCGCCACTGCATTTTGATGCCAGGCTCTGTGGTGCCTATGGCAGAGCACACTATCTATGACAGCAGTTGAAAAACATGCCACCACCTTGAAAGAAATTAGCCACTGCAATCAGGGAGCACCACGAGGCGGTCCCTGATTGCAGCAACCAATTACTGCTAGTGTCCCCTGTCATTGTGGCAGTGTCGGAAGTTGAGGGACAGCCGCTGCCCTGCAGTCCTTAGAAGCTGATGGGGCATCCAATCCCCTGTTGGCATGCCCCTTGTAACTTAATTTGCCGACGGGTGCCCAATCCCGATCAGCATGTCCCTCCCATTTTCGTGGTGCTGAGGGGTGCCCAATCCTCAGCTTATGTGATCCCCCAGTATGTGCTGATGGGGTGCCCATTCCCTTCAGCTCCAGTCTCCCTACCCCAAAAACACACAGGTGGCATGCTGGGAGCCTACCCAGCGTGCCAAAAGTACCTGTTGAAAGGAAAATCCATCCCACATGTTTTTTTAAATCATGAGAAGAAGAAAATGGTCCGCTTCCTTGTCGCCTTCCCCAACCCCGCCCACCCACTCGTACCCCTCCCCACACACACACTCACCCCATACTTACCTCTGGAGCCTAGCGCGATGATCTTCGTGGACCAGGAACATGTCTGCACTCTTCAAAGATGACCACAAACTGAAGAAATGCCTGTAAGCTGTATAATGGCATAAATAGGCTTTTTCAACTTTGGTGCATATCTTGGGCATTTTGGGAATTCTGGCACAAATTTTCAACATGGGGTTATTGAGACCCCACCTCATGAATTCAGTCACTGTCATGGTGTTATTCGGTCCCAAAAGGTGATTTCATGGTCACTGCGCAAATCATCTTTGGGACTGATTAATGAAATGACAGTGCCACTGTTCATGAGGTGGACTCTCAAAAGTCTATGTTGCAAATTTGGTGAAAAAAAATTACTGTTTTACGAGCTTGCATTGCACAGTTTCCAGGCACACTTGTAACCTCGCAAACCTGTAATATTTTCACTCCAGATTTTCAACATTGATATTTTTCCACACCTCCTTAGTGACCAGTACAGCTGTCATTTTACACATCCTGTCCAAAATGTGTTTTCACACACAAGCGAGAATTGTGCAGTCGCTGTGGGAAATCAGTGTTTGGGACAGATTAAGAAAATCACAGTGATAGTGTTCATGAGTAGAGGTCCTAAAATGCCTATGTTGAAAATCGGTGACAAAAGTCCACAAAACGAGTATGTTATAAGCATGCATTGCACAGTTTCCACATGCATTCATAACATCAAGATTTTGTAATATTTTCACTCAACATTTTCAACATTGTCAGTTTTGACACCTCCTTAGGAACAGTACAGATGTAATTTTCACATCCCGCCCGAAATGTGTTTTTTGCACAACTGATGACAGTGGCACTGTCGCTGTGGGAAATCAACGATCAGGACAGATGAAGAAAATCATGGTGACAGTGTTCATGAGCAGAGGTCCCAAAATTCCTATGTTGAAAATTTGGTGAAATAATTCCACTGAATGACTGTGTTACAAGTGTGCATTGCATAGTTTGTATGTATGCTCGTAAATTCGAGCATTTTAATATTTTACTCAAGATTTTCAACACTGCCATCCCTTCACACCTACGTATGAATGGTACAGCTGTCATTTTCACATCCTGCCCAAATGGTGTTTTCCACATCTGGCACAGAATATCACGGTTGCTGTGAGAAATCAATGTTCGGGACAGATTAACAAAATCACAGTGCCACTATTCATGAGCAGAGGTCCTAAACACTTTCATGAGGTGGGGGTCACAAAATGCCATGCTGCAAATTTTTAGTGCAAAACCATCAAACAGCCGGGGCACTAGAGTTTCTAACCATAACGTCCCACCCTGTACTGACTGACAGGTGTTGGGGTGTGCCTTTGCATTGCTGGCTGTCAAGCTCATGCCATACCATCCTCTCCCCACCCTAAAGCCACTGACAGGCATCGAGGTGTGCCTGGGACTCTTGGCCCCACAGTTCACCCCATTCTCCTATGCTGCACCCATTTCAGTGTATGTCCTTATGAAATGGGGTAACTGTAAACCGAACACCCCAAGGCACACCTCAGCACTTGTCAGTGTTTGCAGAGATAGGGTGGGGTAAAATGCCATGAGTGTTCTGGCTGAATGGGGTGAGCGTGAGCCGAGGACCCCAAGGCACAACATGATAGTCATTGCACTTTAGGGTAGGGTGAGCTGAAATGCCATGAACGTTATGGCTGATGCGCAAGGGCACACCTCAGTGTCTGTCAGTCCCTGTAAGTTGATGTGGGTTGACTTCACTTTTATACTTCATTGCTATTCCTATTGTGCATCTGTTCAACTCCTGCGCTACCAATGCCAATGTCAGTAAGATAGCATTCAGCATTGACAAATGCTTGTTACCTCGTCCTCATCTCCGCTCTTCCCTGATGGCTCTCTTCTTTCCCAAAACTCCTTACTTCCCTAAGGTGGGTTACCTCAATGTTGATCTCCCTTCCCCATTGGGCTGACATTGAGCAAGGCTGAATCCAGAGGGAGAGCAACATCAAGCTGGCAGATGGTCTAGGAAGCCAACTTACGCCAGATCATGCAGTGGAGTTACAAATTAAATGGCACAGTATCAAATGTGGCAGAGTTGGAAAGGACTTGGGGTTATTTTAGTCTCATCTTTGAAAATCTCTGCAAACATTGTCCCACAGTAAGCTAGCAAGGTCAACAAAATGCAAGGTTCCATTAATGAGTGCGTATGTAACAGAGAAAAGGAGGTGATAATGCATATACAGGGCACTGGCTAGATCCTGTTTGGATACTGTGTGTGCATTCTGCAGTCTTCACACTGCAATATGGAAAGGAAAAACAGGAGCTTAAGAAAGTATTGAATAGAGTTACAGAGATGTGTAGCCCAGGCCCACATTTGGGGCTACTATTTTAGAATTCCCAGGACTCATTTTACTATGGGAATGGTGGGAACTGAGTGGTACTATGCTCCATTCTAGGACAGGGCATATATAGGGACACCTCAGTTTAGATGATGGTCTTAAGATGTTATTGCAGTGCAGGTGTACAGTGAGTAATGGGAACAGGGATCTGGCTGGTCTATTCAGCAGCTCCTTGGCTGTGATTGGTTGTCTCCAAGATGTCCCGCATGCAAACCATAAAAATGGAGTTCACTAGTGACAGGTTGCCCCAAAGATGTAAGGACACAAGCTAAACCAAGAAAGGGTCAAGTCTGGCAAGATCCCTATACTGTTCATGATCCTAAATGGCAGAATGGGGAACAGTGTCTAGGTCATACCTGTCCATGGGAATTGGTAAAACCAAATAATTGCCTATAGAAATTCCAGCCAGAGTCTCTGTAGAACTCTGAACTAGTTTGGGAATAGACTGGCACCTGAAGACAGCACCATGGGCACCTGGCAAGGATCCCCTTTTCCCCATGGGATTCTTACTGGGAAGACTAAGACAGGTAGGATCTATGTCACCCTGGAACACTGGAAAGACTTGATTCATGGCAGCATGATGTGTAACTGTAAGGAGATTTTTCTGGTCACTGTACACAAAATGGATGCTTGAGTCGGGACATGGCTTGGGTGTAGATGAATTGTGGGCCCTGTGAAGGAGTCACAAGCACCCATCTAATAAACTGTTCCAGTTTTGGACTTTTTGAATACTGCTGATTGTTGTTTTGACATGCGTCTTTCTCCAGGGCCTCATTCCTAGTAAAGACTAGAGCTGTTCAGAATGCAGAATTGTGATGACAGAATTCAGGCAGAATGACAATGCCACTTACAAAATGCTTCCAGGAATTTCTGGCATTTTTCTTAAATGTCAACTGTGGATTAGTTTTCCACAGTTTACATATACTGTAGATTAGATTTTGACAGTTTATGTACACTAAGGAACACTAGAAACCAATCTAATGTTTAAATAGGAAAACACAAATGCCTTTGGTATGGTAGAATTTCATTTTCAATGGAATTTTGGGAATTAGGTACATTTCAGAATTCTGCAGAATCCCGTCAGTAGCAACATTTTTAATTCCACAAAGCTCTAGTAAAGATTACAGTATGTGCTTTGATTGTAGTGAAAAAGAAATAACGTGACCTACTGGGCATTAGACTCAGGCATCTGGTGATATAAACCCTGAGATACAGGCTCACATGGTTGGACTTGGGTTCCCAGATATACTTTCTTTCTCTGGTATTGCATATCCTGCAACTAGGAATAATCAAGATAACAACTGGATGTATTTTCAGTGCAGTATCAACTACTGCCAAGCAATATAAATCACAAATTTTAGTGAGAAAGAAATAATGTGACCTACTGGGAACTGAACCTAGGCATCCAGCATACAATCCTACTGCTCTAACTACTGAACTACAGACTCACATTTTGGACTCCAGATTCCTGGATACAGTTCCTTTCTCTGATATTCAACATCCTGCAACTAGGGATAATCAAGATGACAATTAGTAGGTGCTCTGGAATCACAGATCTGTGTAGTCTGCAGGCATGAACAATGATTGCCTCCATCAAACCCTCGTAGTTTCATCAGGATTTGGCCTTCTGGGATTTTATGATGCTGTAGAGCTAGAGCTTGTAGTAATTCTACTGTATCAGTCAGTGCTGCTCATGTCCTCTGCACTCTGTATGTTCTTGTCTTGCGCTGGTCATCAGACTTTTCAAGGTACACTGAGTGCCCTGCAGTGTTCTACAGTTTGAAGAGTACATGAGCTGGAAAAAATGCTTTTAGAGAAGGGTTGTGTTTATAAAGTTTTCTGCTTTGTTGAATACTTTTGTATTACACATTCTTGTTTTGAAGACTGAACATGCAGTCTTTTCATTTTCATTGTTTTTGTCCTGTGCTGGCTCAGGCTAACAAACACAGTTGATGGCCAGCATGGGAAAAAACACACAGTAACTGCAGAGCACGTCAACAGTATGACTGATATAGTAGAACTATAGACTTTAGCTCTAAAGCATCATCAAATCCCATGATGCCTTCCATGAATTGGGTCACTACATTTGCAATGGAGTCAAACAGGTTTTCACACCAGACTTAATTAACTTCAGTTACATTTAAATCCCAATGAAATTAGGAGAGACCAACATAGGCAATCATTGTTCATTCCTACAAACTACACATGTCTATAGGAAAAAAGGCTGAGGACCTTCCTTTAAGATGGAAGTGGAATGGTATTTTCATTACCATGAGGCAGACAGACTAGAAAGCTGGTGGAACAAAGTCAGTGGCAACTGCTATGCACCTTGAATGCCTGAAGAAACACGAGTGATAAGGGGCATCATCAGTTAAAGATTTATACCAAAGAGTTTCCAGATCCTGAAGTCAGGAGGCAAACGAGATGAGCGACATGATCTTAATTCATCTTGTCAAATCTTTGTATCTACTTTACATACTTATGTCCTGCACTTGACATCAAGGAAAGGACCTAGCTAGCCTACTCAGCCCAGGCCATTGCTGCCAGACATAGAAAAGGGGTTTGTTGGAGACAAATTCCACCATGCTTGATAGGTTCCCGTGGCCATCACGGTGCCAAGGATTCCCTCCCAAGGAATTCCTTGTCCCATTAGGATTCACATATCTCCATCTTACTCTCTCTTTCTCAGTGGACAGTACACGTACTATATGCCACAAATCATTGTACATACATTACAAGTTAAATAATGGGGAGACTGTTACATCATGCGGAAAAATACTGCAGTAATGGAGGGAATTTGGTCCTTCGGTCTGTGGGTAAGGTAACCATTTTATTGGGATGTGTGTCTCATTAGTTGCATATAGTAGAAGGAAACAGGTCAAAGACACCGGCAGTTTTACTAAAATTACTGCAAGAGCTGATATCCTCGCATCTGTTTTATAAGTAAAACAGAAGGAAACAATTTAAGCCTTTATAGCAGTGGGTAATGGGGAACCATTTCGAGGAGGCAGGGTTGCCTTTGGCCAGTGTGCAAAGTCATTACAGTCTAGTGCAATTAGGATCAGCCTAACTCTCGTAATGTTTCATTTTGTATCTCATCCCAGCCACCCATGCACTCTCAAAGGTCCAAACTCAGTGCAAAGCTTCTTAGATAGCAGTATACAATGCCTTGCGTAGGGCAGATGGACATGCTACATGGAATAAATCTACAAAACAGACTTTACTTTCTTTAACTATTTTTATCAGTTTTTTTCAATGTACAGCTGGTAGATGGTACTGTATAAGTACCTTGGAGGGCCTACTGTGTGTCAGAAGTTAACTACCTCCGTCGAGAAGTGGGATATCACACAGTAAGCATACACTGAGTTATTCATCGAAAGAGATATAATTCATAACCATTCAAGCTGATTTACAGATCTGTAAATCAATTATATTAAAAAGTCACATTTCATTAGAAACATCCACTTTCTTTTCAAGACAATAATAGATTTTTTTCAGTGATATGTCTGTAATATAACTGATCCATTCACTAATGACTGATAGAATATTATTTCTCCTATTCACTAATAACTATTTGTAGGCATCAATAATGCCAGTTTTCAAATAGAGAATAATGGACGGGAAGGGTTTGATATGATAATTTAATGCACACCCGAGTTGTGGGATGCTACATAAACCCCGAGGGCGAAGCCCAAGGGTTTATCAAAGCATCCCACAATGAGGGTGTGTGTATTAAATTCCCATCTTTTATTTTTATTAATAACAGACCAGCAATTTTTCTCCAACAGTTTGTGAGACTGTTTGGCCCTGCCCACATACAGAATGTTGGCCAATGAGGCAGCAGCATAGTTTGACTGGCATGGCTTATGAATGTCATAACAACCAGCTGGTTGTTATGGAAAATATCAACCTGGTCAGTACATTGAGAGAAATTGCTGACCAGTTATTATAAGCATATTCATTGCTTTGTTCCCCATGAGTCAACTGGGTCCACCCTAACAAGCATATTCTAAGCAGCTAAGCTTTTAAAGCAGCATATTTTTTTCAAACAGTATTTGTTGCTTGTTCCATCATTTGATATATGTTGTCCCAAATTGTGCACAGTTGTTTGCCCTTCAAGAACACATGCAGTAAGTTTGCTTGGTATGTATTGTACCTAGGATATTTATCCATGATCTCAGCATTCATTTTTGTACTTTGGCCAGGGTAAAACATACTTACTATGCTATATTAAACTGCATTTGTTGATATTTAGTAGATATGATATTGGTAAACAGAAACAGACATTTACACCTTTTCAGTGTAGCCACAGAGCAACAAACTACAGACATGTTTTTGTATCCAGAGAGCAACAAACTACAGACATGGGTTTTGTACCCAGAGAAAACAAACTACAGATAAGGTTTTGTAGCCAGAGAGCAACAAACTACAGACATGTGTTTCATACCCAGAGAAAACAAACTACAGATATGTGTTTTGTAGCCAGAGATCAACAAACTACAGACATGTGTTTCATCCTTTGGGACTCCTTAGTGCAGTTCAGTTGCTGTGCTAGCCAGGAATCTGGTCAGCCCCTGAGGAAATCAGGCCCTTGGTACACTGCCATGGTGTACACAGGACAAGGAGACTGTAAGAAGAATGGGGTATACGATACTTAGGATGCAGGAAAAACAAATGTTCAAATCTGGCCAGGCTATCAGGCTAGCTGTAGGTTTCTGCTTGTAAGCTGGTGACCCAAGTTCAGGAACAAACTTGGGTTGTCGGGGGCCAGCTGGAGGAAGAAAGTTTCTGCATCTCGGAGAACACTCTCTTTTCTCCTGGAGAGGGGACAGTTTCTGCCACTACAACACTACCTCCTGGGTTACCACAGATGGCAGTGCAGCGATGGTACAATGAAGAGGGAGCTTAGCCAGGCTATGCCTGGGAAAGCTGTAAGTGTATGAGCATGGAGCCCCATCATGCCAGCATCACAGGATTGGAAAACCATGAATGCAAGAAGGAAAGCTGACCTGTGCAGAACAATACAAGGCATGATTGGACCCTGCCCTGGCTGCTGTCCACTTTTCTGTCCTTCAGGAACTCCTTCCTCCACACTCTGGAGGAGGCAGAAGGTTGGATCTGGCCTTGCAAGACTCTACCATGATGGGCGGAGGGGCAAGACCATAGTGTTGCAGATAGGAGAGGTAAGTGCTGAGTTGGCATAGAAAATGGGTCTGACGAGGGGAAAAGGGACAAATTAAGTAGAAGGGCATAAGAAAATTATTTAACAGAAAACATATAAATCAGTGGCTGGTGGATTGGAAGGTCATGGGTTCTAGTCCCACAGTAGGAACTTGACTTATACCCAATACTGACACTGCAGTGCAGTACTATGCAGACACTGCACTGCTGAGGTCCCAGCTTCCCAGTGAGATAATAAACTGAGGTCCCTTCAGCCCATCTCTGGTGCCTGTCCAACTGGAAATTGAAGACCCCATGGCACTTCCTGTAAGAGTGGGGAATTTTCTCCAGAGTCCTGGCAAATATTCCACTCTCAATAAAACAGGCCATGTGACCCTCTTACCAGGATGCACCCATTAACCAGCTGTAACAGCTCAGTGTGCTTTTCCTGGTCAAAATTACAATAAATAAACAAATACATAAATAAACGTTTTAGTTAATGTGACTGAGCTGTCATAATGATTGATGGTAAGGTACAGTCTTAAAATAAAATATGCCAACACACTAAATTCTGCCTAGGCCAAATGAGATCAATCTTAAGAATCCTCAGCTACTCTTAACTATTTTAGGAATAAAGTCACTGATTTTGCTGCTCTTGTCTTGTCTTGTAATTCTGTCTCATGTTTTATGCATACTACTGTCCCTTCTCCCCTGCTGTCGATCAGAT
This sequence comes from Neoceratodus forsteri, assembly GCA_016271365.2. Taxonomy (NCBI): domain Eukaryota; kingdom Metazoa; phylum Chordata; order Ceratodontiformes; family Ceratodontidae; genus Neoceratodus; species Neoceratodus forsteri. The sequence goes on along the minus strand of CM028129.1, from coordinate 1,111,527,337 downwards.
GTTTCATGCAAGCTGGGCCATCTTTGTAAAATCATTTGAAATGCAAGCAGTGCAGAGCATGGCTAGGTATTCAAAGAGAATCCATTTCAAAGGAGAGAGGCCTCCTGTCATTCAGTCACCACTGGGCTAGAGATATACTCAGGAAGAAAGAGCTACGCTGTGAATTGAAATCATTACAACCCAGTTCTCTCATTCATATTCATCCTCTCTCTCTCATTCCATGCTCAGTCCTGTCATCAGAACATCACTGTCAGAATCTAAGAAAATTAGGTTCTGATGTATGAGGGTTTAAGGAAATAACTTTATGTATCATGTTGGAAGTTATTTGTACTGGCAACACAAGTGTGGGGGAGAGAGAGAGGAATAAAGGAAGAAAGAAAGAAAGAAAGAAAGAAAGAAAGAAAGAAAGAAAGAAAGAAAGAAAGAGAAAAAGAAAAACGTCATGCTAAAAACTCTAGAAAAAATAAACAGATCCTGTTTAGGGTGATGGTGGTAAAGAAACAGAGTCCTTTATGAGAAGGCTTAGATACGCCCCTGTGGGAAATTAGAGACTGATGCTCTACAAAACTATGCAATAGAATGCAATGCTATACAATTTATATATAACCTGTCATACAGTGTATCATAAAACCCTTTAGAAGGCAGTCATTCAGATACAACAGAATAAGAAACAAAAGGGACAAATGTAGCAGTTATGAAAGCAGGTAGACTGGACTTGTAATCTATAAATTTGTGATCAGACTCAGCTAGCAATAGATAACCAAGAGCTGAAGGCTGCAGAAAAGAGATGGGTTTGGAGGTGGAATTTGAAGATGCTGGTGGTATAGGTACTGATTACAAGGCAGTCTTCAGGGTTAAGAGTCCCACTCTTGTGCCAAGGTTGTATGTTTAGGACTGTCAAAAGCAAAGACAAGCCAAAATATCTCACCTGAATATCTTGTCTGCAATCTAAGTGTCCATTGATTTAGTTCACCCACAGAGGAAGAATGCACCCCAACCTGACTTCACTTCCTGATAGTTTTGCTAGCATGATGTACCCTTGTTCTGTTAATATGCACATGCTAAAATAAGTCCAGAGCACAGTGGGTACTTGTGGCAGCAGCATCACCAATGGATTGAGGAGTGAGGATAGCGATTAGACCAGGTTATCCAGGAATCATAAATGACCAGAAAGGACGTTTCCCTACATTTGTTTCTGATCTGTCTCTGGTATGGGAGTGTAGGCATCTGAGGGATAATCTGTGAGGGTATTTTCATTAGAGAAAGGTGTAGGCAGATAGGACTGAGAGAATCAGGAGGAGGTCTCCAGGCCAGATGTCTGTGTTCCAGGTTGGTGGTGTCTGCAGAGGGAAGGAATTTGGGGATATGTTTTACTTGGATTTTGGGACTTGCACTCTACAGAATTGGGAGGTATGTGTCACTATATACTACATGAGTTGTTAGGATTTTTCTAGGATCTATTGAAGTCTGTAAATAGAGACTGTATGGAATGTTCTGCTGTAAGGAATCTTCAGGTGGTATAGTACTGCATATTATTTTACTAGATTCTAAGGAATTTTCCAGATGGGAGGTGTGTAGGAAGTTTTCGTGGATCTTAGGGAGGGCTGCTGGTAGTATGGTTGCTCAGCAGGTGGAGTGTTATGTTTCAACAGCCAATGACCACTTTGGAAAACTTAAAAATATATATTTACAAGCAACTCTGCATATATTTCACACATATTCTGTATTTATCACCCTCTCTTTCCTTATTACCTGGACCTAAAATAGCAAAAGGGTGAATTAAAATAGTATCTATGAACACTGGAGCTATACATGGGCTATACGCCTCTTCACTCCTTAACACATTAGTGACATTACTAAGGATAGCTGCTTCAGAAATAGGAACTTTGGCCCTCAGATTTCATCTGTTCCTGTTGCCTGTGCTATGCAAAGTCTCTTAATTGTCTGTTTATGAATCACAATTGGTTGCTATGGAAATTATTATAAATCACTTTTATGATTTCAATCAAACAGAGGTGTCCCTCATTCATGAACTTTAGAGGAGAACATACCACTCACCACCAAGGAGGAGGGCAGCTTCATTTAACTTTTGAAATTGAAAGCAAATTAAAATATAAATTGTTCCAGCTAACTCAAGAGATTTACAATGAACTAACAGGGCCTCTGCAGGGTGTCTGTTATGGTATAAGAGGCTCCTAACATGAGGTTTGAGCAGCCAAAACCACTCAACTTCATTTTGTGGTCCTCTCATTCAGTCCTCATGCTAAGTCTCTCATACTCATACTACAGGAGACACCTGCAATGGCCCTGTGCTTATACCATGAGATCAAGAGCAGGGATTATGACAGCACTTGTAGACAAGCAGTAGGACCAGGTGAAATACAAGGACAAGAATTCTGTTTCCATGCAAATTTCCTTGAAACAGAAAATAATATGGGAAATACAAGCATTAAATCTTGAAAAATAACTAAAACTATGTATGATCCATAGTTTTCATAGAGGCATCACTTGTACTGTAATATTCAGCATAAACTTAGAATTTCTTAACAGTGGTTCTCAATACCAAAATCCTAGTAGCTTTAAAGTTCCTCAAAGTGCAACAACAGAACTCACTCTGGTCTCGCTGTTTTTTCCCAATATCATCTTTATTCATTTTTATGTTGATTGTGCGCATGTGCAAGAAACATATTTGCAGCTTTCTCCACAAGCAGGTTGTGGAGGCGGCACTGTTGTGGCCAATGCCCCCACAGTCTTTAATGGCTTGTCCAGCATCCCCTAATGCCATGGCATACTGCTGCTGACTCTAGTTTAGCCAGCGTGCATACCAACTTGTAAAAATCAGCCGCTGCAATCAGGGGCCACCTCGTCATTGCAGTATAAGCCATTCGCTGCAATGAGGGAGCAATCTGTCATTGCAGGGTGGGATATTGACACACTGATATTTGTTTGTGAACATGGCAACAGTTTGCCACCATGTTCACAAACAATATTACCTCCACCATGTTTATTTGCCGATGGGGCCCCAATCCCCATCGGCTCAAGTGCTCCCATGTTTATGTTGCTGATGGGGATCCACTCCCCATTGGCATTATGTAACCCTCCCACTTGGATTCTATGCTGACGGGTGCCCAATCCCTGTCGACATAATGTACTCACACCCTTTTTGCTGTGTACGTTGGTGGTGCCCAATCCCCTATCATTTTGCAAGCTTGCCCCCCAAAGGAAGACTCCTGTGGCATGCTGGGATCCCACCCAGTGTGCCACATGCTCCTGTAAAATAAAAACAGTCCCATGATGTCTTTGTTTTTTCTACCTGTAAAAGCAACTGTCCCTTGAAGTCTCCTGCCTCCCTCCTGCAACCCACTCCACCACTGTGCACCTGCCTCCCCATACCCCCTCACCCCATACTTACCTTTTAGGGAGGCAGTATGGCGCGTAGTTCAAGACCTGAGCTGCAAATCTGGTGACATCCAGCAGACCAGACCTGGGTTTGAATCCACAGCTTCCACTTGCATAACTGTGTGACCCTGAGCAAGTCACTTAACCTCTTGTGCTCCCAGGTCGCTCCTGTAAAAATCTTCCGGCTTAGTGGGCTATACCTGGTTAAAACAACTAAAAAAAAAAACTTACCTCCAGACTCGGCGCGATGATTTTGATGACCGGGAACATGTCTGCACTCTTCAAAAGCCGACCACAATGAATTGAGGAAAATGCCGGTAAGCCGTATAATAGAATAAATGTTTTTTCCAACTTTAATGCATATCTCAGTCATTTTTTGAATTCTGGCACCAAATTGTAAACGTGGGCCCAGATATTCAAAAAATTCCAATAACAACAGTGGCTGCGCCATGCACAACCGATGATGCGCCCTGGCGTGATATTCAAAAGGAAAAGTGTGCCGACAAATCCTGCGCGCCAGAGCGCATCAGTAATATATGCAGGCACAGGTGGGGGCATGCCCATGCATAACCTGCACAGCCCGATATTCAGCCTGGGATGTGCAGAGTCATGCAAGTGCAACTCCTACCTCTGCCTGCACAACGTTACACCAAAAAAAACAGGAACAAGTGATGGCCACCCACAGGTGAGCTGTCGCATTGCAGGGTGCAACACAGCAGCTGCCACCTGTGGGTGGCCGCCCGAGTTCCTCGCCGCACCTGGTGGCACCCCCATACCCCATCGCGGGCATCCCTGTAGCAAAATCCCCCAAGTTCAATATCCTTGGTGGTCCAGTGGACAGCACTGAGCCCATCGCTGCCATCAGTGATAGAACCCCCCAAGTCCAATATCCTTGGTGGTCCAGTGGACCGATTGCTGCCTGATCGTGGGCATCTGTACCGCATCAAATACCCCTAAGACCCTGGTGGTCTAGTGTCCCCACCACCCCACCCACCCACTGAGCCTCACTGCCCCACTCCCCATCAGCCGGCAGGTGGCAGCACCTCACCCGCCTGCCGCCCCGCCGCCAACGACTGACAGTTGGTAGGGCTGCATGCCTATTTCTTCACAGCGTGAGCCAATGGGCATGCAGTCTATACTGTACTACTCAGTCCAGATATGTGAATGAATTAACAAATTAACAAATGACAGTGCCAGTGTTCATGAGCTGGACTCTCAAAAGCCTATGTTGCAAATTTGGTGGAAAAATCCAAAAATTACTGTTTTACAAGCATGTGTTGCGCAGTTGCTACACTCATAACTTTGAGAATTTGCAATATTTCCATGCCAGATTTTCAACATTGCCATTTTTCACACCTCCTTGTGAACAGTACAGCTGTCATTGTTCACATACTGGCAAAATGTGTTTCGCACTTGGCGAGAGTAGCCGTCGCTGTGGGAAATTAGTGTTCGGGACAGATTAAGAAAATGATAGTGACACTGCTTATGAGTAGTGGTCCTAAAATGCCTATATTTAAATTTAGTTGTAATCACGCCATAAAATGGCTTTGTATTCTGACGTGCAGTCGCAGTTGCGACATGCTCATAACTTCTCAATTTATAATATTTTCACTCCAGATTTTCAACATTGCCATTTTCCCACACTTACTTATGAACAGTATAGCTGTCATTTTCCCATCTTGACCAAAATGTGTTTTCGCACTTCCTGCGCAGAATAGAGTGGTCACTGTGAGAAATCAGTGTTCGGGACAGATTAAGCAAATGATAGTGACACTGTTCATGAGTAGAGGTCCTAAAATGCCTATGTTGAAAATCTGGTGATGATAGCCCATCAAATGACTGTGTTAAGGTGTGCGCTGCACACTTTCCACGCACTTTGTAACTTCACAGATTTTATATTGTCCGCCAGATTTTCAACACTGGCATTTTTTCACACCTCCTTGGAGCAGTACAGCTGTCATTTTTCACATCTTGACCGAATGTGTTTTCACAGTTCCAGCGCAGAACAACGCGGTTGCTGTGGGAAATCAGTGTTCGGGACAGGTTAGACAAGCATTTGTTAATGCTGAATGTTGACTTGCTGCCATTTGGCAGTACAAGAGTTAGAGAGATGCAACATAGGAGTGGCAGTCAAGTATTGAACTGATGCCAACCCACCCCCACCCTGCAGAGAGGAGAGGCATAAGGGTGTCCCTTTGGGTGTTTGTTAGTACAGTACGGGAAAACATGCTGGGCAGGATGTGAAAACGACAGCTGCACAGTTCATAAGGAGGTGTAATAAAATGCCAGAGCTGAAAATGTGGCATACAAATATACAGAATTTGCGGAGTTGCAGGGGTGCATGGGAAATATGCAAGCACTGCCAGCTTATAGGCGTTGGCACCAAATTTTCAACATAGGCATCTTAGCACCTCTGCTCATGTACAGTGTCTGTCAATTCCTCAAAGTGTCCCAAGAAGTGATTTCGCTCAGCAACCACGCTATTCTGCAAAAAATGTGGAAACACATTTTGGGCAGGATATGTGAAGTGACGGCTGTACTGTTCATCAAGAGGTGTGGAAAAATGGCATGGTGAAAATCCAGAGTGAAAATATCACAAATACATGACAGTATGAGCGGCATGCAATCTGTCAATGCACGCCATAACACAGTCATTTTATGGAGTATCAGCTCCAAATTTTCAACATAGGCATTCTAGAGCTCTGTTCATGTACTGTGTCACTGTCATTTTCATAATCTGGCCCAAACACTGATTTTCCACAGCAACTGCTCTATTGTGCGCGGAAGTGTGTAAACACATTTTGGGCAGGATGTGGAAATGACAGCTGTACTGTTCATAAGGAGGTGCATAAAATGCCAATGCTGAAAATCCGTCATTAAAATATTGCAGATGTGAAAGTGCGAGCCTGCGTGGGAACTGCACAATGCACACTCGTAAACAGGCATTTGTTGCATTTTTTCCATCAGATTTGGAACATAGTAGGTTTTTGAGAGGCCACCTCATGAATGATCTGGCACTGTCATTTTGTTAATGGTCCCAAAAGGTGATTTTGCGAGGACTGCGAAATCACCTTTGAGGTGATTAACGCCATGACAGTAATAGAATTCATGAGGAGGGCCCCAAAACCCCATCTTGAAAATTTGGTGCCAAACTCCAAGAAATGCCTGAGATATCCAGCAGAGTTGAAAAACCTATTCATTGCATTATACAGCTTACCGGCATTTCCTCAGATCACGGTCAGCTTTGAAGAGTGCAGCTGTGTTCCCAGTCCACGGAAGAGCATCGTGCCAGAGTCTGGAGATAAGTGTGAGGTGAGGGAGGAGTGCGCAGTGGGTGGTTGTGGGTGGGGGGCATCTAGACTACGAGGGACGGTTTCGTTTTGGAGGGAAAAAAAAGCTGTCAAGGGACAGTTTCATGTTACAGGGCATTTGGCATGCTGGGGTGGGCTCCAGTGTGCCACCTAAGTGTTTTTTGGGGGTGTCAGTAGTAACCGATGGAGGATTGGGCACCCTGGCCGGCACACTACATGGGGGTAATGCCAATGGGGATTGGGCACCCGATGGCAAACAAAGAAAGCAGGGGAGCATGAGCCAAGGGAGTTGGCACCCCTCGGCATTCAACAGTTGGGAGGTGATGCCGATGGGGAGTGGGCTCCCCATCAGCGTGCAAAGATAGCGAGGGGAGCCGCGAGCTGAGGGGATTGGGACCCCTCAGCATTCAACATTTGGGGTAAGCCGACTGGGAGTGGGCCCTCGTCGGCACACAAACACGGAGGGTTGGGCCGACAGGGGATTGGGCACCGATGCTCTGGGCAAGATGAGGCAGCCACCATCATCGATCATGGTCATAATGGCGGCGAGCACGGCAAGCAAATGACTGCTGCATATGACGAGCTTTGTTTGATTGCAGCAGACCTTGCTTAAATGTGCTTGCCCCATTATGAACACATGGTGTGTCGCTGGCATGCAGGCTGATTGGGGAATGAGGGACGCACCACGGATGCATGCCCTGCATTCACCCAACAGCAGCCGCGCTCCAAAACCGTACTAGTGCAAGATGTTTCTTGCACATGCACGCAAGACAACATAAATATGACAGTGGCACTATCCATGAGCAGAGGTCCAAAATCCTATGTTGAAAATTTGGTGACAAAACTCCATAACATGACTGTGTTTCAAGCATGCATTGAACTGTTTCCACACACCCTTGTAACTTTGCAAATTTATAATATTTTCATGCCACATTTTCAATAGTGGCATTTTTCACACCTCCTTATGAACAGTACAGCTGTCATTTTCACATCTTGGCTAAAATATGTTTTGCAGTCCTGCTGGAGAATAGCACGGTCACTGTGGAAATCAGTGTTTGGGACAGATTAAGATCGAGCGAGGTGGTGGAGTGATTGAGCTCAACTGAGCTCTGTCGGGACTGCTGTGGATTTATTGTGGGCAGAAAAGGCCCCTAGCATGCAAGAGCCCAGTACAAGGGCAGCCTGCAGCACTGGGAGAAACAGAACAAGAGAGCAAGCAGGGAGGGAAGGCAAACTCACCAGAGCGCTGTCAGGACTGCTACGAATTTCTTAGTGGGCGAAAAAGGCATCAATGCAGGCAGGAGCCCAGTACAAAAGGCCAGCCTGCAGTGGTGGGAGAAACAGTATGAGTGAGTGAGACAGGGGACTGAGTGAGCTCAGAAGAGCTCTATTAGGACTGCTGTGAATTTCTTTGTGGGCAGAAAAAGGCGCCATTGCAGGCAGGAGCCCCATACAAAGGGCATCTTGCAGCACCAGGACAAACAGAATGTGTGCATGAGAGATGAAGACTGAGTGACCTCAATGGAGCTCTGTCGAGACAGCTGCAGATTTCTTTGTGGACAGACAAAGGTGCCAGCACAGCCAGGAGCCCGTGCAAAAGCTGCCTGCAGCACCAAGAGAAACAGAATGAGTGAGTGACAGAGTAGTAGTGAGCGAGCTCAATGGAGCTCTTTGTGACTGCTGTGGATTTTTTGTTGGCAGAAAAGGCAGCAATGCAGGCAGAAGCCCAGTACAAAAGGCCAGCCTGTACAGCCGACAGAAATGGAACAAGTGAGTGAGAGAGGGTAGTGAGCAAGCTCAATGGAGCTGTGTCGGGCCTGCTTCAGATTTCTTTGTGGCCAGAAAAGCCACCAACTGAGCAGCAGCCCAGTACAAAGGGCAGCCTGCAGCGGCGGGAGACACAGAACGGTGACTGACAGAGGAGAGTGAGCCAGCTCAATGAAGCTCTATTGTAACTGCTGCAAATTTTTGTGGGCAGAAGAAGCTGGCAATGCAGGCAGGAACCCAGTAGAAAAGGGCAGCCTGCAGCGCAGACAGAAATGGAATGACAGCATGAGAGAAGGGAATGAGTGAGTTCAATGGAACTTTGTCGGGACTGCTGCAGATTTCTTTGTGGAGCAAAGGCATTAACAGAAACAGGAGCCCAGTACAAAAGGGCAGGCTGCAGCACCAGGAGAAACAGAATGAGTGAGTGGTACAAGGGACTGTGCGACCTCAATGGAGCTCTGTCAGGACAGCTGCAGATTTCTTTGTAGGCAGAAAAAAGGTGCCAATGCAGGCAGGAGCCCAGTACAAAGGGTGAACTGCAGGCGCTTGGGAGGAAACACAATGGTGAGTGAGACAGGGAGTGAGCGAGCTGGCAGAAAAAGGTGGCAATGGCAGGAGCCCAGTACAAAAGGCCAGCTGCGCGCTTGGAAGAAAGGGAACAAGTAAGTGAGAAAGTGGGAGTGAGCAGGCTCAACAGACCTGTGTTGGGATTGCTGAAGATTTCTTTGTGGGCAGAAAAGCCACCAACAGAGACAGGAGCCCAGTATAAGAGGGCAGCCTGCAGCGCCAGAAGAAACAGAGTGAGAGGGGAGGAGTGAGCCACCTCAACGGAGCTCTATCGGGAATAGCCTGGATTTCTCAGTGGGCAGGAAAAGCTGCCAACACAGGCAGGAGCCCAGCATAAAAAAAGCAGCCTGCAGCACCAGGAGACACAGACTGAGCAAGTGACAGAGGGGCAGTGAGCGAGCTCAACAGACCAATGCAATCAACATTCGGCATTGACAAATGCTTGTTTTAAACTTCTTACAAATTTGATTCAGTCATAAGTATAGTATATTTGAGACAGCATTCCTATTATCATTACTATACAACAAATTATAATAATTTAATTTAATGCCACAATTTCCTGAAAATAGCTTAGTAAAACAGGAAGAAAACTATGACACATGCAATTCCTTATGAGTGCAAGTAACAGTTGCCATTTAGCTATGTAGGGTTGGTGGTTATAAGCACATTAGCTGCTTCCAGACAGATTCTATTTGATACTTTGGTTGAGCATAATTCAGTAGTATAATTTTATAGACAGTATTTTGATCAGCTTTGTTTGCCATTTTGTATAGTTAAAGTCTGGACACGAATGCACATTCCAGTGTTCTAATATAAGTCTCTTGAGTACCCATATTTATTATTGTTAGAATTTTATTTGATTGTATGTTCATTTTTAATTTGTAAAAATCTTTTAATACAAATAAGGTAAATTCAAAATGTAACACAACCATTATTAGCCTCTTGCCAGGTATGCCACCAGACCTTCATGTACAGATAATCCCATAGAAGATGGAAAAAAATCAGTTTTGTTTACATGGATACCAACATTTGGCATCTCATAGGTTCATAGTTGGATGCAAGTTCTATAGACAGTTTGTCCTTCATGAACTCATCACCTGTTGTCTAGTTTAAACAGTGGTTTATGCTGTCCACAATGTGCTTACCAGTAATCTACTCTCTCTCTTCTACTGAGGTGCAGGCCATCCCAACAATACAGACTCCTGTCAATAAAGTTTCGGTGTGCAATGCACTTTATATATTCTGTTGTAGGCACCATCTTCTTAACCATGTTGTTAATTTGGCGAATTCTGTTATGTTGAATGTTACTTGCTTTTGGCATTAGTAGTATTTCTGACAGCAATATTTCATATCCCAAGTCAATACATTTAGTAGTTAGTGCAATGTAATCTTGTTTAATTTTCATAATGGGCTCATGCAAGACATTATTTGCCCTGGCATGTACAATAATCAGAGGGTTATCTCCTGAATTTTTGATAATATTTGTTGCCATTTCTGTGATATCTGATATTTTTGCCCTTGTAGCTTGAGAGGGTCCTATTATATTTGTCTGGATTGCTATACGCCTCTGTCGGGAGCAGATTGAATGATCGACTATTAAAGGTCGACACTGATTTGACCGACGTCAAAATACTGATGCACTTATAAGATCACCAACATAAATACTGAAAACAAATGACCAACAGCCAGAGCAGATTTGATTACTAGAGCAGGATCAGTTACGAGCACATTAAGAAGCAGTTAGCACTTAAGATATTAAGAAATTAACTACTCACTGCACTGTTACTACATCTGAACTAAATGGAGATCCATTTGTGCAGGAGGGAGCCAAACAGCAACGTGGATGTACCAGGTTCAGACAGCCAAAGGTACGTGTCTGAGGTGCAGGGCCAGGGCATCACGAGTTTACAGGGCACAGCCCGAGGAAATGGGGCAGAGATCTGGTTACTGGAGCAGGCACTGGAGAATAACTGAAAAGATCTGGGTACTGGAGGCACATTGGGGGATGAGATAACATTAGAGACATTGAGGTTACAAACCTGGATAGTCGGGTATAGCCCGAGTATGGGTTCAGATCTGGGTAGCAGGTACATCGGTATAACGGAGGCAGAAACCCTTAGGTGCCAGGTTACAAACCTGGGTACTGAGCCACAGCATGAAGGTGCAGGCGACATACCCTATGAGAGGGTGGCTAGTGTCAGCCTTTCCTGGGCACATCAGAACCACCGACAGATATAATGGAGAACAGCTCTATATGGACAGACTGCTCCAGGCTGCCCAGATAATACTGTCCGGATGAGAATAGGCACAAGCTAAGCAAGCCGGCAATGTAGACACATACCCTGGTTTCAGTGCAATGGAAGGTTAGGTGGCTGCAGACTGGAGCCTCGATCACCTGACGATGCGTTGCAATGGTCCGGGCTCTGGGACTCGCTCCCTGGCCATGTCGATGCTTTCCATTCTCCCAGTGTACACCTCCCTTTTCTCTGTGTCCAAAATCATGTTTCTGCTCCTGCTTTGCTTTGTGTGTTATTGTAACATGCTATGCTTTTGGAAGTGCTAGTAAAGCTAGTAAGCACGGAAAAGTAAGTAAGGTCTGTTGGTCGATGGGTTTCGTTCTTTATTTTGCTGATCTTGTGAGCGATCAGTATTTCAGTGACGATATTTGAGTGTCGAGATAACAGGAGTCATATTTCATACCAGACCCTCTCTGTTTGTGAGTCACCTAGTACCAAAACTCTCTAGTGACTAAAATATTTGTCACCATATCATCTAGATCCTCATCTACTACATGTTCTGAAAATGAAATGAGATTATGTGTTGGTAAGCTTTCACTCAAGATGGCAGACTAAGATTGTTCCAGTGGGGCTGATTTATTCCAGTTACGATTTTATCCCCTCAAGATTGTTAACAGAACTTGACCTGTTATTTTCTTTATTTATTATTTTGTACATCCTGTGTTATCAGTGAACAGGGTTCAATATTACTATAGCCCTCATTATCATCTTGTAATATCTCATGGGCATTTAGGGAACACATTGATTCATGAGAGGTAATTGGACTTTGTTGCCTTCCTTCCTCTCTTTGCAACCTTTTGCTTAAACTTGAAACCATTCAGTTTCCATACCATTTGTATTCTCATCTTGGCTTGTGCGTTTTTTACTATGCCTTGTATTAGAGTGCTCCTCTTGGGAGACTACATATTCTTTGTCTGCCCACTTGTACTACATTCTATTCTTGTCACATTAGTGTATTCCTTTCTCCAATATTTGGTTTGCTATAGTGGTTATAAAGTTAGCATCTCTTTCCTGAAGCCTACTCTTCATATGTAGCTGACTTTCCTCAAGAGCTTGGAGTCTGACACTGAACAAGTTAATTTCTTCTGTCTGGGGGAAGATTCAGGGAGAAAAGAGGAGGTGCTACTTCACTGAGAGGGTGGTGAGCCATGGAATGCGCTGCCTTGGGGCTGGTGGAGGCAGAGGCAGTGGAGGGGTTCAAGAGGGGTGGGACAGGTACAGGGAAGGGTTCTGGAAGCAAAATCCAATGCAGCAAGAATATTCGAACTGGGTAGGGAGAAGCCAGAGAAGGTGAGGGCAGCAAGGTCAGCTCCCAGGGTGGGGGGCTGACCAACGATCAGACGCAAAAGACCATTAGGCTTATTCTGCTGGCATTTTAGTATGTTAGTATAAGGCATTTTCTCACATTTGCTGCAAGTAAATGACAGGGAGTATCAGTGGAATCTGTTCCTTGATACAATACATATTACAAGACACATGCAATTCCTGTTGCTCTCCCACCCATTAATATTGTTTATACCATCTTTATTTGTAGTCTATTTGGTCTACAAGGTAAACAACTTACTCAGACCTGTCCCTCAGGATCTCCCTGAATGTCGGCTGTGAGCCTAGATTTTCCTATGTATTCACTCTCTTCACTCCTGACACACCATCTGCACATGTCATTGCACACCATGCGATGCTGTGCTCACCCTGCTCACAGAATAGAGAGTTAAATGTTGCCTGGTGACCCCAGAAGTACTATCAGAAGGTCAGCAGTGTTTCTTCGAGCACAAAAATAAAACCACTAATTGCCGTTTGCTACCTAGAGAAAATCACTCATACATGGCTCTGACTGGTGTATTAGTTTACTAAAAAGTCCAAAACTAAAAGTCCAATTAAACAAAGTGAGTTGTAATCTCCTGTACCACAAATGACTAAAATTCCTGTTCCTGCTTCCTGGTTAGAAAATAGCAGGACTCCAAGACAGTATCTGCAGTACAATAAAATGGACTTTGTTTTGTTTTTATTTGTTTCACTGTTAACAAGCATTTGTCAATGCCGAATGTTTGCTTGCTGGCATTGGCATTGGTAGTGTAAAGTTACAGAGCTGCATAATAGGAATGGCAGTAAAGTATTGAACAGAAGTCAACCCCACCACCACTCTGCCAGAGCAACAGGCATTGGGGTGTGCCTTTGGGTCGTCAGGCATAACGCCACGCCATTTCACCACACCCTACCCTGCAGACACCAACAAGTGTCATGGTGTGCCTTGGGGTCTTTGGCCCTTATGCGCACCCATTCCATCAGGAAATACGATGAGATGGGTGAGGTAGAGAATGGGGTGAACTTTGGGGTCAAGAGTCCAAGGCATACCCCAATGCCTCTCCTACTGGCTGTAGGGTAAATGGTATGAGCATTACAGGCAAGAATCCCAAGTCACACCCCTGATGCCTGTCATTCTCTACAGGGTGGGGCGTTATGGTTGGAAACCCTAACACCTCAGGCATTCGTTGGTATTTTCACCCAAATTTTCAACATTTTTTTGAGACCCCACCTCATGAGCAGTGGCAATATCAGTTTGTGAGCCGAAGCTGCTTATGCACAGTGACTATGGCATTTAACACCATGGTGCGAAAACACATTCGAACAGGATGTGACAAATGACAGCCGACTGTTCATGGGGAGGTGGAAAAATGGCAATGTTGCAAATCTGCAATAAAAATATTAAAAAAAACTGGTGAAGTCACGAGCGTGCATAGAAACTGTGCAATGCACACCCGTAATGTAATTAGTTTGGGATTTTTACAGCAGATTGGCAACTCAGGCATTTGGTGCCTCAATCATGAACAGTGTCACTGTGATTTTCTTTATCTGTCCCGAACAATGATTTCCACAGCAACCACGTTGCCTCTGTGCTGAAAGTGTGAAACACATTTCGCCATAGTTGTAAAATGACAGCTGTACTGTTCATAAGGAAGTGGAAAATGCCACTGGTGAAAATCTAGACTGAAAATATTACAAATTCATGAACTTATGAGGGTGTGTGGAAACTGCGTAATGCTCACTCATAACAGTCATTTTATGGACTTTTGTCACCAAATTTCAACATAGCCATTTTAAGACCTCTGCTCATTAAAAGCATCACTGTGATTTTCTTAATGTGTCCCATACATTGATTTCAAGACACCGACTGCTAAATTATGCTGCTACATGGTGGAAACATGTTTTGGCAAGATGAAAAATGACAGCTGTACTGCCTATATGAGTGTGTAGTAAAATGGCAATGTTGGAAAATCTGGAGGAAAATATTGAAAATTATTAAACTTATGAGTGCGCGAGGAACTGCGAACGCACGCTCATAAAACATTTTTAGGAATTTTTCATCAATTTTCAACATAGGCTTTTGAGAGCCCACCTTATGAATATGGCAGTGTCATTTATTACTGGTCCCGAGAGGTGATTTCGCCAAATCACCCTTCAGGCCCGATTAGCGCCATGACAGTGAGAGCATTCTTGAGAAGGACCAAAAACCCCATGTTGAAAATTTGGTGCAAAATCACATATCTGGACTGCCTTGTACGGTATGGGATGTACGCCCATTGGCTCTTGCTCTGAACCAATGGGCATGCAGCCCCTACCAAGCAATCAGTCAGCCAGACGGCGGGCGGCAGGTGGGTGGGGTGCTGCCGCCCACTGGCTGATGGGGGACCGGATGGGCTCCATGGGTGGGTGGGGTGGGGCCACCAGATCACCAGGCAACTGGACCTTGGGGTGGACTCTAATGCCCATAATCGGGCTTTGCGTCCACTGGACCACCAGGGATATTATTCTTGGGGAGGGGTTGAACTCTGTTCTGCCCGCGATCGGGATAGTGGGGGAGAGGGTTATTACGGTTTTGCCGCGATCGGGCCAGTCCGGGGAGGGATTTCTACAGTTATGCCCGCGATCAGGCTGCAGGGGCATCAGTCTCGATGGCTGCTGGCTTGCAGGGTGCCAGGCGCAAGTCGCCGGGATCGGCGCACCTGCATGCTAATGGCATGCAAATGGGACCATATAGATGCAATGGCCCCCATGCCTTGCATGAATTATGGCCCCATTTGCATATCACCTTTGAATATCGGACATCTGTGCATGGGCAATGGAACTTGCACCACCGCATCTTGAATGCTCCACTCTGACCACTTGCAGTGGCACAAGTTCCACTGCACCATGCACAGTGGCTGTGGCCGGGGTGATATTCAAGGTTGCTCAATAGCGCAACTCCGTTGAATATCACTTCAGCCACCCAGCGCAACTATTTTGAGCAGCGCAAGGGCTTGCGCCACAGAATGGTGCAGTTTGAATATCCAGCCCATTATATACAACTAGATTTAACAGTAAGAAAGACAAGATCCCTCCACCAAGCAAACCATTCCAACCACACAGAAACTGTAACCATCACCTGTTTTCTACCCACCTCCCACATTTGAATTGCTAATGGAGGACATTTTATTCTAAAATACACTTTGGCACTCCTTCCATCTCTTTTCCATTGCTCTCAGGACAGCATTTCTTTATCATATTGTGCTTGTGCCTGTGTCTCCTTTTCAGTCATACAGATCAATATCTGAGGAACAATCAACTTTTTGCAACACAAATTTACAACGTCCTTGCCAAATGACAAATGTAATACATGTGAAATATCAATCTCAGGGTCCCCCATTCAAGTCCTGCATATTACTCATAGTCCCAGTTATAACATTCTCATAAGTTACCCCCACCCAACTCTGATTTTGCCAATGCTGACCCAATTCCTTCCACATTTCTAAGTTGTGCATATGTACAGGGTATATAATAAGCATTTGTCAATGCCGAATGTTTGCTTGCTGGCATTGATAGTGGTAGTGTAGTTAGCAGAGCTGCGAATAGTAATGGCAGTGAAGTATTGAACTGAAGCCAACCCCACCACCACCCTGCAGAGAGTGACAGGCATTTGGGTGTGCCTTTTGGGTCATCAGCCGTAACGGCCACGCCATTTCAGTACACCCCACCCTGCAGACACTGGCAAGTGTCACGTCCCATGCGCAAGCAAACATAACAAACATAATAAATATATCTTAATTATTGAAGATCGTTTTTTTTGTGCGTGTATATGTGATGTATGAATAAGGGATCCACTCACTGTAGATCAAGGAAGGATGTGAAATGGTGCAGGTACATGGGGGTGAACAAAGTGGTAGACAGTAAGCCCTACCACAGCTTCAGGCTGATGTAGCACAGCGATACATGGGGGTGAACAAAGCGGTAGACAGTAAGCCCTACCAGAGCTTCAGGCTGATGTAGCACTGCTGGACTAAGGCAAGGGAGGATGTGAAATGGTACAGGTACATGTAGGGGCAGAACAAAGTGGTAGACAGTAAGTCCTACCTGAGCTTCAGGCTGATGTAGCACAGCTGGACTAAGGCAAGGGAGGATGTGAAATGGTACAGGTACATGAGGTGGACAAAGTGGTAGACAGTAAGCTCTACCTGAGCTTCAGGCTGATGTTGCACAGCTGGACTAAGGCAGAAGCACCCACAGCATGTTTTTATAGTCCCCATTTATATGTCCATTTATGTTCTTACAGCACTGATTGCCTAACTGAGCCAAGTTTATTTCAGTTGACCAGGATTGTAGTGGGGACAGGGGCAAGTGAATCAATGTCCTGAGAATGTGCTTAAACTTATTAACCGTTGCGCATGCCCGAGAGTGATACAGCGGTTCAGAATCCTATACGCTTAAATTATGTTTGCAGCCTAAAGGTGCTTAGGTGGATTGGCATTTACATTACTCAGCTGCAAATCTTTTTCATACTTTTTGTGCTCATCGGTTAAGATATAACCACTAACTGATGAGACACTTGGAGGCATGAAACTGTGTTACCAGCAAAGTTGCATTTGCAAAGCACTGAATATTTATCTGTTGGTAATGAAATGAAAACTGTCAGCTGATAACATTCAGCCACTGTCCATTGCACAGAATAGACATCTCACTGATAGATCTGGAGCAAAGGGACATGCATTTGTCAATAACACCACTACAACTCCTGACACGAAAGAAAGAAGTTCATGCACTTTCACCGCTGTTAACTTTTTCAGCATTTTAAAACAATTACTTAGCATCTGCACTAAGATGTTGCACGTCGCTGAACTGAATTGTGACACCAGAATCCCTGCGATCAACATTTGTCAGCGAAAGTGAATTGAAAAAATCAATAGATGTATAAAATGGTAAGTGACACAGTCAATCAACAACATATCTGCATGTAATACTTGGCTTAAAATGTGAGCACTACCATATTCTGCACCACAGCGTCAAACAGGGATGCCATTTATAATTCAACTAATGTCAAGCAGTTTTCGAGCCATAGAAAGTATTACTGTATCAGTATGGTGGCAGCAACAGGATCAGGAAATTATGAAATAAATGCAACAGCACACCCGATAAAGCCATATATTGTGCGGTGGAGGAGTGCATGAGCACTCAGAGGTGGGCTGTTAGGGCGGCTTCAGATTCACCGGAGAAAAGGGTGGATCCGATTGTGAGCCACGGTTGAATTTGTGTTTTCTTTTCTATACCTAGTTTTCGCTGTTTTGTTAGGGCACATGTCCAACCTAAGAAGTTTAGGTTCACAAGGTGATGTGACTTCATTGAGCATCTGATTTGAGAAAGAGCTTTGTGATTCTATCTAAATGCCAGCTCACGGCAATTCAGAGAAAAAAAATGTTTTGAAGCTGCATTACATTGCAGTTTAGTGAATTACCACACAGGTGTGTATATGACAGCACTAAAGGTGCATTAAAGTGCTTCAGTCATGAAAACCTCCCCACTGGCTGCTTCTGAAATGCATAACAGTATGTCCTCCTTGTGCATTCTGGCTGTTCTTTACTTCAGCTGCAGGTAGTACAATACGCTCAAGTTTGTTTGCATAGGTTTTAGCAGCAGGAGTTCACATTGACAGTCTAGTAAGAGAAAATGCTTGGAATTACACATACAAAGAAGTCTGAGTTTTCACATCAAAAGCTGAGGTATTTTTTTCTGGAGGATTAGAACCCATAGAGTCCATGAAGGTGTGCTTTAGAGAGCTGGCGGTAAGGACTGTTAGGTACCCATTATTTTGGTGGCCCTGCTTTGGCAGGGAACAGTTTATTAAAGTAATGATGTGTGGCTTGTCTCTAAGCTAGACAAGACTACACCATCCTATCGGGCAACCGACACAGTTGATCCGTGTGTGTGGGGGGTGGAGGAGCTGCTCACTGAAGCATAGCTCCCTCTTTCAACTGTATGCCACTGCATTTTCAACTGTTGTCATAGACAGCTTCAGCAGTGATTGGAGAACTGTGACCACGCCTGCAAATACACTGACTGAATTGGAAGATGCTGACACACCTCTGAAAAACTCAGATGATGGCACTATATTTCTTTGCACATGCGCAAGCAAACATAAAAGGTGTAAGAGTCTTTATTTGCTATATACACTGAGCTCTAGGGCACATCCTCTTCCATAAGTTTATGTTTGGAGTTCTCTTTAACCCTGACCTACTGTATGCACTGAGCCACACCACATCCCACCTGTGAGAGGGGTCCATTGATCCAAAAATAGTGTTCCAGAGCCTGGTGATCAGACGCCTCCTATATCTTTATACCCAATCGGAGTCTGAAAAGATCCCAACTGAATAGTGTCATACATCATTTTTCTATGCATAACAGAGACTTATGTGAGCATCAATTTCCATTTTTTTTCTATAGCATACTCACACATGTGGTGGCCAACAGCTTTGTTTTGGGTTACTAAGGTACCCAAGCACCACTGTTGCAGCAATGGTTCTAGCCTCGAGGCAGCCACCTTTCTTCAATCTGCCTCCCCGGTTTCAGGAAGGCAGAAATAGTATTAAACAAAAAAAATGCTATGAAAATAACTGATCGGGTTTATCAAATTCAGACCCACCAACCGAATGCTTCTAAATAAAACATCCGCTTAATGGGGTTCAACCTGCTGCCCCAAATAAGCTGGAACATCTGGCTCAGAATCTTAACATCTGTGTACTGTGGGTAGAAAGATAGATCCAACATAGTAAATAATGGAAGAAAAACGATTTCACCACAGCCATCTTTTTTTTCTTGGACTGTTGCCATTTTTCTATACCTGAACCTTCAAATCACTAATAGTCAGCTTCTCTTCCCAATTTTGATAAGCTATATCAATACTACAAAATTTAATTCCCAAAATTTTAATTGTCACATTAGTCATTGTAATATTTTGAATATCATTCACTACCTCAGTCCCTTCACTTAATAGATATCCACACTTTTCTGAAAATTAACTGCGCCACAGTTAAGTCTGAAAATGCTGAACTACTGTCAATGCTACCTCCGCAGAGTGTTTATCCACCAAAGAAGACACACATCATCTGCATATGCTAAAGATTTTGTAATAGTGAAATTCTCCAGGAGGGTCACCACACGACTATCCAGATTTTGTTGAAGAAGCTTCAAGAAAGGATCCAAACAAAAGATGTACAAAATAGGGCTCATAGGGCACCCTTGACACACCCTCTAGAAATATGCACATCTGGACCACAAAACCCATTGATCAGTGGTGCTGATAATGCTATCTTGTACAGCCGCATAGCCCATTCAATAAATGTATCCGGTATCCCATATTTCCACAACACCATCTTTAAATAAAGATGCTAAGTTTTACCGTAGGCCTTTTCCCTGTCCAAACTAATCAAATAACTATGTAAAGCATTCAATTTACTTTGGAACACCACTTCCTCAGCAGGAGGAGAGTATCCATAATAGACTGTCCTTTTATATTACAGGTTTGGCTTGGATCAATTACAGTAGGTGCTACTAGCTCCAACCTGGAGGCCAAACTTTTCATTAAAATTTTCCAGTCTGTGTTTAACAGACTCAGATCTCTAATTAGATATGTGCTGCCTGTCCTTCTTTTTATGGATAAACAGCTGTATCGATTGGCCAATTAGGGGCTAATAGTGTCCCATCCAATATTTTATTAAACACAATCACTAATATTTCTGTCAAATCAGTCACCAAGGTTTCATAAAATTGTATTGTACGGCCATCAGGCCAGTAGTAGTAGTAGTATTATTAAGGGAAGAGAATCGTAGTCTGAATTTCTAAAGCTGTGATGGGCATAGTCATCTGTACCTTCATCTGCACTGGAATGTCTGGAATAATACAGGGCATTAATAAATCTGAAATCATGTCTTGGGTAATTGGAGATACAGCATACATACATCTCATGTGATTGATCACTTCTTTCATTATGGCACTCTGTATTGTAACTATCTCTCCATTCTGAGTTTGGATGGCTGACATAGTTCTGTTTTGTACTGTAGCTTTGCAACTCTCATAAATATCTCCAGACCCAGTCTACCAGGGTACCAATCCTATCCTCATACAACAGTGAACTTGCTTGTTCATACTGTAATCCTTCCATCTGAGATTTGATGTGTGTATCTGTCCCAGATATTCCCCATAACCCATATCTCCGGACACAACCCTAGTGTATTGACTCCTTAGGGTGAGCTATTTAAAATATCAAGTGTGGGTAAAGTAGGAATATGACTGGAGAGCCACCTTGATATCTTTTTGTCTGGACCCACCATCTACTAATGCCTTCTTCCATGCAAGCCACAGATTTTCTAGCCTGGAGGATATCATGAAGTCTATCTATACAGAGCTGATCAGACAGAAGCGTGTTGTTCAATTTCAGAGTCCCTTGCACATGTCCAACACTATTGTTCACTATAAGATGGACCTCCACCATCATATGGTCAGAGGTCTCAAACAGGACCATGAAGGCATGTTCACAATAGAATGATATCAAGAAAAAATATAATCAATCCTGGTGGCCAGGTGCGCCTTATAAAAGGTATAGCCTACTGTTGGATGTTGTGTCCTATATGTGTCCTGCAACCCTGTCTGGGACACTTGGCCTACCAAGGCACTGGTATCACAGTACAGTTCTGGCATTGCAGCACCCTATCCTTGCTGGATGAAATGCAATTAAAATCCCCACCCAAATCAAAAATCGTGTTGTAAAGAGAAAAGGTTTCACCTTAACTAAAAGCTCCACCCTTTCTTTCTTCGTCATGGAGCACGCCAATGAATAAGACTCCACTGTTGGTTACTATGAATAAACTCTACCATTAACACTTTCCTGGACAAATATCCAGGATCCTGGTCCATATAGTCATATCCCTGAAAAGTATGCCCACCTCCACAGCATTCCTGAGTTATAAAATAAAAGGAGGGACCCCAACACCAAAATTTTCTTGCAGCCAGAATCTCAGTATTTGTATATAAGTGAACATCTTGTAAACATGCAATATCTATATTATGATCTTTTAATACGGAAAAGCTGAAAAACATTTTTAGCATTATTGATACTATTCATGTTTATAGAAGCAACATTAAATGTCTGACAAGATGTCACTTAAAGATAAGTTATAAAAAGAAAATAGAAAACCAGTGAAACAAACTGGTAAGTCCTTCAAGTCCCAGTCCCTTTCCCCAATCTATGGCTCCATCTGGGTACCACTCCCAAATGTTTTTGTTTAGAGCTGCTTGCACCTTATTAGCCAGGCATTCATCTTCTGAATCTGTAGAGAGCCCTTTTGAGACTAGAACATTGAAGAAGTCTCTGAGTCCTGTCCAAGATCTGAGTCCAGGGGCTGAAGGACCTCATACACATTTGAGAGGGTACTGCTCCTCGTAAACCACCTCTCTTTGTACTTTAGCCTTGGGGTTGGAGTTTTCAAAGGCCTTTTATTTGAAGCAATTACTGTGGATTTTGGGGTGGCATATCAGGGATTTCTACTCTACATCCGATAGTATTGATGGTTCCACAGAGGCACTATATTCAGACCAGGATAGTGTCCTGCATGGGTCAGGTATCTCTGACACTTCCATTTCAGAAGACTCCAGACTAGGCTGGGTCTGAGGCTGCAACTGTGAAGGGGGTATGTTTTCCACTATCTGGTCAGGTAGTACCAAACACTGTTCTACAGCAGGTGCCACAAGCAAAACTTGTTGAGCTACCACATTTCATCCCTGAATATTTCTCTGAGTAGCCATACTCAATTTTTGGGCTCATTCTACTATTAGTTCTTGATTAGGCTAATCCTGATGATTGTGGGTGGCCCATTCACATGCCCTATGTGCATGTCCCGATTGTGCACAGAGATTACAAGTCTGTTCATTAGTACAGTTATTACTAGTATGTCCATGTTCCATACATGAAGTGCATTTCACCCCATCGCAAGCACTACTGAGATGCAGGTGTCACCGACACCAAAGACATGTTTTAGGCTGGCCCTGATAGAAGCAGTGGCCTCATTCAGATCCCAAGAAAAGGCACTTGGGAGATGCTTTGAACCCTGTGGGCCCATTCTCAACCGTATTTTAAATTTCCATCCCCTGTCCAAATATGTTCTTCATCCAATGTAGGAGATGGTTCCCCAGAATGTCACATTTTGCTGTAGCCAATACTGTACAACAGACACTGCCACACTCGTTTTCTAAATAACACAGTCAGAAGTTTAATAGCAGGTTTTGTTATAGGAATAGCCTGGAATGGCATCCATAATGCTGAATTATGCTTTTCTCATAGGTGGACAGAACCTATCCAGACCATAGAGGTTTTAAAGCTGACATCAAAATATATGTCTCCAGAAGCATGTATGAGGGCATAAATCTCATTTGAAAAGAACTGCAAAGATTCTTTAATCATAGTTTTCCCACATAGATCCTATCAGAGGTGTGTGGTAAACCTCCCAAATATTGTAAGCGCACAGTGTTCTTCTGCTGGGCCAGGACAAGTAAAACCCTGGTCCCTTTGTCTAAACTGTCTCCATAGCTGACAAGCTGGTTGGTTCCTTCTAGAACTTGTTTCTTGCACCCCTCATTCTCCATTCTTGTACCCCATGACTCTGTTCTCTGACTCTCTGCTTCAGTCTCTGGTATATCCACTGGCCTTCCAGTGCCCGAGGGGAGGGGATAACAGTTTGCATTTCGTAGCTTCTGTATCACTGACTGGATGGTTAGAAACTATAATAGGCCTGGTCTGTATTTGAGAGTGTTGTACACATTCAGAGCTACCTGGGATGGGAGATCCATAGGGTCAGGATCCCCCCTTGCCAGCCTTTTTCCCCAAGCGCCTGTAGAGCAGACTGAGCAGACCACTGGTTAGACTGCCCTGTCGTAACTACACATTCCTCTTCCTCTCTTCTGCCCTGTCTTAAACCCAAACCATCTACTGCCTCAGTACACTGTCCCGCATATGGATCCAACACTTGTTCAGCTTCAAAAACAGCATCCTGCACAATTAGGTCAATACTCTCAGTCTCTGACTGAAATAAAGGAGGCATACTCACCAGTAGCACAGATGGTGTTATAATAGGGTTTACTACCTGGGATCTTTCCAGCACAGCATCAGAAATTCTCCATGGTCAGGTTTAGTATCGCTGGGCATTGGCTGTTGAGTCATGCTGGTTTGCAATGCAGATAGTTACACCCACTGTCGGGTTTACAGGCCCTGTACTGACAGCCTCTGTGACCTCTTGTGAGCGTTTCTTAGCATGCCTACATTTCTGTGCTCCTCATCCCAGGGTGGAAAGCACAGTTAACAAATGTTGTTGCTGTTCTGTATTCAGTGCTTGTAAAAATCAATCTCCTGTTGCAAACCTGCTACTGCAAATTTTCCAGATTCTCATCCTAGCACTACTCGCTACCATCTGAAGCCAAGGGTTCCATCTCCATTACACTTTCTTCTCACACTGGACCTGAGGGAGAGAAGCCTGCTCCCAGCCTTCTCCACATCCATTCTGTCCTCCTCCAGCAGTGGGACTGCTCACATGAAGTCAGGCCCCTGCAGGCATAGTAGGGAATTTCCCGTGTCCTGGCCAAATTTCCTCATTCACTAAAAGTATCACCATGAGCTTAATCTGGTTCAATTTCAGTTGCTTACCATCTGTATCCTCTCGCCCCTAAAAGGGACTTCTTGGTCCAATGTGCTTACTAGGTCAACAAATTCATCAAAAACAACAAAACAAAACATTGTAAGGTTCATTTTTGTTGTTGTCATTGCTGAATTGTTTCTTCCCAGTCTAAAAGAGTTTGATAACCAGCATGAATAACAAACTTTTTTAATGAATGAGGTTAATACTCTAGAGTCCCAACAAGTAACTGTTATGATCTTATATTTCTTCTTAATTGTTTAGTGGGAAATGAGACCTTTTTGTTAACTATTTGATGTCACCTGGTTCTTCCTTCACCTCTTAGTATTAGGGTTAATGGTTTTATAGAATAATCTTGTATACCCTTGCAGTCACTATTTCTATGTAAAGATATGGTAAAGGTTCTATTTTATTTGGGTAAATTAATAACATTGATTTAGTGAGTTCTTCAAATAACACTGGTGGTTTCAGTTCTTATCTTTTCACCCAAACCCCAATATACATCAAACCCGGCCTCAATACAAAATATTGCTTTTACACAGTATGCATTAAATCCAATCTCTGAGGTATTTTACTCGAACTGTATTACCCTTATTTTTATAGGTAATAAATTGTCCATTCAGACCATTTTAATTGGGTCTCTAAAGAGCTCAGTGGCTGCAAAATTATGCTGGTGGCCGATGCAGTCACAGTGGCCTCATTTGACAAACACTAATTTTGAAGGTAGAGCAAGATAGGAAAACTGTTCCAGACCTTCTCACAAACCTCTCCCAAACAAGGGTTAGATTCAGAATTGTTTGTTGGTCAAAGGTGTAGCAAATGTAAGCATTAAAATAATCCCTTTTAAAACTGCTGTTCACTAACCTTAGGGTGAGAGCCAAGGGGCTATTTCACTCTACAACTGTACCTGCTACTGATTCAGTGGTGGGGAGGGTAGCATGAGGGACCAAGGGAAATCAAGAGCCAGATGAGAGGAGTGAGTGTGTAGGATGGAGAGAGTAGAAGGTGATATTGCCATAGGGATGGGTATGAGCCCAAGACATGCTCTGAGTAAGTAATGGAATGGTTAATAAATGCAAAATGGAAGGGAAACCAGTGCAGACTTCTGAGGTTGTGGGCAATGTGGTTCTATCTGTCATGCTGGAACTATTGCACAGACTGGAATATAATAAGTAGAAACAAAGCAAGAC
The DNA here is from genome assembly GCA_016271365.2 of Neoceratodus forsteri. Taxonomy (NCBI): domain Eukaryota; kingdom Metazoa; phylum Chordata; order Ceratodontiformes; family Ceratodontidae; genus Neoceratodus; species Neoceratodus forsteri. The sequence continues at coordinate 1,111,501,820 of CM028129.1, read as the reverse complement.
TATACATGAAACGAATTGCAGTTGTTGGTTTGGGTGAACTTGGAGATGAAGCCAAGAAAGAGGGTTTCAGCTGATGCAGGATTGGCAGCCCACTAACATCTGGAATGACAATTTGCTTAGTGCTGCACTCAATTCCAGCTTTTGGACTTGATGCACCATAGCAGGCACAAGGCACCCATTTAGCACCAGGTAGTGATGACTTTGTACATCATCCCTGTATTGAGAAAAAGTTGTGTAGAAAGCAGATGTATTTTCTTTCATAGATCTGGGGCTGGATTCTCAAGGTCAGCCGCAAGCTGCAACAATGGCAACTTGCACTGACTGCCCCAGCATCAGGGACCCTAAGCCAGATTCAGGGCAGGATTCACAAAACACTTTGAAGGTAAAAAATGCAACTCCCAAAATTTGCACAGTTGTGGAAAAGGGATAATTGTGCCGTGTCATATACACAAAACATCTGCAGCTATGGAACAATAGTTTGTGGACTGCAAAAAATTGCAGCTGTGGAAATTCCTGTGGAAAAAAATGCCATTGAAGCGTATGGCATTTCCCTGAAGGCTATTCTCAACCACTGTTTTCCTGCAATTGTGGAAAAATGTTAGACATGCTGCACCGAGGGAGAGGACGATAACTCACCCTGAGCAAAAGGCAGTGTACTACCAATTGGGAAACAATCATAATGGTGGTTCAGGCACCAAGCAACAGCAAACCGTGGACTGTATAGTAGTGTCAGTTGTTAACAAAAAGAGCACACATTTCCATTGAAAGGCAACAGGGGTGGTAACAGCCAGATGTAGTGTACAGATGCAGTAGAAAGAAACACCTCAGAGAGAGACACAACCAGTAGATTATATTGACACTGGGTGCAAGGTCCTTCTGGTACAGATGGTGCACTATGATCCCAGTTGTGGGACAGGTTGCTTGCCTCACTGGGAGTGCTGGTTCTGCTGCAATTTTGCAAAGTTTCCTGTTTCACTTAATATGGATCACCTGCTGTTGTTCTGTCTGCTGGGCCTTTTATATTATTTCTGCAGCTGCAGAAAAATGTTACACATTCCCACACTTACTGAATTTCATAACTCACCTGTTTTGCTATTTTTCTGCACCGCATAAATTTTGACTGTGAATATGTTGCACTTGCATTTCCACAGTTTTGCAAGCCTTTTTCTCCACATACAGAATTTTTGGCTCTCTTTGGGAATCTAGCCCTCAGTATCAAACAGGGTCCCAGAGCCTGTGTCCCATAAGTGGCAGTCTGCCAAACTGATGACGCATCCACCATGTATGCTGAAAGCCATGGGATGGTCCTGGCAGCAGGTGCGCCTTTGGAAGTGAGTGTGGTAGTGGATTTCGGGCCCACCCTAACAAGTCCCAATCACCCGTAAATTGGATTATTAAAAGAAATTAAATCCCTGGTGATCAGTAGCCCCCACCCCCCAATCCACCTGTAAAATTGTATTATTAAAGAAATGCAAATCCCTGGTGATCTAGTGTCCCCCACTCCCCCACCCCAACCAGACAGTGCCCACCACCATGCTCCCCCCATCCAGCCCCGATCTGGTGACTGGCTCAGCCCTCCTCACACCACTACGGTCGGCTGCTGAATGAACTGTCAGAGCAATACTGTTTACAGTATTTAGTACATGCTCTGACAGTTCATTCCTCGCTTAACCGTGGTGATGTGAATAGAGACTGTCGCCAGCCACTGGACTGGGCCGAGGCAATGAGGCTGGATGAAGGCACTACCTGCTTGGGTGGGAGGGTGGACACTAGATCACCAGGGATTTACTTTCTTTTAATAATACAAATTATGGGCAAATCTAAGCAGAAGGTGGGGTGGAGACACTGAAGCACCAGGGAATTAATTTATCTTCATAATACAACTTATGGGCAGATCAAGGCTGAGGCACTAGATCACCAGGAGTTGAATTTATTTTCATAATACAATTTACGGGCGATTGGGGCTGGGGCGGAACACTAGATCGCAAGGGTGGTAATGTATTTAATAATACCACTTACAAGCAGATCGGGGCTTGGGTTGGGGGCAACACAGTGGAGCACACCTGACAGCCCTCCCAGAGGATGATCTAGTACTGTTAGACCTTTGTCCTGTGGGAGGGTTTTCTGGATGTCTCATTATGGGATGTGGCACCATGCATCTGCCACAAGCCCGTAATGCCATGCCACGGCCAATTTTGTGGTGCAAGGCTGGAGCAGACCCCTTTGCTCATACATGGTGGTTTTGATGCAGGCTGCTTTTGGGAATAGCTCAGGGCACATTTTTGATGCAAGGTGCACTTATGCTAGTCTAAGGGCTTTGAGAACTGTGCCCCTAGTCTTTTCTCACTTTCCAAAATACTATAGTTTATCATTCTGTAATTGTCTTGTTAAAGCTGTCGATGTTTCCTTTAGTATTTAGAATCTGTGTACTGTACCTTTAACATTTCATTTCTCACACACACACACACACACACACACTCTTACACTTTTCATTAGCTTCCATCCTGTATTCCTCCTGTGTTTTAAGCATTTTGACCTTCTACAACCTATTCAATTAATTCTGCTTAGAGTAGGCTCAGTTGAAACTCAGACATTGAGCTACTTCTGGCCAATTATTTAACTAAGGACTTAGGCATTTTGCAGGTGGGAGTAATGGGTTAATTAATTGACTTAATTATGTGTCCAGTATATACTGTTTATGAGGTGCTACTTCTGGGCAAGCTTTGCCTGGTCATATTATAACAGCAATCTTTGGAGCTGCATCCTACAAACAGAAGTGGCTCAAGCACTTTTCAGTCGGAGTGCAGCTTGGCTATAGTTATATATTACAGGGACCTGTTCCACCAAGGACAGTTGTACAGGGAAATTCTGAACAGGGGACAACACTGAAACATGTTCACATTAGTTTGTTGGAAATTGGAGTTAAGGCAGCATTTTTATCTGCTATATCTCATTTCCTATGGGAGGGGAGAGATTTTTTCACCTTTGGCTGGTGAATTTGAGGATGATGGTGCTGGGTAGGCACTATAGTGGTGGGTAGGCACTAGGCATGGCACCCAGCTGTGTAGTTTTCATTTTGCCTTACGGTACTCCAGCAGTCAAGGTGAGTAATAAAACCTTTTTATGGTTGCATACCATAGCAATACATAGAAACATAGAAACTGCCAGCAGATAAGGACTGCTAGGCCCATCCAGTCTCCCAAGGCCCTATACATTATGCATTATTTTGACTGTATATGATCAATGGCTTTTTCATCCTCCTCCTCTCATGGTTCCCTTGTGCTTGTCCCTGGCATGTTTAAACCCCTACACTGTGTTTGCCCCTCACCACCCCTTGTGGCAGACTATTCCAAGCATCAACTACCTCTCTGTGCAGAAAAACTTCTTCACATTACTCCTCAACCTACCCTCCTCCAATTTCATATCATGCTCCCTTGTTCTAGTACTTTTCTCCCATGGAAAAGGTCCCCACCTACATCCTGTTTATGCCCTTGAGGTACTTGAAAGTTTCTATCGTGTCCCTCCGCTATCTCCTCTCTTCCAGAGAGTACATATTGAGGTCCCTTAGTCTCTTCTCATATATTCTGTGGTGCATGCCCTGTACCATCTTAGTCGCCTCCTCTGGTGAGCCCCCACCTTGTCGAAGTCCTTGTGCAGGTGTGGCCTCCAGAACTACATGCAGTACTCAGGTGAGCACTCACCAGTGTTTTAGACAATGACATCACCACCTCTCATCTCCTGCTGTGATACCCCTGCCTATACACCCCAGCATGCCACTGGCCTCCCTTCAGCCTTGCACATTGCTTTGATAGTTTAAGGTCATCAGTAATGATAATCCATTGGTCCCTTTCCTCTTTAGTGACAGACAGCAGCCCCCATCCTGTAGGTCTCCCCAGGGTTCCCTCTACCCAGGTACGTTATTTTGCACTTTTTTGCATTGAACCTCTGTTGCCATATCTCTGACCATCTTTCAGGTTTCTCCAGGTTCCTCCTCATTCTCTATACCCTTCTGGAGTATCCACCCTGTTGCAGAACTTGGTGTAATCTGGAAATAGGCAGACCTTCCTTCCAGCCCTCTGCAATGTCAGTAATGAAGATATTGAACAGGACTGGTTTCAGTACTGATCCTTGTGGTACTCTGCTGGTCACCCCTTCCTGGACTGGATCCCATTTACCACCACCTCTGCCTCCTGTCTGTCAGCCAGCTTTCCACCCATTATATCATCTTTGTCACATGCTTAGACTTCCAATCTTGTTAACCAGCCTTCTTTGTGGGACAGTGGCAAAGGCTTTGCTGAAATCTAGGTAGGCGATGTCTACCGCTCCTCCTGATTAACCTCCCTAGTCACCCAGTCAAAAATCTATCAGATTTGTTTGACATGACATTCCTGCTGGAAACCACTGTTGCCTCAGATCCAGGGCTCCTCAAGATTCCAGGTGTGCCACTGTCCTTTCTTTCAGCAGCATCTCCATGATCTTCCCCACCACTGAGTTGAGGCTGACTCAGACTGGCCTGTAGTCCCCTGGGTCCTTCCCTACTGCTTTTGTGCAGCAGTACTATATGTTGCCTCCTCCACTCCTCTGGAACCAATCCAGTGTTAAGCTACTCTGTGAGAGGGCTGCCAGAGGTGCTGCTAATTCACATCGCAGCTCCCTTAATATCCTCAGGTGTACACTGTCTGGCCTCATAGCTTTATCCACCTTCAGCTTTGCGAGTTCCTCCAAGACTTTCTCCACTGTGAATTAATTGGTGTCCACTTCTTCCCTCCATTGCTTCTGCCAACCATCGGTGGTCCTTGACCCACCCTGTCCTTAGTGAATACTGAGCAGAAGTATTTGTTCAGTATTTCTGCCTTGTCCAGATCCCCTCCTTACACTCTCCTCCTCCCTTTAGCCTCACTATCCCTCCCATTTTTTCTTCTGTCGCTGATGGAATGTCCTCTCTTTTTTTTCACAGTCTGTGCTAAACCCTCCTTTGTCTGTGCCTTAACTTTCCTTACAGCTTTTCCTGCCTCCCTTAGACATTCAAGGTACACCTCCTGTCCTCCTCCCTTTGGGTCCTCTTATATTTTCTGAAACACAGGCTTTTAGCTTTTAATTTGCTCCCCACCTCTTTAGAGAATAATAGGGTTTGCTTTTTTTCTCCTTGGCCACTATCCTAACGCATTGGTTTGTTACCTCCAGTATGGCTTTCTTCAGTTTCCATTGTTCTTCCACCCCACTATTGTCCCTCCCTTCCCAGGATTGCTGTTATACACCTACCCATTTTTGTGAAATCCACCCTCCAAAATCTAGTACTTTGCCCTTGTGTGGCTTAATTGAGTCCCTGTCTCTATGCTAAACCATACTATATGGTGGTCGCTGGACCAAAGCTGCCCTTCCACCTGTACTCCTTGATTCTGTTTCCGTTGCTCATACTAGGTCCAGAATTGACTTAACCCTGGTTGGCTCATGCACCAGCTGCCTGAGTTCAGCCTCCTGCAGGATTCTAGGATGGTTGTGCTTCTGGCTAAAACAGCTGTCTGGTGGTCCAATCCACATCTGGCATATTGAAATTCCCTAGTAGCAGGATTTCACCTGTAATTGCCATTTCGTGTATGTCCTCCACTAGTTCCCTATTTGCCGCCTCCTCTGAGCCAGAGGTCTGCAGATCACCCCTGTTCCTATCACTGTGCCATTACCTGGTTCAAGGGTGACCCACATGGCTTTGGCCTCCCTGTCTTCCTTGAACTTCTGTAGCCTTTATATCATCTCTGATGTACAGGGTCACCCCACCCTTCCTGCCCTCCCTGTCCCTCCTGAACAGTGTATAACCTGATACACTGACATCCCAGCTGTGATTAGCAGTGTACCATGACTCAGTTATTGTTGCTACGCAAGGTCTGCATCGCCAACAAGGCCTCAGAGTCTGAACCTTATTTCCCAGGCTACAAGCATTTGTTAACATGACCTTCCATTGTTTAAAGTCTGCCATCCTCAGTTGCTGTTATTGCTGTCCTGCCTCTTCTCCCACTCTGGTTTCCTCTTATGTGCACTTGCCCTCCTATGTGCACTTGTCCCCTGTACCTCTCCTTATACACTCTTTTCCTGCCTTCCCTCTGCCTAATTCTGCTGTTGCTGTTGTCTACTTAAGTACCTGCCTGTTCTCTGTGGGTGTTCCTATCCTCCTGAGCCTCTTGGCTCACGTCACAGGATGTATTGCATTGAGATAAATGGGAAAGCAGAAGTGGGACTGATCCATATTATTGTACTTTCAACATCCATAGTGGAGTCAGATCACATCATTAGTATGCATCAGATCACTGCAATGTCTCCCCTTCCCTTAACTTGCTGCCTTAGTGTAGCTGAGAGGGCATGGCCATGTATTGTAATCTTCACCAGTCTGTCAGAGTGGAGGTTGACCTGCTAGATGGGGTGAATCACATGAACTGGGCAGAAGAAGGAAGGCACTGAGTGGGATGCAGTGCTCTAATCTCTTCACCCACACACACCAGCTATGGAGCCAGCCAGCGGGCATGGACCTGTACACCTGGCCTTCTTCCTTGACTGCCCCAGGAAGTACTTTCTAGCCCACCACCACCACCAACACCAATCAGTGATCCAGCCAAACAGAGGGACAGGGATGGTTCACTGGTGTACAAAGTGGGCATCAGCGTCAGTGAGCTGGTGTTGCAGGCAGTAGCCAGTGCTGCATGAGTCAGATGGGTTGACAGTCCCTGACAAGATAAATTATATAATTTTGCCCTGCAGTATGAAAAGGGCTCCCAAATTGTTGGGTCCATGAGAAAGGAACTGTTATCATCCTAGTATGAATCTCTGAGCAAGACAGTCTGGGAGGATTCTACTGTCTGTGAGGGTCTGCTCATTATCCAGCACCTAAGAATTTCTAATTTTACAGAAGAGAATGATTAGAGACTGGCTGGTATTGGACAATGAGCAAATACTCACCAAGTGTGGAGTCACAGCTGAATCACTCAGCCCTGAGGCAGTGTAGAACTGAAATCAGACAGGAGAAGGGTTGTACTTGGGTATCCACGCCCAGTCACACTACAGCGAGAGACAGAATGCCTCTTAGTCTCAATGACAAAAGCCTGCTGGCCAACTAATTTCTGAAAAGCAATTCTCTGAGGTTCTTCTGCCCTCATCTAGCCATCCCCAACCCATTTCCCAGCCAATGCTTTCAGAGTCTATGGACCAGCCAGGTCAGGAGCCCAACTCAAGCCTTGAGAAAGATTTTTGGGGTAGTGCACAGGAAAGAGAGGTTGTGCCCATGGGATTAAAAAGGTGCTAAGTGTTCTGCGGTGGAGTGTCCTTTGCACTTCTGTGCACTACTTCCAGGGAGATGAGACAGCACTAATGAATGTTGCTACATACAACCCCCACCCTGAGATAGACAACAATTGCATGGCCTCTGGTACAGTCAGTTCTATGGCTAATCACTCCTTTTCCTCTATAGCTGCTGCTCCTATTACTGTGAAATCTGAAGGAAGAAAACAATCAGTCTTCATTATGAGCTTACTCACTATCATGCAGCACAACATAAGCACTATATGCATGCAACTCCTCCTCTGCACTAGCCGTCACGGTGTAGATCACTCCTCACTCACTCACTCACTCACTCACTCACTCACTCACTCAGTCATCTACTGACCCATTCACTCAACCACTCACTAGCTATCCCATCTACCTATTCACCCACCGACCTGCCTACCCACACAACCACTCACTCACTCATCCCACTCTAACTCACTCACTCACTGACTCACCACTGACTCACTCACTCACTCACTCACCCACTCGGTCACCTACTGACCCACTCACTCAACCACTCACCAGACATCCTAGCTACCCACTCACCCACCTGCAGACCCACTCATCCAATCACTCACTCACTGACATCAAGAATACTGGATGGGCAACTGTGCATAGTCACTGTGTTCTGCCCAGAGGATTCTGATTCCTCTGACCTCAAGAGTAAAGCTCGAGAGGTCCATGGAATCAGAACCCGAGGTGGCAGAACACATTGGTCGTACATTAAGTCGCTTATCCTGTATTTTTATAGTGTATAGTACTGTGTGAAATGTATGCATCAGTTCTTTTGCTTTCAAAATGAAACTTGACTTATGAAGTCTCTAGAGGTTTCAGAATGCTGTTGTACCACAGTAGGCTACAATCACATTCCATGACCTTTGAACTGTAGTACAACAGCATTTTGAATGGAATGGAATTCTATACATAACAATACTTTATTATACACTATAAATTATTTTTAAGCTGAAAATAGAACACCTGCCCTGCAAAAGCTAACAAAGTACCAAGTCTTTGTAACTGTCAATGATCATTTTCCTTATTATACTGTGTTTCGTAGCTGTTGGTTAAAATCTGCTAGTCTGATTTAGTAGCATGCAGATATTACTGGTGTAGGTACCCTTACAAAATTATCTATGACCGCTCACAGAAGATATTTACAAGGATAGTATGGTAGTTGTATTTTCTTTCACTTCAAGTATGAATTATTATTGAGGATGATGTGGAAGCTGCATAAGTTCCAGTAAAGTGAAGATATGAATATGTTTGGCTCCGGTTTGCACTATGGATACGGGACTGAGTTTAGGAGAGGGAGAACCTGATTTGTGTTATTCAATATCATACCCATGTTATTATCAGAATCTTTGTCTCACTTTACCCTCCCCATATCTTTACTAGTAACATATTATACATGTTTCAGTTAGCCCTGCAGTTACTAGTTATTCATTAAAGGAGAACTACAGTTGCAATATACAAACATTATGTTGTGTGGAGTGTTTTATTTATGTGTGTAGCTCAAGTGAGTGTTTTCCTTGGTTTGCTGTAATGATGTTTTATTCTAAATTTGCCTACTTGTTTTATGGCTCCTGAGAATCTCCATGCTTGCATCATTTATTACTTTTCCTTTTCCCACAATGCCTCTTGTCCCATGTGGCAGTGAGGTACAGGAGACATAGAAACGTAGACTTTGACAGCAGATAAGGGCCACTTGGCCCACCCAGTCTGCTCATTTCTATCAATTGGATAGCCTGCAGATCCTAGTTAACCAACAGCCTACTTCCTCTTACCGCCACTATAATTGCCTTATGTCTGTCCCATGCATTCTTAAATTCCCCACTATTTTTGACCCCACAACCTCCTCAGGAAGGCCGTTCCATGCTTCCACCACCCTCTGCATAACAAAATAGTTCCTCACGTTGCCCCAGAGCTGACCTCCCTCCATCTTCAAATTGTGCCCCTTATTCTTGCATATCTCTTTTTCTGAAAGATGCTACCCACTTGGACTTTGTTGATTCCTTGAGGTACTTGAACATTTCTATCATGTCCCCCTCCCTCCTTTCTTGAGGCTATACATGTTAAGCTCTTTAGTCTATCTTCATATGGCTTCTGTGCAGACCCTGCACCATTTTAGTTGCTCTCCTTTGGACTGCCTCCATCCTGCCTATGTCCTTGTGGAGACGGGATCTCAGAACTGCACACAGTACTCTAGATGGGGTCTCACCAACTATTTGTACAGAGGGATAACACTGTCCTGTTTTCTACTGGTGATGTCTTTCCTATGCATCCCAGCCCTCCCTACTGCCTTCTTACTTTGCTTCCTTACCTTTAGGTTATTTGATATGACTATCCCAGGTCCCTTTCCATTTTTGCTGTTGTTAATACCCACCCCCAAATTGTATAATTTTCCTTTGGGTTTTGTTTCCAGGTGCATTACTTTGCATTGAATCTAAGCTGCCATACTTTTGACCAGTCCTCCAACCTTGATAAGTCCCTTCTCATCCTTTCCAGCCCCTTGTGTATCAACCCTGTTGCAGATCTTTGTGTCATCTGCAAAGAGGCATACTTTTCCTTCCAGTGCCTCCACAATGTCAGCTATAGAGACATTAAAGAGGACCGGTCCCAGTTCTGAACTCTGCGGTACCCCACTAGTAACTCCTCTTTCTTCAGAGTGGACTCTGTTTACTGTTGCCCTTAGCGTCCTGTTGTCTAGCCAATTTTTACAGGTTACCACCCTGGGACCCACTCCCAGGCTGGCTAACTTGTTTATTAATCTTTGTGTGAGACTGTGTCAAATGCCTTGGTAAAGTCTAGGTAGGCCACGTCCACAGCCCTCTATGGTTTGCTACTTTGGTCACCCAGTCAAAGAAATCTATTAGATTTGTCTGACATGACCTTCCTGCTGTGAATCCACACTGTCTTGGGTCCTGTGCCCTGCCGCCTCTAGGTACTCAACAATTCTTTCTTTAAGAGTGATTCCATCATGTTCTACCACTGAGGTCAAACTAGCGAGTCTGTAGTTTCCTTTCTCTGCCTTTCTCCCATCTTTGTGAAGGGAATCCCATCCATTCTCCTCCAGTCCTCAGGTACCACACCATCCTCCCATGATTTGTTGAAAAGTGTAGTCAGTGGTGTCACTAGTTCTCCCTTAATCTTTAGAATTCTGGGTGAATCCCAACAGGCCCCATTGCATTGTCCACCTTCAGTTTCAGGAGTTCTTTCAGGACCCTTTCTTCTGTGAAAGGACTGGTATCGAACCCCTACCCAGAATGCTTCTATTGATTGGTTTAGGTACTGTACCTCCCTTCTCTTCTTTTGTGAATACTGAGCAGAAGTATTCATTCAGCATCCCTGCTTTTCACTGTCACCCTCTGCCACCCTTCCCTTTATTAAGCCTTACTATCACTCCCTTGATCTTTCTATATTCCCTATTGTACCTGTAAAGGTTTTAGCCCCTTCTTAACTGAGCTGGCTATCTTTTCCTCAGTTTGGGACTGGGTGGGCCAGCGGTCCTTATCTGCCATCAAATTCTATGTTTCTGTCTTTCTATGCTACTCTGGCGGCCTTCCCCTTCCTTCTGCTTTAACTGGTACAGTTCTCTGCCCTTCTCCTCCTGTGTTTCCATATACTTCCTAAGTGCTATATTTTTCTCCTAACTTTTGCCACCACCTCTTTTGAGAGCCATAGTGATTTTTCTTTTCCTTAGTTTTGATTTGTTTATTTGCTTCACACAAGGCTTGTCTCTGTGATGGCAGTTTTGATTTTTTCCATTGTTCCTCCACCCTCCTCTTGCCTGTTTGCTAGTGGTTTTCTGAGGCACTCTCCCATTTTACCAGAGTCAGCCATCCTAATGTCCAATACCCTCGCTTTTGTATGGCTGGACTCTACTCCTGTGTTTATCGTGAACCACACTGTTTGGTGGTTGCTTGTTTCCAAATGGCTACCACTTCTAAATCTGAAATCCTTTCTTCTTCCCCATTTGAGAGTACCAAGTGTAAGATTGCTCCATCCCGAGTGGGTTCCAGTACTAGCTGTCTGAGGCATACCCCTGCAGGGCATCAAGAATGACCCTGCTCTTGGATGTGGCTGCAGCAAAGGTGCTCCACTAAACATCTGGCATATTCAGGTCCCCATCAACAATATCTCCCCTTTTCTGCCATTCTAAGTCCATTGATCCAGTGAGTGCTGGCTTACTACTGTGCTAGTAAGTGCCTCTCCTTGTCCAAGAAGCACTAATAAAGGCTACATTCACACTTGAAGGATAATTGAGTGGGCTGCTCTTTAAGGAAACTCAGCAAGAATCTCTGCTAATTGTATTACTGATGACCTGAGGTGATTTATGCTTTTGAATGTAGTGTGTGTTTGATGACAAGAATAGCCTTACAAACAAAACATTCACTTTTGCTGGCTAGATCTAGACACACACTGAGACAACAAAAACATTCATTGGATAAGAAAGAATTGTTTAGTTGAGGACAGAACAATAGGCACTTAACTACACAGTGCAGTTGCAGATAAGGCAAAACGTCAAAGGTCTCCCATATATTACTGTCACATGGGATACGAGGAATTGTGGAAAAAGAAAGGTAATAAAATAAGCAAGCAGGACCATAAAACAAGTAAGCAGTTCAGAAAGAAAACCCTTACTGCAAACAAAGGAAAGGACACACTAGATTACATAATATAGCAGGAACCACCCCATTACAGTCAACCCACCAAATAAATGCAAAATAAAGGGATTTACCTGAATGCAGGGCGCCAAGGTGTAGTCCTGCAGAGATGTCGCTTACACACATGTAAAGAAAAGGAAGTAGTTTGGGGAGGGACTCAGCTAAAACCCTTTGCCCACAATGGTGACTGAGTGGCCAGTATTTTATTTAGCAGACAAGTGGCCAGTGAAGGCTAGTGGGTGGCTAGTGCCCTTTGTTATGTGAAATAAGACTGCAGCAAAAGCCCAGAGGGGCATAAATATATAAATAAATAAAATATATCTATAAAAATTAAATGGCTACCGAAGGGCAGTCCACCATAATAATCTAAAACAGGCCATGTTGTGAAATGTCTGTTGGCTGGATCTGATATCATTAGAACAGCAGGAGGTGGAACCAGCCTGATAAAAGATTTAATCAGCATAAAAGGACTGGTGTTCGGGAGGGCACAACAGTAGTGTGAAGGAGCTTGCTCAAAAAGTTCCTAACTTTGAAAAGGTTAAATCTCTCTCTAATTTGCTGCCAGTGACCTCAGCACCAAATGCTCCAATCAGGTACAGGAAGGGTGAGCTGGAGTGTTCAGTAGTATAGCTCAACCTTCTGTTCTCTCTCTCTCCCTCCCCCCCCTCACTCCTTTCTACTCTCTGAGCTGGAGTTAGTAGCAGTGTAGTGGCAGGGCTTAGCCACTCACGTTTAGAAAAAGCAAAAAAAAAAAATAGAAACTAAGTTTAAAAAGTGATAAGTTAGTTAGCTAAGGGGCTATCATTGCCAAAGTAAAAGAAAAGTTTTCTGGCTAGGAAAGCAGTAGACTAATTGAGTTCCAGAAACTACTGGGCCCTGATAGACCAAGCAAAGAAGGAAGAACAGAAACTATGTCTGCAGTTAGCAGTCAAGACATGCAAAGAGTTTATTATTTTCTAGCTAACATTTGCAGGAAGGGTTCATCTGTTTGACAGAGGACCAGAGCAGCAGCTGAGGAAACCAGGAGCTGGGAGGACTGAGAAGCAGCAGAGCCATCACTGGACATCAGCAGAGGACTTCTCATCAATCCCTGGCCAGGGCAGCACAACAAAGGATTTCATTCTTCAAGGACTACACCCATTTGGGTTTGTGGTATCAGAGACTATGACTCAACAGAGACTTGAAATGATTTTGGGACATTTTACTATTTATTTTGAGGGTGGGGTGAAAAATGTGTGATGCAACCATTTCTAGATTTTTGTCAGGGAAGAAAATACTGATGTTCACCTTTGTGCAAATGTTATTTTACTGTTTAGGCTACACATCCATTTTCTAGTTACTGATAGAGCCATTGCTGATATAAAAAAGTAGTAGTTATTCACAATTGGGTAACTAAATTAGCTCTAATTTAAAGAGATTTTCTGCCTCTGTGATAACTCCTGTAACACTGTTGTTATGGTTAGAAAGTCGTACCCCAAAGTAATATCTGTCAGCCCTGTTACTAACCTTCCTTGCAGCTAGCTGGATTCCATCACCCAGGTAGGTGAAGGCAGTGTGCAGGTGGGTGTTGTAATTGGTAACACAATGTGGAGCAGATCTTTTAAAGTTGTAACAATGGGTTAAGCAAAAAGTAGGTGCATTTTAAAGTAAGTGAAAAAATGCTAAAGGAAAATGCAGAAAACTCACTTGTAAAAATACTACAGACATTGTTTCTGACATGTTCAGAACTCAGTGGCCCAGGGTTCTCAGACATGTATGAGCAAGAAGGTTTAATCAATTAGAGGGATCACAGCCAGAGTTCAGTGGCATGGTGTACAGTGGATCAGGTAGGCTCCAATAATTACTTTGAACCATGGAAGGACATGTTGGGGTTCCTGAAAAGTCTTCCTCAAGCTTGCCTAAATGTTCACTGCCAGGCTTGTGTCCTGCATTTTGCAGTTTAAAAGTGATTGCCAGAGAGTGCCTGATAGCCTCTGTGTACAGTCTCTTTAAGAGCTGCCTGGATTGCAGTAATAAGTAATCTGAGAGGGAGCTCTGTTGAAAGATGTAACTATCTGCTGAAAATCATTTAGAGTGATGATAATGTAGTTCGCCTAACCTGCCTTCTTTGCAGCAAGGACTGTTTTGTTTATCTCCACTGTCTTGGTCCTGGACTGCAAATTGGACCAATTAGTACTGGTGGGACCTACAGGAGCTGTCTGGAGTCAAAATCTGTAGGAATTGTAGTTTTGGGCTTTTTCGTCTTTTTCGCACCTGAAGGGGAGCCTTTGTTGTGACTGACAGGAGGATCAGCCAACCGAACCTTTTTGTATCTTGGGCGATTTCCCAGGCTGCTGCAGCTAGTTTCAGTTTTGAGCTGAGAAGTGAAGAAGTAACAGGTGAAGTGATTTTGAGCAGCAGTTCTGTGTAGTTTAGCATGGAGAACTGTGGAAAAGGCTGAGTTTTGGCCTGCTTGTCTGCCTGCTGTCCCTGAGAGGGAAAATAGAGTGTATTCCCACTGAATCTAAGTTGTGAGGACTATTTAAGCCACTGGACTGTGACCAGGCTTTGACCTGAAGAAGACTGAAGATTTGCTGAATGCGATCGGCCTGTCAGGATTTCTAGCTACTTTTGAATCCCTGGTTTGTGCAGAAACTTTGCGATCGTGACCAGACAGCAGTTTGCCTGGTGCAGTAGAATTTCCTTACGTGTAAATGAGCTGTGTATTGAAAGTGGGTTGTGATTTGGTCCCCACCACGTGAACTGTGTTCTGCTTGCTGGTACAGTAGAATCCTTTACATGTAAATGTGCTGTGTATTGAAAGTGGGTTGTGATTTGGTTCCCCACTGTGTGAACTGTGTTCTGCTTGCTAGAAGCTTTAACCAGTGTAATCGGACTGAATCGCATTCATCTCCATTCAGCCTGGGCCATGCCACGCTGGCCTGCCAGACTACCCCACTGCACAGAGGAAGCCACCAATGAGATCTGCCTGGGGATCAGCCCCTGCTCCACGCTTGAACAGGAACGATGCCTTGGCGATTTGTGGGCCCTGCCTCTCCTGGCACTCCAGATTGATCACCTGCTGTCTCGATTTTTGTCCAGCCTGTGTCCAGTCTTGGGTATCATGAGTAATCATCAGGGTAGCTCCCTGCAACAACAGCTTAATCTAAAAGTGTGTCATCTGATTGTCTTGTTGTTTTTTTTCACAAACCAAGCCCTCCGGCCCGGATTACAAATAGTGTGTGTTGTGCATGTTGTTTTCTTCCATCACAGGGCCTCAACCAGCTGCAACATTCCTGGCTAGCCCACCATTCTCCATCTGGGTACCGGAGTGTATGTCTGTTTATGGACCCTGAAGTGCATGCATAACTGTTTGACTGATAGAGCCTTTAAGCAAATTAACCTGATTACGCCCTTCCTTGTTCAAGCCACTTAAATAAATCAGATCTAATTCTTTTTGCATTTACCCTGACTGTGGTTCCAGTTTGTGCAAGAGTACTGTACTGCTGTTATTTGCTGTGTATAACCTTGTTTTACAGGGGTCCCCAGGGCAGACTAGAGGAAAGACCTGGTGGTAAGTGCAAACAGTGTGGGCACTTGTGTGTGTGTATCAGGGGTATTGTGAAAGTGATTATTGTGGATTGTTCCAGCCACTAGTAAGGAAAGAGGGGGTTACAGTGTCCCAGAAGGCTGTGCCCAGGTTAGCTTGACCACTACCAACCCTGACCTCTAGGTGGAGGCACTCGCTTCAGAACTCAGGCCCCTAAACCTGCTACTAGCCTGGCAGGCAGGGAAGTAGCCCTTGGGATAGCGCCACCTAGGGGTTACATTTTGGATGCTCACCGTGGGATTTTGTGCCTTCTAGTGGCTTAAAATGATGAATTATTGTTAAAGATTAATGGCTACCCAGTAGAAATGGCTGTACACCAGTTGGTGGGGTGGTACTGGGCAGGAGATCGACCCTCAAATGCTCTTCTTATACTGGATATTCCCTGGGTACCAGTAAAGACATTGTAGGAGCACTCTCCAAAGCTGAATGTTTAAAAACCCTGTGGTGGTGGGTCAACAGGCTGATTTGATTGCCCAAACTTTCATAGCCTTGGTAGAGTGTAGTGACTTAGTGGAAAGCTGTAAGTGCCACAGACTGTTGCCCCAGAAGGGGTTCCAGCTGCCTGGAGTGATAACAAAGATAGTAAAGACCCCAGGAGGATGAGCTCCCACCATTATCTGAGACTTTTGAGGAGAAATTTGCTAAGTTGTTGCTGGAGGAAGGAAAACCAGAGAGGACTTTAAGAAACTATTCCTGCCACCTGGGGATGCTCCTTCCCCAACACCCCTCCCACTCTAGCACCTGTTACCCCACCTTCTGTGCCCATGCCAATGCGCCCCTATATTTGTACCTGCCATTAGTCATGACTCCTACGAGAAGGCTGATAATCTTCTTGGGTACTCTCCCCCCCCAGGGGCGATGACTGGGAGACCTTGATAGACTATGTTGCCCCTCTAGTACTTGAATGGCTCAGAAGCAGAGAAATGAAAGAGATTGAGTGAGAGCCTCTGAGGTCCTGCTCTGGCTACCATCCGTGCCAAGCAGGCCAATAACCCTGAAGCAACTGCACAGGACTATCTTGCTGCATTGGAAAATGTGTATGGGAGCCTGAATTCAGATGAGGATCTGTGGTGGAGAGTAAAAATGCTCGGCAGTACCCTGGGAAGCCATTGTCTGTGTATGTACCTCAGCTTGAAAAACAGCTACAAGAGTGCCTCAGAAAGGGTAGTTTGCTGTCAAATGAATTAGATCGAACTAGGCTGGACCAGATCCTTAAGTCTGTTCCATTTTCAGAATTGTTACTGCTTCAGTTGTGCCTTACCACCCAACTGGAATCACCCCCTCCTATGCAGAGCTAATGAAAGAAATTCAGGGGGTTGAGCAAAGGACCCCTTGGAAGTGCACTCATATCTGCTGCTGCTGCTGAAGTGACCGAGTGATCAGCCAAGTGAGGCTGAGGGGCAAAAGTCAGCACTTAGAGCACTCTGTGAATGCAAGGACTTCCCACCCTGGGCCCAGCATTGGGAGGAAAAGCTACTAAAGGAAGTCCAAGAGTTGAAGATGGGTGCCTCTGCAAGGGTTTCCCCATGGAACAAGTTTCTGGTCCTTCAGGATGTGACTGCCATGGGGTGGGGGTGCACCTTCAGGCATCCGCTGCCGAGGGTGGCTCCAAGGCTGAGATCACCGGCTTGACTGCCACTCTAAAGGAACTGTTAAGACACATTGCACCACTCTCACCACTACAAGCAGATACTAGACCCCAATCTATTACTACTGCTTCAGTTCCTCATACGATGTTCTCTCCCAGGATGATCCAGGAGTCTATCATTTGTCACCACTGTGGAAAGGATAGCCATATGAAAAGAGAATGCTGGTCTCAGAAGGACTTAGAAAGAGCAGTAAACAGACTCCAGGGGAGCTCTGAAAACAAATCAATGGCCAAGGGCACCGAAATGACCGAGTGAGGGTTTGAGAAACACTAACTCAAATTTCCTTACGGCTAAATCATCTGTCCAGGCCTCTGCTACTGCCTCTCCAGACTGGTCCAAAATAGTGGGCCCTTCAGTGGCCGACTCACGATGACTGTGAATGGTATTCATACTCGGGTTGTGCTTGACAGTGGGCATAGTGACCATCGTATTTCAGGACTGGTATGACAAACACTTATCTAATGTGCCTTTGCAGTCCCTGGAAGGTCTACATGTGTGGGCCTGAGCTACAAGTCTTATCCCTACTTAGGGTATGTCTGCCTCTGTTGTCTTTTCCTGCAACTGTAATGGGTGTAGAGGACCGAGTAGAGACATTGGCCCTAGTGTGTCTCCCCACCAGACTGTATGATGGGGTCCCCTGTTAATTGGGACAAACGCCCATATGTTTGGGAGACTGGCACAACTCTGTCATGAGAAACAAGGGCGATGGACTGGGAGGGCCCTGAGCATTCTGGCTCTGATCAAGAGGGCCTATGATTTTCAACAGAAACCCGAGGAAGTAGACCAGGATGGACCGGTGGGGATCGTGTGGAAGAAGGATCCCGATTCAATGGTACTGGCCCCTAATGCCCAGTGTACCATTCAAGGGAAGTCCGCCTCTGGAAAGATGTCAAGAACAAAATACTGAAGTTGGATGTGCCAGGCGATGAAAAATTGCCAGAAGGATTATTGATCAAGCGCAGCATCTTGCCTGCTTGTGTCCATGCCTATGCATGACGAGTGATGGTCTAGATTCAGAATGTGTCAGATTGGGGGATCCAAGTGAACAGAGAGTGCAAGCTAGCTATGGTACACTGTGCAGACACTGCAGTATTGCCCAGCAACAAGCACCCTAGTAGGACAGATAGAGTGACTCAGACTTGTTTGAATTGGTGACTCCTATTGCCAGCTGAATGGAATACTAGAATTAGCCAGAAACTTGCCAGAGAGATCAAGTGTTCTCATTGAAGGAATGGGCATGGGATGTGTCCAGGGTGCAGATCATCACATACACCTGCACAATGAATGGCCCTTTCGTCAGAGGTCTCGATGCTTAGCCCCAGCAGACATAGATGATGGAGAAGACACCTGCAGGAAATGCTCGTGGCTGGTGTAATACAAGAATCCAAAGCCCATATGCTTCTCCCATTGTGGTTGTGTATAAGAAGAATGG
This sequence comes from Neoceratodus forsteri, assembly GCA_016271365.2. Classification (NCBI taxonomy): domain Eukaryota; kingdom Metazoa; phylum Chordata; order Ceratodontiformes; family Ceratodontidae; genus Neoceratodus; species Neoceratodus forsteri. The sequence continues at coordinate 1,111,483,175 of CM028129.1, read as the reverse complement.
GTCTGTGAGGATGTGTGTTGATTATCGAACCCTGAACCGGTGGACCATCCCAGACCAATACACTATGCCTCTACACAAGATGCCCTGGACTACTTGAATGGGAGCAAATGGTTCTCGGTATTGATCTTCCCAGCAGATACTACCAGATCCGATAGCCCGAAGACAATGAGGAAACAGTCTTCATCTGTCCACTGGGGTTCTATGAGTTTCTGAGGATGCCACAGGGGATATCGGGTGCCCGGCCATCTTTCAGTGACTGATGGAATGTGCAGTGGAGATAAGAATTTGCTGGAATGCCTGGTGTACTTGCACGATGTCATTGTGTTTGGGAGCACCTTAGAGGAGCATGAGAACTGACTGTTTAAAGTCCTAGACTGACTGGAAGATTTCAGCCTCAAGTTGTCCATTGACAAGTGTTAGTTTTTCCAAATCTCCGTGAAGTATGTGGGGCACATAGTATCTACAGAGGGATATAGACTGATCCCAGTAAAGTTGAAGCTCTGACCACCTGACCCCAGCCTCACAATCTAAAAGAACTACAATACTTCTTGGGGTTCTGTGGCTACTACCGCAGGTTCATGAAAGACTATTCCAAGGTGAGTCGCCCACTCTTGAATCTTACCCAGGGTTACCCTCCCACAAATCATAAATACAAGAAAGGGGCCATCCGAGGTCCAGATAGAGTATACTTCCATCCAGGTGAACTTTTGGGCCTCGCTAGATGCCAGACTGTGAAGCAGCCTTCCATGAAATCATATACCAACTCACCCATGCCCCCATCCTCGCCTATATTGGCCCACCATCCCTATGTGTTGCATATGGACACTAGTCTGCAGGGTCTAGGAGTGGTGCTGTATCAAGACCATGAGGATGGCCTGAGACCAGAAGCTTTTGCCAGTAGGAGCTTGACCCCGTCCAAACAAACTACCCTGTGCATAAGTTGGAGTTCCTTGCCCTAAAATGGGCCATCATTGACCAGTTTCATGAATACCTCTATGGGGCAAAGATATTGGTGAAGACTGACAATAACTCATTGACCTATGTACAGACTTCAGCTAAGTTAGATGCCACTGGACACCGATGGCTTTCTGCATTATCAACCTATGATTATGCTGTCGAATACAGACCGGCCTGAACCATACTGATGCTGATGCCCTATCATGAAGGCCCACTTCTAAGAGTGATTAGGTCAGGTGTTTGAACCTGACATTTGAGCATTGTGCCAAAAGTTTGATAGAGATGAACAGATGTTTGCAGACACAGTGGACTGTTTAGTAGATTGCTTGGGCCCTTCTGACACCTGCATACCAGCTGCATGTGCCACTTCTCTAATCTAGATATTAGTGCACTACCTCAGTTTGACAATGATAGCATTCAATGGACTCAATCCCAAGATCCTATGATTCAGCCAGCACTTGATGCCTTGCGTGCGGGAAAGATGTGTATAAGTTACGTTCCACTGACTTGCGAACTGCTTTATTGTTTAAAAGGCCCCAGATTGAAGTTGCTCAATCAGTTGTTGTATAGAGAGACAGTAGATCATAGTGGCAAAGTAGACAAGCAACAATTGGTTCTGTCCATGGCCTTTAAAATTTGGTACCGAGGTCCCTCTGCAATCGCATGGGGCACCTCGATATTGAGAGAACCCTTGACCTGGTATGATCTCACTTCTACTGGCCCAAAATGGGGCTGTTGTTGAGTACCATGTAAAGACTTGTAATGTTGCTCATGTAAAGAAAGCCCTGCCTCACAGGCTGCCCCTGTTAACACTTACTACCAGCACCCTAATGAAACTAGTCTGCATAGACTTCTTGAGTTTAGAGTCTAATCAGTGAAACATTGGTAATGTGTTAGTGGTTACAGATAATTTCCCATGGTATGCACCAGCTTTTTCTACCAAAGATCAAAAGGCATCTACCATGGCCAAGGTGCTAGTGGAAAATTTCTTCATCCACTATGGTGCCCCAGCTGAATTAATTCTGATCAAGGCAGAGACTTTGAGAGTTGGCTAATCAAAGAAATGCTTCTCTGTTGGGGTGCAAAAGTCAAGAACCACCCCTATCACCATAGGGAGACCCTCAACCAGAACGTTTTAACCGTACCCTTCTAGACATGTGGGCACCTCCACCCAAAAGACAAGCATAAATGGAGCCAGCAGATTAGCACCTTGGTACACGCATACAATTGCATGAAAATGATGCTACTGGGTTCTCCCCTACTGTCTCATGTTCGGGAGAGAGGCCTGGCTGCCAGTTGATGTCTGTTTTGGGTCTCTCCAGATGGAATCTGAGCCAAAAACTACTTGTAATATGTACAAAACTAAAAGCTCAATTGAACCATGCCTATCAACTGGCCCAGACAATGGCCTTCAAGAGAAATCTAGCCAACAAAGAGAGGCATGATAAAAAGTATAGGCTCAAGAGCTTGACCTGGAGACCGTGTGTTGTTACGAATTTGGGGCTGCATGGTAAACACAAAATTGTTGATCGGTGGCACCATCTTCCCATGTAGTAGTTGGAAAGTTGGATAATTTATCTGTGTACAAGGTGTGCCCAGAGAACAACTCCAAAGCTCTCAAGACCATGCACCATAACCACTTGCTACCTATCGGCCAAGTCATGATTCAGGCTGAACCCCAGAAATTGAACCCCTGGGTCAGTGACTCATGCTACTGCAAGAAAGAGACACAGTCAACCTACTCCAGTGGTCACAGGTTTAAGGTTTCTCTGCAGCAAGCCAAGAATGATAGTGACTGTCAGTCCACTTTGATGAAAGTGAAGACAATCATGCCTATTACCCTCTTATGAACGGAGTCAGCTGTTTCGAGGTAACCACCTGATTAATTGTGGGATGAAGCTGGGCCTTCTGGACTGCCTTACCCCCAGCTTCATCCTTGGAGCCAATGCGCCAGAAAGTGAAGTGCAAAGTATCACGCCTTAAGATGTTGAGTCTCTGTGTATTGTGGAACTGTATGATTTGCCTGAAGAAGGGCTAAGGGTTTAAGTCTTTCTGGTGACATACCAGAATTTAGAAGAACACTATGAGTGCTGACCACCCCTTCAGTGCCTCAAAGCTTGATTGTGCCTGAGCCTTTGCAAAATGAGTCAAGTGTTGTAGAAACAGAGCCTGCAGAGCAAGGAGCCAACAGTGCCCCAAGTTTGGATATTCCCACCCAGGTAGAGGCACCCTCACAAGTGAGCAGAGTCCCTAGACCAGTGCTGAGAGTACAGAGACTGTAGTTGTCCCTCAGAAAGACTGGCTGAGCTGTCAAACCAGTAGTACGCCTCAGTCATGATCTCTCAGAAGGCCAGTGGATTTGCCTATCAGTGTAGTGCACAAAGGTGCTATGTCTCACCAAGCTCACTGCCCATATTGAGCTTGACAGCCAATTCCAGGTTACTTGTCTTTTCCCTCTCACCATGGTGCCCCTGCCCTCTGGCCCCAAGTTAGCTGATATGGAAGGGTCCCTCTTGAATTGTTTAAGGTACAAGAAGTTATTACCTGATTCAGTATAGTAATGTTCAATTTACCTGTGTGAAATATGCACAATGTGTTGTCAGAATCGATATAGTATCATGAAATGTAGTGAATATGTATAGTAAAGTAATAAGTTTATGTTAACTGATGCATGATTGTACAGACTTGACACAGGACGCCAAGTTTTCTTCAGGCAGGGAAGGGGTAACTCTGCACAAATGGGGGTTCCTGAAAAGTCTTCCCCAGCTTGCCCAAATGTTCACTGCCAGGCTTGTGTCCTGCATTTTAGCAGTTCAAATGTGATTGCCAGAGAGTACCTGTATAGCCTCTGTGTACTGTCTCTTTAAGAGCTGCCTGGATTGCAGTCATAAGTAATCTGAGAGGAGCTCTGTTGAAAGATGTAACTATTTGCTGAAAATCATTTAGTACGATAATGATAATGTAGTTTGTCTAACCTACCTTCTTTGCAGCAAGGACTGTTTTATCTCCACTATCTTGGTCCTGACTGCGAATTGGACCAATCAGTACTGGTGGGACCTAAAATGGAGCCAGACTACAGGAGCTATCTAGAGTCAAAATCTGTAGGAATTGTAGTTTTGGGCTTTTGCGCCTTTTTGCACCTGAAGGGGAGCCTTTGTTGTGGCTGACAGGAGGATCAGCCTACTGAACCTTTGGATATTGGGAATTTCCAAGGCTGCTGCTGCTAGTTTCAGTTTTGAGCTGAGAAGTGAAGAAGTAACAGCTGAAGTGATTTTTGAGCAGCAGTTCTCTGTAGTTTTTCATGGGAGAACTGTGAAAGAGCTAAGTTTTGGCCTGCCTGTCTGCCTGCTGTCACTGAGAGGAAAATAGAGTTTATTCCGACTGAATCCAAGTTATGAGGACTATTTAAGCCACTGGACTGTGACCAGGCTTTGACCTGAAGAAGACCAAGATTTGCTGAATGCGATTGGCCTGTCAGGATTTCCAACTGCTTTTGAATCCCCGGTTTGTGCAGCGACTTTGCGATCGTGACCGGAGAGCTGTTTGCATGGTACAGTAGAATTTCCTTACATGTAAATGTGCTGTGTATTGAAAAGGTCGTGATTTGGTTCCCCATCATGTGAACTGTGTTCTGCTTGCTGGTACTGTAGAATCCTTTAAATGTAAATGTGCTGTGTATTGAAAGTGGGTCATGATTTGGTTCCCCACTGTGAACTGTTCTGCTTGCTGGAAGCTTTATCTAGCCTAATCGGACTGAATCGCATTCATCTCCATTCGGCCTGGGCCATGCCATCCTGGCCCTGCCAGGCCACTCCCCAATGCACAGAGAAAGCCACCCGACAAGAGATCTGCCTGGGGATTAACCCCTGCTCCACGCTTGAACAGGAACCACACTTCGGCGAATCGTGTGGGCCCTGCCTCTCCTGGCACTCCAGATTGACCACCTGCTGTCTCAATTTTGTCCAGCCTGTGTCCAGTCTTGGGTATCGTGGGTAATCATCACAGTAGCTCCCTGCAACAACAGCCTAATCTAAAAGTGTGTCATCTGATTGTCTTGTTGTTTTCTTTTCACAAACCAAGCCCTTCAGCTCCGGATTACAAATAGTGTGTTTGTGCATGTTGTTTTCTTCCATCACAGGACTCCAAACAGCTGCAACATTCCTGGCTAGCCACCATTATCCATCTGGGTACCCAGAGTGTATGACTGTTTATGTACCCTGAAGTGCATGCATAACTGTTTGATTGATAGAGACTTTAAGCAAATTAACCTGATTACGATCTTCCTTGTTCAAGTCCCTTAAATAAATCAGACCTAACTCTTTTTGCATTTACCTGACTGTGGTTCCAGTTTGTGCAAGAGTACTGTACTGCTGTTATTTGCTGTGTACCTTGTTTTAGGGGTCCATGGCCAGGCCAGAGGAGAGAGAATCCTTGTGGTAAGTGCAAACAGTGTGGGTACTTGTGTGGTGTATTAGGGTATTGTGAAAGGGATTATTGTGTATTGCTTCAGCCTACTAGTAAGGAAGGGGGTTACATGTCCAGGAAGGCTGTGCCCAGGTTAGCTTGACCACTACCAACCCTGACCTCTGGGTGGAGGCACCCATTTCAGAACTCAGGCCCCTTAACCTGCTACTAGCCAAGCAGGCAGGGTAGTAGCCTTGGGATAGCGCCACCTAGGGGTTACATAACCAATTCTAGATTTTTGTCAGGGAAGAAAATACTGATGTTCATCTTTGAGCAAATGTTATTTTACTAGTTACTGATAGATCCATTACTGATGCAAAAAGTAATAATTATTCAGTTTGCTAAATAAATTGGCTCTAATTTAAAGAGATTTTCTTCCTCTGATAATTCCTGTAGCACTGTTGTTATGGTTAGAGGGTTATAACCCAGAGTAATATCTGCCAGTCCTATAATGAACCTTCCTTGCAGCTGGCCGTATTTCATCACCCAGGTAGTTGAAAGTAGTGTGCAGGTGGGTGTTATAACACACAGATTTATACTTTGCACAACATGTTTTTTAATAAATTTTGACAGTTGTTCTCCTTTCATGTTTTGTTCTAAAGTTGCCTTTTATTGTTGTTAGGTACTATACAAGATTTGTGGGGTGTGGTGGTGGTGGGTGCTGTTTGAGACCAGCACTGTATCCCTACGTTATAATCATTTGGGTGTGTGTGTATCCAGCTTGTATATGTGTGTGTGTGTGTGTGTGTGCATGGGGAGTGGACAGGTTGTGTATCTGCAGGTGGAGGGGAAGATGGAGGGTTATGGGACAAGTACTGTACCCAGCATGCAACAGTTCTTAGATGGGGAGACAAAGGCTGAAAGAAAGCAGACAAGATCTGAGAAAACATGACACCAAAATATGAATGAAAAGAACCATAGTAAAAGATAATGCATGCCAAATGTGGAAACTGAATAATCAGGTAGACATGAAACAAGTAGAAAAAAGAGACGTGAGTGACTACCATTGCAGACACTTCTTGTAATTGTTAAAAATTGTTAATATATGTATGTAGCTCCAGCATAAACAAAAGTCATCCTCATTCCAGTCCCACAAGGAGTGTTGCCTCATCCTGTGCATCACTGAGACTTGGGCCTTTTAGTCTTTGGGAGGAAGGGACTGGATTTATCTGTTATAGGTGGGAAAATTTGTAAGTCCTGTGGTGCCTCCTCCTGGAAAATCCTGGTGAAGTACAAGTTAGAACTCAGGATATTAACATCTTCCCGGAAATAGAAAAGTTTACCAGTCCCATACAGTCCGACTCACAGTGCAGCAACAATGACCATACAATAAAGTAATAGTACACACATATGCTATGCAGGTTTATTGGGAGACAAGAACAAAGCTCTGGGAATGAAAGGGTAAGGGTTAAGAAGAAAGCCAGAAACAAAGCATGTGGTGCTATCACTCAGTCCCACAGTGTTTACTGTAATGGACCTGCTCAGGTGAGCCTGCCCCAGAACTTGGAAACCATGCAAGGAGGGACTCTGAAACATAGAAACATAGAAAATGACGGTAGGAAACTAAAGGTCCATTGAGTCTCCCATGAGATACCCAGGATCTATTGATGATCCTGGAGCTACCACCACCTGGTTTACTTTTTTGTACCTGTTGTATTGTCCCTCAGTTGAGCTCTCAGCTCTCTCCCACCCATACGTGAAACTCATCACAGTCCCTGCTCCCACCACCTCTGCTGGCAGATTGTTCCATGGCTCTACCACTCTTTCAGTGAAGTAATGTTTCCTTAGATCACTCCTGACCCCTCCTCCCGTTTCCTTTCATGTCCCCTTGTCATTGAGCTGGTGATCCTATGGAATAGCTCCTCTGTGTCTGGCACTTTGTTTATGCCTTTCATAAACTTAAATATTGCTATCATGCTCTCTCTCTTCTTGTTCAAGTGAGTACATATTCTGTGATGCCAGCTGCTTCTCATAGGCGAGTCCCTGTAGACCCTGGATCATCTTGGTTGCCTCCTCTGCACTGCTTCCAGTCTATCCCTATCTTTGTTCAGGTGTGGTCTTCAAAACTGAACTCAGAACTCCAGGCAGGTCTTACAGAGATCTACTGAGGGGATGATCACTTCTTTTTACTATCAATCCTTTGCGTATGCATCACAACATTCTTTTCGCCTTGCTATATGCTTTATTGCATTGGCTTGCACGTTTCATGGTATCTGTAACAATGACCCCAGGTCCTACCTGGTGCTCAGTCTAGCCCTATTTAGCCAATATTTTGTCCTAGGGTTCCCTTTGCCTGATGCATAATTTTGTACTTTTTTCGTTGAATTTCAGCTGCCACAGATTAGACCATCTTTCCAATTTTTGGAGGTCCTTTTGTAGCTCTCTAACCCCTTCTTGGCTGTCCACTCACCCTCCCAGCTTGGTGTCATCTACAAACAAGGCAAGCTTGTCATGGATACCATCACCGATGTCACCAATGAATATGTTGAAATGGCTGGGCCCAACACCTATCCTGAGGGACTCCACTTGTGACTTCATCTTTGCTTGATCTCACCCGTTGATCACTACCCTTTGCCTCCTGTCCATGAGACAGTTTCCCACCCACCTGACCATGTTCTTTGTTACCCCAAGGTCCTCTAACTTCATCAGCTGATGTCTATGTGGCACAGAGTTAAATGTCTTGCTGAAATTGAAGTAGAGAAGGTCAATTATGTGACCCCTATCCAGTTCCTCTGTCACCCATTTGAAAAAGTGATAAGATTCATTTGGTACAACCTTTCTGCCATGAACCATGTTACAATTTGTCCTGGTGTCAATTTTCCTCTCAGTATTGCATGAGGTCCTGTTTTTAAGGTCTCCATTAATGTTCCCACAACAGAGGTGAGGCTAACTGGTCTTATTCCCCACCTTCCTCTACCCCTTCCTTTGTGGAATGGCACTATGTCCACCCTCCTAGTCTCCCATACTACACCTGTTCTCAGTGAGCAATTGAATAGGTGTGCTGGGGTCCAGCTACCTCCTCTGCCAATTATTTTAGTACTCTCAGGTGCATTTCATCTGGCCCCTGTTCTTTGTCTGGCCTGAGGGCTGCCAGTCCCTCCCTGAGCCTATCTGTGGTAAACAGACATGTGCAAAGTTGCAAAATTTCTCTTCACATAGTATTTCATGAATTTGCTTCATTTCACAAATTACGCTGTGGGTGAAGTCCTAAATTCACCTATTAGGCTCACTTCACGGCAGCGCAGTGCAGCTTCACCATTCATAAGGCAGAGATGTGAAGTGCTTGTTAATGCCAATGTCACCTATTTCACAGGCACAATTTGCTGCAACAGGTGAAGTTTGCAATATCTTGTGGGATTGAAGGTCACATGTTGTTAAACAGAGGTCACATGTGGCTGACCAGCCAATAGAAAGCTGAGGTGGATGTTTCACTGTGCAGTGTTAACAGAGTGAGGAGAGGACACAGCAGCTAGTGATTGTGAAGAGACCGTGGAGATAAACCTTAATATTTTTGCTCAAACATTTTCAAGCCTGTGTAGCCCTGGTGCCATCCTAAAGAGGGCTTCTACCCCTGCCTAGGTTGCCACTAACCCGGTTAAGGGCCTGTATACCCATACAGCTGTTACCGGGGTCCTTTCCCAAGATATAAAAATGGTGGTGCCCCACCCAGAGTACATAGTTAAGTGTGTATGATTTTTACCAGTATAACCCCTTGGGATGTTGTACCAACCCACCCCCAAAGAGTCACCCCAACCATGGACTTACCAGGATCAGACATCCCCAGTTCCAACATTTTCCATTTTCAGCATCAATTAATAATATGCTCACTAAATCAGGCTCTTGAGTCAGATCTTTTCCAAAACAGTAACATCTCATTTATTTGCACGGGGAGGGATTTGGAAGGGAAAATGGAATTTTGTTCATTTCAATTTATATTTAGAGATTTAGCATTTTCAGAACAAACACGTCCTCCTTTTGATATTCAGCCCACATTTTGGTTAGTGTAGCTACCAATTATTTATCTAGCTAACTGCTGCAGGTATTAAACACACAGACCCCAGCTGGTACTAGTTCATAATGATCGCCAAATGCTGTCCCTGGGTACCCAGCTCTTTAGTTGTAGGCTCTGAGGTGCAGCTGGTCAGCTGGCGTTGGCGTGCTTACTTGAATCAAACAAACTTTTCACATCTTTCTTTCTGATTGATATATAATCTTTTAATTTTACATTCCGTGCCAGTGGGCATAAGATTAGAGCAACTACATACATACTCAAGACTTGCAGGGCAATTCCTGCTTTTACTCACGGTTCTGCAAAATCAGTCCTCTGGTGGTTCAGTAGCTGAAGCCCTGGGGTTGGTAGTTTAGCAAAACCTTGGGATCAATGCTTGGTGGATTTTAAGAATGGACAGGATGCTGCAGCTTGATCTTCAGTTTGATTGAAGGTTTTGCAGCTTGTCCCTTTACCCTATTGAGGCCTGTTGCAGAGCACTGACGCAAGGCTCACCAGCCACAGGGGCCCAGACCAATGAGTGGCCCCACAGCCTGGCTCCTTCACAGGTAAGAGTGCCCTAGCACTTGGATATAAACCCGTGGTCCCTGAGCCAGCAGACCCCACTTGGTGGGGGGCAGGACTTTCACCTGGCTATGGGTTAGCTGGACATCTCTGAATCTCCTTTCTCTCTTTTGACATCGACCAGGAAGCCAAAGCAGATTCTCTACCTTTCTTACTTTTCAGACCCCCAAACAGTAGAGTCTGAAACCCAACTTCACAACAGTCTTTTTTTCTGCTGTGTCTCAAAGGCAGACAGTAGATACCTGGCCCCAAGGCACCTGCACATCTCTCTGTGGGGACAGTCTCTCAACCTCAGCACAGCCACTCTGCGCTGGCTTGCACAGAGTTCCAGAAAATCTCTTTCTCTCACACGGGTATCTCAGTCCCTCTGCTGTAAAATAAATATTTCTCTCACCGTGCAGGTGCAGGTAATTTCGAACAGGCTCTCTTTTTAAGCTCTGCCTCACAGAACCAGTCTATTTTCTGAAATCCATTTTCCAATACCACAAAACCTTTTCCTGAGCCTTCTGTCCTTCCCTTTTCCCTTTAGACACTTTTCTCTTCCAGGGTTAGACAGAAGCTTTTTCCTTTTCTCAATTATTTCACTCAAATCTCTATTCACCAGTGTTTCACTGATGTGGTGCAGATGAAAACAAAGAGGCTCTCTCTCCATCCTCTTCGACACAAGACCATTTTTCCAGTCAACCTTTCTTTGAACACTTTCACTGCTGTGGTGTAGCTTCTTCCCACAGCAACCTGTAGCAGGACCCTGCATCTCTCTTTCTCTGCAGAGCTGCCTAAACAACCTTCTTCTTCTTTACTCTCCAGATGGGGAAAGGCATGACCAGCTCTGGGGGACAATTTGCTGGCAGCCCCAGGCAGGCCTCTTCCTCAGCCTTGCAACCCCATTCTCTGCTTAGGGCTGGTACCCCTGTGGAGGGGTTCCTACTGAACTGACCCAGAAATCAAAGTCTTACTCTTTGGGAGCTCTTTGGCAGCTCCCCATTAGCTGGAGTGGTGGAGCCACTGTCCTTTTCAGAAATTAATATGTATGAAGCTCCATCAGTGCTTTACTAGATGCAGAAAATACACCCATACTTTCCCCAGTATTTTCTCCCAAGAGTCCTTTCAGTAGTTCCACAGTCCTCCTGTCAGATCCTAACCCATTAATTTGTGGTGCAGTGGTCAAATGACTGCTATTATTGCTGCTGGCAAAGCAAGCAATCCAGTTCACCCAAGTCCCCAGTTTAAACTGTCCTTGCAGCCAAACAGTTTACTTTATTTAACCTAATGTCCCACAGAATTGCTGCAGCCCTCATGCCGTGAAAGCGCTACACACATCTTAACATCCTCATTAACCCTCTTCCAGTCATTGCTGCCGTTATGCTTACCCTTAGGCAGCCCATTCATAGTCCCAATACAGTTCTCAGAGTTCCATTTTCAATGCCATAGATCAGCTAATATACTGTATACATTTTTATTTCCTCAACCTCCCCACATAACTGTAGCCACATCTTCCTCTGTTGGCTAAATGCATTATTTAAAACTTTTATTTATTTTCCAGCATGTTGTTAGCACTAATATCCTTTCCCTCATGTTAAACAGGCTCTCTTCATTATTAATCATAAGTCACCTTATTAATATGCATGGCGGCTCCCATATCTCGGCGCGAATTGGTGTGTGCAAAAACTCTTTTCTTGTTTCTCCCATTGCCTCTCCAGTTCACCAGTCCCCATTTTGCTTTACCTAGGATTTGAACCACTAGAGAGGCAACCCAAGTGACCACGAAATGGTCAGAACCAGAATAAGCCTTACCTACATGGTGCACTGGCTCTGCAATAAGTGCAAATACGGTGGTGATTCTGCAGTCTAGCTCCTCCGCCCTGTTCTTGAAAAAATTATGTGGGTGCCGGAGGGATGACCCAGGAACATCACAGGGACCAACAGGGGCACAGACAGGACCAAAACTACAGGGGAACACCACAGAGAATCATGGGTAATCAACAGCCCCAAAGGGGCAACAGGTAAGCCCCAATGGGGAGTTACACCTGTTTTGAACTTGGTTTTGTGTGTACTTCATTACTGTGGTATGTACATTTTGGTTTTGTAGTCTGAGTGTGGTGATTGTGACTGTCTGTGTGACTGTTTGGGAGTGAGTGTGTGTTTTGATTTGAATACCCCAGACCCAGGCTTCCACATCCATCCTTTCTGTTTTGCAACCCCCTTCACATTTTAATCCTTGTGCTTTGAAAATAAAAGAAAAACACCTATCTTACATACCATGTTGTTGCCCCTCCCCGCTGTGAACAGCAGTAGTATCCTTCCCAGCCTGTGGTGTAGTAGTTAGAAACCAGCTATTCACCCAGCTAGACTAACTGACCTGTTGTTGTACCCCACGTGCTGTGTTGAGTCCAAAATATCAGTTTTCCAGACTGAACTTTCCTCTGTTTGTGAACACCAGTGGTATCCCAGCCTGTGATGTAGTAATGCTCTGTTGACAAAGCACAAGCTTTAGAAATCCTGCTATTTATTCACCCCACTAGCCTACCCAGTCTATTGTTGAACCCCCATGTGCTGTGAGAAATAGCATCCAAAATAACAATTTTCCTTGTTGCCAAACATTAATAAAAAAGAATGCCAGTGAAGGAAACAAGAAAGGAGAGGAGCGGGCTGCGCAGGCAAGACTTTAGCATCATTTCTGAAAGGTGGTGCATCTGAAATGGTGAATGAAGCACTGTCTTCTGACATGGTGTTGCCACCAAGAAGTTCTAAGTGCTCTGGGATGGTGCTGCAAGCAGTAGTGCAGGAGTATTTACCATTGGCTTTCCTGTATCTAAACTTTTTTGACAACCTCTGTGGCAGGTGATGTGGAAGTGGCTACAGTGCAAGAAGCCTTAAAATTACACCAGTAGAAGTGTCTCATAAAGATAAGGTGGAGCATGGTCCCATCTCCATTGCTGGTGGTGGTGGCGGTGTTCCTCATGATACACTCGAGGCGTTGGTTCAATGGAATGTGGGAAAGTCCAAAACGTGGGTCACACTACTATGGCAATTGTTGCTGTAGAGAGGGCCACAGAAACTGTTGAGATCAAGGTTCGTGACTCACAGTTTCAGCATGAAGAGGATATCGGTGGATGGCATGCTGATGATGATGAAGTGCTGGATCCCATATGGGAACCGGAAGAAGCAGCAGAAAAATGGTGACAGTGCAGGGGTTGTTAGGTGCAGCATTTAACCACTGAATGTCACACTGAAGGTCCCCACCGTACTATTCTTGATGTCATGAGACAGAGACAAACTACAAAAACAGTACTAACCCCACCCCCATACTTCCACTCCACTGTCCCAGTCCAGGCATCATGATAAAAAAACTACAAAATCCCTAGTGTGTGACTTCTACATAATGTGCTGGACCCAGGAGATGATTACGATGGAAATATGTCAGCTTTGCCATGTATGGGTCAGTAGGGGAAGAAGGACAGCCACCAAGGCACTGGCAGTCAGCACACACACTTAAAGAACTGGGCTCCTCTCCGTGGCTTAAACACCAGAAGGAAGCAGTTGCAGGTGGTCCTGATCCCTCATTGTCATCATCTTTAGGTGGTACCACTAAGGGTGAGTACATAGTGGAGGAGGAGAATGTTGAAGTGGTTGCTACAACTAGTGGGCATAGCAGCAGTGGCAGCTTTAGCAGTCCCCTCCAGAGTCAGTCCACAGTAACGCCGTTACAACCCATAAAACATCTAAAATGACGTGGTGTCCCTTTATTAGCATCACGTATTGTTCCTAAGTCAAAAGAACCTCTACTGGGCCACCAAACATGGCCGGCTGTTTTCCAACTCAACACCCTGAAAATTACAGCCAACTATGAAGAACATGTTTGAACAGCAGATCAAATACCCTATGAATCATTTTAAGCACTGGAGCTTAGTGTGGCTACTGCACAGATGCTTGCACTTGACCTGCTCCCAATCTCCTTTGTTGAGAATGAAAAATGTATAAGCTTTGCTGCCCATGCATATCCAAAGTAGAAGTTATCATAAAGGGCATACTTCTCCAAACGTGCTGTTCCTGAATTGCATGCCACAGTAAAGGAGGCAGTGTTCCACTCACTTACATTCATTATCACTATCCATCCATCCATCTCATCATGGATATGTGGACCAGTGGGAGAACAGCTGGCACATTGGGCACAGGTGCCTGGAGTGGTAATGGAATCTGGGTGTGGTGGGAGACAGATGCAGTGAGGCAGACTGTGGTGGTACCAACATAACCAGTATTAGGCAGCATGCAACACTCACAATGAAAAGCATGCCTGGATCCCACACGGGAGAAAAATGCTCTAAGGACTACTGGATGAGATTGATGAGTGGTTGCACCATGCTCAATGAAAGCTAGCTTCATTGCAAGTGACAACGGCTCCAATGTTGTAAACATTTTTAACTTTCTTATGCATTATTGTCCTCCACCTGCTAGGTAGCTACATAGTGCACTATTGTCCGTGAAATTTAAGGGACATGATGCAGTAATTATTTGACATGAATACTGCCCCTGGTGTAAGTTTTGAGATCTGTTAGTCCTTTACTATACTATTTAAATTTTCTTGACAGCAACACATTTGTTGACACTGTTAGGTGTGTTTTATACAGTAATGGATACATACCAGTCACTTTTACATTCAATTTTGTTTAATTGTTTCATGACATGGAACAGTCACTAATATTTTTAATAGGATTTAAGTAAATGATAATTGAGCACTGTTGCTTTAACTTTTGTGTTTCCATTAACTGACTATACACCTGTTGGACACTTCCTGATGAAGTTTTGGAGACACAGATAGAAGTCTGGTGGGGCTCTGCCTATGTCTCCTGATCTGTGCTTATGCACATTTGAGGTTTGCACTGTTTGAATGTTTATTTGCCTATTAAACTGCTTCAATATACAATACTAGGGTCTCTTGGTTTGTCTGAGTGGTGGGTAGTGCTGGATTCTCTGGCTTGCCTGTTGCCATTTCCAGTGAACACACCTAGCTTTCCTTTGAGCTGAGTATATTGTTATTTAAGTTCACCCACAGCAACCACCGTTCTGACCTTTCTATTTGTTAATATAGCAATTTGGGCAGTGTATGAGGTGCTAACCTCAGTTTCCATACATTTTATTGTGGGAACTGGAATGTCTGGTTTATTCACTGACATTTGACTAGAAGATGCTGGCGGGCCCTTGTAATGGCTCTCTTTTCGAACACTGGGTTTGGGGATCCCTTCAATACAGAAAGCATACTGGTGGTGGAGGATGTAGAGGAACAGGACCACCAGTACAAGAGGAGGTCCCATCTACTGAACCAGACATTATTATTGCTTTTGACAGTTTGAAGCAGCAGCCTTTAAAGCTAGAAGGGTTTTTGGCATCGCACAATACTAGAAGCTTATGTACATATTGACAGAGTGCCTCGAGGTTTGTGATTGATAAAGTGGCAGGGTTATAACCAAGACAGAGACATTCTCATGATAGATTGGAAATCCCAAAAGCAGGCAACATCGATGTTATTTGTCAACTGTCTCCAAGAGACTACATTATACAACAAAAAGAAACTGAGGAGCAAGTTAACACCAGCCCAGGATTATTACCACACCTTCTTTACCTGTTCACCATTGGATTTCCCAGCTTTCTCTGTGCTATTTATTTGTGATATACTTTCTTCGTTCTGACCAGATTCCTCTTGTGCTCTCTCTCTCTCTCATTCTTTCCTAAACACCACCTTTTCCTCCCCATACCCTCTTCTATTTATCCCTATTTACACTATTTTCCACCCCCACACTCCTTTTCTTTTCTTTTTATCTTCTTAGGGTCTCTCATTAACTCTTCCAAAGTGGTGAGTGTCTGAATAAAACTATAGATATATATATATAATATATATATATATTCTGATTTCCTCAATAAATAGAATATATAACTGAAGAATGATTGTTTTGAAATGTAAAGATGTTGTAAGCATGAAAGGTGCCTATAAAAGTTTCACCAATTTTCTATATCCCATGAGTTTTCTAATAAGGAACTTATGTAACAAGCATTTGTCAATGCCGAATGTTGTCTTGCTGGTTTTGGCATTGGTAGTGCAGGAGTTAGGAGACACATTATAGAAGTAGCAGTGAAGAATAGAACCTAGATCAACTTCACCCCACTCTGCAGAGAGTGACAGGCATAGGGGTGTGCGTTTGGGTCACTGGCCATACGCTCATGCTATTTCACCCTCACCCTACCCTGCAGAGTCTGACAAGTGTCACATTGTGCCTTGGAGTCATCTGGCCTTATGCTCACCCCATTTCATAAGGAACTACATTGAGATGGGTACAGCATAGGAGACTGGATTGAACTTTGGGGCTGAAGAATCCAAGGCACACCTTGATGCCTATCAGTGGCTGCAGGGTGCAGGCAGAGGACCAATGGCGTGAGCAGTACAGCAGACAATCCAAAGACATGCCCTGATGCCTGTTAGTCTGTACAGGGTGAGATGTAATAGTTAGAAACCCTAACACCCTGGTGTGTGTTGGTATTGCACTCAAATTTTAAAACATGGCCTTTTGTGACCCCACATTATGAAAGCATTTGGGACCTCTGTTCATGAACAGTGTCCCTGTGATTTTGTTAATCTGTCTCGAATGTTGATTTCCCACAGTGACCGCACCATTCTGCACCACATGAAAATGTCAGCTGCACCACTGATAAGGAGATGTGAAGAGATGGCAATGTGGGAAATCTGGAGTGAAAATATTAAACATTCTCAAAGTTATGAGCATGTGTGAAAACTGCACATTGCGCTCATAACACAGTCATTTAGTGGAATTATTTCACCAGATTTTAACACAGACATTTTGGGATCTCTGCTCATGAACTGCGGCACTATAAATATCTTACTCTACCCATACATTGATTTCCCACAGCGACCGTGTGATTGTGCCCCAGATGTGAAAAACAACATTTCATGCAGGATGTGACAAATGACAGCTGAATTGTTCATAAGAAGGTGCTAAAAATGATAACGTTGAAAATCTGGAGTGAAAATATTACAAATTCTCGTACTTATGACTGTGCATGGACACTGCACAATGCATGCTTGAACAGTCATTTAATGGAATTTTTCATCAAATTTTCAACATAGGCATTTGGGGACCTCTGCTCATGAACAGTGTTACTGTGATTTTTCTTGCTCTGTTCTGAACATTGTTTTCTACAGTGACTGCACCACTGCACGTTGGATGTCTCAGCATGTTCGGGTAGAATGTGGAAATGAAAGCTATACTGTTCATAAGGAGGTGTGAAAAAATGGCAATGGTGAAAATCTGAGGTACAAATATTAAAATTATCAAGTATGAGGCGGCATGGAAACTACACAACACACGCTTGTAAAACAGTCATTTTATGGACGTTTGTCACCTAGTTTTCAACATAGGCATTTAAGGACCTCTGCTCATGAACAGAGTCACTGTGATTTTCTCAATCTGTCCCAAACACTGATTTCCCACAGTGACCACGCTTATTCTGTGTGCGAAGTGCGATAACACAAGTCGGCCAGGATGTCAAAATGATAGCTGTACTGTTCATAAGGAGGTGGAAAAATGCCAATGTTGAAAATCTGGAGTGAAAATATTACAAATTTGCGAAGTTACTGAGGGTGTGTGAAAACTGCACAATGCAAGCTCATAGCACAGTCATTTAATGGACTTTGGTCACCAAATTTTCAACATAAGCATTTTAGGACCTCTGCTCATGAACAGTGTCACTGTGATTTTCTTACTCAGTCCCGAACACTGATTTCCCACAGTGGGTGGCGTGGGTTGGGGAGGGTTGCAGACTGTGAGGGACCATTTTTACTTTACAGGGTAAAAAAACATTGCAGGAAGGTTTTGTTTTTACAGTTACATTTGACACGCTGGGTGGGTTCTCAGTGTGTCACCTGCTTTGCTTTTGGGACTGAGTCTACAGGGATTGGACAACTTTGTCAGCAAATAAAAGAGTGTGGCAGGGGGATGATGCAGACGGGATTGGGCTCCCCTGTCAGCAGATGAACTGAGGAGGGCATGATGATGCCGACAGAAGATTGGGCACCCTGCTCGTTGAAGGTTTTATTTTTAAGGTACATTTGAAAGCGCTTGGGGTGGGCTCCCAGCGGTCACCGTATTTTGGTTTTTTGGGGACTGTACGATGCGGATTAAACCCCATTGGCAACAAAAAGAGTGTTATGGGTGATGATGCGACAGGGATTAGGCTCCCCATTGACAGATGAACTGAGGAAGGGGCGTGATGATGCTGACATGGGGATTGGGCACCCCCTATGTTGGCTTTTCTGGGAACTGTGCGAGGCAGATGGTACAGGCACTGCCATGTCGCACTGAAACTTACACCAGGAAGGCATGCCCTGCAATGAGGTGGAGCTCCCTCATTGCAGCGGTTAAAACCTTTCAAGGTGGTGGACACGCTTTTACACTACTGTCATAGACAGCGGGTAATCTAATTCATGCCATGGGCCCAGCCCCAAAAACAGTGTCGCACAGGCCACAACAGGACAGTGCCTCAAAACGTGCTATTCTGAATTTACCACAACATGTTTCTTAGCAGGCACAAGACAACATAATAAATTGATACAGAAAAATATTTGTTGACCTCCTTATGGATATGTGATCTAGAAACTTGGACTCATTTATAATTAATAATTAGAAAATGGGTAAAATGATTTGAGGCTTCCGATTGGCTGAGACACTTTTCTAGCTGGGCATCTATCAGACAACAGATGCCCAGCTATTGAAAGTGCCAGTCTAGCCTGCCCCATCACCAGCATCCTGGTGCCCACCTTGCTTCCTAATTGGCCAAACCCCTAATCTAATTTCAAATCTCTGCCATTTTTTTCATACCGCTAAGCGAGACATATAGTAGCCCCAAAGCTCTATAAGTAAGCTACAAACCGAATCGGACATAAAGTACTAAAGGGCTTAAAAAGACAAGCAACAAGAAAAGAAACACACTGCCATTTTATTATGCAGTCGGAGACAGAGAGGAGAATAACAGACCGTTTATCCCAGCCGTTCAAATTCCTAATGCGCCATTCTCAACAGCGCTCTCCTGCCACCTCATTCCGATTCAACATCAGTAGTGCTGCGGACATAGCGCTGTCTCGCTTCGTGTCATGTGGCAGTATATAAAAAAACTGAAACTGAGTTGTTTCCCTTCCTTTACCTCCCTAAACATTTTGTTGCCCTCTAAAAGGGAAAGAGGTACTCACGGCAGCACCCGCTCCAAAGCAGGCTAATGTGGTAAGCAATCAAACGACAGCAGCAACTATTTCATCTCCATGGTGCGAAGTCAACAATGTGTCACCATCACTCCTGGGTCTGATTGTACCCACTCAAGTATTAAAATATTAGCCCTGAAACTCCCCACCCATTCAATAAATAAGTAAAGGAGCTCAATCTCAAGGGAAAAAAAGAGCACAAGGTGTGTGTGTGTGTGTGTGTGTGTGTGTGTGTGTGTGTGTGTGTGCTGGGTGGGTGGGTGGGGCGATAAGAAACTGCAGGAAAACAAATTAAATTGAGTCTCTGTCTATGTGTTTCTGTTGGGGTTAGGGGCAGGTAATGACAAGATACTGCAGAAAAACAAAATGAGGCAGTTTTAAGTACAATCTTCAGACAGGACAAAAGTCAAATGCAGGCGGAGGAACTATTTTATTTCAAAGTTACTTTAATCTTATTTTTCATGAATGCTTTTCAACTATTTTGTGTGTTTTACAGTGTCCATTTTCTAGCGCCAATAATACCCTCCAGGGTGGGCGGTATTGTGCTATGTCGCACCTTCAGGGCTATAAGGCCCTCCGCCTGGCGTCGGGCCTCATTACGCCCTGGCAGGTCCGGTATAGCACAATACCGCCCACCCTGTCAGGTATTATTACTTACATAATTTCCTTAAGAAAATATTGTGATATATGTAAGGTCCAATATGATTTTTTTTGTTGTTTCCTCTGGTTTTATTGATGAAGCTTCCTTAATCTCTGCACTTAAAATTATATAAAATGATTTAAAAATACATGTTATGTACCATATCAAACAATCTTTATTTTTATTTTTCATTTAATGTCACAAATGAGTCTTTTGTGAATGTTGATTTGTCAAGATGTGTAACATGTGATGTATGATGTGTATAAAGGGTAGTACTCCTTACTGTGACTGTGGAAGAACTTGTGGTTGAAGCACTGTGGCTCTTAACTGTGTTCTCTTTGCCACTGGAATAAATATTCATTAAGCTTATGTAACCCCGGATCCCTGCCTTTTGCAAAACGACAGGTGGCATGCTGTTGAAGCTGACAGCAGTACCTGGCATGGACTGGGTTCAGGGAGGACTAGTTACTAGGCACAGGGGCCTAGGTTTGGCTACTCTGCACAGGGGCACCCAAGTAAATCCAAACACAGGAAGCAATAACTGTAATGTCCAAAACCAGGAATGGGATTTTACAGTGTGGCTTTTATTCACATTCAAACTGAACAAACAAAGCACAGACGGACCCCCACGGGCTACATTCCTGTAATGCAGGTTAGAGATAACAGAACACTTCTTCACATTTCAGCACTCAGGCTCTAAACCCACCAGGCACACAGCCCAGACTTGCATGTGCAGCTTTGGGTACACAGCCCCACTTGTACACTGCTTGGGTTTCCCCTTGGCTTCCAGCTCCCCATGGCCATTTGATCCATGTTGATCCATTATAGGGAATGAACCAGTTTCCAATTGGTGACTTCCCAAACCACCATAGGACCATCGACTCCTAGGAATTTTCCTTCCATCCACGTCTGTGCTTCCCTCATCACTGGCCAAGTGCATGAGACAAAGTAGAAATCCACAGAGCAAATCCGTGAGGTGGACCTGGTTACTAAAGATGGGGGGTCTCCCACCTCCACCTCCACAATCCATACCCAGCCATTTCTCTGGAAACTAAACAACTCTTTTGAAAGCTTGGCAATGTAGATTACTGGGTAGGACGTATATCACATCTCCTCTACCGTCTTGACTTCCCTATGTGCTGGACTTGAACATACTTTTACTTTTGGCTAAGCCTATTACTCTAGGCCTCCACTACTTCAGTAGTCCAATCCCCACTTTAACACAGTTCAGGATGAAACATGGACCCTTTAGAAAGAGCAGAACTCACCCTTGATTTACATGTGTCCCACAAGTGAATCACGAAATCTTCTTGTTCCCCACACACGTGGACAAAATAAGGCATCTTCTTTCTCCAGCAGTAGCCATGGGGTTGCCCCTGGAAATGCAGGCAAACCTTCCTGCCCCATTCCCTGAGGGATGGGGCACAGAGACCAATCAGCGGTCTCCACCACTAAAAAAAAAACAGCTTACTGTGTCTCTCTTTAGGTGAAACACACCTTTCCCTAATTGTAGCCCTATTTCAGGGCTGAGGCTCCAGAATCCTGAGCACAGAGCTGCTGTGCTCCTCTCCTAACAATCTCCAAACTCCAACTGACTACAGACTGACTGTTCAAACCTCCCAACATTCTACTCTAACTGCCTTCTGCAGATTCCATTGTGGTTCATGCAGCTGCAATAGTTCTATGGTGATGTCATCCTTCAGTCTCAGCTGAGACTGAGAACAGAGTGAGACAGTGTGAAATCCATTTAACTGGAGTTTCACTAGCTGCCTTCCCTGCCTACCACTAGATCTTATTGGGATTCTAGTAACCCGGGTAACAAGGGGTTACACTTGCCCTTGACCAGGAAAATGACTGTCACAGTCATTGTTTACCTACTTAGGCCATCCACCCTTTGTGCTACCTATGGAGGGGGTGATCAGGCCCCTCCACCATGTGCTGACACAGGCAGGCAACACTAAGGGCCTAGAGGCCTTTAGCTGACATATCAGCCTCTACTCTACCCACTTACTATGGCCGCCTCGTGGATCTGGTAGAACTGTCCAGAGCATAGCCTAATAGCTCAGCACTGCAGTCCCTATGGCCATTCAGGACCACAGCCTGTGTATCCCACCTTAACCCTCTAGGGAAAATCTATCTGCCTCTAACTTAACAACCCAAAAGAAAAACAACCCGGGGACCTCCCAAACCTTGGGCAACCTGTAACACACACCAAGAAACTACTACCATACCATTACATCACTTTACTGCCTCCCTACCCCCACAACCACACCTGTGGAAGGAAAGAGTTAATACAGTAACAACAACAATAACAACCACAGTACTTTAAATTACTACACACTAAAGTACTAGTGAGGAACTCTGATGAGCCCCTCCTCCTCTTCTTGTCTTCTCTTCTATCTTCTCCAGGAACGCCTGCAGAAAAGAAAGACAACACACTTCTAATCTGCATACACCATCTACTTAAGCCCTACCATCAAAACACTGGAGATCCCCCAATTTTTTTTTTTTTAGAAAAGTAGAAAACAGTATATACACTAGAAAACAGTGAAAAACAATGACATTATTTACAATACACTTTTGGGGGATGGAGTGCCTAAAAGACCCAACTAGTGACTACGGTGCCCGAGCTAGTCCATTAAGAGTCTCTCCTGGGCCGGAGCCTGGTGAAGCACAGTTCTAGCAGGCCAAAGTCCCGAAGGGAGGTCTTTGAGGACAGTTACACATTCTGGAGTCTGCTAGTGTAGGGTGTATAGTGCAATGTCATAAGATAGAAAAGTTTCGGACTTACAGCCCCTGGTAGAACGAAAAATCTGCACCGACCTGCTCCTCAGCTGAAGACTCTGCCTGGCAGCATTTCTTCTGATACAGCTGGGCGGACATCTTCCGAGGAACTACAGGAGGCACATCTGGGAACTGCTGGGCTGATGTTATCTCTGGAAATAGAACCTTAGAACAGGAACAAAAAGGAAAACAGCTGGTCTGATGTCATCCGATTACCAGGCGATGGATCAGGATACAGCTGGGCAGGTGTCCTCTTTGGATCTGAAGTCGTCTGGTGGGCCAGTCGATGGATTCTGGAAAGGCCAGTACACTGTAGAACTGATGAATGTGGGGCACCTGAGTCCTGGATGTCCATATTGGCAGATCAATAAAGGCACTGCAAAGGCTGGTGTGGCAGTATTGACTACCACTGCTTGGCTTTCCATCTAGTAGACATTTGGTGGGAGGTCCTTGCATTGAGGCCAATAGTACAGGGGTCAGGAGCTTGAATTATTACCCCATCTCAAGACATAATTCACAGTGGAAGGTTTCACATCCTCTCCATCCACTATTCGCACTCTGTCCATAAACAGTGTCCTGCATCTCTTCCACTGGTATATTTCTCATGAAACAGTCTGTTTCTGACAAGCTTGTTTGCATGCAGTACATTTACTGCTTCGCCCAGATCCAGGATTTCCTGCTGTTCTCAATCTCCTCCCAGACTCTCTGGAGGAAAGGTAGGAAAGGTCATCCTATAGATCTCATTCGCCTTCCTACGAACCAGTCTCTCCTCTTTACTAGCTTTGGTCAAGCTGAGACCGCTGACCTGGCTTGGGGTGGCCAGTCCTGGTTCTGCCAGCTACTCATCCTCAATGAGATTAGAAACGGATCCTGACTTCTTCTTCTTGCATAGCCAGGGCAGTGGCATCACCACTCTCTTCCATGCATTCCTCCGAGACAAGAGCTTGAGGCTGTGTACCTGTTCCTTTTTCACAAGGCCACATAGGTTCCCCTCATCTTCTTCCTCACTGAGGATCTGAGCCCAGGAGTGAGCAGTCGTCCTCACTCCTGAGACTATCCACTCATCACTAGGCTCAGAGGTCAACACCTCCCATTCAAAGGCCTCCCACATCTCATCTTCTCCTATGAGACTTGGCTAGGCCCCCCAGGGCCTACTGATGCTTTATCTGAACTTTCCTTCTGAGATCCAGCATCTGAAACTTCAACATCAGATTCTGTCTCTAAATCTGCACCTCTAGCTTTGTGCCACACCCTGAGGAGCTTCTTCAACAGGCTACGCCTGGTGCTGTGTGCTGCCAACTACAGATTCCTGAACCTTTGTCCATGTGGGAGCCAAATGAATCTGGGGCACTTTATACAAGCCATATTTTCTAGGCATCCAGAACAGTGAGGTATCATGAAGAAATCCTTCCAGCGTTTAAGCAAATTTGACACACATGCACTGGATATCCAGGAATCGCCACATGAGGAGGCAGTTGTCCTCCATAATAACATCTTTCAATCTCCTTAATCTATTTACTACTGCTACTGCAGCTGGGCGTGATCCGGTAGCGAGCTGGTCCTGAGGCCATAACTGCAGGGAAAACAAACAAAAGCTCACTGTTACTGAAAGTCCCACTTTACTGAATACCTTCTTTACTTTTAAAATGGCTCCTCTGCTGCTGTGTTTACTTTACTACCCCACCTGTAATGGCAGCGCAGCACTCCTGTGCATCAACATTCAGAAATTGGGTCAAGCCACTGCGCATCCAATTTACACAGTCTACTGATAACTTTTGCTCAAACTGCACAAACTTGCACTGTTCTTTTCTAACACATTTACATGATTTTCCATGGACTTTTCACTTGCTGGAACATTTCTTTAACTCACAGTCCTTAAAGCCTCAGTTTTCAGCACAGGATTGCCTGTAAACTAGTGCTGCACATTTGGCTACAACTCACAGTCTCTCTCTGTTTAAACTTTAAACTGATGCTGAACTCATAACTATGCACACAGTCAATGGCCTAGCAGACTTGCACTTGCTGGTAAAACTTGACACAGTCATTATTTGCAAAGCGACTACACTGCTGCACACATATTTAGCTGGCTTTTGGCAGAAAATCACTGTTTGAGCAACTTTACTGTTGGTACTTACTGTTATCAGTAGTTGTTAGCTGCGATGGAAAACGGCCTGCAGCCAGTCTTGAGGACTCAGAGAGAGAACGGTGAGCAGTCCTGCCGATCGTCTCCCAATCACCACACTCTCAATTCAGACGATCGAGATGCGGTTGAGCCTGATTTTGAACGCTAAAGTCTATTTTTAACAGTTTTACAGTGCTTTTAATCACCGTGATGCTCCTCCAGTAGCCAGTACACGCACTCCACCACTCCCTCTTGAATGCTGGCAGTCACTGTACAGCTGGCAGAGGGTGGGACTGATGCAGCCTCACCAATCACACGATGCCATGCAAATGAGCCTCTTCTTCCTCGCGAGTGCTCTCTTCACGGTGATCGTCGAGCAGGCAAACTTAAACTGCAGAAACTACTTTTTTTTCAACTGACTCCACGACGGGAGCCCATTTCAGCCATTTCGCATGCCCATTTACAATGCAAGTCTCTCAGTTCACTTAAAAGCATTTCCAACGTCCAGGGCACAATTTTTCTGTTGCTACCCTTAGTCTTCCACATTTTCTTTTACCACAGTTCTTTTAAAGTAGGCAAAAACGTTGTAAGCATTTGATGAAGGACAAAGGCACACTCTTTCAGCTTTACTGCTCCTTGGTAAACAGATGGCATTTTAACAGCAGCATAAGATCCACAGCACAGCGACACACTAGTTAAATTGCTTCAGCTTTTGGCTACCCACTGCCATATAGCCAAACGCTAGCCCTTGCCCAAGCACCTTTCTTCCCAGAATTAAATCAAAGCAGTGCCTCCATTTTTGTAACCCCCAGACCCCTGTCTTTTGCAAAATGACAGGTGGCATGATGTTGAAGCTGATAGCAGTACCTGGTGAGGACTGGGTTCGGGAGGACTAGGTTACTCGGCACAGGGGCCTAGGTTTTGCTACTCTGCACAGGGGCACCCAAGTAAATCTGAACACAGGAAGCAATAACTGAAATGTCCAAAACCAGGAATGGGATTCTACAGTGTGGCTTTTATTCACATCAAACTGAACAAACAAAGCATAGATGGACCCCCACGGGCTACATTCCTGGTAATGCAGATTAGAGATAACAGAACACTTCTTCACATTTCAGCCCTCAGGCTCTAAACCCTGAGGCACACAGTCCGGACTTGCACGCAGCTTTGGGTACACAGCCCCACTTGTACACTACTTGGGTTTTCCCATGACCCTGCTCCCGCCAGCCACTTGATCCACGGTCCATTATGGAGTGAACCAGTTTTCCAAATGGTGGCTCCCAAACCACCTTAGAGTCTTCAACTCCTAGAGGGAATTTTCCTTCCATCCCACATCTGGGTACCCTCATCACTGGCCAAGTGCATGAGGCAAAGTAGAAATCCACAGAGCAAATCCGTAGAGGTGGACCTGGTTACTAAAGATGGGGGTCTCCCACCTCCACCTCCCACAATCCATACCCAGCCATTTCTCTGGAAACTAAACAACTCTTTTGAAAGCTTGGCAATGTAGATTACTGGGTAGACATATATCACATCTCCTCTACATGTCTTGACTTCCTATGTGCTGGACTCGAACATACTTTTACTTTTGGCTAAGCCTATTACTCTAGGCCTCCCACTACTAAAGTAGTCAAATCCCCACTTTAACACGCTCAGGATGAAACATGGGCCTTTAGAAAGAGCAGAACTCACCCTTCGGGTTGCAGGTGCCCACAGGCGTAATCACTAAATCTTCTTGTTCCCTCACACACGTGGACAAAATAAGGCAGCTTCTTTCTCCAGCAGTAGCCAGGGGTTGCCCTGGAAATGCAGGCAAACCTTTCTGCCCCATCCCTGAGGATGAGGCACAGAGACCCGAATCAGCGTGTCTCCACCACTGAAAAAAACAGCTTACTGTGTCTCTCTTTGGGTGAAACACACACCTTTCCCTAATTGTAGCCCTATTTCAGGCTGAGGCTCCAAGATCCTGAGCACAGAGCTGCTGTGCTCCCCTCACAACAATCTCCAAACTCCAACTGACTACAGACTGACTGTTCAAACCTCCCATCATTCTACTCTAACTGCCTTCTGCAGATTCCATTGTGGCTCATGCAGCTGCGATAGTTCTATGGCAATGTCATCCTTCGGTCTCAGCTGAGACTGAGAACAGAGTGACACAGTGTGAAATCCATTTAACTGGGGTTTCACAAGCTGCCTTCCCTGTCTACCACTAGGTCTTACTGGGATTCTAGTAACCCCAGGTAACAAGGGGGTTACACTTATTTGGCTTGGTGTCCTTTCCTGCGACGCAATATCTTACTTTTATGTATAAAATACTGCCTGTGTGACATTGAAAACAATAAAATGCTTCACAGAGTGCATTACATGGTTATGAAAATGCTGATAATCCTGTCCTGACCACTGCACTCTGCTTTGCTGTATAAAAGTTGTATTTCTTGTTATTGTTCTTGTAGCCACCATTGTGTACAACTGCTGATGACATTTCTCATCAAAGTGAAATATTATACTGTTTTCCTCTGATTTAGCTCTCTATGCAGGTTACAGTGCCTGCTAAGATTCAGACACTTCAAACATCTGTGTGGAACCTGGAAGAGGTAGATTCAGAAGACAGATGAGGAGGCACTACTTTACAGAGAGGTGGTGGCTGGGTGGAGTGCACTGCTGGAGGAGTTACATACAAACATACAAAATTGCAGCAGATAAAGGCCTTATGGTCCATCAAGTCTGCTTGATAGTGCAGCTAGCAGGCATTATACTGCAGCTGCCACTCCCTCCCCTACCCCTCCAGTGACCTTCCCCTTACCCTGTCCCATCCCTTTGAAGCAGCCCAGTGTTCTACAGGATACCACTCTCTGGCAATGTGTTCCACCCACACACCACCCTCTCCGTAAAGAAGTGTCTCCTTATTTCCCTCCTGAGCCTTCCCCTTCCAGTCTCAGATTGTGCCTTGAGTGTCCCTCCCCTTCTTAATTTGAAAAGTCCTTCGTGCCTGTCTTATTTATTCCCTTCATGTACTTGAAGGTTTCAATCATGTCTACCCTATCCCTCCTCTCTTCAGGGAGTATATGTTCAACTCTCTCAGCCTGCTCTCGTAGGGTAAGTCTCCTAGCCCTGGATCATTTTTGTTGCCCTGCGCTGTACCCCTCCAGTAACCTAATGTCCTTCTTCAAGTACAGTCACCAGAGCTGCACACAGTACTCCAGGAGTGGTCTAACCAATGGCCTGTATAGTGGCAGGATCACCTCCACCTCCTGGAGGATATGCTCTGGTAATACAACCCAGCATCCTGTTGGCCTTTGCAGCTGCTTTTCTACACTGTGCTAACTTGTTCATTGCTCCCATTATGATCACCCCAGATCCTTCTCCTATTCTGTCTTGGCTAGTTGAATCCTCTAGCTGGTAGCTCCTTCATGGTTTTTTACCCAAATGTATCACCTTTTATTTCTTTGAGTTGAGTTTATTGCACTGAAGACAGTGGACAGTTTTAAAGGAGATGAGATAGTGTCAAGGGAGGATAAGTACCGATAAGAACAAGGGGGATAGTCAGGGGAGGGATAATGGAAAGGAATGGGGGCAGCTGCAGGGTTGTGAACTGCGAGCTGCACACGGCAGACTTGTTATATCTATGGTCCTTTTCCTGCTGGCACTTTCGTATGTTCATATGGATGAAATGTAAAGATCTCGAACACTTCCAATGATGTAAGTATCATTACATCAATTATTTTTTCTTTTGAGGGTGGTAACTATAAAACTTTTGTTGTTGGTTTTGTTGGGACTTTTGTTATTTTGCAAGAAAAACAGTGTGCCACAGTGACAAAAAGGAGGCAGAATAATTCTGCAGATCTTTTATAAGGTGACATGCATAGCAGTAGTGGTTTGGGGTGGACAAAGGCGTGACTGGGTGTAGAGCTCCATAGTGGTCGAGTGCAGCAAAATAAATAGTGTTTTTTTAATCAAAGGCCACATAGGTATAGTCAGATAGACAGTGATGTAATTACTTTAGTGGGTGTCCTCTACTGACATAGTGACTGTTGCTGAGGCAAATTACTGTGCTTTTTCTTAAATACAGGCAAATGGTGATTCTTTAAGTAAAATCCATGCAAATATTATTTTCTGTTCTTTTCTTCAGGGGCCTCCGATGCTGTCTATGTTTCTTAATGTGCTTGTGTCCGAATGAATCACACAGAAGAGATGTCTTCATCTTATCTGAACAGGAAAAGAATAGATAGCATCAGGGAATTATCTGAAAAGATATAATCAAGAACATAAAATATTAAGTGCAACATCCATTAAACTGCGCATATTGAGAAAGGAAAACCACCAAACCACAAAAATTTAAAAGACATATCTTCCGACTACACACAAAAAAATGCAACATCCTTTTGACCTGTTTCATTAATTGCCACTTGAGGAAAGATCTATATGTTGTATTTGTCTGTCCCTGTGCTGTACACTTGAAAACTTGGAAAAACAATAAAAGATTAACTGCAACAAAAAAAAGACTTATCTTCCAGTACTGGTACGCCAACTGGAATGGAAAGCATCAGTGACAACACACTTCAATCATATTCAGATCATATTCAGATTGATGGAATCTCCATAAATAGATTTTTCAGATGAGACGTTAAACCAAGGCCCCATCTGCCTGGATTGGTGGTAGTTCAGGTGGATGTTAAAGATCCCATGGCACTTATCGAAGAGCAGGGGAATTTTTATTCAAAACTTGAAACAAAACATACAAAAAATTGTAGTACATCATACAAAATCATAATCAAAGGAGACAGAAAAAGTAGTGCAGCATACATAACGTCAAACAAAAATATTGCACATAAGTACATAACCCTTCCCAGCCCCACTAAAAAGTAGGGAATTTTCAATAACTGAAAACACAATATACAGAAGTGTATTACAGCATACAAAATCAAAGAGTAAGAAACAAAAACAGAAAACAAGCATGATAACATACATGAACTTGAAATCAGAAATAATCCAGACATGCATGCAGTCCCCATCCCATTCCTACTAAAGAATAGGGAAAGTGTTAATATAAAAGTCATAAGAAAATATATACAAAATGGAAGTACAATACACAAAGCATAATAAAAAGGAAAGCTTAAAAACACAGAATAAAGAAGTCACAGTACATGTGAACCACAAACAGAAATAAAAATGCATAGGTACACAATCCATCCCAACCTCACTAAGAGTGGGAGGAAGGGTAAAAAACTAATTGTCAGGAAAATCCAGGAGCAGAGATTCCAATATCTCCAAAAACCTCTGGTGGCAATGAGGCTTTCTCATTGCAATAAACAGTGTGCAGACCTTGCAAAATCTGAGCAATAATATGGGTAGGGTTGCACAGTTTCTGTTGCAGAAAAATGCACATCTGGCCTGCAACAAATAGTGGCAAAAGCTAAAATCAAATGGAGGGTACTAGGATGGTATGAATTCAGTCTGGGAGGACAGATACCATAAATCAAAAATATCATAAGTGAGAGTGGAAGGGTCTTATCCTTCCACTTATGAAGGAGGAGGGTCCAAACAGGTCATGTAAAGGGTAATCTATAAAAAATGGAACATGGTTTCAGGGATGGAAGGACACAACCATGAGGACAAATCCTTTCCTCCTGTGCTTTGTGCTTCAAGTTATCATGGACACCAAGCCTGCTGTGACAGGACAACCAAGTGATATCCCACACCCACTGAGGAATGAGAGGGTCAGTCAATTGTCGAAAACACAGGAGGAGTCCAGAATAGCACCAAGGAGTTCCGTAACACAGGAAGATCCAGAAAGTAAGACCCCAAAACAGACCATTATAAATGCCTTCGTGAGGAAGAAAGAATCATAGGAGTCAAAGACCACTGGCGAATCTTTAAAAGGAGGGGAGAATATAATAGGGAAGATTGTGCTTCGAAAGTTGCCAGGAATCTCCAAGGAGGAAGAGTCCACACTGCGTACAATGGGGCAACTCATGATGGAGAAGAGACAACCAAAAACAGACTGGTCATACAATAAAGAAGGAAAGGTAGATTTGAGAAACAAACAGTGAAAAAGACCAAAGGATTCAACATTCAACACCGCCATGGCAATAATCAGGATAGGTATAATTCCGCTTGATTGGGTTTAAGCGACTGTCCCAAAACCCTGGAAAAACATTATACAAATGAGCTTGCAAGGAAAGGGGAAGAGGAAAATCAAAGCCACATGCAGAAACAAAGAAAGAATTAGTTTTCAACAGTAAAACCCACTCCGCTTAGCTATAGTAAATCCTTCCAGGATGTAAATAGCAACTTATCAAGAATGGTAGTCCAGTTTGTGAGGACATCAGCAGCAGCACCAAAAGTCAATCCCAAGATTTTGATTGGAGAGAGAACAAAGGCACCCCAGCAATACAATGAGGAGAATCAGGGGTGGTAACACTGGGAGGTGTAGAGCAGAGCTCTTGCCGTAATTCAACCTAGAACCAGATACCCTCCTCAAACCGTAAGAAGATGAAGCAAGTCCGACTTTGAAGTTGTGGAGTAGTGATAACACAAAGGTCATCTGCATATGCCAACACCGTGAGGGATAGGGATGGAGAAGAATGGAAAGACGGGAATAGTAGGATGATGCAAAAGCTTATAGCAAAGGGTCAATATGAAAACATAGAGAAGAGGACTCAAAAGCAGCCTTGATGGACACTGGTGTGACTTAAAAAGGGGTGACAAGGGAACCATTTACATAAGGGTGGATTCAAGCAGTAGAATATAGTAGTTGTATCCATTGGATAAAATGGTGTGGAACACCATAATGAGAGAGGACATGAAAGAGATAGGCATGGTTCACCTTTTCAAATGCTTTCTCCTGAACAAGAGAAAGGAGTAGTGAGAGAAGAAGAAGAAGAACTGAAAACAGAAATATCTCTCAGGAAAGAAAAATTTGAAACAATAGAGAGGCAGGGATAGCACAAGTCTGAACCTCTGAGATAACCTGAGGTGCATGAGGAAAAAGGTGATTGAGCAGGACTGACGCAAAAATCATGTAATCCACGTTCAGGAGGCTCAATGGTCTCCAGTTCCAAATATCTGTCCTGTCACCCTTTTTAAAGAGGAGGAACATAATCGCATCTGAGAAATGTCGGGGACAGAATGGGTAGTGACAATGGTATTAAAGAGCAGGGTAAGGACTGGAGAAAGAGATCAGAAAATGTGTGATAAATTTCCACGGTTAGGCCATCCAGCCCAGGAGAAGTACACCATTTCTGCTTCTTGATTGCTGCCTGTACCTCCAACGAAGAAACCAGAAGAGTCAGCTAAGTACAGAAATCAGAAGAAGGAGATGGAAGCGGAAATCAAAGAAAAGTGCAGTAGCAGAGCGAGGTCACAGAAGGAGAGCCAAAGATGCCATTCAGATAGGAAAAGACCTTGTGCTGAAGAAAGTTCATAGAGTCAGAAACCACCAAGGAGTCCGGGTCCACAAGAAGTTCAATATGCATGGCCATCACCCTGTCAGAACAACACTTATAAATCTCCAAAGAGGCCTTTGAAGAGTGGGTACCACAAGAGGCCTCAAGATGCAAGGAACAAGCTCTATCATACTGGTATGACTCCATCCAAGTCTTCAGAGAAGCAATAAGAAGGAATAATCCTGCCCAGACTCATACACCCTGGAAATGGTGTCCTGCAAATGTCACCATAAAAGTAAATACTGTCGATAAGAGTAAGCCTACTTTCTCCTACCCCTGCCAAGAAAGAAAATGTTTAAGATCTGATTTGGTGTCCTCCCACCAAGGTAAGGGGAGGAATAGGCATCCAACACTGAAAAGCAGGTCAACAATAATTCTCAGCAATCTCTAACAATGCAACCATCCGACAACAAGTAGCTATTCAACTTCCAACGGAAGAAACAATCAGAGGATGGGACGCCGAGAGAGAGAACAAAGCAAGGAAATGACCATGTGATCCAAAGATTCACTAGGAAT
The DNA here is from genome assembly GCA_016271365.2 of Neoceratodus forsteri. Classification (NCBI taxonomy): domain Eukaryota; kingdom Metazoa; phylum Chordata; order Ceratodontiformes; family Ceratodontidae; genus Neoceratodus; species Neoceratodus forsteri. The sequence goes on along the minus strand of CM028129.1, from coordinate 1,111,450,409 downwards.
AACCTTAGCCTGGTGAATCCAAATATTATGAGAAAGAAAGAAAAATGGTTAGGGAGCCTCTATAGTAGGTTTTAGCTCCTTGGGGAGCACTGCACAGTAGCCATCCTGAAGAGAAGCAGACTGAAGAACAGAACGAAAGCAGTAGAGTCCCTGAAAGTTTCTGAGTGGAGCCCTCTATCAGCCAGGATGAAGTAGCACTGAAATCCCCCAGGTAAAGATGGCGGGAGGTATGTAAATAAGGTTGTAAGAGCGAAACAAGTCTGAACGAGCGGCAATACTTTGGGGTGCATAAACATTTAGAATCTGGAGTTGTAGACGACGGAACGTGCGATCAAGCAGCAATGCATGGCCTGGGACAATGTCAACTAGCCTGGTAACAGCATAATTGAAACTGGAAAACAGAATGCCTAAGCCATCACATTTATCCTCGCCATAGGACCAATAGGAAAGGCCTTGGTCCAACTGGCAGAAGCCCGGAACAGCTCAAAACGGGTTTTCAGTTTAGTATCCTGAATCGGGTAAAAGTCATGAGGAGATCCATAAGATACTGTAAGGAGAAAAGAAGTTTCTATGGGACTTCATGCTGCACACATTAAGGTAAGCTAATGAAGGCTTAAACTCCCAGCCATAGGAAAAGCGGAGTAGGTGACAAGAAATCGGGGAGAGAAAACTAAGCAGTTATAACTACAGAACACTGCACGCAAGATCTAGAGAAAGAAGGATTCAGCTGGGAATCAGAGGAGTAATCCATAAGGAGACAGGAGGCCTGAGAGGAGTCAGAATCATTTTCCTCATCCATTATGTCACTCCACTGCTTCCATTTGGTCAGAGCCTGGTAACGATTTCTAGTCAGAATGGACTGTCGAGGGGAGGACCGGAGCCTTCCACTTGCCCTTAGACTTACCCTTCTTACCCTGAGAAACCTCCGTAGGGATCCAGGTCTGGAAGGGAGGGAGGGGCATAGGGTCGGAGGGCGTGACAACCTCTGAAGCTGGGTCCCCACAGGGAGGAGCAGGAGTCTGCAAGCTAGAAGTACATACTGAAGACTCAGGAGGAGAAGTCAGGACAACATCATTGGGGTGGTACCACCTCCTGGTGCAGAACTTCACGGTGACGAAGGACCTGAGATTGGGAGTCAGATATAAGAGCCATCTGGTCTTGAGGAGGGTAAGCCAACCTGTTGTGGTCCGCCCATGGACACTGCTGATAGATATGATCAGATTCATCACAAAGGTTTCATCTTTGGGATTAGGGCAACCAAGACTGACATGACCATAGGCTAAGCAAACAGAGCATCGTGGCTTGTCACAAGTATAGCTAAAATGTGTTCGAGCACCACATTTATGGCAAGTGCTGGGCTGACCAGGGTAAAACACAAACCCGTCACGACCAATATAGAAGCTGCCAGGTAAATGTGTTATGCCCTGATCAGTCTGCAGCGTTGTACTTTTACTTTCCAGCTCCTGTTCAGATGAGGTTCTCGTCCAAAATAGGTCGAGGAGCCTCAAGAATATCGTAGCACTGCTTGCCAGTACTGACATCTGCTATGCTCACTCCCTCATTGTGAAAAAGCAGTTTAATAACTTTTATGGTAGGCTTAGTAAGGGAATGAGCATAAAGGGGCCCATAATGGCTGAGATTTCACCAATTCATACTTAGACCAAAATCTTTCCAGAGTGTAAACATTTTAAAGCTAAGATCATAAATTGATTCCCCTTAATGCGTATGAATGAAAACAGTTCACGCGCAGTAATACCCAAAGAGTCCCAAGCATAGAATGCAACACAGTCCTCCTATCAGAGCAGTGGAGAGATCCCCAAAGTATTTCAGGCGAACAGCGTTTCTACGCTGAGCAGGTGCACCAAGTTTTGAAACAAATCGCTAAGGTGAAACTGAGGAGTCTCCAACGGCTCACCTGCATGCAGAGAAGGCAAGAGAGAATTGTCCAAATGATGCTGAGAGTCCCTGTCTGAAGAGGAGTGTACTGTAGCAGAAGGTGCGATGCAGAAGAGGAAGTCAGGAGGAGGGAAACAGAAGGAGGATGCACCAGAGGAATGTCCAGACAGGAAATCTGTGGAGGAGCTGAATCACCTTGGGGAGAGACCGTCTGGGGCAACAAACAAGTGGAGGAGTATCTGAAATAGGCACACAGGAGGGCGAGGCATGCAGTTTAATGTCTTGGGCACTGACAGCCAGTGGAGAGGTCCACAGGGTGCTGAGACACTGTTGTGACCATCCCTGGCTTCAAGAGCAGAAGCTGGAGACCAGGCCTGGTCGGTAGAGGAAGTATCGCTAGGAGGAAGCACAGAAATGCCCAGCTGAGGAGCAGAATCAGGTAAAACCTCTCCGGATGAGAGCACAGGCTGAACCGGCAAGGCAGGAAAGGCAGCTACTACCGTGACTGAACTGTAAAGGGTGACAAGTCAGTAAAAGTGTTGTTTTCCTTAGCAAAGTCCCGCACAACAGAGCAGTGGTGCAAATAGAGGGAGCTCAGCTGCGACGGTGTCAGGGTTGTAACTGAAGCATCGGTAGCAGGAGCAGGAGGGCAGGCTGAATGAAGCTGGTCAGAATCCAGGAACACAGTAGTAATAGAAGAGGGTACAGAAGTGTTACCCCTAATACCCGGGATTACTAGAATCCCAGTAAGACCAAGTGGTAGGCAGGGAAGGCAGCTTGTGAAACTCTGGTTAAATGGATTTCACACTGTCTCACTCTGTTTTCAGTCTCAGCTGAGACTGAGGGATGACCTCACCATAGAACTATCGCAGCTGCATGAGCCACATTGGAATCTGCAGTTGGGAGTTAGGTTAGAATGTTGGGAGTTTTTGAACAGTGAGCTGCAGCAGTTGTGTGTGAGCAGTCTTGAAGGGAGGAGCACAGCAGTCTGTGCACAGGGTCTTGGAGCCTAAAGCTCTGATATATAGCTACTTTTAGGGAGAGGTGTGTGTTTCCACCCAAGAGGAACACAGTAAGCTGTTCGTGAAGTGGTGGAGACCGCTGTTACAGGTCTCTGTGCCCCATCCCTGAGGGATGGGGGTAAGGTTGCCTGTTATTCCAGGGGCAACCCTCCTGGTTTCCAGTTAGGGAAGAAAGCTGCCTTATTTTTCTAAGTTGTGCTTCGGCACCAGAAGCTGTGGGAATACGCCTGTGGGGCACCTGCAACCAAAGGGCGAGTTCTGCTCTTACATGGGGCCTATGTTTCACCTGAACAGTTATATAGTGGGATTGGACTGCTTAATCAGTGGGAGGCCTAGAGGAATAGGTTAAGCCAAAGTAAAAAGTATGTTCAAGTCCAGCACAATGAAAAGCCAAGACATGTAGAGGAAATGTGCTATACATTTACCCTTTAATCTACACTGCCAAGCTTTTCAGAAAGAGATGTTTAAGTATGTTCAAGTCTAGTACAAGGGAAAGTCAAGACATGTAGAGAAATGTCTATGCATTTACCCTTTAATTTACATTGCCAAGCTTTCAAAAGAGTTGTTTAATGTCCAGAGAAATGGGCGGGTATGGATTGTGGAAGCTGGAGGTGGAGACCCCCATCTTTAGTAACCGTTCACCTCCACTGATTGCTCTGTGGCCTTTTACTTTGCCTCAGACACTTGGCCAGTGCTGAGGGAAGTACCCAGACGTGGGATTGAAAGGAAATTTCCCTTTATGGAGTCAAAGGCTCTAAGGTGGTTTAGGAGCCACCGAAAATGTGTCCACTGCCATATGGACAGGGTTTGAGTGGCCGGCAGGGAGCCGGCCAGGAAAACCCAAATAGTGTACAAGTCGGGCTGTGTGCCCAAAGCAGCGGGCAAGTCTGGGATGTGTGCCTGGTGGGTCCCGAGCCTGAGGCTGAAGTGTTGAAGAAGTGTTCTGTTTCTCTTATCTGCATTACCAGGAATGTAGCCCGTGGAGAGCCGTCTGCTTTGTTTGTTCAGTTTGGATGTGAATAAAGCCACACTTTAGAATCCCATTCCTGTATGGGACAATACAGTTATTTTCCTGTGTTCGGATTTACTTGGCTGCCCCTGTGCAGAGTAGCCAAACCTAGCCCTTTGCCGAAGTAACCTAGTCCCTCCTCCGAACCCAGTCCCCACCTGGTAATGCTGTCAGTTTCAACAGCATACCACCTGTCGTCTTGCAAAAGGCAGGGTGAAGGGCTTACAGAAGAAAACCATCCAAATCAGGCACTGTGTCTAAACGACTATTGCAGTGAGTTCCAGGCTCTTGCAGTTGTAGCATGCTACTACCATTTGAGAAGCCATCATCAGCATTGCACTTTGATGGTGTCTGGCTTTTGGCTGTTTATCACATCCAAGCAACTTAGGATAGGCATCACCATGTGGTTTATTCATTTTCTGAGCTGTAACGTAGACTTGTATATCATCCTTCATAACAACCGCATGCACTCCAGGACTGTCATCCGCCATCTTGGTTCCACAGGAAAAAGTTCCCCTGCTCACAGGAAGCAAGAGTAGGGAATTTCCTGGTGTCCTGGCCAAATTTCTCTCATTCACTAAAAATACCACCAACAGCTTAATCTGGTTCAAGGTCAGTTGGCATTCATCTGTATCCCCTCCCCAGGTTGTGCCTGAAAACAGGCAGAATTTGTCTAGTGCACTTACCGGTCAACAAAAACTAATACATAATAAATAAATAAATACCTGCAAGGGTGCAGAAACATGGATGTTCAAAATACGGTATTTGACAGTTTTGGTAAACATGCAGAATGCAATAAAAAGTTATGGTCACTAATGCCCCCTCCCAAAAAAAAAAAAAAAACAAGAAAAGGAAAATTACCTTACCTGGCACTACTGGAAAATAAAGTTTCACTCCTTAGAAAGCAAGCCAGGCTCTCATTTATGGGAATCCTTATAAGGAAAGAGACACAATCAATGTTTAAAAAGCAAATGATTAAACATCCCATCTCAATACCACATTACCTCAACAAAATAAAGAACTTACCACTTGTAGTGCAGGAATACAGAATACAATGGGTACCATCGATCTGTCACCGTGGTCCATGACCTGCAGCAGCAGAACACAGACAGTAGCAGCAGCACTCAACAAATCCTTCCAAGTACATAAATGATAATAGCAGCAGCAGCAGCAACAGCAAGACATTTACTGTAAAATAATAACTGGTCAGCAATTTTCCTGTGGGCTGGACCAGTTGATATTTCCACAACAACCGGCTGGTTGTTATGACATCATGCGCCATGCCACTCAAATGGTGCCGCCTCCTGCACTGGCTTACAGAATGGATGTGGATGGGCTGAACAGTCTTTCAAACATGGTGGCTCTGTCTCTCGCTTCGAGAAACCACTCCATCTCTACTGTCCCAAGGAGCTACCACAAAAGAAGACATGATCATCCTTTCTTTAGTTTTTAAAATGTATCTGGCTGATCCAGCCTTTTACTTCACTAAATATCTGAGTGTGCGTCCAGGGCGTCCTAGACGTGATCTCGTGGTGAAAAAATGTAAGTAAAATTAAATAAAAGCAAATATCAGGCGTCAAAAGTAAAAAGAAAAGAAAAGAAAGAACAATAAAAAGGGCTAAGGAAAAGGCAGCAGAAAGAGAGAGTCAGAGCCAGTGTGTGTGTGTGTGTGTGTCTGTGAGTGTGTGTGTGAGAGCACTAAAGACAGGCAGGAGAAAAATTGCTCTCAGCATATTATAAAAATAAAAGATGCTGAAGTGTGTGGCATACTCGAATTTAATGCACACCCTTGGTGTGGGATGCTTTAATAAACCTCTCGGGCTTTGCCCTTGTGGTTTATGCAGCATCCCACACCTCGGTGAGCATTAAATTTTGTAAAACACACTTCACCATCATTTATTCTCTATTTCTGCGTTAGAAGTCTTAATATGTTACCGACTGGACATTGTGAATTTTCCTTATGATTCATGTTCTTCCTGCCTGTTCTCATTTAGCAATTGCACAGCCTTTCTAGCAGCATTGCACCTATGAACTGCAGGACAGCACGAGTTTTGACTGTCGCCACTGTTTCACATTTGTCGTTAATGGCATAAAACATATTGGGGCACAACAAGTGACATATTCCCTTGACATAAATATTTTCTGATTTTATTCTTGGTGATTTCTCAGGGCAGTGCATCTACAGCACAGCAGACAAGAGAGGGGTATAGCAGCAGGACATCAGTTTTAACACTTGCCACTATGTGACATGTGTTTTCTGGCAGGAGACATACTACAACAGGCATATTCCTTGACATAAATAATTTCTCATTTTATTCTGGGTGATTTCTCAGGGTAGTGTGCATACAGCATAGCAGATAAAGAGAGATGTAGCAGCAGGACAGCAGTTTTTGACTTAAATATTATCTCATATGGGCCTCTGTACAAATGGGTGGATAATATGCCCTGAGGTGCATACTTCACCCATGCAGCTACGCACCCATGGAGATCCACGGGTGGCCACATCCATGAACAGTGGCCACTGCATGACTCCCATACGTGGCCCTCACCTCATACACATGCAGGCCCACAGGGACGATCAAGTGCAGAGCTGTTGATCTGGGTGGGTGGCCAGTCAGCTGCCTGACCCAGATCCCACAGCATATCACTTGTACCTGTGGGCACTAGCGAGATGCTGGCGCATACAGCACCATGTGTGGTGTGGGGTTGGGTGCCTGGTCGACCACCTGCTGGCCTCCCAATGTGCCTCACATGCCAGGGCTTCCTTGGTGGGGTGCACATGACCCCGCCTCACCACTGCAGCCTGCAGCTGTAACTCTTGGGGACCATGTATCTGGCCCCTGCCTTTACAGCTGCCACAATGTGGCATAGGTGCTGACACCTGTGCCTGACACTCCACACAGTCGTGCATCCCGCTGGAGTGCCAGCTCACCTCCTGCACCTTCTCCAATCTGCTCCCTCGCTCATAGGTCTGCACTCCTATGGGATTTGCTGCAAAGGGGTACATAGGCACAATGGGGAATGCCGTGCAGGGGAGCAGTGAGCTTGGGTGGGTGTGGAATGAGCTACGCGCCAGGATTACTCGGCGTGAACCCACACCGCACTTTTGTGCATAGGGCCCATGATTCTTAGAGACTTCTCGGGCAGTTGCACACCACTGCAAAAGAGTGACTGAGCAGTATTATGGCAGTGTATGATGAATTTAGGACAGTATTTAATTCGCCTGTATGAATATCCCAAAACCTTTCAAAACAAGAAGACTAAAGGCAATTATATTGCTATTTTTTTGTCATCTTCTATCCAGTAAGTAATCATATTCTTAGAATTTCCTTTTAGACACTGTCAACTATGTAATGGCATGCAGCAAGATGTAGTGGCCTCAGGCCTGCCCAGTTATGCTAAGATAGGAAAGATTTTTGGTTGTGTTTTCGTCTCACTTTTGATAATTGCTTTGTAGGTTGTACTTTATAGGGGAGGTGAGAACAAATACACACTGAAGAACAGCACAGACTACGTTACCGTAAAACTAGGATGATTAGTACAGAACGGAAACAAATCTTGGATATAAAGAAAGGTGTTTTATTTTTATTTATTTTATTGAACTCTAGGATTACAAATACCTTTGAGCAGGAACTACTGTTTATAAAGGTTCCACGTCAAGGAATGAGGGGTATGCATACAAAGGTCGACATAATAATACTTAGTTACATAATAAAAAGAAGTAAGAGACTGAGGCTTAGGAAATTCCAGTAATTCAAATGTGCCAAATGTTAGGTAGCATGACATACCAGCCAAGGGCAATCTTAGAAATAAGCACTGCAGGTGAGGTGAGGGAGGGTATGCAGGCGAAGGCCGTTGTCAGAGGGTAGAGGTGAGGATAAGAGTTGTAAAGGGAGGAAGGGAGGGATAAAAGTCAGGAAATTCCCGGGGAGGAAAGGGAGAGGAGGCAAGGGGTGGGCAGATGAGGCAGGTAGAAGAAGGGCAAGGTGGGGAGAGGTAGCTGTCAAGACTGAAGTGGAGGGCAGTGAGCAGTGGGCTCCTGATTAGGCGAGGCAGTCACAACGACTAGTTGAAATGAAATTAAGTCGGAGTTGTCTCTTAAAGGGCCAAGAGCAGCAGCAGATAAGGAGCAGCAGGTAAGAACAAGACAGTTATTTCAGGAAAGTTACAAAGGGAGTACAAAGTAGGATAAGAATTTGTTTTTGAGGGGCCAATAACACTTCAGAGACATACACTTCACAACAAAAGAACTGGAAAACAGGACTGGAAAAAATTAGCGGTGCTGCAACTGCTGCGTCCATGAAGCTTCTCAACTAGCTTCAGGAGTTTTCCTGATGGGCAGTTATGATCTCCTGGTTCTCCTTGATGATTTTCACATCCTGACATACTTCAGTGAGCACATGCCGGATGTCAGAAACTTCATCCCACAGGACAGTCAGGTCCACCTGCATCATTACTGCATGGAGAACTGATGGTGGCAGTGGGGATGGCCTGCTGGAGCTTCAGGTGCCACCACTTGCTGTTCTCTGCACCTGCTGGACTGTGCGTGTGGACTAACCTGCATGCCTAAGACTGACAGCATGCCTTGACCCCCAATCTGACATCCCTCTGAGGAGTCTTATGCTCATGTTGCAGCCTGCCATGCCATTCTTTGGCATGGTGAACACTGAGGTGGGTTTGCTGCCCACTGGTGCCTTTTCCCTCCCGTAACTCTCTGTCACAGAATTTGCACATTTATCTATTTATTTATTGAAAATGTTTCACCAGGAAAGGCACACTGAGCAAAAGATGCTGTCTCACGGTGCGACCTGGGGGGTGGTTACAGAGAGGCAGGTATACAGACAATAGTTGAACTTAAGTAGCATAATATGGAAAATGTACATAGTTGGGAGGATTACATTTGAACTTATTACATAGGCAGTGCAGTTCAGCACAGCGAGGCACAGCAAGTGCAGGGTATCACAATACTGCTGTCTTCAGTGTGACACACAAAGAACTCCCACACTGGGGATGTCTGTGGATAAAACGGGGTGACCCTGAAGTTACTGTGGGCTGCTGTTGCTGTACCAGCACCACCTGCTGATGCTGCTCTGCCTACTGCTACTGTTCTGCCTGCCCTGTAGTTGCTGTCTGCATTTTGCCAGGTGCATTCCTCCCTGGCCAAATACATCACAATTAAGACAACCCCCCAAATGCAGACAGCTCACCTGGACCCTCACTAAGTCCTTCACAGGCTGCTTCTTGCTCCTCCGACATATTAATTATAATAACTAACCCTCCACCCCCAAAAAGAAAAGAAATACAGGAGTGAAGAATCACAAAATCAAATACAACAACCCATGAAAAAATGCAAAGCACTAACAAAATGAGAACAGATAAGTGTAAGTAATGCATGAAAAAGTGATAAACTATTTAAGATTTTCTCAAACAGGTTGTGTGCCACAGAATTGATCTCAGTCTGTATCTCTCAACCACTGGGAGAAAATGAAAGTAATTCACTCACCTCCCAAGATAAAGAACAGATACCTCACTTCCTGCTTGCTTCAGTCTCATGTGACCTGCAGAAAGTCTGCCATGTGATTCTACAGTTTTATTGGTAAACTTTGCCTTAACAAGCACAAGCGAAGTCTGAGCGAAAGTCGGTGGCAAAGTCACCAAGAATTCGGATGTCTCTGCAGCGTCCTTGAAACATGCGGAAGCAAATTTGGTGACTTTGCAAAGCTTCACTCTGCAGAGTAAAACTCACGACATCTCTAGTGGTAAATGTCAGTGCTTAAATTATCTGGATCCCCTTATTGGCCACCGTTATTCCACTTTCTGGCATTGGTCCAGTTTTTCCTTGCTAAATATCGAGCAGAAAAAGTTATTTGAGACCGTGACCATCTTCCTCTACCAATCTATCCCTATCCAACAATTTTGGTATCCGTCACCCTTTCTTCCTTTTTTTTTTAGAACGTATCAAAAAGTGTTTTTCCCCTGATTTTATCCCTTCTGCAATCCAAAGCTCAGGCTCTGCTTTTGCTTTCTTTACTGCCCTCTTTGTTTCCTTATTTTTTTGGTGCAGTCTTCCATTCACCTACCTCTTTGTTCTTTTGAACCTGTGGAAGGCTTCCTTTTGTTTTGATTGCTGTTTGGACCTGGTCTATCAACCAAATAGGTGCAGCAATGCCATGACAGTCGAGCAGAAAGTGATAGCTGCAATGTGCTTCCTAGCCACCAGGTCATTTCACACACTGGTGGGTGACACTATCAGTGTGTCGAGTCCACCATCTTATGCCTGCTAGACCAAGTTCTAGATGCCCTGCTTCCACACACTGGTGAGTTCATCGTATGCCCCAGCACAGCAGCGGAGCACACAGAAACTATGCAGCAGTTGTATGGGCTTGCACATCTACCTACGGTACTTGGTGCCATTTACTGCACTTATGTTGTCATCTGGGCACCCACTGGTGATGGAGTGGATGCCTAATTCAATAGGAAGGGATTCCACTCCATCAGTTGCCAGGTGGTGTGCCATGCAACTGGGTGCATCACCAATGTCCTGGGATGGTACCTGGCAGTGCACACCATGCCATCATATGTCACAATTTGAGACTATGTCAGGTATTTGAAGGTGGCCAAATGCCTAGCGGACACCTTGTCAGTGAGAACACCACATGCCCCCACTAGGGGGTACACCACCGTGGCATAGCACAGTCATGCCTCAATGAGGGAAGGGGTGGGTCAGTAGGGGAGGGATGACAGATGCACAAGATGCACCACAGACCATAGGGCTGTGTTGTGGATGTGGGCAGCTATACTGTGAACAGGTGCTAACATATCTTTTCTACCTTACAGGGGACAGTGCCTATCCCTGTGCACCCAGGTTTCACACAAGTCCTTCAGCCCTCAAAAGTGGCTGAAGACAGATACAATACAGCACACCCCACCACACACAGCATCACTGAGTGTGTCTTTGGCATGCTGAAATGCAATTCCAGTGCCTTGACCATTTAAGTGGTGCCCTACAGTATACCTCTTACAAGGCATGTGGGATATTGCTAGTCTGTTGCATGTTACACAACATGGCTGATACCCATGGAATAGGCATGCCAATACATGAAGAACACAGTGACAGTGACACAGAGCCAGAGGTGCTGGGGATGCTGGAGCAGCTCAACAGGCATGACCCTGCATGGCCATGAGGGCCCCGGAACACAGAATCCACATCTTAAGAGGATTCAAAGAGAGGAGCAGGGGTGCAAAAAGGATACTGTTGTAAATTTCAAAACTGTAATGTTAACATAAAATTCAAAGTGGCAGTGCATGAAAAGTGCAATGTAGAGCAGGAAAATAACAGTATATGCAACAGGTGGGACAGGGATAGTGGTGGTAGGGATGCCTGTGAAAACAAACTGGGACACAGGGAAGGGGCAGGGGATAAGTGGGAAAAGCAGGAGTGGCCTCCAAACTCAAGTTCTCCATCTGCTGCTGGTGTGCAGGACTGACGTCCATGACCACTGTACATTGGGGTTGTGGGCCATGGAGGGGAAGGGTGATGTCCATGAGGATGGAATCACTATGGCCTGTGCATGTCCACACCTCTGGCTGGATGATAGAATGTCCAGGTCATGCCCAGGGGTTTGGGGAGTGTCTATGGATGATGGTGTTGCTGGTGTTCTGCCTTACCCGACCGCCACTCCTTGAGGTTAGTGTATGCCGTGAGGTTGCCACCGCTCATGTGTGGCTGACTGCAACTCTGTGGCTGACTGCAGCAGCTGCCAAGAGTCAGAAGGAGCCTGACTCTGGGTACACTGTCCTGTGGGACAGTATGTGCTGTTTGGCATGGGCACAGAGCGGGAGTGCGTGCACCACATCCAGGTTGGGTGGCAGAGGTGGCCAGGCCTCAGCAGATGTGGTGGCATACACAGAGCAAGTGTGGGATGGTGGGATCCTGATGGCTGACCATATCCACCAGCTGTGCAGGGCGGTTGGTGGGAGGTGGAGGATGGAGGTCACCCCAATGGTAGTGGTGGTAGTGGTTGTCTGCTGGAACATTGCTGTCCCGGCAACACAGTCCCACTCTGAGAGGTGTTGCTGTCAGCAGGTGTGTCTGCACTGTAGGGCACTACCAGCTGGACAGGGTGGTTGTCGGGGGGCTTAGGGTTGGTGAGACCCCCCATGGCAGCTGTGGCCTTAAAGTATTGATGTGTTGGCACATATGTGTTCTCATCGCTGTCCTCCATTTCCTCCACAAACAAGTCAAGCGGGTCCTCCTCCTCCTCTGGCATCATCTCTGGGTGGTGCACCTCAGTGGATGGCCCTGCCTTCTGTTCCTCCTCCTCCCCGGATGATGTATCCCGCCATGTAGAGACAGGAGTGCACAGTCAGTGTGTCACTCATTACACATTAGTGAAGTCCCAGTGATGTCATATGTGTGCCCCAGCAGTCCAGTCTCTGTCTCCCATGGTCATCATGCAACTGGTGAGTAACATGCAAACCAAACTGCACCTATACTGCCCACACAGCTACTCATGGATGTCAGCTTTGCATGCATAACAGTACCCACTAACAATTTATCCCACACACACCACACAGGTCTACACCACCACCCATAGTGAATGCCAAAATCCCCACACAGTGATACAGAGCACATGTGGCAGCATGCACCAGCACATGTGGCAATCACCTTGGCAGATGTGACACACATCCTATGTGCATGGTCAAACACCAGGGTATCTGTGTGCTGAGAAGTACCCATCAGGCTATCTGTGGCATACTCTGCTGTGCTGGACACCTGGTAAACACAGCAGGAGCCAATGTCACAGAGTACACTTAAACACAAAAAAAGCACACAACATGAGTGCTATGGCCATGGCTGTAGTGTGCCCAAACACCCATGGGATCTACATGTGTACCCATGCACACAACAGTGTGCCCAGTCATGTACTTATATGTCTAGAAGGACACAACCAGGGACTCAAAGCCAACCCATGGACCCCTGCCACCTCCACTGGCCATACTGTGGAAACCAGTGGTCTTGCAACCACTGACGGTCAGTGTCCACCAACAGTTGCATGTTATGCATGACACTGTGCAACCATATTTTCTTTGACATGGCACTGGAGGTCTCTGAAGTGCTTGTGCACCGTGTCCATTGGTTGACCCCAGCCACTTGATGGCATTGACTGCTGCACTGCTGTCCTCCCACACTTGCCTGAGAGCCACATCTGCAGCACAGCTTCATGACAGCAGGGACTCCTGGCTTTGTATGCCTCATCCGGGGCTTTAAGCTCCTCATAGGAGAATTTATGTGCCTGCAGTCTCTCTCCCTTGACCAGAGGCACCTGTTGGAGAAGATTATTCCCAGTGGTCCAGTGGTCCCTTCCCTGTTCTCCGATCACCTTACCAACACAGCCCACAATACCTGGTAGTCTAGTGGCCTCCCCCACCTCCCATCCCTGCAGGTATGACCCACCATCCCACCCACCCAACCTGACCTGGGATCACTGGGCCACTGGGGATGTATTTTAATGAAATGGAGAGGGAGATCAGGGAACAGGGAGGGGCCACTGGACCACCAATGATAATTTCTTTATACATGGGGACAGGGATCGGGCAGGGAGGGACCTGGCCCGGTGCACTCGGATGGCGCCCACATGCAGATGAGCCCAAATGGGCATGCAAATTGCCCTGTAGCACCATGCATGTTTGGGCTGAATATTGCCCATGAGGGCCACAACACTAACCAGTATGCATTGCACTTTACTCCTATGAGTAGTCTTCAGCCAGCACTCTGGAAGCACTGCAGCAAGCACGGTGGCTGCTTGATGTACGCCATGCTACCAGGCCCATATTCAGAAAGATAGCTTGGTCAGATTGGATGGCACTATCTGTTTGAATATGATGCCAGAGCCAGACGGCTCTTATTTTTCTGCACAGTGCCCCAAACAGCACGCTTAGTCAGTTGGCTCTGAATATTGGGCCTGCTGTCTCTTAACATTTGTGTTCATTTGTTTATGCTAAAGCATCTATGTAGGGACATTCCAGTTATCAAATATAAGATGTTTCATAGCAATGGATGCAAAGGCACAAATGTTTTGTTCTTTTAGTTAAGTTTTGCCCCTAAAAATCGTTAACTAGTATCACCTGTGGGAACAGGGATCACTACCAAAATTAGTTTAATTAATTTGATATGCATTTCTTTGTACCATTTGTTAATTTCTTTACAATACCAAAGAGGATGAACATTATCTATTTTATTCATGTTGTGACAATGATGCAAACATTCCATTTTTGTTATAGAGGACATTGTTTGTATTCTATTACGGGTTTATACTGTTTTAACTGTATTATTTATTTATTTTGCAAAAGTGTAATATTATTGGCATTAATGCATATTTGTTCCCTCTAATGGGCTTAAACTTTTTGACAATGCCTCCGGCAGCTCTCCACCAACCATCCCCTCCACCACTTCCCTGTACACCATGCCTAGGTTTAACCTGGCCAGTGCCAGCTGTTTCAATGTTTATCTACCAGAATGCTCACTTGATACCGACTTGTTTAATACCTGTTATCGATTACGTGTACCCTGTACCTGTACCCAATTGTATCTGTCTGTACCCAACTGTATCTGTCTGACCACAATGTGACGTGGCACCTCTGGTGAATGCCTATTGATTTTTGGCAAATCTTTGCTATGTAACCGAAACACAATGTATGTCTTTATGTGATGTAGTACCTTTGTAAACGAGCCTCTGACTCAAAGGTTGTAAACTGATTCTTCAATAAATAAATAAATAATAAACTTTTAGTCAATTCAGAGTCCCATTTATCCTGGGTGTTTTTATGTGTACCTATGGAATTATGTTGGTTTGGTGTGATAAACATGGCATAAAATATGCGACCACATGGATCTTGTTTGAATTCTTCTTAAGTAATTTCAAATGAACACAATAATTACTATGGATACCACATGTTCCAGTTCTTGGTATTACGAACGCTCAAGGTATCCCATAACTGAAGATGCACAAGGAAGACATTTTCACTTCTCTCAGAGAGCTAGGCTATACTCAGCATGACCAATATTTGCAACCAAGAGAGAGACCCTCCAAATAGTTGTGTGTAACTGTTTTGGGAAGTGAAGTTCGAGTGGAAACTCTATTTTTAAGGAAACACCGTGAGGTAAGAATGTAGGCTCAGTCCACTTTAACCTTTTTTCTATCTTTATTTCTGTTTCAAATAATGTGTGATAAATTGCCTCTTAGTTGTCTGGGCAATTGTGTAGAATATCAGACCACCACTTTTAGCATAGCGCAGAGCACCAGAGAATACAAGATAGTTTCATTGATTGCATGCTGCACTATACTGTAGCTACAGTAGGCTACATCTGACACATGCTTGCTGTTGATTTAGTTTTGTAGTTTGAGTTGGGGATCTCTGCCCCTACACCCCTTTGTTTTAACATGGGGTGTGGGCAAAAACCCACCAACTCAAATAAACTAATAAAAATAACCATGGAAGTGGTCAAATCGTAATTACAATGCAATGCTAATAGCGTAAATCCAATGGTGGTCCGATATTCTACACAATCGCTGTTGTCTGTATAGCTTGTGCACTTTATTATTTAATATATATGTAAAAAGCAGTGTTTTAGCATGTAAGGTCATCTATTTTACTGGCTGTTCTGTGATTCACTTCTGAAGGCACATGCCAAATTCAAGTATTACTGCTTCTAGTAATGGAGCTGAACGACAGAGTGCTTGGAACAGACTGGAGGTTCCTAGGTTCAGTGACCTTGCACTATGAGAGAAAGGGCCTAAAGTGGGATGGGAAGGAAAAACCCATATGAGTTCATAACCAGGCTGGTGGCAGCACTGGGAAGTTGAGTTAATCCAGCTGTCAACCAGTGGGCTGTATGACAGTATACTTTAGATCTACTGATAATTGCACTCTGTGCTAAAGTGTCTTCTTGAAACCTCTCAGTAAATAGGACAATTGTCCAAGATAGTGTTTTCTGTTCCTCTTGGGTGGATAAATAATTAAAATAACATTTTGCTTGAGGTGGAAAATGATGTGGAAAACAGTGTGAATCAGTGGTTAGAGCACCAAACTAAGAGGTAGGAGCTCTTACAGGCTCAAGTCTCACTGCTACCACTTACTCACTCTGATCTATATGAAGGCACTTGATCTATCAGTACTTAGATTCCTTCCAGCTGCAAAAATCAGGGATAATTAGAAACCCATAATTGAAAACAAGACATTTTGATATTTACTGTTTGTTTTCATTTTTATGTTGATTGCACGCATGCTCAAGAAACATATTGTGGCAGCTTTTCCAGAAGCAGGTTGTGGAGGCGTTTCACTGTTGTGGCCAATGCCCCCACAGCCTTTAAAACTTAGCCTGCTTCCCCAATGCCATGGCACACTGCTGCTGACACTAGTTCAGCCAGCGTGCCACCAACTGTAAAAAATATGGCTGTTGCAATCGGGCTGCCTCATCATTGCAGCGTCAGCCCTTCGCTGCAATAAGGGTGCAAACCCGTCATTGCAGGGCGGGATCTTGAAACACTGATATTGTTTGTGAACATGGCGGTGGTTTGCCACCGTGTTCACAAACGATATCAACCCTGCCCGCCGAGGGGTGCCCAATCACCTTCGGCAGCATGTGCCTCCCCGACTGTGTTTATTTGCCGACGGGTCCCCAATCCCCATCGGCTTCAGTGCTGCAAGATTTATGTTGCTGATGGGGAGCCCACCCCGCCGGCATTATGTAAACCCCCACCCACTTTTGTTGCCTGCTGACGGGTGCCCAATCCCCATCTGCAAAATGTCACCCCGTGTTTGTTGTGTGCCGATGGGGGCCCAATCTCTGTTGGCATAATGTAACACCCAACCCTTTTCTTGCATGCCAATGGGGTTTCCAATCCCCATCGGCTACAGCTTCCCCAAAAGAAAGTCTCCATCTCCGTTGGCATGCTGAGAGCCCACCCTAGCATGCCACATGCCCCTGTAAATAAAAAAGGTCCCAAAATGTTTTTGTTTTTTGTTTTAAACCTATAAAACAGGAAACGGTCCCTCAGTGGTCTCCTGCCCCTCCCACAACCCGCACCAACCCACTGCGCAACCTGCCTCCCAACACACCCTCACCTCATACTTACCTCCTGAGTCCAGTGTGACGATCTTCTGTGGATTGGGAATACATCTACACTCTTCAAAGCTGACCGTGAACTGAGGAAATGCAGGAAAGCTGTATAATGGAATTAATAGGTTTTTTCAACTTTGATGCATATCTCAGGCATTTTTGGAATTTTGGCACCAGATTTTCAACATGGGGTTTTGGGACCCCTTCTCATGAATTATGGCACTGTCATGTCACTATTCAGCCCCAAAAGGTGATTTTGAAGTCACTGCATGGAATCCCCTTCGGGACCGATTAACGAAACAACAGTGCCAGTGTTCATGAGGTGGGCCCTTAAAAGCCTATACTGCAAATTTGGTGAGGTAAATCCAAAATATGACTGTTTTACAAGCATAACTTTGTGAATTTGCAATATTTTCATGCCAGATTTTCAACATTGGCATTTTCCAGACCTCCTTGTGAACAGTACAGCTGTCATTTTCCACATCCTGGCCGAACTGTGTTTTCACACTTCCAGGGCAGAATAGTGCATTCACTGTGGGAATCAGTGTTCAGGACAGATTAAGAAATTACAGTGGCACTGTTCATGAGTGGAGGTCCTAAAATGCCTGTGTTGAAAATTGGTGATCATACTCCATAAAATGTCTGTGTTACGAGCATGCGTTGCTCAGTTTGCACGCCACGCTTGTAACTTCACGAATTAATGATATTTTCACCCAGATTTTCAACATTGCCATTGTTCTGCACCTTCTTATGAACAGTGCAGCTGTCATTCTTCATATCCTGAACAAAAGTGTTTTCGGGTTCTGGCGCAGAATCGAGTGGTCGCTGTGGGAAATCAGTGTTTGGGACAACATTATGAAAATGACAGTGACACTGTTCATTAGCAGAGGTCCTAAAATGCCTATGTTGAAACTTTGGTGATGAAAGTCCATAACATGAGTGTGTTACTTAATGTGCATTACGCAGTTTCCACGCAGGCTTGTACATTTGCAACTTTGCAATATTTTCACTACAGATTTTCAGCATTGCCATTTTGCCACACCTCCTTGTGAACAGTGCAGCTGTCATTTTTACCATCCTGGCGAAATGTGTTTTTGCTCTTCTGGCACACAATAACACGGTCGCTGTGGAAATTAGTTTTGGGACATATTAAGAAAATCACACAAGACACTGTTCATGAGCAGAGGTCCTAAAATGCCTATGTTGAAAATTTTGTGATGAATGTCCATAAAATGACTGTGTTATGAGCTGTGTGTTGTGCAGGTTCCATGCACCCTTGTAAGTTTGCAAATTAGTAATATTTTCACGCCAGAATTTTAACATTGGCATTTGTTCACACCTCCTTATGAACAGTACAGCTGTCATTTTCACATCCAGGCCAAATGTGTTTCCGTGCTTCTGGTGCACAAAACCGCAGTCGATGTTGGAAATCAGTGTTTGGGACAGATCAGGATCGAGCGACTGAGAGGGGGGAGTGACAGAGCTCAACTGAGCTCTGTCGGGACTGCTGCAGATTTCTTTGTGGCAGGAAAATGCGACAATGCAGGCAGGAGCCCAGTACAAAAGGGCAGCCTGCAGCACCGGGAGATACAGAATGAGCGAGTGAGGAGGGGAGTGAGTGAGCTCATTGGAGCTTTGTTGGGACTGCTGCAGATTTCTTTGTGGGCAGGAAAAGGCAGCAATGCATGCAGGGGCTGAGTGCAAAGGGTAGCCTGCCGCGGTGGGAGAAACAGAATGAGCAAGTGAGAGAGGGGAGTGAGTGAACTCAATGGAGCTCTATTGTGACTGCTGCAGATTTCTTTGTAGGCAGAAAAAGGGTGGCAATGCAGGCAGAAGCCCAGTACAGAAGGGCAGCCTGCAAGCGCCGGCAGAAAGCAGAATGAGCAAGTGAGACAGGGGAGTGAGTGAGGCCAACGGAGCTTTGTCAGGATTGCTGCAAATTTTGTGGACAGAAAAGATGCCGACAGAGGTAGGAGCCCAGTACAAAAGGGCAGCCTGCAGCACCAGGAGAAACAGAATGAGCGAGTGAGACAGAGGAGTCAGCAACAACGGAGCTCTGTTGGGACAGCTGTAGATTTCTTTGTGGGCAGGAAAAGGTGCCAATGCAGGCAGGAGCCCAGTACAAAGGCCAGCCTGCAACGCTGGCAGAAATAGAATGAGCGAGTGAGAGGGGAGGAGGAGCTCAACAGAGCTGTGTCAGGACTGCTGCAAATGTCTTTGTGGGTAGAAAAGACACCAATGCAGGCAGGAACCCAGTAAAAGGGCAGCCTGCAGCAGCGGGAGACACAGAATGAACGAAGTGAGGGAGGGGAGTGGAGGAGCTCAACGGAGCACCTAGTTGGGACTGCTGCAGATTTCTTTGTGGGCAGAAAAGGCAGTAACACATGCAGGGCACAGTACAAAAAGGCAGCCTGCAGCAGCGGGAGAAACAGAATGAACGAGTGAGAGAGGGGGTGAGTGAACAAACTCAACAGCGCTCTATCGTGACTGCTGCAGATTTCTTTGTGGGCAGAAAAGGGCAGCAACGCAGGCAGAGCCCAGTACAAAAGGGCAGCCTGCAGCACCGCAGAAATGAAATGAGCGAGTGAGACAGGGGGAGGAGTGAAGCCAATGGAGCTCTGTCGGACTGCTGCAGATTTCTTTGTGGGCAAGAAAATGCCAACAGAGGCAGAAGCCCAGTACAGAAGGGCAGCCTGCAGCACCAGGAGAAACAGAATGAGCAAGTGAGAGAGGGGAGTGAGCGAGCTCAGTGGAGGTCTATTGTGACTGCTATGGATTTCTTTGTGGGCAGGAAGGAAGCTGCCAACTCAGTGAGGCCAGTACAAAAGGCCAGCCTGCAGCCCCAGCAGAAGCGGAATGAGCGAGTGAGAGGGGGATTGAGCGACCTCAACGGAGCTGTGTCAGGACTGCTGCACATGTCTTTGTGGGCAGACAAAGCTGGCAAGGCAGGCAGGAACTCAGTACAAGAGGGCAGCCTGCAGCAGCGTGAGTCACAGAATGAGCAAGTGAGGAGGGGAGGAGTGAGCTCAACAGAGCTCTGTCGTGACTGCTGCAGATTTGTTTGTGGGCAGAAAAAGGTGCCAACAGAGGCAGACCACTACAAATGGCAGCCTGCAGCGCCAGGAGAAACTGAATGAGGGAGAGACAGGTGGAGTAAGCAACCTCAGCAGAGTTCTGTCGGGACAGCTGTGGATTTCTCTGTGGGCAGAAAAAGGTGCCAATGCTGGCAGCAGCCCAGTACAAAAAGGGCAGCCTACAGCACCAGGAGAAAACAATGAGCGGTGAGAAAGGGGGGAGTGAGCGCACGGAGCTCTATTGTGACTGCTGTGGATTACTTTGTGGGCAGAAAAAGGTGGTAGCGCAAGCAGGAGCCCAGTACAAAATGCCAGCCTGCAGCGCCGGCAGAAATGGAATGAGAGAGTGAAAGAGGAGAGTGAGCTACCTCAACGGACCTGTGTCAGGACTGCTGCAGATTTCTTTGTGGGCAGAAAAGCCACCAACAGAGGCGGGAGCCCAGTACAAAAGAGTAGCCTGCACCGCTGGCAGAAACAGAATGAGCGAGTGACACAGGGGCAGGAGCTAGCTCAACGGACCAACCAATCAACATTCGGCATTGACAAATACTTGCTTGTAACTTGTCTTTCATGGTGATTTCTTCACTTTTAATGTATCTATTTCCTTTATACTTTTCCCCAGCCCAGGAAGCATCTGGAAACCAATTGCTTATGAGCTCAGCATGCCTTTCCTGGTGACAGATTTTAAATAAATAAAAATAACTAAATAAAAACAAGATGGTGCATTTTGGGCTGTCTCAAGTAAATTCATTTTAAAACATTGCTTTTTGTGAAAGCTAATGTCAAGAGACCGCCAGCCCTATGATCTGTTGAGGAACACTACGGCAGTTATGTACATCAACAGAACCTAAACAAATGGAAACCAGAAGGCCTTTCTGAGCACAGCTCAGCTTCCCCAGCAAATCAGTTTCATCTATTCCTAATTACCTCCATGGCTCCAAGTCCCCCACAGAGACAGTTCAGTTGATAAGCATAATTGAAAGGCAAGCAAAGAATTAACTTTATCTGAACTGTAACAAATTTGACATTTTGAGGCTCAGAGAGATTACAATCTTGTCTCTTGCTCTCCTCTCTTTTCCTATCTTCAAGGCATAACATACAAACACAGACAAAGAAAACCAATGTGGCATGGAACAAAAGCTTTTAAACATGCACGGTCATAACTTCTCTGCCTCTGCAGGCATTATGGAGCTATAACTTTAGTGGAAAGTTTTTTTTTTGTGGGTTCCATCCATCTGCCCTTTGTCCCCATTTCTTTGCTTAAAGGGACACTGTCAACTTTGTTGCTGCATTTATTTTTCACATAACAAAAAAAGTGCCTACAGCTATCTGTGTGACGAGGAGATAACTTACAAAGCAAGTTCATTTGAGAAATGAGCACTACAGGATGGTTTAAAGAGTGCCTGAAATTGCAAGCCGTGACTCCAGGCATGCGCATCACTTGTAAGTAACAGCTCACTACCTGGTTTCAAAGGCACACCTGGCTAATAATGCATAAAAATTTCTGATTCATTCATGCACAAGTTTGATGGCACTCTGGCACCATGCTGCTATGTGAACACACTGGAGACTCCAGTGACAGGAGATAAGGTCAGGATAACAGAAATTTAAAATATTTAGAAAAGGGCCAAATGAATATTGTACTGTAATTGAGTACTACAAAGAGATATCTCAAGTCATATAAATGCTTGCGGCATTTATATGTTGGCTTGCCGCAGGCGTAAGCCAACATATAGGGAGAAGTGGAGATTTGAAGTGACCGCTGTTGGGCGAATGCAGGGCATGCATTGGTAGGTCGCGTCCCTCTTTTCCCAATCAGCCTGCATGCCGGCACCACACCATGCATACATAATGGTGCGAGCACATCTAAGCAAGGTCTGCTGCAATCCGAGCAAAGCTCGTCAGATGCAGCGGACCTTTCTTTGCATGCTCGCCGCCATTATCAGCATGGTCGGCGAAAGCTGCTTACGACATCGGGGAGCCCAATCCTGTTGGTAACCCCCGCTGTTTTATCAGGTGTACCGATGGGGAGCTCACCCCGTCGGCATCACCTCTCCCCAATTGTTCAATGCCGAGGGGTGCCCAAATCCCTTTAGCTCTCGCGCCTACCGCTGTCTTTGTTTGCCGACGGGGTGCCCAATCCCTGTTGGCATTATTTGCCCCTGTTGTGAGCTGATGAGGGTGCCCAATCCCCATTGGCTACTGACACCCCCCAAAAAAATAGTTGGGTGGCACACTGGGAGCCCACCCAGCATGCCAAATGCCCTGCAACAGGAAAACTGTCCCGATGGTTTTCTTTTTCCCCTGTAAAACTAAAACTGTCCCTCGTAGCCTCGTGCCCCTCCCCCACCCGCACCCACCCACTGTGCACCCTGCCTCCCTCACCCCCACCCCTTACTTACCTCCGGAGTCCGGGCGACGATCTTCAGTGGACCGGGAACACGTCTGCACTCTTCAAAACCGACTGCGAACTGAGGAAATGCCGGTAAGCTGGATAATGGAGTAATAGGGTTTTTCAACTTTGTTGCATATCTCAGGCATTTCTTGGAATTTTGCCAAATTTTCAACATGGGGTTTTTGGCCCCTCCTCATGATTCTGTCACTGTCATGGCGTTAATCTGCCTCAAAAGGTGATTTCACAGTCACTGCACGAAATCACCTTTTGGAGCCCATTAACGAAATGACAGTGGCGGTGTTCATGAGGTGCCCTCTAAAAGCTTAAGTTCCAAATTTGGTGGAAAAATCCAACAAATGCCTGTTTTACGAACGCAGTATTGGTAGTTGTTACGCAGGCTTGTAACTTTTGATTCACAATATTTTACTGCTGGATTTTCAGCATTGTCATTTTGTACACCTCCTTGTGAACAGTACAGCTGTCATTTTCCACATCCTGCCCAAAATGTGTTTCCGCAGTTCCGTGCACAATAACGCAGTCGCTGTGGGAAATCAGTGTTTGGGCCAGATTATGAAAATGACAGTGGCACAGTTCATGAGCAGAGGACCTAAAATGCCTATGTTGAAAATTTGGTGATGATACTCCATAAATAACTGTATTCTGGCGTGCTTTGGCAGATTGCACTTGCGCTTTCGTGCCGTCATGCATTTGTGATATTTTCAGTCTGGATTTTCACCATTGCCATTTTTCCACACCTCTTGATGAACAGTACAGCGGCATTTCACATATCCTGCCCAAAATGTGTTTCGCACTTCCGGTGCAGAATAGCATGGTCGCTCATGAAATCACTTCTTAGGACACTTTGAGGAAATAACAATGACACTGTACATGAGCAGAGGTGCTAAAATGCCTATGTTGAAAATTTGGTGCCGAACACCCATAAAATGGCAGTGTTGCAAGCGTGCATTGCATATTTCCCGTGTACCCTAGTATCTTCACAAATTTGGTATATTTACATGCCACATTTTCAACACTGGCATTTTTACACCTCCTTATGAACTGTGCAGCTGTCATTTCTTACATCCTGCCCGACATGTTTTCCTCACTGCACTACCAAACACCCAAAGGGACACCCTAATGCTTGTCACTCTGCAGGGTGGGGTGGGTTGGCATCAGTTCAATACTTCACTGCCATTCCTATGATGCATCTGTCTAACACCTGCACTACCAATGCCAATGCCAGCGAGCCAACATTCGGCATTGACAAAGGCTTGTTTTGTTGTGTAACAAAAAAATGCGGCAAAAAGCTGGCAGTGTCCCTTTGAAAAGCTACAGGCAGTACTCAAAATGATTAGCAGGTTAGGCGATATGATAAGGTAACAGGTGTAGGTCGAGCTATTCATTTATCTGGAGCTGTTCGCCCTCTTTGTACGTAGCCTAAGGTTGCCATCTTTAAATATGGCAAAACTGAACCAATTCCCCTAGCCACACCCATTTGCATGAGACTAGTATGTCACATAGTCTGCTGACTTTTCAGATTCTTGCTGCCTAACATGTCTTGCCTGCTTACTTGCTTAATAAAATAAACAACCAATGATCGCCAGGAAAAGGCAGAGTTTTTTTTAAAGATATCTCTCATGCTCTCCCATGCTGATTGGCTCCTTTCATCAGTTCCCCAGCCTCACCACCCTGATGTCTTCTGGGACTTACCTTGTCTGGCCCAGATAGCTGGATGTAGGGCCTGTGGGAGACTGGTGTCATCCTATCGGTCTGCAGTTTTGCTGTTTTCTCCCTGGTGCAGAAGAGGCGCCAATGGCAGCGATACACATGCTCCCATCCACAGCATACTGGGTGTCTGCCCTCTATTGTACAGTGTCAGTGTGCCAACCTCAGCCACCATTATGGCCAGGCTAATGCCGACCACTGATCCCTCCTCCCAGAGGAGAGAGCAGGCCTTGCTCAGTCCTCCTCCCCGGCTGACCCTCCAACTTCCGAGGTCGCTCCTGACTTCAGGTCACTGGCACCGCAAGCTGTAGCACTACTGCTGCACTGGTGGGACAGATAGAAAAGACAGAGATTTAATAAATAATTTAATGTTCCCAACCCCTTATGATCGAATATTATAAAAAAACCTGGCTAAATGAGTTCATTATGACAACTATGCTGCTGACAAGAGGATCACTAGAGGTCACCAGTCACCTAAGTTTAATTTCAGTTTAGCCAAAGTTAATTTACCTTAGACTGGACTGAGCACAGATAATAAAGATAATATTCCTTTAATGAAGCCATATTATATTCTTTGCAAAAACTTTGTTAATGCACCAGTTAGAGTGCAAGTCATTGCCGCAAAGTAGGAAATGTGTTATTAGGGTTTCCAACCTCACTCCCTACCCCATCTCCCAAGCAGCAAAAGAAAACCATTTGGGTTTTGGGTCTCCAGGGTCTTGGTGAATCAGTGTTAGGGTATTCCATGGGGTTGTCAATACTAACGATCATCTCTCCTTCAGTCCATATATTTTGCCATATGT
Organism: Neoceratodus forsteri; assembly: GCA_016271365.2. Lineage (NCBI taxonomy): Eukaryota > Metazoa > Chordata > Ceratodontiformes > Ceratodontidae > Neoceratodus > Neoceratodus forsteri. The sequence goes on along the minus strand of CM028129.1, from coordinate 1,111,425,362 downwards.
TGCCAACACAATCTGTTGTAGCTTCCTTCATTTCTGACATCATTTGTTCAGGGAACAAGGTGGGCATTAGGATTTACAACCCCAAGGAAGACCTTACCACTAATTTGCCTAGACTCCACAGACCCAAAACCCTAATGATTTTTCATTTTGCTACTTTGGGGAGTTGCTGTGGTAGCTAAGGTTAGAAACCATAATCCCTGCACAGTTACCTACTTTTGTGCGTTAACTTGAACCCTAACTAGTGCACTAGCAAAGGTTTTGCAAAGAATTTCCTATTTTTGAGATAGTGGAATCATATCCTCATTCACACAAGTTCCTTCACGACCTGTGTAAACAGATGCAGATGCACAGGGCCCTTTGGGCCCTGCACCATGGGATAACTCCATCTGCATATGAAAGTGCAGGGCCCTTGCAGCCCCCTGCAGTTCCATGCAGTGACAGATGTCAAGAATTCATGGGCATTGAGGGCTGCAGAAGCACAGAATCTTTCAGTCCCTGTACTTCCATGTGGCCAAAAATACAGCTGCACAGGGCAAAATATCAGTCTTCCAGCAAATGCCGGGGCCCTCTGCCACCCATGAGGACAGAGGTACAGGGCCCTATGCCAAGAGGAGAGCTGTATTCACTAAATGGTAATCCTGCAGCTTTCCTTCCTGCCTGGGAGGGGTTGTATAACATCACCATACTAGCACTCTCACCCTATGTAGCTGAGTCAGAGCTTGCCCTGGAACTCAGGTCACCAGCATGGGATCACAAGCATACCCAGTGGTGGTGACAACCACTACTACACACAGACTTTATTAATAGTTAGCATTTCTTTTTAATTTTTACCCCAAATTTTCAAGATAGTCATTGTATGACTCCCTTATAAACATGACATGTGGCATTTATAGTATATTGTCCAAAACATCATTTTGCACCACAAGTGTGAAACGCATCTTGCACAGGATTTCAAAATTATATCTGTCACGTTTATGAGGTGGTGTGGAAAATGGCTATGTTGAAAGTTTGAAGTTAAAATATTTAAAATTAGCAAAGTTATGAGTGGACACTGAAATAGTGAATGTTCACTCATAACTTGGTCATTTTACCATATTTGTACACCATATTTGCAGCATAACCTTCTTATTACCTCACCTCATGAACTCAGTAGGTGAAAATTTTCAAATCCCCAACAAAACGTTATTCTGTGTCACAGGTGTGAATACACTTTTTGCCAGGATTTGAAAATGACAGCTGTCACATACATGATGTAGTGTGAAAAGGGCTATATTAAAATTTGGGGTCAGAATATTGAAAATGACCACAGTTATGAGCGAGTGTAGAACAATTTCAATGTATGCTCACAACTGTCATCTTTAGATATTTTGACACCAATTTTCAACATAGCCTTCTTATGACCCCACTTCATGAAGAAAGGCAGTAAACCTTTAAAATCCCACCCAAAATGGGATTTTGCAAAGCAACCATAAAATCGTCTTTCATACCTGATTTGCATACTTCCAACACCATTGGTCATGAGGTGGGGTCCCAAAAGGTGATATTGAAAATGTGGTGTAAAATATTCAAAATGACAAAGTTATGAATAAAAGTTCAAATGTCATTGAAATAGATTAAAGTGTACTTACCTTATATTTTCCTATTACAGTTGCCAGTTCCAGCAGCAAGATGTATCTTCAATTACGGGTGCATCTACATATACTTGAGGAGTCTGTAAGTTTTTGTGGCACAGAATCTGAGTCCCTAGGGTCCAGTTTAGCTAGGTTCAAGTATTTGCTTTTTTTTCAAATCACTGAATATTTATGTATTTTCCAAGTTGTATAGTTTGGGAGGTGAACAAAATGGTGGCCATCATGAAACAAAAATATTTATTTGGTGATGTGAGAAGCAAGTTGTGAGAAAATAAAAGGTCTTCAACATGGATTTTTCATGTTTATTGAACGTTATCCAAATTAACATACTGAGCATGCTCAGAACAGCAAATAAAATAAAAATAGAAAAACTTTGAATCTTTATGACTCTAGAACCATTTAATATTTTTTCACAAAACCTTCCAAAGGCACATCCTTGGCACAGCTTGCTTCCACTTTGAAAGTTTCAGAAACAAATTCCAATTCATGTCAGCTAAAGGTGAGAGCAAAAGCAAAACCCATGTTAAGTATAAGAAAAAAATTAGATGTCTACAGGAAAATAACATATCTGGATCTCAAGAACCATACAAGTTGCCGTCATGAAACTTTCCATGCATTTAGACCTTGGCTGCTAGACAACACATGAAAAATGTTAGCTAATTTCATCAAATGCTGCCAAAGCCATTAAGGTAAAAATTAGGGGTTTAACGTGAGCCTGTCACTGAACCCTAACTATACTGGCACTACTGTGTCAGTATAATATTGAACGTTGGTGTTTGGGGAATGCTCAGATCTTATCTTCTACCTGCTTGCTTACTGTAATGTTGATCATCAAGGAATAAGGCAGGCACTCCAGGCAGAGATTTAAGACATATTTTAAGTCATTCTTAAATGGCCTCCTTATTAAATTGTCAGATATCATTCACTTTATTGACTATGACTGTGCTGCTGTGCCTACCTTAGATATGCTGTTGTGTGCCTGCTTGCAGCTTGCTGTCCAATCAGTGCTGCACTCAGTCAGTGTGTGAAAATATGACCATGCTCTGGTTCTCAGTCAGGTCTGGGGTCTCTCAGGTGGGGTCTCTCTCCATTGGGTCATGTCTTCCTGGTGGCACTGTGGGCTGGGTCAATTGTCCTCTCTCCTACTCTCTGCATACATACATTGTAATCCCTATTGAGTTTTCTTACCGATACAGTCAGAGTTGTAAGGATTTACTTGATCCTTATAATAGGACCAATCACAGCATTTTACTCATCTGTAATCCCTGATTGGATTAAAATGCAGTCCTGACTTCCTGAGTGGTCAGATTTTCATGCTGTGTCCAAGGCTTCCTTGTGGGCAGAAGTCATGGTTGGGGAGCCAGGGAGTCATTCTGCATGCTGTGGATCAGTGGCATGCAGGCTTATGGCATGGTGATTGATATGGTCCAGGACTCAAAATGTTTGTGTAACTCCCAGCGGCTGGTGGCCCTGAAAAACTGGATGATCCCAGAGAATACTGAAGAACTTGAGAGCTGCTTCAAAAATGGATGATCCAGAAAAATACCAGGTAGGTGGCAACTCTAACTTAGCCTCAGCTAGAAACCTCTTCATTTGGTTTCTAAACCCCTTCCCAACCTGACACGCCTATGCTGCACCAACCCCAGCACTCATCTACTCTGGGGAAGAAGGAGGCACTGCTTTGATCAATGATGGACAAGGAGGTTTACTCTCTTGACATATTAAAAACAACATTTCAAACTCACTTTGTTAGACAAAATGTGCATCACAGACTGTCTTGTCATTGAGTGTTCTCAAGTCTCAGAGCCAATGTTAATAAATTATAGACAACTCTTAAGATCTTTGAATGAATTTGTGAGAGAGAGAGAAAACAGAGGGAGAGATAGTCATCGGGGATGAAGGTCTAAGCAATGGTCATGTGTTTTTCCACTGTGGAAAGGTCAAAGATGTATGCACTTCATAGATCTACGTCACATTCCCTTCATAAAATGGGTTTTATACTGAGGTTCATACTGAGGTGAAATCAGAAGCAGTAGACCGTGCCATAAGTTCCCATGACATAACCCATAATATTGTATAGTGACATTTGACAAAATCAAGTTGTCCAGTTTGTTTTTAAAAATAAGTTTACTGTTGCTAATAATAATTTCAAGGGGAGGGCATTCACGGGTTAAATACCCTCTGGGAAAAATAACTTTTTTCTTTGGAGCTGCTGAATTATTTACTTTTATAGGTAAGGGGTTCCACTGTGTGCCTACAGTGTCTTGTTTAAATTCAAGCCCCATCTCGTTCATTAGATAGGGGTCCTTGATAATGTCCCACATTAGTAGCAGATCGCCTCTTAACTGTCTTGTCTCAAGAGGGAAAGGAACATTGTTTAACTAGGAGTAGCACACTAAACTGAAGCTTGTTTCCAGATGCGACCTGGGAGCACAAAGAAGTTAAGTGACTTGCTCAGGATCACACATAAGGTTTAGATGTTCTAATCTTTCTTGGTAAGGCAAATCCCTTAGCCTAAGCATATGCTTTGTGCCATTCTCCTTTGAACGGATTCCACTTGGCAGATATCATTTTCCTTTTCTTGTTTTTTTTTCAGTTCTGTTTCTCACTATGCTTCAGGCAAGGATATTCTCCAACTCAGTGCTCTCACCTGACCAGCATCCCCAGCAGCTGCCCGGAACAAAGGCCTGCGTTTGCCCCCCTCAGTGGGGCCCCAAAGGGAGACTGAGATCAGCCAAGTTTGGTTCTGGAGCTGGCTGCGATTATTCGGTGCAGGGTTGGAGGACTTTTACACTGCTCTGCCATGCAGGCTTTCCTTCTTTGACTGTCCCAACCTAGTCATGGACATCAGGGGTGGGTATGCACACTTCTGCACATGCCCCGTAGATATTTGCTACTGCCTCCTGTCTGCTGTGTGGTCTTGGTTTGGTGTACTCCCAGTCTCCACTGAGTGTTTCCTAAGTGCTGGCTCCACCAACCTCCTCCCAGAGGTGGAGTGGTGTTCCTGGGACAGTCATCCAATCTCCTTAAATGGCCCTCTGGTGCTTGGAGCTCATTCACAAACCCAGGTCCCCAGTGTCACAAGCAGTAGCACTACCACTGTGCTGGAGGTCCAGTTTCATTTTCCTTAAAGGGACACCAACATTGGGAGCATTAACCTAGAGTGGGTGAGCATAAGATCTGTATGTGGTGCAAGTGCTGCAGGATCTCTAGATTTTATATTTCTATCTATAGCACATGAAATTTTGTTAGCTTTATATATGGTTTCATTAACATGTCTGGTACTTAAGTCATTTGAGACTATAATCCCTAGATCCTTTTCATTAGTAGTTTCAGTCAATTGTTTACCACACAAGAAGTAAATATGTTTGTTGTTGTTAGTCCCTAGATGCATAACTTTGCATTTATCGCAGTTAAAGGGATCTTCCAGGTCATAGCCCAATCAGAAATTAAATTTAAATTCTCTTGTATCCTGAGACCTCCTCAATGATGGTGCAGGTGCCCAGGTTTTTGAGTCGTCCACATATTTAGAGGACCAGCTGCTAAGGTTGTTAGTAAGGTCTGATATAAAATATGAAAACAAGTGGCCCCAGCACAGACTCCTGCGGTACACCACTAGACACATCTCCCCACTCTGATAGTAATCCATCAATCATAACTCTCTGTTATCTTTTGTTGAGTCAGTTTAAAATCCATTTCACATTTAAGAACTACACCCACATGTTTTAACTTCTCTAATACTGCCCAGTGTGGCACAAGGTGAAAAGCCTTGCTGCAGTCTAGAAATTAATATCACATGGGGTATTTTTAGTAAGGTAATTTTTTTTTTTTGTAGAAGCACTGATGATTTATGGTGCATGATTTACCATTTGTGAATCCATGTTGATTGAGAAATATATTACTTAGGTATTCGGATATTTTGTCTTTTATGTTGTCTTCTAACATTTGTATAAAATAGGGGTCAAGCTAATGGGTCAGCAATTACCTACACTGGCTGGGATATTCAAAGGGGTTGCACCTGGTGCAACAAGTTGAGCTGGCGCAACCCTGCATTGCACCCAGTGGGATATTGAAAAGGCAGCCCAGCACAGCGCAACTCCTGAAGCGCTGGGGCACAATGTAATCCCTATGCGCGAAGATGCAGGGGCATGCCCATGCATATGTGGCACATCCCAATATTCAGCCCGGATGTGTGGCTCATAAGCTGGCACAACCCTGCATTGTGCTGACATGGGGCTCAAAGTTGAGCCCATGAGGAGTGAAAACAACTCCCCGCCACTCCAGAGGTGGGCTGGCTGTATTGCAGGGGTGCAACACAGCAGCTGCCAGCCGCGGGTGGCCACCCACCCACCCACCCAGAACACTGTCCACAAGAAGACACATCACCGTAGTCCAGTCATCCCCCTCATCTGTAGCCACGATCTTGGCAATTGGCACATGAAGCAGTCCGGTAGTCTAGTGGAACCCTCCTCCCAGGTCCCCGAGTCCCGATCAATGCCATAAGTGACCCCACAGTTGTCTAGTGGTCCCCGAGTCCCCAAGAAATGTCTGCAGCATTCCTTCCTGGTGTTGCAGTGGAACCCCCCCATTACTCGATCATGGTACAACACCACAAAATATATCCCTGGTGATCCAGTGGTATCCCCACACCTCCCACCCACACTGAACCCTTGCCCACCCTGCTTCCCCCATCATAAGCAGGTGGCTACAACCCACCCACATACCACCCGGCCTCCTGCTAAATGACAGGTAATAGTATAATAAGCCCATTGGTCCCCAGTGTGGACCAATGGGCTTGCAGGGCATGCTGTACTAGACAGTCCCAAATATGTGAATGAAGTCAGATCAGCTGGTTGGCTAACTAAGTAAATACAATATCCAGTGCCCACAACAGCATGGATTTCAAAAAGTCCATAGCACAACTACCCTCTTAGAATTCTCTGACTATATCCATGAGGCACTGGATATGGAACCTGGTGAGATCAATACATATTGACCTCACAAAGGCCTTTGATACTGTCAACCACGGTATCCTTTTAAAGAAATTGCTCACCTTGGCATATCCACTGATGCAGCCTCATGGTTCCAGAGCTACCTTGATCAAAGAACTCAGCAGGTAAAATACAAAATGCACTCTCAGAACTGTCAGGACTGTGTAATTAGGGTCCCCAGGATCCATCATTGTACCACTACTGTTAAGTCTTTTCCTTATCTCCTTCCTGAGTTCTGCCCAGCCAACCTTCTTCTCTATGCAGATGATGCTGTCATCTTTGCAAGCAGCCCCCATCCAAATTCTCTCATAAACAATTTGCAGGAGAGTTTTTCCAGGGTGAGGAGTGGTTCACCCAAAATAAACTCCTAAATTATAAAAAAATAAAATCAATGGTGTTCTCCACGCACCAAAGCAAAAGAAAAATAGTATTCTCACAATTCTAAACAGTAGGCATGAACTGCTGGAACTAGTGAACACCTTTAAATATCTGGGTGTTACCCTCAATAGCTCCCTCTCACACACAGCATATTGACCACATTGTAAAACAATCAACACTAGATTAGGCCTACTCACAGACACCGCTCCTATTTGACTAAAGAGGCCCTCACCCTAGCAGTTAACAGCTCTATTCTCTCCCTTGTTGACTACATCCTTGTAGTGTACAGCACAGCCACAAACACTGCACTGAAATGAGTAAGCATGGTGTTAAACAAGGCCTGTAGGCTGGTGCTAGGCGCAGATGCCCTAACGCATACCTGTGATCTCTACGTTAAACAAAATGGCTAAATCTACAAGGGAGATTTAGTACCAAGTCCGCCTCCTTGATAAAAGCCTTACTAGGACTTCCCCTGAAATCTGTCCAGAGGATACGCAAGCCACACACAACTCACACTCAACCAGAGGTAAGGCAAGTAATCACCTGCACATCCCACTTCATTGCACTCACTTGCCCAAAGAACTTTCTCATATAAGACCCCACTATTGCTCAATGAGCTCCCAGCTACCATTATAAATACCCCAAACTTGGGCTGTTCAAAGAGATCTCAAACGGCACATTTATGCCCAAAGGAAATGTGACTGCTGAGATTACCCCTGCATTTTATTTTCCTCTCTACTCCTCACTCCCTCACTTCCTCATTCCCTATCCTCACAACTTGTTGACATTCTACCCCCTCTACCTATCTCCACCTACCTCTCCCCATACTCTACCAGCACTCTGGTCAACTCAGTTACTTTCTGTTTTTTCCTCACCCCTCCTTTCCTCTCTCATGTCTCCCTCCTTTTTCCATCTCATGTTCTCTCCTCTTACTTTTCCTGCCCACCATTAATTTCCTTTCTACTGTGTATACCTTCCTGTGGCACCCAACCCTCCCACCACCATCCTCTCACCCATTGATTTTGCTCCTCCCTCAAATGCTCTACTCTAACAAAGCCACTCTCTGGCAGCTTATTTACCCTCTTAACAACTCCCTTCCTGCTGTCCTCTTTCCTCTCTCCTGCACTAACTTTTGTATATTACTGCCATATTGCCTTGATTGTACTATGTATGTATATGTCTACTGTATATGCTTTATTTTGCCTTGACCGCACTATGTACAGTGTATATATATATATATATATATATATATATATATACCATCTGTATATATTTTCTTTTATATTGTAAATAACCTGTATATATATTGTCCAACATGTTGCTGTTCTATGCTATGTATTCTTGTTTCTTCCTGCTTTCTCTATCTATGAGGCAGAGCCTTTGTAAATGAGCTTGTAGCTCAAAGATTGTCATTCCAAGACAATAAATAAATAAATAAGTTGGGAGATTTTGTATTTAGCCATTTGGGACTTAATTTGTTATATTTTACTTTCTTGAATTTAGGAACACATTTGTTACTGAGGCTAAGTATGATGTTCTTCATTTTATTCCACAAAGCCTCCATATCACAACCATGAAGTAGTGTGTCCCAATGTATCACCTCATAAGTAGGGATGTAAGTTTGTCATGGATGAGGTTTTAATGACTCATTGTTCATGAAATCATTAGTAAACAGTAGTAAATGTTGTGGCACTGTCGTCATTGCTGCATTCTGATGACACTAGTGAAAGTCATGGAAGTCCTGAATAAAGATCAAATGCCATGGAATCAATGACGTGTATGACTGCCATGACAAACTTACATCCCTAGTTATAAGATTCTTTTGATTTGACATGAATCAGCTTGTTTATACAAAAGGATTTAGATACCCATTGTACTTAAGCCAGTCTTGCAATTTTTTATACAGTATTTATATTAGTAGTGCCTAAACTATACCCAGAATGTTTGAATCTCTAGTAGGTCCTGACACAAATTGTTTTAATTGATTTTGTTCACAGGCTGATACAAATACAGCTCCTACTGCAGAATCTGCTGTATAAGCTACCCCATTTATATTCCTAAAATTAAGATCTCCATAAAAAGGGTGCTTGACTGATAGGTGATTCAATTTCAGAGATGAATTGGGGGTATCAATTGATAGGGAGTCAGGTGGACGGTAACGAAGCCTGGTATGATGGAATGGAGAGTCTGAAAAAGGTTTATCAAGAGGCTTTCAGTGTTAGGCATTTTATTGATTTTATTGTTAATATCAATGGAGTTAAAACTGGAATTAATGCATATAGATATACTTCCATCCTTTTTAGTACCCTCTTGGAAAAACATAGGTCATATCCATAAATATTTTTACCTACTTATCATTACTAGCCCACCAGGTCTTAGGGGCGGCTATTACATCTGGCCTATCTTTTGAAACCAGGGCCAGCATTTCATCAGATTTATTGTTTAAGCTTCTAGCATTTAATCCTACTGGGTCCTTTTGTCGCACGTCTACAGCATATGACAAAACCATGCAACAGTAACAACGTGGTAGGGATGATGAGGGGTACAAAACTGCAAAGGCAATATTCATGGTAGTCCACCATCTCACTCTCCAGGCAGCGTATAAGACCTCTGCTGGGACAGGGGTCCATAGCAACTGCCATGGCTCAATGGGATGAGCCAATGGCAGCAAGGAAAGCAAGCAGTGCATTTTGGGGCATACCACAAGTTTCCATATTGGGACTGTTGCTCTTTGCCATTTATATTAACAGTATTGACGTGGGATTAACTCTGCTAATATTCATCTACTTGCTGACAATACAATACTCTATGTAGACAGATCAACTCCAGAAGCAGCATGTATGAACTTCAAAGGAATTCAATAAGTGGCAACTACACCTACTGAAACAGGAACTTCTTTGAATGCAAAATAAGGCTATGCTCTTTGCACCTTTATCGAATGCTACTATCCCAGTTTCCCATGGTTCAATACTCAGATTATTGAACTCCTAGATGAAACCCTGGGTTATGTGACTAAGTTCAAATACTTGAGGGTTTAGACTGATCACAAATTGTCGTTCCTGGATCATATCAAGGAACTGATAAAAAACTTAAACAAAGACTTGGCCTCTTTTATAGGATTAAACATCTCCTTACCCAGGATGTGAAGAAGAGACTCATACAAACTATCTTCCTTTACTTATTGGACTACACCGACTTTATTCATTGCCAAGGCCCTGCCTCCGTGTTAGCAAACTTGCTACATTATATCATGGAGCCATTAGATTCATTGTGGGAGCTCCATTTACTACCCATCACTGCTCCCTATGCTGCTGTAGGATGGCCCTTGCTTAACTACAGAAGATGAAGAAATGCTGCCCTCGGACATACAGAGCAATCATTAGTAAATTTCTGCAATATATATCAGACTGCCTTTCCACAATAGTGGTAGGCAAATATGCCCATTCCTACCTACAGGATAAGCTGCAGATCCAATTAACCAACAGCTTATTTCTTCCTACCCCAAGAATTGCCTTATATCGGTCCGTGTATTCTTGAATTCTCCCACAGTTTTAGACCCACAACCTCCTCAGGAAGGCTGTTGAGATGCATCCACCACCCTCTCTGTGAAAAATGCTGAGCTGTCCCCTCTATCTTTAAATTGTGTCCCCTTGTTCTTGCACATCTCTTTTTCTGAAAGATGCTACTCTCTTGGACTTTGTTGATTCCACTGAGGTACTTAAAGTTTCTATCATGTCCCCTCTCCCTCCTTTCCTCAAGGGTATACATATTAAGTTCCTTTAGTCTCCTCCATATGGCTTCTCTTGCAGACCCTGCATCATTTTTAGTTACCCTCCTCTGACTGCTCCATCCTGTCTATGTCCTTGCGGAAATAGGGTCTCCAGAACTGGATGCAGTACTCCAGATGGGGTCTCACCAACTGTCTGTACAGAGGGATAACAACTTCCTTTTTCTGCTGGTGATGCCTCACCTATACATCCCAATATCCCTCAGCCCTCCCTACTGCCTTCTCACATTGCTTGCTAACCTTAAGGTCATCTGATATGATTACCCCTAGGTCCCTTTCCATTTTTGTTGTTGTTACTACTCCCCCATTGTGTAATCTTCCCCTGGGTTTTGTTTCCCAGGTGCATTATTTTGCACTTCTTTGCATTGAATCAAGCTGCCATACTTCTGACCATTCCTCCAACCTTGCCAAGTCCCTTCTCATCCTTTACATGCCTTGTGTATCAACCCTGTTGCAGATATTTGTATCATCTGCAAAGAGGCATACTTTTCCTTCCAGTCCCTCTGCAATGTCACTTATAAAGACATTAAAAGGACTGGACCCAGTACTGTACCCTGTGGTACCCCACTGGTAACCCTCTTTCTTCAGAGTGGACTCCATTTACAATTACCTTTGTGTCCTGTTGTCCAGCCAATGTTTTACCTAGGCTACCACCCTGGGACCCACTCCCAGGCTGGTTAATTTGATTATTAATCTTTGTGTAGGACAGAGACTGTGTCAAATGCCTTGCTAAAGTTTAGGTAGGTCACGTCCACAGCCCTCCCTGGTCTACTGCTTTAGTCACCCAGTCAAGAAAATCAATTAGATTCATCTGACATGATCTTCCCCTGTAGAACCCATGCTGCCTTGGGTCTTGTGCCCCACTGTCCTCTAGGTACTCAACAATTCTTTCCTTCAGAAGTGATTCCATCAGTTTCCTACCACAGAGGTCAAACTGGCAGGTCTGTAGTTTCCTGCCTCTGTCTTGCTCCCACTTTTGTGAAGGGAATCACATCCACCTTCCTCCAGTCCTCAGATACCACACCATCCTCCCATGATTTGTTAATAAGGGTAGTCAGTGGTGTCACTAGTTCTCCCTTAATTTTTTAGAATTCTGGGGTGAATTCTATTAGGCCCCATTGCTTTGACCACCTTCAGTTTTAAGAGTTCTTTCAGAACCCTTTCACTATTGTTGCCATGAGTTCTTATCCGGCAGAGTCTCCACACTCTGGTAGTTCCCTGCTGTTTCACATCTTCTGTAATTTCCTATGTACTGCTTCTTACTGTATCTCTAAGCTTGAATGGTCTATTACCCTCCTCAAATATATTTTGTTATAGGTACTTCATGTCATATAATCAGTTTGACCTATGCACTTTTGTACATACTAAATATAGGTAGTTGCCTGCTGTGCAGGATCTTTTCTTTTCTTTTCCTTTTCATGTTTATTGTCAACCACTTATTGTATATTGTTTAATTTCCTACTGTATCTGTTCAGTTGTATGTTTCAAATGTGTATATTCTTTTTGTATGATGGGTTCTTTATGACACCCAGGTCCATCTAGAGAATGAATACTCCTCAATGGTGTTCACCTGGATAAATAAAGATTTGATTGATTGATTGATTAATTGCTTGATTAGTTTGTGACTGGGTTTCGATTCACAGTCCAGATGCATAATTTTTACATTGTTTGCACATTGTATGATTTTTTACAGTTAACCCCAGTTAGATATTTTAGTTGGAGGTGCGGGAGGTGCAGCCCTCTGCATAAAAGACTTATGCCACTGGCAATATATTGCACTGTATTGGCAGTGTGGTATATTGCAGCAGCATAATGTCTGAGATATTATGACCCCATGCAGTTTTTGATAGACAGCACTTGATAGTCTGTAACTTTGGGGTTTCATGTAAGTTTGTATTGGGGTGATATGATTTTGAGATTGGGGTGATATGATTTTGAGAGTATTCCCCATATCAGTTTGTATACACCTATGCTATTCAGGTTGACTTAGACTGGAGGTTAGGTGAATCTGAGAGGTTCCCTCTTGTCAATAAGTTTAAACTCATGCTGTTAAGAACAGACATGAATTATATCTTAAGGCTTGTGCTCCTAATGTGTTCAGGTGAAGACCGTCTTTGTAGTAAAGAGATTTATTGGCCCAGAATACATCCCAATTGTCTATGAAAGAAGCCTTCCTCCTTATACAACTGGACAGTCTTGCATTTATATCCGAGTAATAGTGTGATTTTTTCTATGCAGACTCGTGGTACAGACATAATGCTGGTGCTGGATATAGCAACCCTATGCCTTTTCTTTTATTTTTTTCCCAAGAACACAAGATCATAACAAATATCTTTCTCATGTTACTTACTGTCACAGCGTGTGGGAATACACTTCAGACAAGGCACATTTACAGGTTTAAAACACACCTTGGGGTGATATTTATTTTCAAAAGTTTGAAAAATAATAAATGAAAACAAAAAAATTACAATGAAAATCAGTACTTAACATCAGTTGTTTTTCACATAATATGGTCCTGGCTCTTAGAGCTCCTAAGACCCTTCTCATCTGCATTCCACAGCTTGTCTACAGTAGCAGTAGAACCTCTCTCCTCCTCTTTCAGGGCTGAGCCTCACTGGACTGAAATGAAGAGAACCCAGTGAAGAGTTGTTATATCTTTGGTGGGGCCACCTGACTAAGCCCTTTCTGTTTTCGTGTCTGAATATGCTGTTACATGTCTGGACATGCTGTTTTAAAATCAAGGAAGTTTTTTGTTCCAGGAGACTTTCTGGTTCAATTAAAGGTACAGTGTATATCTCCACAGATATTGGCTCTCTATGTCGCTGATTCATAATGACTAAGCATTTTTATAAAGCATACCACAGTTTTTGTTTAGCTTCATACAGTAACAGGTTTATAATGTGAATTTATGAAAATACCTTAAGGATTTTTATAACTATACTAATCATGAAATGATTAGTTTGATATGGCTTCTGAATAATTTTTCTTTTAAAAGGCTTCATTAACTGTATTCATTCCTGCTATCTAAAATAGCATTCATGTTTATTTTACACAGAATGCACTCATGCACTTTACACAACACCTCTCAGGTGTTTGGCATCATTCAGGGACTGGATGTATGGAAATGGAAAAGAATGAAAAGAAAGAACTAGTAGGACATTTAGTAGGATCGTGAAGAGCTATGCTAGGTGTCTGACCTATGGTATGGGGAAAAGAAGAAAAGAAAAGCAAGAGAAAAGCGTTAACTGTTGCACAACAGAAGTTTTGGTAGCTAGGAAATAAAGAGATAGAAAAGTGGTCCATTAGTCACAGCTGAGGGTGTCGCCTAATTCCACCACACTTACCAACATCATTAGTACCCACATGAAGAATCACAGAAGAGTTTTCTTTAGTGCTCAATTTATCAATTCTGGTGTTACTATCAGCTGGTTTGGTTCTAGGAAGGCATGACAAAATGGCGTGGAGTCTGTTAGTGTTACAAATATGACTATCAGAGTAATGGATCACAGAGTCCCCAATGACCATTTGTGCTTAATTTGTGTCCTATTAATAGCAATGAGACTTCATTATGGACTCTATTATGGACCCTAGAAGAGGATGATGCTACAAGGAATACTAGAGATTCTTGTTCATTACTTAAGGGAGAATCTTCTGAAGTGGACACTTCAAATGTTGATACTGCTGTCCAACCTGTTTTACTGTATGTTCTGTATGTTTGTTTCTAGTAACAACATACCAGTCATCCTCAGGTTCATCCCTTGGTTCCCTCTCTGTCTCTTTTGGGAAGCTTTCAGATGTATTTGAGGTGGGGACATTCTCATATCTCTCTCCCATGTCCTTTTCTTCATTTCAATACTATTTTTCTGTAATGGCTGATCTTTAGCTGTAGCCATACTAATAACATTTTCTATTTTATTTATTTCTGGAGTATTTTTAGCAGCTGTGAGGATTTAGGCATACAAAATGTGAAGTAGTATTTTGTGATGTTACATAAAACATTTGACAGTTTGTGCATTTAACAACAGAGCCCTCATTGCTGAGGAGCTCCAAAAAGTCTATAACAAGTTCCATTGCTTATGTAAAAATAAAGTGTCACCTGAACTTTAGAAGGCAAACTTACTTCTAAAAGATATCCCTAAAAGTGGTTCAATAAATAGGGTGGCCACCTCCTCACCTCCCTCACCTCCCCGCCTCCCTCAGCAGCCTCAGGCAGATGTGTTTGCTTCTTCCTGCCCATCACCTCCCTTATGCTTGCCTCTGCCACAGAGGGTTTGTTTTATGTTACACAACTGAAGTACCTCCTTCACTTCCTGTTTTCAAAACATCTAATAAAGTGTTTAAAATTGCTGAAAGGGTTGTATTGTACAATGAAAGCAACGCAGTAGCTAGCATCCCTGAAGAATTTAAGCATTTCCCTGTGTCAGCTGCAGTTCCTGGAGATACTCTCTGTTCCTGTTAACTGCAGGCACATGCCTTGAATTAAAATAGCAGCTATGCTGCAAGTGCAGGTAAAAGCTAGCCACTGTGTTAAAACTTTCCAGAAAGGTCTTCACACAGCCTGTTCCCCAGGCTGTATGAATAATATCAGCTTTCTCTGTCTGCCCCTTGCAGAAGTACTGTTTTATGTTGTACAGGTGGAAGTAGCCCTCCTTTATGATCCAGGTTTAGACTGGAGGAATCGGTGAAAAAGCTCTTGAGGACTGGCACCCAAAAGCATACTAAATAAACAAACAAGGAAAAACATTTCTCGAATTGCAATTTTAGAAGTCCGAACATTCCATTGCTTAGCCTTAATATAAAATAACTGCCTCAGAGGATTGATCAAGGTCACTTCAGATATTCAGCTAATTAACCATCAGCTGCAACTGACTACATTGGCTGCTAGCCTGCTGCTAGATCCAAATTTGACTACCAGATGGGCAAGGCAGTGTGGTGAATTATGAAATATGTCTCTGTTTCAAATCTTGCCATAACTGCTAGATGACTTTAAGACCTTGAACAGTTTCTTTGACCTTCCTGTGCTTCAACCGCACTTCAGCTGTAAAAGTGGGCTGAATTTGGAAGACTCTCACTATAAATGAGATGTTGGCTCTCAGTTTGGGCTATCCTGGGTAACATAGCAGCTAAGGTTGGAAGAGACCAAGGACCATCATGTCTGGCCCCCTGCTTTATATGCAATGATGAATAAGTAAGCTGTGTAAACATATACTAACTCAAAAGTGTTTCCTGATTTACCCTAATACCCAGTATATCCAGTGATTTCTTGGTAAGCAGACATTTGTTTAGACTTAGCCTGTACTATCTTCATACCCACTATATCCACTTGTAGGCTGTAAATATGTTATAAGATAAGACGGACTGTAATGCATAGTTATTATTCCTCTGGATCACTCCCTGCTGATGACTGTTGGATCCCATTCCCCACACCAGACAGGCTGGTAGTGAGAACTTCACCCTAAAGGAGAAACGATTTTGTGGCTTCCCAAAAATTGTGATAATTTGTGAAATCAATAGACAGTAATAGCTGGAATCATGGAAAGCCACTTGTTTTGGGGGTAACTGGTATGGCTGGGCTGGTTCCCACTTTTCTGTGAGGGTTGATCATCACTGGTTTGTTCCTTGGGATATAAAGGATGGGGAAGAGAGACAGCGAGAGAGAGAGGAGAGAAGGGAGTTTGGCTATCTCCTCAAGAAGGCTGTGAAGTAGACATTAGGTGCTTTTATATAATGATCTGTAATGCAACGAATGATACAGATCAACTGCAATGTTACCTTTTGGCATGTACAGGCAATCCGTTCTGCAGAGAAATTAACTTTGTTGATTCCACATTCCCTGCTTTCCTGGATTTGCAGAGTTTTGTTCCATTCTGCTTGGCTGTGTTCAAATGCCCTTCTACTCATTTCTGTCCCATGACAAAATGGAATCCAATGCTCTCGGCTGTTGTAGAGCAGATCATTTGTAGATGGCAAAAGGGCAATATTACAGTTGATCAGTACCATACATTCGGATACTGATCACAGTGTGTAAAGGTGATCTGCTCCACAATAGACTGAGTGGGAAACAAAGGGCATCATGAAATGAGTGGATCGGGTAAGCCCTGTAAAAGTGCCTATTAGTGTCTGATCCAGTTCAAGGAGGAAGAAAGCATTGTATGGCTTTACATACCCATGATGCTTTCTGCACTGGGTGTATGATGTGTGTGTGCGTGTCTATGTGTGTATATAGTTTGGAGACAGTTAGGACTAATAGTCGCTGTTGTTTCTTTAGGCGCAGTGAAAATGTAGCAGAGAAAATGTTGCCGATATTAGTAGTCGCTGGCATATTAGTCGGGTCATGTAACTGCAGAGTAAGTAATAGAGAATGTCACACTGACGATTACATCAACATCAATTAATTAATTGATAAGCAGGTGATCAAACCATACTTACATACGTAAGGTCATGATGTAAAATCAGAGAGCATTGATTGTTGCCTCTGGTGACAAGGCCAGGGTTTAAAATCAGAGGCATCGATTGTTGGTTTTGCTGACATGGATTTCGCTACCACACAGAAGGCAAGAAGAAGCTGTGTTTGGACAATTTTCTTTATACTAAAAGAAAAGGATGGGGCAGAAGATAAAATTATCTGGCAGTGCGAGCAACAGACATTCAGGACTCATATGCACATCCTGGGGACAGCATTGTGAATCTGGAATCATCACAACAGAGTACTGCATGATTTGCCTCGCAGTAATAATGCCATTGAGGCTTGGCACCATGTCTTCACATGCACTGTAAATATTAGCCACCCAACTAGAGCTAAGCTGGCTAGAAAGTTGCATCAAGAGCAACATGCTGTTGCACTGCAGCGTCGGCAGATGGAGGTAGGACACCAAGCTCCAAGAAAACAATAGATATGTATGCCTTAACAAAGTGTACAGATCGATATGCCTAGATGTGAAATCGCATACTCCAAAAAGTTTCTGATGGATATAGCCCTGTTATTGAAATCAATGTAACATAAGCAGAACACTTCACTAAAGTCTCCCTGGGTCCCTTAGTTGCACAGAGTTCCCATATTAAATAAAGAATGGAACTGTTTTAATCATTTTGATTATTGGAATCCTTCCATAAAGTCTGCAATCGAAACAGCATAAGTCAGTTGCACAGAGTTCTCAGATTAAATAAATAAATAAAGAAAGAATTGAACTGTTTTAAATGCTTCCCTAAAGTCTGCAATCGAAACAGAGTTCAGCACATAAGCATATCATTCCTTTCTGAATTAACATAAGCATGTCTCCTTCTGTTCTAACAGAGTTCCTCTCTGAAACTACGTTATATGCACAAAAATCACTTTCTGACCTTCTGCGTTGAGAGCTACTGCTGCACTTTTTCCACGCAGCAACAGTGGTAACTGCCAATTGTCCTGGTGACCTTAACTCCGCACATACAACACCATGACGATTTGTCCAGGGACTAAAATGGCCGCACTTTGGAGACATATATATACAGAAAAAACAGTTCGACCATTGCTAATAGTATGACAAGGCATGTAAATTGTGTGGATAATGTCATGCATCAGGTGGTAGGGCACAAAGCTGCAGGCGCGTGGTGTCCAACACCTGAAAAGTGACATTATCCTCATGACATGCCCTGAAATGCATTACAACAGTTATAAAATGACTGCCTTGTTAAAAAAAAGAAAAGGTGAAAAATGCATCTTTAAAAATGCATTGTTAGTTGCTTGTTGCTGTGCTGGGACAACATCACTGCTAAAGGTCAACACTAACCAATCGGACCCAGGAATTGTTTTTATTGTTTTATAGGTAGATGCCACCCATGTGGTCTTGGAGAACACGATGATATGAAGAGCGCTTTTGATATGTATGCTGTTATGAGAGAAGCCTTTCTGATTTCGTTAAGAAGTGCACATGTTTAATTGAAACTTTAAAAAAAACAATGTAAAACCATGCCATAGGCATATCACTTTAATGTGAAAATTTTAGTTTATACAAATGATCTTCCCTAGTTAATGAACTGGTAGCATCTGTCTTACAAGTGAGTATCATTAGGAATGTCACATACCCAGTCAGAGAGCTTAAAATTCAGGAGAGAAGAAAAGTGAAACCCTGCAATTATTATGTATAAGGCATATTACTTGTTTCAGAGTGGCTATCATAAGTGATTAATACTAATGCTGTATAGTATGAATGACTTATTTATTTATTTGTTGAGTTGTTTACATACTTATTTATGGTTTTGCTTACTGGGTAAGTACATTTGACTGACCTAGTCCTTTCAAGCATAACCGCATATTAACACAAAATAGGTGAAGCATGTTAGGAATATATGACATATAGAAGTAGTAAATAACAGCAATGTTAAACACATGATGCATACAAATAGTAAAGAACAACACAGCAGTATTAAACATATAATACAAGTATTAAAGAATGGCTGTGTTAAGCGTATGATATATGTAAGTCATAATGGGCAGCAATTTAATCTATGATACATGTAATAACAGGCAGCAGTGTTAAACAATAAGATACATACAGGTTATAAAAAGACAGCAATGTTAAACATATGAT
Source organism: Neoceratodus forsteri (assembly GCA_016271365.2). Classification (NCBI taxonomy): domain Eukaryota; kingdom Metazoa; phylum Chordata; order Ceratodontiformes; family Ceratodontidae; genus Neoceratodus; species Neoceratodus forsteri. Next base: position 1,111,406,005 of record CM028129.1, on the reverse strand, counting down.
ACTGTACTTACAGGTAGTAAAGGACAGAATAGCAGTATTAAACATGCTGCATACATGTAGTAAGGACAGCAATGTTAAATACATAATGTATCCACATAATAAAGCAATGTTAAACATGATCCATGCATGTAGTAAGGAAGAGCAAGTTAAACATATGATTCATACAAGTAGGAAAGAACTGCAAGGTTAATCATATGGTACACGCAAGAATTAGGGACAGTGGGTGGGATATTCAAAGCGGTTTCACAAAGGCGCAAGTGAGATGACCTGTGCAATAGCGGACATGCACCAATGAGCGATATTCAGTGGGCGACAATACAGCACATAACACAGTGCACCAATGCACAACCCAATGAATGCATGCATAAGTAGGGGCGAGCTAAGGAATAAGTTGTACAGTGCGTATATATAACAACAAGCCGATGGCGCAAGCGTGGAGCAACAGGGACATCGTGGAGCAAAGTTGAACCCATAAAAGGATGGAGCAAGCAGGGGATGGAGGCTTGTGCCCATGGGAGTAGGGGTGAGAGCGGAGAGAGAGAGAAAGAGAGAGAAAGAGAGACAGAGACAGAGAGGTCCAGTGGTCAGGCAGGACAGCAGCAGGGGTGCAGAACAGGCAGAGGCAGGAAGTGCAATGGAGAGTGGAGAGGGAGTACAACCCTGACTGTGCCTGTGTGAGCTGACCAGAGTGTGTGTGGGTCCCCAATACAGGAGTGTGCCCAGTGCAGGGGCCCAGACAGCAGTACACAGCCAGGGTAGCCCAGGGCGTCAGCCACTGGGAGAGGGCAGGACAGGCCGGCCATGGCCAGTGCAATATTCAGATGGAGGCGGTAATGAGGGTGTGAGGAGGTGGGAGACTGAGTGGCGTGGCCGTGGAAGGGCCTGGTGGTGCTATGCCTGCAACAGGTGGTACCTCCCACTCCACTTTTGAACAGTAGACTGACACAGATTGTGGGCCAGTACCGCCTGAACCGGGCAATTCTGATGCAGCTCTGTGAGCTGTGCAGTGATGAGATGCAGGCACCCTGAGACGAGCCGCCCTGTCAGTGGAGACAAAGATCACGGCTTTATAATGTGCCTGCTTTCTTACAGGCACCTTCCAGAGACCAACAGGAGACACCACAGGCATAAGCAGTTGGCCACATCGGCTCCTTACAATTCCTCAATGCACTGCTGCCACATGCTGTGGAATACATCCACTTCCCAGAACACAGGCGGGCATACAGAAAACATGCAGGAGTTTCACAGGGTTACATGTATGCCTGGCATGCTAGGGGCCAGTGGCTGCACCCATGTAGGCATCCACACACACCACCAGGGCTGGAGGGTGGCCTAGATCAACAGGAAGAGCTACCCGTGTGAACTGCCAGGTGGTGTCAGATGCCAAGGGTGCATAATCATGTCTGTGCCACACACCCTGGAGGAGCACACAATACCTTCATCTGGCACCAGTCTGCACTGTGCCACAGGTTTGAGACTGGGAATATCCCCACTGGCCACCTAGTAGGTGAGTATGCAGCTGGAATGGGCAGCCCTGCAGGGCAGGGTCTGGAGAAGATGCAATTCTGGGGTCATAGGGGTCTGTCTGTGTAGGCAGGGGGCAGCCACACAGACTCAGTGCTAACCCATCATGTCCCACACAGATGACAGCAGATACCCTCCGGCCCTGGCTGCTCATTCTGTACCAGCGCCACGTGACCCCAGCGCAGGAGAGAGATTCAACAGGCCTACGCCAGCACACGGAACATCATCGAGCATGTGTTTGGACTGCTGAAGGCACAGTTCCGTTGTCTGCACAGGTACTGGCAGTGCCCACAGTACACCAGCCATGAGGCATGTGGTCATTCCTGGCCTGCTGCTGCTACAACATGGCCACTGACTGTGGGATAGCCATCGAGATTGAAGGGGAACAGCATGTAGGGATGACCGGATGCCGGGCCACACGGTGGTGGGCAACCCCCAGATGATGGGAACCCGGCTGTAGAGGATGTCCCAGCAGCACCGGGACACCTGCAGAGGAGCACTATAATGTGCACTTTAAATAGGTGAATGTGACCACATGCATGTCCCAGGGACCAGGGCAGGTATACAGGAATGCAGGCTGGGCCCCCACAACAGACGGCTGGAGGAGCATTGACAGAAGAGGGACAGGACACTGTGGAAGCACCCTCACGGCACTCGCGTGGACCCCTCACACACGGCCCCACACACCTCCACACACAAGCACAGTCTCACGAGCACCCACACACGCATACCCTCAAAAAAAGCCAATGGGAGTGTGTCAGACGTTGAACACCAGTGCACAGTGGTGGCTCTGATGTGATGGCATCATCATGCACAAGCCACGGTGGCCAGCAGCTGGGTGGATGTGCACAAGGCAGGCATGTTGCATGGGCCATGGACCACATGGCCCTAGTACACACACTCACACAATACAACACACCACTGTGCATAAAGGGCTATGGCTGGCAGCAGACAGGGAGGGAGGTGGATCATGACCCACCATGCAGTTGCATGGCCACACATGACATGTGAACAGCCCCACTGAGGCTGCCCAGTAGACTCAGGCTGTGCAACCAGCCACAGGGTGTCACAGATGGTCCCCAGGTGTGATGCTGCGAGATGCGAGCCGGTCCCACACGCGGCATCTGCAGGTCCTTGAACAGGCCCACTCAGGCATGCTCGGAATGCCCACAGCAGATCCCAGCAATGACAATGCTGGGGTAGCATGTCACCGGACCGAGGGGTGGAGAATGCACTCTGCAGTGACTGCTGCAGATGGCCCGCACCAGGGTGGTCTGTGCCAGGGCTGGGCCAAGGACTGCAGTGGTGAGTCGATCCAGGCCCGCGTGCATTGTCCTCCGTGATGTGTGGTCTCAGCCAGGAGCTGCTCAAAGTCCTGGTCATGCCACCCTGCGGACTGACACAGCTCTGTGCGGAGTGCACGCACCTGCCATGACCAGCATCTGTTGCTCCATGGATTCCCAGAGCAGATGGGTGTGCTCATTCAAAGGGTCAGCACGTAGGGGCTTGGGCATTGCACAATCCTGTGGGAGCTGCGCAGCCCCACCACATGACCCCCGCACAGGTTGGGGCTGCACAGCAGGGCCCCTGGGCCTGTATTGTCTGTGGTGCAATGGCAGTGGCCACTGCACCTGGACCCCTTGGCACCATCCTGCTGCCACTGCTGCCCTCCAACTGCTGTGCATGTGATGGTGCCAGGAAGCTGCACCACCACCACCACCACACAGTATGGTCTGCTCGGCAGGATCGTTGACCACCGTCTCACCAGGTGGTGTGGCTGGAGGGTTGACAAGTGCCACCTGGGCACCAGCTGTGCTGCTGTGTCTGGTGTGTGGTAGGGGTGCCTCCCCTGGCTGGCATCACCACTGTCCAGGATAGTGGACATGTCATAATCAGACCCAGACCTTGCCCCAATCAGTGTCTCAGCATACTGGACACCATGTCTGGCATCCCACTGAAACACTGCCTGGGCCTCATCTTCACCCATGCCACAGGCATCCGGTCAGACAGTGGGGAAGGCCTGGCAGTGATCGGACCCCAGACTCCAGTGGAGGTGGATGGGCACTCCTCCAGGTCCATGGCAGCCTCCAAGGTGGGCACCCCACCCTGCAGCTGCACATAGGCACTCAGAATCTGTAAGGGAACACACACATAGTGCTGCCACACACATCCCTGCCCCCTTGCACCCCTCACCCCATCCCCATGCACCCACTGTACCCACTATGCAGGATGGGCTTCCCCATCTGGAATCCACCACTGGGAACACCTCCATGTCACTGCGCTGCATGGATGCCATCACCAGCTCCTCCTGCAGGGTCAGCTGTGGCACCTCAGACTGTCCACTGCCCATGGCGGCCCATGCGGCATGGATGGCAGCCACCTTCTCCTTTATCCACCTCCAGTCAATGCCCACATTTTTCTTGCACTCCTGTGCTGACCTCTGATGGCTGCCCTGCAGGTTCACGGCCCTGGCCACCCTCCCATGCCTCTGCCTTGGCCTGTGGGTGCCTGTGGAGCCACTAGAAGGGGCCCTGGTCTAGATAAGCGTCAAACAGGGCATTGCACTCAGCCCTTCTGAAATTTGGCCTGTGCCTCTGTGCAGGCCCCTGCTCCTCAACCTCCTCTTGCACCGACATGCTCACTCCTGTGAGGTGGGGACATGTGGTTAGTGCTGGCTGCCACATGAGACATCCCCAAATCCACTGTTCCAACAAGCCCTGCCTGGCATCTTACCTGTGAAGGATGCAATACCAGTCTGGTGCCTGTGCAGTCCCATGGCGCGCCTTTATAGCATCACATACAAATGAGGAATGCGCAACTTTAATGAGATGCAAATGCCTCCGATGTCCCACGGATATGCTGATCAGCTCATCTGCATATACCTGCTGAATATTGCAGAATTGGGTGGAATCGCATGTACAAGCCATGGTGCAACTGTATGACGTGCATGCACGCATGGTGCAAGCGCATGTGTGCACTGACATTTGCCTACATTGGTAGCACTTCCTAGCACAGTGAGCTACAGGTGGCACAGCACTCTGCCACTACTGGGCATGTGGGGCGCATGTGCTGTACACCCAGTGGTGCCCATGTGCTATTGGCCCCATGGCCCATGGGGCACACTGGACCCTATAGTGCACCATGCTATCCATGCCCTGTCACGCTGTCATGCACACAGTACGCATGCAGACCTTTGACCCTTGCATGTGTCCCTTGGACCCCTGAGTGCCTGAGCACATGCCAGCAATGCCCCAGCTGTATCCTGTATCAGCAAGACATGCGCCGATTGGGAATGGCAGCACATCACCAGGCATGCGGTGCATCCATCACATCGCAGCGCCTCCCATGCACTCACCAGTGGCATTTTGGCTTAGTAGTGTAGCATCAGGCATGCCTTGTAGGAGCACACTGAGAGCGCCTAATTGGACCCAGGTTGAGCTAGTCAACCTGGTGACACTGGTGGAGCCACATGTTGGTTCCCTATATGGGCAGGGCCTCTGGACCAACAACGCACAGAGATGTGGCAGAGGGTGGCCCAGGAGCTGGAGGAGGCCACAGGATCATGGTGTAGCAGGGGCAGTGCTGCCACAGGTACAGGGACCTGTGGAGAGGATCCAGATTGTCTGAGGACACTGCAGACAAGTGTCCGGAGGGATGCAGTGCCACGGCCAGGTGAGTGCACATATCACGGCCGTGCCATGTTGCTATTCTGTGTGGTGCCAGTGGGTGCCATGCTGTGCTGTCGAGGGTAGGGGTCATGGGTTCCTAGTCCTACACCAGGTACTTGGGGTAATATGGAACACAAGAAGCAGAGGATGCACACAGGTGAAGGTGGTGCTCAAGCAAAGCAGCCAGCACACATACAAAATGAAGAACTCCTGGCACTCATGGTTCCAGTTGTTCAAAGCTTAGTGCAAATTTTGTTTTCGGCAAGTTGCTCAGATGCACCCTAAAGCTCCTAATGCTCCTCAACCCCTTCAGTGGGTCTTCCTCTGGGGTGCCCCAGCTGCAGGTCCTTGAACAGGCCCACTCCAGGCATGCTCGGAATGCCCACAGCAGATCCCAGCAATGACAATGCTGGGGTAGCATGTCACCGGACCGAGGGGTGGAGAATGCACTCTGCAGTGACTGCTGCAGATGGCCCCGCACTAGGGTGGTCTGTGCCAGGGCTGGGCCAAGGACTGCAGTGTGAGTCCCAGGCCCGCGTGCATTGTCCTCCGCTGTGTGTGGTCTCAGCCAGGAGCTGCTCAAAGTCCTGGTCATGCCACCCTGCGACTGACACAGCTCTGTGCACGGAGTGCACGCACCCCTGCCATGACCAGCATCTGTTGCTCCATGGATTCCCAGAGCAGATGGGTGTGCTCATTCAAGGGTCACCAGCGTTGGAGGCTTGGGCATTGCACAATCCTGTGGGAGTTACGCAGCCCCACCACATGACCCCCGCACAGGTTGGGCTGCACAGCAAGGCCCCCCATGGACTTGTCTGTGGTGCAATGGCAGTGGCCACTGCACCTGGACCCCTTGGCACCATCCTGCTGCCACTGCTGCCTCAACTGCTGTGCATGTGATGGTGCCAGGAAGCTGCACCACCACCACCACCACACAGTATGGTCTGCTCGGCAGTAACGCTGACCACCGGCTCCCACCAGGTGGTGTGGGCTGGAGGGCTGGACAAGTGCCACCTGGGCACCAGCTGTGCTGCCGTGTCTGGTGTGTGGTAGGGGTGCCTCCCCTGGCTGGCATCACCACTGTCCAGGATAGTGGACATGTCATAATCAGACCCAGACCTTGCCCCAATCAGTGTCTCAGCATACTGGACACCATGTCTGGCATCCCACTGAAACACTGCCTGGGCTCATCTTCACCCATGCCACAGGCATCCGGTCAGACAGTGGGGAAGGCCTGGCGGTGATGGGACCCCAGACTCCAGTGGAGGTGGATGGGCACTCCTCCAGGTCCATGGCAGCCTCCAAGGTGGGCACCCACCCTGCAGCTGCACATAGGCACTCAGAATCTGTAAGGGAACACAATACTAGTGCTGCCACCACAATTCTGCCCCCTTTGCACCCCTCACCCCATCCCCATGCACCCACTGTACCCACTATGCAGGATGGGCTTCCCCATCTGGAATCCACCACTGGGAACACCTCCATGTCACTGCGCTGCATGGATGCCATCACCAGCTCCTCCTGCAGGGTCAGCTGTGGCACCTCAGACTGTCCACTGCCCATGGCGGCCATATGCGGCATGGATGGCAGCCACCTTCTCCTTTATCCACCTCCAGTCAATGCCCACATTTTTCTTGCACTCCTGTGCTGACCTCTGATGGCTGCCCTGCAGGTTCACGGCCCTGGCCACTCCCTCCCATGCCTCTGCCTTGGCCTGTGGGGTGCCTGTGGAGCCACTCAGAAGGGGCTCCTGGTCTAGATAAGCGTCAAACAGGGCATTGCACTCAGCCCTTCTGAAATTTGGCCTGTGCCTCTGTGCAGGCCCCTGCTCCTCAACCTCCTCTTGCACCGACATGCTCACTCCTGTAGGTGGGGACATGTGGTTAGTGCTGGCTGCCACACATGAGACATCCCCCCCAAATCCACTGTTCCAACAAGCCCACTGTCTGGCATCTTACCTGTGAAGGATGCAATACCAGTCTGGTGCCTGTGCAGTCCATGGCGCCTTTATAGCGCATCACATACAAATGAGGGAATGCGCAACTTTAATGAGATGCAAATGCCTCCGATGTGCCACGGATATGCTGATCAGCTCACTCTGCATATACCTACTGAATGTGCAAATTGGGTGGAATCGCATGTACAAGCCATGGTGCAACTGTATGACGTGCATGCACGCATGGTGCAAGCGCATGTGTGCACTGACATTTGCCTACATTTGGTAGCACTTCCTCGCTACAGTGAGCTACAGGTGGCACAGCACTCTGCCACTACTGGGCATGTGGGGCGCATGTGCTGTACACCCAGTGGTGCCCATGTGCTATTGGCCCATGGCCCATGGGGCACACTGGACTATAAGTGCACCATGCTATCCATGCCCTGTCACTGTCATGCACACAGTACGATGCAGACCTTTGACCCTTGCATGTGTCCCTTGGACCCCTGAGTGCCTGAGCACATGCCAGCAATGCCCCAGCTGTATCCTGTATCAGCAAGACATGCGCGATTGGGAATGGCAGCACATCACAGGCATGCGGTGATCCATCACATCGCGGCGCCTCCCATGCACTCACCAGTGGCATTTTGGCTTAGTAGTAGTCATCAGGGCATGCCTTGTAGGAGCACACTGAGAGCGCCTAATTGGACCCAGGTTGAGCTAGTCAACCTGGTGACACTGGTGGAGCCACATGTTGGTTCCCTATATGGGCAGGGGCCTCTGGACCAACAACGCACAGAGATGTGGCAGAGGGTGGCCCAGGAGCTGGAGGAGGCCACAGGATCATGGTGTAGCAGGGAGCAGTGCTGCCACAGGTACAGGGACCTGTGGAGAAGGGATCCAGATTGTCTGAGGACACTGCAGACAAGTGTCCGGAGGGATGCAGTGCCACGGCCAGGTGAGTGCACATATCCACGGCCGTGCCATGTTGCTGTTCTGTGTGGTGCCAGTGGGTGCCATGCTGTGCTGTCGGGGGTAGGGGTCATGGGTTCCTAGTCCTACACCCAGGTACTTGGGGTAATATGGAACACAAGAAGCAGAGGATACACACAGGTGAAGGTGGTGCTCAAGCAAAACAGCCAGCTTACACACACAAAATGAGAGAACTCCTGGCACTCCATGGTTCCAGTTGTTCAAAGCTTAGTGCAAATTTTGTTTTCGGCAAGTTGCTCAGAGTGCACCCTAAAGCTCCTAGGTACCTCAACCCCTTCAGTGGGTCTTCCTCTGGGGGTGCCCCCAGAGGAAGACCCACTGAAGGGTTGAGGTGCTAGGGGCTCTAGGGTGTACTCTGGGTACCTTGCCGAAAATAAAATTTGCACTAAACTTTGAACAACTGAACCATGAGTGCCAGGAGTTCTTCATTTTGTATGTGTAAGCTGGCTGCTTTGCTTGAGCACCACCTTCTCCTGTGTGCATCCTCTGCTTCTTGTGTTCCATATTACCCCAAGTACCTGGTGTAGGACTAGAACCCATGACCTTCCAGTCTTCTAGCCCCAAAGTTAAGCATACTACCTACTTAATTTTATGCATACATTTAGTAAATGACAGCAGTGTTAAACATATGATACATACATGCAGTAAAGGACAGTAATGTTAAACACACGATACATACAAGTAGTAAAGGAAAGAAATACTAAACATATGATACATACTTGTAGTAAAGGGAAGCAGTGTTAAGCATATGATGCTTGCATGTAATAAAGGATGGCAATGTTAAACATATGATGCACACATAAAATAAAGGACAGCAGTGTAAAACATATGATGCATACATGTAGTAAAGGAAATTAATGTTAAGCACATGATGCATACGAGTAGCAAAGGACAGAAATACTAAACTTATGATACAAGTAGTAAAGGGCAGAAATACTATATGATACATACAAGTAGTAAAGGACAGGAAAATTTAAACACATGATACACAGAAGTAGTAAAGGACAGCAATGTTAAAAATATGATGCATACGTCTTGTAAAGGACAGCATTCTTAAACATATGATCCTTACATGTTGTAAAGGACAGCTGAATGCAATGGAGTACATGTTTATCAAGAGCCTTTGCACTGGTGCACTTGTATCAGATGTTTTTTCAAAGTTTAAAAGTTAAAGATAAATCCTGACGGTTTAGCTGAAATGCCACCCATCATAACATGTGTGTCAGTGAAGCAGAGAGTGTGTGTGGTGGAGTGTGGAGGGGGGAATCCCTGGTAAACAAACAGGGCATCTAAACAGTAAGCTGATCCACTGGATGAAAGGCAGACTCACACACTCACTGTATTGTAAACAGAGAGACCCCCTTTAGCATTGATGAGACTCAGTTTACAGGTTATTAGCTTACTAATGAGGTTGTGTGATGACAGACACCCACTAACAGCCACTATCAGCAGGTTACTTGCCCAAATCTTCACAGTGCTGTTTACAGGACACTGGTTTCTGCTCAAATGAAGCTTTTTCTTGATGTTATTGGTGGGAAGAGGCACCTGGAAATTATATTGAATGACTTATCGACCTTTCGCCTCTCAAAAGTGCCAGTCCTGGTTCAGCTATGGACTTAGGTACTGTAGTCGTTCCCAGTTCAGCTCTGCTCCTGGTAGAAGCCCATTTCTATCACAGAATTCAGTATATTTATTAGTCAGATTTTGTAGTGGAATGGTCCCAATGAGTTCTTCTGACAATTATTGGCCCAATCAGAAGAGGAATACTTCATCCAGAAAGTCCATATGGCTTAGTAGTTAGAACAGTGAACTGTGGAAAAAGAGATCCCTGGTTCAAATCCCACCACAGCCACTGGCTTACGGTTTGACCTTAAGCAATTCACTTGACCACCCTGTGTTTTAGTCCTCGACAAGACATTCCCACAGAAAGATGTTGCGTTTACTGGGTAGAGAAATTAAAGACAAGCCCTCTAACACTGAGGAACAGAGCTGTACAGTACCTGTCACTGTTTATAAATGAGGCCTCACCTTTTACCAGGAATAAAAGCATCCTGTGGTGGAGAAGCCTGCATGCTTCCTGCTCACATTGTGCCTGACTATGTTGCTTAAAAACAGAGGGCTTCAGCATCAAGTGCTGTCAGTCCCTCACCTTTGAGTTTCACTGAATATATCACTGTGTGGGGAAGTCTGCACTCTACGAGGCTGCACTGTACTTGGCTCTGTGGATAAAAGGAGGGCTTCATTTTCCAGTGCTGTCAACCCCTTACCTTTCACCCACACTAAATTTGTTCCAGTGTGGGTAAGCCTAAACTCTATCTGCCCACAGAGTACTTGTCCTATGTGGATAGACAGATGCCTTCAGCCTTTCATGTGGTTGATCCCTTATCTTGCACTAGAAAAAAATACATCTCACTATAAGATCCCTCTACTGTAACTGGTCTGTTTATAATTAAGGAATAATCCACAGCTGGGTGTGTGAACTTCAACCACCCAGTAAGTGAGGTTATTACAGTATGGACTCACAGGAAGAATGGATTATTATTCAAAAAATTGTCAAAAGGGTTATAAAGAAAGATAATAGCTCTATGTAGTACATGATAGTCCCTTCACATCTCTGTGCTTAATCATCTCTCTCTCTCTCTCTCTCTGCTTACCCCTCCTGAACATTCCCTGATTGATGTAACTAGGCATATAATACAATACAATGTTATTCTATATAGCATCTCACTTGTAACTTAAATGCATCACAAACCACCTTATAAATTGAATATGGACATAGAAACTCCTATTATCCTGTGAAAAAAGTAGAAAAGACTAACAGCTAAAGACCAAAGAGGTAGGTGTTTAGAGAGGATACAATTGTGGTAAAGGAATATTTTCCACTCAGAACTCTCGGAAAGCTCTTCCACAGAGCAGGGGCAAAGGAAGAAAAGTTCTGTCACTGGCAAATGTCAGGTGGGCAGAAAGAGACTGGAGTCCAAAGTCAAGGGGCATGAGAGAGGGTGGGAAATGTGGGCAAGCTAGACAAGAAGAGACGTGCATGGACATGTATTTATGTAGGGATTTGTAGGTAAGGAAGGTGATCTTTTGTACTGGGTGCACACTGCTGGACTTGGTAGCCTCTGGAGGGCCATCAGAATGAGGGTGATTTACTTCTTTGCTTAGATTTGTGCTTTTGTGCTAGAAGACAAGCTGCAGACCTAGGTGAAATCAAGTTCATCTCTTCATGAACTTCGATGAATGAACAGTTCAAGAACATCCATTAAAGTTAACCAACCATTTTCCAACTCAGTTTACGAACCAAATTCATTAATTTTTTTCATCAACACGAGGCTTATGAAGCTGCCAGAGCTTTAAAGGACCAGGATGAACTGACCCAAAAAATCAAGTTGCATAACAAAATTGCTTATCAGAATGCATTGTTGCCCACCAGGAGTGTAGCCAGTAGTGCTGTGTGGAATTTTCAAATTCCAGCAGAATGAAATTTCATGGAATTTTTGAAATTTCGCTGGAATTTCACTGAATTTTGCCAGAAACTGAATGACAGAATTCCAGGGTGGAAAAATGTGGAATTCGTTTTTCCACAACATTTCTGAGGAATTTTGTTCTGCGGATCTCAATATTTTCTGTGGAAATGGTTGCGGAATTATTTTCTGTGGCAAAAAAATGCTGTTCTGCAGAATATTATTCAGCAGATCTCAATATTTTCCACAGAAATTGCTGCAAAAAGATTTTACTCTGAAAAATACTGTTCTGCAAAATATTATTCCACAGATCGCAGCAGGCAGAATTCTACAGAAGAACCAGCAAAATTCCGGCAGAAATTCTGCTGGTGGAATGGTCATTCCATGCTAATTTTACTGCCGCAATTCTGCATTCTGCACAGCACTAGTAGCCAGATAATATAAATGTTTTCACTGTGGCCATGTTTGTTGCCTCATCTGGCACTATGAACACAATTTTTTGTACATCATGCAACTGCTTGTTGCCCCTCCCATGCCCTGATGAATGCTGTTGCCATCACCCATACCACCCCATAGACTTCAGAGTTGTAGTGCCCATCATATGCAAAGGGACAGTCTCAGTGGCCAACTCTTCTTGCTCTGTCTCATATGAATGGAAATACAGAAAAGACCAAATGGCCATGTGTTGTGGGATGTGGAAAAAACAGCAGCTGTGCAGAGTCTTGTTGTTGTCCCCTTACAATAAAGTTGTACACCAAATTTATACGTGGAGTATTTATTTATTTAGCTTTTGTTTATGAGGTAAGGTGCAATAGGCAAGCATTTGCCTGTTTTCAGGCATGACCCAGGAGAATACAAACCAGTAGACCATTACAGTGCAGACAATGATAACACTCGGTGACAACAAATGAGAACCAGAGGGGTACATTTCTTGTATAATACAAGAGTTGGTGAAGGAATCCATTGGAGTAAAGATACTATACAATGTCAGTGACTATCGCAGGAACTAAAAACAGCAGAAGAACCAGAGGGGTACATTGCTCTGTGCAATACAAGAGTTTGTAAGGGAAACCACTGGAGTACCAATACTAAACAATGTCTTGCAATGACAGAGAATATGGCAGCAACTAAGAACAGATAGTGGCAAGAGGAAAAAAAAACATGATATAGCACTTGCATGAAATGCAGGAGAGTGTAGAATAAGTAAGCAATAAGACACAACAGGGTTTGCATGGAACATATTTTACCACATGGCCATGGGCTCAATAAGGCTCAAGGCCACAGGCTGAGTGACTTTAGCCTCTGGACATGCAGTAAAATATGTTCCATGCACACCCTGGAGAGTCTAATTGTGCTTATAAAATGGTGTACCAATGTTAAAATGAAAACAAAATATACAAAACATTTAGTTTGATGCATAAAAACATTCATTTTTGGTAACGAATCCTACACAACAAAAAGTAGTGTACTTTTGTATGGGTGGGAAAGGGAGGGTAATCATTATAACTTGGGGTTTGTTGAGATATTTTTAACAGTTATAACTTTTTAAAAATGAGATTTTTTTTAACAATGTTCTTTCTCTCACAAAGCACTGTTCAAACATTTCTAACCCTTCTTGAAATGTATCCAGTAATATGAGGGTGCATCATACCTAGACTAGCAATCACACCATACTCCAATTCTAAAGAAAAGGAAAAGGTCAGCACTCCTTAGACTATAAAAAATGTTTTCCATTTTAATGCTTAAAAAGTCTTACAATGACAGCAGCAGTTCTCAAAGCTTTGGCATGCGGCATACAAATTCATTCCTCAGTCCAATAGTGGTCTGATAATAATTTTAAAGTGCAAATTTGTACAACATTTGTACCCACCAACACCCTGGATTCTTTTGCTATTAAAACAGATTTACAAAAGTTTTTTCATCATCTTAAATTAAAAGAACATTTAGCAAATAATATGCAGCCTCTAGATGAGGTAATTAATATCTCTACTCATCAAAAATTCTAGTTTAAAAAAGAACTCTACCTTCTGCCCCCCTGCAGTAAGTCCAACTTTACAAGCATATAATGGAGTTGTGGAATGTGAGGTAGATGAACTACTAAAAGACCACTGTTGGAATAAAAATCAAAATATAACAGAGGAAGAAAGAAAAGTTTTACAGGAACTTGAGGAAATGAAAGATATTGGTATTCATCCTGCAGACAAATGTGGTGCTGTAGTTATTTGGGACATTTATGATTATATTGCAGAAGCAAATAGCCAGCTCCAAAATAAGGCATTTTACCTTCCACTTGATTCTGACCTAACTTCTCAAATAATAAAATGAATAAAAATATTGATGAATACAGCAGTAAATGCTAAATGGATTGCAGTGAAAGAAGCAGACTATTTGATTGTAGAGGAGCCATGTAAACCTGCTCTGTATCTATTACCTAAACTGCATAAACAAATACATCCAGTACCTGGGAGCCCAATAATATCTTCAGTTGGAGCAGCAACTGAACCAGTTTCAACATTTTTGGACTCTCATATTAAGAAATATGTTCCCCTGTTAACATCATATATAAAGGGCACAAATCATATGTGTAATATAATTACAGAAATAACAATACAGGCCGATGATATTTTAGTCAACATGGCTATAGAGAGACTCTATACCAATATACCCCACGAAGGGGGGCTAGAAGCTATATCGAAAACTTTAAACAATAGATCTGCTGACACTACACCACCTACTGAAGTCATAATTAATTGTGCAAGAACTGTACTCAAATCTAATTTTTTAATTTTTAATAATAAATATTACACACAGATAAAAGGAACTAGTATGGGCATAACATTTGCCCCGAATCTGGCAAACTTGTATGTGGGACAATGGGAGAACATGTTTATTTTTGATAATAAGAATCCATTTGCTGAGAACATCATAAGTTGGAAATGATTTATAGATGATTGCTTTATGGTATGGAGGGGAACAATACAAGATCTATAACTATTTTTGTAGTATATCAATTCTACTAATTCAGATTTGAAATTTACATCTGAGTGGAACAGAAGAGAAGTGAATTTCCTTGATTTGACAATATTTAAGCCAGGAAATAGATTGGAATGCAAAATGTATAGAAAATCTACAGCATGCAATACAATTCTCGAGGGTACAAGCTGTCATCCAAAACATTTGATCCAAAATATTCCAAAGGGACAGTTTCTATGGGTAAAGCAGACATGTTCTACTAAGGCAGATTTTGAGATGCAGCGTGTACATATGGCAAAATGTTTTGAAGTGAGAAATTATCAAAAGGGTGTATACAGAAAGCATATGTGAATGCAAAAAAATGTTAATCGAGTGGAACTTATTGCAGGCAATAAAGAAAAAGATAAAGTAAAGGAATCAACAATTTCATTTGTAACACAATATTTTCCAAAAATCTATGATGTGACACATATTGTGAAAAAATATTGGCAAATGCTGAGGGGGGATAAAAGTTTTGGTGAGATCAGTAAAAGTGAATCAAGAATGACATATAAAAGGGGCTGTAATTTGAGAGCTTCTTTAGTTCACAGCCTGTTGCCAAAACAAGAAGTAGAAACTTGGTTGCCAAAACGCCAATTGGACATTTTAAATGTGGTCACTGCTTACAGTGCAATAATTCTAGGAATATAGATTCCTTCATGCATCCACGTACTGGCAAAATATTTACAATAAGACATTTCATTAATTGCAGTACAGAAGGAGTGATGTATGCCCTTACTTGTCCTTGTGGGATATACTATATTGGTCAGATGAAAAGAGCACTTAAATTGCATATTGCCAAACAGAAAAATGCAATTTGTACTAATAATGACACTTAATGCTATTGCTAGACATTTTTCTGCTGCATGGCATACTTCCCCTGCTGTGTTACAATTTTTTGGGATCAAAAAAGTGTCTTTGGACCAGAGGGGAGGAAGTCTGAAAAATAAATTGCTATATAGAGAAGCCTTCTGGATTACAACTTTGGATACAGTAAAACCAAATGGACTTAATGATTTTATTTCCCTGCAGTTTGAAATTAATTGGCTCTTCTGCTATTAATGTTATTTATCTGTATATGTTCTCTGGTTTTGTGAAGTATGTCAGTGTTTTGTCTAGTGGTATTAGTTTTACCATTCTTTTTATATAAGACCACCTTCACTTTTCACAATAGTTAAATTGCAATTTTCACTTATAAGTGAGACGGTATGTATGTCTTTAAATGACTAGATTTAAAAGGAAGAGCATTCTTGAAGCAATGCATGTTCTGAGGAAGGTGTAATTTGTGATGCAGAAACGTAAATGTGTAGTTGCTTTAGCGTTTGGATAGCCGAATGTCCATGGGCTGGAAATGTTGTACAAATTTGCACTTTAAAATTACTATCGGACAGCTATTAGACTGAGGAATGATTTTGTATGTCGCACACCAATGCTTTGAGAACTGCTGCTGTCATTGTAAGAATTTTTAAGCATTAAAATGGAAAAAGTTTTCTACAGTCTAAGGAGTGCTGACCTTTTCTTTTTCTTTTGAACTGGAGTGTGGTGTGTTTATTTTTTTAACATTGTTTTGACAATTTAACAGTTGTTAATTATTTGGTGGGACTGAAAAGGTTCACAGCCCCATTGAAGTTCATGGGTCCATTGAAAGTGAATGGACCACAGTTGAAGGAAGTCATTCTGGATGGTGGAAGTGTTGTGTTTCTCTTCTGTTTGGTAGATTGGAAAGTTTCTTCTGTGTATTCCTTTGGTCGTTATTGATTTTTTGCATTGCTGTTTTGCTTGCCTAAGATTACGCTCCATCATTGTTGGTCTGTGGATGAGGCAAACCAATATGATCTGAGAGTTGCCTCGCACTAATGTCCGGTGACTGCCATCTCTTCCTGACTCTGTAGACCTGCTTCTGAAAGTAAGTGAACTGCAGTTGAACAGACTGAATGATTAGTGTACATTTCACTAAGCTGTGCTTCCTTATTAATTTTTTGTCATTATTGTGGAGAGAGAATTTTAATACTCAATGGTTGTTGGGTGTACCAAGTTTCTGTACAGGCAAGGAAATGTTGGGGCAGATGGCACGGATAACAGTACAGCGCCATAGCCTCTGGTGGCAATTTACTTAAGTATTTCTACAGGCTTGATATTGGGCACAAGGGAGAGCCAGACTGCACATACTTCTAGTCACAATGAGCTTCTTTATTTGATTCCATCTGGTCAAAGTGATTTTTTGTAGCCTCATTGAATAAATGGGTGGCATGTTTGGCTCTATTTTCATTGCATTTAAATGTGAAGCTGTTCAGGGTGAGGTTTCTGAGTCCCACCTGACCGAGCATGGCCATGTACAGTACAATGGAATATCTAGCCATACTTTTCGAAGTAGGCCAAACGCTGTAGCGGGAGACAGAGCAGGAGATTTTTTCAGTAGTTTGAGGTAGGGTTTGGAGATAGGTGGATGGTGCTGCTGGTGTCTATTTGTGCTTGCCGATATCACTTTGTAACTGCAATAAAAAGATTATTGCTGCTTTGAAAGATGGAGTTTGTTATTATATTTATATTTTGGCCAATTGCTACTGAATTTAAATGTCTGTTAAGAGACGATCTGAGCGAACAGTAACTACTGATGGAATATTCTTTGCCATCAGTATTTCAGACCTCAGCGTAAAACCGCTGGAAGGTTTCATTTAGCTCACTTTCTGTTGCGGTTTTGAAATTAGTTCGAATGGCTTTTGCTTTTTGCCAATCGCCAAATACTTTTATAGCCCGAGATGTATTTTGTTTTAGTGTTAGGTTAATTTTTGCTGTCTTCGTTGTCGTTTAATGCATCAGAGGAGAAGGAGACATAGCGCGAGGTTCTTGGCACAGTTTACTCTGTTTCTTTGCCAGTTTGTGTTATTTTACTCACTGTGCCACTCGGTATCACTGGGGCTGTAGTGATATACTGATCTTCCATAGTGTTAAAGATGCACTCTAACTCATCCTCCGACATGCTGATATCGAAATTAATTTTTGCTTGCTCTGCCATGCTGAAATGTCAGACAATTTTCTTTTAGTGGGTAAAGAAAAGATGGATGCCAGTAAAAATGCCAACATTCTAAAGCTCAAGAATCTTGGCCTTTTTACTGCCAGGTCTTTTTTTTACACATGCGTGGAATTAATTTTATACATGGTAAGCTAGGACTGTGATTGGTAGATATAGCATGCCCATTTTATAAGGGTAAGTTGGTGGTAACATAAAGAGAAGACAAATTAAAAACAAGTAACAGAACAAACAAGTGCCAGAGCAGACAAATGTTGGTGGCTTTAGGAGTGCTGTAGGCAGTGGATTAAGAATAGGAGCAGACTACATGTTGAACCAAGTATGATCAGTATAGGTACTGGAAGGTGTGGGCAACTGAGCAGTGTCTAATGTGGGCTGGTATACTGTTCTGTAGTTTTGGGGCAGCAAAAGGGAAGGCCGTCTCGCCATGCTTGGTCCTAATCTTGGGGATGGATAAAAGGTCAAGGTCAGAGGATCTGAGAGACTAAATATTGTTATAAGGCACCAGGAGGGAGGGAGGGAAGCTAGGGTCTGGGGCATGGGTAATGCTGCTTAATGAGAGATCCCAAAGAGCAGCAGGGGAGGGCCAGCCTAGTCTGGAGTACAATGTACAGTGATGAATAAGTCAATTGCATACTATGGCAAAGTGACAGATACTATTGTATGCCACATCCCACTTATGCAGGATAGAGTTTAAGGCATTAGAGAAGGTGGACAGGCCATAGATAATTTAGGAAGTAAAAGACTGTGTTGTATTGCAATGCGAGCAGATGGGAAATTATTAGGGCTGGCTCGATAGGCCAATCCAAGACTCAAGTTAACAGCCTTATATGTGGAAGTTGTATGTAGTGAGAAGTCAAGGGAGGGATCATGAGTTACACCCAGGTATTTGAAGGAATTTACAGAGTCCATGAAGGAACCATTATCACAGACCACTCCAAGTGGTATATGGATGATTTTTAGCTGGTGGGTGGTTCCAAATAGAACTGCTTTTGATTTAGAAGGGTTCATTAGTAGCCTATTCTCCTTAAACCAGGTTTGAATGGCCTTCAGGTCCACTGTGAGGGTACTATTAATGTCAGCAATATTCTGTGCACTAGTAAAGAAGACCAGGTCTTCAGCGTAGAGGAGAGGGGTACTGTTTGCAGAGCAGTGGTAAATAGAGTTGCCATGTAGTGAGAATAGGAGAGGCCCAAGTATAGAGCACTGAAGGACACCTATGCTGGAGGGTAAGTTGTCAAATAGGGTGGAGCCAACCCTGACATGTTGCTGTCTGTTGGTGATGTAGCTCTTAAACCAAAGTAGAGCATGCTCAGAAACTCCCAAGTCACTTAGCTTGCTGTAGGAGAAAGTGATTTACCACATCAAAGACCTTTGTTAGGTCTATGAATATGGCTCCTATAAGCTCACCTTTGTCTAGAAAGGTGGAGATACTTTTGGTCGGCATGAGCAGCATAGTAGTGGTGCTGTAGTTCTGATGGAAACCATGCTGAGCAGGGGAGAGGAGACGGTGGTTGGTGAGGTAGGAGGTAAGTTAGGCTGAGACAATTTTCTTGAGTACCTTACCCAGAATGGGTAGGATGGCAATGGGTCTATAGTTACTGATTATTTTGCTGTTCCCTTTTTTAAACATCCAGGCTATGTTGGCCATTTTCTAGACCATAGGTACAGCATTGGAGGTAAGGGAAAGACTGAAAATTCTGGCAATCAGAGGTGCCAGTCCATAGGCAGCATGTTTCAGAAGTTTGGGCTGTATACCATCCAAACCAGCAGATCTAGATTCAGGGATCTTGTACGCCTTGGAGATACTAACTTATTAGTAGGGGAAGGGGGCATGTTGCCCTGAAGTATATCTTTCTACACCCATGTTTCTCACTGTAAGAGTTGTAAAGCACCACAAAAATCAGAGCTTTTTAAGTTTAGGAGTGGAATATGTATGCTCTACAAGGCAATTACCTATTTGAGTATGCAAAAGGATTAACATTTAAACTCACAACATGTTTGCTACACTGTTTCCTCATTGCAGAGCAGGTAGTGATGATCACAGGCATGCCTATTGGGGATGGGGGGCAGGCATGACTTGGCTGCAAGACAGCATGCAAAGGATAGAATATATGATGCAGGTTCAACAACACTCTTGTCGACTGGCATCACCGTGACGGTATTTCTGTTGACCGCAGGTTGCGGTAGACATAAATCCCAACTGCATCCCGGTTTCTTTTGGGGTCTTTGCCCCCGAATCCCCAATATGGGAGGCTCTGCCCTCACATCCCCCATACAATAGATTGTCAACTCCAGTCGGAGTTGACTTGGGGAGGGAGGTGCAGAACTGGGAGATGGTGTGTCCCTATCTCGGGCGCACCAACACAGTGAGCTGTCAGCAGTGTCGATTTTGCCGACAGTGAGGTAGTTTGCTGTGTTGGTGTCGCAGTTGGATCGGCATACCCAAAGGATACAAGTGTGACACAAGTGTGGAGGTCAGTGCATGTTTTCCAAACAGTGTGTGCTGCTACCTCCTGAAAAGACAAGGCACAGACTAACAACGGTAAGAGTCACATTCATTTGTAGCTGATTAGTGAGTGTAATTGGGGCCAGTGCTTCACAAGATGTAATATGCTTGTAATAGCTGGAACAGTGTGTGGCAACAAGAACTGCCACTGAGGGCCCCTAGAAGCACTATTGGCTAAATAGCCATATGCTGTGCCCTGAGGGAGAGAGGTTTATTTTATTATTTTAGTTATTTAAGTTGGCAGTATTATCTTTAGAGGCAAATCTTTCTCTGACCCATTAACTATTTACCAATCTTTTACTGATCTAAACCACTACAAAAAGAATTTTTCTGTAAACAGTGCTGTAAACTGACATCTGGTCAGTGGTCATACTGTAAACACTAGCAGTACATCTCCTAACTACCACATGAAGGTAGTATCCAAAAGGGAGGAGTATGATCAGCTAAAAAATAACAAGGCTGATTACTCTGTATGTTATGACGACTTTGTCTTTACCCTATCCAGGTCAGATCTCTACCCTGTTAGAATAGAATCTCACACCATGAGCTGAAAGTGTCACCTACTCTGGTGTACTCCCCAACTTAACAAGTGACCACACTCCTATCTATTGTGTCTGGCGGGCTAAGACCCCTAAGAACCCTCCTAGATTTATTCACTTCTGTGACTTCTAGAAGCTTGACTCACTGAAATGAAACAGGAGGTTGGGAGTGCAGTCTGGTCTCAGTTGTGGTTATCTAATGATGTCAGTCATGCCTTCCTTGTTTTCTATGAAGTCCTTATAGGAATTCAAAACAAACTTGCTCCTCTGACTTCTAGTTAATTATGCAGTATTGTCACCTAATGGCTGGCTTGTCCCCTGCTGGCCCTTATTAAACAAAAGGATGTCAGCTGGACTATATATATATATATATATATATATATATATACATACAAAGCTACCAAAATTTCTTTTTTTTCATATACATTTTTTTCCTTCTGCGTCCGGAGAGGTGACTCTTCAGCCCAGTCTGTGGACCTGCATACCAGCTACCTTGCCACCCTTACCACCTACCTGGTCTTGTGTTTCACAACAAGCTTCCTGCTTGTGGCAGAGCTAAGAAGGGAGGACCATCCCTCCTATTTAATGTATCTGAGGTGGACCAGTGTAGTGACCGAGTGGTGGTGCAAGCATAGGCGCTGCCACATTGAGTTTCATTAAGTTCTTTGACACCATTTTCACATTTTTCTCTGACTCCACTGCAGCAAGTCATACTCATGTATGGAGGCACACCCATCTGATGCTCCCAGCAGTTCCTTCCTGTACGTGCTTTCCTGGCACTGCTCTACCTCCAGGACTCCACCTGGGGGGCAGCCTAGGCTGGAATGACTTGTCTCCCCTCCCAGGGAGAGGAAAGCAGTCCCTAGGACATTCAATCCTATTCCTCCCAAGCTCCTTAGCTGACCCCCAGCATCCCGAGTGCATTCCCAAACCCAGTTTACCAGTGTGGGAAAAAGTAAATCACCTCAGCCCTCTTCACTGCTGGGCCAACTTTGCCACCAAGACTTCTGCTAGCTGTGCTAGCTAGAGATCACCCAGAAATGAATGCAAAAAGGCTATCCATCCTAGCAAAAGTCTTTACTTCACATCATTGTTTGATGCCTCTGCTGGTCATTAAAGAATTTCCTATAAAATTGTTAAAAAAGTCCTTGGTCAGTGTAGTAAACACATGCCAAGGTAACTTAATATTATTGGAGTTAGCAGCAATCCTGTCACCATAGCTAATGCTTTCAACCAATACTTTACTGACCTCTCTGCATACACTGGTGCTTTCCCCACCTCCACTATCCCCTTCTTGACCTCCTTCTCCCAAAGTCTTCCCCTATCCCCCCCCCCCATTTTACCTTGAAGCAGTTAATTACAGTGAGGTTCACAGACTCATCATGCAAATATCCATATCAAAGTCTGCTGACTAATGAATTAGAACCTAAAATACTTAGGAGTCCTTCAGCAGAATGTGCTCTTCCTGTCACTAGACTCTTCAGTGTATCCCTTACTTCACAAAATGACCCTGGTATCTGGAAGATCTCCCATGTTGTCCCAATTTACAAGAAATTAACCTAACATTAGCAACTATAGGCCATTCATGATTCTCCTAGTATTAACAAATTGTTTGAACAATTTGCTGCCTTCCAACTGACTGAGTACCTCACCACCCATAACCTCCTATCCCCACACAGCATGGGTCTCATGAAAGCCACAGCACCACTACTACCCTCCTGTCCCTCACCTCCTCAATCTCCTCTGCCATGGATAGGGGTGAGCTCACTGGTGCAGTCTTCATTGGCTTTACTAAGGCTTTTGAGCTGGCCAATCACATCCTACTTTGTGGTATGCTAAGTACTTTGGGTGTCTCTTCTACAGCCCTGTCATGGTTCAAACATTACCTGAGTAATGGGCATCAGTGAGTTAAATTTGGCCATACCCTGTCAGACCTTGCTACTACCACAGTCGGGGTCCTTCAAGGCGCGACCCTGGGGTCACTCCTTTTTTCTATTCATAAAAATTCTAGCCAGGCTAGTCTTATTTACTGCACCCCAGTCCTATATGCTGATGACTTTGTTTTCGTTGTTAGTTTCATAGCATCCCTGAACTAAATTCCCACTTCTCTTCAGCCCTTCAATCAGTATACATCTGGCTCCATTCTAACAAGCTCTTCATGAGCACCATTAAGACCCAAGCCATGATCTTTGGCTTGGCCCCTAGGTTAGAAATGTGCAATAACTATCTCTCAGTTGTATATATTGATGGGTCCTGTCTTACCACAGTCTGCTCCTTCAACTACCTGGGAGTTGCAGTCAATGCCTCGTTGCACTTCTCAGAGCATATCTCTGCTGCATGTAAAGCTGTCAGTACCAGACAAGAACTCTCTTATAAGGTCAGAGAAGGTCTTATACCCTTAGCCATACTACCATTGCCTGAGCATCCTTCTTCCCAAACGGACAAATGGGTTGGCTGTCTACTATTCAGCCTCCAAAACTACTTTGCAAAAATGGGACATAGCCTACAACAACATTTGCTGATTTATCCCAGCCATGAATAAGAACACACACCATTGTAATCTATACTCCAGACTAAGATTACTCCCTCTACCAGCCTTGGGTAAACTTACTATAAGCTTGACTCACGCAGTTGTGACCAAGTGATCCTGTATGTTCCTCTCAGGGCTACTCATGCCTGAAAGCCAATCCTACTCACTTATGTCTAATATCCCTGGATCCTTATACCTAAAACCAAGACAAAACTCAGTGAAATATCCTTCTCCTTCACCACTCCTATGGTTTGAAATTCCATCCCTATCTCGGTCTTTCAGTGTCCATCCAGTCATGCCTACAAAAGAGCATATCAAACCCTCCTCAACCTGGTATCTATATGTATCTGCCCTTAGGCTGCTACAAATTGGGTCACCATGTCGATTTAAGCATGTACCATACCAATTGCTGTTATATATCCCTGAACTCTGTATGTCAACCATTGTACATAGTAGGGATGGGTGAAACAGTCTATCAAAAATACAAATCGATCCGAACATGCCAAAGTGTTCATAACTGAATGGGTTCCGAACACTTTGGGCTATTTGGATCAGTTCAGGCAGCTGCTGTATCATGGGAAATGTGGCATGAGAGGTGCTAGAGCAGGAGAAACCCACAGAAGGAATCAGACAAGACTCTGGTCCTCATTAGATGGCTGAGCTGTCCGTCTTCCTAAGGTGGCACCTGATTGGGCTTGCTCTAGCAACCTACGAGGTCCACCTTAGGAGCTACGCCGAGAAATACAGGATGGAGAAGGAGCAGCAGCTTCTGCATGCTGCTACATGATTCTGTGGTTGTGCTCTTGCGTTTGCCCCTTGGACAAGAGAAAGAACAAGAAATCTACTCAAGGACTCTTAAAAAAAAAAATAATATTTTTGTATATTTTTTTCATTATTAAAAAAAGAAGTGAATTAGAAAACTTGTGAAGTTAGGGATGGGGAGCTGGGGACTTGGGAAGGGATGTGGGAGTCAGGGATTGGGGAGTTCAGTTAACCTGGGACTCAAGAGAGGAGAGGAGACTCAGGGAAGGAAGGGGAGGAGGAATTTGGAAACTGGGGCAACTTTGCTAGTGAGTCAAGACAGAGTCAGAAAGACAAGAAAGAAGAAGAAGAAGAGAACAAGAGATTGGAGAAGAGACTGAACTTAAGTGCCAGACTGCCTGTTTTTCAGCTGCAGTAGGCAGAGCCTGCAGATGTTTTGAATGTACAAAAGGAGTGATGTCATATTTTCTGTCTGTGGAACTGACTGAAGGTGTAAATAGTCTCCTCTGCCTTATCCTCCTCCAATCAATGTTTTCCACCTTCAAATAAATATGCTTTCATGTTAGTCAATGGTTGTAGGGTACTATTTTCTTTCTTAAATGGGTGGTACAAGAACTGGAACCTGAGTAGTGGGAGGCAGAATTATTTTTTTTTTTTGAGTAAGGTCCACCCCCACCTCCATCTGAGAAGCTCCTAAAGATCCACCCCCACCTTTTTTTGATTAAAGTGAGAGGGGCATGAGGTGACTGTATCATGCTGGAACAAGATACACTAGTTTGGGACCTGTATCAAGCAACTGAACAAGTCTGTCAAGTTGTGGAGCCCCTGCATTTTATTAAGGACTAGGAAAACAGAAGATACTTAATGCCTTTATTAAGGATTAGGAGAACATAAAATATTTAATGCCTTCAAATTGACTTAAAAACCCTTGGAACAAATGATTATCAGAGTCACCTGGGGCCTCAGAAAGAAAAAGTAATTAAGGAGTGAAACTACAGCTCCCAAGGAAAACAATAGACACAGCATTCTAATTTACAGTAAGTTGAAAGAGCCACAGGTTTTTCTTAAACATTTATATACTAAAAACATAAAGTTCAGCTTTTGGGATTAACAATATTTGTTTACCATATTCAATACATATATATATATATATATATATATATATATATATACACACACACACATCTATACATATACATATACATATACCTATACATATACATATACACATATATATATATTTTACAGTGGTGCGGTTGCACCACTATAGTTAGGGTTCAGCGGTCACTTACATACTAAAGTCAAAAGTTTGTGCATTAATAACTTTGGACCCGTTCAACGGATTTGCCTGAAATTTGGAATGCACGGTGGAGCATGGTAGATCTCTTGATCTGCCAAATTTTGCTTTGGTTGAACTTTCAGTCTTTGTGTACAAAAATGCTGAAAAATGCAAAATTATCCATCTTTGGAGGCAGCTTTTGGGATTTTGGATGCTGTCCTGCGTGGCCATTGTGTGGTGTGCCACTCTGCAAGATAGCTTGTTTGAAAGAGCTTTCATGGCCGAACATGCCGCTTTTCATTTGGTGAAAAAATATTAAGGCATTCAAAAGTTATGCCACTTTTAAGTTCCCATTATAAGTCATTGTGAAAATTTATATATATATTTTGCGAACAAAGAATGGGGTTCTGGCCATCTCGTCCTGCCTGGAGATCAAAGAATTTGCAGCCTCACGGTTCAAGAATCTTTGTCCCCGAGAATTTTCTAAATTCTTTAATCGCGAGGTCCGTCATCTTGTTTTTTAATTTCTGATCAGAAAAACACAAATATCTTGGCTCAGGGGTCACTTCTGAAATAAAACTTGGATGGGCTTTACTCAGTGGGCTCCGATCTATCGAGCCATGCCTTTGGTTTCATCCAAATCAGTCAAAAAATAGAGTTATAAGCTTTTAAAATCTTAATTCGTGGCTTGCTAACAATCATTGATCACGAGCCTGCAAATTCTTTGATCGTGAGATTCTTTGATAGTGATCTTGCATTGTGACCTAAAAACACTAATATCTCAGCTCAGGGGTGGGCTAGGGACACAAATGAGGGTGGGTTTTGCTCAGGAGGGTCCGTTCTATTGTGGCATGCCATTGGTTTGGTTCAAATCAGTGAAATATTTGTGTTTCACCATTTTTAATTCTTTGTTCATGAGCCTGCAAATTCTTTGATCATGAGATTCTTTGATTGCGATTGTGCATCGTGAGCGAGGGATGAGATGGCCCAATTTAAAAATCAATTATCTCAGCCCAGGGGTGTCCTAGGAAGTCAAATGAGGGTGGATTTTACTCAGGGTGCTTCGTTCTGTTGAACTATGGTGGATGTATACAGCAATTCCATCATTTATTTGATTTATAAGATTTTTAATTCTTTGTTCTTAAGCCTACAAATTCTTTGATCATGAGCCTGCAAATTTATTTGATCGTGAGATTCTTTGATCGCCATCTTTGATTGCGAGGGAAGGACAAAATGGCCAGATTTTTATAATGGAATAGATAGGGAAATTTTACCAATCTTTAACATTGAATATCTTGGAAACGGTTTGGTCATTTTACTTGAAATTTGGAGGATGTTTACGGCATGTTCTGTAGATGTGAATTATGGTGTTTATGTGTTGGAGAAAATGTGTTTGACAGAGATATTGTGTGACGCACCTTACGTGTTGTGGACAATGTTTTGCTTGTGGTGGTGACTTGAAATTGATAGGATACCTAGCTTTAGTGTCATGGATGCAGTTTTCAGTCGTTGTGTGTGTTAAATGTCAACAGGTGTGGAACTGTGCCAGTCTGATGAATGCAAATCTCATACATTAAAATGTTATATCTCGGATACAGTTTTGTCTTTTCACTTAAAATTTGGAGGGTATTGACAACATGTCCTATGGATGTAAATTTCAGTGTTTCCATGTCATAAAATATTTTTTTAGTGGAGATATGACGTGGCTCAGTTTACGTTCTGCTGACAGCATTTTGCTTGTGGTGGTGGCTTGAAATTGATAGGATACCTAGCCTTAGCGTCATGGATGTAGTTTTCAGTCGTTGTGTGTGTTATATGTCAACAGGTGTGGAACTGTGCCACTCTGATGAATGAAAAAGTTAAATTTTGACATGTCATATCTTGGACATGGTTTGGTCTTTTTACTTGAAATTTGGAGGGTGTTGATGGTATGTCCTGTAGATGTTAACAGAGTGTTTTTGTGAAGGACAATATATTTTTTTTGTGGTGATATTGTGTGGCACAGTTTACATTTTGTGGACAGTGTTTTCTATTGTTCTAATAGATTAACATTTGTTTGGTGGCTGGCCTTGCTGTTGTGAATGTACTTTTTAGTCATTGGGTATGTAATGTGGCCTGACACTTACAAGTTGGTGGCCCCACGCTCCCACCAACTTGCTCAACTTTCTACTTTTCTATTCTTTCTTAAAAAGTAAGGAAATTCTATGCAGAAAACTTTGTTAATACATCAGTTAGGGTTCTTCTACAGTGACAAAATTCAGGAAATTCAATTTAAGGGTTCCCACCCCTTACACCCCACCTCCACCCCACTCCCACCAACAGGCATCAGGGTGTGCGTTGGGGTCATCGGCCCTAACTCTCACCCCATTCTCCTACACTGCATCACCTCAGCTTGTTTACATGGGATGGGTAAGAGTTAGGCCGATGACCCCAACACACACCCCGATGCCTGTTGGTGGAGCAGAGTGGGGTGAGGTGGGAACCTTAAATAGAATTTCTCACTTTTTCACCGTGAAAAACCCTAACTGATGCATTAACAAACTTTTCATAGAATATATATATATATATATATATATATATATATATATATAGTGGCACAGTATTGCCACTATAGTTAGGATTGAGTGCAAGGTGTTACATCTTGGGTGGGGAAACTCTAAACACAGGTACACCCTGGGAGGGGAGACACTGGAGGCCTCAACAGGGGAAAAAGACCTAGGGGTCATGGTGAATGCATGTATGAATAACTCTGAGCAGTGCAGGAGAGCAGCTAGCAAAGCAAACAGGATGTTGGGATGCATCGTAAGGGGGATCACCTCTAGGATCAGGGAAGTGATTCTACCACTGTACAATGGACTGTGTACAGTACTGGAGACCATACTTGAAGAGGGACATACAGCTCCTGGAGAGGGTACAGAGGAGGGCAACTAAGATGATACGAGGACTAGGGGATTTGACGTATGAGGACAGACTTGAGGAGCTCTGCCTGTTTTCATTGGAGGAGAGGAGAGACGGGGGGGCATGACTGAGGTCTTCAGGTACCTCAAGGGAATAAATAGGGTAAACATGGAGGGGATCATTAGACTAAAGCAGGGAGGTATCACCAGAGGGCATGGTTTGAAGTTGGAAGGTGGAAGGGTGAGGGGGGAAAGAAGAGGAGGTTTTTCACTGAGATGGTGCTGGATCCTTGGAACATGCTGTCTGTTGAGCTGGTTCAGAGATCCACAGTGGAGGGCTTCAAGAGATGGTGGGACAGACACAGAAAGTGGATGCATCAGATGATGGCCTGGCCCGGGGGGGTGGGGATAGATGATAGGGGTTTCTGGAACACAAGGTGGGGAGGGCCTTGTTACACAACTAGGGATCTGAGGTTTGAGCAGACTTGATAGACCGTAAGGCCTAATCTGCTAGGAATTAGTATGTTAATATGTTAGTATGAGTACTCCATTTAAGGTTAAAGTGTGAAATTTTGCATCTTAATAACTTTGCCACCATAAGACTGATTTGCCTGAAATGTGGCAGACACAGAGTGGTACCATAGATCTCTGGATCTGCCAAGTTTTGTAATGGTCAGATATACGGTTACGGAGTTATAAAGCAACATTCCATAGCACATTTATGCTTTTTGTGCATTCTTTGCTCGGCCCTATAGGTTGCACGGTTTGCACGACCAGTCTGAAAACTTCAGAGAACATGTGGCCATGATCCCTGATGTGCCTTTTGAAGATTTCATGAAAAAATATTAAACGGTTCAAAAGTTATTCAAAAAAAAAGTTTACCATTATAGTCAATGGGGAAAAGTTAACAAAAAGTTCAACAGTGATGCAAATGCAGTTTTTAGTGTTACGAATGACCCCTGTAGTGTTGTGAGTCAGCCATTTTTTTTTTCAGTTAGTTTTCACAGAAATGCTTGCCATTTAAATTTGGGACCATCTAGGGACACAATTATCTTGTGTTCACCTAGTCGGACCCTGAGGATGCTAGCCATGTCTTTTTTGGGGGGTTAAACACCCCAGAAATATGTTTTTGAAATTTTTGTAAAATGTCACAAAGTAGTGCCACACTCATGACACTTTCATGATTTCATTTGCGAAAGTGTTGTGATTTGCGACATTATTTTGCCACACTGTGCCCAAAATAATAGGAATTTTTTGCCACCCTGCTGCAAAACAACAGTTTGGTCTTTTAGACTGAAATTTGGAGGGAAGAAAGCCAACATTCCACAGATGTGCCTTTTGGTGGTTTGGTGACAAAATATTGCATAGATGGAAAGTTACAGTGCTTCAAAGTTGACACTTTTTCCCATAGACTAACACTGCGGCATCCGTTGCGCTTTTCGGGGCCCGCATCTCGGAAATACTTTGAGATACGGGCTTTTCATTGGAAAAACACCAGGAGGCTAAGTGCAAAACTAGCCAGGAAAGTCATAATTTATATGATTTTTTTTTTCTACGTTGTACGATTCCTAAGATATAAGCAATTTAGTATTCCATGTACTCATTTTCTGCTCCAAGGCCCATTATTATGCATACATTCTTTGTATTTACTGTATTTCTCTATGCAGCTGTTGGTGAAAAAAAGGGTGTTGGTGAAAAAAAGGGTGTGCACTTTCGTTACTTGTCACAGTTAGCGTTCCATCACGTTTCCATAACTGTTTGCATTAGCGTTCCTGTCTACGCCACCATGTGCATTACCCTTTGCCTTTCTGTTTGCGCTTGCATTTGCATTTCCATTACTGTTTCTGTTTGCATTTTGTTTTGCATCACCTTGTGCATTACCATTTGCACTTGTGTATGTGCTTCCATTTGTGTTTTCTTTGGCGTCATCGTTGCTGTTACCGTTAGCATTTGCATTTCCTGTTGCGGTACCGTGACTGTGGGCATTACCATTTGTGTTTCTCTATGTGCTTGCATTTGCGTTTCCATTTGTGTTACCATTACCGTGTACACCACCTTGTGCGTTACCCTTTGTGTTTTCACTTGAGCTTGTGTTTGCATTACTGTTAATGTCTGTGTTCCCATTACTGTTTTTGTTTGCGTTTTGTTTTGTGTCACCGTGTGCATTACTATTTGCATTTGCGTACGCACTTTCATTTGCATTTCCTTTGGCAACATCGTTGCTGTTACCATTAGCATTTGCGTTTCCTATTGTGGTACCATGACTGTGTGTGTTACCAGTTGCGTCTCCATACACACTTGTGTTTCTTTTTCTGTTTGCACTACCATTCCCGTCTACGCCACCATGTGCATTACCCTTTGCATTTTTGTTTGCGCTTGCATTTGCGTTACTGTTAAAATTTGTGTTTCCATTACTGGTTTTTTTTGCATTTCATTTTGCATCACCGTGTGTATTACCATTTGCATTTGCGTACACGCTGCCATTTGCATTTCCTTTGATGTCATCGTTGCTGTTACTGTTAGCATTTGTATTTCCTATTGCAGTACTGTGACCATGCATGTTGCCATTTGCATTTCCGTACGCGCTTGCATTTTCATTTCCATTTGCATTACCATTCCCATCTATGCCACCATGTGTGTCACCCTTTGGGTTTTCATTTGTGCTTGCGTTTGCGTAACTGTTAACATTCGTGTTCCCATTACTGTTTTTGTTTGCATTTCCTTTTGCATCACCGTGTGCATTTCCATTTGCATTTGTGTATGTGCTTCCATTTGTGTTTGCATTTCTGTTTGTGTTTCCTTTGGTGTCATCATTGCTGTTACTGTAACTGTCTACGTTTCCAATTATGTTACCGTGCCCGTGTGCATTACGGTTTGCATTTCCATACTTGCTTGCATTTCTGTTTTCATTAACATTTGCACTTGTGTTTGTATTACCGTTTGCATTGCCATTTGCTTGTGTCACCATGTGCCTTAGCATTTGTGTTGCGGTTACTTCACTATTTATAGTGCACATTCTCAAAAAGAAGGGAAATTCATAGCAAAAAAATCAGTTTAATGCTTCAGCTAGGGTTGTTCCACAGTGACAAAAGGGAGGAAATTCGATGTTAGGGTTCCCCTTGCACCCCACTCTCCACCCCGCCTCGGCCAACAGGCATCGGGTGTGCGTTAGTTGTTTGTCATAACTCACCCCATTCTCCTATACTCACCAGCTCAGCTTTGTTTGCACATGGATGGGGTGAGAGTTTGAACCGATGACCCCAATGCACACCTTGATGCCTGTTGGTGAGGGCAGGTTTGGAGTGGTGTGCAAGGGGGCGGAAAACCTGACATCGAATTTCCTCCCTTTTGTCTCTGTGGAACAACCCTAACTGATGCATTAAACTGAGTAGTTTGCCATGAATGTGTGTGTGTGTGTATATATATATATATATATGTATTCTTTTCAAAAAACTTTTTTAATGCATCAGTTAGGGTGAATACCACAGCAACAAAAGCAGAGAAATGAGTCATTAAGGTTTCCAACCTAACATCCCTCCTCAGGGTTCCACCATCATTCCATCCCCCCATCCCCAACCTCCACACACCAGACAGGCGTTGGGTGTACCATTGAGTCATCAGGGCCAGCTCACCCCATTCCACATGTAAAGAAGCTTACACTTTACAGTATAGGAGAATGGGTGAGAGTTAGGCCTGATGATCCAGTGGCACAAACCAATGCCTGATGGTGTGTGGAGGGTGGGGTGGGGTGGTGTGGTAGGGGTGGAACCCCTGAAGATGGGGTGCATCATGGTTGGAAATCCTAACACCTCATTTCCTTGCTTTTGTCACTGTGATATTCACCTAACTGATGCATTAACGAAGTTGTCTGCAAAGAATATATATATATTTCTAGATATATATATATATATAATATATATATATAGTTTATATATAATTTGTCTTTTTAGTAGTTTCAAAACTTTGAAAGCATTGGTGTTAGTAATGCATTTAGAAATACATTTTTTAATTGTCTTTAGTTTTATATGAGGGCACATTTTTGAGGAAGGGGTTCAAATTATTTTAATCACGAAACATTGGTGTTAGTAATGCACTTAGAAATACATTTTTTAATTGTCTGTACAGTTAAACATGCAGTTTCA
The DNA here is from genome assembly GCA_016271365.2 of Neoceratodus forsteri. Taxonomy (NCBI): domain Eukaryota; kingdom Metazoa; phylum Chordata; order Ceratodontiformes; family Ceratodontidae; genus Neoceratodus; species Neoceratodus forsteri. The sequence goes on along the minus strand of CM028129.1, from coordinate 1,111,373,719 downwards.
TGTAAGAGCATATTTTTCTGGTGGAGGGGGTTCAAATTATTTTAATCATGGGCACAGTACTTGGTAAATACAGACTTTGATGATAAAGTTTATGTTTTCTTTTAAGTTTGAGAAGTATGTATTAGAAAACATTGAACAAGAAAACAATCGGTGATTTTAAAAGCTATTCTGATCAGAGCTGACTTTAAAAAAAATCTCAACTGTATTTTTTATTTTATTTTACCAGGGACACTAGAAACAGGGGGCCTGATTCTCAAAGCCCTGCTTCTGACACAAGGTGCTTGCACCAAACAGATATGATGCAAAGTGCACCTTGCATCCAGAGCTGCCTACTTGCAATTCACAAAGGTCACCTGCATTGACTGCAGGCTGCCTGCCCCAAACAGGGCTTGTGCCAGCCCTGCGCCATGCACTCCCCTGCGACATGGCACTAGGTGGACTGTGCTGACCCAAGCTGCAGCTTGCTATGCACAGACAGCACCTAGTGGGAGAAATTCTAAGTCCCCTTAAACCAGTCAGGGCTGGCATAAGGGGACTTAGACATCGCTCCCCTGGGTGAGCTGTCCTATGGGTAGTGCAGCGTATCCCACCTCCCCACCCCACCATGCCCCACAAGTGCCACATAGTGGACCCTCCATCCACATTGTGCCTCCCTAGGGCATCCAGGGCAGGAGTGCCCACCTGATCCTTGATGTGCCCCATGGCATGTTGGTAGTGGCCCCCCTCCAGATCCTGGTGTCTCAGTTGGTACCAGGACAAATGCCACCAGCCCTCCCACTGGTGCCCCATTCCCCTTACCCATGCAGGTAGTATCCCCCATCCCCAGACAGAGCAGGGGGCCAGCACAGTCCAGCACACACCTCCGTGGCCGGTCCCTATTTGGATGGACTGTGCAGCCGACGGTCCAAGGGGATTGCAGCAAACCCTCCCATGTGCCATGTATTTGCCACATGGCTGAGGTTGCCACAAGCATTGGGACTTAGGCATCAGGACCCCTCCTATACCAGAATCTGGTGCAGGGTCTGTGGTGCATGGGGCTTTGGTGCAAGCTGCTGTTTGCTGCAGCTTGCACCGTATGCAGCCCCCTTTGAGAATTGGGCCCAGGATGTTAATATTCCTGGTGGGTTTTATACACACTGGAACCTGCTACTCAGGTGTTCTTGTTATTGCATCTTGTCCCAGACAATCTTCCCAGAGTGCAGTTTCCTCTATTGTTTAATAGCTGCATGGAGGCCAGTGTCTTGTTACATTGTCTTTTGTTTTAAATTAGCCACAGACATTAGTAGCAGTGTCAGTGGCTCAGTAGGTAGCACACTTGCTTCTGAGGCTGGGAGATCAGAGGGCTGTGGGTTCAATTCCCACATCTGGCACTTGGGTTAATATCCCAGTACTGACACTGTAGTGCAGCATGAGAGGGGTGCTGCACTTCTGAGGTGCCATCTTTCAGATGAGACATTAAACCGAGGTCCCATCTACCTGGATTGATGGTAGTTCAGGTGGATGTTAAAGATCCCATGGCACTTATCGAAAAGAGTAGGGTAGAGTTTTATTGAAACAAAAGAAATCGTACAGTACCAAAACAAAAGCAATTTGCAAAAACTCATGTGGACTCAAAACAGAAGTAAACAAAAAAACAGAACAGAACTATGCATATCAAGAGACAATCCATCAGGTCACTGCAAAATCAGAGTCCGTGATCCAAGGAAGAGCTTTCCAAAGTTCAAGTAATGTCTCCTTGGAAAATAATGTACATTCATGTACATAAATGTTAGTTAGGTCTGTTACGATTTTCTTCTCAAGCTCTGAGTAAGAACAGGTTTTTTGCTGTAGAGTAAACAGACATCGAGCCATCCAAATATTCCATTTAATTACTACAAAAACTAGATTTAACGTGTCCAGAGTCCAAAGGGACCACTGGAGAAAAAACACCATACATAATATTCTGGTAAGAAACCGTTTGAAATAATGGAATGGCCCAGACTCTTGCCAAAAAAAAACACCAGTGCCGAATAAAAGAACACTCAAAAAATAAGTGCGATATAGTTTCCAATTTAGACATACACAATAGTCTAGAACATTGTTGGTCTTGAGACTGCTTGTGTTTATGATTATCTTTGACGTTAATTCTTTCATGACACAACAGCCAATGAAAGTCCCACATGTCAGCAGGCACCCTTTTACACTGTAACAAAACCAATAGGGAAGGAAGATGTTGGCTAGGACACTTTTCAAAGGGCAACTGTATTGCACAAATGGTCAGGAGCAGATTATTACATAATACTTTATGAAAATTTGTTAACAACATCTGGGTAGATATCCTCCACTGTTTCAAACGTAAAAACATGTGTTTAATATATATCGGTATACCCAAAGTTTGTTGCATCACAGTTAATGAATCACATTCCATAAATGAAACCATAATCTGCAAGAATCATAGAACCAAGGTTCCACCCTCTCTGAGTATTTATCAATAGGGCCAAGATTTTGCAGTCAAAAAATACATGAAAAAATAACAGAGGATTAATCATGTTAACACCCCTCAGAAATAGGTAAGTAAGTAACATTCCGTTTTACGGATTAACGAGCTTCCCCACAGAGCTTGAAAGAAGAGACCAAGAACTGCAGTTTCTAATTGTTTAGGGATTGTGAATACATAGCTTAAATAAAGAAAAGTCTGTATCAAATAAGTCTTGATTAGGAAAACGCACTTCTTTTTCCCAATCTGCCCCTTATTCCATGAGGCAACCTTAAGTTTGCCTTGTTGTAATTTAGCAGACCAATTAAAAAGGTCAGAATCTACAGTCCCAAAATAAACTCCCAAAATGCGTTGAGGCCCCTCAACAAGTTGTAAAGGACCAATATGTGAAAAAGGGGCTATTTTCGATCCTAACCGAATACCAAAACGTTTGGTAAAATTTAAACTCGCACCAGAAAAATCACCAAAGGAAGAACATTCCTGGAGGGCAGTAACCACAATAATGCAGACATCATCTGCATATGCAATTGCCGTATAGGGCGAGATTAAAGTAGAACTAGAAAGGGCATGAATCTGAGGATGAGTATTCAGACGGTGAAGCAAAACATCTAGAAAAAATACATACAACAGAGGGCTCAAAGGACACGCTTGGCAAACGCCTCTTTTTATGGGGATCATAGGTCCAACCCAACCATTCACAACAGGCACAATAGTGGCAGTCCTATAAAAAGTCTTAATCCAGCGAATCATTTCACCAGGCACATGCATAAAATGTAGTGCCTTCCATAACAAATCATGGCTAACTGAATCAAAAGCTGCCTTCTGATCTACCGATACAATAAAACCCAAAACAGAGTCTGCGTAGCCATGAGAAAATAATTCTTGAAGGAGAATCAAATGGTAAGAGATTCTCCTGTTCAGTACAGAGCAGGACTGAGCAGGGTGCAAAGCCACTTCAGTTATCCTCATAAGGCGTTGTACAATGATTTTCATTAATAACTTAAAGTCAGTGTTTAGCATACATAAGGGGCACCAATTCTTAAGGGAATGTATATCTCCTTTCTGTTTATAGATATAAATCAAAGTATCCTTAGTAAAATCTAAAGGGATAAACTCACTAGCTAACAGGGAGGTAAATAAAGAAGTTAATTCAGGGATCAGGTGGTCACCCAGTACCTTATGTAAGGCAGCAGGGAGGCCATCTGGACCAGGAGTCCTCCGTAAGGGTAAGGAAGAAATAACCAACTTCAATTCTAACTCAGTAACAGGTATACAGACTGAGTGAGAACACAGCTGTGAAGGGATAGGGATGTCAAGGTCCCTATACAACACCGCAGGATCAACATCTGCAACTGGAAAGGAAGAAAAGAGGGCAGTCGTGTAACATGTCACTAACCGACAGATGTCCGACTGAGAGGTACATAAGGTGCCATCAGAATCAGCAAGACACAACATATTCTTTTGTGTAATTTGTTGAGAATTTGACTCAAAGGGGCAAACAACAGCCCTCGTGCCTACCACATTAAATTTATGTTGATGATAAAGTTGCTGTGATTGTCTAGATTGGAATTTTAACATATCAGTCTGAATTAAGTGCAATTGTTGAGAAAGATCTTGTCCTGTCGTATAAGCTATTGTCAACAAGGACTGAAAATGTACCCTTTTCTGTAAATATTCCAAATATTCTCTTCGACATTTTTGATGACTATATCTTTTCAAAAAGAGCACCAAATCATGTTTGGTGTCTGTCCACCATTCAATAGGGTCTGCGTAACAAATAAAAATGGATTTCTGGGCCTGAATAAAGGATAAAAGGGACTGCATGAAAGTTGGAATTTGCAACACAGGTATGTTGAATTTCCAGAGTCCTGGTCCTTTGCGAACAGTGACATCAGAACCAAGGCCTACGGAAAGCAGTTTATGATCAGAAAATTCCACAGCTTGTACAGTAGCAGAGGTAATTGGGAGTGTGAGGACAAAAACACAAAATCAATTCTGGTAGCCAGCTTACCCTTTTGAAATGTAGGAGTATGTTTTTTAGTAAAAGAGTAATAGGCATCCGTGAGATGAGCAGTACGAACCAACTTCCCTAATTCGTGGGAGTCACAAAACAATTTCTGGGTAGTAGCAAAAGAGCTTTTGTCAAGAAGACTTAAGCCACAGTTAAAGTCACCAGAAAATATCAACTGAAAGGAGGTATGTAAATAAGGGTGGAGTAAAGAAAATAAAGCTATACGTGCAGACTTAATTTGGGGAGCATAAATATTAATAACCCGATAAGGGCAGGGCCCAATTAAAAAATCTAAGACTAACACTCTGCCAGGGGCTACGTCAATCAATTTTAGCAAACAAAAATCTGGGATATTGAATAAGATCCCAAGTCCGGAACAGGAGTATAGGCCAATGTACCAAAAAGAAGGACCTAGGAGCCAGTCCTATTGTGCCTGTCGAATCTCGTGGGTAGTATGGAGTCATGTATCCTGCAACAGAAAGATCCCCATAGGTAAAAGCCATAAACAGGAAAAAATCAATTTTCTTTTTGCCAGACGCTTAATACTATTCACATTAATAGTATGACAAACAAAGTGAGACATAACACAAGGAGAACAGAGACACTTTAGATTTCCTTTTCCCTATCACCTTTTTCCCTTTTAGCTTAACCCTGGCCTTCCGCTTCTGAGAAAGACCAGTACCCAGTTGAATCTCAGAATCAGCAATACCATCCGGGAGGGGAGATGCAACAGAGGAAGAGTCAGACTCGCCTCCAGCATCATCAGAAACAGTTTGGAGTAGCTCAAAGGCATTAGACAAAACCACAGGAGGGGGTTCCAAAAGCAAAGGAGGCGATGGTAATGCCCGGGGGTAATTTCTCATAGACCTCTGACGCATAACACTAGTGGGTACTCGGGGGGGTGGCATAGTACTCGGGCCTGGAACAGGGTCCAGGACAAGCTGGACAGATTGGACAGGGTCAGGGGTAGGAGGGGTTGTCTCAGTAAGTGGTGCCTCACAAGATGCCATGGGGGGTACCACAACCTGATCTACAACAGGCTCAGGGACCTGCAGTAGAGGTTGAGCGACTACTAAAGTCAGCTCTACTAAGGTGGTCTTAAGACGAGCCTTCTGGGCTTGCGTGATTACAAAACGTTGATCAGCACCATCATCATGTGTGGCCTGATTATGAGCAGCCCATGGACAATTTTGAAACGTATCACCCAGCTCATCACAAAGATTACATTTACACTCATTTAGACAGTGAATCCCCACATGACCCAATTATCCACAGGTATTACATTTCAGCTTATCACAGACATTACTAAGGTGAGAGGGGTCTCCACACTGGTAACAAGCTTTCGGTTGTCCAGGGTAAAACAAGACCCCCCTATCACGACCTATAAAAAAAGAATTAGGTAGGTGCACTGGACCAGAATTATTAGAGTGTAACAAAACCTTAACCTTCCAGCCTCCAGTCCAAATATTCTCCGTGTCCAATATTGCCTCAGGCTGACCCTGAACAGTACAACGTTGTTTCAGCCAATAGACAATGTCAGTGACGTCAACACCTTCGTTCCGAAACAGGACGGTAATATTCTTAAAGGCTGGTTTGGAAAGGGGAATGGCCTTAAACGGGGTCCACAGGACAATATTTCTTAAGGCATGATATTGTGACCAAAAACGCTGCAAGCCACGAGGCGTTTGGAAGCTGACATCAAATGTAGTTTCACTGGAAATATGAATCAGTGCATACATTTTGTGAGAAAAGAATTTCAGAGAGTCCTTGAGTAGTGTCCAAGCTACATACTCTCGGTTCAGTGGCTCAGGTAAACCACCCATATAAGCCAATCGTACCGCATTATGCCACTTTGCAGCCAGAATTGGAAATTTAAACAATGAGGAAAAAGAACGATTTGGCTCTATTTTCTTTGAGGGGGGCTCCACTACTGCAGGAGCTGTATTCTCTGTAATGGTAGTGGGAGAAGCACAAATAAGAGAACCCTGCAAAGGTTCCAAGACTGGGTGCTGAGTAAGTTCCAATTCCTTGAGAGACACAAGGGTTAGACATAGGCAGACTTCTGTTTGGTGAATGCTGCAGCTCAGGAAAATCATTGAGACAGGGGGACCGAATAGGGGACGGACCAGAAACCCACTTCCCCTCTGTAGGTTCCTGCACCCAGCCATCTCCTTGCAATGCCGTTTCTACAGACCAGGTAGGTGTTGTAGCAGGATTGGTATCAAGAGATAGCAATTGAGAGGGAGAGTGTGTCACAATGGGCAAACTAGGCACTGTAGGCAATGATGTCGCTGTAGTCTGTGGGGGCAGCTGAGAAGCGGGCGGGGGTATTCCAACTGAGAACTCGTTATGATGGGCTGCACAGGGTGGCACCTCAGCTGCTTGAAAAGGCAATGTAGGCTGTTGCAAAGTATTATTGTTGGCTGCAGGAGACATACATCCTGCCAATCTGACTTCACGAGTCCGTTGCAGTTCTCTGTTCAAATTCTTCTTTGTAATCTCAAATCGATGTTCTGCATCACCCAAACGGTCCTGAAGCTCCTTTTCAGCCAAACAGATAGTAGTAGAGTCAAAAGTGGAAAAATACCTCATTGGGACGGGAAGGGGTAAAGACATTTGAGAGTCCATGTCAGGGTGACCCAGCAGAAGTTCTAAAGTTGTAACCTGTAGTGTAGATTCATTTTCTGCAGTAGACACAGAAACCAGCTTTGCTTCAGTAGTTGCAGACATGGTCTCTACACACACAGAGGTAGGAGTTGAGACCAGGTCTCCCACCTCCATCGCCACCTCCTCAGCAAGCAAGGGTGCGTCCGCCATCTTGGACAGAGGCTCCCCCTCTGAAGAGTACGGGAATTTCCCCATTGTCCTAACCAAATTTCCCTCATTCACTAAAAAATACCACCAACAGCTTAATCTGGTTCAAGGTCTGTTAGCATTCATCTGTATCCCCTTCCCCCGGGTCATGCCTGAAAATAGGCAGGATTTGTCTAGTGCACTTACCCGGTCAACAAAAAATAAATAAAATAAAATAAATGGCAGCCAAAGGAGACACACTTTGAGTCTTAGGGTATGTACAGCATAATTAATATGTTTTCATATACTTAATCTTTCCATTCATTTTATTGCTAGATATACTGTAGCTAGCTTGGCTTGAGGAAGGGTTAACATGGTCAGGACCCCTTAGCAATTGAGATGCATATGCAGCAAATAAGTCCAGATGAACTAACTTACTATACAACTGTTAACTGTCACAGTCTGCATTTTCTTCTTGAAATGGTTACTTTTGCATTTATGTTTATTTTAAGATATTTAATATTCTGACCATGTGGTTATGTCATGGACCATAACTGATCTCCAGACTTAACCCCCCCCATGCCCCAACTTGTATAGAAGATAGTGCTTGTAGACAAATCTAATCATTTTTCCGCTGTGTTCTGGTGTGTTGTGGTGTGTAGTTTGTCTTTTTAGTAGTTTCAAAACTTTTAAAGCATTGGTGTTAGCAATGCATTTTGAAATACATTTTTAATTGTCTTTACAGTTAAACATGCAGTTTCATGTGAGGGCACATTTTTTGGGGGAGAGGGTTCAAATTATTGTAATAATGAAGCATTGGTATTAGTAATGCATTTAGAAATACATGTGTTTATTGTCTTTACAGTTAAACATGTAGTTTCACTAACTTACCCTGCAACTGTTAATTGTCACAGTCTGCATTTTCTTCTTGAAATGGTTACTTTTGCATTTATGTTTATTGTGAGATATTTAATATTCTGACCATGTGGTTATGTCATGGACCATAACTGATCTCCAGCCTTACCCAACACCACCCATGCCCCAACTTGCATAGAAGATAGTGCTTGTAGACAAATCTAATCATTTTTTTGCTGTGTTCTGGTGTGCAGTTGCAGTGTCAGTGGTTCAGCAGGTAGCACACTTGCCTCTGAGGTTGGGAGATCAGAAGGCTGTGGGTTCTAGCCCTACACCAGGCACTTGGGTTAATATCCCAATACTGACACTGCAGTGCAGCATGGGGGGGGGGGGTGTGCTGCACTCCTGAGGTGCCATCTTTCGGATGAGACGTTAAACTGAGGTCCCATCTGCTTGTTCTGGTGGTAGTTCAGGTGGATGTTAAAGATCCCATGGCACTTCTCGAAAAGAGTAGGGGAATTTTTTATTGATAGAAACTTCAATACAGGAAATACAAATAAAACAGTGTTAATGCACACACAAAGAAAAAAAGCAACAAGCTAAGAAATAATAATTATAGAACAAAAGAAATAAGAGCAAATAAACAAAGAAAATTCAAGAGTCCAAAATTTTACAGCAAACTAAATAAGCAAAAGAATTAAGTAATGGGGACATCTGTGTCTGTAATCCATGGTAAGTTCCTCCATTTCTGAAATAAAAGACAAAAAACATACTATTTTGCTTCAAATTGATAAATATGATGAAGTTCTACCAGCACTTTAGTTTTTTGACTATTATGTACTGAACCATGTTTTCTTGCAATATTTGTTATACTTTATTGTTAACCTACTTTCTCATATTCTTCTAGGTCATGCCTGAAAACAGGCAACTGTTTTGTCTAGTGCTCCTACCTTGTAAAATAAATAAATATTAAGATTTTGGCACCCTTTATCTTTGCTTGTGTGATAGAACTGTTTAAACTTTCCTTTCTCTCATGTGTGTGCTTGATCTTTGGGTAATGCCTAATGCAACTGCCTTACATAAAGGTGTTTCTAAGCTTCAGATCAATAACCATTCTACTTATTCTTAGAAATGCATAGTCTAAAATGTCAGCCTTTGGATCTCCTCTCTCCTTAACTTAATTGTTACAGTCCTATGCACCCAACCAGTTATCCACTATGCTCTATTAAGCCTCCACAAACTGGTGTGTGTTGAATATGTTGCACCAATGTTATGTGGCTCATGTTGCACCAGACATTATGTAGCTTACTATGTGTTTCCTACTGTATTGTGTTTCCATGCACCAATTGGATTTCTAAGATTCTGACTATGAGGACCGATCTAGTTCCACAAACCTTGCTTATTTACTGGCAAACAGTGGAGATAGAGATACATTGCTGATAGGATCTATAGATCAGAAAGCTTACTGGATTTCTTTAAAATTTAGCTAAGAGAAACATCCGCAAAACTAGCTCCACATAAACCATCCAGACATTCATAAATGAAGACTCTCTAGTTGGCCTGAACAAATGTCCCATACTGCTTCATGGGAGTATGAGAGGTGGTGCTGGTGCTTCTCTTTCCAGACTAAAGCCAAGATTCCTGAAAATCAGAACTTACTGGGCTACAATAGCCAGACACACACAATGAAAGGCACTTGGTACTTCTTGGAAAAACCTAAGGTGACAGTGCAACAGTCAGTTTCTAGGGATGAATGCCAACAAAACCAATCAGACGCAGAGTGGCAGAACGGGTAGAAGGCCCCCAGGACTAACTTTGCTGAGGTTCCCCCAAAACATATTTCCACCACTGGAGGCTTTCTATCTCTGGCAGGGAAAGGAACCAGGGGGAGAATGAGCACCCTAGTGGCCACTGAGGCAGTTTGCCTCTGGCAGGGAGGAATATTGGGAGGGATTCTGTTGCCTAAGGTCCATTGAGGTTCTTTGCCTAGAGTGTGGATGGGGAGATTGAGTTGCCTAATGCCCAGTCTGTCCTAGGTGGGCATAAAGCTAGAGGTGGGGAGAGGGAGGGAGGGATGATTCACCTAACTTGTACAGTGCTGTGTAGAAGTTCACTGTGGCATTGCAATCCTGCTCTATTTGATTTGGGAAGAGGGCACAAGAAAAGGTAGAAAAGGACAAAAGGGAAAGGGAAGTATGTAGTATGTGTCAAAGAAGATAATTATTTTAACAAATGCAGATCATTTAAAGGACCTCAAATATTTTACTTTGAATAAGATATGGATGCTTTAACGAATCCTTTGAAAAACAACATTCATCATATGATTCAGTTTGTATTTCCTTGGTCTCAGTATCACTCCCATTGCAACTAAGGACAGTTCCATCATGAAACAATATGTTTTCCACTGTGACTTGAACTGAATTTCTTGTAGGTTTGCAGTGTCCCTCCCCCACATCATAAGGCTATCACAGAGAGCAAGCAGGGGGACCCCAAAAGATTAACATAGGCCCCCCCAAACACATTAACCAGACATACCCACTAGAAATATTACTGTATAGCAGTTTATATTCACTCCCTTTATATTTAGTGCTCCAAGCACACCCCCACATATTCACTTCCTCTTATTATCACTGGTGGAACACTAGTGCTGCTATGTACAGTGATCTACCTAATATTCACTGTCTTTATATTTTCACTCTAATATGGAACCAGCGAATATAGTGAAATTGAAAAGATAGTGAATATTTCCTGTTATACAGTATTTCATCTTGATTTTAGATTTTAATTTCCAGGAATAACCCATAGGATAATGCCCTGTTTACATGAGTGACTCAGTTTGAAGCAGACTGCAGAATGCAAATATATACACACGTTTATATCCATTGTAGCATCTCGGAGATGGCAGACAGGCACTAAGAGTATTTACAAATAGGTGCATTTGTTTAAATCTGATAGATGTGTTTTGATACTGTATGTGACTTACTTCTAACCAAGAAGGATCTGGAGTGAAGATTACTAGGTAATGAATTCCAGGATTTTGGAGCAAAGTAAGAAAGTAGTTTCTGGCTCCTATTAGTTTTAGCCTGAAGAATGGAATAAGTTGGTTATTTAAAAGACCGTAGAGAATACTTACTTCATGAAAATGGGGGCATATGATACATTAGCTGTTTTTTCAGTAGGCATTCTTTTCCTCATAAACACAACACATTGTTCATGAAATCCAGCCCAAATTGTCAAAACGAATGCAATGGTATTACCATATAATAGCCATAAAAAATCTACATATCCTCTTATAGGCTGTCCATATGTTACTTAAAGGAAAAATGTCTTTAACCTGTAGGTCTGTATTGTCTGTAGAAGCTGATTTTCAAATACTGAATCATAGTTCAGTCTTTACTGGCCTTTCAGCAAACACAGTGGGTGTTTCTGATTTGCTCACTACTAATAAAACTACCATATTATAGTGTATAGTGGAGTGTTGTCCTGTATAGAATTCCACCCTTTTCAAAATGCTGTTGTACCACAGTTCAAAGGTCATGGAATGGGATTCTACCTGTGGTAGAACAGCGTTCTAGAACCTCTAGAAACTGCATGGGTCAGTTTCATTTTGAAAGCAAAAGAACTCATAAACACATATTTCACACAGTACTATACTCAATAAAAAGTACAGGATGAGCAACTCTATGCACAACCAGTGTGTTTTGCCACCTCAGGGTTATGATTCCTATGGACCTCTCAAGCTTCACTCTGGAGGTCAAAGGGAATCAGAACCCCTCTGTGGCAGAACACACTGGTTGTGCATAGTTACCCATCCAGTATTCTCTATTTAGAACACTGTGATGCAGTTTATGACCTTGCTCAGCTGTTGCATTGTTGCCACAGTTCATCTGTAAGTCCCTCCTCAAATTTGGTGAGCTTTCTTGTTGGACTGTCGGGCCACAATTGCACCCTCTGGCCTCTCTCTTGACTTCACTCTTTGGTTCCTGGGCATGTAGAAGTGGGAGCAGCAGGGCAATCTGTGTAACATCCAGTGGCTCTGGCAGGCATTGCACCATGGCTCCCTGCCAGGGTATCATTGCTGCAGCCATTTCTTGGTCTCACAGTCATGGCCACATCCTAAACCAGTTCCCAACTCCAGGGTTGACAGAGGAGCTGGGACATAATCTTCACCACACCATTCAATACCTACAGAAGTCCTTCTCAGCTCCAAAATGTCATGGCCAGTGCCATCTTGGCCTTAGCACATGATCAGTAGGCCTAAAAATTGAGCTAGGGCTCTAAGAAAGAAATAGGCAGCACAACTTCCCCTCCCAGCACTAGGACAGCATTAGGGTTGGGACCTGCCACCAGAGACCCAGACATATAATAAAGAAAGCAATAGGAGGTTGCAGGACAATAATAAATGAATTTTCTAAATTTAAACAAACAAGGTGGCCACCAGTACATCATCCAGGCAGACATGCATCATGGGACGGCTTCTGTAACACTGTGTTTGGCAGGAAGAAGTAACCAATCACACAAGATTGTGAGGGAGGGAGGGAGGAGGTGTCACTGCAGTTGCAAAGCTGTTTGTGATAGCAGTGACAGATTCGTTTCAACTCCTTGGCTCTCTTTGAAGCTGCTGTCATTGGCAGCTTCCCCCTTGATTGGTGGCTGAGGGACGCATCCGGTATAGTGTCCACTGCATTGGCCACAACACTGACACACCTCTGAAATGTGGTACTGTTACAAGATGTTTCTTGCACGTGCATGCGCACAAGCAAACATAGAAAGATAAGATGGACATAGGTAACTGAATATCTTTGCGCTTGCTGAATTCGAATTTAAAAATCTTATCAAACATTTTATATAAAAAATCCAGGATGGCTACACCAAGAAAGGTTTGGTGCTGTAATATCAAATCAATGTATCAAAGATTTTAGCACAATGTCTACAGACTATTACCTCTATAGCAATTTCTGAAGAGCAAACTTGTGCCATCTAAAATTGAAACACTGGAGATAACTTGACATTTCTTAGAGAACTTGTTGAAAGGGGCATAGAGGAACAGTGGGAGTTTTTTTTTTCTTAATATGGACCAGAAGAAGGTGTTTGACAGAGTTCCAGATATCTATTTAAAAGAGGAACTATTAAAGTACAGGGTTCCAAAACAATGGGTACAATGTATCATGGGTTTGTATCAGAATGTATTACTGGTCCCATACATTAATTCACAATGCATTACTGCAACATCAGTTAAGAAGGGGGCTTGACAAGGTTGTCCTCTGAGTTCCTTGTTGTATGTTTTTATATTAGATCCACTATTATGTGTAATCAAGCAGTATCCGAATATCTGGGGGTTCCACCCTCACATGGCTCCAGCGTTAGGGCGTCGAGTCACTACAGCACCAAATGGCTTTGTCACTGACCTCTCTTTTTGTGAGGGCTGCATTCCCTGTGCTCCCTCTTGTGGGGGACTGTGCCCCCCATAACCTCCAACTATATATTCTAGATAGTGGATCTAATCTCCAGCCCCCTTCTTCTCCTTGCACTTTTTGTATCAAGAAAAATGAAAGCTGTTACCATTGCCTAACTTCTCTACATTGTCTATATCTAATTTGTTCCCTTCTTCTAGTTGTTTCTCACTGGTATACATACTTACAGGATTCAAGTCACTTACAATATATTGCCATTTGTTAACTGCCTACAGTTTTATTCACTGTATGTACTGTTGTCTCATGCACCTGGATTGTAATTACTGTGTATACTCTCTGTACCCCTTCCCCCCAGGTCACACCGGGAGAAGAACAACTTGTTGTTCAGTGTGATTTCCTGGTGAAACATTTCAATAAATTAAAAAATAAATAAATAAATAACTTCAGGGGTGGACCTTGAGGAGGGGGAAGGGAACCCGACTTTTTGCACATCAGTGACTTGGCGCTCGAATGCCGGCACCCTGATGAAGTGCAGTGATATCAGGTGGATTCAACTAACAGAAGATTCTCCTGCAAGCAAGGCATTAGTGTATGCAGATTTATGTATTATTTTAAATAAAAATGACTTAGGTCAAGATAGTCAAAATATCATTGAATCATTTTCCAAAATGGCTGGAGGTAGGGTTAATTATTATGAGAGTGTTGGACTCCCCATAGGACTAATTGAGAGTTCTAAAATAGTGAATACTATTACAGGAGTACAGATTAGTAATGAGTCAGTTAAAATTTTAGGAGTAAAGTTCAGAAGTAAGGAAATGTACATGGAAAATTGGAATGAGTGCATTGGAGTAGCAAAAAAAAAAACTGTTACTATGGAATGGAAGGCACTATCTAAAAAGAAAAGAGTCTTATAAAGACCTTGTTACTTCCTTGCTTTTTGTATATTAACATGGAGTTCTCACCATCCAAGTGTTTAGAAACTAGACTTTATAGTATTTTTTTTCAGGGTTTCTGGGGCAGTTGCTGAATACCATCAAAAGAGACATTACATATAGGCTGTATGGGGGTGGGGTAGGAATGGTTAACCCTGTTGCTTTTTTTTCAATATTTATTTACCATAATATTATAGTCAATCAATCAATCAATCAAAGTCTTTATTTAACCAAGTGATCACCATTGAGCAAGCTCATTTTTGAGGTGGACCTGGGTTTGTCAACAAGGAACAAGGGACAATATACTGTACATGGGATGCAACACACAAGAAAATAATAATAATACAGTATATACAAAGTATCAGCAGGTAGCATTGACAGTAGTATATGTTTGGAACAGAAGATACAGCTAGTTTTGGGTAGGACACAATTTTTCATATAAGTAAAGAAATAAACATATCAGGTGCAGCGAACACAAATAAAACCTAATATAAAAAGATATAAAGTGATACGGTATGGAGAATTTAGACCTAGAACCAGGGTCAAAGGAATGTGGAAGGGACAGATATGGGGGGCAGAAAAAGGGGACGGGGACAGTCGACTATAGATGTGATCAGTCTTTTAACAGTAGTAATTAGCATGTACCTAGACTTATAGGAGTCACTATTTAAGGGTAGACAGGCACAGGACTCCTTATTATGATGTAGATATAGAGATTTCAAAGCTTCCAGGTTGATGGGGTGAGTTAATTTCAAAGTTTTTTGCAGCTTGTTCCACAGTTGAGGGAGCACAAAGCTGATGGCTGCTCTGCCAGTGTGAGATTTTGCTTTGTAAACATAAAGGTAGGTATATGAGGTGCTTCTCAGGGCATACTTCCCCAGAGTGCAAAAAGGTAAATGGACAGAGATATACTGGGGCAGTTTATTTAAGACAGCTTTGTATGTCCAAACCACAGCACTTTTTTGCCATCTGTAAGCAAGGGATGACCATCCCACTGCCGTGTACAATGCACAGTGGGTTGAGTAAAGAAGACCCGTGATAAATCTTATGGCTCTGTGATAAAGCGTATTGAGTTTGGCTAGGGTGCCTGCAGGTCCCTGACTATATAGAAAATCTGCATAATCCAATAGGGAAAGAAAGGTAGTTTTAACCAGTTTCAGTTTAGCATCTCTTGTGAGGAGATTATTAATCCTAAAGAACAGACCAAGTTTTTGTCTAAGTTTCCTTGCCACTTCTTCTAAGTGATCTGTGAAAGTAAGTCTGTGATCTAACCAGACCCCCAGGTACTTGAACTTTGGTACATAGTACAACCGTTCACCTAGAATGGTAGTGATCTGTGGGAGTGTCCCAGTAATTGCAGGATTTATTGCATTGTGAAGGGGTGAGAGGAACATTGCTTTGGGTTTTTTTTACATTTAAGAGCAGTTTCTGGTTTATAAGGTGATGTTGCAGCAGATTAAATTCATTTTGAAGGGCTTTACAGGTCCCATCAGGGGTGGGGCTACTAGCATAGAGTACCGTATCATCCATGAATAGATGTATTTGTGCTTCTTTGATGGGGGCATCTATGTTGTTAACATAAATGGTGAAGAGCAAGGGACCAAGAATGGAGCCTTGCGGTACACCCCTCAATGGGGGTTTTGGTGGAGAAACTTCCCCTTCTGCCTTTACTTATTGAAGTCATCCCAAGAGGTAGTTGGAGAACCATTTAAGGGATAGGGAATCCAAACCAATGTTCTGGAGGGATGACAGAAGCAGTCTGTGATCAACGGTATTGAATGCCTTGCTTAGGTCCAAGAAAACTGCGCAGACAAATTTTCTTTTGTCTAATTCAAGTTGCCAGTCATTTGTCACCTTGGCTAGAGCAGAGATTGTACTGTGCTGAGCTCTAAAACCATATTGTAATGGGTTTTGCAATTTTTCTGATTCCAGGTACTTCCGAATCTGGGAGTTTAATATTTTCTCCAGCATCTTTGACAGGATTGGAAGTAGGGAGATTGGCCTATAGTTATTGAGGTCACTAGGATCTCCTGACTTAAACAAAGGGACCACAAGTGCATTTTTCCAAATGGGCGGTAGGTCACCCTGGGACAAGATAAGTTGAAGAAATGAGTAATTGGGATTGTGAGGACATGGTAGCTGACCTTTAAGAAGTACGGTCAATGAGGTCGGCCCCAGTACTTTTCCTAGTGTCCAACTGAAGGAGAAGATCTTTTACTTCTTCCAGGGAGGTAGGCTGAAGAGAGAGAGAAGGATGGACTGGGGATGGGTTTTTCTTGTGTATCCAATCCAAGTTGTTGGCAGAGGATATTTGCGGGAGAGGAGTCAAAGGCTAGCCCTGCAGTGGCAAAATGATTATTGAGAGCATCGAGGATGGATTGTCTGTCGGAGATGACAGTATTGCTGATCAATAATTTAATGGGTAAGGAATTAACAGTGGTGTGACCTTCAACGTCTTTGATGGTCCTCCAAAATTTGGAGGCATTTCTTGAGGAGCTCTCCAGCTGAGAGAGGTAGAAATTAGCTTTGACTTCTCTGACCATTTTGGTGCAGAGGTACATTGCCCTCTGGAAAGAATTCCAGTTATTTATTAAATTAGTTTTCCTAGCAGTTCTCCAGAGTACATTCCTACTCCACAAAGCATCTTTCAGGTCTTCCATAAACCACCAACGGGAATTGTTTCTGGCACAAACTTTTATTATGAGAGCATACTTGTCGACAGCCCCTAGCACCATTTCTGAGAAAATATCATAAGCCGTAGTCAGGGACTTGGCTAGATAGAAGTTCTGCCATCGCATGGAGTCTCTTAGCTCTGATATATGCCCATGGAGATCAAAGTTGCGTATGCACGTTTTAAAGGAGAATTTTGGTGCAGTTGTGGATTTAAAAGTGAATCTTACACACGTGATGAAGCAATGGTCACTAATATCAGAGAAAAAGATGCCAGCATGGGAGAATAAATGGGATTTGTTAACTAAAATGATATCCAAGAGAGTACTGTTATTAGGGTTGAACTTGTTAGGATGAGTAGATTTGTTTATTAGCTGTGACAATCCAAGGGGATCACAGAACATTTTAAGTAGGGTGGATGCACTGGAGAGCCAGATTAAGTTGAAGTCCCCTAGTATGATATACTTTGAAGATGCCAAACCCAGGATGTTGCTGAGATGTTTTAGCAACTGTAGTCCAGCTGATGTGGGTCTGTAGCATCCTTTTATACATAATGAGACACTGGTAGCAATTTCAATCTTTAATGACAAGCTTTCGATTTCTTTTGGCACAGAGGTTGATGTCAATTATGGAAGCAGGGAATTTATTCTTGATGTAAATAGCTAAACCACCACCTCTGGTTTGTCTGTCGGCTCTGAACAAAGAGTAGGAGGGGATGTTAACTTTGTTGTTACTGGTCGCCTGCCAGAGCCAGGACTCCGTAATCACCAGAACTTCTGAAGCAGTATGACATACCCAGGCCTGAACTGAGGTTATTTTTTTTAATAGGCTACATACATTAACATGCAAGAATCTAAGCCCCTTGAGGCTTTGTAGCTCTGCTGGGGATTCCATGTGTGCCAGAGGGCCTGGATTAAGCTCAACATTTCCTGAGCATAGTAAAAGCAGGAACAAGAGTTTCCTGCAGAGTCCTAGGAGAAGTGTGGGTGGCTGAATCTTCTTTCAGTTATGTGATTTGTCTGCGGCAGTACAGGGAGTTTTGAGGCTAGTTCCCAGTTTGCCTAATGCTGCTTACAATAATACCCTGACCGAGAGAGTCAATGGGAGTAGGGGGGAGTATGCAGAAGGTGGTGTACCACTGTGGGCAGGCTCTAGGAGAGTTCCTGTATGCCAGTGCAGGTCAAGGACCAGCAGTGGGCTAGGGGAAGTTAGAGCACATACAAGTTCTTCTACTTGATATGAAGTACTGGTCAGACAATGTAAAAAGAGAGCCATTCTCCACTCTAGGAGTTATTTTTTGATTCACGTTCGGGTTTAATACATATAAAATGAGCAAAGACAAGCATAGAAGCAGGTAATATGCCCTCATTATGAGACTATCACCCAGTGAGCACTACAAGTGCTGGCAAAAGAAGGGATTCTCAATGGAGGAGAATTTCTACACAGATTTCACAATTCACTCAATTTTCTAGCTAAGTCCATAGCAGTAAGCATGTAAACCCAGTACAGTCTCAAATAGGATTAAAAAATATATTAACAAAGCCAGTATAACCTTTTTACAAACTCAGGTCAAGGCAGTGTATAGAGTGAAAGCTTAATTGGGGAAAAATCAAGGGGAAGTTTGCAGAGCTAGCACTGAATGAGTGCACATACAGTTGGAGAGAAACTGCAGCAGCGGGGAATGGTGAGTTAATTTACACAGGCCAAGCAGAACAGGTTAAATTAAAATATATAAATTAGGAGCCGAGTATAGGGATGCAGGCTTACATTAAGCCGCACGTCTCGGGGGCTCCAGCCTCAGGCAAGTGAGACCAGCCAATCAGGGAGCTCTACACAGGCATGGAGTGAATAGCGCTACCCTGAGAAGGTGCCAAAATTGAAAAGAGCAAATTGCAAGTGATGATCCGGCTCAGCGTTCACACAGCCCAGAGAAACTGTGGCAATTTTTTCAAGCATTGTACCTTATCTATCTCTTTGTGGGGGTGGGTGGATCAGGCTTCATGCATGGTACAGGTGCTATGGCTGGATCATGACCACTGCCGCGGGGGCAAGTGGCATCTTATCTATCTCTTTGACGGGTAGGTGGATCAGGCTTCTTGCACATAGAGGTGCTATGGCTGGATTGTGACCACTGCCCATTATAGTAGCACTAAAATGATCTATGAAATCTTGGACTACATGGGTAATAGGATGGATTACTATCTTCCTTGTTGAATGGCAAAATGGGACTTGGGTCTGTAAAATATAGCTTATAGTCATATTATTCCACAGTATATGATATATGTCTTAGAAAAATAAGAAGAGTGGAAACTAGGTACTGTATCACAGATAGTTTCACTAGATAGAAAACATTTGTATAATCATATTTTAAGCACAAGCTTCTCTAGCATAGTACTCTGAAATTCTGTCCACAGGGAAGGGAGAGTGAGGCAATGAAACAGTTGACAAAATAATCCCGAAAAAATAGTGGGATATAACTTGGTTGAGTATTCATGGGAGGATGGCATCAAAGATTCGCTTAAGCATATAAGTACAGAAGAAAGAGTCTGCCCTAGGGATTCTTGTAGAACCACTGTTAAAACAGAGTCACCTTCTCCAAGAATGTCCTTTTGCTACTTTATATTAGCAAGTTCCAAGTATTAAATGGAAAGAACCATTGTTTCGGAATGTCACTTATTCTGTTGTAGTTTGGGATCTACAATATATTAAGGGGCTTGGAAGAAATTTCATCCAGCCATGTTATAATTAATTTTTTTCTGCTGTAGATACTATTTGGTATCTTTTACTCAGGACCCATCTGCCCGCTGCCCCCATGCCCAGGCTTACACCCCTGGGTGGGGCTTCCCATTCCCAAGTGGACATCATGAGCAAGCCCTGGATTACCCCCCAGGTTAGGGCTACAAGAGTGGGAACCCCCCCAGAGGGCATCAGAGGCAGTGGATGGCGGAGTGGACCATCATGCTGGCGGCTGGCATTTTTTTTGTCACTTGCTGCCCCAGCGGTGGGGGCATGCAGTGATGTCCAGCATCCACCCTGCCCCCCTAACGTACTGGCACCAGTCTCTGTGGTGCCCCCGGCCTTCACCAGGGGTCCATCATGCACTGGACACTCTTCCCCTTCCTCTCTCCAGAGAAGGACAGCAGCCCCCAAGATGCTTGATCCTTCTCCCCCGGCCAGTCCTCTGACTCCCTGGGTCCATTCTCAAACCTGGGTCATCAGCGTCGCAAGCAGAATTCTAACCACCGTGCTGGCAGGCCAGCATTATAGATACTATTTGTGGCAGGCTCGGTGTGCATTACAAATCCAGCAAAAACTGAATTCTCGCATCTCTTGAGGCTGTGGTTCTTATGACTCTTCAAGCACTGAGTAGTATATATCAATATGAGAAAAAACATAGTGACCCATCAGTGTTTGGGGATTATTGAGTCCCTTGACATTGGATGACACAATAGGTGATAATGAACTATATTTCTTTCTCCTGATACTTTTTTTTAGTATATTTTGAAAAGACAATATTTGTCATAAGTATGTGGTAACGCTGTGCTGTAGGATTTTTGTTTTCATATAACCCCCCTACTCTTTTTGAGAAGTCATGGGATGTTTAACTTCCACCTGAACAACCACTTGACTAGGCAGGCAGGACCGCAATTTAATGCCCTATCCATAAAACAGCACCTCACATCAGCACTGTGTCTCCCAAACACTATGCTGAAGCATCCATATGGTTACTTATAACTCAGGGAAGAGTGCCCCCTGCAGAACAACTAACACCACCTGGTGTTTCTTGAAAGACTTCCATCCAGCTACAGACCAGACCTAACCCTACTTAGCTTTGAGACCTGATGGGAGAAGGAACCAAGGTGGAAAGGCTGCAGAGAGTTACTCACTTAGGCTACTGACAGGCTCTGAGAGGGGACATAGAGATGTGTGCACAGTACAGCAGGTTTCAGGGATAGGATTGTGTCACTACAGTCATAGTAATATAATGGTGGTTGGTTTATGAGTAATAAGTAGTAGTAGTGGTAGTAGTAGCGATTGTATTTATAAGGTGCCAATTCCCTCAGGCTCTGGCTGTAGATGTTGTTTGTAGTTATTTGTTTTACCAGGAAAGAAAGCTCCATTTCAATGCGCATTTACAAGGAAGTCCTGCTTAGTTAGGTAAATTGATACAAACATTGGAACTTAGTAACCGAGCAATATAAAAGTACATAAAATCAAACATGCACTGTGTACACATAGCCATAGATCAAAACAGTAGCCATGGATCAAAAGTCAATCAACAAACAAGGAAAATCAGGATAACAACTGAAGATGAAATATTTTACATATGTTGCAGAGGAAATCTATATAAGGTATAGAGGACCACTGCAATGCAACTCAACCAGCTTATACAAAATTACCTTTTTATCAACAGTAGCATTTTTCTCAAGAAGCTCCTTAAATGAGCAGAGGCTGATTAGTGAATTAATTTTAAGCATGCCTTGTAGTTTACTGCAGAGGGTGGGGGTGAGTTAACTAAAGGCCATTTTACAAAATCTAGTTGAATGCCTAGGGACAGCAAGAAGGATAACATTGTTTTTTCTTAAGTTGTACTGCCCTGTAGATCTCTTAAAATATCCACAATGTATTGAGTACGGGTATTAAGAAGTGCCTTGTACAGCTGGTCTGGTGGCATGGAGGGCTGAGACATTAAACCTTTCACATCCTGCAATACTGGCAACCTGTGTTCAGGAACAAGCACAGGTTGCCTTGGATTGACTGGGAGGGAGAGGACTGAGAGTCCAATGGACAGCTCTTCTCTCTCATGGTGGGGTGGCATGTCATCACGGCTCTTGGCTGCCACTAGGTGGAGGCCTTGGATGTAGTGTACACTCGAGCTGCAAAAGTATACAGGAAGGATGCTGCAGTTTCATGATGTGTGTGTGTCTTCATGCACAGATGTTCCCCATGTTGCCACAGCTGGGGAACCATGGACGAAAATGGAAAAATGGTTGCCATGGGCTAAATGAAGTCCTGCTAGCTGGCTCAGCAAACCATGCTACTACCATTTCCCCTGGACCCATAACTGTATTTGAGGAGAGCTCTCCCCTGGCTGGCCACACAATGGGGGCAATCTGTGGGCGTCTCTGGGTCTGGCTGGGCTGGGTTGAGGTTGTTGCTGGATGGGGGGCTGGGGACAGGACTGAAATAACCAAGCTCCTTCCAACCAGTGGGAAAAAGCTATATGGAAAAAGACAAGCCTTGTATGACCAAATATACAAGTTTTTCAACCTTCTTAACATCAGTAATAGCCACCTGATGGCCAAATACAGGGTGCAATGTATGTTCTAAGTGGCAGATTCATTATGAAATAAAGGATGCTGTGGTAGAGTACATCCAATTTGGTACAGAAGTATGGCTGCTGCATTTATATATACTAAATCATCATAGACTAGTAAGGGTAGAAAGGTTGCTTGTACTACTCTTTCTATTGTCTCTACCAAGAAATAGAATTTGTTTTTAAAGTAAAAACTTAGTCTAGGGTGGAGTTTTGTTCTACAGAAGTTGTCACTATGCTTCTTAAAGTTAGTCTGCTATCCAGCCATGGACCAAGATATGTAGAGGTGTCCACAAGCTCCAATCTGTTACCCAGTGAGGTGACATTGCTGGGAGATTCAGCCTCAGATGTTTGCTTACCCAGAGATGATAGCACAATTGAACCATGGTCAACCATGCTTTTAATGGAAATGGCTTTCTATTGCTGTCTGGAATTTTCAGTGTAGAAAGCCTTTGGGTCTCAGATGTGCCTTTTGAAGGTTTGGTGAAAAAAGTTAATCCATTGAAAAGTTATTACAGTTTTAATTTCACATTATTTCCTATGGGAGAAAGTTAAGTGTTCCGTATGAAAACAAGCTTGTTTTTGTACATGGGTATCTTGTTTGCACAGGCAGGGTTACATAGTGTTGCAAGGAGTCTTCTGCCACATTCTCTGTATGAGAACAGTGGGATTTTCTTGACTTGTGCTGTCGCTGCAGTGCCATCTATCACCAGCTGTTTCCCTGGTGTCTAGTGGTATCACTCCACCCTCCAATCACTGGCCACTGTCCCCCTCTACTTGATGTCTAGTGGCAACCTCCACCCTCCTCAGTTATTTAATTTATTTTTTGATATAGTCATTTATTTATTAATTTAATTAAATCTGACAGCTGGATGCCCACTCCCGGTGTCAGATGCCACCCCACCTAGTCTCTTCTGTTTTATTTTAAATTGCTGACATCAGGGGGCCCAATCTCTGCATTGGCACTGCAAAACCCGCCCCTCAAAAGTGTGATATACTGGGGAATCCACTCCCAGTGTGCCCAAATGATTATTTTCTTTGATGTAAAGATGAAAACTGTCCCCTGATGTTTTTCTTTTTTTTGGTCCTGAAATAAAGAAAAAAGTCCCTTGTCATTCTCGCCATCCCCCTTCCCCCTACCCACCCTCACACTGAGCACCCACCACCTCACATCCACCCTTATCCCATACTTACCTCTGGAAGTCATCCGGTGTTACCTTCTGTGGACTGGGACACATCTGCACTCTTCAAAGCCAAACCACAAACTGAAGAATCAATGCAAGTGCTGTATAAGGTATTTCAAGGGTGTTTTTAACTTTTGTTGATATCTTTGCCATTTTTAGGTATTTATTCACTAAATTTTCAATGTTGCCTTTTTGGGACCCCTCCTCATTAACCCTATGACTATCGTTTCATTATTTGGGCCCAAAAGGTGATTTTGTGCTCCCTGTGCAAAAGCACCTTTCAGGACCGAATAACAAAATGACAGTGTCAGTGTTCATGCAGTGTGTTCCCCAAAAGCTCATGTTGAATATTTGGTGAAACAAATTCCTAAAAATTGCTGAGTTGTAAGTGGTTGTTGAAATATTTCTACTCATGCATGCAACTTTCGTAATTTTCAATATTTTTACTCAAAATTTTCAACATAGCCATTTTTTCACACTTGAATATTTTTCACACCCTGCCCGAAATGTGATTTTGCACCTGTGGTGTGGAATGGCATTTTGCCACAAATCTGAACAATTTATCCTATGTGGTTTATGCAGTGGGGTCCTAAGAAGACTATGTTCAAAATTTGGGTCAAAATAAAAAAAAAAAATGCTTATGACCATTCATTGCAGTTTTGGTACACCCACTCATAACTTTGAAAATGTTAAATATTTTGACCCCAGATTTTCAACATAGCCTTCTTTTTACCCTACCTCAGGTATGACACATCTGATATTTTTCAAATCCTGTACAAAATGTGTTTTCAGACATGTAACACAGAATTGCATTGCAGTTGTGCAGATGTTTGTTTTGGTGGGGGACTGGAAAATTTTCTCTACTGGGTACATGTGCTGGTGTAATAAGATATCTATGTTAGTAATTTTGTCATGCATCTACAGAGGGATGGGAGTGCAGGTTCCAAAGGACCCTGTACTCCCACAGTAAAAGAAGGAAAATCATGGAGCAAGAGAGCACAGGGCCTTCCCACCATGACAAAAGGACAGTTATGGAGGCTGGGAGTACAGGTCCTGAAGAGCTATGTGCTCCCACAGGTAAATAAGGATACAGGTAAGCTATTTGAAAAAGTAAGGAAATTAATTGCAAAAAACTTCACTAACTCACCATTAGGGTTGAACCATCAAAAGTAGGGAAATGTGACCTTAGGGTTCCCAAGAATAAGACCCAATTGCTTACCTCATTCCATGAGTAAGGTAAGATAGGTACAATATAGGACAATGGGGTGAGCATTAGGGTTCACAATGCCAAAATACATCTGTCATACCTGGTCCTGCATGCACAGTGGGGTGTGGTCTCATGCTTGGGAACCCACAAGGTCACATTCTGACTATGTTCCAACTAATGATGCATGTAACAAGTTTTTTGCAAGGATTTCCTTACTTTTTGTGATAGGGTAATCGTACCCTCATTTAAGGGCCCTGTGCTCCCAGCCCTCCATAGATGCTTACACATATGTTGTTGTGGAAGCACAGGGCCCTCCAAGCCTGCACTTGCATTTGTAACAAAACAGCAACCAAATTATCAGCATTGCCTTCTTATTACCCCACCTCATGAACCTGGTACTGAAAATGTTCAAATCCCTGGAGAAATTTTATTACACACCACTGCAACGTCATTCCATGCCACAGGTGCAAAAATGCATTTTGTCCAGGATTAGAAAAATGACAGCTGTTACCTTCATGGTGGTGTCAAAAAATAGCTATGTTGAAAATTTGAGGTCAAAATAGTTTACCAAAGTTTCAAGCGAGCATAATAAAATGTCAACATATGCACATAACTTTGCCATTTGTACATATTTTGACCCCATGTTTTCCATATAGCCTTCTTATGACTCCACCTTATGAACAAGGGTAGTGAACATATTCAAATCCTACCCAAAAGGTGAGTTCACCAGTTGACCACAAAATTACCTTTCTGACTAGATTTGCATACTTCCACTACCATTGTTCATGAGATGAGGTCCCAAAAAGCCCATGTTGAAAATTTGGGCTCAGAATATGCAAAAATGTTGAAAACCCCATTGAAATACATTGAACCGCACTTATCTTAGTTTTTCATATTGCAATCAGTGGTTCCTGCAGCAAGATGTGTCTTTGATTGGAGAGTGGGTCTTTGCTCTGGGACCTGTTCAGGTAAGTGAGGGTATGTGGGGGGTGTAGGATGGTGGGTGCTCAGTGGGAGGTCAGGGTTGGGGGGGCAGATCAGTGAGGAACCATTTTCTTTTTTAGACATGTAAAAAAAGACATTGAGGTATAGTTTTCTTTATTACAGCTTAAACTAAACATGGCAATGGCAATCGGAGGGTGGGGGTGCTACTAGACACAAGGGAAAAAATAAAAAATTAAGGAGACAGTGATCAGAGGGGTAGGAATGCCAATAGACACCAGGGAGAGATAAAAAAAGATACGGGGATGGCAATTGGAGTGTGGGGTGCTACTAGACACCAGGGAAAAAGGAAAACATTACAGAAATGGCAACCAGAGGGTAGGTGCCACTAGACACCAGGGAAAACCAAGAACATTATGGGGACGGCGATCACAGGGTGGGGATGTCACTAGACATCAGGGAAAGGAAAACAGGGATCATGATCAGAGGGTGGGGGTGCCACTAAACCCCAGGGAAAAATAGAGAGTTATGGCTTTTTCAACTTTTTATGCTATTCTATATGACTTTGCAATATTTAATGTTTGTGCTGTTTTATATAGCCCTTCATATTTTTTTTTTGGGGGGGGGATTATGTGTTATTTTTGCAGTACTCATTAAGACTTTTAGTTTGATATATAGATTGTTCCTTAAGTGTAAATATTAAGTGATTTATAGAAGACAAAAGAGTTTGTGGTGAATGTAAAGAAGCAGATACTCCTTCAGCCATTGTTTCAACTTAAAATACCTGGTTATTTATATCCAGTGATGTAGTTGCAGTGTTTCCTAAAGGTTCAGTACCAAGTAAATTTTGTGATGACTTGCCTGCTATCTTAAGAGATGCAATTTGATTGGATAGCTCATGAAATTCAAATGGGTCTTGTACTGCAGGAAATTCAGGCAGACATAAACCTTTTATCTCTGAGCTGATATTTACTAAAGCTACCGATGAGCTCCAAACACTTGTCAGCAATTCAGCCTCCCCCTATTCAGGAACTCCTGTAAAAAAGTGGTCCAATGGTTATTTATGGGCTGGTGTTTCCAAATCATAGGAAGAGGAATCTTTCTTCCTTTTTTTGCTGCTCAGTTTTCAGGTATTCTTATGTTTGTTTGGAAATACGTGTCTGCACCATTTTTACATTTTAGATTTGCTGAAAAAGCTTAGAAAAGAAAGACCATAAGGAACCCTTTAGCGTGGCTCTCCACCCATCTCTTTTGTCTTCTGTAAAGAGTCCGACCCCCATGAACTTATCAATCACCCCTTTACCTGCTAAAGTGGAATGTAAAAACTTAAAGGAGGCTTCATCTTCATTTACAGATCTAGTTACCTTTTTGAATTCTTTCGATAAGAAGCTGGACTCGTTAATCACTAAATCTGATATGCTGGATACAGAGACAAAATGTATAAGAATGGATTTGGGAAAGGTGCAAGAAGCCCAAAATAACCCTCAAAAAGGGGCGACTGCTGTTCAGCAAAAAAAAAAACCTTACTAATGAAGCTGTGTCATATGCAAATCTAAAGGCAATATTGGCACTACAAAGGAAAACTGAGACAATGGAGAATGGTATGAGTTATACAAACTTGAGATTAGTTGACATTACAAACTACTATGAAAAGGAAGTTGTCTAAGAGAACTGTTGAAGGATCTCTTTATTTCTGATCTCAAACTACCCGAGACCAAGCTACCATTTGTGACAAGGGCTTACTGTGTACCAATGAAAAAATCTTACTCCAGTCTTCAACACAAGAGCATCCAGCACAATGGGAGCTTCAATTTGCTTTCTCCTGACTTGGCTGCAGTCTTTGATCAAGCACATAATTCTGCAAACCCTTTCGAATACATTTTGCTACCAAAGAGCACTATTATCTTCTTGTTTGCCTTTGATATAGATTGTGACTTAATGTTTAAGACAGCTTGAAAATTGGGAACTTTGCATTACAAAGAAATAATCTGCCATATTTTTCCCCCGGTATTGCAACTGTAACACTCCAGCATCAGAAACAATTCTTACAGTATAAGGAATATCTTAAAGAAATTGGAGTGAACTTTAAAATATTGTTCACAGCTATATGCTGTCTCACATGTTGAGAAGATAAAAGAATGTTCTTCAAACCAGAACAACTGAAGTCTTATATCTTGGCTAAAAAATGCAGAAAAATGAGGAGAAACAATCAAGAGAACTTGAAATGGAAGTAGAAATGCCCTCTTTAGAGGATGACGATGAAGGATGAATTTCACTCTTTGCTTTATGATAGCTGATTAAATAAATAAATTTGTCAGAATCTGATGTCTTGTACCCAGGAATGAAGAAAAATAAAATTTCCTTCAGTTGTATACTCTGTAAGCTTGTGGCCATTACCCTGAATATGTTTTTGATGACTATTAATTTTATATTATAGGTTCTTGCTAAATTATGACTTCAGTATAGTTTAATTTTCTTTTGGACATATAACGTTAGTATGGCAAGAACCTATCTTACATTACTTGGATCCCCCTAGTATTGAGGACTTTATTTTTAAGTTATGGTTGTTCTATAAATAACTGATTGTTATGGATATTACAACTAATTTTGTAATATTTTCAACTCAAGTATAAATAATTGCTTTCAATGATGTAAGTCATTAAAATTCAATAAATATATAAAATAAAATAAAATAAAAATATTAAGTGAGTTATGGCTTATTGAAGAATAAATGTTTTTTTTTTTTTTTCAAAAGACAATTGTAGACTATTAGACAGATATAACAAAGTATTGTCTTTGCAGTTTGTTTAGTGTGTCTGGGCATCTGGCACTGCAATTTTATTTTTGAAGAGGTAAGGAGCCCATAACATTAAAGATCTGTAATGCCCACTCACCTTTATATAATTCCTCCACCCCACAGTTACTTCAACAGATTGCCATGGCTTGATCCTGTTAGAAGTCATAATCAGGTAGGGAACTCTTCAGCCTCCACCACCTTGAGCGGGGTCTCCAAATAAGGTGGAATTCCTCTATCCAACCTTGAGCAATACTTTGTGCTCTTTCTAGAGCCATACAAGATCTCAAGTTGTGTGCCCACCTCATTACAGATGGGGGAGTTGGGGATAGCCAAATGTGGGCTATGGTCCTCCTCGCATTGATAAGGGTGATTGACCAAAGCATTCTTTTTGGCTTAGATGCCAGAGAAGACTAATCTGCTCCTAGTAAAAATTCTAATGATGACTTAGCAGGTAGAAAGCCCAGCACTCCTCTCATTATCACATGTACTGCATGCCAGAAAGGAGCAATTTTTGGGCAGGCTAGAGCTAGGTGTAGGAAATCAGCCTTTTCTACTTGGCATTTAGGGCACAGATCAGGGCTGGAGCTGTCCCATTCATGCATTCTCACAGAGGTTACATAAACCTTGTGTAGAAAATTGAACTGAATTTGTCGGCGCTTATTACTTTGGGAACAGTTCACAAAGTGGTCACAGGCATACTTCCAAGTCGACTTGTCTGTTGGTAGCATCAGATCTTCGTTCCATCTACATTTACTGATATTTTGAAGTTGGCTTTGAAGGTCCCCTGAATTATGTGATAATATGTTGAAAGAGACCCCTGCCCAGGCTGAGGTCTAAACAGCTCCTCCTCCAGAGGGGAAGGATCAGCCCATCCATATTCTATAGATAGGCATTCTCCACATTTTTGGCGCAATCTTAAAACTAGGAAGAAATCTCCCATGGGTATTCCCCATTCTTGACATAATGCCCCAAAGGTTTTGAAAATACCTCCCTCATATAATTGGGTCACTGTGATTAACCATAGTCTCTTCCAGGCCCTAATCTGTTGTATTACTATCAGAGCGAGCCCTATTTTATCCCTCATAACATTCATTATACTTAAATTAGGAGATCGGATATTCCTAAGTCCTAAACTTTGATGGGCTCTTAGCCAGATTTGCAGTGAAGTATTCAAAAAATGGTTGGGTACTACTGTCCTATCCTGGTTCTTCAATGCACCTACCGAAGTGTCATTCTTGAGGGTCCCCGTCAGCATATCCTCTTCTATTCCTAACCAGGTACAACTTGCCTCTTGTTGTCCAGTTGGAAGGTATGCCAACTGTGCTGCCCAGTAATAACTTTTGAAGTTGGGCAACCCCATACCTCCTTCCCATGAGGAAGCTGAAGTGAATGCATATAGAGCGTTTAACTTTAGGTCTACCACCTTTCCATATAAATTTAGCAATTATGACATCCAATTGTTTAAAATGTTTCATAGGGATATTTATGGGGAGTGATTGATATAGGTATAATAATCATGGTAGTATGGTCATCTTGACCACCCCCACTCTACCCAGCACTGACAAGGGTAATGCCCTCCAACGATCACAATCATCCATAAGTTGCGCCACTAAAGGCGCAAGGTTTAAAGCATATAATCTACTTATGGATGTTGAGATTTGGATCCCTAAGTATCTGATAGTGGACACCATTTGCAGGCCCCCCAAATTTTCTATTAATTGAGCCTATTTTGTAACCCGATCGGTAATAATTCACATTTGGTCCAATTAATACGATGTCCTGAAAGCTGACCAAATGTACGCATAAGATCATGGACAGCTGGTAGGCCCTGAGCTGGATTTTGGAAGTATAAAAGTTGGTCATCAGCGTACATTGCTATTTTATGTTGTCTTCCCCCTCTTCAAATCCCCTAATACCCAGGTGGGATCTTAAGGCCATGCCCAAAGGTTCCAGGGATAGAACATACAAGAGGGGGGACAGTGGGCAACCTTGCCTAGTGCCCCTGCCTAACTCAAATGGAGCTGTGAGGGCACCATTGACTAATACCTGTGTCTGCAGGTGTGTGTAAAGTGTTCTAATCCAGGAGCAGTATACTGAGCCCACCCTGAGTCTTTTCAAGACCTCGAACAAATACTCCCATTCCACGTGGTCAAAGGCTTTTTTGGCATCTAATGCCAATATAGCCATGCCATGTGTACGCTTAGTTTTACCCCATCTATAAATAATATTCAAGGTACATCTAATATTGTGTTTCCCATGCCTTCCCTTAACAAAGCCAGACTGGTCTTGATGTATCACCACCGGCAACACTGGCTCCAGCCTGGTGGCCAATGCCTTGGCCAGTATTTTATAGTCTGCTGTAAGTAGTGAAACAGGCCTATAAGAGGCGCACTTGGTAGGTTCTTTGCCAAGTTTTGGCAGGACCGTGATCGTGGCTGACCGCGTGGATGGGGGTAATTCACCTTTATCTAGGCCCTCAGTAATCATATCAAACAGAGAATCCATTAAAAGATTATAAAACTTAAAAAAAAAAAATCAATTGGTAGCCCATGTGAGCCAGGGGCTTCACCACTTTTCAAGGTCTTTAATGTTAGTATTATTTCCTGCTTCAATAAGGGGGAATCAAGAGTTTCAGTATGTTTTTCTGGAATCTTAGCTAGTGGGATTCCTTGAAAAAACACATCAAAGTCAGCCTGACCGGGATTATATTCAGAAGAATATAAATGTGAATAGAAGTCACCAAATGCCTTCCCAATCTCCTCTGATCCTTGAACCAGATCCCCACCCTCTGTAGTTATCTGCCCTATAGTGCGCTCAGATTCTTTACATTTTAACTGCCAGGCCAACAGTTTCCCTACTCGGTCTCTGTCAAAGTAAGCTCCTGCATTGGTTAACAATATAGAGCGTTCCATCCACACACTCGAGAGGGTGTTAAACTTCCACTTCAATTTTTGGAGGATATTATAGAAAGACTAGGTGGGATTTTGCTTATGGGCAACTTTACATTCTTCTATTTTGGCCCTTAAATGGGTCAAATCTTGTGTCTCTATTTTACTCCTACAAGAGGCATATGCTATAGTTTGGCCTGTAATATAGGCTTTGGGACCTCCCATCTGGTGCCATGAAGCATATCTCCTCTATTGTTTAGAAGGAGAAATTCTTGTATGTTAACCTTCATGTAATGGATGTAATCCTGATCTTTTAATAGTAAGGGGTCCAACTTCCAATTCCTAACAACCTTGGCCACTCCAGTTCCCCTAAAAGAGACCAAATGTATCACATGATCAGAAATAATTATTGGACAATATAGAGCTTCCTCCACCCCCATTAACACGGAGCCAGAGACCAGGATCCTATCTAGTCTAGCATAAGTGTGATGTTCAAGTTTATTGCAGGAAAACTCCATTGAGCAAGCTCATTCACAAGGAGGTCCTGTGACATAAACACTTAAAGTACAAACACAGATAGGTAATAACAGTATATACATGAAATGCACGTTACATGTTACAGGCTGGATATACATACAAGGGTACCACATAGGGTGACCGCAGGTGGTAAACATTGTTATGAGACAGGGAAGTGACTTACAGGTTGCATACTGATAAATGAAACATGATGACTGGTGTGTGCAATACATATACAGTATTTTGGCAGATAGAACAAACAACAGTCTACAACTGATAATGGGGGGGAGGAGTGATTTGATAGAGTAGCAGTGGAGCGTAAGCAAAGATAAAGCCAGGAGTAGAAGGGGAAGGGAAAGCAGTTAATGTGACAAATCAATTATACCTTACCAGTGGATAAATATGGCACACATGGGAAGGAAGAGACTTAATGACAGTTACAGGTGTCTTTTATTTTGGCTGAACTTAGCGATTTGTATAAGTTTATTGAAACTGTGCTAGTTAGTTTCAGTACGGTTTGTAATTGGTTCCAAATGGAGGGAAGGCATATGCAATAACACGTTTACCAAAGGAAGTCCAGCGTCCTTGGTATGTCAAGCATAATAAAGTCAGATTTTCTTGGGTATGCACTATGTGAGATACTAATAAGGAAGAGAGATAGCTTGGCAATTTCTGCAGGAGCAGTTTAAGAGTCCATAGCCCAGCATGGAGCAGGCGTCTAGTAGTAAGGGATGACCAACCAACAGCTGCAAATAAGTCACAGTGGTGCGAACGGTAGGGGGAGTTGGTAATGAACCGTAACGCATGGTGATAAAGGATGTCCAGTTTACTTAGATTTGCAAGAGTGGTGGAGGAATAGATTACATCGCCATAGTCGAGTAGGGGGAGAAAAGTGGCCTGTACAAGCTTGTTTCAAGGGGGAAAATGGGCCTATTTCTGTAGAAGAAACCTAACCTTGCTTTTAACCTTCTAGAGACATCTTGACGTGGTCACTGAAAGATAATTTATTGTCGATCCAGATACCTAGATATTTAAATTTGGTTACAACTTCCAGAGGCTCGTTTAGCTTGGTGACAATGAAGTCTTGGGCAAGGGTATTGGGGGCCTGAGACAGCACTCTGGAGAATATCATCACTTTAGTCTTCTTAGCATTGAGCAGAAGCTTTGCCTTTATTAGATTATGCTCAAGTTGTAGGAATCCACTTGAAGCACTCCCTTGACTTCAGATAATGATGAGCCAGAAGTATACAACACAGTATCATCTGCAAAAAGTGCAGATTGGACGTAGATATGTTATGATCTAAGTCATTAATGTACAGAGAAAACAAGATAGGGCCTAGGATGGATCCTTGGGGACTCCTCTTGCAACTGGCAAGGCAGCAGAAAAAAGTCTTCCGCCTTTACTTTTGGAATCTTCCAGTTAGGTAGCTAGAGAACTACTGGGTGGTATGGTATGTGGCACCCAACTTTGCAAGGCAATTGACTAATAGTTTATGATCTACAGTATCAAAAGCTTTGCTGAGGTCCAAAAGACTGCACCAGTTACCTTCTTAGCATCTATAGCAGAGATCCAATCATTGGTTACTTTTGCTAGTGCAGTGATTGTGCTATGATTAGCCCAGAAGCCAGATTGAGCTGGGTTAATGAGAGAAGGTTTCCAAGTGGGATTTTAGCTGAATATGGATCAGTTTTTCAAGAACTTTAGAAAGGATAGACAATATGGAGATAGGCCTATAGTTGTTTACATCGCATGGGTCACCAGATTTAAATAGAGGGAGGATATGTGCTGATTTCCAGCAGGACGGCACAGTAGCAGATGTAATGGAAAGATTGAGATGTGGAGAATTGGGGCAGTGAGATGGTCATAGCCTGACCTTAGGAAAAAGGGTTCAAGCCATCGTCCCTACGCTTTTGGTGTCTAAGTTAAGAAGAATCTTCTACTTCTTTATAAGTTATCTCACGCAGTTGGAAGGGGCTGGGTGCAGGACTAGATGTGGCGGGAGGGGTATGCTGGATCACCGCAGCACCAGCATAAGGTGACGAGTCAAAAGCTAATCTATCTGTGGCAAAGTGGGAGTTAAGTTCCTCCAGGATTAGGGACTTGTTTTCCACAATCTTGCCACTTGCAACTATCTTTGTTTGGACAGAGGGGGCCATGGGCCGTCCTTCTATAGCTTTGATAGTCTTCCATATTTTATGAGGGTTACCTTTAGCTTGTTCGAGAGTAGAAATATAATAGTTAGCTTTAGCAGAGCGAAGTTTTTCACACAGTTATTCCTGGCTGTTCTAAAGGCCTGCCAATCCAAAGATTCTTTGGAATGTCTAGCTTTACCCAGAGCTTATCTCGAGCTATAAGGGCTGCCTTGAGATCCGAGTTGAACCAGGGTTGGAATTGTTCTGCCCTTACTTTGATGAAAGGGGCATGCTTATTTATTATTGTAGTGAGTTTGTCATTAAGGATGCAAGCTGCCTTGTTGACATCTTTGGCTAGGTAAAGATCTTGCCATCTGATCATGCTCAGGTCAGATAGGAAGTTTACTGCACTGAATTTGCTGAAAGGATCTTTTGTTATAAAGATGGGTTGTGGACGGGCCTTAATTGAGATCTTATGCAAGCAACAATTCCATGATTGCTCATGTCATTGTGAAACACTGCCAAATGAGATATTTTGTGTGGATGGGTGGTTAGTACCACATCTAGAATGGAACTGTTGGCAGTATTTAGAGTGTTGTTCCTAGTAGGTTCATTGACTAATTGCCCAAGACCTAGCTCGTCACAAAGGGATTTGAGGCCATGTGATTTAGGTGACAGCCAGTCCATATTTAGATCTCCTAGAAATATTGTTTCAGTTTTTGCATCTACGAACATGGATTTCAAAAGATTAAGGACTTCACCACCACCAGACGGGGGTCTATAGCCACCTAGGATAGTGATACATTCCGAGGAGGGGAGATGAAGGCTCAGCGAAACTAACTCAAATTCCTTGGCTAGAGATTATGATGTACATGTGACAAATAATTGTAATCTTTCCCAGTGGGGTAAATGTGATGCCAATCATCCACGAATCCAATGTCCCTCTGAAAGTTCCACTAGGGCTTTGGCACTCTTTGTCCTATGCATTGGCATTCTACTAGATCTATCCAGGATAGTGTCACTGTCACAGTTAAAATCTCCGCCAAGGATCCAGGATCCTTCCCAACCAACCATATCAAGTGCCAACTTTTGGAAAAATCCAGGGTCATCAGTATTCGGTGCGTATACTGAACCTATCAGGAAAATCCCTTTTCCTATTATATTTTTCTTTTGCCAATGCATATCTCCCAAACGTATCCATTTTATTTTCAATAACCTGAACTGGAACCCCCTTTGGGATCCATATTGAGGGCCCCCTTGCCTTTGATGAAAAAGTAGCAGAGACCCAAATACCACCCATAAATGTAGCTATTTTTTGTTCCTCTCTATGAGTAAAATGGGTCTCTTGTAGTAGGACTATATTCACTTTTACATTCTGTATTTCCCCCATAATTCTCTGTCTCTTCACAATTGATTTAAGCCCATTTAATTTCCAAGATATGCAATTAATATTTTCAGCCATTTGTATCAACAAGGTAAACACTTCTCAATTCCTCTGCACATTGTAACTTCACCTCTGTAACATTTTTAACTTTTTTAAACCCCACCATTGCCCCCTCCAACCCCCCATTGCATACTTTACCCTTATATCTTCCTGGACGACCTGTCTCACCCCAAGTCTGTGCAAGCAGTGGTACCGAGTTCCAGCTATCAGCAGTCCCCTTATGGCACAAATCCTGGCAAGTCTCCCAGAAATTATACACAATTTTGGGATGAAGCCCTTTTCCTTTAGAACTCCCTAATTCCCATTTTGTATTCTCCAGAATCCCCACCATAGAAAAACATATTACTCCCCCCCCCGGCAGAAAATATTCTGCCAGTATTCCCACTGCAAACAGCAGGCAGAAAAAGTGTGGTATAGCACCCATACTTATCACTTCTGTGTTTCTCTGGAACACCACCTTATACAACTAAATTCAAAATAAGTAAATAGCAGTAAACCAAAATATTAACAAGAATGGAACAGCATTTTGTATCCGATTAGGAGAGCATTCAATCAAAATAGTAAGCGTAGTACAGGGCTAAAGACTTCCCTCATTGTTTTTTCACACAGTAACTATAAGGCCTCATCAACTCTAATAATGGCTGTAACGGTAACTGTAACTAGCATCCTATTCACTAGCAGGCCAAGTCTCTCAAATATGCAACTTGTGACTCCAAGCAGTCTGTTAATGTCCTGTACACATCTTCAAAGTCAGCACAAAATTGGGCACCAAAGTCTATTGAAATCAAGGACTCAAAATTAAAATTAAGTGTCCCCATAAGAAGCTACCCGTTGGTACCCATACCCCCAGGTACGGTCGCGTGCTGGCTCCTTAATCTCGAACTGACTGATCCCGATAGTCATTCAGCATTTCAGGACTCAGTTCAAGCACAGAACAGCCAAAGTTGGATAATAGGCAAACCAGTTCCAGCCATTCGAATAAATTCCCTCGTTCCCCTCGAAACCCATGTCCCTAGACATGGTCAGGAGGGTGATTAGATATCAAAGATTCAAGCCCCCAGCTCACTCCTTTACACTTAGGAAGAGAGAGTCACAGAATTTAAAAGCAGGACATAAGAGCACCAGGAGAAAAAGACAAAGTAAAGAAGCAATGGCTGTCATAGCCATACTTACTTCTGGATAGTTTCAATAGATTGATCATCTGGCATCTGGTACCTCATTTCCTCTGGCATCCTCCTCTGTAAGCCATTTTTTTGGCCTCTCTAGGGCAACTGAAGAACTGAGTGTTCTGCCCAGGTCTGTCCACCCTCAATTTTGCCAGGTATAAAAAGGCAAATGTCCATTCTAGTTGATGTAATCAGCTTTTAACAGCATTAAAATAATGTTGCCTTATCTGGAGGTCCCTACTATAATCCTGGTAGATATGTACCTTCCCATTCCCAAACTTAATTGGGCCAGTTTGCTTTGCTTTTTGTAAGATTTTCTCATCTGCATACCTGAAGTACTTTATCAGGCAGTGGTGTGGTCTGTCTCCTGATCTTACTGGTGGGCCAACTCAATGTGCTCTGTCTATTTCAAAAGTGGAATAATTTTCTGGCAGGCCTAACTGTGTCACTACCCTTTGATGTATTCCTTGAGTAGGACTGTGGCATTCTGTCTCCTCCAGCAGCCCTATTATTCGCAGGTTGGATCTTCTTGAACAGTTCTCTTGATCCTCAATGTGTTCTTTGGGTTCAGTCATTGTGAACAAAAGACCATTTCGCTCAGTTGATACCCCTGCGTATGAGTCTTCTAATTCACCTACTCGGCGCTTCAGTTCAATTATTTGCACCACATGTGTTGTTGTCGTCTCCAAGAGGCTAGTCACCACATACTGTAGGAGAGTCAGTTGGGAGGTTATGTTGCTAAATCCTGCCTTCATCTCTTGTTACATCGTAAGGAGTGTATTCAGAACCTTGGCCAGGATTTAGTTAACGCATCCATCTCGTTGTGTTGTCAGTCGAATATCACCTCCTCCTCATTGATCCTCTGTCTGTAGCTTGGTGACCTTGTTAGATTAGGCAGATTTCGGGCATTAAACATTAGTTTAGCCTGTTTGTTTTTTTGTTTACCTGATGCCATGAGGCTGTCTCATGGTTTGCCAGCTGTTCCAATAGATTAATAAGACCTTATTTTGCTGTTTTAGGCAAAATTAACTTTGGAGTCCTGAGGAGCTCTTCTAGCAGGTGTCTGCCATCTAAGCCCACTAGCCACGCCCCTCTTAAAGAGTAAATGTTAAAAACACAAAGTCCCAAATTGTTTTCATATGGTGGGATCCTTTTTCATATGAACTAAAAACGATATTTAAAACAAGCTGAAGTGAAGCAAGAAAAAGGATGTGAAAATTCAAAAAAAACACATCTGGGCATCATTTTTACAAAGATGAAATGCAGAATCCACCTAATGTTGTCCTGATGAGCAAGATACACTTACTGGTCTCTCTGCAGCATGTCACTTTTGTCGGTTTTGAATTTTATTTTTGTTTGCAACAAATGGAAAGCAAGATGGTGGCATACAAATTAAGGTTTTTTAGAAAAGAAAAAGGATTAGCCCCCATATGAAACAGAATCATGATTCTTATGACCAAATTATTTTTCCGTTCCCAAAATCTATCCTGAAGTGCTTTCTGAGCATGCTCAGAACCCGACATTTTTAAAAAATAAGAACTCTTTAATGGATTAATATTTTTTTCACCAAACCAGTGAAAGGCATTACTATGGGCCAGGCCCTTCCTACACTGAAAATTCCATACCAAAATTCCAAACCACCTGGGTGCAAGTGGCTGACAACAACACAGCAAAAAATATCCCCCAAATCACTTTTTTTGCTATACGAATCTCGGAATCCACACATCCAACCAGAACAAAATGTGGCATATCAAGAGATCCATCCTGCAAGACTGTGCATGCAAAATTTAGTACAAATCTGTTAAATGGTTGCAATGTTATTAAAGCGCAAAAATTAGGGTTTAACATTAAACACCCTACTCAACCCTAAATACAGTGGTGCGACTGTGCCACTATAATGTATGATTGTATGTGTAATTGTCTTTACAAAATATCTCTGCATTGTTTTTAATGTGGGTTTCTGTTTTTGGTACTCATTCCTCATGTGGAACTTCATGAATATTCATTAAATGTTGCATTTAATGAAAGTGGGTTAAGCTCAACACTGCCCCCTAATGAAACCTTCATAGGGGCTACATAGTGGTGTTGAGCATCTATGTGGCTACAATATGGTAATCATATTTTAATCTGATTCTGTAGTTGTATGTGCACCATTTTTTTTTTCAATTTCTTCAATTTTATTATAAAGGTGGCACTTTTGTGTGGTCAGCGTCTGCTTGGGCTCTTTTTGTTTTAGTGTAGCAAAAGCAATATCAGATCATGTACTGCATCAGAAAAGGTGGGCAATATACAGAACGGTGTGTGAGAATAACAGTACAGTTTAGCATTTTCAGTATTATTTATAATATACAATATAATAACAGAATGGACAGAGTAAAACAGATCTACTTATATTCATTTAAAACAAATACTACACATAACCATATCTGGGACTACATAAAGATCAAAATCCCTGGCTGAGGTGTTCATGATGTCCTAGACAGGGTTATTACCAAATATAAATAACACCACTATAGCTACTGTATTAAACTAAAAATAAATGTTAATTAGACAATTATGGATAAGCAGAAATGTTTAGAGTAGTTAAAAAGAGCTTCCATTCCTGCTGTCATTTTTTACCGTATTGATTAGCGACAGACTATGGTCAGTGAAAAGCAGTTTGTGGATAGCTCATCACAATTCAGGGTTTAGAAAATGGTCAAAATAATCCTAGCTTTCTGATTGGCTAGGCCACTCCTCTTAGGAGGCGGGTATTTTCCAATAGAGCCTGCTGAGAAGAAGTT
Organism: Neoceratodus forsteri; assembly: GCA_016271365.2. Taxonomy (NCBI): domain Eukaryota; kingdom Metazoa; phylum Chordata; order Ceratodontiformes; family Ceratodontidae; genus Neoceratodus; species Neoceratodus forsteri. Next base: position 1,111,334,191 of record CM028129.1, on the reverse strand, counting down.
TCCATTCGGGGTGCCCCATTACTTGGCATATTCTTGGGCACCCCAAATTTTCTAACTGCCAAGTCACCATTTTTTCCTGCTCAGTAAGTGTAGCTACCCGGCCCCCGCCCCTCTCCCCCCAAGAAGTCATCTCCCTCACAGCCCCACACTGCCAAATAAAACAATTATGAAAGTAAACTATTTTAAAGCTGTGCATGTTTGATTAACGTGCTCTGTTACTTGTGCTCCTGCTTTCTCAAAAGCCGGCCGCTGTAGTACAAAAACAAAGCTGGCAAGCAATGTGCATTTCTTGGGAGCCAGTTTGCCATGAGTCCACCTATGCTTACCACTCCATGCTCCCCTCATGCCCAGTCCTCAAACTGATTCACAAGGAAAGCACCCAACAGTTTTCCCAAGCATGCTAAGGAAATGTGACTGTACCTCCTCTTTTTTTCCACTGTGAAGAACTTTTCTGATCTCCCCCACAACACTGAGTCTCCTGAGTCCTGACTCCTCACATTATTACACACCATCACATTCTTTCAACTTAAAACAGCAGCTTTAAAACAATTAAAAAATGGCAACAAAAAATAAAGAACTCCCTCTAGTGCTCAGAAATTACTCTGAGCTGCCGACCCTGATCACACCCATCTGTGTTTGGGGTAACTGTATTTGAGCATATCTTTCCTTAAATACAGAGCCTCTGCTAGGACAAAAGTCCTCATCTGCAAAAAATAAAAATAAAAATCAAGGCAGAGGAATTATTTAATCACAAAACTGATGTAAACTATTTTTTTGTTACTAATTTTTTATAATTTTTTTTCACAGTGCCATTTTCTAAGTGCAATAATACCCTTTAGGGTTGGTGGTATGGGGAATACCAGACCTTCCAGGGGCTATAAGGCCATCCACCTGCAGTGTCAGGCCTCATTATGCCCCTGAGCAGTCCAGTATTCCCCAATACCGCCCATGCTGGAAGGTATTATTGCTTACATAGTGTACAGTTCCATTTTTGAGTCTACTGTCCCATAATGGCAGAATAGTGAGACAATAGCTCTGCATTCTGATTGACTGAGGTGGAACTTTGTCATTATAATCAAATAATTATAGTACAGTGAGTTGGGTGTACTGGAGATTAACTGTACTGGGATGCCGATGAACACTGAGGCATAGGTCAAGGTGTTTATTGACATCCTAGTAATGTTATTTCCTGTTAACCCAGCTCACTATGCCATTATTGCATTTACACTGAAAACAAAAAACACCATGGGAAAAAAACAGCACATCACCAAAGCATTACTTTTAGTACACGCAAGTAGACACAGACTAAAGAAAATGATTTACTATGTTAATTTCATTTACTAGATAGTGGTTCTACCAATGACCATGAATTGAAGGGGAACAGTCAACACTAAGTCAGCACTAAGAGCCCCACAGCCAAGTAAGGGGCTGGTTCAAATTGTACTTTGTGTGTAAAAAGCTTTTTTTTAAATTTCCGTTTACTGCAGTATTGTAGATTGTATCAGGCTGATTCTGCTGACTTCTAAGTTGACATTTTCTTTAACCAGAAATCTCAGAATCCCCAGCAGCAGCTGACATCAAAGCAGAGCTGCAGCAGTGGGAGATTCAATATCCTGCAGTTCATGTTATACAGGATAGCGTATGACAGCCCATACAAAACAACACTATTCTTATACTGAGTGGTTGCCATGATGACAAGGACCTCGGCAGCAAAGATCAAGATGTCCTTCTGTCGTCATGGAAACCACGAGGTATATGAATAGCGATGTTGTGTATTTGGGCTGTCATACACTATTCTATATACTGAATGGTCACAAAACACACAATCACTTACTTTTTCTTGTTAAAGCGGTCAGTCTCTGCCATCTGCCACCTGGACTTCACCGCCATCCACCTGCCAGTCAGCTCATGCACACGATTCTTCAACGGGCAACAGTCCTATGAACAGCACTGCTGGGGGACACTTGTATTGTGATGTAACTACTATAGCGAAACAAAAAGTAATTCTGCTGTAGTAGCTATGTCACTACTGCAGCAGAATAATTTTTTCAGGTGTATGGATCCCCTCGCACAACAATGCCCTCCTAGACACTATAGAATTTTTATAAACTGTAATCTTTTGCTGCTGGTCCCACTGTCCTTTCAGGGCTAAACACAGTCACAGAGACCCTAATGTGTTTCATTCCATTACTTTATGTGCTTTGCATTCTTCAGCCCTAATGTCTGCATTAACATAGTTTTTTTTGCCATTAATTTTCTTTCTTTTTGCAATAGTGGAATTGTGTCCTGATAAACAGAATAGTGGAGATATTTTTATCCCCACTTCACCAACCAACACATGAAAGACAACAGTATCCTAATACTTTGCTCTATTACACCATATCTTCCTAGCATAGATACTGTACTAATAGTAAATAATTCTTAATTGGGTCCTGGGGTTTCTGGGATGGGGGTTAGGCAGCTTAAGGTAACATCCAGTTGTATCTGTAAAACAAGAATCACAATGGGGTCAAAACGGATCTTCAGCTCTTTGGTAATTAAATGGGACAAGCAAGGTACTCTAAATATAAAACAATACTTATTTGATATATGTGGTCAGTGTCCTCCAATGCGGGTGTCGGTATCCAGTGTTTGTGTTCAGTGTTCCTCTGGACCTGTAGAGATAAAGTGGAAAATTAGTTAATATGTGAAATAAAAATACAGCTGTGTTGTGGAAAGGCTTGCAGTGCTTGGGGAGCAGGTTATATAAAGTGGGTTGGTTGAGAGGTTACATACCAGTGCCATGGCAGCATTACAGGTGTGAGAATGGACCTGGATTATCTTGAAGGCCAGCATGGGGGATGTGGGCAGGATTCTGCATCCCTGGGACTACTCTACTCTCAGGTGGATGGTGCAAGTTTCTCCACACTTCAACTACCACCAGGGCAGGATAAAGCCACCAGCTGGGGTGGCAGACTATCAAACTGGGTGACAATCAAGATGGGGCAGATGTCCCGCCTGCTTCTGTCCTCATCATGAGGGAAATCTGTGGGGAGGTACCAGTGGTACAAAGTAAGTTCCTAAGATGGAGAGTGACAGGACTGGGTGGCTGACAGCAGTATGGGGTCTGTCAGAGGTGCGGGGCCTTCAGCTATTGACCTTATTCCTGCTAGTTACTCCTTTCCCAATTTTTTATGCCACCCCTCTTGTCCCAACACAGTGCATGGCCACATGAGACCTAAACAAGCATGCCAACCCCTTGGGAGGGAAAGCTCGCTAACCCACCACAAGGCGTTGTCTGAACAACAGAACACTGCTCTCTCTCTCCCTCCCCAGGCTGGAGATAGTGCCAAATGCTGCAGTGCCTTCCCCTAGCTTTGGCCCATCTAGCCGGCTCACTGAGCTGACACCCAAACTCAGGTCATGGGCAAGGGAAGACAATGTGGCACCTACTTGGCCAATGACCTTTTTATATTCTTCAGGCAGTGTTAAAATAAAAGGCTATGTTGGGCCAACTCCATGGTGCTGAGTGGTGGGGCACCCACTTGGCATGCTGGTGACCTGGATTTGAGCCCTGCACTGGGGACATCAGGAGATTGACATGTAGGATAATATAGCATTCTTGTGTATGCTCTCTTTCTGGGGAAAGTGCTGTGGAAAACTGCTCAGAGAGCAATACCTGGTGGTGTGCGGAGCCTTGCCAGCATGGGTGACCACATATCAGCTCACTGTCTGCTCAGGGTGTTACTGCAGTGCATGCCACTTGGGTGTGGGGAGGGACACAGAAAACAGAAATTAGCACTAGTCTCAGCCTGCCAGATGATGAGTGCCTAGTCCCTAGTCCCCCCACATCACAGACCCCTTAGTGAACCACTTCCCCCCCCCCAGCCTTGCATTCTTCGGAAGACCAGGAATGCTAGTCCCCTCCTCTGGCCCCAACTACTATAAGTCAGATCCTACAAAGACACAGGGACAGTCTGGGGAGCCAGGTGGCAGGAAGCTGTGCTGAAGTGTAAGACTGGTGGGCAAGGGATGTTGAGCAGCCAGAAGAAGTGAGATGCCAGGGGAAGGGGTGCAGGGGAAGGTGCAAAAAAAAATGTTATGTTGAAATTTGGGGCATCATCATATTAAAAAATATCAAAGTTGCTAAAATCAAGCTGGCCTGGTGGCACTAAGGTTTGAGGCACTGGATGCCACACCTCACACTATGCTGGTGACCCAGGTTTGGGAATGAGCCTGGACCATCGGGGGTCAGCTGGGGGGAGGAGGATACAGCATACCAACAAATTCTCTCCTCCTCCAGGGTGAGGTGGGTCATTGGACAACAAACACACCCACAGCACTACCACTCATGGAAGCACGGGCGGTAGGGTGCACGGCTCTATGGAGTCGGGGAGGGAAGAGCACTGCTGAGTGCTTGATAATGGCATGCATCTGCATGTCATCTGTCTAGACATCAGTCCTTCAAGCTGGCACCCTCAGAGAAAGTGACAAACATGGATAAAAAATACAAACACCCCCGGGGCATCAAACACTGTGATGCTGGGATCCTGGCATGGCTGGACCTGACGGAGGAGTTGGGGGAGGGTATGAAGCCCCTCCTCCTGAAGGGGCCGAGTGCCAAGGCAAGTTAAAAAAAAAGTTTAAAAAGTTGCTCAAATCAAAGTACATATTAATTAAATATCAGTAAAATATGTATTGAGTGGGTGTACAGTGCAATAATAGTCTTATGTATTTTGAATTACAATATGAGGCAATATTGTCACTCAGTATTAGACACTGACATTTTGTTTTCCTTTGCAGTTGAACGTATTTCAAGGAAGCACATGCACAAGGAACAATGTAGTTCACCATCTTTTTAACAGAGTCCTTAAAATTTTAGTGTGCATAATCTTTTTTTAGATGAAATGTATTTATTTTGTATAACAAACAATTATACAAATCATAACAGACATTACAATAACAACAACTTACAAACTCTGCATCCTAGTTGTAATAGACAGATTGATATGCATTTAAGCAATACTTCATCCATTGAGAAAATAGAAAGGGCAAAAACATTTTAAACTTATACTTCAATATTCAACCTATTCTCACTGTAGGAGAGGAGAGAAGAGAGAGGAGGGATATGATTGAGGTCTTCAAGTATCTAAAAGGGGTGAATGAGGTAAACCTTCATGGGGTCTTTCAGAGGAAGGTAGGAGGGGCCACCATGGGGCACAATTGGAGTCTGGAGGGCGGGAGACTCAGGGAGGAAGGAGGAGACAGTACTTCACTGAGAGGGTGGTGGAACCATGGCATGCACTGCCTGAGGAGCTGGTGGAGGTATCTATGGTGGAAGGGTTCAAAAGAGCCTGGGACAGATACAGGTGGGGGGTGAAGCTGAGGAATGCTTGTCGGAGGGGGAAACTCTGGCAGAGGAAAGGGGGATCATGGGAGAAGCCAAGAGGATGGTATCGGTACCCATTCAGGATACTGACTCCCTAGCAGACTCGATAGACCATGAGGCCTACTGTGCTAGCATTTTAGTATGTTAGTATATTATACACAAATTAATCATCTGAGTATAAATCAACAAATCTATGTTTGACAACATTCTATTAATATTACAAAAAAAAAATGTAATTATATAATATAACCACAATTTCTAGCACTGTCCTGTCCTCAAAAAAAAATATTACTATCCAGTTGATCAAATCTAAAATTTGAGCAAAGGGAGGTTAGATTCTATGAGCCAGATTTTCAGAGCTTCAAGAATGCCGCATGCCTCCGGTACGACGAACATAGGGAGCTCGGGGCTTGGGGCATTCTCCGGTGGTCAGTCGGGATTATGCATCCCTTGCAGCAAACACTGGACCTTGGACCACAATTTTATGTTCTAGCCTGTGAAACACCCCGGAGCCAAAGACACAGGGCTTGCACTGGACAGTTGGCACAAGGTGCCATAAATCAGGAAGCTGTGCCAACTGCCGAGAGTTTAGAACGGTGCAGTTGTGTAAAGGGGTTTGACGCACTGCCTATTTCAAATTCCCTGCTCCATCATTGGAAAATCCTGCCCTATGTCTCTCCAGCTGGTTCCATAAATATCATCCTTGGCAAGGTCCACATTGCAACACAGGTTCTCAAAACTCAATATTTCATGTAAATTGTTTCACCATTTTTCTTTTGGAAAAGAAGGTAGGGTGATGGAGTTCCATTGCTCCAGTAATAACCATTTTTTGCCACAGTTCTCAGTAATTTGTTTTCCTGAGTGATGACATCATTTTGGTCTAGCCTGCTGCTTCAGAAATTAAGTCCCTGATTGACTGAAGAAGCTGTTGCACTTCCTAGTCAGAACAGTCTGTAGAGCTAATTGTTTTCACTCCAAGGTTTTTATTAACCCATTTGGTTTGTGTTGAGATATATTAGCTTAAAATCTATCATTCTATTTTCATAAAAAGTTAATCATTTGAGTTTCAGTGCTGAAGTAAAGTGATATGAATGTTTGTAAGAAATCACCGTGTCTGTATCAAAGCTGTCAGTTCTTTCTCATCAGAACTTTGCATTATTTGCTGGCTATATTACACAGGGTAGTTTAATGGATATAAAGTAAACTAATTTTTTTTAATTCATAGAAGTAGTGTGTCTTTGATATAGCCTCCATAAATAGGATAATGTGAAGACAATTTTTTAATGTCAGATTGACAAACAGGTGTCTTCCCCACTGTACTATTTAAGGAACATGTACTGTATGAACTCATAAAATTCAGTTCTTTGAGGGTTTCTGTTAAAAGACATCATGTATGTGTATAACTAGAAATACTATATGGCATCCTGATGTCCCTGTCTCCTGCCCAACAGCTGAGGCAGCAGCACTCTGCTGCCCCTTTCCATTGCCTCACAAGCCCCTTGTCTTCTGTCCCCATTTGAGGCTGCTGCACTCCACTGCCCACTGTCTTCTCCACACAGTTGGTGCTGCTGCACCCTGCTGCCTTCTGTACAAACAGTTGAGGCTATGTCACCCTGCTTCCCTCTGTTCCCCACCCCCACAGTCAGGGCCAATGCACCTTATTGCCCCTCTCTCCACAGTAAGTGCTGCTGTGCTCTGCAAAACCCTAGAGTCCCAGGTCCCCTGCCTTCACAGTTTTTTTCTGCTGCACCATGCTGTCCCAGGCCACCAGAGATGGGGTATTGCTGCACCTGCTACCCACTTCCATTGCCCCAGATGGGCAAGGCTGCTACACCACATGCACCCTGTCCCATAGTCAGGGGCTGCTGTACCCTGATGACCCCTCTGTGTCCTGCCACACAGTTGAGGCTTCTGCACCATGCTGTCCTCTGTGTCTGCCACCACATCCAAGGCTGCTGCACCCTTCACCTGTCTACACAGTCAAGGCTGCTATGGCCTGCTATGCCCTACAGCCCCATGCCTTCACAGTTAGGGCTGCTGCACCATGCTGCTACTTGCCATAAGACAAAGCAGGGCATCTGCTGCACCTTGTCTCCTGCCACCTCAGTTGGGGCAGTTTCTTCCTGTTGTTCCCTGCCACCAGAGTCAGATCCTTGCTACACCCTGCTGCACATATCACTTGTCCCAAACAGGTGTGTCTACTGCACCTTTTTCCACAGTTTAAGCTGCTGTAGCCTGATGCCTCCCCTGTCTCCTGCCTGAACAGTCAGGGCTTCTTCACCTTGCTACCATCTGTCCCCACCCTATAACACAAGATAAAAGTATTTTATGTTTTTTTCTTTTGAGAAGTTTTGGCAGTGTACCAAAGTATCTGGCTGTGGTGGCAGGGAAGCAGCATGGTGCAACAACCCTAACTGTGGAGGCAAGAGGCTCTATGGTGCAGCAGGGCACAGTGGTGGCAGGGGGCAGAGGATAGGATGGTGCAGAAGCCTTGACTGTAAGGCAGGATACAGTGGGGCATCAGGGTACAGCAGCCCAGACTGTGAGATGGGGTGCACATGGTGCAGCAGTGCTGCCCATTTGGGGTAACAGAAGTGGGTAGCAGGGTGCAACAAAAGCCCAATCTTTGGTGGCCTGGGGCAGCATGGGGCAGCAGCCCCATGGAAGCAGAGGCCCTGGGACTCTAGAGTTTAGCAGATCACAGCAGCCTTGTCTGTGGAGACAAGAACAAGGGGTAACAGGGTGCATTGGCCCTGACTGTGGGGTTGGGAGACAGAGGGAAGCAGGGTGCAGCAGCCTCACGTGAGGGGGCAGAAGGCAGGGGCATCCAGATGCCATATAGTATTTCAAGCTATACTATACATGATGGTATTTTCACAAAGAAACCCTCAAAGAACTGAATTTTGTGAGTTCATACAGTGCATGTTCCTGAAATAGCAGAGTGTGGCAGACACCTGTTTGCCAATCTGACATAAAGAAAACATTGTCCTCACATGAATCTATTTATGGAGGCTACATCAAAGACATACTACTTCTATGAATTAACATTTAGTTTATTTTTTATCCATTAAACTTCCCTGTGTTATATAGCCAGAAAACAATGGAGAGTTTTGATGAGAAAGAACTGGTAGCCGTGATACAAACACAGTGATGTCTCACAAACATGCATACCACTTCAGTTCACTGAAACTCAGATTATATACTTTTTATGAGAACAGAATGATAGCTCTTAAGATAATCTGTCTAAACACAAGCCAGATGAGTTAATATAATCCTTGGAATGAAAACAATTAGCTCTATAGACTGCTCTGACTGGGAAGTGCAACAGCTTCTTCAGTCAATCAGAGACTTAATTGCTGAAGCAACAGGCTAGACCAAAACAACGTCATCGCTCACTGATAAGGACAGAAAAATCTTCACTGTTTTCAGTTTCTGCAGAGCTTATTAAAAATGTTGATTTAAAGAAAACCACAAAGCCAAACAGCATGACATTTTCAGGAAACACTAATCATGACACAGGGACTTGAATTCATGTGGGTTCCAGCTTTGGAAAAAATGATTCATTTGATCTTTAAAGTGTAGATCTGTTTCTAAAATGTGTGAAATAATATTCCAACTTTCATTCCACCATCTTAATATTACTGGGCATTTTCACAGACAGTGAATTAAATCTGCTATTTAATTTGACTACACCCGTGTTAACAATTTTTAGTATCATTCTTGGGGGGACATTTTTGAAGGAGATGCACCTGCACATCTCAAGAAATGTGCTGCAGCATAATATTTAAAGGGTGGAGATGTGTCGCGCATCATGCCCAAGCACAATGATAATGTATGCGGTGCATCTCCAGGGGGCATGCCCATGAATATGCTGCACATCCCCATATGCAGCAGAGATGTGTGGCGCAGCTGCATGCACATCTCAGAAATGTGCTGCATGATGTTAGGCATGGAAGAATCATGCCTAACTCCAGGCCACTCACAGGCAGGCTGCTGTACTGCACACAGCAGCACAGCAGTCACCAGCCCCGTGGCAACCCCCCCCAGCTCTAAACCCCAATCATGGTAGGAACATTGAAAGAAATTGCCCTAGTCCCTGGTAGTCTAGTGGTGCCCCCTCCTATCCCTGATCCCCAATCGTGGTATAAATATTAAAATAAATCATGTCCATTCCCTGGTAGTCTAGTGGATCTCCCAAATCCCCAAATCCCATTCCCCGTAGCCTGACCCATGCCCCCCTTTCCATAGTTTAGGGACCCCCCCCTTCCCGTCCTGATCCCCGGTTGAATAATAAATAATTTTTCCCATCCCATTTTCCATAGTGTAGTGTCCCCCGGCCCAGTACTGAACCCCTTTCGACTTAAATACAAATCACTGCCCCAACCCTCTTTTCCATAGTGTAAGTCGTCCACCTCCTCATCCTGGTCCCCAATCAAAGAATAAAATATGGTCCCCATACCCCTTTTCCATAGTGTAGTGGTCTTCCCACCCCATCCTGATTGGCTACAAAAACATAATCACAGCTGCCCTTTTCCATAGTATAGTGGCCCCCCCATCCCACCACCCACTCAGGCACACACATCCCACCCTGCTCCCCACCCCCTTCCAGCATGGACAGTCAGCTGGCAAGCAGCACAGCCATCTGCACACCTCCATGGCTGCCCGCTGACTGAACTGTCAATGAATGACAGCTTACTGTAAGTACTACCAATTCACTGGCTGTCACTGTTGACTAATGGGCTTACAGTGAGTACTGTAAGCTGTCATTCACAATTTTGTAAGCTATCCGATGACATCCACCAAGTTCTCCAACAATAACTGTATCCAGGGTACCAGACCATCAATGAAAGCAATAATAAATTAATTTGTAAATTCATCCAATACAAGGTTTTACCTTTTTCAATGAATGTATCATGTTTTTACATTTCATTTTTTCCACAAAAGGGTTACAAGATAAACCAGATAAAGATGGTTTCTTTCAGTAAATCTGGTAATTTCTTCCAGTCTATTAATGTTTGTTTTTGGTATATACTGTCTCAAAATTTATAAATATTTTCCCATATGTTTATCTACTGTTTTAATTTCCCCTTTATCATTCACCAAAAAACTGATCATGTTTCTTCCTTTAATAATTTGGCTAACATTTTGTCTGATTTGTCACCCTACACATATTTCATTTACAGCATTTTATAACATTGATAGTGTCATTCTTATTTAAGTTCTCCAATTTAATTCTATGTTCAGTCCACTTTTGATAATATTTATCATGATTCTTTCTTTCTTTCTTTCTTTCTTTCTTTCTTTCTTTCTTTCTTTCTTTCTTTCTTTCATTCTTTCTTAAAAATTGGTAACAGGAGAGGCCCACTGAGCCAAGGATCATTTCCAGGTGTTACCTGGTGTGGAGGGGAAGGGGAGAAGCACAATTAGAAACAAAATAAAGCCAGTCAGGTGATGTGATTACAATGACGATGACATAAAGATCATAAATTGAGTGTAGTACAGACAAAATTGCAAAACATTGCATATGGAGGACAAATAAATTAGCATACAAATAATCTGTGCTAACTGAGGAAACTCAAAAAGTGCATACTGCCAGAGTGAAGCGAGGTTGCACTGATGCTAATAGGAGGAGTCAAAACAGGTTAATGAACTATAAAGGGGTTGCTGGAACTGTGACGTTGGAGGAGAGAGGTAAGGGGTGGTCAAAAGTCAGGCAAGGTTAAGTAAGGGTTCAGGAAGAACGTTGACTGGAGCAGGGGGAGGGGTTTTAGCTTGCATCTAATGGAGAGAAGGGTGGGGAGAGACAAATGGAGTAAGATATCTGGTTCCATATAGAGGGGAAAATTTATCATCCATTTGTCTAATTATTTTAATTACCTTTCCAGTTTTTCTCTGTCTCATCTTTTCTCTTTGTATTTTTTGTCTGGTAAGAAATTATTACACATCTCAGTGTTGCTTTCATTGGGTACTCCAATTTAACTATTGGTGTCTGAACTGAAAAATTGTAAAGCCAACATTCATTTATGCAGTTAACCATTAAATCAATAAATTCTAGGTATTCAAGTAATATAACATTGAATATCCAATACTTACTCTATTATTCTTCTGTGTTAGGTATATAAATCTGATACTGTAATACAATTGATTTTAGTTTCTTTTAGGTTTTAAATTAAGGTTTTAAATAGAAAAATGTTATCAGTTCTAGGAAACATACCATTTCTTGTTGCAGTGTATAAATTTTTGCTTATTAAAATTGTTATCCTTTACTTGTGTTCCAAGTTGTGAAACTGGAGAAAATTAATCAATTTAGTGGTGGTGGCTTGATGGACTTGTCTCGTACTGGTGACATTGGAGCATTCATATGTCCCACCAATACTGTTTTCTGCTTTGGTTTTAATGAAACCCACAGAAACAGTGGCAAGGAAAGAAGCACAATTTATAAATAGGCCATGTCAATCCAAGTACCATAATAGAGTTATTAATTTTACATTTCATGAATAAGATACATCCTTCTTGATCTTTGAATTATTCAATTAAATGAAAATCTAAAGATTTGTGTAAATAATAATTGCTACTCCTCAGCTTTTTCTTTTCCATAAAGAGAACAAAATCTAATACTAATTTATTTTCAGTTTTAAAATTAAATTTTTTTTGAGATGTGGTTCCTGTAAACAAATACCTGCTTGTGATTTTTTTAATGTAATTCAAAACTCTTATTCTTTTAATAGAACTGTTAAACCCATTCACATTCAAAGATACACACCATATATGATTATTTTCAGCCATATATCGTTTCTATTTTAAAAGGCTTTTTATTATAACCCACGAGAATCTTTGATGATTTATTTTCAGACCCCAGCCTTGCTGACATTACTAGAACAAAATGAGTTTTTTTTATATTCAGCTGACATAGGATAAGTCTAAGTCTTATTCTCATAACCTTCTCTGAATCAGAGGTACTGCACGTATTACATCAAAAGGAGAAAATAAGAAGAAAACAGAAAAAAGAAAATAAATGAAAACACATCCAGCTCACCCAAGCATCTCAGCATACAGTTTGAATCTGCTCCCTTCCCTCTCCCTTTTTTTAAAATAATATTTGATTTTATTTACAATCTAGCCCCCTTAATTATTTAACCAAAACTTATTTCCCAAAACTCTATGTACTCACACAGGTAACACAAAAAATCATACAGAATTATCACAACTAAATACTGGCAATTTATATATTTGACTCTTGATAACTAAGCTTATCTTTTTTTTTTGAAATTGCAATTTGTATTAACTGTTTCCTTATACATACATTAAACATTTGTTATACAACAATGAATACATTTAAGCTAATTACATCTTAGCAACACAAACACTACTGATAACTCAGTAATACCACATAGTTAATATGTACCCCCCCTGGAGCATTTAATATCCATTTTTTAAGATAAAATGAAAGATGCCGGCCCAGTGATGCAGAGGGTTGAAGCACTGGTGCCTTACCTCCAACCACACCGGTGACCTGGGTTCAGGAATGGACCCAGGCACCAGATGGTTGGCAGGGGAAGGAGAAGGATTGAGCATCCAGAGGAGTGCTCTCCTCTCCTGGGTTGGGTTAGGGACAGGCATCGCTCTGTAGTGGCCCCTGGTGGAGACCAGGGGTAGTGCAGATGCAATGCACAGGGGAACTGCAAGGAGGAAAAACACAGAAAATGGCACCTCCAAACTGCCGGATGATGGCCGCTCAGACTAGTGCCTTCTCAGAACTCCGAGAAGCTGACCTGACCTCAGCAGCACCCAGGGCCAATGCCTAGGCCTCCAGGCCATTCCTCCTCAGAAGTGGAGGACCCATCCGACTAAGGGTCACGTCGGGTTACTCTGAGGTGTCTGTGATGTGGGGTCAGGGATTGGCATCGAAGCCATGGGGGAGAGCATCCTTGGCAATGGTCTGAGGGAGTGGCAGTTGGGGATGCAGGGGAGATTAACAAATAACACAACCCCCCCCGACAGATGCAGAAATCATTTGACTGTCTCTGGGCATCACCCTAACCTCCTTGAATGAGGGCGTGTCTCTCTCCTAGCTGATCAGCACCTTCATTTGTTATGACTTCTAGGTCCCTTCAGCCATTATTATTACTTTTACCCCAATGTTTCCTGTGCCAAGATCTCCAGGAGTGGAACTCCCTCCATTTCACGTTGGAACTCATAGTTTGGGAACCAGCAGGACTTGAACTTTTCTAATTGCAGATGGAGCTGTGCTGTGAGCTTTCACATTTCTTTTGTTTGTTGACAGCATGCCAGCCATTGTGCTCTTATTGCTGGATTGTCCAAAAGCCATTTTATTGTTATAGCCTTGTTGGCCACTGCTATTAGCATGTTGAATAAGTATTTCTCTCCTGAAGTATGTAACTCATGAGGAGAACCTCCCAGCACAAGTATCTCACACCAGTCAGGGACCTGGACCTGCAGCATGTCCTCAATGGCCTTAAGGACCTCTCCCCAGTAGTTTCTAAGCTTGGAACACCCCCCAGAAAATATGTTCATTTGACCACATCCTCTCCAACATTTATCAGATGGGAATCTACCATAATGTTTTGCTACGGCAGGTGTCCTGAAGAAATGGAACAGCAAATGCCATCTGAATTCCCTCCAGGCTGGTGATGTAGTCATCCTTTGTACCTTCTCTCAAATTTGGTCCCCATTTAAAAGCGGGGCACTCTGCCCCAACTCCTCTTCCCATTTACATTGGATAGCTATTCTATTTTGAAGACGATCAACTCTAAAAGCTTAGAAATTAGGCAGTCTTCTTTACCTCTGTCCACTAATCTGAGACAACAGCTTACCAAAGGGTGATGGTCTGTCTTCTCATGCACTCCTACTTGGTTTCCAGTGGTGAGGTTGTGTCTGAACTGCAGGAAGCAGAAGAAACCTTTGTGAGGTAAGTTAGTCTCTCTCTGCGGCTGTTAGTAGCTTTTAATTGTATCTCCCATGCACAGCTGACCCATTTTTACAAGGCCCCACTCTCTCCACTTGGCAAAGATGGGGTTGTTTCTCCTTGGCAGGAAGTCTCTACAAGCAGTTTTTTCTAGTTTGATCTTGTATCTCATTCTCCACCTTCAACAGTTTTAGAATGTCCCTCCAGGTTTTCATAACGGTTTTGAGCCAAACAATGAGTAGGGTGTTTATTACTTTGATGTTTGGCCTTTCCAGTAATAGATCTGCTGCTTTCTGGGGGCTCAGCAAGCCTTGTTTAATTTCTACCCAGGCTAAAGGATGGTCTAACCTCTTATAAGCCTCTATGTATTGTAGCAGGGCTGCCCTGTAATAATTCTTGACATCTGGAACTCCCAGATCTCCCCTGCCCTTTTCCATGCAGAGAGTACTCCAATTCACTCTAGGCCTCTTGCCTCCTCTAATGAACTTACAGAAAATTGTATGAGGGGTTTTCTGAAAGGATTGGGGGATACATATGGGCATGGTGTCGAACAGGAAAAGGAGGTATGAGAGGATGTTCATCCTCATTGTTTCGGAGCACCTGACCATAGAGAGTGGTAGTGTGGCCCATCTTGTATAATCAAGTTTGATCTCTTCTAACAGCTTTAGATGGTTAGCTTGGTATAGTTTATCTAAGTCAGATGTACTCTGAACCCCCAGGCACCTAAACCCCTTCATTAATCATCTCAGTTTTATCAGTCTTTTGAGCTGTTCAGTATTTGGGACCCCTAATGTCATAATTTCTGATTTTGAATCATTAATTCTGAACCCTAAGACTGACCCATATTCATTAAGGAGTGTCATTGCTTTGTGAAGAGAAGTGACCAGATCCTGGAAGTAAAGCAGGGTACCATCGGCGTACATGGAAATACGAATCTCCACTGTTCCTATTTTTATCCCTTTGATATCTGGACTAGTACGGAAAGCTTCAGGTAGGGGTTCCTTGCTCAGGGCAAAGAGTAAGGGTGAAAGTGCACATTCTTGCCTCATCCCCCTTTGCACTGGAAAGGTATGTGATAGGATCCCATTTAACCTGATTTGGGCTAATGGATTGCTATATAAGGTTCCTATCCAGTATCTAAACCTATCCCCAAAAGTGAATTAGAAGCTGCCAATCCAGGTGGTTGGACACCTTTCAGCATCCAATGCCACTACTACTCCTTGTCTCACTCTTGGGTCTGAGCAGACCCCAGCCATAGTTTTCAAAAGCCTTCTTATATTATCATGGAGGTCCTGCCCAGATATAAACCCTGTCTGGTCAGGGTGAACCAAGTGTGGAACCACTTGTAGGTGATTAGCAATCATTTTGACAAAGATTTTGATGTCTAGGTTTAATAAGGAGATAGGGCAGTAGCCTCCACATGTGGTGGTGTCTTTACCCGGTTTTGGTAGTACTGAGATAAATGCTGTCCCCCATGAGTCTGGTCCAGCTGCCTTGGCATTACATTTGTTGCATACTTTGGTAAGAATTGGGGCCAGTTCTTTATGGAATTTCTGATAAAACTCTGCTATAAACCCTTCTGGGCCTGGGGATTTGTTTTGTTTAATGGCCTTAATTACCAATTTTAATTATTTTTGAGTGAATTCATTCTTTTGCCTGATCTTTTGTTAGTTTCAGGAGCATTATTTTATCTGAAAATTTTTGTAACTGCTCTCTCTGTCTGGCTTCTGAATCCAGTGCATATAACTTGGTATAGAAACTCTTAACAATTTCTGCTATCTGACTGGGCCTAGTTTCCATGTGTGAGTCCTCAGGAGATTTCTTAATGGCTGGGATGTGTCTATCTGATGTAGAGATTTTGCAAAATTATATTTTGCTGGCAAATCTCTGCAAATAAACTTTGCCCACAAAATATTTCATTGAAATTCACCTGTTAGAGAATTATTTTGTGGGGTGCAAAATAAGGAATTTTGCCCCTGAAATGAGAAATGTTGCTGAAAAAGTGGTGAAATTTCACCGGTGAAAGGTGAATTTTGCCATTTCGCAGGACAAATTTCACCTTCCGTTGGTGAAATTTCACATTCTGCAGGCGAAATTCTGAACAATTTCACAAAATAGGCAAATTTCGTGAACTATTTTGCATAATGAAATTTGCCAGTTTTGTACATCTGTAATCTGCTGCTTGTTTTTGCAGCCAAAATGCTAGCTCTATTCCCTAGCTCATGATATTTGTTTTCTGTTTCCATTGTTAAAAATTTTTCTAGCTCTTTCCTTAGTTTAGTTAAATCCTTCAGGATTTCTGGGGTCCTTCTCGCTTTATGTTGGTCTTCTAATCCCTTAATGCTTTGTTTTAAGTTCTTCTGTTTAGTATATGCCTGTTTTTTTTTTATATGTGGCATATGAGATTGCTTCCCTTCCCCCCCCGAGGACTGCCATTAGGCCATCCAAGAAAACTTTTATCTGCAAGGTTGTCCCTGTGTTTTCTTTCATATAATTGGTAATAGTTTTTTTTTGTTTTTTTTTGGACAAAAACTTTGTCTTTAAGGAGGCTTGCATTGAGTTTCCACACTGACTGCATTTCCGATGGCCCTAGGTTGATGGTCCCACTGACTTTGGCTTGGTCTGTTAAATATATTGGGAACATGTCTGTATCTTTGATCATATGTGCCCAATTTTTGGGGGTGTAAATCCCATCAATAAGTGAGTAAGTACCCTGTGCATGGGAATAAAAGGTGTAGTTCCTGCTGGTTGGGTATTGTTCCCTCCACGTGTCCACCTGCCCAGCTGCTTACCTCAAGGCCTGAAGCATTTTACTTTTGGCTGTTGTAACAACTAAGCTTATCTTAATTTAAAGCTAATTATTTACATTTAACTTATACTTAATTTCAATCAATTCCATCCCATCAGTCTATGTTACACGCCCCGTGATGAAAGGTTCTCACCCGAACCACTGGGGCTAGTGGAGTGTGGTGTGTTTATGAGATGCACTTGACTATCAGCAATAAAGCTATTTTACCTGCATCATTGCTTAAGTCAGTGCATTTGTTGCTGGGCTACTGGAGTGCTTCGCTGCTGGACTCTATGTTACATATTATATCTCAAAGAAAAGTTATTAATCATACAATTGAAATTTCACGAAAACATACTTGGGTATTTTTCGGACAAGTCCTTTATAGCGTCCTCTAGTGACTCATAAATAATCCTCTCTCCATCAGTGACTATCCTCATATGGGCCAGAAAAATGATAAATGCTTTTAGATTGTTTGCCCATAGCTCACTCCTTACAAAATCTAATTTCTTCTGTTCTTGAACCAGTTCCGGAGGCAAGTTGTTGTATATTGAAATGTGCTTCCACCAGTTTGATCCTTTTTTTTAACACTTCCTTCAGTAGGGTAACCTTGTCCTCTCACCATAAGAATTTTATAATGATTGGACATGGTGGTCCATTATTATCCATTTTATTTCTTAGACCACTGTGAAAACAGTCTATTTCAAAATTAATACTGGCAGGATCAGTATCTAGAAAGACAATTGCCACTTGTTTAAATGTTTCTCTAAGCAGTTTGTTTGCACCCAAATTTCAGGTATTCTGACCAGTTGTAGGCAACAAAATACAGCACTGCTCAGGATTCTTCACCAACAATAGAGCATTATTATTTCAAATAAAATGAACTGTGACCTCCTGATGATGCTCACGTATTGAGCGAAACCGGTAGGGGGTGTGTTGGCGCTTGGGTCTACCTTCATGTGTATTTGGCTCAGTTAATTTTAATTTAAATAACAAAGCTCTATTTTTGGTGAAGCAGTGCTGTATTTTGTTGCCTACAACTGGTCAAAATACCTGATTTGGGTGCAAACAAACTGCTCAGAGTTCAGAAATACAGAGGACATCAGGGAAGTGTTGCTGAACCCAGACAGAAAGGAGGTTGAGACTAGGAAGAAGACTGTTAGCTTGAAGATGAAAGATTTCTTTCAGATCTTCTGAAGTTTTTTCTGTTTTTTCAGTTCTTTGCTTTTGTTTCACTCCTTTTTCTTTTTTATGTCTGTAATTGTTCTGTAGTTACAATTGGCTTTCGGTGGAGTTTTGCCAGCAGTGACTTCAATAACATCAGTAATAGCAACATCTTCCATAGCTGCACTAGCCTGAATCAAGCTTTTATATTTCCTAGAACACTCTTTTTCCAGAGTTGGGCTTGAAGACTAAGATAGGTTTCCAGATTTTGAATGGAGTCATTCTCTATCTACTCACATAGCCATTAGCATTGCCATCTTGGATGCCTTTAGTGTGCTCAGTTGCTTTTTAGCTAAGTGTGTTATTTGTTTTTATTTGTAACATATTCATTTTTAAATTCATTGTAATTTAAATGTACAAAGGATTTGTAATGCACATTAGAAATTGTGTTATTGATGCTTTAAGGGTAGCAGTATATGGGCTGGCAGTACAGCCTAGAGGTCAGAGGAATGAGATGTGAATGAGCTTGATACATCCAGCAGACCAGACCCGAGTTTGATTCTCACAACCTCCACTTGCATACTGTGTGACTCTGAGCAAGTCACTTAACCGCCCAGTGCTCCCAGGTCACCCCTGAAAACAGGCACTTGTGTCTAGTAGGCCTTACCCGGTTATCAAAGACTTAAGGGTCACAGTATTAATAGGACAGTTCTGGTTGGGTGCACCACTTTTGATAAATCATTGTTTTAAAGGTGAAACATTGAGTCAGTGGGGTTACTGCTGCTTGTTGTTTGCATCGTGATTTCACCTCAATAAAGAAGATATTTCCACCTGATCTCCTTGAAAACTCCTAATGAAATTTCAATGCATGGAATTCTGGAGCTGGGTGCTGGGACCTTTTGCTGTGAGTGGCATTCACTTTTCTGTGCACTTTTGGTGAAAAAATGCTATCCTTCTGTTCTCTAGATTTATGCAACATTTAGTTTACTAGTTATACCTTTCAAGTCTGCTGTTTGTTTGAAGATTTACCCTTTTTTTAATGTTTACTGCTGGCTTCAGTTCTGCACTAGGCAATGGTGATGTCATCAACACTGTGAAAACAGTAGAGATGCAGCAAAGTTTTATTTCTCTGGTGAATTTTCAGCAAAGTTCCCAAATTAGCTTCTGCTGACCATTTCGTGAAGTTGTCCCATTTATTCAAAATTCACCATTTGTAACTTTGCCTTGATTGTGGGTTTATTAAGTGCAAATTGCACTTAAAAAAAACCAAAGCAAGGAGAAGCTAGAAATGGCAATTTGGTGTCAATACCTGAGGTCTAGTGGCCCCACCTGCCAATCGCTGGCCCAATGTAAAAAATAAACAACCCCCGCTGATCACTGCCAGATGTAAAATTTAATTAATTGCATTCCTGGTGTCTGGTGGTTCCCCTCCACACTGCTCACCAGCCCCAATGTAAAAATAAATTATTATTATTTCAATCTGTGGTATACAGTGGTCCACCCCCATCACCGACACGATGCTGAATAACATTTTAATGGTGTCTAACGTACCACCTCCATATCCCCATCCCCAAATGTTACCAATTCCCTGGTGTCTAATGTACCCCCCACCCTGTCAGGTAGTGCGCCACCACCCTGCTCCCCCCAACATAACTCACAGTGGGTGACCAGCACAGCCTTCCACTCTCCACCTTGGCTGGCTGCCCAACTGAGCAGGAATGAATGAGCGCATACTTGTACTTGCATGCACTCATTCATTGCCAGATCACACTGATTCATTGAGCTCTTTTGGGGGTGCAGACAAGAGTGGAGAGCTGTTCTGGTTGATGGTAGGGGGTCAGGATGGGGACTGTCCTGACCCCCTGCAGGCAACTGAAACAGCCCTCCACATTTGTCTGTGTTCCCCAAAAGAGCTCAATGAATGAGCACAATCTGGCCTGGCTGTCAGTGAATGAGTGTATGCTTGTACAAGTACACACTCATTTATTTCAGCTCAGTTGGGTGGCCATCTGTGCTGGAGAGTGGAAGGCTGTGCTGGTCACCATAGCAGGGTCGGGCTGGGGGGAGTGGGGAGGTGGGGTACAACTACCTGACAGGTTGGGGGTGGGGGGTCTACTAGTCACCAGGGAATTTGCAACAATTGGGAATGGGGATAGGGAGGCGGGTCCACTAGCCAGTGACACCAGGGAAATGTTATTCAGCATTGAGTCGGTGATGGGGGGGACAACTGGACACCATGGATTTAATAAATAATTTTATTTTACTTTGCTCAACGATTGGCAAGGTGGGGGCCACTAGACACCAGGGAAGTTTTTTCTGTGAAGTGTGGAATTTCACCCATGAAATTCCACACTTCGTGGTCAATCTGCATTCTGTGAATTGGAAAATTTCATGAACTGTGCTTTGCAAATTGAGCATAATTTGCAAATTCATTTGTGGAGAAAATTTTACTGACTTTGCCCATCTCTAGACAATAGCTTGCTGTTTGATTTAGTATTCCATTGTATTCTGTTGTGATGATGCTGAACTTCAAGATATTAGTTAAGACACACTTGCAGCAACATATTTAAAATATTTTGCTGTTAGTGTTGTCATCAGTCAAGATAGCACTTTTATCTTGCCATTTGTACCCAAACTCCTGTTGTATTTATTAAGAGATACTCAGTGACCTGTCCCAAAAAATGTCATTTATGATCATCAGTGAGGGGGCAGGATCATAACACACGAATGGAGAAGCCATGAGTGAGTTATGAAAGTCCTGCCTCCTCACAAGTGAAGCTTTCCTATAACGTATATGTGCTACAAGAAAAGGTACAGTTGCCTTTTTATAATATGCTTTCAAATATTGGAACACCATGCCTTCTTCTGCAAGGGGTGCATCCAATTACCTGCATTTCCTCTAGGATCCTAAAGGAATTCCCGCTCCTCTCTAGTACTTGCTCTTGCGTTCAATTATTTGTTACTACTGCTGCCATTTGTGGACTGAAATGTATCACGGTGGCACCTTGCACTTTACGTACTGCTGCTGTCCTGTCCCGTACCGTACCTCTTGTGACTGAAGTTGCCACCACAGTTTGTATCTAGAGTTGTCTTAGCTATTCTACAGTTGCTGCAATGTTTATTGTGCTCAGCTTTTCATTGTAATTGCCAGTTTAATTAATCTTGCCCATGATACCCTGTCTTGTTTTGCAGTATTATCATAGTTTTTCATTTTCATGTTGCCGCTGTTCTTATTGTATTATACTTTCCCAGAGCATGCCCATAAATATGCATCTTTATTCCTAATTTCCATACCTGGTGAACAAAAACAATAAAAAAAGGTATATTCTGAGTCAGGCCATCACATGTCCAGTTTATACCATACATTTCAAATGTAAATCTTTCAAATGATCTCTTTTGAAGATGTAACTGTTTATTTGATTTCACTGCTCTGGTTAATAACTGCATAGCCCCACTGTGATGCCATCAAGCGTTGTTTTAGCTGATCTCTCATTGGTTAGGTACAGCATTGTCATAGTTAACCTATGTTACAGTATCTTGTTTGTAACATATTTACTGTCAATATAAATTCTGTTTTACTAGTACAGTAAATATGCCATCAATCAAAATAAAACCGTTTACACAATGCCAGTGGAGATACAAATGACAAGATAAAAAGTGGTATCTTACAGCTATCCCACAAGGTATCATGTGTATCACAGTGAAATACTGAATCAGTCAAAGAGTGCTGCTTTAATAAAGCTGATTATAGAATCACAATGCAGTAACTCCATACAGCACTGAAACCAGATGTTGAAATCACAGAAAAAAGTTCAATAATTAGACAGCATATTTAAAAGCTATAGCTAGTAAACTGATGTTTTATGAATCAAATGTGCAATGGTGTGACTCAAAATATGCAGTTTATCATCACTTATCAGGGGGCAGCACTTTTAGAACTCACTTGTGGCTCTGCCATTCATATGTTATGGCCATACCACCCCACACATGAAGACAACTTGTGTATTTTGAGTCAGGCTACTAAATATCCACTGTTAATCTGGTAAATTTATTCTCGCTAAATAGAATATTGAAATAACCGGGTGCTGTTTCTGCTAGGTACAGTATAAGGGAAGGAGGCAGCAGGTTGATGAATAGAGTGACAGTGAGATAAAAGGAATAGAGAAGGACCCAATTATCCTTTGTAGTATGATCTTATCTTGGGCTGAGCTCTCTAATAGTGTAACCTTCACACACAGCACACAATGCAAGCACTAACGGTGATGTGACCCTCTCAGCCTTCAACAGTATTCACTTAGTGATCCTCTGTCTCCCTGCAGGGCCTGGGGGTTCTTAGCTGTCATATCAGTGTTGGCAGAAGGCACTGAGGGACTGATGACACAGAAGACTGATTAATGAGCTTGTTTATCCGCAGGCTCCACTGTGCAGTCACACAGAGTGCAGACCAGCTTAGAAGCTCTCGCTATACTTCCACAAATCACATCATCCAGCACTCACCCAGAGGGGACCAAGTTTATCTTAAGCATGAGAAACCTCCTGCAAAGCGTCTGTCAGTGGTAAAAAAACAAACATAGTCCCATGTATATACAGTGGGATAGAATATGAGACAACAGAACTTGTCCTCGCATTGAAGAAGGGGTTGGTGACTGGAGATGCTTGGAATGTTGGAATAATGTCTAGCATGCATGCTACTACTGCAGAATAATATTTATGTTTTTTGTGCAGCTTTCTGAACCAGATATTTTGTACATACTCTAAAATATCAATCCCAGTGCAGAGCATCATGGGTATGCAAATTATTGAGCAAGTCAGTGGGTAACTAGAGCAGGGATGGTAGAATAACTCCTAGTAAATAATCACTGAGCATCCATATTCAGACCCTCGAATATTCTGAGCATCAGACAATATTCTTAATTTGGCTACAAACAATGTGTTGCACTGCAAATCTGCTGCAAAACAATTTGCAGCCCCACAGCAGTCTCCTCTGCTTCCCAGGTATTCACATAGCTTAATAATTCATATCTGGCCTCTTGCCAACCCATTGTACCCAACACTGGCTGATACATGAATTTAACTCAAGTGTTAACAACATTTTATGATGTTTTCTAACCCAGTTCAGCAATGTACCTTTCAGTGACAAGGAATGCTGCTGAACTTCATTAATAAACCACCATAAAGAAAAGAATAATACATGGGGGCTGGTGCATAATGAGATTTTTTTTTACACAATGAAGGTGTGTAATGCTACGTAAACTCTGAGTGCCAAATTCAAAGGATTCCTTTAAGCATCGCATAAGGAGATGGAAGATGTGTAACAAAATCAAATTTTGCACTAATCATCATGTTTCATTTTATATAAATTGCTGGAACGGGGTTGTAATGAAAAATATACGGCTTCCCTTTCCTTCCCAATGCCCCAGTCACCTGGAATACACTACTTGAAACTGTGAAGAACCTCAACAGCCTGCAACTATTCAAGAAGACATTGTTCTGAAAGCTATAACCCCTTCCCCCCGTGACTGCTAATGCATATGCCTCCTCCATCCTATCTAGAATGAAATCACCTCCCTCACTCTATCCTCACTTAGCCCACACTTTTTTCCTATCCCTGGCCACAGAATACTGTTTTTAATCATTCCATGACTTAAGGCACATTTACACAAGGGAAAGTGGTGTATTGCACTCTGCACCACTTGGCCACTCCTCTGTCTGCACCGCCGCCACCACCATGTGTTCACATGACAATGGTTTGTGGTGCTCTGCACAGTACTCCCTCTCTTCTAGCATTTCAGTAGCAGTTCCTAGCCAGAAAGAAGAGGCGTTTAAAGCAGAATGGGAATGGGAACTAGAAGGGATGCAGGGTGGGATGGCAGCAGAGGGGTGCAGGGGGGGGAAACTGAATGGGAAGGGAACCAGGGTTGATTGGGGGATGGCAGCAGAGGGTTGGAGTGGGAAGGAATCTAATGGAAAGGAAATGGGGGTTAGCAGCTACTAGGAAGGGGGACAGCAAAGTACACCATGGTGTGCCGTACGGCTGTACTGATGCAGGCAAAGTGGTTACACAGACACCAGCAAAAAACACCTGCAGCAGTATACAAACCCACTAAAACACCAATCACTGCACTGCATTGAAGTGCACCACAGCCACCTGTAACCCTCCCTTTCCTGTTTACACTGTCTAACCTGCACCGATGCAACCTATCTGCACATCTCACAATGGTGCAGATCAGACAGTGTATACAGGCCTTTAAACCCACCACTGTCACAAATGTTAATATGTAAAGATGCAATGTTTTTTAATGCAGTGTTTAGAACTTTATGTCTTTAGTCACCCTCTTGACTGAAGAACATGTACAGTTATGAAAGTAGTCACTTACAAACTGATTGAAGGATGAGTGCAGGTGTAAAGTCAGCCACCCATCCTCCCTCCTGACTGAAAAGGAGGGTGCAGCTGTGAAAGCAGTTGTTCTCCCACTCTCCTGATTGAAGGACAGGTGCAGCTATGGCAATTCCTATCATTGGGGTAGGGTGCAGCAAGGGGTAACAGAGAGGAACAAAATGATAAAATGTGAAAAAAACTATACAAAATAAATGTGCTGTCACACAGACTAGTTAACATAGATAATCTGGGCAGCAGCTAAGATTATGAAACTTTTAAAAACACAGTCCCTACATGTTTTGGAGAGTAGAGAATGGGCAGCACAGAACCTTTTTTCTCCATCAGGTGGTTAACTAAAACACACCGCTTTTATGATTTATTTATTTATTTGCTTTAGTTAACCGGGTAAGCACACTAGACAGCCAAGTGCCTATTTTCAGGTGTGACCCGGGAGATTACAAGGTACATACATGAATATCAGGCAAATACAAGTGGAGGATTACATTACATAGAATTAGCACAACAGGGATCAGGGGTAAAGCATGGTTATACATGGTCAGGCTATGTTGATACATGGTCATTGGCCATGTTCACTGATGGTTTGTCCATGATTTTATCTATGGTTATCCATGGACAACCACTGATGGAAAATGGCCCAGGGACAGACCATGGATGATAATGATCAGTCTCATTTGAGAATTATTCAGGTGAACTGTGGTCATCCATGGTTGTTAATTTCAGAAGATCTCTGCGTTATAAAACAAAAGTCTGCACAGCTCAGGTAATTCCATGTTTTTCTAACAACCTTATCTTACTGTAATGAAGCTATTTTTATACAATAGAAACAAAGAAAATGTCAACAGAAGGAGACCAATGGTTCATCTAGTCTGCCCATGAGTTTCCGAGACCAGGCCTAGTCCCTCCTTATGGTATTTGTCCATCCCTGTGACTGATTTTTCCCTTGCTCCGTCTCACCCAAGTTTGAATGCTGTCACAGTCCTAGCTCTCATTACCTTGGCTGACAGTCTATTCCATAGTTCCATGGTTCCACTACTCTTTCAGTAAAGTTGTGTTTCCTTAGATACCACCTGAATCTCCCTTCAACTTCCATTCATGTCCTTTAATAGTGAAGCTGTCTACCCCGTTGAATAGTTCAGTGCAGGGCACTCTGTTTATACCTCTCAAGAATCTGAACATCTCAATCATATCCCCCCTCTCCCTCCTTGTCTCCAATGTGTACATGTTTAGTGACTTTAGGTGCTCCTCATACGAGAGCCTATGGAGTCCCTGTACCATCTTTGTTACCCTTCTCTGTAGTCTCCAGCCTGTCCCTGTCCTTCTTTAGGTGAGGGCTCCAAAACTGGATATGATACCCCCGGTGTGGCCTCACCAAGGACCTATAGAGGGGGAGGATCATCTTCTTTCTCCTGCTGTCGAATCCCCTTCCTATACACCCCAGCATCCTATTTGCCTGGCAATATGCTTTGTTGCATTGGCTAGTTTGCTTGCACATGTCACATATGATGATCCCAAGTCCCTTTCTTCCTGTGAGGTACTGATTCTGACCTTGTTGAACCAATATTCAGTCTTCAGGTTTCCTTTCCCTAGATGCAGCACTTTGCATTTTTTGCGCTGAACCTCAGCTGCCAGACATTAGACCATCTTTCTAGTCCCTGAAGGTCTTTTTGTAGGTCCCTAACTGCTTCTGCATTATCAACCCTCCTGCTGTGTTTCACAAGCTTGCCCTGAATACACATGCCAATGTCGCCAATGAACATGTTAAATAGGACTGTGCCTAAGACCGATCACTGTGAAACTCCACTTGTGATCTCTCTTTCCCCAGATCTCACCCTGTTGAATACCACCCTCTGTTTTTTATCCTTGAGCCAATTCCCCACACACCTGACAATGCTCTTTGCAGTGCCTAGGTCCTCCAACTTTTTTATCAGGTGACTGTGCAGCACCCAGTCAAAGGCCTTTCTAAAAATGAGGTTAGTCTGACATGATCTAGCCGCCATGAACCCATGCTGTCTGTCATCCTTCAAACCAGTTCCTTGCAGGTACTCCACAAGGTACTGCTTGATTAGGGTCTCCATAATTTTCCCTATGACAAATGTGAGGCTAACTGGTCTGTAATTACCAGCCTTCTCCCTGCTCCCTCTTTTGTGGAGTGGAACCACATCTGCTGTTCTCCAGTCACACATTACGTTGCCCTTCTGCATTTATTAACTAAACAGATATGCCAAGGGGTCAGTCAGCTACTCAGCCAGTTTTCATAGCATTGTTGGGTGTAGCCCATCAGGCTTTGGTGCCTTGCCGACCCTGACATCTTGGCAAATTATCATCCTGCCTCCAACCTCGATTCTTGGGAAAGGTTGTTGAGAAAGTGGTGGCTCTGCCGCTGAAGGTGCACCTTGTGACCTTTAGCATCTATGAACCATTCCAGTCTCGATTTTGGGCAAGGCATAGCACTGAGATGGTGTTGGTCAGGGTGAAAAATGACCTCCTCAGGGTGAGAGAGGAGATTGGCCAATTCTCATTCTCCTGGATCTCTCTTCAGTATTTGACACCGTGGACCATATTACACTTCAGTATTGCCTTAGAGAAGCTTCTGACCTGTGGAGTTCTTCAAGGTTCGATCTTGTCACTGATGTTATTTGCAGTGTACATGCAACCCCTGGGTGAGCTCATTAGACACTACAGTGTGGGTTTTCACTGTCATGCAGATGATACCCAGCCGTATATGTCTTTTGCTCCCAGGAAAAGTAACGCCATGGAAGTGCTAATCAACTGTCTGGCCGAGATCCAAGACTGGATGTCCTCTAACTAGCTGTGACTGAACCCTGACAAGACAGAGGTACTGGTGATCGAGCATGATCACTGATGTGATGTGGTTGCTACTGAGTTAGGAACAGGGTTGTTCCTTGGACCACTCCATTGGTGGCATCCACTAGGGTGAGAAATCTGGGCATCATCCTTCAGGATGGTTTGACACTTGAAGCTCAGGTGTCATCCGTTGCCAAAGTGATTTGTATCACTTAAGGAATATCACCCAGATTTAACCCCTAATTCTGCCTGTGACCTGCTCGCACTAGTAGATGCCTTTGTTACATCAAGGCTGGACTACTGTAATGCCCTTCACTTTGGGATCAGTGGCGAGAACCTCTGTTGACTGCAGCTGGTGTAGAATGCAGCAGCCAGATTGTAGATTGGCCTACCTAGGTCTTGTCATGTGACTCTGGTCCTGCAAGATTGGCACTGGCTGCATTTCAGGTGCAGAATTATTTTCAAGGTGGGTTTGTTAACCTATAAGGCCCTATATGGCTCAGGCCCTGGCTTCCTGAGTGACCTCCTGACCCCTGCCATCCCAGTGCACTCCCTCTGCTCCTCCACTGAGGGCCTACTCATGGTTTCAAGGGCCAAGCTGAAAACCTCAGAGGATCATGCATTTGAGGTGGCTGGCCCGGTCTTCTGGAAATCTCTCCCTAGATCTCTGAGGGAGGCCTCCTCGGTGGAGGTTTTTAAGAAGGGTCTCAAAGCCCACCTTTTTAAAAAGGCCTTTTTTAACTAGTTACAGCTGATTTTATTGGTATTTCTTTATTACTGATTTTAATTGTTGTTTGCTGACCCTGTGTGTGTTTGCTTGTATAACTTTGCTATGTTTCACACCTCCTGTAAGTCACCCAAAGCCTCCAGGATTGGGTGCTGAATAAATAAAGTTTACTTACTTGTCCACCTTCAGGTGCACTAGTGCCTCCCTGACCCTGCTATGAGTAATTATTAGTGTTTCCATTTGTGGGATTCCCTTGATGGCCACTTTGAGACCACTTTTAGGTATCGGTCCGATATTCTCCTTAGTAAATACCAAGCAGAAGAAGCTGTTCAGTATGGTAGCCTTCTGTCCATCCTCCTCAATAATCCTGTCATCCTATACTAGCCTAACTATCTCTTCCTTTTCCTTTTTCCTTGAATGTAAAGAAAAAAGTACTTGTTTCCAGTTTTGACCCTCATAGCAGTCTGAAGCTTGACTATTGCCTTTGCTTGCTTCATCACTGTCTTTGCTTCCTTATTCTTCCGAATGTAATCTTCCCAGCCACTTTCCCTCTTGTCTCTTTTATACCTGTGGAAAGCTACTCTCTTGCTTCTGACTGCCTCTTTGACCTGTGTGGTGAGCCATATGGTCCTTTTGGGCTTGTTTCTTTTCTTTACTGACCTGATGCAAAGCTTCATAGCTTCCAAGATGGTTTGCTTAATCAGCTCCCAGATGTCTTCATCCTCTAGTTTTTCCTGAACCCTGGTCAGTTTGTCCCTGATTAATTGTTGCACCCTTTTGAAGTTAGTGCCATTAAAATGTAAAACTCCCATCTGAGATTGAAATTTTACATCCCTGAGAGATAACTCAAACCAGGCAGAGCTGTGGTCTCTGTTGGCTAGCAATTCCTCAACCCTAACAGCACCAACCACCTCTGAGTTTGTGAGAACCACATCCAGGATGGCTTCCTGCCTGGTTGGAATGTTAACCAGTTACATCAGCAGGCAGTCCTGTAAGGCCTTGAGCAGTTTGGCTCCTCAAGGTTCTAGCCACTTTAATACCCTAATCAATGTTAGGTATGTTTAGATCGCCCACTACCACTGTCTCCTCCTTTTGTGTCACATCTCTAATTTCTTCTAATAGGCAGCAAGCCTTTGTGTGAAACAAATAAACAAAACAAAACAAAGGAAAAAACCACTATGGTTCTCAAAAGAGGTGGCAGGGAAGGTTAGGGAGAAAAAGATAGTATTCAGGAAGTATAAGGAATCACAGTAGGAGCAGGACAGGGGACTGTATCAGTTAAAGCAGAAGGAAGCAGGGAAGGCAGTCAGAATAGCAAAGGCCCAAACAGAGGAAAACATAGCCAACTCAGTTAAGAAGGGGGATAAAACCTTTCATACAGTAGGTACATTAGGGAGAGAAGAAAGACCAAGGGAGGGATAGTGAGGCTTAATAAAGGGGAGGGAAGGCGGGCAGAGGGTGACAGTGAAAAGGCAGAGATACTTAATGAATACTTTTGCTCAGTATTCACAAAAGAAGAGGAGGGGGAGGTACCTAAACTAAACAATAGAAGCACTCTGGATAGGGGGTTTGATACAAGTCCATTCCCAGAAGAAAGGGTCCTGAAAGAATTCCTAAAACTAAAGGCAGACAAAGCAGTGGGACCTGATGGGATTCACACCAGAATTTTAAAAGAACTAAAGGAAGAACTAGTGACCCTTTTTAACAAATCATGGGAGGATGATGTGGTACCTGAGGACTGGAGGAAGACGGATGTGATTCCCCTCCACAAAAGTGGGAGCAAGACAGAGGCAGGAAACTATAGACCTGTTAACTTGACCTTAGTGGTAGGGAAGATTATGGGGTCACTTCTGAAAGAAAGAACTGTTGAGTACCTAAAAGCCAGCAGGGCACAGGACCAAAGGCAGCATGGATTCATAGTGGGAAGGTCATGTCAGACTAATCTAATAGATTTCTTTGACTGGGTGACCAAAGTAGTAGACCAGGGAGGGGCTGTGGATGTGGTCTACCTAGACTTTAGCAAGGCATTTGACACAGTCCCACACAAAAGGTTAATAAACAAGTTAGCCAGCCTGGGAATGGGTCACAGGGTGGCAGCCTGAGTAAAATATTGGCTGGACAACAGGACGCAGAGGGTAATAGTAAACGGAGTTCACTCCAAAGAAAGGGGGGTTACTAGTGGGGAACCGCAGGGTTCAGTATTGGGACCGGTCCTCTTTAAAGCCTTTATAGGTGACATTGCAGAAGGGCTGGAAGGAAAAGTATGCC
Organism: Neoceratodus forsteri; assembly: GCA_016271365.2. Taxonomy (NCBI): domain Eukaryota; kingdom Metazoa; phylum Chordata; order Ceratodontiformes; family Ceratodontidae; genus Neoceratodus; species Neoceratodus forsteri. The sequence continues at coordinate 1,111,303,745 of CM028129.1, read as the reverse complement.
TCTTTTCAGGTGACACAAAGATCTGTAACAGGGATGATACACAAGGTGGGGTGGGAAGGATGAGAAGGGACTTGGCAAGGCTGGAGGAATGGTCAACAGTATGGCAGCTTAGATTCAATGTAAAGAAGTGCAAAGTAATGCACATGGGAAACAAAAACCCAAGGGAAGAGTACACAATGGGGGGTCAAGTCAAGTACAAATTTATTGATCAGCATCAGGGCTATTACAATATACTACAACGTTTAAAAACATTCAAAGTAAACATAGTCTGAGACATAAAAAAACACTTGATTTGACAATGCAATTTGTGCTTACAATATCAGGAAGCAAGATCAGACAATTATATTCTAGAAAGGACACAAGTTCAATTGGAATATAAATATAAAGATACATAAAGTGAAAGGAGTTACCCTACCTCAAATATGTATTTTAAAATAAGTTAATTCCTATAGAAATGTTGTCAGCAGAAATTTTGCTATCATTTCTAATGTTTGCTTATCCCTTACAGTGAATAAATACTCTATTATTTTTCTAGGTGGGAGACTGAGACCTCCTAGCAACCCACCCAACCATTTTCTTCTATTAGTCTCAGAGAGAGGACATAGTAAGACCACATGTTTTATATCGTCAGCTGTCTTAGTCCCACATTTACAGTATGGTGAAGAAATTCTGTTTCTTTTTTGCCTAAGCTGGCTAAATTGAGCATTATAGCTTTCTGTTCTGAATCTTGTAAAGATTCTTCTGAGTTTGGGGCAGGTCAGTTGTGATAGATAGGGCTCAAGTCCCCATGTGGTCTTAAGTGATTTATAGTATTCATGTAATTTTAACAGCGATAACTGGATAAATAGATAATTATTATCCAGCTCTCTAAGCCTTGTTTTAACGTCATAGGTAATTTCCTCTAGTGGTCTAATACAGATTGTATGAAAAAGATGTCCCAAGCCAGGTGGCATTAATGTTTTTTTAATAAGCTGGATGAATGGATGTACATATCCATTGTTGCTAATCTAATTCCTTCCTCTAGGCACATTCTGGGATATCTGTGTTCTGGAAGTAGGAAGGTTTTAAGTAAAAACATGATCTGTCTTTCAGTAATTAATGAGAGTAATGATTGTTGTCCCACCTCTAGTTTGAGGATACAGTTCGAACTTCCTTGGGGTAGCATCAAAATATACCTATATAGTTTATTGAGTATTTTCTCTATAGTGCTAACATTAGTGTAACCCCAAACATCTGCTGCATATATTATGCTGGCTCTGATTTTGGCATTAATAACTCTCAAAATGCCCATAACTGAGGATTTGCCCATTTTAGTGTTAAATATTTTGAGAGCATTTACTGACGAGGACATTTTATTTTGAATTAACTCCAGATGTTTTTTCCAGGATGCATTATATGCAAATCTGACCCCTAGATAATTGTAACTATTTGATACCTCAATATTATTTCCATCAATCTTAAACCTCAGTATATTCCTGATTTTATTTCCAAAAATCACTATGTTTGTTTTATTTTGGTTAATTTTCAATTTCCTTTGATAATATAAGGACTCAAAAAGGGCCAATTTCCTTTTGAGACCCAGTACTGATGTTGAGAGAAGCACCAGGTCATCTGCATAGGCCTGGCTATCAGTTCTGTGCTCATTAATTTTTATAGCATGAAATTCAGGATCAATAATTTGTTCTAGAATCGTATTGATGTAGATATTGAATAAAGTGGGAGCTAGAATGCATCATTGTCTAACTCCTACATTTGTGTGAAATTTGTCTATCACATGCCCATATTGATTGTACTGTATTCTTGCCCAGGTGTGTTTGTGTAATCTGATAAGAGTATCTAGTAGTGACCTCTCCAGATTCAATTCCTCAAGGGCGGCCCAAATAATCTTCCTGCTGATGCTAACAAAAGCTGAGGAGAAGTCTGCAAAACAACAGTACAGCCTGCCTTTCTGTATCTTGGTGTACTTCCAAACTATATGTTGTAACACGTAGCAGTGCTGTACTGTTGATTGATTTTTTCTAAAGCCATTCTGTGACTCATTCAGGACAGAATTCATCTCAGCCCAATCCAATAGTCTGCCTAAGATGATCTTGGAGAAGATTTTCTGAGACACATCAATCAGGCTAATAGGCCTGTGCATTTTTGGGTTATTTGGATCTTGTTTTTTGTAAATAGGAAATGTAACACTATCTGACCAGCTAGGAGGACATTTCAAATTGTGAATAAACCTGTTAAATATTAAGGCTAAAAAAGGTATCCACTAATTCTGGAATGATTTATATATGTCTCCGATAATTCCGTTGGGCCTGGGAGCTTTCTGGGACTTCAGGGAACTTAGAGCAGTATAGAATTTCATTCTTTGTCATTTTGATGGGCCTTGGGTAGATAATTGTGTCCTTTTGCTTAATTCTATATTCCATTTCTTCTTCTTCTTGGGAATAATATAGGTTAGAAAAATAGGAAATTCATGTTTGTGGAGCAATATGCAACTCTACCCTTATATGGTATTTGTTATATCCTTGGGATACAATTCTCCAAAACAGCCTACCATCCCTTTCAAGAACTGCCTGTCTTAATTTCTCACACTGACCTATGGAATATTTGTTCCTTTCATCTTCTAGTACTTTTCTGTATTTTTCTCTTTCTTTTTTCAGAAGAGTATGATCCATTTGATTTTTGCTCCTTTTTTGTCTATACTGCCTAAGTGTCTTACCAAAGGTTTTCTTGGCATTTCTGCATTTTTTATTAAACCACAATTTTGTGGAAGTATGTTTTTTTTTTACTTCCTCCAAGTCCCTGCCCAGCGGATTTCTTATCCACTGGTCTTTTCAGCCAGGCCACTTTCATAGCGTGAACCCGGCGTCATTCTGCTCAGGGCCAGGAGATATTTTGCCTTTGGTTTTTCTCCCGGTCCCTACCCTCTGAGGGCGCTGGTGCAGAGGACTTACGTCCAGATGAATGACGTGCTTATGCATGCCACCATCAAGCATCCACAGCGCCCTCCCCACCCCCGGCCCCCTCACAGGAAGCTGGTTGCACCTTACCGCCCATGCTTCCACAGGCGGTAATGCTTATGGGCATCACTGCCCATGTAACCCACCCCCCCGTGGAGGAGGAGAGCATCCATTGGGATGCTCAATCCTACCTCCCCCGGACAAACCCCTGGTGACCTGAGCATGCTCCTGAACCCGGGTCACTGGTGTAGCATGAGGTGTGGCATCCAGCACCTCAACCCTCAGCACCACTGGGATGGCAGAAGTGTGTTATTTAATGTATACTATTTTGTTAGATTTACAAAAAGGTCTCAGAATTGTACATATGTTCTCCCAGATGTCATAAATATTAAAAACTTGAGATTTATCAAGAATTGAGTTATAAATACGGAGAAGTTCATCTGAGTACAGAATTTCCTCAAACTGCATTTGATAGGCAGGTCCCCATCTGATTCTTTTTTTATTAATAATTTCTAAATCCTCACCTGCATGCATCTCAGTTTGGATAGAGCTGACAAAGAAGTTCTCCAAAATTAATGTTATTGGGAGATGGGTAAATTCCAACCGATCTTCTATTTGTAGTTTTTGGACCAATTTAACAGCCTCTAAATTGGCCCAAATAAGATCCATGGTAGAAGCACCCAGAGCTCCAATGAATGTCAGTTTCCCCAATCTGTCTCCTTCAGTTCTTCCGTTTAGTAAGTAAAAATTTCTTTTTGCAAGTACTGCTAAGATTTCCCTCCCTCTGATGTTAGTCTTTAAATGTAATGTTTTCCTTCTGGTCAGCACCTTGGAGTTTATAGTTGATAAAAAGAGAGAAAAGCTTGAGTAATTCTCTTCAGTAATCCCCGAGGTTATCCTGGCATTAAAGTCTCCCATAACGAATATAGGAGACTTTGCTTCACTTTCAGCTAGATTATCTAAGATCTGTTTCAGGTGCAAAATATAGGGATCTCCTACCTCTTGAGCCTTAGTTCTTGGGGGAAAATAGATGTTACACAGGATGAGTTTTTTTAACCCATCTGTAATTGACAAGACAAGTGTATTGTCCAATTTAGGTAAGTGTTCATACATTCTTAAGTTTAATTTAGTTCTAATATATAGAGACAGACCACCCTGAATCTACCATATTTTCTATCTCTAATGGCAGGGAACACATCAACATTATATCCAGCTATTTTGGGTGAAGTAATTTCAGTGCACCATGTTTCCTGGAGGCCTATTATATCAAAGGTCTCCAGAAATACCAAAACCTCTGGATCAACCATTTTTAAGTGCAATCCCTCTATGTTCCAAGAGAGAATTGTAAGATTATTGATTTTAATCTCTTCATTCTTTATTGGTGTAATGGACTCAGGATGTCATTCTGAGTCTATGTTTATTAAAGGCATAAAATTATTTATATTTATCAGTTTCTCAAGATCTATAAGGGGGGTATCTCCCTCTGCGTTTGATCCAAGATGACCCTCACCTGTACTTTTATGTCCCGGAGTATTTTCTCCCAAATCCTGGGGAAGTACTATGTGTATTCCCAAATTGCCCAGTTTGCCTGCTATAGAAAGTAATGTATTAACTGTTACCGGATTTTTAAAGGTAATGTCAATATGGGTGGAGAATAATTGCTCCCGATAAAGTTTTATGTGGTCCACCATGATTCTTGTTATTTCGAGGTGAGAGGCTCTTGTAAAGAAAGAAAGCAGTTCATCTCTTATACTCCCATAGGTATCTTGTTGGTGGTTTCCCACCCAAAGACTGCAATGGTCCTACATAACCAACCTTTACTCTGTCTTTGCTCATGCTCTTCAATTGCTTTCGTTATTTTTGCTGTATCTTCCCCTTTTTCCCAGTTCTCCTTTTTCTTGCTTAAGTTTGGTTTGGGAAGAAAAGGGGAACTTTTCTTGGCCACAGCCCTACAGTCTTCCAAGACTGTGCTTTTGGGGACTGGGATAAGGAAGTTAATTTCAAGACCCTTTTGTTATCAGCCATGGTGCCGTACTTACTGTAGAATATATTCAGCTGTACCCACAAACTGACAATACAAAAGCACGGTTTCCGAGTAATCTGGATTGGGAGATCTCATAATATGGATCTCCTCTTTATCATAATTTCTATTAATTTCTAATAATTGTAACATCCATTCAAAAAACTTTTCTTCAGTTTCATTCTCCAACCTCTGCACTCCATCTACCTCAATCAGATATTCTACTTTTTTAGGGCTTTGGGTGATACTGTATCTGCTCTATTTTTCAGCTCCTGAGAGTCCTTATTTATGGGTGGGTTGCCAGTGGTCTCAGTCTTCCTCATGTCCTCTACTTGAGTGTCACCAATTGTTATTTACTCATAAGAAAGTGAAATTGTGCTTTTAAGATCTAAGTTGGACTCCTTCTGACTGTCCTTCAAAACCTCCTTTTGTTGGCTTGCCTCCTGAGCAATCTGACATTTCATTGTTCACTTTTTTTACTTCCCTAGATTCTCTTTTTTGGTTTTTAGTCCTGGATTCTGTTTGTTTTGGTTTCCAAGGCTGTTCCTTATTATTGCTGTCTTTTGAATTTCTTGAATTAACTGTATCTAAATTCTGCATGTAACATGTGCAGACTTTGTTTTTGTCAAATGACGGGGGGGTGGGGGGTGCTGCACCTGAATCCCTCTATTCAGTTGTTGAGATTGTTTATCCTCAATAATGTTTTCCAGAAGGACTCTATTATGGAAAATGTCTGTTCTAAGATTGCAGATTTCATTTTTCATTACTGTAATATTTTCGAGAATTACAATATTTGCATAGTACCTGTTTTTAATTATTTCTAGCATTTGTTTAGAACTAGAGGAGCTTGCTGCAAAGTCACCTTTATCAGCACAACGTTCCTCATTGTAGGCGATTGGATCCTCCTTTAAATCTTTGAAATTTTTGGCTATAAATTTTTTTTTAGATTTATTAATATTTAAGTGAGAACCCCCTACCAATGCTTCTCTATGAGCTGTATCCATACTTTTCAGACCCTCAAATGTTGCACTCATTTCTTGAGTTATATCTTTCAGTTCTAGATTTTCTCCATTAATTTGGTCAAGAACTGGAGAGTGCAGTGAAGGAGCATTTCTCTCTCCACTATTTTGGAACTGGCCTGTAAGTTCTACTTTATGGTTAGGCCAGGAGTAAGGAGATTATCCAGATATGAGTGGTTAAAAAGAAGTTTGTGAGAATTCTGTCTCGGAATAGTTTAATTCCTCCTCTCGACTCATCCCTTGAATAAATGTTCCTCATTCATATTGTTCATAAGAAATCTCTTCTAGAAACTCTTTAAATTTATCTACAACAGGATAATCATTTATTGAATCCCTATAGTTTACTGATTGATTTAGACTTTCGTTCAAAGAACAGATAGGTGTGGAGAGGTGCTTGGGAACTTGTCCAAGTCCTGCCCACAAATCTGTAATATGGAGTTGTCTATTTTCCTTTGATACCTTCTGAGCTTTGAAAAGAGTATTTTCAGGAGAAGTAACACTGATTACCCACTTTTTTAAAGTATTTGATTTATTTCTACTTTTTCTCTGCTTCTTCCCTAGGGTCTTGTGTTTATTTTGGTTGTTTCCCCCTTGTAATTATTCCTGAGTTTCTGGTATTACTATTACATGCATTGTATCTTCCCTATAAAATGCCCCTACTGGGGAATTTCCTTTGGCACTTCTGGTTATGACCATGTTGGTACTAGCACTGTTCTCCAAAGCTTAGTTTGAGCCAAACTTGATTAGTTAGTATTTTATAAAAGGGACTGAAGTAACACGTTTGCCCACTGAGCCAGTTAATGGAACACACTCAGACCAGCAACGTGTATAATAATGTGTTTGAGACGGCACAATCTCCATTCAGTATTCTGAAAAAAAAAATAATTATCAGAGGATTCCAATTTACTATAAGAAACCAGAACCACTTCAAAAAACAGAATTACTAAGTCTCTATAACATTAAGTTCATTATAGCCAGAAATAACCTACAGTTTGTTTATAAAGTAAGAGACCAGAATAAGCTGTTCTAAAATATCAAAATGTGATAGTAAAATTCAGCTATAACAGTTTAGATTAAAAGTTCAAAGATGTAAGGATCTTTTCCTAAGATATTCTATATTAATCTCTGTACTTTTGAAGTACTTTTGAGGCACAATGTAGTTTAATTATCATGGGCCTCCAACACGTGCAAGTTGCGCTGACTCTTCCCAAGGCCTTTACTTCACAGGTTAAGTTTGAGGTTGTCTCCACAGAGTTCGAAAATGCACACGGAGGAAAACTCTGGCTCAGCCTTTCTTACCAAGGAGGAGGTCCTTCAGGTCCTTCAGATACCCAGTTATTTGTTGTATCTGTGAAGGTTCTGCCCAAGGTGGTTCTGTATTATTTCCCATTGAAAGTAGCAGCAGGCACAGGTAACATCGCCACTAAAAGGTAAAGGAAGGAAACAGGCCAGTAAAAAGGAACCAGTCTAATATAATACACAAGCTTCAATTGTTCTACTATGCTAATAAAAAAAAATCTCTCTCATTCTACCTTGATAGGTACATAACAATTTTATATAAAGAATTGAAGCCTAGTCTGTGTTAAGTTCAAAGTCAGTTAAAAATCAAATAAGCATACAAGGAAAACTTTAAGTATCATCGTATACTATAAAGGAACTACCCAAACAAACTAGTACAGAGAAGGTATGATATGATAATATATAAAATATAAAAATATGCAAGGAATCTAGAACTCACTTTAGTACTGAACAGTGCTAGCACCATTTTCCCAACCTTCTGAGAACAACTGCAGAGACCTCTGTACAGCCACCAGTAGTCACGGAGTATTTGAGTCAGACTCTGATCAATTTGTTTAAAAGTGGAGAAACACTTTAGTACTGGAGATTCAAACAGCTAAAACAGAGAGATTCCCAGATGAACTTGGTCAGTTAACTTTCTAAGGGCAAATAATTTCAGTTCGCCACTTATTTTATCTGTGCTGCGAGCTAGGTACCGCTGTCTGCCGAGTCTGAAGACTAAAAAGATGCTGAGTATGCACTATATCCTGCTCGGCCATTTAAAAGGTGAAGAGCCTCAGTAAAAACTAATTAAAATCTAATTAAGAACTAACTGACAGATCTGACTGTGAGAATACTCTGTGCTGTCGTGGAATGATAGTATCCTAATTGGCTGGTCTAGTTTGTCCTCTCGAAGAGGTGTGAGTAACACCCAAAGAATGTTAATCACCTAATTACCCAGTTAGGCTTTATGAGTGTCTAGAGATACCCAAATGAGCTTTAGGGGTAGCCGGTCATAAATCTGTGATTAGATACAGTTTCCAATTGTCCTTTATTCAACTCAGCTTCCACATTTTTTTTGGAGAGCAAAAATAGTCAACTATTAGAAAGAAATATAGCTCTCCCCAAAAAAGAAAGGAAAAGCAATTGGCAGCTGTTTCTGAAAATCTAGCATCAAAGCTGAACCTTCAGAAACTAAATGAGAGATTGGTGCAGTAAACTAGAGTATAAGAGTATAAACAAACCAGAACAAAACACCTATCAGTAAAATTCTGCACAAGCCAAACCCAGTCGTTAAATAAATATAGAAATCTGGGACTATGAATTTGAATATAGAATAGCGGGAGGATGACAAAAATCCCTGAAGGAAACAGAAAAATATTATTTGTCCCTCCTGTTCTTGAGGTCTATTTTAACTTTCAATTCCCTCAGTGCACTTTAATCACAAAGCACAGAATGTAATCCTTGGGACACACAGCCCTCAGTAGGGCTGCTCTGTTGGTCACTGCCTCCAGTGCGGGCTCTCCACCTAGACTCCTAGCACCGGGAAGGGGGGGGGCAACAGAAATCACAAGGTATTCTGTAGTTGTCTGTCAGCACAGGCTCTTCTGGAAAGGCACAAGAGTTTAGGTTGCTACCGCCGACCCTCTGTTATTGTGTATTCAGTGTTCTCCCAGTAGCTTTTACTTCTAAGCAATGCAAAGCAGTTTCTCTGACTCACAGGCAGGCAATGGTGGCATACCTGCTACAGAAAAAAGATAAGCTTTTCTAGTGCTCCTGCTTGAGTGCTTCTCCTCAGCGTCTCTAATGTGCAGCTGCGCAGTCCTCCCTCTCTGATGTGGGAGGTACTAACAACAACAAAAATGGAAAGGGACCTGGGGGTAATCATGTCAGATGGGTAGGCAAGCAATGTGAGAAGGCAGTAAAGATGGCTGGGTTATAATGGGATGCATAGGGAGAAGCATCACCAGTAGAAAACAAGAAGTTGCTATCCCTCTGTACAGACAGTTGGTAAGACCCCATCTGGAGTACTGTGTGCAGTTCTGGAGACCCCATATCCACAAGGACATAGACAGGATGGAGGCAGTCCAGAGAAGGGCAACTAAAATGGTATGGGGTCTGCACCAGAAGCCTTATGTAGAGAGACTAAAGGAGCTTAATATGTATACCCTAGAGGAAAGGTGGGATAGGGGGATATGATAGAAACATTCAAGTATCTCAAGGGAATTAACAAAGTACAAGAGGGTAGCATCTTTCAGAAAAAGAGATGTGCAATAACAAGGGGGCACGATTTGAAGATGGAGGGGGGACAGCTCTGGGGCAATGTGAGGAAGTATATTTTCACAGAGAGGGTGTTGGATGTATGGAACAGCCTTCTAGAGAAAGTAGTGGGGTCAAAAACAGTGTGGGAATTCAAGAATGCATGGGACAGACATAAGGCAATTCTAGTGGGGGGGGATAGGAGGAAGTTGGCTGTTGGTTAACTAGGATCTGCAGTTTATCCAAAAGGTAGGGAAATGGGCAGACTAGGTGGGCCAAGCGGTCCTTGTCTGCCGTCAAAGTCCATGTTTCTATATTTCTAAATTCCATGTCTTTCTCCTCTGTCTGTCCTAGTGGTCTGTATATTACCCCAAAGCAGACCTTCATACATGATGCATCGCTGACCTGTAACTATAGGGATTCTACACCTTCTCTTTTGTTACTGTCATACCAAGGTAGCTTTGCCAAACCCCCGCTCCTTCCTGTCCATCCTATGGAGTGAGTTGCCCGGAACCAAGGATCTCAATCATTGTTCACTGAGTCCCATATTTCTGTGATACCCACTGGGTCCACTTTGGTGTCTGCCATCAGTGCCTGAAGATCACTTATCTTATTTCCTAGGCTTCTGGTGTTTAAGCACACTCGCCTCCATGAGCCAGCAGGGGCATCTCTCTTCCATTCCTTGGGTTTCTTTAGCTGATTAACAATTGCCTTCCCTTTTTTCCTGCCCTTGTGACTCCTTTTGTGATCCCTGTATTTGTTCCCTGTTTTTGGGGGAGTGCTGGCAGCTCAGAGCCAGGTTTTATTTCTAATAGAGCAGGGACCTGGAAATGGAAGGGTGGAGGTTGGGAAAGCTCACATAGGGAGGGAGGGGGAGTTTTTTTTCTCTAATAGAGTGGGGACTGGGGAATGGAGGGTGGCAGGTGGGACAGCTCATGGAGGGAGTGCAAGGTTTATTTTCTAATAGAGTGAGGACCAGGGAATGGAGGGTGGCGGGTGAGACAGCTCACAGAGGGAGGGATCAGGAGGGTTTTTCTCTAGTAGAGCTGAGACTGGGGAACAGAGCATGGTGGGGAGACAGCTCACAGAGGGAGGGAGTGTGAGGGTTTTATTTCTAATAGAGTGGGAATGGGAGAACAGAGAGTGGCAGGTGGAAAGGCTCTTAGAGGGATGGATGGATGGAGTGGGAGTTTTTATTTCTAATAGAGCGGGGACTGGGGAATGGAGGTTGATGAGTAGGACAGCTCACAGAGATAGGGAGTGGGAGGTTTTTTATCTAATAGAGTGAGGACTGGGGAATGGAGGGTGACTGGTGGGACAGTTCATATAGGGAGGAAGCAGGAGGGTTTTTCTAGTCGTGTGGGACCAGGGAATGGAGGGTGGTGGGTGGGACAGCTCACATAGGGAGGGAGCAGGAGTTTTTGTTCTAATAGAGCGGGGACCAGGGAATGGAGGGTGATGGGTGGCACAGCTCACAGATGGAGGGAGCGGGGGGGTTCTAATAGAGTGCGGTCTGGGGAATGGCTTTTTTTAACTTCTTGGAGGACATAAGTACTTGGCTTTGTATGCTGCTGTAAAGATAGTGTTGATATGGGTGCTGTGGCGGCTGAATACTGAATGTGGCTCAATTCAAACTGCTTACTGTTGCTTGATTACGAGGTTGGGGGGGAGACATACTGTCGGTGGCGGCACCAAAAGTGAAAGTGCTGGCGTCAGTCTCATTACGAGACCGATCAGCTGTTTGCTGAGCAGTGCCCTGTGGATCAAAGGAAAAAGCCACCATTTTATTTGTTCATCTTTTTCTTTTGATCTCCATGCAGTTTCCGCCCACCAAGCCAAACCTGCATAAGCATTAGCCTGCCTGATGATTTGTCTGCCACTGTCTCGCCCATTGCAGACCACTCTGCAATGGACAGACAGTGTCACACCCATCTCAGAGCCATTTGTAGCAAGAAGTTCATGTGCGCGTGCTCGGCGAACTTAAAAAGAGGCTAAATAGAAATAAAATAGGTCAAGAGAGTAATTTGGTTCAATGTTAATCTTTACATTTCAGGCTGTTACGTTTAGCACCTCTTCAAATTATTCTGACCCTACCACTGCCTCTCACCATTATCTGCTACTGTCACTGCTATTACCATGCTCACTACTTTTCCCCTACTCTCCACTACTGCCTGGCCTAGCAAGGGTATAGTTAGAATTGGCGGGGGGCGGTTCTTGTACTTGACCTGAGTACTTCCTGGACTGTCGCTTCGTATTCTTGCAGGTCATGGTCCCAAGTCCCTGACTTCCTTATCTGCTGCTATTGCTTCGACTCTACACTCTGTATAGAGCACAATGGCCTTTCCCTAGTGGATAGCATTTTTAGCTGCTCTGGTGTCTAATCCTAAAGCAAGTGTAACAGGGTCACAGTGGATGTTGCAGCTACTACCCCTGCCTTGTGGGCTCAAACAAAGTCAAGGGGCCTGAGTTATGATTTTCCTGCTTGGGGGTGATTCAAATCCAGATCTTTTAAGTTAAGCACAGTGACTCCACAGAGAGTGAAATTTAGGTGAGCCTGGTATCAGAGCAGTACAACCCTGTGGTATGCAGTACCCGCCCACCTCCCTACAGTGTCACCCTACACATGGAAAATCACAGTGCAACCTTAAATTCAACAACAATGCAATTAGCGACTAACCACTAATAATACGCTCATGGCACAAAATGTAAAATATCAATAAAATATTTCAATGTGCTTGCGCAACTGGATGAGATGAGATGATGCTTGTGTAACTTGATTTGCTTTGTGGCGTTCCACCTCTCTATCCATGGGATACATCACCCTGTAGAGGTACGATGTAAGGAACCCTAGAGAAGGGTTCGCCCCCTACAGGGAATGATTGCATCAGCTAAAGGTAGGTTAGGAAGAAGCCCACGGGTAAGAGAGATGAGCCACTGGAGGAGGGGTGGATGGTGGGCAACAAAAAAATGAATCCTATAGAGGCCCAGGATGAGTGACCTTTTAAGCCCGCTGGGTGAGTGATGTTGTTGCTCCATCCATTGAACCTCATTGAAGCCCCACTGAACCTCGGTCTTAAAGCCCTCCCATTCGATGTGCTTATGCAACTGGATGCGATAATATGAGATGATGCTTGTGTAACTTGATTTGCTTTGTGGCTTTCTGCCTCTATCCGTGGGATATACCACCCAGTAGGGGTACGACACAAGGAACCCTAGAAGAGGGTCCCCCCAACAGGTGCCATGGGAATGACTGCGTCGGCTAAAGGTAGGTTAGAAAGAAGCCTAAAAAGAATACCTAAAGGTGTCGAGCATCGAAGAGGCGAGGCTAATGAATGAATGAATTCTGAGAAGATGAGAAGGGCTGACTTCCTAATGAAAGAGGGGAAAGGCAGAGCCACCATCCACCTCCATCCAACAGCGGAACTTAACTAATTAACCAAAGATAGCACTACTCTAACTAATATCATGACCATTGGCATGGAGGAGAGGAAAAAAACCCTTTGAGGAGGAAACCTATGGGGATCCAAGGCATAGGTCACCTTCCTTCCAGGCTGATAACATTAGATTTGAGGATGTATATCATTAAAGAGAAGGTTCGTTAATGAGAGGGATACAAGTAGGGAGGATGATAATGGAATAGGGAAAATTCCCAAAAGAAAGCAAAGATCAAAGAGGGAACATGAGGCTGTGCACAGATCAAAGAAGGAACATGAGGCAATGATGAATACTGATGGTGATGATCACCACAGGAGGGCGGAAAGTCGATGAGGTAGCATAGGAACCAAAGAGAGGTATATTTGATTGAGTGAGGTAAGTAAGTAGACACTGAGGCCAAGAAGGCATGAGTATGCGATGTGAATGATTAGATCCTGATGGTGTGGTCAATGAGTAGCATAGGATGCAACGATGGAATGCTCGAGTAGGCGATGTAAATAGATAAACCTTGAGGCGAGGATGAGTGAATGATGACTGGAGTAATGAACTTGATATATGTGGGAGATAGAGTGAAGCCATGATGGAGTGAATTCCTTGATGGCTGGTACGAGATAGTAAGTGGGGAATGATGACCGGAGTCATGAACCTGATACATGCAGCAGGAGGGCCACGGGTTGATAAGGTGGCACATGAACAATGATAAGTATGCCCAAAAGAAACAATGATTGCAGGCCAGATGGAGTCAGCAGAGGACTGAGTGATTAAATTAGAGGAGCAGGTCGAAGCAAGGTAGCGAGGATTTGAGATGACTATGGAGCCATTGAAGGATCTCTGATGGTGGGATAAATAACAGACAACATGGAGTAAGTAGGCTTCTCAAAAGGAGGTAGACTCAGAAGAGGGAGAAGAATATGAATAGGAAGGTTATGGCAGGATAGGGCCAGAGACAGGATAGGGGAAACCCCAAAAGAAAGTACCGGACAAGGAAGGAGGGCAATCACCCACAGGAGGGAGGAACGAATGAAGGGACTCGAAGTGGCAGAGGGAACGAGATGTATGATGCAGCCCTGTAGACTGGCACAGTGAAAGCGAGGGAGGATGAGGAAGCCACCTAGTGTGTGGCAACAACGGGAGACCAGACGTAGGCACCAGGATGCTACAATGAGAAAAGGCGCATAGGACAAGGAGAGTAAAAGGTTGAAGAATGTATGAGGTAAGATGATGTATGGAAGCCATGGAGGCTGGTACAGGAACGCGAGGTATGAAAGGACAAAGGACAGCAGGAGGTCAATGGGTCATCATAGGACCCAGCCGATATGGGATGAGAACTGCAGAAGGGCAAGCATGAGGAGGAGGCACAAGAGTACGGGAGCCAGACGAAGCAGACGGGAGGTCGTCGAATGAGAGGGAATCAATGAAGAATAACGAGGTTGGGGCCGTAATAGGCCAAAGATGTTTTGTGGTAGTCTTGGAGCAACACACATAGGAAAAACAGGCAGGCCATATCAGAGGAAGGATGAGGAATGAGGGACAACCAGTTGCACCCGGACGAAGAGGGAAGGCGAGTGCCCCAATGACCCATGAGGGCAGACCAGAAGAGTGAAGCAAGGCCCTGTAGGCAGCAGGCAACTGCGGAGAAGAGAAACTATGGGGCTGTGGAGGGAAAACTCTTCTTTTTTTTTTTTTATTAGTGATGCAGCCGTGAGGAACACTAACAGGGAGAGCACAAATCTAAAAAACCCGGGGAGGATGACTGACAAGAGACTTGGCAACAGCATAGGCAGGACATACTCCCCAGCAGCTTAAGAAGGGGAACCACGGAAATGTGCAGCCAATGAGAGGAAGGAAATTGCATAAACATGGAAAAGGGAACAACAAAAAGGGGGAAACAAGGACATACAGAGTTACCCAGTGAGGTCCACCAATCCATGGCAAGCTGCCGCAAGCCCCATGGCCAGGAAAAAGGCCAGGTGACCCTTGTTGTCAACCACAGTGCAAAAGCCAGCAGGCACAATCCCGACATGATCGGAATGAGAATAAGATACTATGGGGAGGCACACACCTGGAATAAGCCAGGTTGGGGGCTGATGCAGGCAGAGGTATGGAAGACAGGAGCAAGAGCTAAAATGCGGCAAAGAACCGCAGACAGCCAACTGCTCCCCTCCCCACCATTGATATACGAGTCCAGCAGAAGCGAGGGTAGCGAAGGACCAGGAGCTGCTTGGCAGAAGTGGCAGGGGGATGAGCGAGCAGAGTGAAAGGAGCGCTCGAAAGCGCTGAAGGAGAAAGTCCATGGGAACTCTGGAGGAGCAGCCCCAGGCAAGCAGCACAGCCGAGGTAGAGGAGCAGACTGAAGCAGGCAGATAAGGAGGTGCAGGGAGAGGATGTCACACACAAAGGAGTGGCAGTGGTGGTCCCAAACAGAAGAAGAGGCAGGGAAGGCAGGGGAAAGAAAGCAGAGGAAGGGAAGCACAGACAGGGAGAAAGCGAGAACCAGGAAATGGGATGGTGCAGGTGCAAATGCCGGGGAGATAGGAGGAGACGACAAGGGGGGGAGGGAGAGCAGCAAGGCTCACCAAGGCACACCATCCCCAGGAGACAGAGGAATCCTCAGTGCAGAGCCATGGTGCAGAAATTTAGAGGACGGCATAGTGAAACAAGTCAAAATGTGGTAAGAACGAATGGGCAGTTGGAGGCAGCTGCAGAGACTGGAAAAAATTCCAGAGAGGGGACGGAGAGCAGCGCCTCCAGCTGCAACGAAAAAATGAATCCTAGCAAGGCCCAAGATGTGTGGCCTTTTATGCCCGATGGGGAGTGACTTAGTTGCTCCACCCATTGAACCTCAGGCTTAAAGCCCTCCCAGTATTGTGAGGTATTTACAAGCCATGGGGGAATGCAAACAAAAGCTATTGTTGGCAGAAACTTGTTAATGGTTGTTGCAGGACCGGAATTAGATGTATAATTAGGCTCGGCCAGTAAAACACTTTAAAACAAAAGTAGTAGTAACTGTAAGAGTAACAGTGCCCTGCCCCCACCAGGCAAGATGAGCAATAGAAAAAAAGACTGCAAACCTTTTAGTATTACCAGTCCATAGGTACTAAGGGCACTTTGCACTTGTACCAGTTTTAACTCAAACCTTAAAGTGAGCTCACTGTGCTTCACTGGGTACCCAGCCATAGGAAAGGTGCAGGCCCGGTGGGGTTGCAGCAGATTAAATCCAAAGTCTCATAAGCCCTGAAATTGCTTAAATGGTTAAACCTCTAAATGAGGTATTTGTAACTCCTGGGGCCCGATTCCAAGAGAGCGAGTAGAGCATAGTGCAACATGTGAAAGTGTGTAAAGTTACAACAAAACCCTTGTGGCATGCAAGCTGCATCCTAGTCCAAGACAAATGCCAGTTATGACATAGAAGTGCCAAAGTATGCATATCACAAGTTACGCCCGCAACACATGGCGTAACAGACAATTGCAGCCGTAGCGTTTACACATGTCGCAACCCTACGACCCTATAAAAGTGCGCAAGTCACAGACATGGCGTAGGAGCTACGCATGTGAGAAATATGGCAGGTAGTAGTGTGGAGGCAGCTCCTGCGGCTAAATGTAGAAAGCAGAACTTCACAAACCAGGAAACCGATATCCTCCTCGAGGAACTGGAGGCCCAGGCAGACCTCCTACTGTGCAAGGGTGGGGAAAGGGACCTGCACCGTATGCACAAGGAGGCATGGGAGGAGGTGGCCAAAAAGGTGAATGTGGTGGCCAATGCCAAGCACACCATGTGAGACCTCTAAAAATGGGTCAGTGACCTCAAGCACCACGTGAAGGCCATGGAGGCCCAAAATAGGTGGCATGCGGTGGCCACAGGAGGTGGGCCACAGGTGGAGAGACCCCTCGGTGGCCACGAGGAGAGGCTACTGGCATTCCTGAGCCAGCACACCGTCCATGGGGATATGGAGCTGGACACGATGTGGATGGCCTCAGGGACAGGTAAGTGGATGACTGCCATTGTCCACAGTGCGTGGGACAGCAATGTAGGGGTGGGAATGGAGCCACGTACAGTTGGCATTACAGGGCATGGTAGCACTAATGCACTGTCGTTCCCCCACAGGTGCAGCAGCAGTGGACACAGGGGTAATTAAGCCGGTGGCTATCACTGCTTCCAGTGCGTGGGACAGTAATGCAGGGGTGGGAATGCAGGTATGCACACAGGGAATGACATGGCAGGGTAGCATTGATGCATTGTTTTCCCCCCACAGGCGCAGCAGCAGTGGATACAGGGGCAGAGGACAGTGGTGGCACAGGAACTGAGCCAGAGCTGGAACATACGCAGCTGACCACCCAACTGGCCACCGTGTTGGACACCCCTGGTGGTGCTGATGCAGCGCAGCCAGACACAGCCCCGACACATGTGGTGGGGGAGCTGCATGCAGCGGAGAAGCAACTGTGGGAGGAGGAGGAGGAGGGACTGGACATCAGCAATCTGTTCAGCTGTCGCAACATAGTGGACAATATAGCACAGGACCTAAGCCCTGAGTCATATGACAGGCTGGAGCCAACCCTGGATGGGGCCATGCCATCCCCACAGGAGGATGGCACAGAAGGACCCACAGACTATGCCGGATTCAGTAGGACCCTTGTGACCACCCATGAGGAACAGTCCCAGATGCTGAGCTACATCCAGCTTAGCATGGACACACACCACATGGTCCTGGAGGTGCATATGGGCACCCTCATAGGGGTGCTGGAGACAGGGCACACACCACAGAGGTGGCCATAGAGTGACTCGTGGATGCCATACTCACCTCCCAGGCCAGTGTTCAGGCTCAGGTATGAGCGATTGCCTACCTGGTCTTGTCTGTGGAGGGGTCGGTGGCTATGCAGACCAGGCAGATGGACATACTGTCTATGGTGCTACAGGGTGCACTCACAGGCCAGCCACTGCGAGGCATATCTTGGAGGGATGCCACCACGCAGGTACCACAGGTGGTGCAACCACCACCAACACCACAACAGCCACCAACCGCTGTGGCAACAACACCATCACCACCACCAGGGGCAGTAGGGACAGCAGGGCCAGCATCTGGCACCCACCCCACCACCCCCTCCACCGCCACCACCAACAACACCAGTGCCACAGCCTACACTACCCCCACCACTGACAACACTGCCAGCAACACCAGCGCCACAGTCCCGATCACCTCCACCACCAACAACACCACCATCGACACCAGTGCCACAGCCCCCACCACCAACATGACCACCAGCAGCACTGGCACAACAGCAACCAACACCGCCACCACCAACACCACTGGTGGCACCACTGGGAGCCAGACTGCCGATGCGAATGGCCACAATGACACCCACCACCATTGCTGTAGGGCATGCGACAGTGGGTACAGGGTGCAGGACAAGTGACAGATGGAGCGGGTCAGTATCGGATGGTGCACCAGCACAGGGCACACCCCAGGTGGCAGCACACCCACAGGCTGCGGATGACAGTGGGCCACTCGACATGGGACTAGGGACTGGGCCAGGCCATTCAGCAACTGCCCCAGGGAGGCATGGAAGACATCAGAGGATGGCATTGCCGACAGGACCGTTGGACAGTGGTGGACCTGCGGCCATGCAACAGGGGCAGGGTGGGCCCAGTGATGCCACAGGGGCTGTTGAACCCACAGCACAGGGTGCTGGTCATGGTGTGTGCACCCTCATGCACAAGAGAACTGCGCGTCAGCACAAGGTGGATGACTGACTGTGCCACTATGCAGTACCGCTGCAATGGGTGGTGGGCAGTGGGCAGGGTGGCAGTATGGGAGGGCACTGTGTGTGGATGTGTGGTGTGCATGGGGTTGGGGGGGTGTATATGTGTGTGTGTGTGCACTGCGTGCAGGGGTGGGTGCAATGTTAGACAGCATGTGTTGGGTGTGTATGCTGTGATCTGTCACTGGGTGTGGGTGTGTGTATATGGTTATCATCACACATGAATTGTAGTACTGCACCACGTCACAAATAAACCAAATGTACACTGTGCACTATACAACCGTGTGGCCTCACTCATTCCAACAGCCGTGATAGCAGGTGACACATGTAGCATAGAACAGGTGCCTGAGATGGGTGCATGGCCCATATCGCACATGCTCAGCCATAATGTAGGCCACAGGTGCGTGTAGGCCACAACTGCAGCCTGCGGTAGTGTACTGCAAGTTGCATATACTCAGGCCACTGGTGCATGTCGGCATGGCAGACCACACATGTGGGCCATACGTATACCATGTGTGAGGTGGGGCCATGAAGGAGAGAGACAGGCCCACAGCCCACATGCTGAACTGGCAGCAGTGAACTACAGAACTGGGAGGCAGAGGGAAGAGCTGGACTTCCACTGAGCTGGACAACTGCAGAGAGGTAAGCAAGGGTGTAGGCAGGCTTACCCACTGTACACAGATGTGTACTGTTGTGGTGTGTACCAGTCCCACACCATATGCACTTATGTCACCATTATCACCATTATCACTGTATCCAGTTGTACATGTGTCACTGTGGCATGCTAAGCAGTGTCTGTACCTGTGAAACATACTATTAAATACCACATGTACATGTGTACAACCTGTATTGGGTGTGGATTGGTCATCTGATGGTCCGATACGTGCGACATGGGGGGGGTGGGGCAGCTGTCCAAGGGGATGCGTACAGATGTGTACTGTGGGACTGTGGTTGTAGGGGCAGTGTACATACCGACCGTATCTGGCCACATCCATGGTGGTCGGTAGTGGGACTGTACAATGCCCCCACCATTGCTTTGCACACATCCCTCAGTACCCCTTCCATGGAACAGAGACTAACACACTGTGGGACACATGTACAGACAGTGGAGCACTGCAGCAGACCCTACCCCCGGATGCCGACCACTGTTACACTGCCTGCCTATCTGTTCCCACAGTTGGTTACGACCTTTATGCAATGACCTATGAAGCATGCCACAGAAGACTGTGCCTGCACCTGCTGACAGTGCATGTGGACCTACTTCCCACATAGGGGAACAGGGAGCACTGTTGCCTTACAATGTGGACGTGGCATGCACCAGTGCATCACACAGGCAGGGCAGCTATATGTAGGGGGGCTGCACAGCATCACTGAAACGCATCCTGGGTGCATCCAAGGCCTGACACGGCTGGTTGTGGTTGTGCCACAGCTGCACAGCTGGCCTGCACACCAACAAAGTGCACTGGGAGGTGGCGTATTGTGGGACACCACAGCTGTACCCGACCACTGTGGTGGGTGGCAGTGTGGGAGAGTGCGGTGTGGGCAGCCGTTGTGAGGTCACCCACTGCACAATGTATGCGCATGCTGCCACACAGCACTGTCATGCAGGGGGTGGTGTGAGGGGGTGGCATGTACACCGTTGATAGGGAGTAGGACCTGAAGGGGCATGTGTGTACAGCATGGCACTGTTGCGCTGCACCCCAGGGACAGCACGCAGGATGCATTGCTGCTCACATTGCCACTGTACACCTGCCCTGTACAGTATGCTGTCTATGGGCAGTGAAGCTGGACAACATGTAGGGGTGTGAGACAGTATGGTGCCCCAGTACTGTGCACTGATACGTTTGTTGTGACATGCTTCCTTGCAGGTCAGAGCCACACATGCCAGGTATCCCCCATGCCAAGTGAAGCTGGGCAGACAACATGCCCTGCCACAGCAGACTCAGCCTGAGCAGGAGGGCACCCAATTTTACATCAGCCGAGACTGCGCTGCTCATCAATCTCGTGCAGCAGTGGGAGACAACACTCCTCCCACCTGGCTGCAGGGCGCACACAGCACAGGAGTGGGCATGGGCGTGGAGGGTGATAGGCACACGCATACGTGCCAGAAGCAGTATGCCTCACACCGTGCGCCAGCTGGAGCACCTCTGGCAAGACATGGCATGGAGGGACCCAGGGATCCTGCAGTGTCTGCTGGATATGGCACAGAGAAGGGATGTGGAGATGCACATGGGCCAGGCACCAGGTGCAGGTGGGTATTCCTTCATCTAGCCTCACGATGTTGCACCGCTGCCACACAGGCCATGGCCAGCACTGGTGCATGCATGTGCCTGTGTTCTCCTTCCCCACAGGTGCAGAACACAGTGACCAGAGTCTGAAGGGGAAGCCAGACAGTTCGCAGGAGAGCGCATAGGGAAAGCAGCATGAGCCGAGGCACCGGAGGTCAGGTAGGTGCACACACTCTATGCCATGTGTTGTGTCCATGCCATGGTGTTCCATGGGGGAGTGGGGTGGTGACTGTGTTTTGCGTGTGTGCAGCATGTCCCAGCACAGCACTGACCACCACCTTTGCTTCCTTACAGGTGTGCGGAGCAGACTGATGCCACACCACTGAGCCCTGCTGCGGGCGATGGCGGAGGTGAAGGCGGAGGATGCAGTGGCCTTCCAGTGCTGCACACAGCGCTGGATACACAGGGTTTACCTCAATCCACCAGCGTCATCAGAGGAGGAGGAGGGGGATCAGTCAGACGCTGTGGACAGTGGGCAGCAGGGTTTGGTGAAGCTTCCAGAGATGGAGGCGGCAGAGGATGACCGACAGGCTATGGTGCCGGGAGTGCCCCTACAGCATGGTGGTGTGGCAGTTACTGGGTCACCACCTGTGGAGGCATTAGTGGAAGCAGTGTAGGCACCTGAGGGACTGGTGGCGTTGGAGCTGCCCACTGCCAACCTGGAGGTGGAAGAGTGGCTGGAGGCAGCACAGGAGGTGGTGGCGCTCCCACCTGCTAAGCGGGTGGAAGACAAGGCCATGCTGGCTGTGAATGATGCAGACCACCTGTCAGACAGTGGTGGCATAGACCAGCTGCAGCTGGATGGACAGGATGCTGGTGATGGATCACCTGGAGGACAGCCTGGGCCACGGGATATGCTGTTCCCAGGACAGCAGCCGGTGGGTGACCAGCAGCTCATTGTGCTGGTGTCCACTATTATGGAGGATGTGGCATGCCTGCACATCTCCCTGGGTACCTTCCACATGGTGCTGCAGAGGCACTAGCACTGCACACTGTGAACAGGGGCCATGGAATATGGACTTTTCAGCCTTCAACCCGTTGGCAGGTATAGGCCTGTTGGGGGGTCTGCCTGTTGTGTGTATGTGGATGGTGGGCTGGTGGGCAGCGGATGGTGTTCTGGGGATACATCCCATGTGGGGGTAGGGGCTGTGGGGTGCCTGGGTGGGGTCCATACAGAGCCATCTGCTTTGTGTTACTGTTGGGTGGGGTAGGCATTGTACATATGAGGTGGGGGAGCCTTGTACATATGGGGTGTTGGGGGGGCATGTCCCCCTGGGATGGAGGTGGGGGTGCTGTACATAGCGGGTGTAATGTGTGGGTGATGGGAGGGGGTACTGTTGGTTCCTGCTGTTGGTGGTGTTGTTACTGTTTATACCCTTGTTCAATAGTGTGTAGTACTGTTCCATTAAATGTTGTGTTTGCACCCCTGGTTCTGCGTGTCTATCTCTGGTATGCATGGGCGTGTGCTTGTGTGTGTCACCGTGCACATGGGGCACACATGTGGCAAGCCTGCACCATCTCATGTGCATCCCTAATGTGCACATGGTGTCTGTGTGCTGGCTGTACACCTCACAGCCTTGGGTGCACACTGGTGGTCAAGGCCTCATGGTGCCCTGAGTGCAGCAGCACACTGTATCTGGTCCAGTTCACATGCCACCACACCGTGCATGTCCTGGCTGTGTGGCGGCCATGGGCCAGTATAGCTCCCTTCCACCCAGTGGCATGGTGGTCCCTGTGGGTGGCACCAGTGACACAATGCAATGGTGTGTCCTACCACCATACGTATGCAGGTCTGTGCCACCCGGTGCTGTGTTCCTGTTGTGGTTGCACTGTTTACATGTATCAGTGGCCATGGCAGGTGCAGTATGTCTGGTGGCACCATCGTCACAGGGTTGTTCCTCTGCCCTGTGTGTGTCCATCACCCACCTGTGTCTCCATATCCACTGACCATGTGTGCTGTGGTCCTCTATGTGATGCCTGTGGTGCTGTCCCACGATCGCGGTCATGCCTCACAGATGCTGTAAGACATGCATGGGCACTGTTCCAGCCCCAGTGTTGCCACTTATGTTGCATTGAATCTGACAGGCAGTACCTCCTCCCCCTCCGAGGCACGGTGGCAATGGCATGCATGCTGACCCATTGTTGGGGCTGCGTTGCACCACAGTGTGTCTCCCGTACTGCTGCAGATGCCACCATGGTGGTGCTGGTGGTGTGGGGTGGTGGTGGTGGTGGTGGTGGTGGCAGTGGTGTTGGAGCTGTTGGTTGTGGTGTCTTTCTGCCACCTCAGAAGAACTGCTGGATCAGCTCATGTTGTGCACGGTGGCCCGCTATTGCACCACTGTGCACCTGGTGTACCACCATGCTGTCTGGATCTCCATCACCCTCCTGCGGTGCACCATCCTCCTGGTCGCTTGTGGGCATTGGAACACTGTGTGCCAGGGCAATGTTGTGGAGGATGCAGCAGGCAAGCACTATCCTGCATGCCATTGCAGGGCTGTACTGGAGTGCACCCCCCCCAAGGTGTCAAGGCATCAGAATCGAGACTTCAGTTGTCCGAAAGTGCACTCTATTACCCCTCTCATGCTGGTGTGGGCCTCATTGTACCTGACCTCGGCTGCTGTGTGGGATGTCCTCACAGGGGTCATCAGCCATGGCATCTAGGGATATCCACTGTCACCTGTGGGTTGGGGAAGAGGTTAGTTGCATGTTGCTGCATGCACTTCTGTCAACAGCATCCCACTATCCTCTGCATGGCATGCACTGCTGCATGCACATGCGCTCACATGAAGGTGCACATTGTCAGTCATAAGCACATCCTTGGCTGTGTTTCTGCACTTCTTGTGCTTCCCTTGACATTGTGTAGCCTTCCCAGGCCCCTGTGTGTTGCACGGTGTGTGTGTCATGCCCATGCCTGACTCCCATGTGTGGCATGCGACGTGTCTGCATTGCCGTCATCCCTGCCCACTGCAGTGCCTGTCTGCCCTGTACCCCTATTGTGCCACTGTGTCCCCACATGCCCACATGCACACACACTGCCACATGCACACCTTTGCAGTTCTCTTTCCCCATGGTACATATCTACAAGCCATCCTCCAGTGTTGTCCCCTCTCTGAAAGGCCTCATGTAGCCCACAGTTCCTGTAGATGTGGGAGTCATGGTAGGATATGGGCTACTTGACCACCACATCTAGGATATGACCACCACTGTCTGTGACCACCTGGATGTTCATCGAGTGGTGCCCCTTCCTGTTGATGTATGCATTCTCAGTCTCGCTTGGGGCTCTGATGGTCACGTGTGTGCAGTTGATGGCAGCTATCACATGGGGGAACTGCGCCATACTATAGAACACCTACTTCACCTTGCGCTGCTGTTGGGCATCCTGCAGGAAGCTGATATGTTGCAGGGTGAGCTGTATGAGGGCCACGAGGAGCCTCCTCAGATGTTTGGACACTGCCAGCTGGGAGTTGCCTGCTTTGTCCCCTGTGGGCATTTGGAAAGTGCCGGTGGCCAGAAAGCACAGCGCTGTGCTCACGCACATCTCCAGTGGCAGTGGGTGGCCCCTGTTGCTGGTGCTGAATAGGTCACCACCCAGGTCCTAGCATTGCTCCCTGATGCAGCTCTTGTTGAGCCTATAGCATGCTAGGCACTACTGCTCAGTCAGGTCCTTGAAGGTCTTGCGAGGGAATCTTACTCTGTGCAACGGTGGCCTTGGTACCACTGGTGGGCACTGTGACTCAGTCACCTGGGTCCTGCCTCTGTGCCTGGCATGCCTGCAGTCACGGTGCTAACACAATTCCCAGTAGGGCTCCAATAGCTGACATTGCTGTGTGTCTCTCTGCACTGCAGTCTGGCTATGTGTGTGTGTGTGGAGTGGGTTATATAGCCTGTGCTCTGGTTAGACCAGCTATTTCTTGGTCTAACTAATGTCGGCTACTTCTGGTGTATTTACTTATGCCACCTGTTCTGGAAAAGCAGTTTCATCATACTGGTGTGTTCCACATGTCGCAAGCTGCATTACGCAGTGGCACAAGCCTTTGGCATAACTGTGTCATATCTTGCATTTGGCATCGCAGTTGCTGGTTGCAGCGTAAGGGATCTTTTGGAATCACACATGTTGCAAATCACTGGTGTAACTTGCAATTTGTGCCATCAGGACTGGTGTACTGCTTTTACGCCTGGCATAGCGTTCTTGGAATCGGGCCCCTGGTCTGTTAGCCAAATCTGTAGACTTGGTGGCAAAACTTTGTACAAATTTCTCAGTTGCAAGGGCAAGCCCTGAGAGTAGTCATGGTTCTAATGTACAAGCTTCCCTGTCATCTTGGGCTCCTTTTCCTCCATCCTGCAGCTGCAGGTCCTCTCAGGTTGAAGGTCCATTTGTGCAGGACACAGCTAGAAGGTGCAAGTCTCAGGTACTTCTGGATGTAGATCAGGCTCTCTCTGTCTGCAGTTGTCTGGACCTCTCTGGCTCTTCCCTCTTCCTCCTCAGCAGGACAGATCAGTATATGGAGCAGGGGCCACATGCCCCCCCTCCCACACACACATCTAGGCTTCTGGACCCTAGTATGGTATGCTAGCCAGCGCCTAGCAGTAGTACTGACTGGCTGTATCCCTGTCTGCAGTTTTGATGCAGGCTTTCACACATCAGTACTCACACACAGTATCAGGTCCATACTGTAGGCTGCTACCTAGGCCACACTTACTGTGTCAGCAAACTTTGGCCCCCTTTCACAGAAAAAACAGGAACAATCTCTTTCTTCAAAAGGTGTTGTTCTTACACCATCAGCAAACACAGTCCAGTCTCTGTACTTAAAGGTAGGGATGGGCGGGTTCGCTGTGACCCGGTTCTGATTCCAACTGACCTATTTCTGAAAGGTTCTGATTTACTCTGAAGAATTGTAGTTCTATATTTAGTTTGTTTGAGTATGAGAAATGCATCAGTATTATTCTTTTAGATCCTCTGTTAAAAAAACAAATAAAATTTTACTTTAAAAAAAATAGATCTGTATTTTGGTGTCATTTCAAGGTCAGCAAGCAGCCAACAGCAATATAAAACACTACATGACATTCGTAGGAAACAGTGGTTTGGATTCATAAAACTCTTGAAAAATTCTGCAGCTGCAGAAAAAACCCAGACAAGTGGGTTGCCACTTGTGAACCACAATTTGTCCCACAGCTATGGTATTTTCAAACGTGGAGCTGGTTTATGACCAGCTCCACAATTTATGGCAGGTTGCAGGTGGTGTTGTTGTGTAAATCCCCGCAGCTGCAGAAATACATTTTACTGCCTGTGGGACCAGCCGTAACGCCTTCTGCAGCTGCTGCAGATGTGAATAGCAACCAATCTCCGCAGGCGGCAGAGATTTCAATCTGAAATTGGAGTTGCAGTGTGGGTCTTAGTCCCAAAAACATTTGTGAATACAGCCTAGTGTATGTAGCTCATTTGGGGCTTTGCAGTGAAAGGAGGCAGAGTGTCAAATGTTAGTCAGAAACAGAGAGAGAGAGACCAACAAATTCAACAGCAGAAAGACAACAGCAGAGTGCAGACCTTCACCGAGTCTGGCATGCTTTTTGATGGGGGACAGGCAGCATTAGCAGGATATATGATGGGGCCCCAGCCATCTCTCCTGCCCTTGTGACTTGAGATGTTGTTGTTTTTTTTATTTGCAATTATTTTGCTAGCCTACTTGTTGTTGTAGCAAGCATTATGGGCCCCAAACCATCCCACACACTCCTTCCTGACTGGCCAATTATTTTTTATCACTTGTGTTTTGTAACTTACTTTTTATCTGGTTGACCTTGCCCCCCCCGCCCCCATCCAGCATTGCAGTTTTTGGATATATCCTACATAGGATCATAGGAAGTACACAAATTCAGTAGGCAGGATTGTCTTTTATGAACTCACCACCATTATTAATGGTGGAATTAAAAATTGTTAACGCCCATATGTGTATCTAGTCGTCTCTTAAAAATATTCATTGTTTCATTCTCCAGTACAGCCTTTGGTAAAGCATTCCATGTAGTTATAATTCTTTGGGAGTACCATTGGCTTCTTTTATTGGTTTTATTATGGCCTCCTTTTAATTTCATATCGTGAGTTCTGGTAATTTTGTTTGAGTTATTTTTAGTGAGACCAACGGTTTCCAGAATTGACTCATTTTTTATTGCTTTTTATGTTAAGCACAAGTCTCCCCTTACTCTCCTATACTGCATAAAGTAGAGGCCCAATTTTTCTAATCTTGTACCATAGTCCAAACTACTTACAGAAAAAAATATTTTAGTAGCTTTTCGTTGTACCTTCTCTATTAATTTTTTCCTTCTGACCAGTTTTGGGGCACACACAGATGAACAACATTCTAGATGTGGTCTTACAAGACTAGAATAAAGGACGACAAAATCCTTCAGACTTCTACTTTTAATAATTTTTAGAATACAGCTCAAAATTTGATTCCCCTTTATTACAATATTTTGGGTATGCATATCAAACCTAAAATTGTTTGAAAAGGTGATGCCATGGTCTTTTTAATTTTCAGTGGTTTGTAAGATGATGTTGTTTAGTTTATAACTGTAACAAGGGTTGTTTTTCCCCAAATGTATCACCTTACATTTTAATTCATTAAAGGATAGTTTGTTTTCCCTTGCCCAATTCTCAAGATGAGTAAGGTTTTTTCTGCATTTCTATAGCTGACGTATGATCAGTTACAATACCACCTAGTTTGCAATCGACTACATACTTTCCCACCCAGCAATTTTTATTAAGAGGAAGCATAGAGGATATTAATATATTAAAAAGAGTGGGACCCAGGACAGAGCCCTGGGGAACTCCACTTATAACCTGACCCCATGGAGATAAGTGACCCTTTAATGAGACCCTTTGTTTTCATTCTGAAACCCATGATTTGACCCAACTTATGATCAGGGGATGGATATTTAATTGTATGATCTGTTCAATTAATATTCTATGTGAAACTGAGTCAAAAGCTTTCGAAAAGTCGAGAAAGATCACACCTACTGATAACCCATTATCCAAAGCTTCACTCACTGGCTCGAAAAAATTAAGAAGGTTCATCAAACATGATCTGCCCTGGACAAACCCATGTTGTGTTATATCAGTATGCCCTAATTCTGCTAAATGTGTTGTTATTCTTACGTTTAATAATTTTCCATTAATTTACAGATTACTTTTGTTAAACTTATAGGTCTATAATTTGTTACACTATTTTTGCTACCACTTTTGTATAGTGGAATAACTGTGGCCTTATTTCATATTGGAAGAGTTCTACCTTCATTAAGTGAGGCATTAAACAAAGTAGTCAATGGTCCTGATATTTGTTGTGCCACTTCCCTAATAAATTTAGGTGGAATCCCATCTGGGCATGTGGAACTATTAGATTTAATGGTGCTAATGACATCGAGAACCTCTTTTGCATTAAATTGTTTAACCATATTGGTTTTCTCAGTAGAGATATTTGGAATAGAGTCTTTAGGTCCAAAAACACTAATGAAATATCTGTTTAATTCAGTGGCCATTTCTACCTCATCAAGTATCAATCCAGTTGTGGTTTGTGGGGGGCCAATTGTTGGATTACTCTTCTTTATAGATCCAATATAGTTAAAACATTTCTTTTTATTAGCTTTAACAGAAGTTGCAAGTTTTACCTCTAATTGTTTTTTTTCATTTTTATGTTGCTTGCACGCATGTGCAAGAAACATAGTGCCATCATCGGAGATTTCGGAGGTGTGTCACCTCCTCCTCCAATTCAGTCAGTGAGCTGGCAGGCGCGGTCCCTGTAAGCCAATGCATTTTGGAGCTGTCTATGACACGCTCCAAAATGCAGTGGGATACAGTTGAAAGGGGGAGCTACGCTTCAGTGAGCAGAGATAAGAAGCCCACTGAAGCGTAGCTCCCCCCCTACATGCAGGCATGTGCACCCTCGCACCTACTTGTGAGCCGATGGGGTGCCCAACCCCGCCGGCTGAGCTGCGCCTCTCCCCCAGTTAGTGCCACGCTGGGAGCCCACCCCAGCGTGACAATGAGTCCTTTGGCCGACGGGGGTGCCCAATCCCCAGTCGGCTGAACGCCCCCCCAATGTCCTTGTGCCATGCTGGGAGCCCACCCCAGTGAGGCAAATGGTCCCACGACGTCTTTTTATTTTTTTTAACCTGAAAAACGAAAACGGTCCCGCGGAGCGTCTCCCGACTACCCCTCCCACAACCCGCACCCACCCACTGTGCACCCAGCTCTCCCACGCCCTCACCCCATACTTACCTCCGGACTCGCACGATGATCTTCGTGGACCGGGAACACGCCTGCACTCTTTCAAAGCCGACCGCGAGCTGAGGAAATGCCGTAAGCTGTATAATGGCCTAGATAGGGAGTTTCAACTTGTTGCATATCTCAGGCATTTTGGGAATTCTTGCAACAATTAACATGGTTTAGGATCCTTTCCAATGATATCACCGTCATGACATTTTGGCCCGGCGGGTGATTTCGCGCAGTGACTGTGAAATCACCCTTCAGGCCTGGAATACTGCCATGACAGTGACATCATTCATGAGAAGGGTCCCAAAAACCCCATATTGAAAATTTGGCAGCAAAATTCTAAAATGACTGTTTTACGAAGCGTGCTAGTGCAGTAGTCTTACGCAAGAGGCTCGTAAGTTCGCTGAATTTCAATATTTTCACTCCAGATTTTCAACATTGCCATTTTACCACATCTTCTTATGAGTAGTATAGCTGTCATTTTCACATCTCACCTAAAATGTGTTTCTGCCCATGTAGCTCAGAATGGCGAGTTGGTTGCGAAATCAATGTAATGGGACAAATTAAGAAAATCACAGTGACACTGTTCATGAGCAGAGGTCTTAAAATGGCTATGTTGAAAATTTGGTGAAAAATTTCCTAAAAATGACTGTTTTACGAGCGTTCATTGCGCAGTTCCTACGCACGCTCGTAAGTTCGCAAATTTTCAATATTTGCACTCCAATGACTTCCAAATACCTAAACAGCACATAGAAGCAAGCAACATTCAGCATTGACAAATGCTTGTCTAATAAAGCTTCCACAACTAATAATTGCAGTCAACTATGGTGTATATATATATATAATTTTTATTTTTTTGAGAGAGAGAGAGCTGTTTGGTATCGACTGCCACCTACTCCTGCCATGAAGCCCATGTGCCAATCCCCAGCCCCGTCGCTGCTCCCACCAATTGTCAAGCTGGCGGGAATCTGCACGGTGCAGACCTGAGGATCGCAGGGGCCTGCACTCATGGTGGCCATGTGTAGTCAACTATGGTATAAATACTTTTTTTAAGGGGCTGTTTGGTCCTGACTGCTACCTACTCCTGCCATGAGGTCCACCTGCCAGTCCTCAGCCCTGTCACCACTCCCTCCATCAAGCCACCCCAGCAAATTACCTGACAATGGCCTCACTTGGTTGAAAGCTCCACCTTTCTCCTACCTCAGACGATGCCACCTCCGACTGACCCCCCAACCCCATCTTATCTAATCAGTCTATCTGTTAATATATACTAATTTGATGTGTATAAGTTCAAATTTTACTATTATTGCCTATGTACAGTATATGCTTCAATGTTTTTCTTTTTTTTTTCTCTGTAAACCTTGTATTTTTGTAATGTTTGTTCAACACTAATGTGGAACCTTTGAAAATGAGTCCTTGACTCAAAGGTGTTAATCCCACACTAAAAATAAATAAAAAAATATATAAATAAAACCGGTTGGGATTCGCATGGTGCGCGGGACCTGAGGACCACAGGGTCTGGCACTCACAGTGGCCATGCGCAGTCGACTATGGTATAATTTTTTTTTATAGAGCTATTTGGTCTTGACTGCCACCTACCCCTGCCATGAAGCCATCTGCCAGACCCCAGCCCCATCGCCACACCCACCTTTATCAAGCCGGTGGGGATCCACACAATGTGGGACTCGAGGACTGAGGGAACCAGCATGCAGGGTGGCCATGCATATAAGTTTTTTTTCCTTTCTGTACCCCATTGGTCCCACCCTCTACCCCAGATGTCCAGTAATTCACTGCCTGTTTATATTTTTAACTTGCTGAAAAAACAAACTGAATTCCACCTGAGTTCCCAAATTGAATGTGAAAAACACATACAGCAATACATTTATTATACACAGTGACCTTACAAGAAGACTTTTTTACTTGATCTTTCTGTTATGGCTGCTGACCTTTATCCTCTGAATTCAAATAAATAAATCATTAAATTAAATATTATCAGCTGTTTGTCATTATAGTCACTTTTACCTTCCTGCCACTGTTCACTGAACTGATCCGAAAATTTGTTAAGACTGACTTTTAGAAAGGTAAGGTCCTGTACATTTTCAGAAGTAAGCCTTGTGTGGCTATCAGACATGTTTTTTGTATTCAAGATAAGAGTCACTGAGATCTGAAGGAGGCAGCTGTTGCAACTTAAACCAAGGGTCAAGAAGAGTCAAAAGAAGAACATTTTTGTCTGTTGGGATACTGTTAAGTCTTCTGCAATTTTGGAATTGCTGTATCGGTTAGTCCATAAGGGGTGCACCAGATTTGTCTATTTTTTGTTCAAAACCTCTACACAGACTCCTGAGTTCCTTGTTCAATAAATTTGTGATGGGAGTAACCTGACTTAAAGTAGCATTCTCTTTGCTAATCTGTTGAGTTGCTTCCTCAAAGAGAGTCAAAAGCAATGTAAGATGCCCCATGAGGTCTCACTGGAATGAATTCAACACAACACCATCTGCTATGTTGTGCTCCATGGTATATTCATGTACTGCCTTCTTTTGTGGGAGAAATCTCTCGCTCATGTAAAACATTGAGTTCCATCTTGTTGGAACATCTTATTTTAGTTGTTGTATTGGCAAGACATTTGGAGGTCAGCCAAGATAACACATGATTTTACAGAGTGACTAAAATGGCCATGTATTTTCTTTGTAGCTCCCACTAGTGTCACTATACTGTTGTCACTGGAAAGGAAACTCGTACTAACAGATTTAATGAGTGTCCAAAGCACAGAATGTGAGTAAAACCACCACATTTCAATGCACTAACAATGTTGGCACCATTGCCTGAAACCCCAAATCCAGTATTGAGTCCCAGGGGCTCTAACCACTCAGAAATGTTGTTACTCAACTCTTCCAAAATATTGCCAGTGGTGTGACACTTACTAAACATGCTAACACGAAGAGCTGCCATTCCTTGTCTTTCTTCCTGTACAGTGCTGCTTGTGGTGGTGCTTAAAGATGATTGTGACACCCAATGTGCTGTGATGCACATATAATCAGTGGTTTGAGAACTCAACTATATGTCTGTGGTCAGGTACACAGTACCATATTCATTCTAAGAGCCAATTTTATTCCACTTTGCATACATTCATACATTTTGGGAACAGTGACAGTTGCAAAATATTTACGGCTTGGTATGCTGTAAAGTGGAGCAAAATATTTTAAAAGAACTCTAAAACCATCATTCTCCATCACAGAATATGGCTGCAGGCCTTGACAATAAATTCAGCTATTAACTGATTAATTTTTAATGTTACTTGATGTGATCTACTGTAGGCAGTTTTTTGTTCAAGCATCGCAGTAATGGTCTGCTGTTTAGTTCATGCAGGGGGGAGAAACATGGGATTGCAGTGGTGAAGCTATAGCTTGTCCAATTACTTTTGTCAGTGAAGTCGAACATGATTTTTTCCTGCCCAGTCTCTTTACCATCACTGTTGTCTGTAGGATTATTTTCATCACACATATTTTTCCCCTGCTCAGGAATACTGCCCAGCTGAATGGTTGGATGTGCTCTTTGCAAATACCTTTTTAGTGATGTTGTCCTGAACTGGCCCCTCACTTTCCCTCTGCTAACTTCCTGATGACAAAAGGTGCAGACAGCAAACCATTCATTTTAGAGATTTACATGAAAATAGCTCCACACAACTGAGGTGGAACGTTTTGTCATCATGCTACAAACTGCAGCAATTGTGGTGGCTGCTGTTTCTGACCCTGATTCATGCACACTGTGGCTGTCCCCAGAAGCACTTTATGATTGCTATTGATTTTTTCCACTACTGGCTATGGCTAGTGGTGGTGCTTGCTGTATGTGTGTTTTTTTTTGGGGGGGGGGTCGAGAGCCCAGGTGGCATCCTCTACCTCATCAGTATCACATTCTGATTCATCTCCTTTGGAAGAGCATAACTGTGATGCATCATCACGATCATGATCTTGTTCTTGTACATTTACAATATCCTCATCAGAGGCACTGTCTTCTGTTGCAGGAGTCGGATATGCATGAATGGCATATCATGGAGTGTCATGTCTAGTGGTACTAGACAGAGCCCTTTCCTTAATCATTTGCTTTCTATGTCTGTTTTGGTTACCTGTTTTTGTGTTTTATCTGATTTTTCTGGCAATGCTGACAGTGATGCAGTACTTTGATAAGGGGATTCACCAACATTCTTTTCTTTTTCCAGTTCTGTTGCTTCATTTTCATCAGTTGTATTAATTATATCTGCAGCAGTGAATTTCCATTTTTTGTTATCAAAGGCTATGACTGCAGTTCAATGGGTGGGAGCAACTGGCCATGCCCCTGCCTGAGCTACAGTATTTAAGTCAGCTTTCTGCAGTCTTATTCAGATGCTTTCTTTCTTGGCTATGGCCTGAGGCTCTGCTGATGCTCAGTGCCCCCCAGTGTTTGTCTCCTGCTTCATTTTGTGCTTTTGGGATTTCTGCTTACTTTGTGCCTCCTCCTTCTCAGGTCAGTATTTTGCTCCTCCTGCCTCCTGGCAGCTGTTTGTACTTCTCTGTCTGATCATTTGTGCTGCCATCCTGTTTTCTGGTTCTGTGTTTTTTCTTCACTCTGTTTCTTTTGGGTGCTTATAGTCTTCCCAACACCTTGCCTTTGCTCATTTAATTGCCTTCTGCTCCTTCAAGCTCTCATGTTTTCTGTCTTTTTGTACCAAATGCAGCCTCCCAGCTTACCTAAACTGTTTGTACCATTTGCAGTCTCCTGCTCATCTCAATTTCTTAATTGCTTACACCTGACTTGTAGACTAGCAACAACTCCCTTTGGGTTCAGTGGTTTCATTACTTAATTCAGCAGCACACTACTTCCTTGTTTTATTCCCCATGCTACTGCAATTTCTACCAGTACTAATTGTTGTTTTCCATTGCTCCAGCATGCCTCCTTGCCATACTCAATGCTACCAATGGCAGTTGTACTCTACCTCATGCTGTCTTGATGTATCCATGCCTTCTCCCTGTCCTCAGTGCTAACAGATGCACTTCACGTCATACAGTCTCATATACTCAGTGCTAGCAGTTGCATGCCCATTCATGCTGTCTATTGCTGTTCTCAAATTTACCAGCTGCACTACCAATCCTGCACTTTCAGTCACATCCCTGCCTCTCTGCTTAGTACAGTTCTGCCTTCTTGAAGTCTGCCTCTTGAGGGTGGGTTCCTTGAGGGGACGGGGTCCTTTTCTTCTACCATTAGGATGAGAAGGTCCTCCACTCTGGGGGAAGTGTTTGACTGTGCAGACAGCATCTGTGGCATCTCATGATGTAGCATTTAAGACTTTGGCTGCTGGAGGGTGTGGCCTCCAGTTCACAGGGGGCTCCTTTAGCTGCTGACAGCATCAGCAGCACCTTTGAAAACTATTCTCCCTACAGCCACCTATGGGTCACCTGGTCTCAATTCTATACCCCTTATTGTCCTTCCTGGCCCTCAAGGGTGATGACCATTTAGTCCTTTTATTCTTGCCCCTCCAGAGCTCGACCTTACCCCTCTTGGGTTTGGCTTCTTTGTCTAGGCTTCACTTGGATGCCAGGTGAGTGCCTTTCAGCGGTCATTGCTTTCCACAGCTGGGGGGGGGGCCCCAGCAGGGTTCCCCTTTAGCTGCAAAGACCTCTACTTGCAGAACCTCCATGGCTTTCCTGTTACAGGGATAGAGTGAGAGTCCTTCCTCTAAAACTCTCCTGTGAATTGGGTTACTAAATTGCAGTAGTGAGCTATCATTCATTCATCCCAAGCCTGGAGAGAAGGTGACCAAGGCTTTTGATCCCCAGAGGTTCACACTCATAGGGGATATTTCCTCTCATCTGTGCCAAAGGTCATAAAGGTTAGGTAATCCATCAAGCAGTATATCTATAATAGTATATTTTGACCCAAGGTAGGTTTCTGTTGTTCAGTTGGGGTTGGATGGTGGCCTTCTTTCATCTTTGCTGTTCCCGCTCTCCTTATGGAAATCATGCCCCTTCTGCTATCAATACCAAAATTGTCAGTCATTGCACAATCCTACTATGTCTGTTACATGTTATCACTACTCTGTTAATTTATGCTCATCCAGTTTCTGCATTCACCACTTCTGCTCAACTTTTTTGGGGAGTTCCTTCCTAAGGTACCTTTAGTATAAAGGAATTATCTTCCTGCAGCACCTCTAGGGCTGAAACTTCCTTAAGAGGGTTCTTTTGCCTTCATGGTACCCTGACAGGGTGGTAGTTCCCTGTGGGACAGAAGGTGCAAATGACCAAAGTATCAATTTATCATAGTCAATAAGATAAGCATTTAAATACTATCAGTCTATCAATGAAGTTGCACAAGCATATACTCATCACTAAGTTGCATACACACATTGAAATCAAAGGCTATGAGTGCAGTTCAATGGGTGGGAGCAACTAGCCACGCCCTCTTCCTGAGCTATTTAAGTCAGTTTCCTGCAGTCTCATTCAGATGCATTTTTTGTTGCCCCACTATCCTCCCCTCCTCCTCCAGCAGCACACCTCTCTCCCTTCAGGCTCCTTCCTATGGTACCTGTAAGCTAAAGGAATTATCTTCCCACTGCACATTTAGGGGTGGAACCCTCCTCAAGAGGGTTCCTTTGCCTTCACGGTACCCCAACAGGGTGGTAGTTCCCCTTGGGACAAAGAGTACAAATGGTAAAACTATTTATCACAGTCAACAACATATGCATTCAAATACTATCAGTCTATCAATAAAGTTGCACAAACATATACTCATGCGTACAAACATTGAGCTGAATTTCTTTTCAGGAAATATTTCATAGAAACATAGAAGTTGACTGCAGAAGGTCCATCTAGTCTGCCCATTTGTTTTAGACCCCTTTTGACATTCTAGTTGCCTTTTGTAGTTAGGGCTCCCTTATGTCTATCCCATGCATTCTTGAATCCCCCCACAGTGTTGACCCCCACAACCTCTTGGGGCAGGCTGTTCCAGGTGTCCACCACTCTTTCTGTGCAGAAAAACTTCCTGGTGTTGGTAGAGAACCTCCCTCCTTCCAGCCTGAGGTCATGTCCCCTGGTCCTGGAGCCCTTCTTGAAGCGAAAAGTTCCTGTGCCTGTACCTTGTTAATGCCTTTTATGTACTTGAATGTTTCAATCATGTCCCCTCTCTCTCTTCTCTGCTCCAGGGAGTACATATTCAGTTCCCTAAGTCTTTCCTTGTAGGACATGTACTGCAGACCCTGAATAATTTTTGTTGCCTTTCTCTGTACTGTTTCCACCCAGTCAATGTCCTTTCTGAGGTGAGGCCTCCAGAATTGGAATCTGTATTCCAGGTGAGGCCTGACCAGCTATCTATACAGTGATAGTACCGCCTCTCTCCTCCTGCTTGTGATTCCCCTCCCAATGCAGACCAGCATTCTGTTGCCCTTCAATGTTGCCTTTTCACACTGCTTACTAACCTTCAAGTCATCTGAGATTATGATTCCCAGATCTTGTTCCTGATTTGAGGCTGCCAGCATTTTGCCTCCTAGGTAATACTCCTTTCTTGGATTTTTCTTTCCTATGTGCACGACCTTGCACTTTTTGGAGTTAAATATCAGCTGCCACACTCCAGACCATTCTTCTAGTTTCCTGAGGTCAGCTTCCATCTTGCTCACTCCTTCTGAGCTATCCACCCTGTTACATATTTTGATGTCATCTGTGAACAGACACACCTTCCCTTCCAGTCCATCAGTGATGTCTTCTTTAAAAACATTGAAGAGCAGAGGCCCCAGCACTGAGCTCTGGGGCACCCTGCTGGTCACCCTGCCTTCCGTCAATTGAGTGCCATTAACCTGTACCCTCTGGGTTCTGCCTTGTAACCGGTTTTGTACCCATCTGACTACTTTTGGACCAACCTCTGTGTGATCAAGCTTCTTTACCAGCCTTCTGTGTGGAACCAAGTCAAAGGCCTTACTAAAGTCTAGGTAGACCACATCTACTGCCCCACCATCATCCACTATTTTTGTAGCCTAGTCAAAAAACTCGAACAGATTTGTGTGGCATAACCAACTGCTGTGAAACCATGCTGTTTGGGACTCATTGGCTGCTAGTTTTGAGGAATGCTGTGATCCTCTGTTTGAGAAGTGTCTCCACTAGTTTCCCTACTATAGATGTGAGGCTCACCGGTCTGTAATTACTAGCCTCTTAGTAACTGCCGGATTTGTGAAGTGGAACTACTATTGCCTTTTTCCAGTCTTTGGCTACCACAACACTCTTCAAGGATTTTGTGAATAGAAGTGCCAGAGGGTCTGCTAATTCTGCCCCCAGTTCCTTAAGGATTCTGGGGTGCATCTCATCTGGTCCCATGGCTTTGTCTGCTTTTAGTTTATTTAGCACCTCCCGTACTTTAGCTTCTGTAAAGGGACTCGTGTTTACCCCTGGTCCTGGGGTGTTGTGTTTTTTCAGGGCTGGGCCATCCCCTGGGTCCTCTTTGGTAAACACCGAGCAGAAGTATTTGTTGAGGATTTTGGCTTTCTCTGGGTCATGTTTGGTGCATTTCCCCTTCTTCAGTAGCAGTCTTTACTATCCCCCTTTTGCCTTACTGCATCCCCTAATGTATCTATTTGTATCTATCTGAGCTCTATTTCTGGACTGCTACCTGCTACATCGGGGGTCTGTGAGGGAGACCAGAGTTGCGGGTCCCTTCCCCCTGCATCAGGTGCAACTGAAGGGATCCTCCTTGGGGTAGAGGTGCTGGTAACTGGCCAGGTGGACCTCCCCTGATTCTGAAAGGAACTGCAAAACTTTAATTTCCCACCCACCTGCCCCGTTCTCTCCTCCCCTTAAATGCGCTAAATCTCCTCCCACAAATCCTTATGGACCTATCCTATTGTGACTGCAAGTTGAATCCGATACTTTTGACCTTGTGTCTGCTGCTTTGAACTGATTCTCACTGTGATAACTTTGACTTGGAACATTGTAATGAAATCTGGCTGAGCTGTTAGCTACATCAAAGTTAGCAGTGTTTAGTCTGTATCTTCAGTTAGTGATTAAGTGTCTCTTTTAAAAGTCTGTTTATCTTGTATCATTAGACAGAGTTTAAGTGACAACTTTGTGCTGGGCTGTATGTTGAAATGAATATGGCTGACCTGGGATACTCCAGTATGGCCACTTGGAGGGGAAGGAGGGGTAGTAATCCAGGGGGAAGGGATTGGGAAAAGGAGCAAGTGCCCATAAGGAATAGAGAAGGACAAACAGGGTGGCCTCTTTCCACCATGGTAGGCATCTTCGGAAGGGTTGTAGGATGCACAGACTGTGGGGTAGCAATACTTCTAAAGTGGGCCTGGAGAGAGGGAGAGAGGCTGCCCACTCTGTAGACAGCTATCTCAGATTAGGAGTGAAGTTTGTTGGTTAAGGAGTAAATTGGGAGACTTGGGGGTGCGACCAGGGTTAAGGGTGGGAATATGGGTGGCAGAGGGTTGGGGATGGGGGAGGTGGGGGCAATGCCCAGAATCTAGAGGAGGTCACAGTATAAAGTAAGGGGGATATTAGGGATAGAGGACCCCTGGATAGGGATGTTGACGTGAAGGGGAAAACTTACGGGGCAAACATTCCAAAAATAAAGAGAGTGGAGGGGGAATAATCAGGAGAGGCTACTGGAGGGAAGACTAGAAGAGCAGACAGTGGGAAGGGAGCTCCAAAGGTGGATAGGGCAAGAAGGGAGAAACAGGGGTGGCTTAGAGGGCCAGTCGGGGTAAACTCAGGTCACATAATGGAGGCTGGCATAGAATGTCATAATAAATTTGAGCTGCTTAGTAACCTAGTGGGGGAGGAAGGGGTTAGCAGAAATGAGGAAAGTGGGACAGAAGCCATGGGGATGGAGTCGGATTCCCATAGGGCATCACAAGTAGGAAAAGGAAAGGATAAAAATATTCCTTGGGGAGAAGGGGAAACTTCAATGTGAAGCAGAGAGGGGAGATGCAATAAATAGCAGAAATGAGGGAGGAAAACATGACTGGAAAGAATCTAGAAGATGAGGAAGTGGGGGAGGGACCCCTCTCAGGAGGGGGGTCCATCCCAAGGATGGGGATATAGGTGAACGGGACTGGCAGGGGGTCTCTGGAGGTAGGGGTACCATTATAAGGGGTGAGGATGATGGTGTGGGGGAAGGGGATATGATCAGGGACAGGATAAAATGACCAGAAATGAGTGGGATTAAAGGGACACCTATACAGGGGGGTTTTGAGCTAAGTGGGCAAAATGTTAAGGGAGGCAAAAAGGGGAGGGTGGCAAGGGGGTCTCTCATAATAAGGCAGGAAGACTCCCACAAAATTGGGATCACAGATAAAGGGGGAGAGAGGGGCTGAGAGTGCATAGAGGTAGTGGAAGTAACTATAAGGATGATGGCGGTGTTAAGGTTCTGTTACTGGGTGACTCAATGATTAAGGGTATCCAATGTGAGGGACAGGGGGTGGGATGCCAGAACCAGGTGAAGGTAGTGAGTATCTCTGGGCTGATGGTGCACAGAGCTAAGTTCATGGTGTACGAGCTGGTAAGGGATTGTGGAGGAAAACCTGATTTCTTGGTGCACTTGGGGACTAATGATATAGAGGGGCACAGTGCCTTGGAAATCCAAGCAAGGTTCCAAGAACTTGATAGAGTCTGTCGGGATAATGGATGCAACATTTTCTTTTTGGAAATATTGCTGGTACCTAGGATCTCAGTGGAGAACAAAAGGAAGATCACAGAGGTAAATGACTGGCTCAGGAAGTGGGGGGAAGAAAGGGGGTCATGGGTGTTAGGTAACTGGAAGGGGGTTTGGGAGGATAAGGGACTATATACCAAGGACAGGTTTCATCTTACCCCGTTGGGGAAGGAAATCCCTAAACAGGTGGTGGCGGACTACATTCAAGAAAGGTGGGGTTTAAACTTGTGAGGGGGGAGGGACATGGGAGGGGCTGGCCTGAAGCCCCCTTCTCCAGATGAGGGGAGTAGCTCTCAAACCCAAGGTTAGGAGGGGGAAAATAGTCAGGGAGAGGAGGTTTCAAGAGGGGCAGAGGGTGGCTGGAGGCACATGGAACCCAGGTGTGGTTCGACAAAGGAGATCAGGGATAAGGGGTGGTGTTAGTAAATGCCAGGAGCTTGGGTAACAAGTTACCAGAGTTCCAGGCCATGCTGTTCGAGGAGAGGGGGGATGTGGCAGTGGTCATGGAAATGTGGGCCAACAACAGCCACGACTGGGACCTAAACATGAAGGGATACTTCTTGCTTAGGAAGGATAGTAAGGAGGACAGAGGGGGAAGAGTGGCTATGTACATTAGAAAGGGCATAGAAATTGCTAGGGTAGAAGAGGCAGAGGGAAACGTGGAAGCCTTATGGGTTACCTTACAAACCCTGACAGGAGGTAAGGTCAATCTGGGTGTAGTATATAGGCCTCCCGGGATGGGTGATGTTCTGGAGGATGGTTTGCTGAACAACATTATTGCCCAGTGTAGACCAAAAAGGGAGATAGTGGTGTTGATGGGGATCTTAATATGCCGGGTACAAACTGGGGAACCATGTCCTCTAAGGTGGCCAAGGAGCAGAGGCTGCTAGATGGTTTTCAGGATTCCAGGATGTGTTCTTAACATAGCATGTGATGGAGCCCATGAGGGAGAGTCATGTTCTGGACATGGTTTTGGTGGATGGCGATCTGGTAAGGGACCTGGTTGTAGAGAATCTCCTGTCTGGGAGCGACCACAACACCGTCTGGTTTCAAATTAACATGTGAGATGGGGGGGGAGAGATCTAGAACACTGGCAGTGGATTTCAAGTGTGCAGATATTATGGGCATGGGAAATATTCTCAAGGATCACATGAAAGGGATTACAACAATGACGAACGTGGAAGAGATGGGAGGTCATAAAACGGGGACTTCATGAGGCAGTCAGGACCTGTGCTATGGTGAAGCCGCAAAGGAGCAAGGTCACATAAACCATGCTGGTGGACCAGTGAAGTTCAGGGAGCAGTCAGGGAGAAGAAGGCTGCCTACAAAAAATACAAAACAACAAGAAGGGAAAGGGAAATAGAAACGTACCATCTTGCATCTAGAAAAGTCACCCAGATGGTGCGGGGGGCAAAGTACAGTAAAGAGCAGCGGCTGGCACAGGGAATTCGGGGAGGGTAAAAGGTTTTTTTCTGGTACATCGGGGAGTAGAGAAAAACTAAGGGCCAGCTTGGCAGACTGAGAACAGATGGTGGGTGGGTGGAAGAGGCAAGGGAGCAGTCAGAGGTACTAAATGAGTACTTCACCTCGGTGTTCACTAGGGAGTGGGATGGGATATTTGTTAAGCAAGGCACGAGGCGGAGAGAAGTGAAATTGTGTGGGATTGGGGGAGTAACAGAAAGGGAGCATAAGAGAGGGAGAGGCACCCCTGGGGTTTCACACCAGGACAAGGATAGAAAGGCCAGCAAGGTGGGGGGGATGGATGAAGCTATCTCCACCAAATGAGTGTGGCAAGCCCTGAAGGCCCTGAAGAAAGATAAATCTCCTGGGCCGGATGGCATTTATCCGAGGGTACTATGGGAGTTGGTGGACTTACTGGCCGCACCCCTGGTGGAGCTCTTTAACAGGTCGTTTGAGACAGGGGCGGTACCTATGGATTGACGTGAGGCTCATGTTGTGCCAGTCCATAAAGGGTGGTCGAGGGAAGTACCAGGTAACTATAGACCCATCAGTTTGACCTTGGTAGTGGGAAAATTGATGGAGAGTATACTGAAGGAATGATTGGGGGTGTTCTTGGAGGAGGAGGGAGGGCTGGATAGTAGACAACATGGGTTTGTGCCAGGTAGATCATGTCAAACCAACCTTGTGGAGTTCTACGAATGTGTAACATCGGAACTGGACAGGGGGAAGCCTGTGGATGTAATATTCTTGGACTTCAGCAAGGTGTTTGACTCAGTCCCCCACAAAGGGCTAGTGGAGAAACTGACAGGGTTGGGAGTGATCCCATTGATGGTCAGATGGATAGGAAACTGGCTAGCTGGACACACACAGAGAATGGTGTTCAGTGGGGAGCTCTCGAACACTAGAGAGGTTGGTAGTGGGGTACCACAGGGCTCAGTCCTGGGTCTGATCCTGTTTAATGCATACATATCTGACATCAGGGTGGGTATAGGGTGTGAGATGAGTCTCCTAGCTGACAACTCCAAGGTGGGAGCAGTAGTTGAGGGGGAAGAGGGGAGGTTGGCCCTGCAAGGGGATCAGGACACCCTGGAAAGGTGGGCTCTCACATGGAAGTTAAATTTCAATACAACCAAGTGCAAGGTGTTACATCTTGGGTGAGGAAACCCCAAACACAGGTACACCCTGAGAGGGGTGGTGCTGGAGGCCTGGTCTGGGGAAAAAGACCAAGGGGTCATGGTGGATGTGTGTATGAATAGGTCTGAGCAGTGCAGGGGAGCGTCTAGCAAAGCAAACAGGATGTTGGGATGCATTGTAAGGGGGATCACCTCTAGGAGCAGAGAAGTGATTCTTCTGCTGTACAATGGACTGGTGAGGCCACACCTCGAGTACTGTGTACAGTACTGGAGACCGCACTTGAAGAGGGACATACAGCTCCTGGAGAGGGTACAGAGGAGGGCTACCAGGATGATTCAAGGACTGGGGGAGTTGACGTATGAAGACAGACTTGAGGAGCTCAGCCTGTTTACATTGGAGGAGAGGAGAAACAGGATGGACATGATCTAGGTCTTCAAGTACCTCAAGGGAATAAATAGGGTACACACGGAGGGGATCTTTAGACTAAAGGAGGGAGGTATCACCAGAGGGCATGGTTTGAAGTTGGAAGGAGGAAGGATGAGGGGGGAAAGCGGAGGAGGTTTTTCACGGAGAGGGCGGTGGATCCTTGGAATGTGCTGCCTGGTGAGCTGGTCCAGATTTACACTGTGAAGGGCTTCAAGAGAGGGTAGGACAGATACATAAAGGGGTATCAGAACACGGGGGAGGGGAGGGCCTAGGTTCCCAACAGGGGATCTGCGGTCTGAGCAGGCTCAATAGACCATAAGGCCTAATCTGCTGGCAATTAGTATGTTAGTATCTAAAAATTAT
The DNA here is from genome assembly GCA_016271365.2 of Neoceratodus forsteri. Taxonomy (NCBI): domain Eukaryota; kingdom Metazoa; phylum Chordata; order Ceratodontiformes; family Ceratodontidae; genus Neoceratodus; species Neoceratodus forsteri. The sequence goes on along the minus strand of CM028129.1, from coordinate 1,111,260,420 downwards.
TTGTCTCCTCTCTTTGCCCCTTCTGCTATCTTTTCCTCTGTCTGGGCTTTTGCCTTTCTAATTTGTTTGTTAGACTCTCTCATTTTTTCCTTGTACGACTCCCAGTCTTTCTCAGTTTTGGTTTCCTGGTATATGCTGTACACCTTCTTTTTTCCTTTGACTGCGGTAGCCACATCCTTGGATTTCTTTTTCTTTTTGCTTTGCTGACCCATCTGGTACATTGATCTGTGTCAGTCTGTATTGCTCTCTTGAGTCTCCCCAACATATCCTCCACCTCCTCAACCCCTATTTCCATTAATTGGCTACTTATAGTATGTTGTTTCTCATTTTTTGGAAGTCAGCCTTTCTGAAATCTAGCCCCTTTATCTTTCAGTGGCTGGTGTCCTGCGTTATGTTTACCTTAAAGTTTACCATGTGATGGTTGCTGTTGCCCATATGGCATCCCACTTCGATGTCCTTGATCCTTTCTGAGTTTATTAGAAAATTATTCAGTGCGGCACTCACCCCAGCAAGAAGGACGAAAAACAAATATTTAGTCCAGAAATGTATTTTTATTCACCCATCTTGTGCAAACAGCCAGTGAAGCTGGAAGATATATGAATCGTCCTAAGGCTTGTGAGGACAAGATTGAGAATGTCATCTCTCCTTGTTGGGGTTTTAACAAGTTGGCACAGTCCTACACCTTGTAGTGACAATAAGAAGTCCTTACTTCTTGTTGTTGGTGCTGTTCATGTGCTCCAGTTAATATCTGGTAGGTAGAAGTCCCCCACCAGTATTGCTTCACCTTTATCAGACATTTTGTGGATTTCCTCTGTTAGGCCATTGTCTCCTTTATCTCCTTGATTTGGGGCCTGAACACAACACCAATTCTGAAGGGTTTTCCCTTGCCCATGTCTACTGTTAGCCACAGTGACTTGAAGTCCCCAGATTGCCTTTGTACTTCTAGGGTTTTATTTCCTCCCAAATGTAAATGGTTATGCCCCCCCCCCCCTTATTTGCCCTGCCTATCTTTCCTGAACAGATTGTAACTGGGAATGGCTGTATCCCGTCCATGGTTTTCCATGAACCATGTTTCAGTTACAGCCACCCAGTCCAACCTTTCTGTTTCCAGGATGGCTGTGAGTTCGGGAAGTTTGTTGGTTAAGCTCCTAATATTTGCAACCATTGCCATCCAGGAATGTGCATCCTCTTTGGCACAAGGTTGTACCCTCTTCCTGGACTGCTCCAGTTTGTTCTTTCTGGCCAAGAGATTATGGAGGTTGCTGGTTCAGGCAGATGTTGGCTCTGATTAGTTTTCTGAGGATATATGCTTGCATTTGGTGTTTGGGGGATTGATGACTAGCCCACCGACAGCAGGGGTGTGAGCTGCGTCATTCTCCCCTTTATTTAAACTACCTGCATAGACATCAAATTTTTGTCCGAGTGCTCGCACACCTTCTCTGTTTAGATGCAATCCGTCATATTTAAAAAAAGCTCTTTCCCAAATGTTATGCCAGTTACCTATGTAGTGGTATCCCTTGTCTTGGCACCAATCATGCAGGCATGAGTTGAATTCACCTACTTCAATCTCTCTGACTCGCTTGGTGCTTTTTCATTTTTCCCACACTGGCAGCACTTCTGAGAAGGCTAATTTGGACACAAGGGAAGAAAGTTTGTTGTCCAGGTCCTCAAACTGTTTCTTGGCCTCCTGAGCTGTGGGATTTGCTAAGTCATTGGTACCAAGGTGTATTGTTATATGCATAACATCCCCTGATTCCTTCATAATTGTCTTTATGAGGTTAGTGTCCCTACTTGCAGAGGCTCCTGGTAGACACTTTACTACGATGTCACTTTTAACATTTTGTGTTAGGTGGCTCCTCAGATCATGGAATCCCCAAATATGAGAATTTTGCTTTTGTTTATATTTGTGTTGTTTTTATATTGAGTTTTAATATTTTTGTTGTTATTGCATTTGGTTTTGGTATTGTTGTTGGTTATATTTTGTGTATTTTGGTTTTTATCATAGTTTGTATTGGTTTTAATTGGCATGTTAGTCTTTTTTGATGGTTTAATTTCTTTACCTTACGAACATACGCACATATGAAATGCCAGCAGAAACAGGCCTCAAGGTCTATCGAGTCTGCCCGATTCTGTAGCTAGCCCCTCAACTTGCAGCTGCCCCACCCTCCCCTCCTCATAACTAACCCCCCTCACTCTGTCCCACCCTCTCTTAAATCCTCCCACTGTCATGATGCCACCTCCTCGGGCAGAGTGTTCCACCTACCTATCACCCTTTCTGTGAAAAAGTGTCTCCTGATTCCCTTCCTGAATCTCCCCCCCTCCAATCTCAGCTAATGCCCTCTCATGTCCCATGTATTCCATGTATACATGTATACCTTGTATTACTTTGTCTGTGGTTGATAGCAGTGGAGCGAACCTGTTTTTTGTTTGGACGTCTGGGAAATGCTCCTGGTTTTTGGCTTCCTTCCTAGACCTCCTATGATGCCTTTTTTTCCTTATCACCTACCAGTCTCTGTGTCCTGCCTCGAGTCCTGGACCCTGGCTGACATGCTGGTACTGGTGGGGGTGGGGGGGAGGTTGAGAAGGTGTGCTATAGAGTTCCCTGTACTGGAGATTGTATATTGTAGTCCAAGCATCCTGTAATTGGGATGCAAGATCTGCTATGGTGCAACATGCATGGCAGGGTCCTGGTTACCATTTGTAGATCCTATTGTACAATGCACCGCAGTTTTCGCAACTGACTAGGTCCATTTTTTTTGTTTTGTTTTTGTTTATTTTATTTGTTTTTTCTTTCAGATGAGAGATAGTGCTGATTCCTGTTTCTTGGCAGAAAGTGTGAACGAAAAAGAAAACAGAACAGTGAGTTTTTTTTGTACCTTATTACCTCCTATCAGGTGTCGTGGGCGGCGCTACATGCCTATAAAGTGTTATTTCTGTTGTTATGGGTACCAATTTCAGTCATACTGCTGGTGTTGGCCACATGTTCCATAACAGATTTTGCTTCTGAATTCATTTTTTGGGGTCCAACTTAATTACTTAATTGGTAGTATTAGTTTGGATGCAGAGATGGGCAACACAGAGTATCTGAGATGTGACACCCCCCTCTCAAAATACGTGAGGCACTATGATCTAGCAGTTTTTCAGTAACAGGGATGGGCAACACAGAGTCTACGACAGTATGACCTAGTAGTAGTTCAGGCACAGAGATGGGCAACACAGAGCCTGAGACATAACACCCCCCCTCCCCTTCAAAATCTGTACAGCAGTATGACCTTAGGAGTTCAAGCACAGAGATGGGCAACACAGAGTGTGAGATGTGAAGCCCCCCTCAAAATTAGTCAAGCACTATGACCTTCAAAGTCCTGTCCTGTTTGTACACGTCATTAGTGCTTTCTTACTTTCTTTTAAAATATTTTTCAAAAAAAAATAATTATTAAGTTGTTGGATGCTAGTGATATTTTTATATCTTTTTTGTTTAAAATTTGTTGATTTTCAAAGAAAAACAGACTGATTAATAATATACCTAACCTTACCTAACCTATCACTACTATAATTTTTTTGTTGCTGGATGATTTCATGAAAACTACCCCTGCCTCCTGGCACTGTAGACTGCAGGTCATGCTTTAAAATCTCTTTCCTTTAGTTTTTCTAACACTAAGAAAAAACATCTGCTGCACTCTGCTGTTGTCTGCTGTTGAATTTGTTGGTATCTCTTTCTCTCTCTCTCTCTCTCTCTCTCTCTTTCTAACAAAAAACAAACTTAAATTATGAAACGTTTCCTTTTTGTAAAGTCTGCACACACACAACTGCCTCCTTTCAATGCAAAGCCCCAAATGAGCTGCTGTACTGTTTCCTAGGGACGTTCTGTTGCTGTTGTGGCTGACACACAGGATTTGCTAGAATATGAATCAATCACAAAAAAAAAAAAAAATACCCTAATTGGTTGGCTCCCTTCAGTGTCCCAGTATCATGAGTGCTTTGTTGGTCATGTGAGGGTCCAGGGACTCTGGAGTATTTGGTAGAGATTGGAAAAGAAAACTTTTTGTTTATTTTTGTACCCTGCTCTGACCCTGTTCAGTGACTTACATTGCAGTACTGGGTGGTGAGTTATTATTATTATTTTTTTTCTGCCTATAACCTCTTTCTGCTTGCTGATCTGTAGTTCTTCTGGGTTCTGGTACCCTCCCCCTACCTCCCCAAGGTATGTCCCCGTCACTCTTTACATCACACTGACATCTGTGGAACAAGCTGCTTCCTGTAATCCAGCTCTCCCATCCCATGCCATCGAGTACAAGACTGGACTGTACTTCTGAACTGGACCAAATCGACAACTTGAGTTGAGCCATGAAAGGCTTGGTGTTCTAGATCAGAGTTGAGTCGGCCCAGTCTGAGAAGGTTCAGAAGTGCTGCAGAGCTGGTCTGCCTATCCCTGCTATAAAGTTTGTAATACCTTTGACATCACATCCTGATGAGTGGCTGTAGAAGCCCCAGGCAGGCTTCCTTTGATAGCTTGGGTCAGCAGCCCCTATTCCTCCTCTCCCTGTGAGAGCTAACAGTTGACTGCCTCCCTCCCCTTTCTCTTCTCTCGCTCCTCTCAGTGCTATCTCACTAGCTCATCTTTATTCAGTGGCAGATTTAGGGGATGGCAAAGGGTATGGCTGCACCCTCCATTGTAACTTACTTGTTTGCTGCTGCTGCATTTCACGTTGTTGAAGAAGTCTGCTTTATTGATTGTACAAAAGTTTATTATTTAAAGCTATAGATTGCATTTGTATTTTTTGTCAAAATTGTAATGAAAATGATAATAGCAGTCACTATAAAGGATTTTTTTTTAAATTGCATATCAGGTATGCACACCACTCCAGCAACCCCCATTGTAAAATCTTGGATCCGCCACCATCTTTATTGCATATTCTTGACCCTCCCACTAGGACAGAAAGTGCAGGACCAAGGAGTATGATGTCAGATATCCTAAATAAAAGAGTACTGAAGACATGTCTTTTTAATTAAAAGAAACTAAGTGGAATTCCCTCCTTCAAATGGAAAGAAAAGGGAAAGGCAAAAATTGTTTAACAAGGAAAGGCACACTAAGCCAAAGCTTGTTTCCAGGTATGACCTGGGAGCACAAGGAAGTTAAGTGACTTGCTCAGGGTCACACAGTATGCAAGTGGGGGCTGATGGGATTCAAAGCCAGGTCTCCAAGTTTGCAGATCAGTGCCACTTAACCACTATGCTATACAGCTTCCTATTTAAAATAGTAAAACTCCTGTGTTTTCTCAGGCCAAAGTGTTATTTTTATCTCTGACCTTGGTGCCAGCTAGCAAAGCCTGACATAACTCATAAAGGCTCCAGTTTAGCTTATAGGCCATAAAAACCTCTTGTTTCATATGCTCAATGGTACTTGGACCTTAACCCATTAATGTCTTGGTTTAAGTCCCCACTATAGATGCTAGCAGTCCTCCTGAGAGCAAATGTAGGTACTGGCAGTCTTTCCTGGGGCAAAGAGAAAAAGTCAGGTAAACCTCCACCATTTATGGGGGGGGGGTTACAGAAGCACTGGCAGTTCAGGGAAGTGCTGGCGGGCCATAGGAAGACCCTGCAAATGCTAACTACATACACCCCTGTAAGATCAGGTGGTGGCGGAGAAGAGGGAAAAAAGGAGGAAGTGCTGGTGCTGGTGGAATGGGAGTGGGGAAGCACATCAACAGTACGAGACAGTGAGAGATGGGGATAACCTTACTAATATAGATCATGAAAATCTCTGCCAAATTGGGTGGGGATGGGTACTGGGGAGTCTGAGAATGGGTCTGGGAGTATGATTTGTGTGTGTGTGGGGGGGTGCCATTTATGGTGGCTGACTGTGGAACCTTTTTCTTTACTGAAACAAGGCAACATTGCAGTTTAAAGTTTGGCATGGTCCAACTGGTTCTTCAAGCTTGAACCAAGTGGAACATTAGTTTGCAGTTTTGCCCTTGTCCAACTCATTCATCTAGCTTGAACCAAGCTGAACATTTAAAAGTCACCTTAACAACTAAAGTTTGAGCTGTTTAAATCTTTGTAAAACGGAACTAGCAACACTAATTTTAAATCAAGATATAGGCACAGCACGGCCTTGATACACTGCATGTTTTTATAAACACTGACAGCACGTTATAGTAATATCTGTGCCACCATTCCATCACACTTCAAGTAATGCCCTACATATTGCTATGTTATGTCTTCACAAGACTCTTTTCTGAATAGGGAGACAATTTGCAAATGACTGCTAAGGACACACAACTCTTCATCAACCCCCCACAGTTGCCTTTTGTTTGGCTTCTGTTAAAATTGATTAGTGGCAGTAATTTGCTGTCCTCACACTCATTCTATCAGTCAGGAAGCAATCAGTTTTAATTAGCTGGCTAGACAGCCTGAGGCATTTAACTGTCAAGGGAGCTGCTGAAAGGACAGCATATCTGTACTCTGAGAGGAAACACAACACGGAAGCAGCAAACAAGAGGGTCAGGGTTGTGCCCACTCTATGGGTGGGTTGGAGCCAAGAGGTAACATCAAGAAGCTTACAGGTAATGTGGGTTTATTAGAGCACACCCAATAATCCCAAAGTGTGTTATTGTGCTTATAAAATTTACCTTAATTAGCCCAACTGGCTAGTGGAGGAGGTAACATATCAATAAGCATATCAAGTGGGTCAATGGATTGTCTGTGGTACTACTGGGTTTTCCCAGCCTCTAGCTCTGTTGGTTTATATAATTTAGACTGTGGCATGATTGGTTGTAACTTGCCAGTACACATTTGCATAGCGTGAGTGGAAGCATACAATACAACCACAAGATCATGACAAATAGTGCTGTCAGTGTCATGTTGCAGAACACTCATTTCTTGGACTCTCTTATAAGCAGTCATGTATACAATTTAGTTTCTACATTGTGTTTATGTAGATGTAAATTTGGCAAGATTCCTTATTTCTTTCAGGCACTCTGGAATGTACCAGCAGCTAAAATAAAGATATCTGCTAAACATCTGGCTTATCAGATAAGACACTGGTGTCATAGTGGAGACCCCAGGGGGAATAACAGAGGGCCCCAGAGGAGGAGGAAGTGAATCCTGGTGGTGGACTCCATATTGAGGGGAATACAGTTGAGGAAAGGTAAGGATAAGGAAGGGGAGATTAAGTGCTTTCCCAGCACCGTGGCTGGCAGGGATGGAAAGAGGATCCAAAGGATTGCTGCGGCAGCAGGAAGGGAGGGAGAGTTGGATGTCATTGTCCATCTGGGAAGAAATGATCTGGCTAGGGATGAGCCAGCAATAGTTCAGGAGGAGTTTAGCGATTTGGGGAGGGGTCTTAGGCAAGTAGTACAATCAGTGACCTTCTCAGAGGTGTTACCAATCTATGATGGGGGGAGAACAGGATTTTCCACGTTTATACTACTGAAAACCGAAACCCACAATGCTGACACCCACCAGCCCGAAACCAACATCTCAATGCATGGAATCCCAGCTGTCAGGAATTGCACGCGGCAGAGGTTTTTACCATGTTTCAGGGTCTTCACCCCTGCACTCCCCTTATTTTTGATCCTCAACTCTGCCACGGGCAATTCTCAACAGTCGGGATTCCATGTGCTGGGATGTTGATTTCGGGCTGGTGGGTGTCGACATAGTGAGTTTTGGTAGCATGTAGTGATACCATCTCCACAACAAGATCTTCAATGCATGATTGAAGGAATGGTGCAGAGATGTGTGTTTAAGCTTCATTAGGGACTGGGGCCCTATCTGGAGGGATAAGGGCCCATACATGGGTGACAGCCTGCATCTATCCAGAAGGGAAATCCTGGTCCTCAGTGAACAGTTTAAATGCTATATTGGTGAGCATTTAAACTAGCCAAGGGGCGAGGCAGAATGAGGCAAGGAGAAGCTTATGTGTCAGCAACCAGAATCCTGAGGGAGTGAAATCCTGTAAGGCTCCCAATGACAAAGGAATCCAATTGGTAAAAGGAAAGAGATAGTAAAAAAATAGTAGAGGAAATAAGGAAGGGCAAATAGGAAATAAAGGGGGGGGCAGGACAATCTGGAGAACCATGTGTGCAAATGCTCAAAGTCTGGGCAATAAGATTCCTCAGTTTCTCTCTACCTAACCCCTCTGCTGCATCTCTTCTTCCTTCCCTCTCTTTGTATGCAGGTCCCCCCCTCCCATGCCAGCCTTTGTTCATTTTTGTCTTGCCTTGCTTCTCAAAATCCTATAGGTACTGACAGATCCTTTTTCTGGTACATTGCACGCTGAACTCAGTTCACTAATCTTTCACCTCTCCCTCCTTACCTTACTGAACATTCTACTATGACTCTCCTCCTGATAGTCCTACTCACATCTCTCTCACCTCACCTTCTCTCACCTCTGTCTTCACTACACTCCTACATAAACTCCCTGCCCATTTTCTCAGCCTCCTTCCAGCACGCACCCTCCAACATCTGCTACTACCCCTCTTCCCTCATCAGCCCCTCCCAAATTAACTCCTCCCCCACCCCCAGCCCCAACACCCTCCCTCTCCCATCACCTCACAGCTGGATGATCTTCTCCTGCACCCAGGCCTTCTTCCCTTCTGTTCTCTCAACCTTGAACTCCTCTATCATCTATCCTCCCCTCTCCAAAACATACCCTTCTCATCTCCTACCCCGAAACAGAAGTCCTCTAAACTTAAGCATTACCTCCTCCTCCCTTTCCTTCTCCTTCTTCTCTCTGGCAACATCCACCCTAACCTTGACCCCCTTTTTCACTCTCTTCTGGACCTCCCCAAAGGCATTAAAGTCTGCCATTTCAATGCCAGAAGCCTTCTCCCAAAGACAGATTCTTTCCAAATCTGGGTCACTGAGTACTCCCCTGAACTCCTATGTGTTACTGAAACCTGGTTCTTGTCACATACTCCTGACTGCCAGGTATCCATCTCAAACTAGCAAATATTTTGTCAAGACTGTGGTTTCCCATTCTTCTTCCCTCCCTCTCTCCATTGTTGTGCTCTATGCCTCCCCCAAAATCCCCCCTCCTCCTCTATCATAGACATCATCACCTCCTTTGTTGCTAAAGCTTCATCTACAGAACTACTAATACTAGGTGACTTCAATTTAAACTGGAGCTCACCTTCACATAAACCTTTCACTGAGCAAATTGAATCCCTAAACCTGACACAGCTAATCTTGGAGCCTACCCTTCCAAACCCCATCACACAGAACCACTTCCTCCTCGACTGGATTCTTTCCTCCCACCCCCATTGGACAGTCACAGCCTACACTCTCCCTGACATTTTCAATTATCTTTTTCTGACCTTCTGTATCTGCAAACTTTACACTCCCCACTCACCAACAATTTACAGATGGGTTCGCTCCCTCAGATCCCTTGACCCAGAAGCTCTCCTATGAAATATGCACTCTGTTGACTGGTCTCTGATGTACTCAGCTCCTGAAGCATTCACTGCTTTGTCTATCTTCACACATATCCTACTAGATGTTTGGAACCACCATGCTCCACCACGGAGGTGTAGGGTTAAGTATCATCATCAGCCCTGGATCTCAGCTAATGTCATACACCTGTGTAGTTCTTGAGACCAAGTCTGGGCCCGTTTCAAAGCCTCTAGTGCCCCCTCCAACCTACAGCTCTACAGGACCTTGAGAAACACCTGTACCAAGGCCATAAGGATTGCCAAAGCCACATACTTCTGCACCCAACTTCACACAAACTCTAACTCCCTTGCCAACCTCTGGTACACAATCCATTCTCTCCTTGACCCTCCCACCGTACAATCCACCCCCACGCTTGTTGTGGATGGCACACCAGTCTCTGACCCAGCCTCTGTTGCCTCTGAACTTAACACCTTTTTTGTAACTTGCACACTTCCCTCCAACCCCTCCCTCCATACCACCCTCCATCACTCCAAGCAGCTATGCTTTCCCCTCAGTCTCCTACCTTGAAGTCTATAATGCCCTCATAGCCCTCAACCCCAAAAAGTTCAGCCCAGACAATCTTGACCCTTTCCTCCTTTGCATCCCTGCACCTGCCATCTGTCTCCCACTTACCCATCTACTGAACTGCTCCTCCCTTTGCAATGTTCCCTTGGCCTGAAAAACTGCCAATGTAATACCTTTTCATAAGGGAGGGGACACATGCATGCCAGGTAACTATCGTCCCATATCCTGTCTCCTCTCCCTGGCTAAACTTCAGGAAACCTTAGTTCTCTCTCATCTTACAGATTTCCTCAACTCCTCAGGCTAGCTCTCCCTCTTCCAATCTGGTTTTCGAGCTAATCATTCAACTGTCACTTCTCTCTGTTGAGTCACAAACTCTATCCTTTCTGGTATTGACAAGGGCCACCTAACAGCTACCATTTTCATTGACCTTACCAAGGCCTTCAATTCAGCCTCCCACCCCCGCTTGCAAAAAAAACTAAATGCCGCAGGACTCTCCACTCCAGTGGTAAACTGGTTGCAGTCCTACCTCTCCTGTCACTCCGAATGTGTCAGAGTAAGTGGCACCCTATCCCCCCTCCCCTACCATGCCGGCATCCCCCAAGGCTAAGTCCTGGGGCTGATACTCTTTTCTATATTTCTAAATGATCTTCCATCAGCCTGCTCTACTTCAAACATACAAATGTATGCTGATGATACTATTCTTTATGTGTTGGGTCCTTCCGCTCTTGATGTTAAATCTCAGCTCCAAGCCAACTTTCACTTGGTCCTACAGTGGTTTCAAGCAAACCACCTCAAAGTGAATATCAAGAAAACTGTTTCAATGACTTTCAGCTCCCCTCACAAACTAACCAACCTCTCCTCCCCGCTCAAATTCTCTACCTTGGATGGAGTCATACTGGAAGACATCCCCTACTATAAATACTTGGGTGTCTGGCTCGACCGCCACCTGGATTACTCAAAACACATCGAGCACATCCACTCTAAGTTCTACCCCAGGCTAGGTGCCCTATATCATAACAAGGACTCCCTCCCTCTGAACACTCACCTTGCACTCCTCACAAAAATGATCCCACCCACCTTCAACTACGCAGACATTATCTACAGTACTGCCCCAGCCTCCTCACTGGTTAGGCTCAACTCCCTCTACAATGCCTTCTGCTGCTTTGTTTTGCACATCCCTCCCCATACCCACCCTGCATTTTGTACTCCTCCCTCTCCCTTTCCTCACTACACTGTCATCGCAAGCTGCATTCCTCCCTCCTGTTCACTAAATTCTGATTTGGTTCCCTCCCCTCCTACCTCTTCTCTCCCTTGTGACTGAGCTCTCCTATCATCTTCAGTCCAGAGACTGCCACACCTTCTCCATACCACCCCCCCTTAACCTGTGCCGGCTCAGCCTGCTTTCACCTTCAGGCTCACCCCTCTCTGGAATTCTCTTCCTCTTTCCATTTGTCTCTCCTTCTCTGCACCTGTCCTCAAAAGAGCCCTAGCTGAACACCCTCCTTTCACTAGCACCTGCTCATGCTAGGTCCCTCACCTAATGCTCTCACCGCTTTCTACATTGTAGTACTCACTATTTCTTTTCTTCTCTCTCTTGACTAATTAGCCAGAAGCTCAGCTCTAGTTTACCTTTGTTGACAAACTTAATTCACTTTTTGTAACCAACGGTTATGTACCTGTATAAAAAAAAAACTGTATTCAATTTGCTTGTGTAATATTGTAAAATGCCCTATTTTTGTATCCTGCTCCCTGCTCCCCTTTCCCTGGGTTGCACCTGGAAATGATCCTTGGCTCAGTGTGTCTCTCCCAGTCACCAACTTTTAAATAAATTATTAAATAAATAAGTAAATAAATGAGATTGCAGACCTGGAGGCCACCATGGCAGATGCAAACCTGGACATAATTATCAAGTCCTGCTGCAATGAAAACCAGGACTGGGATGTAGCCATACCAGGGTATACTCTGTTCAGAAAAGACAGGGTAGGTAAAAAAAGGGGTAGGAGCGGCTCTTTATGTTGAGGACAACATAAAAGCTATGGAAATACAAGGCGAGAAGGAAGGAGCTAAGGTCCTGTGGGTCGCCTTGGAGACTCGGGGGGGGGGGCCACCAATCTCATAGGAGTGATCTAAAGATCTCCAGCACAGGAGGGAGAGGTGGATGAAGATATGATGGAAGCACTCCAAAGGATGGCATGCAAAGGGGAGGTATTGCTGGTAGGGGACTTCAATCTGCCAGACGTGGATTGGAGCCTGCCAGCTGTGGAAACAGTCCTGGACTCCCTGCAAGGGGTGTTTCTCAAGCAACTAGTTAAGGAACCCACTCGAGGGAGGGCAATACTGGACCTGGTACTGACAAATGGGCACAGTGTTGCTGATGTCACAGTGGTGGTCACCTGGGGATCAGTGATAACCTTATGATGTGCCTCAATATAAGAACTGGGCAGAATCGAGCCGCACTAAGATGAGGGTCTTGGACTTCAGGAGGGTTGATTTTAAGAAAATAAGAGAATGCCTCAGGGACACCCTAGCAGGGATAGGGAAACTGTGGGGAGTTGAGGAACAATGGGCAAAAATAAAGGGGAACATTGAAAAGGTAACAATTCTCTGTGGCAGACAGGTTAACTAGGGCAAAAGAAAAAAGAGACCACTATGGTTTTCTCAAGAAGTAGCAGAGAAAGTGAGGGAAAAAAATAGCATTTAGAAGGTACGAGAGGATCTAGTAGAAGGAGGAGAGGGAGAGTTACCAGTAGAAATAAAGAGAGGCAAGGAGAGCAGTTAGGAGCACAAAGGTGCAAACGGAGAAGAGTCTTGCCCAGTCACTAAAAAAGGTGATAAAACATTCTTTAGATATGTAATGAGAAGAGAAAGACCAAAGGTGCACCCTAGGATACTGAGGGAGCTAAAGGGGGTGCTGGCTGCACCTCTGACAGCTCTGCTCAGCCTATCACTAGAAAAAGAGCAGGTTCTGGGGCACTGGAGGAGGGTAGATGTGGTTCCACTACACAAAAGTGGAAATAGGGAGGAGGCAGGAAATTACAGACCTGTCAGCCTGACTTCAGTAGTGGGTAAAGTAATGGAATTGTTACTGAAGGAAAGGATTGGGAATATGTTGTAATCAGTAGATTACAGCATCCAAGGCAACATGGTTTCACAGTGGGAAGGTCTTTCCAAACAAACCTAATCGAGCTCTTTGACTGGTTGACCAGGGAACAGGATCAGGGAGGAGCGGTAGATGTGGCCTACTTGGACTTCAATAAGGCCTTTGACACCATTCCACATAGAAGACTGGTGATCAAGCTGGACAAACTAGGAGTGGGTCCAAAAGTAGTATAATGGGTAAGAAGTTGACTAAGAAATAGGAGTCAGGGGTCAGTGATAAATAGGGTCCACTCTGGAAAAGGCAAGGTGACCAGTGGGGTGCCACAGGGGTCAGTATTAGGCTCGGTCCTCTTTGATGTCTTTATTAGCGACATTGCGGAAGGGCTAGAAGGGAAAGTATACCTTTTAGTGGATGACATAACAATCTGCAAAAGAGTGGACACACCGGGGGGGTGGGGGCGGAGGGGATGATGGATGATCTGAAAAATCTGGAAGAATGGTCAGTGGAATTGCAGCTGGGTTTCAATGCAAAAAAGTGCAAAATCATCCACTTGGAGTACAGAAACCTAGGGGCAATGCACCAATTGAGTAGGCAGGTATTAGCAATCACAAAACAGGAGAGGTACCTGGGGTAATCATTTCTGATGACCTGAAGGTAACCAAGCAGTGTGATAAGGCAGTGGGGAAGGCTGACAGGACGCTTGGGTGCATAGGGATGGGCATCATCAGCAGGAAGAGGGAGGTAGTATTACCTCTGTATAGATCACTGGTAAGACCCCACCTAGAGTACTGTATCCAGTTCTGGAGGCCCTACCGCTGAAAGGACATAGATAGGACAGAGGTGATGTAAAGGAGGGCTACCAAAATGGTGCAGGGCCTGAATCAAAAACCCTACAAGGAAAGACTCCAGGAACTAAATGTGTACTCTCTAGAGGAAAGGAGGGAAAGTGGGTATATGATAGAAACATTGAAATACCTCACAGGTATTAGTAAGGTACTGGAAGGTAGCATTTTCCATAGAAAAAGAAGGTCCAGGACAAGGAGTTACTCTATGAAGCTGGGGGGGGCGGGGCTCAGAGGAGATGTAAGGGAATACTTTTTCATGAAGAGGGTGGTGGATGCCTAGAACAGCCTCCCAGAAGAGGTGATGGGTGCAAAAATGGTAACAGGATTCAAGCATGCATGGACTAGATACAAGGGACCTTAGAAGTAAGGCAAGGGGAGAGAAATCCGGAGACAGAGTACAGTCTGCAGTGGCACAGTAGGTAGGGACTATAGGGCAGACTAGGTGGGCCAAGAGGTCCTTATCTGCTGACAACTTCCATGTTTCCATGTTACTTTGTGATTGCCTGGTGGTAAATGTAATGTCTGCTGCTAAATGTTAATCCCGGGTTGGATTACTTGAATGCTGACTGAGGAGGAGAAGGTAGCAGCACATCAAAAAGTGCTGCTGAACTGTTAATGCACACTTCTGGCCAATTTCTGTTTTTGCATTGTTTTCAAATAAAAAGTCCTGAAGATTTGGGATGGGAGAATCATGAAAGGTCCTCAAGTTATGAAATGTTCTGAGAAGCCATTAAAAAGTTCTGCTAGTAATCCGACCCTTACCAGAACATTCAGAACATTTTAAAGAACAAAAATTTCTAACCATTATTTTTCACTAACCCAAACATAGTACTGGAAATTAGGAAGGTGCTCACCAGATTTAAAAAAGAACACCAGTTTAAGTTTGAGTCATTATCCATAATTAGAAAATGGGTAGAGAGAACTCGTCATTTTGATTGGCTAAGGCCACCAACCAGCCGGTCCGGTATCAGGCAACAGAGTCCAGTAAATAATGAGTCCCAATCTATGTTGCCTGATTATAGTATAAAATTATTGTGCCCTTAGAATTTTAAATTTAAAATAACTGCCATTATGTCTCACTTAGTGAGAGATACCCTCCCCCATCTCCAGAAAAGAGTGGTTCAACCATAAAGAAACTCAAAATAGTATGTAGCACACAATATAAACTCTTTTTAAACATCTTATTTTCACTTTTACAAAAACTGTTTTTCGTGTTTAAAGTCCAGGTGCTAGCACCTCGCATGCTAAGTAGTAGAACAGCCTCCCCGGCTCGCCCTGGCTCCACCCTCGCTCGAGCCAACATAAACATCAATAACTGATTTTTTTTTTTTTTTTTAAACTGCACAACTCCCTTGACCTCATCTGGTACATCACTGATGTTTCAGTTAACAAAAACTATTCTTCCTGTTATAACTCATAACACTAGCACTTCACATGCTAAGCACTACTACAGCTTCCCTGTCCTGCCCTGGCTCCACTCCTGCTTCACCTAACATAAACATCAGAAGCATGCACATATATTTTTTTTTGAAACTGCACAACTCCTTCAGCCTCACCTGATCCACTGCTGCCATTTATGTATTCCACTCCACGCTGTCCTCTCTGTCACCCAGTACGTTGTTACTGTTTACCGTACAGCAGGAACGAATTCAGAGTTGGAGCTATTATTTTTGCCAGCGGGTGGGATGCAGGAGGGAATCTGGGTTATGCCCATAAATTATGGTTATGCCTAATCTTCTTTTGGGGAGGGGGCAATAAATAAAAAGTCACACAACAAGGATGGCTCAGAAAATAAAGTTGTCTGACAAATAACAGCGACCTCTACTGTTATGTGCACCAACAGAGGGACTACTTTACAGTAACATGAATTTTTTGATTATTTTTTACTCAGTTGTAAGGAATTTTTTTTACATATTTTTTGAGAATATATAATTTTAAGTATGACTCATTTTCTAAGTGCAATAATACCCTCCAGGGTGGGCAGTGTTGAGCTATATTGGACCTTCCAGGGGCTATAAGGCCCTCTGTCTCCAGTGTTGGACCTCATTATGCCCCTGAGTGGTCCAGTATAGCCCAATACTGCCCACCCTGGTGGGTATCATTGCTTTCTCATCGTTCAGCAGTTCCTGCACTGCTTCATCAGGATTATAGATTTGGATTAGGATGGTAGATTTGGATTAGGATTATAGATTTGATAGAATCAGATTTTTTTTCTCTAACTAGCTACTTTTGAGTGATTGTCACATTTTGCCCAGCATCAGATGGGAGCCTATCTCCAACCGAGGGTACACTATTTCTCCTCTCTTTATTGCAGTATGCCCTCTGCTCCACCACTGTGCCACAGGATAGGCCCAAAAGGGCCCAGCATAGAGGTGATCATGGCATCACTGACACAGTGGAGGAGCAGTGGACATACTACAATAGGGAGAGGGGAGATCGGGTCCCCATACTTGGAGGTAGGCCCCCTCTGAGTTGCAGTACTCAGTTAACCAGACCCCAGGATCTCACCCTTGTGGGATACAGTGTATACCTTAGGTTCCAGGAGCCTGGTGCTCCCTTAGCCCTCTTTGGGAGAAACTGTGCTGGGGATGCAGGGTGCACAAAGACTTTGACAAATAGCTACTGACATGTACTAATTCTTGAATGAAAGTGGGATATCTAGAGACGCCTCCTTTGGCTGAATAATTGCTGCACATCTGCAGGATGGCTATAATGCCTCCTGTGTAATATGTATTGTAAACTCCAATTTATACAATGGCAGTGTCAATAAAGTTGCCCAAATAAATGTTATTTCTGCATCTCACAGGGCAACTATGAGAATAAACAGGTTATTCTCTCCATAGAGAATAAACAGGTTTTTCTCTTCATGACCTGTCATTTAAGCAATAAGGCACATTACTAGGGGTTAGATTTACTGTCTGTTAATCACTCCCTAGGGGTATAATGTGGCACAAGGTGCAGCCAAGTGTCATATTGCCCTACGGGGTGATTAACTATTAATTTAACTCCTGTCGTGTCTTATTGCTATTTTGAAAAAATATTCAAAAAAGTGTTAGAGCTATAACTTTCCTCATTGAGAAGGAGAGTGGGTAAGGTGATGGAGGCGATCTTGAATGAAAGGGTGGTTAGGTACTTGGAGGACAGCGGACTGGAGGACATCCATCAGCATGGCTTTGCATGGGGGAGGTCATGTCAAATGAACCTGATCGAGTTCTTCAATGAGATGACAAGGGTAGTCGATCGGGGGTGGCAGTGGACGTGGCCTATCTGGACATCAGGAAGGCTTTTGATACTGTGCCCCACAAAAGGCTGGTAAACAAACTGGAGAACCTGGGGGTGGGACTGAAAATAACAAGGTGGGTAAAGAACTGGCTGACAGGTAGAAGCCAGAGGGTGGTGGTAAATGGGGTGCACTCAGGAGAGGTGAGGGTGATGAATGGGGTCCCCCAGTGGTCGGTGCTGGGGCCCATCCTGTTCAATATCTAAGTCAGTGATATTGTGGAGGAACTACAGGGGAAGGTCTGCCTTTTTGCAGATGATATGAAGATCTGTAACAGGGTGGATACCCCAGAAGCAGTGGAGGCTATGAGGGAGGATTTCAGGTTGCTGGAAGCGTAGTTGGAAACATGGCGGCTAAAATTCAACGCCAGGAAATGCATGGTGATGCACATAGGGAGAAATAATCTGCGGGCAAAATACACACTGGGAGGGGAGGTAATAAAGTCAATCTTAGCAGGAAAAAGACCTAGGTATCATAATCACATATACTCTTAAGGTAGGGACCCAATGCAGCAAGGCGGTGGGCAAAGCGAACAGAATGCTGGTGTGCATAGGGAGAGGTATAACCAGTAGAAGATGGGAGGTGCTGATTCAACTCTACAGTTCCATGGTGAGGCCCCACCTGGAGCATGGGGTTCAGTTCTGGAGATCTCACCTATGCAAAGACATAGAGGCCATAGAAAGAGTACAGGGAAGGGCCACAAAGATGGTGCATGGGCTAAGGGAAAAAACATATGAAGAGACGTTGAGGGGGTGATCTGTACCCGCTGGAAACCAGAAGGGAGAGGGGGAATATGATAGAAACATTCAAGTATGTGAAGGGGATCAATAAAGTGGGAGGGAATTTATTCACAGGGAAGGTGGGCACAAAAACTAGAGGGCATGGACTGAGGGTGATGGGGGAAAGTTTAAGGGGAATGTGAGGGGACATTACTTTACTGAGAGGGTGGTGGTGCACTAGAACAGTGTGTCAGTGGAAGTGGTAGAGGCAGGAATGTTGGAGGGATTCAAGAGGGCTTGGGACAACCATAAGGGACTGGCTGGGGTATGGAAGGGGGATGCTAAGGGGGAAGGGGGCATGTAAAGAAAGGGAAAGGGCAGATTCGATGGGCCAAGAAGGTCTTTTTCTGCAGGCACATGTCTATGAATCTATGAATTTTCAGTGAAGCCATGACATACAGTATTTGGAAGGCTCCGCCTATGGTTTGATGGACAAGCTGCCAGCCACTCCCACTTCCTGAGCTACATAAGCAGTTCCCCATAGCCTCCTTCTGAAGAACTTTTCCTTTGCCAGCCGGAGGCTCTGTCCATCTGTTCTCTGCAGCTGGCTTGGGCCTGCAGCCGCCCCCCCCGCCCCACCTTGGTGCTTCTTTCTGTTTAACTTCTGTGTTTTGTTCTTCTGCTTCTGGTTTGTATTTTGCCTCCAGCTGTGTGCTTCCTTTTGTCACTTCCCTGTTTTTTATGTGTTTGTGTGTCTTAGTTTTGTTTTTGGGGGGGATTTGGTTTCTAAGCTCCTACCATTTTGGTCATTTAATGCTCAAGCTACTTGCTTTCAGTTACTTATGTTACTATTGCAATCAGTACCTGTTCTACTTAAACCAAAGCTGCTCCCCATGCTACACGCCTAATTGTTTTTATCTGATTTAGGCTCCCTCTGAACCCTTGCTATGCAGCTCCATCATGCTTTCTCAGCTTAATCTACCTCCCACATGGTCATAGCTGCTTTCAAGTTCAAGTTTATTGCAGGAATAACTCAGTTGACCAAGCTCATTCACAAGGACGTCCTGGAGGCATATTACAGGAGCATGTACAAGTAAATTCAGAGCATTGTGCTTCCCTCCATTCCATGCTTATAGAATACTACCACTTATAGTTACTCACTGCTGATGCCGTTCCCTGTTTGTACACTGCTGTTATACTCTGAGGTCAGTTAAGCTACTGCTGATGCTGTAAACTAGCTTTAATATCTGCATGTGGTTCTCGACCCCTTCCATCACGTTCTTGTTTTTCCTACGGTGGAGACTTTGAAGTGTTTGGGGAGTTGTGGCCCCATCTGGTTAATTACTTATGTTCTAAATTCTGCCTCCGCCGCTGAAAATCCTGAGTATTTGCCACCTTCATTTGGCTTTTTGAATGCCTGGCTGGCTTGCCCAGCTATCATAGTGCTGCTTCTCCCACTCACATTCATGTCCCACCATTGCTACTATGTTTTGCAGACCTACATGCAGGTCTGAAAATTCCTAATGCTTACTGACCTACGTGCAGGTCCAACTATTGTTACCCTGCCCTGCTGAACTACCCCGCCTTACTGAACTATGTCCAGATCCACTCTTGCTTACATCATCATTGCTCAAGGCTCCCTGCCATCTTCCCTCTGCAAGTCTCAGCACTCAACGCTCATTCAGCTCCTCATCAGTCCCTGGGGTATACCAGCCATACCATTCTGGCGCAGGGTTCCCCTGCAGCCGACGGTCTCGCTCTGCACCTAGAGTCCACAGCTTGAGCATGCGAAGCTTGGGGCAGGGTCCTTCTCACCTTGCCCATAGCTGGGAATGTCCTCACTCCGGGTGGATCTTCAGTCATCAACCATACCAACGGCACCTCAAGTTGTAGAATTTATGACTAAGCCGTGAAGGGAGATTACAGTGATTTCCTCTAGCTCTAGTGGTTTCCACTATAACGGTTGTCCATTGGCTTTAGTGGTTCCCTAGCAAGGCACCTTCACCGCATTCTCCCTACGACCACCTCTGGTTCACCTAGTTTGTTTTTCTAGATCGGTAGGCTGGGTGAGTGTCTTGGTGGTCGTAACTCTCATCTCCCTCTTTGGAGCGGCGTTTTCAGAGCTACTGTCTCACAGCCCTCCACAGCATTCCTGTTAGAAGGACAGAGTGAGAGTTTCCCCCAAAATTGGAATATTTTCCACCTCCCTTTAACTGGGTTTCCAAATTGCAGCAGCAGAGCTGTCACTAAATAAAATATCCAAAGCCTGGAGGGAAGGCAACCTAGGCCTTGGGTCCCCAGAGATTTCCTCCTCAAAGGTTTTTTTTTTCTCTCCTCCGTGTCTCAGGTCATAACTGTTAGTTAACGTAGTGTTCCCTAGTTCCATAGGCAGGATCCGTTGTTGGATGGAGGAGGATGGTGTCCCTATTGCTGTTCCCCCTCTCCTTAGGAGGTCCCCTCATTCTCTTGCAACCCATCAAACCCATGCCATTGCTAACCTGTGCATCCCATTATATTATCAAGCTGCCTGATGCTTTATCTAGTACTATGTCTCACAACTACTGATTGCTTACATGCTTCATACTATTACTTTCTTTTGGGGATCCTTCCTAAGGTACCTTTAGCCAAGGGAATCGTCCTGCAGCACCTCTAGGGATGGAATCCTCTAGAGGGTTCCTTGTCTTTGGTACCCCTACAGGGTGGTAATTCATCTGAAATAGAGAGTGCAAACAGCCAAAACCTAAGTAACACAGTTGAACAAACACAATACTATACTGGCTATGTAGGCCATTGAATTGGAAGGCTCTGCCTATGGTTCAGTGGACAATCAGCCAGCCACTCCCACTCCCTGAGCTATATAAGCAGTTCCCATCAGCCTCCTTCTAAAGCACTTTTTCTTTGCCCCACCATCCTCCCCTCCTCCTCCTCCAGCGGCAGTGCCTCTCTCCTTGGGATCCTTTCTAAGGTACCTTTAGCCAAGGGAATCATCCTGCCGCACCTCTAGAGGTAGAACCCTCTAGAGGGTTCCTTGCCTTTGATACTTTTACAGGGTGGTAATTCCTCTGGAATAGAGAGTGCGAATGGCCAAAACCTAAGTAACACAGTTGCACAAGCATAACACTATACTGGCTGCGTAGGCCATTGAACCTGTATTTATACAACAGGTGTAGAGAAATGTCTCAGAATAAAAATTATATTTTTGGAACCACTTTGCAAGATATTCTGTCCTACTATCTTGCATCTCTGGGTATGTCACAAATGATATCTAACAAAGTTCAGTACATCACAGTGGAATATGAAACCAATCAGAGAGCAGCCTTCAGAATGCTAATGACATCACAATAGCCGTTTGAAGCACTGAACCCAGTTAAAGCAGCAGTACTAGATAAAAACAATCAGATCTTTTGCAACAGTTTGTTCCCTGTACTCTGTTAAGCACTTTTTTTGAAATTAGCTTTTTATTGTTTTTTAATCACTTACAAAATGACATGACACTGGTACAAAAATGACAAGGCTACAAAATTAAAAGAGATAACAGTACAAGGAAAACAGTGACATGTCCCCCCCCTCCTCCCTCCCAACTCTGTCTACTCCCACCCTTTTACAGTCCCAAAATTATCTACTATACCCCCTCCCCCCATACCTCCCCACCTCGGCTTAGATGCATATTAGCCGAATCCATACAGAAAACAAGGAGCCACACAGAGAAAAGCATTGGATTGACTCACATAAGAGGAGGTGTCCATTCTCTTACAATAGGGATAGGTTAAGTACTGAAAATCACTAAGCCAAATGGACATCAATTTGGAGCATGTAGGTAGTATGCATCCCAGCCCATATCTTTTTATATCTGGAAGAGGGATGCCCCGGAGATAGCTTGAACTGTTCCTCACGCAGGTTAAACAAAAGGTCTTGAAGCCATTCTATATAAGTAATCTTTTGTGCATCAATCCAGTGCCTTAAAACAAGCTTCTTCAGTGTCAATGCAATCATTGCCATGTGATATCTAAGCACTCTGACCTTAACCTTGGAGTAATCCTCAATGAGACATATTTCCGGAGTGAAGAGGTCCTCCAGACCTAGCAAAGAGTTGGCTTTATCCCGAATTTCTGCCCCGAGATTCTGAACAGGAGGGCAGTCCCAGAAGATATGACGATGAGAACCCTCTCCGAGATTGCATCTACTGCAAGTTGGAGTAGGGATCTTGCCAATCTTAAAAAGTTTAAGGGGTGTCCAGTACAAGTTATGCAAAAATTGAAATTGTGTAAGTCTCAGTCTGTCTTGGGATAATTAAATGTGAGTTCCCTCCTAGACCTTACTCCAATTAATGTTAGGGTCTGGGAATTATCCAGCCCAGTAATTGGGGCCTTTCTCCTGAGTGGTAGAAGTAAGGTCTAAGAAGGAACTGTACACCTGGGCAATTGCATGAGGAAGATGTGCTACTTCCACCATGGAAGTAAAAAATTCAGAGAATTTATCCTCTGTGATAAATTGTCTATTTAATCGGCCTAATAAATGAGATATTTGGAATATCTTAAACATCTGTCCTGAACCTAGGGAATATTTATTAATAATAGTAGACACAGGGTTACTTTTCCCCTCCGGATCTAAGAAATCCTTTATTTTCGTATTTTGAAGTTTGGGGATCCATAGTTTAGGAATCTTTTTGCCTCCTATTTTAAAATTCGGATTATCCATCAATGGTTGGTTCCAGTTTTGGGTGTGTTTATATTTTAGAAAAGCACACAACTGAGTATGGAATCTTACCAAAACCCCTATGGGAGAACGGGAAATATTGACCGGGAAATTTTTAATTGTACTACAGTATATAATAACATAGATGTGGATAAGTGCTCTGTAGCTAACATTCTTCTCTCTAGTATTAACCATTGCGGTACATATGGCTTCTGGGATAACATTTCTTCACTAGACACCCATTTCATATACTTAGAAATCTGACCGGTCCAGTAATAGCCCCCAATATGTGGCAGTCTCAAGCCACCCTTGACCTTAATTACCATCAGTTTTAGACAGGCTCTTCTCGGGGGCTTGGCAGCCCATATATAGGAAGAGATGATGGAGTGGGCCTTCCCGAACTAATTAATGGGTAGCCAAACATTAAGCATATGCAACGGATAGAAGATCCTAGGCAGGATATTCATTTTGACTATATTGATGTGTCCCCAAAGAGAGATAGGAAGGGATGACCATCTGGAACAGTCTTGTTGAATAACATGGAGGGTGTCATCAAGATTTAGTTTTTTCTTAAGGGAGTCAGATTTAGTAACTAAATGCCTAAGTATTTCAAGCATTTAGGAGTCCATTGAAGCCCTAATGTGAAATACCATTCTTTAGAAGTCTGTAATTTAGGGGAAAAACCATGCTCTTATCCAAATTAATTTTATGTTGAGCACTTATCTGGAAATCTTTCTTGTTTTCACTGTACTATCACCAAAAATTTTCTCAATTTTTCTTTATTTTTGTTTACATTTCTCCCACCTGCCATGTTGAACTGGAACCCTCTGTTGCCAACTGTGCACGTGCATGACTCGCAGTACTACACAGGGACAGTGAGAATGCGCAGCAGAGGGTCCCACAGAAGTCAAACAGAAGACATGATGTGACGTGCGGGGGGAACACTGCAAATTAAGCGCCAGCTATTTTTTTTTTTTTTTTTAATTCAACTTCTTTATTGACTTTTCTATTAACCATACACATAAGTATATTAACAAGGAAGACAGTACCGGTCATACCCAGCCATATTTGTTGTGGATCCACAACAATGTAAATTAATATTTAAATATCTGAAAAACAATCCCTAGAAAAAAAATATTTACAGATATAGAAACCGGAACTGTGGCTGCATGCTTGCATGCTTGCAGCCCAAAAGCAGAATTTTGATAATCACGTCCTGATTATCCAGTACTGCTGCTTTAAATCTTCATACAAACAGAAGATTTAAAGATAACTATTAAATTGATGTTGAATAAATCAACTATGCAATAGCCTGACCTAAATATATATAGTTTAGCAACACTTGTGAGGGGACAGACCTTTCCTAACTCACTCAGGGCTCTGCCACTTGTTAGTTAAGGTTCTGCTCCCTCACACTTGAAGATAAATTGTTTAATGTGAGCCATGGTGTTGCATATCCCCTATATAATCCTCACTGTGTGATGGATGGTCTGTGAAAATATTAATATATTTATTTATTAGCATTTGGTGACCGGGTACGTGCATTAGGCAATAATCCTACCTGTTTTCAAGCACGACCTGAGAGAGTACAAGATACAGTCGCACAAACAAAAACAGGTAGAATACAGTCAGTCATTGAATGCTCACAAACAGTTACTCCACAGGGATAGTCAGTGAATTAAACATACAAGTAGTAACCATCCTCGCAGGGATGATAAGGATGGGTGACAAACCAGGAAATACACTTGAAGTTTGGAAAAACAAGTAATGCTAGGCAGGAAGAAGCAGGAACAGAGGGCCAAGGGAGGTCAGGTACTGTCACAGGAATCAAGTGCATAAAGGTAGGAGAAAAGTGCAGTCTTGAATGAGGAGTGAGATAAGGAGCACTTAAAACTGGCAGGCAGGGAGTTCCAGAATCTGGGGGCGAAATGGGAGAATGCTTGCTCCCTCATTTTTGTTGAGCAGTGTGGGACTGAGAGCTGTGGAGAGTTTGAAGTCCTCAGAGTGCAGGAGTGAAACACAGGGGTAAGCATAGCTCCAAGACAATCAGGGCAGGGGGTTCCTGTCATGGCATCGAAGAAACAACACAGAGAGTAGGAGCGCAAGGATTTGGGGGACAGCCAGCATAGGGTGGAGTACAGGAGGCAATGGTGAGTAAGGCGAGGGGACAATATGGCAGATTTACAGATGTTGTTGTATGTCGTGTCCCATTTATGAAGAATACCGATGCTAGTGTAGGAGAGGATAAGGAGGGCATACTGTAGCCTAGGGAGCAGGACACCTCTAGCCACAGAGATCCTAGCAGCAGGGGTTAGGGAGTGATGCACGTGGTAGGCGGCACCTATCTTAATGTTAATAGATCTGCATACCTTGTTTATGTGAGAGGAGAAATCAAGTAAGGGATCCAGCATCACTCCAAGGTATTTGAAGGAGTCAGTGGACATGATTGCTTACCCGTCACAGCAAAGCACACAAAACTTAGGGGACTCGGCAAGGACTTTTCTAGAGGACCTGAAGAACATAGCCTGAGTCTTAGGTAGATTGAGGATTAGGGAGTTAGAGGAGAGTCAAGATTGAATCAGTTGGAACAAAGATGACAGTTGAACATTAAGGTCAGCGATGGAATGAGAGGCAGCCTAGAGCACAAGGTCATCAGCATACATAAGAGAGCAATAGAGGAGAAAGGAAGTGGGACTATCATTAACAAAGATGGAGAAGAGCAAAGGTCCCAGAATGGACCCTTGCTGGACGCCACAGGAGAAGGGAGCTAGAGATGAAAGAACCTTACAGAAGGAGATGGATTGGGATCGGTTAGTAAGGTAGCTACTGAACCAGGATAAGGTGGATCCAGAGGCACCAAGTGAATGCAGTTTGTACAAGAGCAGTGGGTGATTAACCAAGTCAAAAGCTTTGGTGAGGTCACCATTGTTCTGTCACCTTGTAGAACATCCTTCATAAGGCTCCTTTCAACAATTACTGTATGTGATGTGATGTAGTGGTGCTTGGTTATGCTGTTTGTACTTTTGTTTCTGTATATTGTATGTTGTAGCACTTTTAATAAAAAGATTAACTACAAAAAAAAAGTGGACCAGCCAAGTTGGTGGGAGGATTTTACTGGTAGAACCCCTGCCTCAAATACTGACCCAGGCTAACACCCAATCTATTACCATTACGAATGCTATATTTCTGTACCACTGTTTTGCCTCATTCTATGATTCCTCAGCCCCATTCTCCACTTTAGTCCCTGACCCAGCACTAAGAGTCCAGCCAGGGGACAAAGAACCAAGCATAAGCATGTACTGAATCTACAAGACAGGCATGCCCCACTCATAAAAAGAAGAGTGAGGGGCACTGTCACCAAATTGTTACAAGGGGACCTGTTTGCCCTGATGAAGCTTAGGGACAAAAGCTGGCAAAAATTCAAGGA
Source organism: Neoceratodus forsteri (assembly GCA_016271365.2). Taxonomy (NCBI): domain Eukaryota; kingdom Metazoa; phylum Chordata; order Ceratodontiformes; family Ceratodontidae; genus Neoceratodus; species Neoceratodus forsteri. Next base: position 1,111,234,400 of record CM028129.1, on the reverse strand, counting down.
CTCAGGGGCCAGATATGACCTTGAGGCTTACAGACAGCTCAGAAACTCCTGTAAATGGGTGATCCGTTTGGCCAAGAGTGGGTTCTGCAAATCCTCCCTTGACGCATCTGCCAAGAACCCTAGGAGTTTCTGGCGCACCATCAAGCATACTATTAACGGTCCTGCCTGCCCCCAGGTATCTGACCTGAAAATCGATGGAGTCAGCTGCAACAATGCCCTAACTATTGCCAATGCCTTCAATGTCAGGTTCTCTAACATATCTGACTTCACTTCCACGCCTTCAGCTACTAATAATTTGGGTCCCACTACTGACACAGCATCCCATCCTCCTCCCCCTCCTTTCTACTTCAAGGCTGTCTCCTGCACTGAGACATGGAAGCTCCTTGCTGATCTGTCCCCTCATGCTGGCACTGGGCATGACAACCTTGAGCCCAAATTACTCAACCTGAGTGCCCCCCTCATTGCCCAGCCTATATCCCACATTCTCAACTCCTCTCTCATATCTGGGTTCATCACCGCCATATGGAAGGTGGCTCGTATGATCCCAGTACTCAAACGTGGAGATCCCAAAATTCTTGAAAACTATCACTCCATAGCGATTCCGTCTGTGGTAACAAACTACTTGAAAAGGTTGTGGCTGCCCAGCTTGCTCTCTTCCTCCATACCTATGGCCTCCTCTCCCCTGCGCAGCATGGGTTCCAAAAAGGGCACAGCACCTCCACTGCCCTGGCACAGGTCACCTCTGAAATCAGAATGGCAACTGACCAGGGCAAACTCATGGGGGCCATCTTCATTGACCTGTCAAAGGCCTTTGATCTGGTCGATCACACTCTCCTGGGTACTGCCCTCCAGTCCCTTGGCCTTTCCTCACCAGTCCTAGCCTGGTTTTCCAACTATCTCACGGGTAGGCAACAGTACACAAAGTTCCAGAAAGCTGTCTCTGGGCTGGCACTGGTAACCTGTGGGGTGCCTCAGGGGTCTGTCCTAGGCCCCTTGCTGTTCTCCCTATTTATCAATCAGCTGCCCTCGGTCCCTTCATCCGGACACGTCATCCTGTGTGCCAATGACCTGGTGCTTCTAGCTAGCTCCCTGGATATCAAAGTCATAAACTCTAGACTTAACTCTGATTTCGATGGCATCAAATCCTGGCTCAGGGTCAATAAGCTTGTCATCAACCTACAGTAGACGCAGGCCATGTTATTCGGCTCCTCTGCCAAGATCAGAGCACGTCAAGCTGTTCTCACAGTCTCTGGCACCGAAGGCATCCCTGTGTTGGTTGTTGACTCCTTCAAGTACCTGGGAGTAACCCTTGACCCTCAGCGGGACCTCTCCCTGCACATACGTAACTCTTGCAAGGCCACCAACTGGAAACTGGGCCTGGCATACAGGGCCAAAAGCTGCCTAACCCCAGCTGCCCGACTTGACCTTGCAAACCGGGTCTTTCTCCCTACACTCTGTTATGGGCTCACCTCTTTCTTGAATGCCACAAAATCCTGGCTCACAAAATGAGACACCACGTATAACAACGTGTGTCGCTTCGCTCTATCAGCCCCCCCAGCTCACCCATCACTGCCAGTTCTACTCTAGGCTGGGCTGGCTCTCCCCTAGTAATCACCGATCCTTTGTTATGGGCAACTTTACTGACAACATCATCTGATCAGCTACCCCTCTGGCAATTGCTGAGCTGCTCCAGCCACCCCTCTCTGGTTATCGGCTGAGGACCAATAACTCCCAGGCTCTCATGATCCCTAAAACCCATTCCCTTGCAGGGGATCGCACCTTTGCAGTCCTTGCCCCCAGAGCCTGGAACCTTCTCCCAGCTCATGTTAGAGCTGTCCCCTCCCAAAGATACTTCAGCTCCTCCCTCTGGGGTTACCTAAAACAAGCTTTAGGCTGCCTTTGCTCTTAGCTGTCCCACCCTCTATGGTACGCCAGTGCCCCATCTATGACCTAGTGTGGGCTTATGCCTTCTGCCCACCTTTGCTCCTAGCTGTCCTACCCTCTACGGTGGGCAAAGTGCCCTTCTATTGACTGATTGAGTGCTCCTTTAGTGCTCTCCTCAAAAATGCCCTGCTGATTCTTTGATTTGCCTCCTTGACTGCCTCCTGGGACGGTCTCGTCTTAACACTGTATTTGTATTATATTTGTTCTCTGATGGTACCTGTCTGTAACTTGTTGATTGCTACTACCTTGTCCCTGTATCTGTATATTACCTGAGTCCTCGGACTTCACCTTGTTGTTTGCTATTATCCTGTCTCTGGATTGTTATTGCCTGTACCTTTGTAATTCTCCCGGGTTGCACCTAAAAATAGGCACTTGTCTGTCTAGCGTGCTTACCTGGTAAACAAAAGCTAAATAAATAAATGATAGTTAGAACATCTGTTCCATAATACCTGGACATGCTCAGATTTGACTGCAGTTGCACTACAAACTACATCACCCATGAGGTGAGGGAGAAGGTGGGGGCAGGAGACTATTTACGTTCTAAGAGGGGAAGGGGGAGATGATTTTATATTCTGCCCAGGTAAAGGGAAGAGAGTAGGGTGCAACAATGTTGGGGGCAGGGTATTTTTTCCACACTAACTTGTGAAGTAGCACTTTGTGGTAATACAGTCAGCCACGAAGTGCCATTTTAAAATAGGAATTCCAACTTAGAATTTCAGTTCTGTGTCCAAAGTTGATTCTGAGATCTTATCAGACTCAGAATTAAATCAGACTCAGAATAATGCATTCCTAATTTCTGACAGTTTCCTAATGGAATGGAGTTGGCTGATTCCAAGCACCACTAATTTATACCTCTGCCTGCCCTCTTTAAGAAGGGTACCTTTTTTTGATAGCCCAAATCTTTGTCCACATTGAGAGGTCACATTAAACAGTGGGATTTTAGGGTTTATTGTATTAGGTAGAATCCGTTCGATTGGCTTCTCTCAGATATTGAAAAATCCTATTCCATCTCTGATTGTGATCAGATTCATATCTCATATCTGTCCAACAGACTGTACAGTTAGATTCATAACCACAGCTACCCCAGAAACTGTACAGCGGCACTGTATGTAGAATTTGTACCTGTCAGCCATTCCAGAAACTGCACAATGGGTTTCATACCTCACAGCTGTACCCTAGATAGTATAGGAGGTTTCATACCTCACTGCTGTCTACAAACTATACACTGGCATCGTATGTGGGATTCATACCTCACAGCTGTTCCACAAACTGTACAGAATGATTCATACCTTCACTGCTATCCCACAAACTGTTCAGTGCACTGTGTGTGGGATTCATACCTCACAGCTGTTCTGTTCCACAAACTGTACAGAATGATTCATACCTTCACTGCTAATCCACAAACTGTTCAATGCACTGTATGTGGGATTCATACCTCACAGCTGTCCCACAGATGGTGTAGAGGGATTGATACCTCACAGCTGTCTACAAACTGTTCAGTGCACTGTATGTGGTATTCATACCTCACAGCTGTCCCACAGACGGTGTGGAGGGATTGATACCTCACAGCTGTCCACAAACTGTTCAGTGCAGTGTGTGTGGAATTCGTACCTCACAGTGGTCCCGCAAACTGTACAGAATGATTCATACCTTCACTGCTATCCCACAAACTGTTCAGTGCATTGTATGATGGATTCATACCTCACAGCTGTCCCACAGACGGTGTAGAGGAATTGATACCTCATAGTTGTCCCACAAACTGTTCAGTGCAGTGTGTGCGTGGGATTCATACCTCACAGCTGTCCCACAGACTGTACAGAATGATTCATACCTTCACTGCTATCCCACAAACTGTTCAGTGCACTGTGTGTGGGATTCATACATCACAGCTGTCCCACAGACGGTGTAGAAGGATTGATACCTCACAGCTATCCCACAAACTGTTCAGTGCACACTATCAATCAATCAATCAATCACTTTATTTAACCAGGCATAAACACCATTGAGCAAGCTCATTTTCAAGGTGGTCCTGGGCATAAATATAATACAGTACACTTCATAAGATTACAATTACGGTGGACAATGGTGGATAGAAGTGAAGGTATGACTCATTCTGCACAGTCTGTGGGACAGCTGTAAGATATGAATCCCAAACATAGTGCACGTGTCTGTGTCTTCTGTTGATACCCTTTGCAGACTGTGTGACATACCTCACAGCTGTCCCACAGACTGTACAGAATGATTCATACCTTCACTGCTATTCCACAAACTGTTCAGTGAACTGTATGTTGGATTCATACCTCACACCTCACTGGGGTGTCATAGAGAAAAGGCACACTGATGAGTCCTGGTAGGATGAAACATGTGTCTGTGTCTTCTGTTGGCACCCTTTGCAGACTGTGTGAGAGGCCTTTCAGCACCATGCATTCCTGCTTAAAGTTGAACCAGCATAACATGGTGTGGTGATTTGCATATATAGCCCATGATGCTTTGCATTAGGGGGGTATGTGTGATGTTGTATTTCTTTGAAACTTGGCTTCCTAGCCAGTGCCCTTTGGGGTAGCACTTGCCTCAGTGCTTATGCATTAAGGTTCTTTGCCTTTTAACTTGTTTTTTGTTTTTATTGGGCTCAACACAACTCAAACCCAGTAGACCAACTTAGGGTAGCTTGTTCGTTCCACTGGGATGTCATACAGACAAGGCACACTAATGAGTTCTGGTTGGATGAAACACATGTCTGTGTCTTCTGTTGATACCCTTTGCAGACTGTGTGAGAGGCCTTTCGGCACCATGCATTCCTGCTTAAAGTTGAACCAGCCTAACATTTTGTGGTGATCTGCATATACAGTACATGATGCTTTGCATTATGGGGGTATGCGTGATTTTGTATTTCTTTGAAACTTGGCTTCCTTGCCAGTGCATTTTGGGGTAACCCTTGCCTCAGTGCTCACACACTAAGGTTCTTTGTCTCATACCTCACAGCTGTCCCACAGACTGTACAGTGGGATTCATACCTTCACTGCTATCCCACAAGCTGTTCAGTGCACTGTATGTGAGAGTCATACCTCACAGCTGTCCCACAGACTGTACAGAATGATTCATACCTTCACTGCTGTCCCACAAACTGATCAGTGCACTATGTTTGGGATTCATATCTCACAGCTGTCCCACAGACTGTACAGAATGAGTCATACCTTCACTTCTATCCCAAAAACTGTTCAGTGCACTGTGTGTGAGATTCATAACTCACAGCTGTCCCACAGACTGTACAGTTGGATTCATACCTTCACTGCTATCCCACAAACTGTTCAGTACACTGCATGTGGGATTCATACCTCACAGCTGTCCTACAGACTGTACAGTGGGATTCATACCTTCACTGCTATCCCACAAACTGTTCAGTGCACTGTATGTGGGATTCATACCTCATAGCTGTCCCACAGACTGTGCAGTGGGATTCATACCTTCACTGCTATCCCACAAACTGTTCAGTGCATTGTATGATGGATTCATACCTCACAGCTGTCCCACAGATGGTGCAGAGGGATTGATAGCTCACAGCTGTCCCACAAACTGTTCAATGCACTATATGCAGGATTCATACCTCACAGCTGTCCCGCAGACTGTACAGAATGATTCATACCTTCGCTGCTGTCCCACAAATTGTTCAGTGCATTGCATGTGGGATTCATTCCTCTCAACTGTCCCACAAACTGTACAGTGGGATTCAAACTTCACTGCTGTCCCACAGATGGTATAGTGGGATTTGTGCCTCACAGCTGCCCCCAGACTGTACAGTGGTATTCATACCTCACAACTGTCCGACAAACTGTGAGGTTGCACTGTATGTGGGATGCGGCAGAAAATTCTAGCTCCGCACACCATGCGTGCCTCTGGTAAAAAGTTACAAGTAAGGGTTTTGAAACCCGGCACCACAAAGTACTGTGAAAAATCTTCTTTATTTTAAATAGTGCTCCATAAGGATTAGCTTTTTTAAGTAGGCATGGATATGGTGGAGTACATCCTTCTGAGGACGCACATGATGTGCAAAACTGGTCGAGGTGTCCCCAGTTTGTAGGGTAGCTGCTACTGTGCATGGAGCACTATTTAAAATAAAGAAGTACTTTGTGGTGCCTGGTTTCAAAATCCTTACTGTATGTGGAATTCATATCTCACAGTTGTCCCGAGGTGGTACAGAAGAATTCATACCTCGCAGCTACCCTACAAACTGTTCAGTGACACTTTGTTGGAGTCATACCTCACAGCTGTCCCACAGACTGTTCAGTGGGATTCTTCATACCTTACTGTTGTCCCACAAATTGTCTAGTGGGATTATACCTTGCAGCTGTCCCACAGATGGAATATTGGGATTCCTACCTCATAGCAGCCCCTCAAGCTGCACAGTGGGGTTCATATCCCACAGATGACCTATAAACCGCACCATGTAATATATACCTCAGTACTGTCTTACAAACTGCCAAGTAGTATTCATATCTCACAGCCATCTGACAGTCAGATAGTGGTGTCCCACACTTCACAGGAGGATTCATACTTCACAGCTATCCCACATGGAGATTGTACTGTCTCACAAATGGCACATTCCTCACAGCTGTCCCATAAACTTTAGAGTGGGGATCACACCTCACAGATGTCCTATAAACTGTACAACTGTCCCACATAAAGAGAGTTTTCTCCACAAACTGCAGTTACACTGGGGTTGGTGAACCACTTTGGATTCAGATCGAGGCTCCCTCCACCCTTCATCTAATTGGCTGTTATCATCAGTCACATTCTTTGAGATCCAGGCCACTCTGGGACTGAATCAGAGCTGTTCCACTAGGAGTTATCTCTACCCAACTCCCATAACCCTAACATTCAGCCTTGCTAAGATTAAACATTGGCTGACTCAGACTGACTCAGATCTTCCTGTATGAATTCCTGGAGATCTGGCCAGCTATCTGAACTTGCATACAGCTGTCTTGCCAACCCTAATTCCTACTAATCTTCACTTACACATTACACAATGTGATCCTTCTTAATGGTCTTTCACTAGGTGGGGCAGCTCGATAATCCATTTACCCTGCAGAGTTCCTGCTGCTCATACATCAAGCCTATGTTATGCAACTGCATTTCTACCTCTCAGAATCTTTTATCAAAAGTCCTGAGTCTCCTCAGTCCCACATGGAGAGGATGTGAACTCTCCCATGTTTTCACTGATAGGAATTCAAATGCTGCTGTTGAGCTGGATAGTTCAAATTAAAGTGGACATCAGTGTACTAATGAGACAATTACTGTGTTTGAAACTGCTGACTCCTAGCACATTAGCAGACAAGAGATGGCTGTTTAAACAAAAATTCATTTGAAGCAGAAATCCTCATTAACGATATACTCAGAGACCATCCAGAAGCAACAGGCATGAGGTCATTGTAGCACTAGCAGCCAAGAATACATTTTAAAAACATTCACTTTGTCAGCATGTTGCTGCTTCTTACAGTTCCTTCCCTAATCCGTACATCATTTTTACTTTTCAGTTTGAAGGGGGTGGGGTGGAAAAGTATAGGGAGGTGGTTTCCTGATTGGGACAATGCAAGCTGTAATCAACCTCCCTCCTCCCTCCCCTGCCTTCCCCAAACTCTCTTACTAGGTGCCCTGCACAATATGAGCAGGCCAACAGAGGCCCAGTATCTAATCCTCAAATTTACAGATGATGCCCTGTGGTTTATCCCCCTTAGTTTGACTACCTTTGGAGGATCAGACCCGCAAGCAGTACATCAGAGGAGGACTCCTGAGATGTGAGTCATAGCAGAGAGTTTCTCCCCTGAGAAGCCCACCCAACCTTTCTACATTATAGGTCTGGTATCATGTTCACAAGACTTTTGGCTGGGGTTGCAACATTCTGCTGTCATAATGTATGTGACATCACCTTTACCCAGACCAGACCACTGGGAGTTGCTGACAGGCATGAGTGGGGCAGATACTGCCTTTTCCTGGAACCTCACCTCCGCAACACACTAGGGGCTGGAGCTGGTTTCGAGAACTGAACAGGAGTCTCTGACAGTGCACCACCAACCTCAGGGGGATATCTCTTTTCTTTAGAAAACAAAAAGTAAATAAAAAGTAATTGATATAGACCTGCTTTTAGATGAAGTCCTCTAAGAGGTGGTATAAAACTCAAATGCAATACAAGATTTTCATTAGAGGGAGTGATAATTCAGCATAGGACATAATTCTCTATAATGTGTGATAGTATTTATACAACACCAGTGAAAATACATTTACCCAGATCAATAGGGGATATGCAATGGTCTGACTCGGACTATGCTACTTATCTTCATGGGGAGGGGTAGACAATAACTATCAAGCTGCAGAGTCATGAGTGAGTTATGTAAGTCTTGCACCCTCAAGATAAGTGACATATTCTGGACCATGCCACCGTATGCCCAATTTATGCAGTATGTTTTAAATTGCAAAGCTTCTCAATTGGTTCTCTTTATGAAGATGACTGCTTCTGTTTGATTTCACTGCTCTGTTTCAAGTGTGGCAGAGACCTTGTGAGATCAACAGGTATTCTTCAACCTGCTGTCCTTCTGGTGATTGGTTCATTCATGTGTGATCTTGCTAAAGTGGAAATTAGTACCTACATTTTTTTTTTCTGAATTCTATTCCTACTTCACTCCTGGGGAACTCTCTCCGGCATCCACCAACTTCGGAGCTCTACCTCCCACCTGAGACTGTCACTCCTCTCCCTCGCTCTGACTGACACAGCCCCCAGGTCTGAACCCCCAAGGGAGGGGCTGCCATATCCTCCCAGGGTGCTCTATCTATAGTATAGAGTGTCAGTCGTTGTGAGCGAGGCCAGAGAGGAGAGGGCCCGGCATTGGGAGTGCGGTCTGGAGGCAGAGGTGCCTTCGCATAGCCCCAGAAATGGAGATTTTTTTCTTTGTTACCCCCCTGGGAGTGCAGATGTGCAATGATTTCCAGTGCAACATGGGCATGCTCCCACACCTGCTTGCAGGACGTCCGCCATCGCTCCCATAACCCAAATGTGAGCTCCACATAGTGCTGCAATCTCCTGAGCTCCATCAGGAGCCACTAAAGCAGTGAGGGGCACAAACCACCCACCCCAGAAGAGGAGAGCAGTCCTTCAGATGCTCAATCCTCTCCTTCTCCTACCGACCCCGCGGCGCCTGAGTCCATTTCCAAACCCTGGTTGCCAGCGTGGCACAAGGTGTGGCGTCCAGCACTTCAACCGTCAGAGCCACTGGGACAGCATGATTAGTACCTAAGTTAAAAACATGATTTATATTCAGCTAGAATGCTTCAGTGGCTAAAATAAATAATGTATCTGTAAGGGTTGAGTCGCACCTACATTACCATCAGAATTGTGAAAACTGATTTCTGATTGGTTCTGAGGTTGAGAATAGTGATTGTGACATAACTAAATTTCTATAGCAACATTTATCTGGAGGTTAGGTAGTATGAAAAATTGGAAATACATAATAGGGTGCAGTGGAATAGCACATTTATATCTCCAAGTGAGTGGCAAGATTCATAATTCATGAGTAGCAAAGCCATGGGGGCAAACATAGTGGGGGAATTCAAGCATGCATGGGACAGGCATAGGGGAACCCTAGCAACAGGAACAAGGAGGTAAAGCCAGAGATCATGTAGGTTCTGCAGCTTTTATAGTAGGCAGGGAAAATGTGCAGACTAAATGGGCCTAGCAGTCCTTATCTGCCGTCAATTTCTATGTTTCTATGAGTTAGTTATGAAAGGCTTGCCACTCGAGGAATAACATTTTTAAACACTCTGGAATGCTACCAATAATGCCAACATAGCACTCGTGGCTGACCCACTTATTGCTAGGCAGCATTATTGGCAACATTCCAGAGTGCATAAAAAGCTGATCCCTGGTTGTTCTTTGGAATGTTTCCTGCTTATACAACACTAGTGGAATGAAAAGTGCACAGATAAATGAGATATAGTGTATGGTGGAACATTATTGTGGATGGAAATCCATCCCTCCAACAACGTTGCTGTGCTGCACTAGCTACATAGCTACTGCAGCACAACAACTTCAAACGTCTGCGCGCATGCGCGGTGCGCAAATCTCTTAGCTTCATCAAATGGCCACGGCAGTGAGAGCAGACCTCGGAAGACAGCGGCAGTGAGAAGAAGAGCAAAAGTAGGGGGAAAGACATACAGTTATGATTGACCATGCACTATAAATGACAGTGTATGATCAATCATACATAACAAATGTGTTTGTTACTCTCAAGGTTTCCATAGTAATGAGATCTCTTGAGCTGCAATCTCGAGGTCTTCTGTTACCACAGAAACCTCTTTAGTGAAAAACATCCTTGTTGTGTATGATTGATCATACACTATCCTCTTTATTTTAGCTGATGAAATATGCAGCCTCTAAAATGAAAATTAATTTTAGCAGTTGCATAAGTCACATTCACAATCATTTATTTTACAAGTTGCATATGTGACAGTCATTAGAAGGACAGTAGCACAGAATTCGTTCACCGAAGAGGACTGCTTGGCCCACCCAATCTGCCCAGATGGTTCCTGTCTAGTTTTTCTCCACAGATCCTAACTGGTCTCAGTGACACTCCCTCCACCCAATCTATTTACTAATATTCCTCTATTTCTATCCCATGCATTCTTAAAACCACCTACTGGTTTGGCCTCCACCACTTCTGCTGGCAGTGTGTTCCAAGTGCCTACAACTATTTCAGGAAAGTAATACTTCCTCACATCCCTCCTAAACTTTCCCCATCAAGCTTCATTGTATGTCCCTGGTCCTGGTCCTGGTCCTCTTTTTCATTTGAAACAGACTCCCCTCCTGCACAATGTTTACCCTGTGCAGCACTTGTAGATCTCTATCATGTCTCTGCTTGCTCTCCACTCTTCCAGGGTGTACATATTGAGATTCCTCAGTTTCTCCTCATAGAGATTCTCATGCAACCCCTGCACCATTTTAATTGCTCTCATTGGACTGCCTCCACCCTGTCTATGAACTTTCTGAGGTGCAGCCCCCACACCAGGACACAATACTCCAGATGGGGTCTCACCAGTGAGTTATTTAGTGGATATCCCACCTCCCTCCTCATGCTGGAGATACCTCTCCCTGTTCATCACGACATCCCACTGGTCCTATCCACTGCTTTGTCACACTGCCCTGCCACTTTGAGATCATCACATATGATAACCCCAAGGTCCCCTTCCTACTTAGTGACCGTCAGAACCTCCCCCTATCCTGTACTCATCTCCTGACTTTCTCTGCCTTAGGTGCATGCTTTTGTATTTTTTTGGCATTGAATCTCAAGTGCTATGCCCTTGATCACTCCCTGAGTTTCCCCAAGATTCCTATGCATATTCTTTGCCTGCTCCTGAGAGCCCACCCTTTTACAGACTTTGATGTCATCTACAAAAAGGCCTATCTTTCCTCCAGTTCTTCTGCAATGCCCCTTATGAAGACATTGAAGAGGACCAGTCCAATACTGAGCCCTGCAACACCTCACTCGTAACTCTCCCATCATTATAGTGAGTGTTGTTAACCACCACCTTCTGGATCTTAGCCATTAACCAGTTTCTAACCCAGTTCACCAATTTGGATCCTACCCCTATGCTGCTCAGTTTCTTTATCAGTCTCCTGTGCAACACAGTGTCGAAGGCCTGACTAAAGTACAGATAGGCTATGTCCACCGCATCCCCCTTCCCGATCTGTTTCCCAGGTCACACAGCCAATGAAATCAATCAGATTCATCTGGCATTACCTCCCCTCCATGAATTCATGCCAGCTGTGGTCTTGCAACCCACTGGATTCAAGATACTCTGACAACCTTTCTTTTAACAGCGTTTCTATTAATTTCCCCACTACTGAGGTGAGACTGACCGGCCTATTGTTGCTAGCCTCCTCCCTGCTCCCACTCTTATGTGGCGGGACCTCATCTGCTCTCCTCCAGTCCTCACAGAATCACATCTGTTTCCAGAGAGCTCTAATAAGGCCATCAGTGGAATAACTAGCACGTCCTTGAGTTTTTATAGTACCCTTGGGTGTATCCCATCCAGTCCCATTGCCTTGTCCACTTTCAGAGCCACAAGTCTCTTCAGGACTCTTTTCTTTGAAAATAAACTTGTGTCCACCCTCCCACTTTTGTTTCTGCTGCTCCTTGGTGGTCTTTCCCCCTCATTCCATTGTGAAGACTGAGTAGAAGTACATGTTTAGGATGTCTGCTTTTTCCTTGGTCCTCTCCTGTGCAGTCGATCCTGACACGCTTCTTAACTTCACTGTACTTCCCATTGTCTTTCTCTTCTCTTCTTATTTATATACCTGAAGAAAGTCTTATCCCTTTAGCTGCACTCTTGGATATCCATCCCTCTGTCTGTGCCTTTTCTCCCCTCATTGCCTTGCCTTCATTGGTACACTTCCCTGTCTTCCTCCCTCTGCATTTCCTTATACCCCCTGATGCCACCCATTTTTCTTCACCACCTTGGCCACTTTCCTAGAAAATCATAACGGTCACTTTTTTCTTCTGCCTTTACTAACTTCTTTCATGCAGAGGCTGGTTGTCTTAATTATGCCCTCCTTTATTTTTTCCCACTGTGCCCGTACACCTCCCTGGCAATCCCCCCATGAGGCAATTTCTGAGGCACTCTCCCATTTCTTTAAAGTCCACCTTCCTAATGTCCAGGACCCTCATTCTCATGTGGTTTGTCTCTGTTCCCATCTTAATATTTTTTTTAATTTAATTTTTATTCATTTTAAATGCAACAAGTACATCAAAATTTATACTTGGTTACAAGTACAGACAAAGTTGATATTTAACCATCAGCATCATATACATAGGAGTATAAAGACTCTTCTACCATTGGTACCACTTGTGAGGTACCTACCAATAACTGAAAAATTCTGCTAGAATAGCGAGTCCAGTATAAGTCTATAAAAAGTCCCATTTTAATGTTAAACCACACTGTACAATGATCACTGGTACCTAGGGGACTGCCCAGTGTAATGTTTGCAATGCCATCCCTGTTTATAAGCACCAGATCCAGCACTGCTCATCCCTACTGGATCTACTGACTAGTTGTCTGAGAAATGTCCATTGTAGGGAGTCAGGGATAACCCTGCTCCTTGCCGGAGTTACTGGGTGGCAATTCTTTACTCCCCCAGGTAGAGATTAGTGTCAGTCAGTGAGGGAAGAACCCAGTAAGTGGCTTGGGACCTGCGGCAAGTGGTGGACGGCATCCTGCTTCGGCCAGGTGCTTTCCATTTTTCTGCCCCACCCCCTGACATCGGGAAGGCCTGGCTGATGCATTGCATAATGTTGCCGCCGTCCCCCTCATTCCATGGCTCCTGCTGTACCAGCACCTGTGGTCACACGGGTGGCAATGTTGGAGCAGAGGCCATGCTCACTCCCTCCCTCCCTCCCCACAGGAGTCACACATCCATTGGACACTCAGCCATCCCCCTCCTGGCTGGCCTTCTGATGACCCAGGTTCATTCCCAAACCTGGGTCATCAGCATCACAAACAGTAGTGCTACCACTGTGCTGGTGGACCAGCTAAGCTGCACTAGTATTTTGTGCATTCTGTTTTTGCTCAAATCCCATCTGACTTCTTAATGTTGGGTCATTATTTATATTGAACATTAGAAGCAAATTTCCTGTAATGTGATGAGATTCCAGGCTGACTAGGCCTAGTACCTTTGATCTATCCTGGTAGTTAAAATGTTAGAATCCCCCAAATATTTTCGTTGCTCATCTCTGCACTTTTTCCACCCTTTCGACATCACATCTTAAATAGGGTGACCAAAACTAGCTGCCATTGTCCAAATGTGGTCTTATCACAGATCTGTACAAAGGTGCTAGGATAGTGTGGTTTTTGGTTACAAAATGTCATTTAATACAATCTTTTGCAACCATTTTTCCACATTGCCTAGTGTGTGATAGCTGGTTGTTAACTATTATTCCTAGGTCCCATTCTTCCTGTTATTATTTCATCTGTTTACCTTTAAGAAGTATTTTTCCTTATCATTTGTTGAATCCATATGTACAGTACTTCAAGACTGCACATTTGTCAATGTTGAAATTTATGCCTTACTTTTCTGCTCATTTGCTGACTTTATTCAGGAAATTTTAGATCTCGAGTTTTTGTTGCTGTGGTTCTGCTATTCCAGTTATTTTAGTGTAATATGCATGTTTATGCATCCAGTTTGTGAGCCCATCACTCTTGTCCAAAACAAATATTTGAAACAAAACTGGGCCTAGTATTGACCACTGAGGGACACCACTAGTCTCCCTACCCATGTTGAGCAATTTGTTTTTTACACAAACTCTGTGTCCTGTTTAACAACTGATTTTCAATTCAGGGTAATATGGATAGAATAATAATAACAAATGCGATTTTTAAAGTGCCTTTAAAAATTTCTAAGGCACTGTACAAACTCGCATCATAAACAAAATACACAGTAATCAGATAGTATTAAAAGTTAAATGGAAAGGATACATTTTTAGTTTGCTTTTAAACAGTTCTGGTGCATTCCTGGATTTACATTTGTAGTCCATTCCAAACTCGAGGGTCTCAGACCAAGAAAGCAATTGCCACCAAAGGAAGCCGGTCTAGTGGCTGGAACATTATAAGAGATGAGCAACAAAAGAACAAAGCTGACAAGGTGGAAGATGATGAAGCAGTTCCTATAAATGTGTGTGTGTGTGGGGGGGGGGGCAAGTCCAGTTTGGCATTTGAATACAAACAGAAGTTTTTTATCCATTCTTTATTCAATAGCTATGACCCTACAGTCCTAGAAGTTGAAACTTTGTTAATATTGTCCATTGTGGGCATCTTGGGACCAGGTCAAAGGCCTTGCTGAAGTTACAAAGTGTGATATTTAATGGTATGTTATCCAGAATCTTGCTAACTGGTTTGTAAAAAGCCAGCTGATAGGTTGTAGAGAATCTCCCCTCCACCCCAGTAAAACCATGATAAGAATAATTATACCATTCATTTTCCTTAACATATTCAGTAATCTACTCTTTAATAATGACCTTCAGTACCTTACCGAACACTGATGTGAGACATGTCAATCTAATGTGTTGGGTCAGACTTGTATCCTTTTTATGTTTGCCATGTGTGTGTGCACTCAGTGAACATCTTGCTATGATAGTGCCTTTTAAGGGGTGTGACACTGTCTGTCCAGTGCAGAGCAGTGTTTAAGGAGTGAGTCAGTGCCACACCAATCATCATTCAGGCTGATAATGATGGAGTTTTGGTTTGCTGGGTGGAGAAGTCATGTACTTGAAAACAAAAAGCTGACCCAGTCCTGGGTCAGCTCTTTCATTTGATCTACACAGTAGGGTACCATGTGATAACAGCTAAGAAAGAATGGTGCCGACACATAACCACGACTACAAAATAGTGATGAGCATATTGCCAACCAGAACTACAGCTACACCCTAAAAACCAATCTACTTTTATTGCTTTTTGCGGGGGGAGCTCCAACCCTCAACACCCCCATTGCAGGAGGTTTCACCCCCACACCCCCCCCCATTTAAAACAACCATCTCCAGGGGGACCAACTCGGGGACTGGGAGAAGCATGCAAGGGGAGATAGTCACTGGAGGAGGTGACTCAGGGAGAGGTAAAATTTCAGATAGCTGGGCAAAAACACAATATCACAACAAGGGGATAACAAAAGTGGGGGAGCAGTGCAAAAAAAACAACTCCTGAACAAGAACAAACCAGACCCACAAAGACAAACACCCAAAACATAACACAACAAAAAAGTACCCTACGGGCTTCGAACCCCACTGTACTGCACAATCCAGCTTCCCAAAGGTGATGCCTCTAACCACTGTACTACGCTAGCAGCACGGCTTGCAGTCCACACAAACTGCATTACATCCACACACTCCTAACTATTCCCTTCCTCCTATACTATTCGCTCTTTTCTCCTCTCACTAGACTCACATACTCGCTATTCTTCCCCACTCGCTATTATCCTAGTCGCTCAAATTGAATCACTCATACTGAGTCACTCAATTTGAGTAGTCCATATCCCAGGTTACCACACAGTGGAGAGGATCTGTCTGATCAGCCTGGAAGTTCAAACATCCAGGGGCTCAGGCCAGCTGTAACAGAAAAAAAACTGTGTGTGTGTGTGCATGCGAGCGTGTGTGCGCACATGTGTGTGTGTCTCAGTGCCCACCTCTGCAAATGTATACTAGCTGTACTAACTGTATTCAAATGTGAATAACTTTGAAATGAAAAAATGAAAGCATGGTACTGTGAGCATGACATTTGTTCTGCACAAAAATATCTACAAAGTGAGTGGTGTTTCATTTTATATATAACTTTTAGCTTTTTTATAATTAGCAAAAAACAGCAGAAAATTCAATTTTTTTTCACTTTTTGCAACAAGCAAAAACAAATAGCTTTAAAACGAAAAGTGAGAGCATGGTACTTTGAGCACAAAAGTTGTTCAGCACAATAATATCTACCAAACGAGTGGTGTTTTGTTTATAGAGACCTATTACGTTTTTTATGAATAACAAAATATAGCAGGAAATTCAATTTGTTTTCACTTTTTTTTGAGGTATGGCATAAATGGAATATGCTAGCGCCCTACTGGAAATATCCGATTGACCTGGTGACATCACTCGTGGCTTCACCACTCGTGATGTCATTGGGTCAATCGTCACTCAAACAAAAAATATCAGCAATATTTCCAGTAGGGGGGTAGCATATCCCTTATATATTCTTTTCAAAAAACTCAGTTAATTCATCATTTGTGTTACTACTAAAGCAACAAAACTATGGAAATGTGATGTTAGGGTTTTCAACACTAACTCTCCATTTTCCCCCAAGCAGCCAAAGTGGGGCAAGGCAACACAGGCAACCATAGACATCCATCATCAGTTAAAACAAATAACATATAACTCATTCCACATGATACAAGAGACATCCATCATCATGATCCAGCACTTCCATAGCCATGGATACACATGCACACTTGTACACCACCTGGGAAGTGTTGTACAAAAATTCCCATAGGATCACATTGTAAATTGTAAGTAAGGAATAACACATGACAGGGTGTGCAGCAATGCTAAATTACCACATGCCCCAGGTGAGTTGTGAGGCATGAGGTGCAGCCTAGTGCCTTCAACCACCTGGGATGTGTGGTATATGATTCCCATAGGATCACATTGTATAGTAAATTGTAACTAAGGAATAACACACAGCAAGGTGTATGGCAATGATAAATTGCTGCATGCCCCAGGTGGGTTGTAAGGCCCGAGGTGCAGCCAAGTGCCTTCAACCACCCGGGAAGTGCTATATAAAATTCCCATAGGATCACATTGTAAATTGTAAGTAAGCAGTAACACATGGCAGGGTTTGCGGCAATGCTAAATTGCTGCATGCCCTAGGTGAGTTGTAAGGTACAAGGCACTGCTGGGTTCCTTCAACCACCTGGGAAGTGCGGTATATAATTTGCATAAGATTACATTATAAATTGTAAGTGACAATACCACACAGCAGGGTGTGTGGCAAGGCTAAATTGCTGCATGCCCCAGTTGGGTTGTGTGGCACAAGGCACAGCCGGGTGCCTTCAACCACCTGGGAAGTACGATATAAAAAATCCACATAGGATCACATTATAAATTGTAAGTAAGCAATAACACACAACAGGGTGTGTGATAATGCTAAACTAATGCATGCCCTAGGTGGGTTCTGATGCATGAGATGCAGCTGAGTGCCATCAACCACCTGGGAAGTGTGGATGTCTTCACTCAGGTCCTGAAGGCACCTATGCTGCCATGGAAGTGTATGCTAAGGACATGGGAAAGTCAGCAGGTGGCTGCTCTGAGGAGTACCAGGCCACTAGCTTCTTTGCCTGAAAACAAAGGTAACATTCCAACTTAAATGGCACACAGCTGAATGGCACAAAATGAAACCAAAAAAAGGGAAATAGCAGTAGAGCGAGATGTCGCTCTTGGTAGTATGGAGAAGACAGTTTTCATGTGCACTGACTAAATGCAAGGAAGAAAAGGAAGTGTCAGTGGGTGGCTGCATGAGAAATGCAGTAGTTTCATTTATTTATTTAATCTGATATATGATAATCGAGAAAGGCACACTGAGCCGAGGCTCTTTTCCAGGTGCGACCTGAGGAGAGAGAGGGAACAAAGGACACACATTTCACAATGAAAGTAGCAAAATACAATGCTGGAGTACAGAAGGTACACAGATTATGAAAATGAGTACAATCAATTAACTGGTATAATCTACACGATGAATTATAGATTAACTGTAGCCCTAGGGCAAAAATCAATTAAATGAAGGAAGAATAGGGATCTGCCAAAAAAGCTAAAATAAAATGCATAGAGGAATAAAAACATAACTAACTTAATACCAGACTGTGAAAGTTAAAGGCACAATTAGTAGAAGGACAGATAATAGAAAGTGTATGAGAAGGTTAAGGGCAAGAGCAGGAGGGAAAGAAAAAGTTATGAAGGGAAGATTTGAAAGATATATAGTAGGGGGGGAAGATGGAGGAAGATAAGAAGATTATTCCAAACTGATAGAATTGATGTATTTCTTGGCCTTGCTTCCAAAGGGACAGCCAGAAACCTACAGCAGTAGTCCAATCCTAACAATATGAAGCCTGACTCTGGCAGTCCTGTCTTTTACAGCAGATAAACCAGCATCCAGTCCTATGCTGGCAACTGTGACAATCCAGACTTGTCAATCTTCCATTGCACCTTCAAATCCTATATCTGCTGAGCTGTGGCGGGATGATGATCATGCCACAGAGCAGGAGGTTAAAGAGGATAGCTTTCACTAACATGTTACCACACTCAAAATCACAACTGGTGGGAGATAGACTAGCTGAATGGCAATGTTTATCCCTTATCTGTGTTTTGATGGGACTTTTTTACACTCACTAGCATATTTGCACTTACACAGGCACTTTACTATATGCACATTACTGAAAGCAGCTAAAAGAGCAATGGAGTTTTCATGGCTTGGGTAGAGCCTGATATTTTTGTAAGTCACACTCATCTGTAGTGGCATAGCCACATGAACTTTTAAAAAATAAGCACCAGAATACAATCAAATAATTGCTCTAAAAGCCGGAATCATCATGGAACTATGTGTGTGCTTATTTCTATTGGAATGCTAAGAACACAAGTGAACATTACCAGCAAATTTGAGTGCAGTAAACATTCTTTTGGAATTGAGCAACTGTTGAAGGGACCTGGCCAATCCTGTTTACCTGCACCTCCACACTATTCATATATATTACTTTAAATCAATCAGTTCATACCTGGAATAGACTGGAGAGTCTCTCACTAACAGACCATCCATAATTAGGCTCAAAACTAATTAGAGCTATTAGGGACACTTTGGATTTAGAGCCCCAACTGCATGTTGAGGACAAAGAGATTGTAATAGGACATAATCCATCATTTTTCTTAGTGTGCCCATTCTCAGATGAGATGATAGCCAAGGAATAGGAATAGGAATAGGAATAGGAATAGGAATAGGATATGAAGAACCAGTACATTTTGTAGATAAGAGATTTAAGGGCTGCTATTATACAGTAAAGGAGGACAGAAAGTTGGTGTGATTGAATCCACCAATGGTGAAAGCACCCATTTCAGCGTTCAGTAAGTACTCTGCCATACCACTGTAAGAGTCAGCAATGCATTGACTAAGGATCCAATGGATAAGACAGTGAATCAACACTTAAAAGAAGCTACACAATTTCCAACACCAATCCCCAAAGTGACTTCTTTGGCAGAAATTGTGTCCAGGGCTCTACACCATTGACTTAAAGATCTGGCAATCATATAGAATCTAAGAACTTTTTACTGAAATGCATGGTGTCACCAGGGGAATGGAGACTATATCCTCAGGTGTTCTGGGAATTAGAATGAGAGTGGGACCAGCTGACAGACCTCATATCATCTAGCTATAACGGTCAGCTACGTCTGTTCTCATAGTTCAGTGACAAAAGTGCTCTAGGATTGAATACACTCACAATGGGTACAATGTGGGTTTGGTGGAAAATGGAACACTGTTCGTAATGGAACATCTTCAGCCTCCCCAAAAGAGGCTCTGAATACATGATAAAATAAAGACTACAGAGATTGTACATACCCTGTGAACAAGCCCAATGTATGGGTGAAACGTAGGGGAATCAAGAAAGAATAAAAATAAGATATTATACAACACAGTAAGTGCATTGAATTTTTAAAGGCCCCCCCCACATCATTTTTTTCATACACTCACAATGGGCTGGAACTTCCACAGAGTCTACACCCCTCCCCCACCACTGATCCTAAGGTTCCTACTCAAGATTCAGTAGTTAGTAGTTGGGAATGAAAGCCATTTTCATTGCTCCAGACTGTGATCCAAGTACACTCTGCTGATCCACATGTTCACTCAGTCTCCAGTCAGGCTTTCTGTATGTCCAGACCTACTATTACTGGCCCAAGTAGCTGCCCTGTGATCAAAATGTGGAACTTACTGGCTTGGCTACTGGAAGAGACTGTTGAGATTAGGATATGCCCCCTGGGTGGTGTACACTCTCATACAATCCAGACAAACATCAAACAACTATGATTATACTGGCCAGTGAATAATTTTTATATTTGCTTGCCAAAGGCTAGTAAACTTATTGTGAATGGTCTGAGCTCTAAGAGGGCTTTGGGGGCTTTGTCATTCCCCACCTATCACAGTTTCATAATTCCCTATCTCCATCCCTATTCTGCCCACTCTCCACCTTTCCACTGCTTTTGGCTTTGAAATACTTAGTCAATCAAAAGGCTAGAAAGTGCAAGGTGCAAGTAGGTTTCTTCTCCAGCTTGTAGTTCCTACTAGGAAAGTTTCCTGTGCAGTTTTTTCCACATATGTAATGCTGTTCAGTGCTTTGTTTGTAAAATGAATGGCTGCGATCTTGCACAACACCCACAACTGTTCTGTGTGTAGCCCACCAAGACAGTATAGAGCAGGCATTCACTTTGTACTAGGAGTGTGCAAGTAATGAATAGTAGTTACTGAATGCCACCAATGATGCACTATTCATTATTCAGATCTGAGTAATGAACAGTAGCATTACTCATCATCTGTTCAAGAAATGCTCTCTTACAAAAAGGAAAAGAAACAGACCCACCCTCCTTCCTAGACCAGAACTTTTAAAATAAACATGTGCTATGGGTGAGGGGAAGCCACTGATGCTGACTGCTCTCAAAATGGCCTGGTCGGATCAGGGCACAGGTCCACTCCAGCTACAATTTGGAGGGAAAACATGGAATCTGACTACGACAGCCACCCAAAGGTGGATTTTTGTGCAATGCCTGGCCAGCAGGTGCAACACTAGAGAAAGGAATGAGGTACTGTGAAATAGAAAGTTCTTCAGACCCTGTAACCAGTGGGCTAGTAGCTTAATGGTTAGAGCGCTGGAACGGCATACCAGAGGTACGAGGTTCAAATCCCGGTGCACTCACATTTTTCTTTCTCATTTCCATCCTTGATTTAAAAAACTATATACCTTGCAGGGGTTAAACTGCACTGAGAGAGAAGTGGTGTTTCTGGTTGCAGAATTGAGCAACACTAGAGAAAGGAATGTGGTACTGTGAAATAGGAAGTTCTTCGGACACTCTAACCAGTGGGCCTGTAGCTTAATGATTAGAGTGCTGGAACGGCATACCAGAGGTTTGTGGTTCAAATCCCGGTGTGCCTACATTTTCCTTTCTCATTTCCATCCTTTAGTTAAAAAACAGCAGGTGTCGGGGAAATTTTGGGGAAGGGGGGCCCAAGTCTAATTGCCACTAGCTGGAACACACAAGGAGAGGCGTGACACTGACTCGAATGCAAAAAACAAGGTAAAGGTTTATTAAACATTCTAAGAATAACGTTACAATAAATGCCTAAACTCTAAAATTCTAAAAGGCAAAGGAACTATAATATCATTAAATTATTATATCTCATCCTAAACTGTAAATCAAGCATGATCATGGATACCAGCTTCCAAGAACTGTAATCTAAACCAGTCACCCTTGTGTGTCTAAATGGGGAAAGGAAGGAAGCAAGATGGGGAACCAGCTGTCCAGGGCAGGGAGAACACATAGAACAGGACACAGACCAAGACTATTCCAAGGCTGGTGAATCTTAGGCTAAGGTCACCCTGGACCACCAGGATTGCTCACCCCTCCAGGAACTAGTCTGCCTATATCACCCAGCCACAACCCCTCTGTGAGCTGCCGGGACATCAGGACAAATGGGCAGACAGGACAGCTGGTCAGGGAAGAACAGGGTTGGGTCACCTGGGACCACATGCAGGCAGAAGGGTGGTGGCACAAATAAAACATTTATTTTATTAAACCCGGTGTTGGTGTATTAGTTCTAGCAAAACGTTACTCAGTTTGGGCACTTTACAAACAATAAAACAGTTCAGATCATCAGATTAAATAAAATCACAGGGGGCACTGTCTTCTAGTGGCCATCTTCAGCTGGCACACAGACACTGGGACGGTGGATCACACCATGACAGGGGCACCAAAATATTTCGATAAATCATTTAGGTACATTTATTTACAACAGTTCATTGCTGAGGGTGCGTTGCCCCTTTAAACCTGACCTCTGGTGAAGGCCCTTTTCAATCTGCTGACAGGCATTAATCCACAGTATTTAGACAAACATCTGTTTACAGTTTCTGGTTCAATGGAGCCTTGCCCTTGTTCTGCCCTTGCAATTCAGTCTAAACATTCACAGTCTGGGCCACTTTAAATATCGTGGACCTGATCTGCTGGCCCCTTTTGCTGGTAGGCCTGTTGTTGCCCCCTTTAAATCACTAGGCCTGGAATTGCCCCTTTAAAACCACTAGTCAGGCAGTCATAAATGTGCATTAATTTATTTATACAGTTCCTACCCCCCTTTGTCTCAGTTTCTATGGGGCTTTCTCGTCACTCCATCTCATGGGCAGTTCATAGGTGAGATTTGCCCACCCAACAGATACTTGGCTCAATGGAACCCTTTTTCTGACTCTGCCCTGTGGGCAGCCTGTTACTAGGACCTTGACTGCCCCCACATTTCCATAGCTCTACAGACCCTCTTCCAATCTCTGCCCCGTAGGCGGTCCAGTTTCGGGGCCTTGCTAAGCCCAAATGGTCGTTGCTGGGGCACAACACGCCGAAAGTTATTTCTTTTCCATTTTTATTTAAAAAGAAAACAAAGTCTGTTTTAAATCAAGGAGGCCAACACCTGACTGCAGTGCTGCCACCACTCGCCCTGCCATTTGCATTCCACCTGGGCTGGGACTCACTGCTGAGCATGATGGGGAGAGGCCTAGGCCCACCTCCTCCCACTCACCTCCATGCTGCTGGACCACCATGGGTAGGTCTGGACCCACCTCCACCCATGGACCTCCTCGGACTGCTGGATGGAGGGGACGGCCTGGTAGCTGTCGCCACCCCTCCCGATGGTCATCTTACCGCTGCAGGATGGAGGAGGGCATGGCCTGGACCCACCACCCTTCCCAATGGACATCCACTGCTGGGCTTGCTGCTGGAGAGGTTGGCCATTTATTGTTGCTGCCACCCCTCCCAATGGAATCTGTCGCTGCTGAGGACTGGAGGGGACGGTCTGGACTTGCTGCCCTTCCCAACAGGACATCCGCTCACTGCCATTGCACTGGGACAACTGCTGGGGGGCAAGGAGGAGGATCTGCTGACATGCTGGACTGGCCAGAACTCTGGAGGGACACAGCAACTTAAGGTAAGTCGCTCCTACTGCTCTGCCTCGGCCAGCCGATCGCTCCCCCTCTCACTGCTGCTACTCCATTTTCCTCCTCCACAAACAGAATGAACAGCTGTAGCTGTTCAAAAGGGTTGAGGATTCTGGTCAGAATTCTTTCGAGCCCATTCCTGCCTGCTTGCCCTCATGACTGGGCCCAAGTGTGCAGTGCAGTTACAAGGTAACTGGGGGTTGTGAAGTGGGAGCTGCAGGCAGGGAAAACAAATGGAGCAGCAATAATCTTTTCTTTTTTTTAAACATAGGCCCAGTTGGGGCTTGCATTTGGGGGGATCCTAACTTACTAGCTGGGGCACAGAACAGGGCCACCTCCTAATGCTGGGGCACCTAACCTGTCCACCCATTCCCCTTGGGCATACTTATACTGGAGCACAAAATGGGTGGCACCTCCCTAACCTGGGCACCTCTAATCCCTAGCGAGCCCCTAACCTGTCTTGCCAGCCCTAGAGCACCTGGTTGCCCATTTTTGGAGGGCACCAGGAACTCTGGGGCACTACAAATGCCCCAGTACCCCACACTCAGGAAGAATCCCAAGCCCACCCTCTTCCTCTCAGCACCCACATTTTGATAATAACATTAATTTTATAATTAAAACTCCAATGATAGGCAACCCGCACAACCTGTCCTCCTCCATGACTGGCCACTGATCTTCAGCACTTTGCAGTGCTGGTGGCCAGCTGTGGAGGAGAGTGGGTTGTATCAGTCACCCTCTTCCTTATCGCCCCTTCAGAATTGGGTGTGTGGATTAGCAAAGGAGGGTGCTGCTGCAGAGTTGGGGGAGTAATCCATATTTCCTGCAGTAAACTGCAAAGTGCTGGAAGTCGGCATCCAGTTGTGGAGATGGGCAGGTTGTACTGGTCACCCATCATTGAAGTTCTCATTACAAAATTAATATAATTTATGATGGGACGTCGTAACCCATAGAAATCCATCACTTTCTAAATGTTGTTATGCTGCAGTAGCTGCGTCATCACAGCTGTTATGCTGAACTAGCTACGTAGCTATTGCAGCATAACAACATCGAATGCATGCCATCTCGTGCTCTACCATTTAAAAAGAAAAAAATACTCTCCTGTAGTGAGACATTCAGCAGGTCCCCTCCTGTGGCGGCAGTCTGGTAAACAGCAATCTCCAGTATCGGCAGATTGTAGTAGAGATCTGGTGGCTGCTGTGAGGGCTCTCTGTGTAGCGCCGTTTCTTTTAAATTTAAAGCAGCTGTAAAAAAGAAAAGGAAACAGGCGGCAGCACTGCCGACAAGCGGGACTGTGGCAATGACCAGCGTGAGAGCGTCGGGGGAGGAGCAACAAGATCCCCAAGTGACATCTGCTCCTGTTCTGCTTACACCCTCTCGTCAAAGACAAAGCAAAAAAAAAAAAAACCACCATACACTATAAAAAACAATCGCTAGTCACCTTTTGGTAACAAGCTCGGTTAGGGTGTCTCGAGGTTGCCATTGGCAAGCGAATCTCTCGAGCTTCACCCTTGAGATTACTGTGGTCGCCAAGGCAACCTCTCGATGCACTAACTGGCTTGTTACCGATAGGTGACTAGTGATTATTCTTTATGTTATTATCAAAATGTGGATGCTGGGGTGGATATAGGTAAGTGTGGGGTTCTAACTGAGGGTGGAGGGATAGGGACTAGTTTATTTTAAAAGTTGATGGCTAGTGTAGTGGATGGGGTGGTTTATTTTCCTTTAAAAAACAAAATGTGAGCAAAGAATAATGAATACTGAATACACAAATGTTTGGGGGCCTGAATAGAATATTCAGCCAAATATTCATAATAAGGTAATCACACATCCTTACTTTGTACTGAACTTTTACTAAACATATTACTATATAATCCCACAAGTCATTCATAAAACATCAGGGTTACTCAATAAGTTCATATGCAGTTAAGGTGCCAAAGTGAACACTGAGAAATACATTAAAAATGTTGTGCCATATTATGTACATTAGTTGCATGAACACATAAGTCAGTGTCCTATATAAATTATGCTAATTATCCTTGCAGAGGTCAATGAATGGCTTGCATATCTATTTAGATGTATTACTACTTAATCCCACAATTTTTCATAAAAAGCAGAGGTTAAATTGGGCAGAAACTCACAGGAACTCAGTTCCCCCACCTTTTACAAAATTGTATGAGAGCTCCAGCACATCTGTCATTTTTCTTCCTTGAATACTCTAGGAGAGTTCCACTACCTAGAAATTATAGTTCCGCACTTAAAAATCTAGATGTGGGAGCTCTCCCACCTAAACAGTTCCAGTTTAACCACTGATAAAAATGTAGTGTTACTTAATAGGTTCCTACACAGTGAAAGTTCTAATGTGAACACTGACTTATTCCCAAAAGATAGCACATATACTGCAACTGATCTGAGAGCTCAGAAGGCTTTTGGGGGCTTGGGCATCTTCAACCTGTCACAGCTTCAGAATCCCCTCTCTCCACCCCACTTCTGCTCACTCTCTGCCTTTCTGCTGCTTTTGGTTTTAAAGTACTTGACAAATCAGAAGGTTGCTAAATGCAAGGTGAAAGTGTTTTTTTTTTTTGTGCAGTTTGTACTTCATACTAACAACATTTCCTATGCTGTTCACTCCATGTATGTAATTCTGTTCAGTGCCTTGTTTCTCTGCATGAAGTGAGTGGCAAAGATGTTGCACAACAACCACTACTTGAGCCTGTATGTGGCTGGCCAAGACAGTATAACAGCAGGTTTTTACTTAGTACTGCACTATTACTAATTTGGCCTACTGCACTTCCCAAGCCACAATATCCCCCTCCACAATACCATGATCAGCAGCACTGACAGTTCAACTCAACTCCCAAAGCAATGATCAGTGACAGCTCTTCTGGTCTGCTGTGGAGAGTGGAACATACTAAACAATGCCATAATTGGTGCCCCTCAACACCAAGCCAACCCAAGATAAACCCAACATACTTAAACAACACACCCACTGACAAACTAACACTGGGGTGCCAAGCCCTTAGTGCCAGCTAGCAACACCTCCAACAGTTTGCATCCAGCCCAGGTGCTGCCAAAGAACCCTCCAGCTCATGCACACACTCCAACACTGGGTACTTGCTAACAACAACCACAGTATGCAATACTGGGGTTCCCAGTCCTCGGTGTCACCAACAAACTTACAACACTTCGGTTCCCAATCCCCAGTGCTGGATCACTGAAAAAACAACAGGAAAACCATTCCTCACCATTTCCTGTCTTTCCTTTAAACTGAAACAAAGAAAACCATCCAGTGATGTCTTTTGGCCCCCCTCAATCACTTTATCCTGACCCCCCTCTCAACACCCATCACTCTACAATCCCTTACCTAACTAATTAGGGTTTCACAAAGTAATCCTGATTGCAACCAGTGAAGATCCTCTCCCTACCGTGCCCAACCGCAAGCTTACTAACAGCAAGGTAACCCATGTTAATGGCTTTTCAATGTGCTTTGAACTTTTACTCACAACTTTCTCATCTTTAAAAATTTGTGCCCCAGATTTTCAACATAGCCTTCTTTTTAGTCCACCTCATTTGCAAAACAGGTGTCGTTTTTAAAATCCCCTCTTTTATATGTTCTTGCAGTCACTCCACAAATCATCTTTTGGATGAGATTTAGATTTTTTTTTGTTCTTTGGCAACAGGTAAGACCCAATAGGCACAAGTGCCTATATTTAGGGGTGACCCGGGAAAACTTGGGAGGTTAATGGAGTTGTTCGGACTCACACAATATGGAAGAGGAGGCTATGGAAAACAAACCCAGGTCTGCTGAATGCATCAATCTCACTGACAGGTCATTACTTTAACTTCTAGATTATACAGGCAGGTACAGCTGTCTTGATCATAAAGTAGGGTGATAAAAGACTTTGTTGAAAATTTGGCATCAAAATCTCGACAACTACAAAGTTATTAAGAAACAGTGACATTTTTCAATGTTTATGCATAACATTGCTATTTTGTGAAAAATTTTACCACGAATTTTCAACATAGCCATTTTTTATCCAGCCTCATAAACATGATAGGTGCATTTTTCAAATCTTGTCCAAAACATGTTTTTAAGGTAATGCTACAAAATGGTGTTTTGGCAAGGATTTCATAAACAACACCTGCCATGTTCATAAGGTGCGGTAATAAAAGGTTTATGTTGAAAATATGAGGTCAAAATCTCAAAACAAAAAAGCAAAGTTATGAAGAAATGTTGAAATTTTTCAGTGTTTAACCATAGCATGGCAATTTATTAACATTTTTAAATTACATTTTCAAAATAGTCTGTTTTTACCCCACCTCATGAACATGGCAGGTGTCATTTTCAAATCCACCTTCCAAACCTGTTTTTACAGTCACTCTTTAAAATCAAGTTTCAGGTGGGATTTCATAAATAATGCCTGTCATATTCATAGGGAGGCACTGTCAGCTACCCTAGAGACAGGTAACAGAACCACTATTTGCAGTGGAGTGAGAGGAAAGGATTCTGTGATCCTTGTGCGGCTGCATGCTATGCTGTCAGAAGATTGAGGACTGCAACAGTAGCAGCAGGGGCTGCAAAATGTTTTTACCTTCCTTACTACAGGTAAACCACTGTTGCCTAGGAAGCCTGATTGTTGTTTGCAATGAGCCAAGAAAGAAGGAACAGTTTGCAGCTCTTTCCAGTCCTACTTGTGCCGCAGTTTACGGTGGTGAATCTCTGACTGACTGTAATGTGTTTTCGTGGATTGGAGTCCTGCAGTGAAGAAGCCTATATGGAAACTCACAAACAGTGAGGTTGTGGAAGGAACATCAATGCCGTTTCTTTTTGGGGGGATTCTCCCCATATGCTGCAATATGCAGGCTTCCTAGACTTAGTTTTGGACTTGAGACATTAGGATACTAGGTGACAAATACTTAGAAAACAGTATATGTAGAGATGAGCTGTTTGCAGCTGTTGCTGAACAAGCCAGATAACACTTTAGCCCATTTTATTTACATTTGTATGGACCGCATTTATATGTTTGTATGGTTGTACATATCATTTGTAATTTGCACAGATAACATAAATATGTTATATAAGTCATCTATAATTAGCTATATTTAGATCTCTAATGCTGGGACAAAGTGTACTATCAAGTATGACTGATTTGAAAGGAATTAAAAACTAAAAAGGTTGGATGGACTAAGTGGGCAAATTGTGCTATATATATGTGAAATATTTGGGGACGTCTATTGCTGTCCTGCTTACTTTGTAATTGGTAACGGTCTTTGGGATTAAAAAGATAAAAGTTCTGACTGCCATTGGGGCTGGATAGAAATTAGTTAACTAATACATCCTTTATTCCTATTGTGAGGTGTCTTTGTCAGCTGCCTCATATTGCTCGTGTTTCTGTATGGAATTTCAGTGTTAAATGCTTTTAAGTAGCACTTTGTTAACCCCATTTGATGTCCTTGCCCACCCTACTTAAAACTGATGGGAGTGATGAGCACAGTTAGTCTTCTTGCTTGTAGTTGAAGTTCGATGGGCGAGGCATTTTTTTTATTACCTATAATACCATGTGTTACTCATAATACCTATAATTACTTAATTACCCTGAACTAGCCTGATCTCTTGAACAGTCCTGTTTGGCTTTAACACTTCCTAATTATCCATACAGGAGCACACAATATTCTGTTGTTCTTAGGAGTATGTATGGAGGACTAGAGGATCAGAATCAGCTCTAGGTTCAGATACCAGAGAATCTCAGACAGTTTGCATCATTTTTCCTTTTTACCAGTCTGGGAAAGGTGGCTGAGAATTAACATAGAAAATGTATGCAGTATTAGTAACAGTCACACTTGCTAGAATTTTGGCACTGTGCGAAAGAGAGTCTGGTAGTTTATTGTAGCCTCGTGTGTTAGTATTCCATATATGAACATAGTGAGGCAGTAACTATAGTAAGTCCTTTCAATAGGGTTTTAGGCTATACTTGGGCTGCTCCGTGGTTGCGTTAATGACCTACGCTTTTTTAGATGATAAAATCTTGGCTAATATGCATTTGTGTGTGATTGTATTATCTGCCAAGTGCCTCACATTTGTGCAGCAGTCTAATTGATCAAGTAATGCTGAAAACAATGTTGCTTTGCATAGAGAAGCAGGTAAAAACAAAGGAAAGCTTTGAATTGAATGTATACAGATGCTTGTTTTTGGGTAGTGCACTTAGTAACTTTAGCAGAATTTTTGCATAAAGCCCTCAGTGAGTAAGAGTATAAATCTAGAAAATAGGGAATTTGATATCTGAATATGTTTGGGGGCTAGTAAGTGGGGGGGGGGATGTTTTTTACACATGAAGTTACTGCTTGTATTTACACTGGTTTTCAGCTTGTATGGTGGAATGCTATCAAGGAGAACTTTAGAGGAAGGGTTCCTGGATGACCTGGATGCTGAATATTCCAGAACATCACTGGGATTTTGTATTATTTTGCCATGAGTGAAGTCAGAGTTTTTAGAGTGTTGACTTCCAAACTATATCATTGGATAGCACCTTTTTATCAGCTCTGCTATACTTTACTGCATTTACTGAATGCACATAAGAGGAAGTATAAGGAAGTTTAACGAAGAATGAATGCCTGAAAAACTTAAAGACAGGAACTGTGGTGAAATGATGAACTTTTAAATGATTTATCTATATTTGACCACTTGAGAAAAAGTATACAGTCTTATATTGTCTTTTGATTTATATAGGGTTTTCTTTAAAACTGCATATATTAACAGTTTTTTATAGTCTCATAGTAAGTAGAGATTAAGGTAAAAAGGATTTTTATATAGCATTGCTTAATGCTTATGAGGCACAATTAATATATTGTTCACCACAACCTTTATATATATAGCACTCTGATACATCTGATATATTTGTACTGTGAAAATGAAAACAAGAAGTAGAAAATAGAGTGAAGTGGAATTGGATATAAACAAAGACTTAAATACTGATGATACTATGGATAAAGGGAAGCAAAAAAAAGGGACGTATAAGAAAAAGAATAGTAAAACAATTAAACAAAAAATAAAAACTGACTCTATGGGAATTAATAATTTAAAACAAACAGTGCAATCATTGATTAAAGAACATATGGGGAAAGTTTTTTCCCCCAATTCTGAAGAGATAGTGAATTTAGTAACTCAGAATTCTTTGGAATCCTCGCCGACATTGGGCTGGGAAGATACTCCAAATATAGAGGGAAAAAATGTGGAGACTTTTATCTGAGGGACAGGGAAAAGACTAACCTCCTTGAATATAATAGAATTGTCTACCAGCACATGAACAAATCAGGAGGTAGAACAAGTAGAAGTGGTTGTAAATAAGGACCCTGACATGGACTCATCACAGATTATAGCAGAAATGCAGGAGACTCTACAAGAATTGGAGGAATTAACAGAGAAAGACAGTATTCTAGAAGAAAAGTTAGTAAAGCACATTACATATATGCCTTTTATGGATGCTAATTTAACAGAAGCCATACAGGATCCACACATGCTAGTGCAGCCATAATGGAACAATTAATTAGTTTAAGAAGTGAAATGAACCACCTAAAGCGGGAAGTAGTTGTGAATACTATACAATTAGAAGAAATCTGTGAAACTTATCGAGGGAAAACAAAAAAGGGACAAAAAAAAAAAAGAAAACTCAGACAACAGAAGGTTTAAAAATAATAACAGATGAAACTAATGACAATCTCTTAAGCCACAAGGTGGAGAAGGGAATTATGTACAAAAGGGAGACTAACCAGAAAACACTTACAGATTCTCAGGAGGAAGAAACTGTAGGAATAAAGAAAAGGGAAACTGTATCAGAAGTCACTAGAATTAGTGATATTGAATATGATACTGAAGTTGGGTGGGTAAATAAAGGTAAACAAATAAGTAAGAACAACAAAAGGGAATTCAGATGAGAAAACAAATAGGAATAGAAAGAGGGGAATAGTTAGTAAAGAGAAAGAAGGTGTCGAGCACAAGAGTTATGATATTATAGATATAAAAATTGAACAAAAGAAAAGGAACAAAAGGGAAGGACATAGAAATCATTGTAACAAAAAGGTTGCTTCAGAGATAGAAGTGGAGCAATGTATAAACATTAGAAAGGATAGCTATAGTAATAAAAAAAGCAGGAAATTGATTTGGATATGGAATTGTTGGAGAAAGGCACACATTGATTATTCTAAAAGAAATGGATTTAAAAGAAAATAATACAGTTTTGAAAATTTGGGGTCATCTGATCTGTACTGATATTTTAAACTTGGATGTTCAATTAGATGATGTAGTGGATGCTAGAGAGGCTCTGAATAGTAAATTAGATCATACATTGCAATTATTTTTTGAGCAACCAAGAGTAGCCTAGTATGCATGGAGGAACTCAAGTGCATTGGAGGAATTAAACCTGTTTATGGAGCAACCCATATTAATTGGTGATGTGATTGACCTTGGAATTAAGACCAAGGGGGAACTGGATCTGCAACTGGGGCAACAGGGGATATTACAACAGATGCTGGATAAACAATGTGATGCAGAAGTTCCTTCAGATGTAACCCTTTCTATCTTTGCTGTTTCATATCTGGGTATTGATACCAGGGCCAAGTTAAGAACAATGATTAGCCACTTGATGGAAAATGTTATGGACATAGAGTTCTATGAGGACGATATTGTGCAGGTACAGAGAGCCCACAGGTTTTGGGCCCACTGGGACCAAACTGATCTAACACATACATGTGATAATGCAAATCTGTGTGGAAGGGAGGTTTGGCCAGGTTAGAAGGGAGACTGGACTTTTAGGAGGGAGATAGCATAGCCCACCGGATTTGCACATAAATAAATACAAAAACAAGAAAAATGTTATGCATTTTAATAATGAATATGCTCAAAAGTGGTTCATACAAAATTCGAAAAGGACTAAATAGGTACAAATGTAGAAAATTCAAGTTAAAAAAATTAATTAATAAATATTGTTTACTTTCTTGGTGTGGTACTGTTATTTTGTGCATAAGTGCTGCATGTGGATTTAGCTGCCTTAAATATCTTGTCATCTGGTGGGTAGTTGTAACAGTCAGTGTCAATGTTCATTTTTGCACACATTATTGATGAGATGGTGTTGTTTGATAATCCCCCCCGTTGTCATCTTGGATCTTACTGAACATACTGAAAGATCTCTTAGCTGCAGCATTACTGTGTGGAAGCTTGTCACCACCACGGTCATTGCTCTCATCAATTAAAATTGAGAATGTTTCATTCCTGCACAGTTCATTGACATAGTCATCAAGTTTTGGTGAAATGGCATGATTTAATATCTATATATATAGCCTTTGATCTATTGCAAGAGAAATTTTTTTTGCTATGTCAGAGTCAGGGAACATAACCTTGCAAAGTTGGGAGAAGTGGTCTGCAATTAGAAAGGGAAGGTTATGCTGTGCTATAAAGTTTGTGAACAACACTTCAGCTGTTGTCACAGGGTCTGCAGTACTACTCTGAAAAATAGCCATCAGCTTGGGAGACTTACTGTTAGCAGAACACAGAAATTTATGAATATTTGTGCTCTTGTGACAAGCAACATCATTGTTACCCCCAGTTAAAACATTGAAGTGTGAATTGCAAAGGCTACAGAAGGCAAATGTGTCTCCTCTCTCACTTTTCAAAAACCAGCTGAATTCCCTGGACCAGCTCCTGTTAAACTTGCAGCTATATTTCTTTTTCTTTGGTGTTGCTGAATTCTTGGGGGAGTGCTGCCACTTTGACATGCTTCTGGAGAGAAAGAGATAAACACGGAAACACAAACCAGAGCAAGTAATAAAATCTTACCTCAAATGCAGTCTCCTTTGTACTCGCTGCCCTAGCAAGGTAATTTACAACTAATGAGGTGAGAACTGCATTTGGGCTATGCTGCTAGCACTAGTGATTAAGCACATCTGCTTAACAATACACGCTGGCAAGTACTTGATTGCTGGAGTGATTAGCATGCTGAGAGAAGCTCCAAGGTGAAGCTGTAAGGCAAGATTGATTTTGTGTCTCTTGGCAAGTTGGGAGAATATGATTTCCATGCGGGGGGGGGGCAGTAAAAAAACAGGACTCACACGGCCAAATCAGGAGACATCACATGTATGCTAACCTTAGTAGATTTTAAAACAATGATGGAGTCTAGGACTGCCATGGAAGAACAATTGGAGGTAGTATAGCAAGGCCCAGAAATAACCCATGATGAGCAACCACTTGTTTATAATGTGGATACATTTAATAGATTCCAAGTGTTTCAGGAGTCCCAAGTTTGACTTGTGAGGAGTAGGGAAGAGAAGGAATGGGAATCCAAATATGATGGCCTGAATACAAGTGTTTCCACATGTATTGAAAGAAACAAGGAGGCGATTTGGGGAATTATATCATGGAATATTGCTGGCCTATAGAGTAAATTTGTAGACCCAGAATTTAGGGAATTTATGGAAGAGATGGACATAATAATGTTTCAGGAAACATGGCATGGTGTGGAACAGGTGAATAAGATAATCAATGGTTATAGTATAATTCATTAATTGGCGGTAAAACAAAAGAAGATGGGGAGATATATGGGTGGGTTGGTGACATATATTAAAATAAATGAGACTATCAATATCTTAGAACAAATAATTAAACAAAATTATATCTGGTAAAATTACAAACAGAGGGTAAGATAATGATATTGGTAAACATTTATAATCCACCGATAAAAGCTTCATTATATGATACAGAATTAATGAATATACTGGTAATCATTCACGATATTAAGAGACAACTGGGGGAAAAAAAAAGGAAGTGACGGAAATCCTAATAATGGGAGACATGAATATTAGATATGGGAACAAACAGAATCTGAAAACAAATGATTCAATATGTTGAGCCCTAAGAATTCCAAGCAGGAGTTCTAAGGATAAAAAAAAATACTGACACACATAAACAATTGGAGCAGTTAGTAGAGGCATTGCAATTAATCATACTGAATGGGAGATTACCATGAGATAGCCTGGGAAATATGACTTGTACAAATGCAAAGGGGGCTACAATAATTAATTATCAGTAGCTAAAAAGAAGAATAAACACCCACACAGTGACAAAAACACTTGAAACTCTGTATATAGTAAATCAAAGTATTTATGTACAGACGTGCAAATAACAAACAGAACGTGGCTAATACAAAAAGGTTAGCATTTCTCCTGGTACTCTGCCAGGTTTCATCAGAATAAAAGAGCGCCATTAATACATATTTAAATACACTTTAAAGTTCATCATATAACATGAACTGACTAATCAAAATTATAATTAAAAACTATTTTACTTCTTAAACTATGTAATGGCCAATCCTGCTCATTTCATCCTATGATATAGTTGAACTAATTACCCTACTAATCAAAATTTATTCAGATTCTGATCTAATTCATGACCTAATATAGAAATAGTATTAACATTTTTTATTAGTAATTCACCTCAATTAAAGTGACCTAGTGTTACACATATATAAGGTGGGACCCAAATATTTCACGTGTATATAGCACAATTTGCCCACTTAGTCCATCCAACCTTTTCAGTTTTTAATTCCTTTCAAATCAGTCATACTTGATAGTACACTTCGACCCAGCATTAGAGATCTAAATATAGCTAATTATAGATTTTTACCCTGATAGCACATTCTGGCAAATGACTTAATGAAAATATAGATCTTTCAGCTTTTTAAAAAAATATAAATGATGAATTGATCAACAGTTTACCCTGTTCTAATATTTTTGGCCCCTTATTGATGAATTGTTAGATTCTGCTTGTCTGTTGCCATATGCATATAATTTATATAAATTGAAGGTGCCTGGAAACCTCTGTTTTTTTATACCCATAATCATATTTGTAATGAACATAAAACAACTATGTGAAATTTAAAAAGTTTCTATAATAAAAAGGAAAGGAAATATAATGCAGATATTTAAACATGTTGCATAATACTAGAAATTATGTTGAAAGAAATTCACATAATGTATTGTTTAAATATATGTTAAACTTTTCCTAGGATGGGCTTTTAACCTTTGAGGTTTCCAAGATTGTTCTTTATTTTTAAATAAGTGCAATAATGTTTAATGTGTAACACTAGGTCACTTTAATTGACATGAATTACTAATAAAAAATGTTAATACTATTTCTATATTAGGTCATGAATTTGCTCAGAATCTGAATAAATTTTGATTAGTAGGGTAATTAGTTCAACTAAATCATAGGATGAAATTATCAGGATTGGCCATTACATAGTTTAAGAAGTGAAATAGTTTTAAATTATAATGGTGATTGGTCAGTTCATGTCATATAATGAACTTTAAAGTGTATTTAAATGATATGTATTAATGGCGCTCTTTTATTCTGATGAAGCCTGGCAGAGTACCAGGAGAAACATTAACTTTTTTGTATTAGCTACGTTCTGCTTGTTATTTGCACGTCTGTTCATAAACGCTTTGATTTACTACATACAGCAGTTCAAGTGTTTTTGCCGGTGTGTGGGTGCTTATTCTTCTTTTTTGCTACTGTTGACTGATTTGAATTATAGCACCACACCAATCCTGGTGCTTCTATTGATGTTTTACTACTTTTTTTAATAATTAATTATGCATTTACCTCAATATTTGGTTTTGACATCTATATTGATATGGAAGTCTTAGGACAGAAAGTGATCATTGCCCTTTAGTTTACAAAAAGGGAAAATCTAGGGCTATCTTACAAAGAGAAGATAATATTGAAATTGTGAACAAAAGAATAAGGTGGGACCCAGATAAAAATGATAATGTTAGGAAACTGAGTGATCAAATTGTTCAAACTCTTAATATAAATACTCAGAAT
Organism: Neoceratodus forsteri; assembly: GCA_016271365.2. Lineage (NCBI taxonomy): Eukaryota > Metazoa > Chordata > Ceratodontiformes > Ceratodontidae > Neoceratodus > Neoceratodus forsteri. The sequence goes on along the minus strand of CM028129.1, from coordinate 1,111,197,789 downwards.
ATCTGGGACCCAGAAGAGATATATAAAGTAATTAAGGACATATTCCAGTTACTATCTAAGGGACAAACAAAAGAAAAAATAAATAATGATAAAATTCAATATCAGGGCTGGTTTTATAAAACCTGTAGAGTTGAAAATAGGAAACTTAGGAAAACAAAAAAGCATCCAACAAAAGAGAATATTAAAGAACTAAACTTACCTAGGAAAAAGCATAAGCAAAATAAAAATATATATAGAATACAGCATCAAAAGGAACTATGGGAGCCAATGATAAAGGTCATAGAGGAAAAGGATGATAGGAAATTTTGGACTCTAGTTGCCAGAGAAACTTGTAATTATAAAATTCAGATTGATACATATATTAAGCCACTTACCTGGGAAAATATTATCTAAGGATTTTTCAAAACAAAAATATCATGAAGGTAGAAGGACTGAGTGAGTGAGTTAAATGAGGATTTCAGATGGTTCACAGCAGATGAGGTTAAGAATGTGATAGAATCATTTAAAAACAATAAAGCATCAGGCCCAGATAATATCCAATTGATTTTTATAAACTCAATATAGACTGGTGGTCTGTCATATTTGCTGACTTTTATAATAAAGCATCAATCCATTATTTTGTTCCTGACTCTTGGTGAGGGAGTTTTATAATTCCTATTTATAAAAAGGGGTCTAGGTCAGATCCAGCTAATTACAGACCAATCAGCCTCTCAGATGTGATGGCAATTCTATTAAATAAATTATTAGTAACATTGAATTAATATGAGGAAATAGAGTTTCAAGCTGGCTTCAAAAAAGGTAATGGTACAAGAAATCAGGTATTCATTCTTTCCCACATAATAGAAAAGTACTGTAAAATGAAGAAGTAAGGATTATTTGTGTCATTTGTTGATTTTCCTTTGGCATTTGACACAATACTGAGAACATTATTATGGGAAAAAAGGAAGGAATGGGTATTGATAAAAACTTAAAAAGTTCTAATAAAAAGAATGTATATTAAAACATGGTCTAAAGTAAAATATTCTCAAATGTGCTTTAACAAAAAGAAATTAAAACTGAAATTGATGTAAGACAAGGATGTGTCCAGGCCTTGACTTTATTTAATTTATATATTAATGAAAATTTACAACAGTTAGATCATCCTTCACATCATTGTCCAAAAATATTGAAGAAAAGGATTCCAGTTTTAGCTTATGCTGATGATTTGACTGAATTATCCACCTCTAGATGTGGTCTACAAAGAGCATTAGATAAATTAGACACTTTTTGTAAGGAACATAATTTGAAACCTAACACCAACAAGACAAAAATTATGGTAATTGGGTCTAATAAGAAATATAGGAAGTTAATTTTGACACAGAACAAATTGGATTTTGTTTCTGAATTTCCATATTTAGGTGTATTAATAACAAAAAAAAAACATAGATGGATTAAACATGTCACATGGACAAGCAAAAATCTTGAACAAACCACCAAAGCCCTTAAAAGATATAATATTATTTACGGGGGCTTGATACTAAGTCCATTGTTAAAAGCCATCAATTGTAAAGTAATTAGTCAGGCATCATATCTGGCAGAGGTTTGGGGAACAGAGAAGATAAGTAAGATAGAGATATATTTAAACAAAACTTATAAACAAATGTTGAGACTTCCATTGGGAACACCAAATGCACTAGTGAGAACAAAAACAGGACAAATTAAACTCAAACATATAATGCATGCTTGGATGATAAATTTTTGGGTCAAATTAACAACAGAAAATAAAGGCTCAATTATAGGGAAAACTTTAAGGGAAAAGGGCAAACTTTTGTCCCTATGACAAGGGATGGCTTTCCTGTGTATATGGGCTGTTGGAAATGTATAATCTAAAGTACCTAAGAACTTGGACAGAAAACAATATACAGCTCACTCTAACTTACTGTAAAAAAATCTCAAAACTTGTACAAAAATATGCAAAAGAAAGATTTGAAGGGAATTAAAAAAACTTAAGGTAGCTAACTGGTTAGTCAAAAACACAACTGAACACTGCTTGAAGTATTATCTTAATTCAATCCAACAATCCAACTATAGATTTATATTGACCAATTTTAGATTTGAGGTCTTTTCAAGTAATATACTTGAACATAGATATAAATAAGAAAGTATAGGGGGAATTAACTACTATTGTTCTTTGAAAGGAGAAGAAGAAGATATTGTACATGTGGTACTTTGGTGCCAAGACATAAACATCTAGGGCAACACCTGAGGGGGATGAATTTTCCTGCCAGGTATATCCTGGATTTACTATTTAACTCAGAAAGTGAGGATGTTCTGAGTAATTTAGCAGTGTTTTTGATCAAAATTGTTAATATTAGGAAAAAAATGTGCAATACCACCTCCCTCAATAATCAAAGGTTAGGTCATTATTTCTTAGGCTAGGGTATTAAATGAAATTAAGGAGAAATAAAACAGTGTTCATAGGCAATTTTCTCCAAATTAAAACCAGTTCTTGAGGGATCAAGTCTACTCTTGGAGGCTTGTTAATCCTTAGGGAATATGGTGTTGTATGTAGTGATAAACTATTTAAGCTGATGGTAAAGGAATGACTATTTTGTATCTTGTATCCTGAAATGTCTGTTTATGTGTTATTATAATATTACTGTTTTGTATTTTTGTATTGTGATGAATATTGTTTTTAATTGTGTTTTTATTTTGTAATGACAATTGAATTTGTCGAACAATAAATAACAACAATTACAACCTGTCATATTCATATACTGGGGTAATAAAAAAGCAATCTTGAAAATTTGTTATCAAAATCTAAGAAAACAACAACATTTTGTGTAAACCATTTCATTTCCCAATCATGACAATGCCACTATTGAAACTTTTGTTAATTTTAACTGCTGCACTGTCTACGCCCAACCATTACAAAGTAAATACAAGCAAGGAAACATGATTGACTTTGACCAATGCTTGCTAGGGGTTGGTGTTTGTTTGTCAACATACCTCCCAAAAAGTGTACAGTTTCTGACATTTTTCTTTATTCTTCAAGAAGGGTTCAATAAAGGGTTGTCCCCTGGGCCTTTGAAGATTCAAATTGCAGTCATAGTGGCACAATGGGCCTAACTGGGGAGTGTTTCCACTGACATACCCAAATGTAATTGGATTTCTCTGAGTGGCCTGGAATCTGTAGCAAGGGGTAAGTGAGACTGTTCTCCCATGGACACTGTGATAATAGATGCATTCACATGGGTGCCATTCAAGCCTCTATACTAAATCTCAATATACTACTTCAGTATTAAAGTGGTAGTTCACGTAGCAGTCTGTCCATCCAGGTAAATGAGCTAGTTACAGGCTCTGAGTCTGGAGTATCGAAAACCTTACCTGTTGTTTCACAAGGGAAGGGTGGTGTTGAAACCAATTACTTCTTTTTAGCCTAAGGGGAACTCATATTTTCATGTTTCTCAAGAAGTATAAATACTGCACTTTTGCTCTAATGTCAAAAACCCAAAAGAGAAATTGATCCACATTCTGGATATCTACAGAGCACTCAAATGTTACCTGCACAGGATGGCCCCACTAGAAAATCTGATAGGTCATTTGTGGTTTTCTGCTTTAGCTAAAATGAGACAAGTGTCAGATGGCACAAAGCAGTCATCAAAAAAGCTCATGCAACTCAAGGAATACAGGTTCCAAAGGCATTTAAAGCCTCTTGACTAGAGCCATGTGACCTGGCTAGAAAGTGTGTTTACCTTGGTTCAGGGTATATGCTCGGCAGTAACCTGGTTATCCATCTACATCTTTGCCAGGCTTGGTAGTGCCATTTTGATGAAAGCTGCTGCATGCAGCTGTGGCTAGGTAACTATTTCCACCCACACACAGAGGACAGGGCACTGCTTCTTAGGTCCCATGTAGTATTGGATCTAGAGTGCTGTAAAGGATGTGCTGTAGATAGGTAGTTTACTCACCTGATAAAAGTGACAGGCATCCATCACAGGACCCTGTGATCCACCCATTGTGGAAGTAGGCAGCTAGTGCCGTCCCTGTTACCCAAGAGTCCGGTCCAGGATATAGAAATGATATTGTGATGAATTTTTCATAAATTCTTTTGTAAATCTGATTTATCCCAGGGTTGTGAGGGTATATGTGCATGAATATTCCATGACTAGTAGGGCTTGGTGAAATTAGCAAATTCCCATTTCATGGAATTTTCATGAAATTCTGCAAAATGCAACATTTTGCGAACTTTTGTGAAGTTTTCTGACATTTTTTAATTAATCATAACTCAGTCAGTCGTTTAGACAGAGATCTGCAATTTGCCAGACATATTTTATGGAAGGGGCCCTAAATGGATTACTGAGTTTCGTAGCATTTGGATCAGGGATGGAGAAGTTATAATGGCTCACAGTCTGGCAACTTATTATTCATGTGAAAATTTCTGAAAACATTTCTATACTTACAACTTAGCCACCTTTGGAGCTAGATAATTGAAAATGTATACACGTACTTTCTTGGAAGCATCATGGAAACTCCCAAATAGATAATTAATTGATTACATCAATTGCATGTTACAGGAGTTCAATATTTCACAGTTCAATTATTTGATACATTGTATGAACATTTTCAAAATATCTGGATATTTATTTTTGTTTAACTTGTATTTATTAAGGATTTTACAAGATGACACTTACAATACAGCAGAGCAACCAACAACACAACAAAACAGTAGGCATTAAGATGTATAAATTTAAAAGTTTACACCCCATACTCTTTCTACATTATACCTATTACAGTGTATGCAAGAGCTAAAACCACTAATAGTACAAAGTCTGGTCTACGGTTGAGCATACAATGGACCCAACGAGCCCATATTGTATTGAACCTGGGTACAGCATGACTTAATTTGCAGTAAACCTTTCCAGGTCATGTATAGTCCACATAATGTCCTGCCAGCTCTTCACAGTAGGTATCTGGTCCATAAGCCACAGTTTAGTAATATATATATTTTTTGTGAGTACCAAACATGTGTTTAATAGTTTTTTTATTTATTTATTTAAAATTTGGTAACCGGGAAAGGCACACTGAGCTTAGACTCATTTCCAGGTGCAACACGGAGGGGGGGAGGGGAGAAGGGAACAATACAGATGAAATTAGATAACATTACAATCAATAACAATGCTCACAGTACAGTTATACATACAGGCTCAAATACAACAGACATATTGAAAAGAAGTCTCAACGTGGATCGGCTGGACATGCTGTGGAGTTAGGGAGCACTGGGGCAGGTGCAAGGAGCAGCAAGAGAAAGTCTTAGTAGGTGTCTGAAGGCAGGGAGAGAAATGGCTTGCTGAAGAGTAGATGAGAGCTGATTCCAGAAGGAGGGGAGTCAGTAGGAGAAGACAAATTGCCCAGTGGTTGAATGAGGGCGGGGAAGGGAGAAGGAATGTGATTCCTTGGAGTGAAATGGATAGGAAGAGAGACAGGCTGGGGACAAGAGAGAAGAGAGATAAGACAGGAGGGAACTAAAGCAGTACTTGGCAATTAATGCTAAGTAGTGGATCTGGCAATGGTAAGAGAATGGAGGGATTGACAGAGAGGAGTAGAGGGAGCAGTGGTGTGTGTGGAAGGGGGAGCTTGTGTTGAAATGGCAGCTGGCAGGTAGGAGGGTGTCTAATTTGGCTAGGGAGAAGGTAGGAGCAGTACTGTAGATGGTGTCTGAGTAGTCGAACATGGGTAGGATAGTTTTGATTACCAGCTCTCGGTGAACAGAAATGGTAAGGCAGTCCTTGTTACGGTACACAACTCCAAGCTTTGGGCAGAGTTTGGAGTGCGTGGAGTCTATATGGATGGAGAGGTCCAGTTTGTCATCGAGCCATACCCCAATGTATTTGAATGCTGGGACTGCTTCAAGGGGAGAGCCATCTGGGGTGATGAATACAGGAGGAGTTGGGAGCTTGGTCAGTTTTTGTCTTGTCCCAAAGGTAATTTTGATGGTTTTCTTGGTGTTGACTCTCAGCTGATTATCCTGAAACCAACTTAGCACATTGTTAAAATCATGCTGGAAAGGTGCCTCCACATCAGGAGTTGAGGGGACCAGGGGTGTAGATGATCATATCATCAGCATACATGTGGAGTTGCAAGTTCAAGCAAATGGAGGGGAGGTTGGTAATTAAAAGGGAGAAAAAGACTGGGCCAAGGATGGAGCCTTGAGGGACCTTGACAAGGATGGGGATAAGGGAAGATAGGATGGAGTCCACCTGAACTGACTGATGCCTGTTCTTGATGTATGAGCTCAACCAGTTCACTGTTGGTGCTGCCAGGCTGACTGAGTACAGCTTATATAGTAGGAGCGAATAAGACACTGAATCAAAAGCCTTCACCAGATCTATGAAGATGGTGGCAGTGATGTGCCCTAGATCCAACCCTCAGAGGATAGAGTCTGTGACAGCACCTAGTAAGGAGGATGTTGTGGAGTGACCCCTCCTAAAGACAGCTCAGACAGGGGAAAGAGTATCGGAGACAGTGAGGAATTTGGCAAGCCTAGTGTAGTTTAGGGACTCCTGGAGTTTGGCTAGGGAAGGGAGGAAGGATATTGGACATTAATTCCCAGAGCAGGCCAGGTCATTGCCTTTGTTGACATGCAGGATCTTGGCCTCTTTCCAGGCCAGAGGGACTTTGCCGAGGGAGAGATCGAGAGGTGTGTAAGGGAGGCAGGTAATGGCTGGGTTGGAGATGTGGAGGAGCTTAGGGTCAGTGCCATCTGGGCTATTCTTGCAAGGGTTAAGGAACATGAGTGCTCAGTAGACTTCCTGCTCGGAGATTGTGGGGAAGTGGTAACCATTTGGAGAGGGAGGAATGAGAACATAGAGCTAATGGGGGGGGCAGGGAGCAGTAGTGATAAAGAACTTGTTGAAGGTGTCCATGACAAACATAGGGTCAGAGACCAAAGATCTGTCCAATCAATCAATAATCAATCAATTTATTTGTAAAAAGTGCAATTCAACATTTATCAAAGCTCTTGTACATACATGATAAACAACTACAATAAACCACAAATAGAACAAGTAATAACAGGCAGCAACATTTCAAGTATCAGAAAATGCCATATTAAATTGATGAGTCTTCAGGGCAGATTTAAAAGCCGCAGCGGTCCACTGAGAGAGTGGGGGAGCTACCTGGAAGGGGGGAGTCGAGGAGTGAGTTGATTGGATTTACTACAAAATCCTGACAGTCTCCCGAACTCCATAAGCCCGAGTTCAGGAGACAGACTGTCGTAAGACCAACAGGGTCTTAGTGCAATGTGGGGGGGGGGTGCAAACCCCCCTCACCCCTTGTAACTAAAATAACCAGCTCCGAGGACCTTGGAGTAGGTCAAAAAGCAAGGAGCAACAACAGCAGGAACAAAAGTTTTCCTCCCGGGAACAGAATTCGTGTCAGACCGCCATGCTGGCTAGTTGCAGTGGCCTAGCCTCCATGCCACGGGAGCAGCTCCAGCCAGCTTCCCACATTTCCTCCTTCCTTGTGGTGTCGATTAGGCAGGGTAGCAGTTCATCACATCTGCTACCTTACCCCAGCGTCGCACCAGCTTCCTCTGGTCGGGCTGGTGTGTGTCGGGCTACCAAACCGATCCTGAATGTCGGGATTCCGAGCATTAGTATTTAGTAGTGATGCCAGTGGATTATTTTCAAGAAACTTGAGGGGGAGCTGAGGGTGGAGCACAGGTGATCTTTGAAGTAGGCCACCTTTACTGCGTGGATGGTTTTTGTACATTTGTTTCTTAGAGTCCTGTACACTTGGTGATTGACCAATGTCTGACAGAATTTAAAGATAAGGTATGCAGAAACATGGGGGAGGGGGTGATTATGATAATCTCATGCTGATAAGAGAGAACTATTGGATATTGACACTTAAAGCAGGCTCTGTACCAGACCCGAATGTCCAACTGGACATACGTCCATATTTGAAAGAGAAGTCAAGAAGAAAATAGGGATACACCTATGAACAGAAAATGCCTTCATAACCCCCCCATGTAGTAGGCATACCCCACCCCAATTTGTTTGTCCCTTAGGAACTTAGTGGGCCTTTATAGGGCACAAACCATGGATAGATACTAACTATCTTAGCTATATATAGCTCTGCCCCTATTAAGTAAGATAAAATAATTAAATACGTCCCCAGAATGTGAAGGGGTCATTAATTTAGGAATGATAAAACATCCTTGATATAAAGTATTTTGAAGGATGCTGTATCAGATTGTGAATGTAAGTTATTTTTTCACTACTTTATTTTTCTTCATCCCTAGTGCTGATCTCTCTTTTCCCTCCCCCCTGCACTTCCCCCCTTTCCCTTTCCCTCCTCCCCCCTTCCCCTTCCCCCCTTTTTCTCCTACTGTACCTGACTTATTCCACCCTGTTTCTTTTCTAATAGTTTTTGGTCTATAACGTGCAGTTTGTACAGCACTGGCACTTTTACTAAGGTATTAGAGACACTTTTTAAGGTTGTATATATTTGTATATAAAAAAACACTTTTTTAAGGTGCTATTAAAGATGGATTTTAAGAGTTAATTAATTAGTATGACTCACTAAAACTATAGGTCACATGGTGTCAATGGATGTATAAATGAGCTGATGTTGTATATATAGTCAGTCTTTGAAGAAGGAAGTAATTCCAAAACATGTCAGACTGGAACTGTGAGAGTCCGAAGTTGTTGGTAATAAATGCCTTTTAAGTGAGATTTGTTTGTGGCGTCCTTCATATGGGTTTCAGTGTGTGCTTGGAACTTTTATATTTTATTTGAGCTTGTTGTTCCTTAAGCACCACTTGTTCCGTGTGTGTACTCTTTGAGACTACCTAGATTTTAAAGATTGTCCAGGCCCGATCACAAATTTGCACTGGGCAATTAGGTTTGCAGTGATACATGGGTGATGGATTCATTTAACCCTAGATTTTTTTAGGGGGGCAGGTGAGTTCCACACTCTAATGAGGGTACTCACGAATATGTCTAGGGCAGAGTTGACATCAGTAGCAGAGGACACGGGAGACCAGTGGGAGGTGCATAGGGCTTGTAGTAAGGTGTTGGTGTCAAGAGCCCTGAGGGAGTGGTAAGAGATGTATTTAGGGACCGAGAGGGTGGAATGCACCTTCCTGACACCGTTGATCAGGCAGTGGTCACTGAAAACATCAGGGATGGTATCTGCTGCAATGATGCAGTGGGGGTGAGAGGAGAGCACCCAGTCCATCAGACAGTGGTTTTGGGAGTGGGGATTTAGTCAGGTTGCTTTGGTTATGAGTTGAGTAAGGTTCAACAATTCAATGCTGTGTACCATGGTCTTAGATGTTGGGGAAAGCCAGTTTAAATTGAAATCTCCAAGAAGGATGAGCTCCCCAGTGGTGGAGTGGGTGGTGATCGAGGTGATGCATGAGACCTGTGAATTAGAAACAAGTCTGGGGAAGGCATGTAAACTCCTATAAATAACAGGAAAGTAGCAGGGAGGTTTAGTTTGGCAGTAATAAGTTAATGAGTGGAGGGGAGGGATTCACGAAGAGAGATGGAGCAAGAGAGGGAGTGCTGAATGTAGAGTGCCACTCTGCTGCCACATTTTCCTCTATCTTGGTGGAAGAGATAAGTGGGAGTCAGGGATCTTTGAGGACAACCAGGTTTTGGAGATTCACAAGATGTCAAGGGAGTGCAGGGTGGCCCAGATTTTTAGTACATCCAGTTTTGGGAGAAGGCTCCTGGTATTGAGGTGGAAGATGCTGAAGCCTTTTGGTAGGGGGAGGAGGAGGAGAGCAGACCTGGGTTGGGTTCACCATCTCCCAGGAGAAGCAGAAGGAAAAGTAGTAGGGGGAGAAGAGAGGGTCTTTTCTGCCCTTTAAGGGGGAAGGTGGGAAGGGGGCAGGAGGAGGGACAGGTGGGGCAGCAGATGCAGTAGAAGGATTCTAGGTTTAGGAAGGGGACATAGCACTCGGGGAGGATAATGGAGTTTAGGTAAGGGGGTGAGAGGAGGGAGGTGTAGAGGGAAGAAAAGGGGAGACAGAATGAGTTTGGGGGAGGAGCGTGGGGGGCCCATTGAGGAGGGGAGGAAAGAAGGGCGGTTGTGCAGGTACGATGGAGAGAAGTCCAAGGTACAGAGGGAGCAGGATTAGTATGATGTGAGGGTGGGGAGAAGGAGGGAGAGAGAGAAAGTGACAAGTGGAAAGATAATCTGGTTAGTGGTAGGGAAGGGTAAATTACTGTTGGGAGAAAAGAATCTGGTGGTAAAATAGTTTGATAAGGGGTAGAGAAAGGTAAGTTGCAGTCAAGTTGAGTCAGAATTGGATGGCAGACAAGTACTAGGCTTAAGCTGGTAGAGTCACAGAGTATAGTGTCCAGTGCCCGGTATTGATAGGACAGGACCTGAGCCTTTAACAAAGCGAGAACAAAAAAAAAAAACAATTGCAAGGCAAGTAAACTCTAAGCAATGATCCAAAAAAACAAAGATTGAAACAGACAAAAGTATACTGTATCATAGAGGAGAGGCTGGGATAGTGGGGAGTGGCAGAAGTCTAGTGAGAGGCTATCATAATTGCCACAGAGTTAACAAGTCTAAATAGTTAAGTAGTAGTGGCTACAATCCCCAGATGCGTCCCGGCAGGGAGAAGGATGGAGACAGATTACTACAGGTGGAAACTGTCAGGCACTACAGTTGTGGTAGGAGATCCGCAATACAGCATTGTTACAGATACTGTGGAGATCAGTTCAGCCAACAAAGTGAGCGGATACAGCTGAGAACTTAATGGCAAGCAAATAGATCATATAGCAATAAGTGACAGTTAGTGCTAGAAGTGGCCCGAATTTAACCTGCAAATGAGTACATGGAACATTGGAGGATTGCCTACAGGTGTAGAACAGACAGAGCTAATTGAGAGAAATATGTATAAGTTGTGGCTACCGATTTCAGGTGGGATGGTTGTGGGGTGGGTGAATGAGCAGATCCTATGCCTGGCTGCATGCCAAGTTCAAAGTGTGGCGATCCGCTTGCTGTACCTAGGGGCTTGCCTGATGGGATCCTTGCACTGGGATAGCATGGGGAGGGCTGGAGACCACTAGGCATCTCATGACCTTATTTTCTGCAGCTGGCGTCCTGGGGATCTAGTCGGGGTGGGCTAGGAGCTTGCCTGATGGGATGGGTATTTGGTCCCTGGAACCCTTCTGAAAGATCTAGAAATAGGATAACATGCTCATTTAATTGAACATCTGACCCAAAAATATCTCTGAGTGTTAAAGTGGGCTGGTCCCAATAGGACTGAAGGAGGAGGCAACTCCATAAAATGTGACGGTGGGTGGCTGGTGTGGTTCCCCACCTCTACCAGCAGGCCACTGTCAGTTCAGGTTTAAATTTCACCACAATTTGGGGTGTCTGAAAAAACTGCATAGAGGACTTCCAGGACAACTCTTTCCATAAGGGGGCTGGCAGCATAGCCTAGAGGTTAGAGTAACGAGCTGTGAATGAACTTGGTACATCCAGCAGACCTGGGTTTGATTCCCACACCCTCCACTTGCATACTGTGTGACTCTGAGCAAGTCAGTTAACTACCTCAGTGCTCCTGGGTCACCCCTGAAATCAGGCACTTGTGCCTAGTGGGCCTTACTCGGTTACCAAAAAAGGAATAAAAATAAAAGAAATATGTAAGAAGAAATCAATCTAGGCACATTTGCAAGCTATCTATTCCAGTCTGAGGGGATGATCTGCATCTGCAGATCGGCTTTCCACCTGGTTCTAATATGGTTGACACTACTTCCCTCTAGCTGCAGTAAGGCTTGGTACAACTGTGATATAGCAAAGGTCAGTGTTTCCCCTTTAAGGTTCTACTAATGAGTTGGAACAGAAGTGGGATTTCCTGGTCTGGGTCCACCCTCGCAGGGGGTGGTTTAAGTAATGCGTCACTTGACAATAATTATAATGTCCAGTCTGACACAGGGTTTATTGCATCTGCATGTTGGCAAAGGGAATTATCTCTCTCCCCCTAAGAAATTAGAATGGGAAGATGAGTCCCATCCTCTTCCAGTTGTGCTCAGGGGAAGGAGGAGTTATATGCTAGTAGGAGTGACTAAAGCTGCAGTGCACAAGAGGAAAGGATTATATACCATGAGACGAGGCTGTTATAAGTATTAGGATTGTGTGTAAACTTATCAATATTTGGATGTTTCAACTCTACTGCTATTGCTGGGTATACATTCAAGATTTGGCATGCATACCAAGCTAGATACGTCCGGGAATCTGGTTAAGCTGGATAAATGTGGTTTAGTGGGTTAAAAATTATTGTAGATGCTTTAGAAATTACTAATTAGCAAAATTTGCTCATAAATTCATGGATGCATAATAGGATTCTACTTGTGGAATTTAACTTTCACAAAGTACTTACTGTATATCCACTGAATCACTTTACCTGCACTAGTATCATTGCCCTGCAATACCCCTGTAAGACTCCTGTGACAGCGGAGCTCAGCATCGTGCTCCATCATGACTAAAGATATCCAGATATTTCTGTCACAATGGCCTAAGCTGCAAGTAGTTGTAAGGCTTCAGGCTTGCAGGTCACTTGGTGCCACTGTTTTCAAATAGTAAAACTATGCATTGTTACCTATGGGGTTATTAAAGAGTCTGCAGAAGGCATTGTACAGAAACAGTGCAACACATACATGTGCTTGCACAAGTCTTTATATTTGTGAGCTCTAGTGGTTATCTGGCATCTGGTTATCTGGGTAATGGATGCCCGCAACAGCCTTCCAGCAGAGGTAGTGGAAGTACAAACTGTGGTGGGGTTCAAAAATAGCTGGGACAGGCACAGGGGAATCATAGGGCCAAAAAAGGGAGGGGAAAAGATACCTCCATAGATCAAGTTGTGTCTGCAGCAAAACAAACAAAAAAAAAAACAAATGAATTAAAAAGAAAAAGGTAATGGGCAGACTGGGTGGGCCCAGCAGCCCTTATTTGCTTTCACAGTCTATGTTTCTTATGTTTCCATATTGCAAGAAATCTAGCTAGTGCACAGTGATGTCCATGAGTAGTCTTTATGCTTTGTCACTCAAGACAGTGACCTGACAGTTGGCACCACTGTACTTTACTATTGGACCTCCTATGAATGCTACCTCATTGCCACTTTACCCAGCCTTTCGCTTCTTCTACAATGACAACTCAAGTGTATGACTGGGCAAAATATATGGACATGACATCAACAAAAGTATCAAAATGTTCCACAATTTCACAAAACCTCACAAAATTCAACGTTAATTACTGATCTTATTTTGGAATCCTTGACTGCTTATCACTTGACTAGTCTTTGAGCGAGAGATTAGAGAGTTGACACACACAGACTCTTATTTTTGTTCCATAATATTTTTTCTCTTGGCCGGCAGTTCATCAGTTCATCTCTCAGGGATATACTTTGTTCACAGGGATCTACCCTTATCAGGCTGAACCCGGCCATCATTCAGTTGGCTAATAGATTTTTCTCTAACATTTTTTCCCTTCCAGCTCCCCTGGTGTGGGCGGAGCCTCTGTCGGCCTAGCGCAGCCACAGCTTACCCTGTGGCAGGAGCGAGCTCCCTGATCCAGTGGTAGGGGTCTCTGTGTTGATGGAACCCACTGCCAACCCTCCCCAACCTAAATGAACTGCTGAGTGGCAGCTGTCTTGGCCATGGCCTGCCTCACAATCTGACTTCCTGGGCTTGCTTCTGAACACGAGTCCTCAGCAGAGCAGCACATCACTCTGCTGCTGTGCCATGGGGTGGCCTCAAAGCTAATATTTAGGGTCAATGAACCTAAAAAATCGGTGATATTCTGTGCTCCAGTTTTAATGTTAAATGGGCTTGAAATTCTGTGGTTTACATCACTGCAAAATGTTGTTTTAAAATTTCTTAACATCTGAAGACTTATAACTCAGTCACCTTTAAAGACAGATATCTGAAATTTTGGACACTTCTGTATGGACCTTGATTAAGGCATTATACCAAATGTACAATTTGGATAAATACTTCTAGTTTACAGAATTGTGAATGTAATTTTAAAAATTCTGAACATTTGGAGACTTACAACTCAGTCATCTTGAAAGACAGCCTTGAAACTCGGTACAGTTCTGTCAGAACCTTGGTAAAGTCATCATACCAAATCAATTTGGACAAATACTATTAGTTTACATAATTGTGAAATGTAATTAAAAATTTTCCAACAATCTGGAGGCATATAAGTCAGTCACAGTTAAAGTTAGAGATCTGAAACTTGATACACGTCTGTATAGTCCTTGGCAACATCATCATACCACACTTGTTGCAGTTCAGACAAAATTTTTTTAAATTAGATTGAAATAACTGAATTCACAATTCTGGCAAAATGTTGCAACATTGTTGCGGAAATGTCACGAAATTTCACAGAAGCAAAATCACTGGTGGAAGAAAAAGTTCACCCAGCCCTAATGGTTAGGTTCTCTGGATGCCACACATGCATATTGTTAAATCATGTTATTGCTAGTGAATGGCCTTTTGAATGGCAAGGATAGCAAGTGACTTGGATCCTTGTACGAGGCCCTCTGAGGTTTGTTCTAAAGGGGAGGAGCTGTAGCTGATGACATCACAAAATGGACTGATGTGTAAAGCAGCCTATGAGAGCAACACACTTACCCATATAGTTACAGATGTAGAATACTGTAAAAGATGGTAGTACAGTGGTGAGTAAATTACTGTTACTGCACATCTATGTGTATGGGTCATAATAGATGACAGTATACAAGCCTTTCCTTATCGGCTCAAATACAGTTAGGACCTGGGACGATTTAGTGTAATTTTATTATAGTATATGGTTAAGGCTTATTGTGTATACAAATTAGTAGCTACTCAAATGTTGTTGTGCATGTTCTAAAAGTTGTACACATTCTAAAAGTTATTGTGCATGTTCCACAAGTAATATTCATGAGTCCCTAATTAATAAGCATCTGGCTCACACTACCCATCATCTGACTGGATGAAACAAAGCTCTTCAAAGAGGAGTCCAAACGAACAAGACAGCACCACTTAGTGAGCAGTTCACAGGGACAATCTGGACACATAGTGTTGTAGGAGGCTTCTTGTTACCAAACCACAGTAATTTTTTGGTTTTTTTTTATAATAAATGAAATCCTGCCATGAATCTTTCAAGGTTCAGGACTGCAGCCATGAACAGCACCGATGAACACAGCAGCACACAAAGCTGCCCACAACAAGCTGGAGTGTGAAGACAAGGTAGGAAACCTTGTGAAACTAAAAAGCTCAGAAATACAATGGTAACACCCCCCCTCCACCCTACTGTGTCTAGGGGTTCTGGTGGAAAGCAATGGGGGGGGGGAGGGGGTACAGACCAAAAGTTTTCCAGGGAGGTAAAGCCAGCTAATAAAATAAACAAAGCCTTACCTTCATCTTGATCCTGACAGCACAGTGCAGGTTATATCTCCTCCACCAACCCACCTCTTACCATTCACTGCAACATCAGAACTGGACTGGGGACAAGAAAAGGACTGAACTGCATGCTTCATCTGAAGAGGAAATCTGTTAGTTCATTCCATAATCTCAGCCTGCATGGAGTAGAAACAAGAAAGAAATGTAATTCTGATTTTCATCTAAAAATTAATAAACAAATAAATTGCTCAACTCCATGGAGCTGGGAGACAGAGACATACATAGGGCAATACTTGAGAGGCATTTTAGCAGTACCCAATGATATCAATGCTTGAACAGGCCTAAAATAATTAGACCAGGTGCAGACTCCATGCAGATAACCAAAACCATTTCAAAACTCCAGAACTTACAGGGTGCGAAAACATAAACCGTCCATTTCCCGGGGGAGTGCCTTACTCCTCCAACCCTGAATTAACTGAAACAATGAGGACAGCGGCCTTTATACCTTACTGTGGCTGCCCTGAACCAATTCCTGTAGCCCAGCCAGTTTGCCACCCTCTTTCTTGTGGGGAAAAGATGCCAGATCACATACAGAATAGATGACATGGCTCCCTTCTTCCCAGTTACTCTTAAATATGCATTTCGGTAATGGGTCTAACACAGGTCCTGCCCCAGCCATGGGCATGGCAGGCCCGATACAAAAGAATCCCTGAAATGCACCCACCAACCATCCTGCAGCAGTGTGCCACACCAGGTAACAGCCTACTGGAGCTGCCACCTTGAGAAAAGCCCTGCCACCACCACAGCAGCTCCACTGCCATACCTTATCTGTTGGTGCACTTGGCCTCCCAAAACCCAGCCACGTCCAGACCTGCTGCCCTTTCCTCCACTGAGCTCCTGGATCCCCAGTCCCCATGGTCACCACACTCCTGCCACCCTTCCCTTTGAAAATTAATTTAAAACATAGCCTTGACGCTCACCAGGCAGGCGGCTCCTGGGCCGGGGGGTGTTAGGCCCCAACCCGACTTACCCTACATATCGCCTATTGGCTCCCCAGCCAAAAAGACTCCTTCCCCATTTATACCTGAGCCAAGAGCAATGCCCCCCTGGAGGTGGGACATTGGATGCCCTAAGCCAGGTTCCTAACCAACAGTGGAGACCATGGCTTAGTAAGCCAGCCCAGAGAGGTGGCTTACACTATCCCCCCCTTAAAATCCATTTCCTCCTGGACATGAGGCATCTGCACTACCCTGTGAAAGTGTCCACTAAGTGGGTATGCACAGTCCCAGCCCAGTAGCCTCTCCCCAGGATACACCAGCAAGTCCCAAAGGGCGCCCTCCAAGGCCTATTTCTTAAACAAAATGCCCCGAGGAGCTGCTCTGGACCAGTAACGATGTTAAAGATGTCTAGAATTTTCAAACATTATAAAAACAAAAAGGTCAGGCTGTTCTTAATTAAGCATTTTTAACTGGAATATTTACAGATTAGAAACCCACTCTCTCTCTACATACACACACACACACACACACACACACACACATATACACACACACACTCACTCACTCACTCACTCACTCACTGACTCACTCACCCTATCACACCAGACTTGTACATACTCTTACTCAGGCCTTCAGAACATGAGATAAATTATTGGTTACTATTTAGACTCATTTATATTAAGTTCCAATGGGGAACAGCAAAAGGATTTCTTTTTCTTGAATCAGAGTACTAAACAGTCATAGTGGGGCAGTTTACACAGTTCCAGCTTTTATCCTCTAGGGAACAGTCCTGCAACACCATCCACTGGACACAGTGTATTTCAAAATGTTCCCAGTTACTTTTAAACTAGGAACAATTGAACAAATGCTCAGAACAGTCCTGGCACATCACAGATGCTGAGGATCTTTCTCTAGGTGGTAGACCCTCCGCCACAGGGAAAATAGAAAGCTGGGTCTGGCTTGGTGATCTCGTTGAAGAGTCCATGGATATTATGTAGTGTTTTATATGACAGCCAGCAGCAACATCCTGGACAACAGCATATGTTTAAACAAAGTCAGTCCTGCCCAAGGAGAAAAATAGCACATAGTTCTGGCTTTTTGGATGACTTCTTGAATAAGTGAGCCGGACGACTCAGACCACTGCTGTAGCTTTTGCACCATTCCACAAAACACTCAGTCAGGCTGCTTTTCTTCTGTGATGTCCCATAACTTCTCTGGAACATAGGGATACTCAGCTGTTGGGTACTCAATCTGTATCCTATGCCTCACCCACCTCTCAGCCTGCAACCACTGGGACAGCTCTCTAACACTGGTCCAATGGGCAGTTCCTGGATCCAGCCACACCTGAGTCCTGTATGGCACATTTATGGGGTCATTGCTCAAAAGTCCATTCAACTGAATACAGTGGCCTCGCACAATGCCGGGAGGCATGGGGTGTTGTCTGGCAGCCTTAACACAAGGTTCTGATAAGGATAAGGAATGGCTCTGTACACCTCTTGATCAGCAAATGTATAGGTCTTCAGGGCCAGTCCAGGGGGCAGTGCAACTGGCATCTCCCACACAACCTTCTGCTCTGGCTGTTCCACTTTTACCTTTACACCGGTATCCAAATAGGGGACCTCTCCAATTGGATCATCTGCAGCACCACTGTCACCAGGGAGGGGACTTGTGGCCAACCTCCTGGGCCCTGGGGGGACACCAGCTCAAACTCCCTGTCCCCTACCACTCCCTCTGCCATTGGGATAGTCAGGGGTGGGGCTTGGCACCACAGCATCCTTACTAGTGTCCTGCTCCATAGCCTCCACATATACATCAGGCACCCCCTCACTTCTATGGAATATCGTAAACCAAGGGGGGATTTGATACAAGTTTACAAGGCTTTTAAAGATAAATTGGTCTGGGAAACATCAGGACTCTCCAGAAAAGAACTGTCCACCAGAAGTACTCATAGACATTCCTATCAGTTGAAGGACGAGTTATATAAAACCTCCAAAAGAGGAAAATGGTTTAATCGGAGAATTATCTACTTATGGAATGCATGACCCAAGTGGGTAGTAAGTGCACCTAGTGTGGCAGTATTTAAATCCCACCTGGATACACATATGGGGGATAGGAAATTAGAATACATCCACTGTTAGTGGCAAGTCGCTATGTGGCTTTTCAGCCACAAGACTTGAATATACCCATGAACCTATGAACTTGCTCTCTCTGGATGGACAGGCAGCTTCACATCCTCTGGTGACTCAAACTGCTCAGATTCTTCAAAAGCATCCAGGCTCCCCTGGGATACTAAGGAGGCAGTACCCACTGATGCCAGTGCAGAATAGTGCCAATTATTGCTAAACTGAGTACCCATAGACAATCTCGAAAAAGGTCCCCTAGAGCAGTTAGTGTACAAAGGTAGATGGACCACCTTCTCTCCTCGAAATCTACACTTTACACAGTTATCCTTCGCCACCCCTCTTCCAGCCGACTTCCACAATGAGGACAAAAGGGAAGTGGGCACAGTGGCCTGGGGATCCTCAGAAGGTGCCTTCTCCACCATAACTACCTCTTCTTCTTCTCTCTCCTTCCTTCCACAGAGTGCGTCTTACTGCCACGTGGTCAAGGTGAAAATGACATCCCCACTACACATTCCTCACTCGGCTGATGCCTGCACCATTCAGCAGTACCACTTGGGTCCAGCTTATCTTTTCCTTTTGCTGCCAGGCACCTTCTCTTCCAGGGAAGCAGAAAATAGCATGAAACACCCCACAATGGCAGTCTCCAGTGATGCACCACCAAACTCCAGGCCTGCAGGCAGCGGGAACCCCAACCTTGATAAGTCCTCCCCCAAGCACTCAGTCCTGATGCCCAATTGCATCCCAGATGATCCCCCATGTCTGTAACACCCCCTCCACCCCACTATGTCTAGGGGTCTTGGTGTAAAGCAATGGGGGGGGGGTACAGACCGTAAACTTTACAGAGAGGTAAAGCCAGCTAATAAAAGAAACAAGGACTTACCTCGATCTTGATCCTGACAGTGCAGTGCAAGTTATATCTCCTCCACCAACCCATCTCTTACCACTCAATGCAACATCAGAACTGGACTTGGGGGAAGAAAAGGACTGAACAGCATGCTTCATTCGAAGAGGAAATTGGTTAATTCAGTCAATAATCTCAGCATGTATGTAGCAGAAACAAGAAAGAAATGTAATTCTGATTCTCATCTAAAAATTAATATATAAATAAATTGCTCAACTCCATGGAGCTGGGAGACAGAGACATACACAGGGCAATATTTGAGAGGCATTTTAGCAGTACCCAATGATACCAATGCTTGAACAGGCCTAAAATAATTAGACCAGGTGCAGACTCCACGCAGATACCCAAAGCCATTTCAAAGCTCCTGACCTTACAGTGTGTGAAAACATAAATCATCCATTGCCTGGTGAAGTGCCTTACTCCTCCAACCCTGAGTTTACTGAAACAATGGGGATTGTGGCCTTTATACATTACTGTGGCCATCCTGAACTCATTCCTGTAGCCCAACCAGTTCACCCCCCCTTTCCTGCAGGGAAAAGATACCAGACCACATACAGATTAGACAACATGGCTCTCTCCTTTTCAGTTATTCTTTAATGTGCATTTCATTAATGGGTCTAGCATGTGTCCTGCCCCAGACACAGGCATGGCAGGCCCGATACAAATGAATCCCTGAAATGCACCCACCAGCCACCCTGTAGCAGCATGCCACATCAGGTAATGGCCTACTGGAGCTACCACCTCCAGAAAAGCCCTGCCACCACCACAGCAGCCACACTGCCATACCTTGTCTGTTGGGGCACCAGACCTCCCGAAACTCAGTCATGTCCAGGCCTTCCTCTGACTGCTGTCCTTCCCCTATGCTGAGCTCCCGGATACCCAGTCTCCATGGTCACCACATTTCTGCTGCCCTTATCTTTGGAAATTAATTTGAAACATGTATCCTTGACGCTCACAAGACTAGTACCTCTTGGGCTGGGGAGTGTTAGGCTCAACTCTACTTGCCCTACTTATCACCCATCAGCTCCCCCACCAAAAAGTCTCCTCCCCCATTTATACCTGAGCCCACAGTAACACCCCGGGTGGGACACTGGATGCCTCAAGCCAGGTCCCTAACCAACAGGGGAGAGCACGGCTTAGTAAGCCAGTCCTGAGAGGGGTGGCTTACACAACTTTTTTTTTTTAATCTCGGAAAGCCATATAATATAACAAATAAAGTATGGGTGCCCAAACACAACTTGCCCTGTGTTTCCATCTCAGGGTTGAGATACCAGCATGGACCTCTTGAGCTTCACTCTTGAGGTCTATACACTAGTATCCCAACCCCTCGATGGAAACACAAGCTCGTTGTGTATGGGCACCCATACTTTATTCCTTATATTATATAACACTCCCTCCCAAAGGCTCAGGGTGCTTTCCATAAAAGTACAATTCAACAAAAATAATAATAAAAAAAAAAACTACTATGTTCAGCGGAAAAATCAACAATAGTAAAACCCTAACATAACCTTAAATCATTCAGTAGATTAAAAGCCGGGGTAAACAGACATGTCTTTAATTCTTTCTTGAGACTCCACCGAGAGCTGCTGCAGATGTGGCTTAGATAACTCCTATGAAGTTCTGTTGTCCAAAGATGCTGAGTTAAAGCTCAAATGTTAAGATGTGTCATGCCTCCACCCAAGGAAAGATTAAGTGGGTTGGGTTCCCACACCAGGTACTTGGGTTAAATCCCAAATACTGACACTGTAGTGCAGCATGAGGTAGATGCTGCATTCCTGAGGTGCCGTCTTTTGGATGAGATGTTAAACCGAGGTCCCACCTGCCTGTTCTGGTGGTAGTTCAGGTGGATGTTGAAGATTCCATGGGAAGGGGGCGCTGATGAGCAGCTAACTGGATAGACGTGCCTGGCTGCTGCTCCATGCTAACGGTCAGTAAAAGTGATAAAGAAACCCCTTTTAATGGTAATTTACTCACCAAATTTCATATAAGCATATGCAGGAAGATGCTATGGAGGAATATTTGACACCTAATCCAGGAAAGAGCCAGCGTTTGGCTGGCAAAGCCGGAAAGAAGGTGGCCACCACAGCAGCGGGTGAAAGCGCGGGTGTTGTCTCACTTTCTGCAGCCGAAATGTGTGCGCTGGGCTGTGAAGTAACCTGACAAGTAATAGCGGCATTAGAACCCAGACTATTAAAGCTTGAAAGCAAAATTGACCTCAAACTACAGGAGGTCCTAGAACAACAGACGCTGCACAGTAATCGAATCGGAGTAGCAGAGGACCGTATATGCAGGTTGGAGGACGAGACCATGGAAGTCCCTGTGCAAGTTGCATGGTTACAGAAAGAGCTGGAGGAAGTCAAGGAAGCGCTCGATTACCAAGAAAATTATCACAAGCGCCTCAGTTTGTGCCTTAGAGGGCTCCTGGAGGGGGCAGAAAAGGGTGATATGCTGAGGTTCTGTGCTAACATCCTACCTGAGCTGTTGGGGTTGCAACCAAAGAATGGGCACCTGAAATTGGAAAGAGCTCATAGTGCCGTGATGCCTCGGCCCCCAGGAGATCAACCCACGCGACAGGTGATAATGCGATTTCATGCGTTTCAAGACCGGGAGATGATATTAAAGGCCTATAGCTAGAAAGAATCATTGGTGTTCGAGGGTGCCCGACGTTACATCTCTCAAGATTATTCGATCTGGCTCCTTAAAAAGCGCAAGCTGTTCAACCCACTAATGGCCCAGTTCAGGAGTCTTAAAGTAGAGACTTTCTTGATATACCTGGCAGTTCTTAAGATCCGGCACAAAGGTGCAACATTCTCCTTTTGGGAGCTCCCTAAGGCTGAACAGTTCATGAAGGAACTACAAAAGAAGCTGACCAAGTGAAGGAACTGGCTTAGGATGGGCCATGGAGCGGTTATAAGATTTGACTGTGGGTCATTGGATGCTCTGTACTGTTAAAAGTTTGGTACCTTTTACCTTAACGTTGACTTTCTAATGATTTGGTGTTTTATCTGGTTCTGAAATGTGTAATATCTGATATTGGTGGTATGGGGGCACTCGCTTTGAGATCGCCTGCATTGGCTGATGTGGCCGGACTGAGCTGTGATACCCTCGGACTGTCTTGGGCTGCAGGGACATGAATCTACGTGGCAGGAACCTGGTGCAATCGACCATGGCCTGTAGAAGGGAAATATGCGGCTAAGTATAGGCCAGGAGAAGGCCCCGGTGGGATCGAGCTGACAGATTAATCTGTTGGGGTTGGGGGGAGAAGGGGCTTAGCGTGTGTGATGTTGACATGGCCTGCTTCTCTTCCTGTGCTCCATGCTGTCTCTGCGTCTAATGGACTATACAGGGAAACTAAAGGCAGAGGGCAGATGTATGCGTGGGATTGGGAGGTGTATAGAGAAGTGGACAAGAGGAGACTCTTCCCCTCTCCCCTGTCTTCTTGTATAGAGGATGGTGATGTCTTCAGGGGGGATGCTGCAATGGTAAGAACAAGTGCTGGATTGAGCTGAGGGCACCACGTGGGCATAGGAAATGCATATGGTCTAATGGAAAAGTTCCGAGGGGTCTCTTTTTCTTAAGAGTTTGAAAGTTAAAACTTTTTTCCCTTTTTCATTTTTTTTTTTTATCAGGAGTAAAGACAGAGGGACATTTCAGTTTACAGACATAAATATGTCACAGAATGAATACTGAAGCCGACTGTTGCTGGAGCAGCAGGGCACACACATCTGGGGAAGGTTTACTGACACGCATGCTAGAGCAGCAATTGGTGTCGATGCTGAAGAGGGGTATAAGGGGTAAGAGATATGTGGTTGATGTGCTATGGCTGGGGGTGAAAGGGGAGAGGATGGTGGGGAGAATGCTGTCAACCTTGTTGAAGACGCACAGGGAGAGATGGGGAAGGGGGTTATTGTTTATGTTTATCTGTACATAGTTCATTGTTATGTCTTGTGGGATGCATTCTGTGCTTTGTGCAGGTTAATACAGTTACTATATGGAACACCAGTTAGATTGGCTGGAGAGAGAGCTGTGGAGGGAATGAGATTGGACACATTATGGCTAATAGGCAGGAGCTGACGATGGTCTCCTGGAATGTGTGGGGGGGTCACTAATCTGATTAAATGAACTACACTTTTGGCGGCACTTAAATGTAGGGGTGCACAGGTTGCACTACTCCAGGAGACCCATCTGTTGGATGCAGAGCACGCTAAGCTAGCACGAGGCTGAGCTGGCAAGTGCTTTGCAGCCTCGTATTCCGCACATAAATGAGGCATTGCTATACTCCTGCATAGGCACTTGCCAATGGAGATCACAAGAGTGGTGAGAGACCACCAAAATGGACAATATATATTCATAGTGGGACAACTATTTGGGGAGACCATTACCTTGGGCAGCGTCTATGCCCCAGCAGTATATGACGCTGAGTTTTTCCCTGAACTCCTGGATTTAATAACTAAGGAACAGTTTCCAGGACTCATTTTGGGTGGAGACCTGAATAGTACGATGGATACCATGTTGGATCACTCTGAAGGCAAGGGGAGGAGGATGGAGGTACTGGGTCAATGGCAGGAGGGGATGGCAGATTTGGACATGGTGGATGGTTGGAGGATGTTTAACCCAGGGGCTAGGGAATATACGTTCTTCTCTAGCCCTTATGGGACTTGGTCTAGAATTGACTATATATACAGTACATGCCGTGTGGTTGGCATGATAGGGTGGTAGATTTTTCCCATAGTCCTATTCATGTGTCAGACCACGCCATGGTTATTGGTCGGATTCAGATGCAGGCAGTGAGGGAGACCCCTCCTCCATGGAAATTCTTGACATATATGCTCTATAACCAGGAGTTCAGGGAATATTTAGTGACACAATGGCAATTGTACAGAGACACTAACATGGGAGCTGAAGTGTCTAAAGCCATATATTGGGATGTGGGTAAGGCCTTCATGCAAGATGCCATTATAGCATTTATGGCCAAATATAAGAAGGAGAAGAGTGAAAAGAGACAGGGGCTAGAGAAGAAATTAAAAGACCTGGAAAAGAGGGCAGCCCAGGGAGAACGGGGGGAGGTGGAACAACTGTTGATGGTTACTAGGGAGGCCTTGAACGCTTTGGTCAGAGGCGAAGCAAGGTCATTCTGTTTTGTTTTTAAACGTTATCTGTTTGAATGGTCCAACAGACCTGGACCCCTTCTAGTGTGACTTATGAAGGGGTAGATGCCCCACTAGAATAATGGGGATAAAGGGTATGGGAGGGGTAGTGCATAAAGAACCCCAGAAGGTAAGGAGCACTTTTCAGGACTTTTATGAACAGTTGTATAAGGCTGAGTGTCAAGACCAGGGACAACGGATGAGAGATTTTTTGGATAAGGTGCAGCTTCCTGGACTTTCGCCTACGTAGAGAGAGGGATTAAACCAACCCATTACGAAGGAGAAGGAGGAGATTAGGGCCATTGAGAGGTTACAACGGGGCAAGACAAGTGGCCCTGATGGATTCCCTGTGGAATATTATAAATTTCTGGTGGGACAGACGGCAGAAGTGCTCAGTGAGTTGATGCAGCAGGGGGTGTGGGGGGAGGGGGTGCACCTGCCCACTACGTGTTCTGATGCCCTGATCTGTCTGCTACCCAAATCGGGTAAAGATGGGATGGAATGCACCTCTTATAGGCCAATACCGCTTTTAAATTGCGATCTTAAAATTATAGCCAAAGTACTGGCCACAAGGTTGGAGGATCTTATACCAGTGTTAGTTCACCCAGACCAGACCGGGTTCATCAAGGGGAGGTTTTCTTATCATAACATGAGAAGACTGCTTAATGTGGTATGGACAGCAGGACTAACAAAAGAAAAAACATATATTATCTCTATGGATGCTGAAAAAGCATTCAACAGGGTGGAATGGAGGTAGCTCTTTGAGGTATTACACCAGTTTGGTCTGGGTGAATCATATATCCAGTGGGTACAGGGTATGTATCGGGCTCCTAAGGCGTAGATTTTTGTTAATGGGGTGCTCACAGAGGGGTTTGAATTGAGTAGGGGCACGAGACAGGGCTGTCCCCTCTCGCCTTTGTTATTTGCATTGGCATTAGAGCCGTTGGCTGCGGCACTCCGGCAGTGCCCAGAATTTTGGGGTATAGAGGGGGCTGGAAGTACTACACATAAAGTGGTCCTGTATGCAGACGACATGCTATTATTTGTTAGGGACCCGCAGGTCTCTATGCTGTCCCTGTTGGCAATAATAGATACTTTTGCGGCCTTTTCTGGTTACAAAATAAACCTTAGTAAATCGGAATTAATGTGCTTTCTTAAAAGTGAGCAGGAAGATGAGTGCTGGGGCCTAATGGGTAAATCTGTGTCCATTACTTATTTGGGTATCACGGTAGGTAGGACTATTGGAGCATTATATGGGTCAAACTATACTCCCTTGCTCAAAAAGGTGGAAGCAGACCTGCGGCGGTGGATGCAGCTCCTTATTTCATAGTTGGGCAGTGTTAATTTGATAAAAATGAATGTCTTACCAAGAATTTTATATCCCATGCAAATGTTACCAGGAGGACTGTCAAAAGGAGACATTCACTGAATTAAGAAAGCATTTGCTAGCTTTACATGGAGGGGGAAGCGGCCAAGAGCTCATCTCCAGCGCCTAAAAGCTGAAACTAAAAAGGGTGGGATAAACTTTCCAGACCTCTGGAATTATTATCTATCAATACAGCAACGTTATGTTGCAGACTGGGTGCACTGCCTTGTTGTGGCAAGTTGGGTTGATTTAGAGCAATGGGGCTGCCTGGGTCGCCTTTTGGCTTATCTGCATAGTAAGGGCCTTAAGGCTTACTCCACCCAGGGCTGAGGTGACCAATTAGTGAGAGCAGTGCTGGAGGCCTGGAATTATCTCAGAAAAAAAGGAGGGACCTGTAAAGGGGAAACTCTGCTGTTACCTGTGGTGGATAACCCCTTCCTCCTCCCTGGGTTGGAGGACAGGGCCTTCAGAGAGTGGGAAAATAAGGGAGCCCAGAGTATAGGAAATATAATTAAGAATGGGACCTTGTCTCCATTGGGGGATATTGTACAGGGGTTGGGATTAGAAGGGCAACAAGTATTTCGATACCTTCAGTTAAGGACGTTTGTGTCAAAGCTGGATAGGGGGTGGGGAGAATCCATGGAATTGGCAGTCAATAGAGACCTTGATTTATCACACGCAGGCAGACCCGAAGGGGTTTATTCTAAAAGCCACAAAAATAGGTAAACAGGACTACTCAGATCTCACTCAGAGAACAAGATTATTGTGGGAAAGGGACATTGGGGGTATAATTTCAGAGAGTAATTGGCAATTACTATTAGGGGGCCATATGGGACTTCTAGTATGTAACAGATATAAAGAAGCCTTTTATAAATTCTTACATAGGCTCTACTACCCCCCGGTCATAGTGCATAGAGCACACCCGTCTGTCTCCTCTTTGTGGGAGATGTGGAAGTGAGAAAGGGACATGTATGCACTGTTTTTGGTCATGCAGAGTGCTCCAGGTCCTCTGGGGAGAGGTAATTGGGGAGGTTAGTAGTATGGCAGGCTATCCCTTGTGGGTGGAACCAACTGTAGGACTATTTGGTATGGAGCAAGGAGAAGAGGTAGACTGGGATCCATTACCATGGTGGATAAGGGTGCTGCTGGTAATGGCAAGGCACTGCATACAAAATACCTGGGTCACCTGTGTGACACCCTCCACTGCCCAGTGGCATAGGCTTATACTTCAGACATTGGCCCTGGAAAGACTGACTCTCATGATAAGAGATATGGGAGAATCCTTTCACAGGGAATGGGCCCCCTTCTTGGCATCGCTCAGCAGAGAAGAGGAGAATATATTATGGATGGGAGTGGAATAGGAGGAGGTATGAGGGTGCTTAGAGGCTGGTAGCTCGCTGGAGGTAGATTCATTTGAGAAAGGGTTGACTGGAAATACATATGTAACTGTAACTATATATATATATATATATATGAACTGGATTGTCATAAATAGATATGCTAAACTATTATTGACTGTACAAATCAAATCAAATCATCTTTATTTATAAAGCGCCTTTCAAAACCAAGGAGCTGTACAATAAATACATATATAAAATAGATTAAAATAATCATAAATTAAGAGCCATAACTCGGATAAGCTAAACTGAATAAATATGTCTCCAACTCCTTTTTAAATTTCTTGATGGTTGGACATTCTCTCAACCCACGAGGTAGAGAATTCCACAGGGTCGGTGCTGAAAAAGCAAAGGCACTAGATCCCAATGTTTTTAATCGAACCCTGGGAATCTCCAGCAATCCCTCGTTGGCGGAGCGGAGAGGATGGAGGGGGCAGTAGGATAACAGGAGATCTTTCAGGTAGCCTGGTCCCTGATCATGTAGGGCTTTAAAGGTTAATAAACCAACCTTATAGGTGATCCGCCACCTAACAGGCAGCCAGTGCAGTTTGCGGAGCACAGGCATAATATGGCTGGATCTAGAGATCCCAGTCAAAAGCCTTGCCACCGCCTTCTGCACCAGCTGCAGGCGATGGATATCAACCCCAGATAGCCCTAGGTAAAGGGAATTACAGTAATCGAGATGGGTAGTGATAAAGGCATGGACCAACGTTGGCAGATCGCCCGATGGGACCAAGTGTTTCATCCGGGTGATATTCCTCAGATGAAACATGTAAGATTATATGGAATGCATCTGTGTGTTTGTTTGTATACCTTGTTGTTGATGTTGTGTACGTTGTTTAAAACTTTTTTCTTTGAAATCAATAAAAAAATTATGCAAAAAAAAGATCACATGGCACTTCTCGAAAAGAGTAAGAGAAATTTGTATTAACATTCAAAAACAACAACGAAAACAAATCAAATTCCTTTATACAATGTTCAAAAAAATTAAGCAAATTATTCTTCTAATTATAAATTAAAACAAAACAGTATTATTATCATACTAACCAATAAAAAAGAAACTAGTAACCCTTTGAAAAACTTATAGCATGATACATTTTTCCTTTACATAACTGTACACAAAATCACCCTTAAATATTATTTCTTCTACTCCCTCCCCCTTTAAAGAGCAGTTTTTTTAATAAGTCAATTACAAGCTACATCTTTCTTTATCTTAAAATCATACTTATTCTAACTAATTATATCAATCATCAACCTCCATAATCATAAAGATTCCATGAGGCAGATATCATAACTATATGCATAGTGCTTCATAACTTGCATCATATATTCAATATATCCAGTAGTCACTCTATAACCATTCTTCTCTGTCTCTTTCCCTTCCCTTACTTTACCTTCCTTTATACAACCCTACTTCCCTTTCAACTTCTGCTGTTCCTTAGTCTGTTATTAGATCGGTTATTTATCGTTAACCTACCCATTCCATTCCTGCCCATAACTGGTTACATATCTCCACTCCCATCATGTTTTTTTTTTTCATGCAGATAAATTTTATCTATTTCATCTTGAATTCAAAATAAAATGTCCTGTACCAATATGACTCTTTGCTGCAATACCCTTTGACACCTGGCTTGCCAGATAGACCATTTGATGCACGCAAGAACTACACATACTGTACTCTTTTTCCACTTTTTCCATACATCTGACAATTGTCCCACACTAATACCTCATAAGTGATTCCTGCAAAGTTCTTCTCATTCCATAGTGCTGCTAAAGACTCTTAAAAACTCTCTCTATATATGTACACTCAAAAAACAAATGCTTCATGGTTTCAATTTTTCCTATATAGGTTTCTTCCGCACATATTCTTTCTTCTTGCTTTTTTATGCTTTTGATTCCCTTTACCACTTAACCTCTGATGTCCACATAGCCATATAACATCTTGCATTTTTAAAGGTATCCTAGGTTCAGTAATACTTTCTAAAACTACAGTCTTGCCTATATGTAATTCTACTGTAAATACAGATTCTTCGAAATAACAATTTTCTACTAATGTCTTATAAAATGTCTTTTTATCAGCATCCAAAAATTACCTTAATTCAGTTTGCCACATCCTTATATACTTTAATGTTGTCTGAACATAAGAAGGTAAAGTTTTTTTCCAACATATAACATTTTTCTCTACTCCATGCTGTAAAAAAAAAAACTCCTTCCCACTGTCACCTTACATACTATACCTGATCCTTCTTTTCCTAATACTAAAGGCCTAATATTACTAAAAAAAAAAAAAAAAAAGACCAACGGCTACATCATGTTCAATCCCCCTTCTTTCCAAGTCCTATATGTATGTGTTCTTTTCATAGGGTTCAGCCTGCTCCCCCATAAAAATAGGAAAAAAAGGCCCATTATCTTGGTGTGCATGCTATATCGCAATGGATGGATATGAGATACATACAAAAAATAGGTGCAATATATGCCTTAATCAAATGTACCCTTTTTTCCTAGTCATTTTCCATGATTTCCAGGTCTGTACTTTCCTAGTTGCCTCTTCATACACCTGATCCGTTTTTCTTTTCTGCTTCTTGTGTACCAAAAAATATTCCTAATATCTTAACTTCTTCCTTGGTAACTGAAACTGGGAAGTCATCACTTATTGGGGCTGTTCCTAGTGCTAAAGTTTTACTTTTACCTTTATTAATTTTTATGACTGTACTTCTATTTAAACTTTCTAGCAATTGTAGTGCATATTGATTCTAAGTCCTGTACTATAATAGCACAGTCATCTGCATATGCCGAAACATTTTTAAATATCTGTCCTGTACTATTGTGGATAGGCTTTATGCTTTCTGCACTTTCTATTAACCTTAAAAACAGGTTCTATCCCAAAAACATATAGCAGTGGACTCATAGGGCAACCCTGCCTTACCCCATTTTTCAGAATAATAGGAATTCCAAAGTGTCCATTTATTAAAGGCGTCACTTGTGCTTCCTTATATATGATTTTCATTAGACCAATCAACTGTTCTGGAATACCATAGTGTTTTAACACTGCCCAACGATGGTCATGTTTAACTGCATCAAATGCTGTCCCTTGATCTATAGTTAATATATGTACTTCCAGCTTCATTGACAGTCCTTGTTCAACTAGTTATCTTACAAATATTAGGTTTGTTGTATGTTTCTATCTGGTATAGCACATCTTTGTTCTGCTGTAATCACTTTTCTTGCTATTTTTGTCAACCGTGCCATCAAAACTTTAATCAAAATTTTGTAATCCGTTGTTATCAAACTTAATGGTGTCCGTTTTTTTATATCCTGCAGATCACTCTTTCTATAGAGAAATATCATGATGCCATCATTCATGCTAGGCACAAGTTTTTTGTCCCTTTGTATTGCTCCATATACTTTTTGCAGCCAAGGGGTTAACTCATCTATAAATTCTTTTTAGAACTCATTTGGTATTCCATCCTTCCCTGGTGTGGTTCCTGATGATAACTTACTGAATGCCAACCTAATTTCCTTTTCCCTTATAGGTGTTACTAGTTCTTGCTTTTCCTTTACTGATATTTCTGGTATTTCTATTTGTTTGAAAAAGGAAGCTTGCTGAGGGGAACTTCCTGTCTGAAAGGTATCACAGATGTGTTTTTAAATAACCTGCTGTATGTCCACCCTATTGTCTACCTGCTTACCATCTGTTCATTTTAATGAAGTAATAATAGTTTTTTTAACCCCTTGTAATGCTACTCCATACGGATTAACTTTTTCCTTAGTTCCCTGTGTTGCAATTTGCTGATGTTTTGCTATTTCACCCTCTCTTATCTTATGATATTTATACATTTTCTCTTTAATATTATTTAGCTTCTCCATCATATCCCCTCCTGTAGTCCTCATCTGTGTTAATAGTTTTAAATATTGTGCTCACAACCCAAGATATTGAATATATTTATGTATAGCCTTTGTCTTAGAAATGGGTACTAATAGAGCTTTCAAGTCTCTTTTGGTGTCTTCCCACCAATCTAATGGGCTGTCATATCAAAAACTGATGTCTTGCCTTGCCAGTAATAATTCCTTTATCTCCTTTTTAAGAAACATAGAAACATAGAATTTGATGGCAGATAAGGACCGCTTGGCCCACCCAGTCTGCTCATTTCCCTACCTAATGGATAAGCTGCAGATCCTAGTTAACCAACAGCCTACTTCCTACTACCCTCCACTAGAATTGCCTTATGTCTGTCCCATGCATTCTTGAATTCCCCCACTGTTTTTGACTCTATGACCTCCTCAGGAAGGCTGTTCCATGTATCCACAACCCGCTCTGTGAAGAAATACTTCCTCACATTACCTCTGAGCCGTCCCCCCTCTATCTTCAAATTGTGCCCCCTTGTTTTTGCACATCTGTTTTTCTGAAAGATGCTACCCTCTTGGACTTTGTTGTTTACCCTGTTCTTCCTGTAGAATAGACCTATTCATCTTCCAATAGTGCCTCCCTATGGTGGTATCATGGTGGCAACCTATTTGTGCCTGTAATGCCATATGATCTGAGGTTTCTAACGGCATAATTTGCATTGCTATTCCCTTAGTTCTATCTGAAACAAACCAAAAATCCATTCTGGTGGACAGCTTCCCTTTGTAAAATGTGTGTTGCGGCAGGACATTTATTATATCATGTATATCTTTTAAAAAACCTTTGTCCAGAATACTCTGCAGCATATTCATGTCACTATATATTTTCTCTGTTTTTCTACCCCAGTCTCTATAACTCAGTCTGCAATTAAAGTCCCCCCATAATATTAATTTTGACATGTGTAACAAGGGTTCTATTTTTTTAAACAACAATGATCTGTCTGCTTTCATCTGTGGGTCACAAATATTAATTAATCTGTATGCCATGCTGTGTATTACCACATTCACCATTAGAACCCTTCCTGGGCACATGTGTAATACCTTTAAAATAGTAACCTGTATTCCTGAGAACATAATACCCAACCCTGAGCATTGTTCTTCTCCTAGTGTCCACAGAGAAGGACCCCACTTCCGTTCTTTCTGGGCATTTGCAACATCCATCACAGTATGTAATCTAATGTCTTGCAGAAAGGGTACTTGCTCTCCCCCTGAAATTAAGCTAACAAATGTAATTTGCCTTCTTTCTAAAGATTTTATGCTGTTAACATGTGCAATAGTTATTTTAAGTTCCACATGCATTGTTTATTTGAAATTTGATGTTAGCAGATCTTCTTTCATTTCCTCTCCTTTCTTTTCTTCAGTTTAGGTTTCTCCCCCAATTCAGTCTCTACATTAGTCTCTGGTTGTGATGAAGTGACCAAAGATGCATCTAATTCTCCTCCTATCTCTTCTTCCTCTAAGTCCATCAATACCTCATAAGCATTCTGAATAGGTATTTCATGTGTTCCTTAAGTCTGAGCTTGTGGTCCGTATATACTTGTGTATAAGTCATTTTTGGGGAGTTTTTTTACGATCGCAAACAGCAGGTCCCAACTTATATGCGAGTCACTGGTAAAATGGAAAAAAAAAAGGTCCGTGAAAGAAAAGCAAGGTTTGCTGGGTGTGGCTCAGTTAAGCGCTTCACATTTTAGCACTGTAATGTTCAGCACTTTTCATTATATCGTCGTCAATTACAGCGCTGCAACAATTGACAGGTGCTTCACTTCGGTATGGCTTATTTCAAAGCTTTCTATTGCACTTGTTCCACACGTTGCTTACTTACTGTAATCTTATTCTAGTTTTTTGCCCTAGTATCTGCCTTTGCTCTGTCTCATTTAATCCTATGCATATATTATCTTTTACCTTCCTAATGTAACCAATTTGTCTTGCCCTTCTATGTAACGCGATGCGGAACTTTTGTAAAAGAGCCTGTGACTCAAAGGTGTTAATCAGAAACCTAAATAAATAAAACCAACAAAATGCATGGAAAAAAAAATGTGCTCGACCTCCCATTCTGCACTTACAGCTTGTAAAGTGCTTTACTATACAGTGCGTTATCCTGGGGCACTGCTGGGAGTGCACACTGGCTGCTCTGCCACCCGTTGGGATGTGAACGCACTGGAGCTGGAGTTTTGGCCTGCTGAGGAACCAAACGCGGCAGGAGTTTGTGCTGCTGTGTGGATGCTGTGCACCACTTCCTGAATAAAAGGGTTCCAGGGGGAAAACACCAAGACTGTCTGCAGTTAGCCAGCACTGCGTCCTGCAGCTGAATGCCACAGCCAAGTATGGACCCACCTGAAAAGGGAACTGTCAGCTGCAGCACTCATCAAAAGCCAATATGGCTTACTGGCGTTGAGGTCAGACGGTGCTGTAGTAACACAGCGCTTAATCAGTTACCGCTGAACTGATGGCGCCGCATTATCCAGCGCTAAAATGTGATGCGCTGAACTGGGCTACACCCGGTTTGCTCTCTGAATGCACTGCTCACTCAGTACTGAGAGTTGACACGTAATTTTGACAGCTTGCTAGCTAAATTAACACCTTACTAGCCAACTAACATCTGCTACACCTACACCTATTGTCTGCTGTTCTTTACTGCTCTCTCGCCTAACAAGTCACATTTGCAAATTATTAATTATTTAATTTATTAGTTTGGCACAAGATAAATGCTGTTCCCTTAACTGAAGTTTCTTACACAGCCACTTCACCTTGATGTTAACATGCTTCCGACCAAATGAAAACGCTCTGCCTACAATGCTGAATTAAAACTGCATGTAGTAAGCTATGCCAAAATAAAATTTATTATTCATGGCACGTGCTGTCTTTTTGTTGGTGGTGCTGGAGAAGTGTTGGGAAGTGGTACAGTGTTAAAGAACACCCGACTTATATGTGGGTCACGAGCTGGGGAAAAAATTAGCTTCATGAACAAGTGTCCCCGACTTATACACGGACTGACTTGTATCTGAGTGTATATGGTAGTTGTGCTTTTTGTGCAGTTTTAGACCTCGTAACTCCCTTAAATGGAGGGTCTAGTACTGCTTCAGGAGGCAGCATGTCTGTCTCTGTTTGCCCTTCCTCTCTGGGAATCACCAGCTCTGAGTGTTCCTCAATCAAGGGTACCCTTTCTTGTTCTTTATTTGTAGGTGCTGAGATAGTCGTGTGCTCCTCAGTACCTCTATCGTCATTTTGCACTTCTATGTGCTGTCGGGGGGGGGGGCTTTATCTGACATTTGCTGCTCATCTACCCCAATATATTCTCAAACATTTTTCTTGGGGCAAACTTCTTTCTGAGACTTAGGATCTGACACATTGATTTGTGTCATTAATTCCTGCGCCCTTAGTTTTTCCTTTTGTGCAGTAGCTACTGTACATAAGCATCCTGCTTTGCTCTCAGGGCCTGGTCCAAACTATTATGTGAGGCCCAGACACAACTGCGGAAGGTGTGGCCATGTTCCTCACAGAGGTTGTATTTTAGTGGTTGTCTATATTGCGCTCCAATGTGATGTACTTCCCCACATAAGCCACATTTCTGCTTTTTGCATATATTGCTTAAGTGTCCCACTTCCCCACACTTATAACAGGCTCAAAACTGTTCTGCATAGACTATAACCCCTGTGTCTCTCCCAAGAAAGAAACAATTAGGGAGATGTTTCATCACTCCATTCTCTTGCTTTAGGATGACTTTATATTTCCATCCCCAGCCCATAGGTGCTCTTCATCTAAAATGGGCTCAGGGTACCCATTTACCACATAGTGCTGTTTGAGCCAGTAAGTTATGTCCGTCACGTTCACTCCATCATTCCGAAAGACTACCGTGTTTCTTTTAAACATGGGCTTAGTCAGAGGAATGGCTAAAATAGTTTCCAGATTGCTGTGTTTTTAAGCAGCTGATACTGCTTCCAGAAATGCTCAAGTCCAGTAGGGTGTTTAAAACTTATGTCATATACCGTGTCTCCAGGCATGTGTATGAGTGCGTATATTTCATACGCATATTTCATACTGTTCTCTTAAGTAATGCTCTTCCTACAAATAACCTGTCCAGAATGTCATTCATGTCTGCTCTATGCTTGAGCCGCATTGCATTTCGTCTTGCAGCTGGCTCAGAGACATTTCTTATATTCTCTGGAAACAAACGTTCCCTAGTGTTTGCACTCCAGGCAGTAGTAGATAACAATCTGGTTCCTGTTGTTTCTGCAGGATGGTCAGCAACTTCATAAATATGTGGGGCAGAACCCTCTTCAGTATTTGGGGCCACCAAGCCTCTAGTTTCTGCGGGGGGGAGGTCTACAGCTTTACTCTGAGACTGTTCTTCCCCTTCTATTTCTCTTATTACTGCTATCATATTGCTATGGTTGTCCTCTGCTCGCTGCTCCATGCAGCTTCCTGCTTCTTTCTGCCCAGGGGTGATTTGTGAGGTCTGTGAACTTGTGTCCTGCACATTCTACTCTGTTTGATTTGCATTTCTTGTTTTCATTTGTAACAACATGGGGAGGTTTTCATTCCAACCAGAACCATCAGGCTTTTTTACCCAACCTGCTGCCTCCCAAGGATTCTGACACCCATTTCTGCAGCTTCCACTGCAGGCCCTGCTACCTGATCAGTTAGTTCTCTAAAGGGTTGTTGTGTTGTTTGTACCATACCCTTTTTATTTTGCCCCCAATCTTCTTTCCTTTACCCTGGATATCTTTAGACACTTGTTTTTTTCCTGTGCCTCCAGTAGTGACCCCAATAGTAAAATTAATCTGCTTTTCTTGGAGAATAGTGTTCTCTCCATTAGTCCCCATGTTTTCATTTTCTAATATGGTCACCTGCAAATCTGTACTTCTTCGTATCATTACTGTGCTTTCTAATGCTCAGCACTGTTTCACCTTTTCCAATCTGATTCCTCTGCCACAGTAACTACAGTTACCTGCATCCTAGGAGAGCTTGCTTGTTGATCCAGTGCTGGTCTCCTGGCCTCCACCTCCATTACAACTCCTTCTGAGCTTCAGCTCGCTTCCTCTACTCCAGTCTCAATTTTCCTCCATTCAGTTACATCCAACCTGGAAATCTTCCCTTGTTCCTGCAGTGCTTTCTCCAGTTCCTTCCACCGAAGCAAAAACCTTCTTTCCTCCTTGGCCATTAGTGTGCTGATTCCTACCACTGACTGGATACCTGCCACATTTAGCTGTTTTTCTTCTCCGCTGCCTTCCAGGTATGTTACTTCCTCTGCTGCCAACACATACACTTCTTCAGAACAAATATCAATATCCATCAAGGTCTCTTGCATTAAAGAGACCGGGAAGGAGACCTGCTCCTCAGCCTCAGAAACGTCTGTCCACTGCTCCACTCTGGGAAGACTGGGCATCACAGCACCAGTCACAGCTCCCCCTACCAATGAGTAGGGGAATTTCTCCAGTGCCCTGGCCAAATTTCCCCCCATTCAATAAATATATCACCAACAGCTTAATCTGGTTCAAGGTCAGTTGGCATTCATCTATATCCCCCTCCTCAGGTCGTGCCTGAAAATAGGCAGAATTTGTCAAGTGCACTTACCAGATCAACAAAAATGAAATAAAATTAAATTTCCTAGTACTGTGCTCTGGAAAGCAAAATCAACCAACTAGGGTTCCCTCTGGCACAGCCCACCCAGCTCCTGCACAATGCAACAACAGTTGGCAATCAAATATAAATCGTAGTGACCATAATAATATGTACTCAACACAATATTGTAACCAATAATAACGAGTTTTATTGGGGGATCAGAAATGAGATCCTAGGGAAGGAAAGGTTAGGGTTTATTCAAATAAAATAAAATGCAGCTCTCAGTGGCTTAATTGGCTGATCTTCTTATGTCCTCTTAAGCACAGCTTGAAAGCAATGCAGCCCACCCAAATCGACACACAGTGTCTTTGTCCAGCTGTACCACTGAGCCACTACTCCATTCCCCACTGGTACCAGTAAATTACCATTTGTCCTGGGGAGCTCCCTGATGAAGTCAGGGTATACAGATGTTTGATCAGTATAGGTCTGAAAAGTCTGCATGTGGTTGACCAGTGTAGATGCAATTCAATTAAACGATGACAGTGCGTATCAACCCCCCAAATTGTAATACTGGACAGATGGCCTAGTTCCTTAAACTTAAAATTAACTGAGCCCTTGTAGAACTATATACCGATTGGTGCTGCATGACCCATGAGCCTTGATTAATTATTCACAGTAACTCTGACCTGATAGTCCTCTGTCTCTGGTTGCAGTTCTGGCTGGATGTGCCTGCTCCATTCTGTAGCCTGATGTGCCTCAGCTGGATCCCTCTGCTCTCCTCTGCCAGTCTCTGTCTCTCTGCACCTCATGCAAGTTTAGTTGCACTCTCATGTCATCAGTCTTTTTCTTCTCCCGGGATGTCTTGAGGATTGAAAGAGTCTGCAGCTCACCATGCTGTGACAATCAGCACAGTGTCCTTAGGCACTGCTAGTTCTGTCTCCGTTCAAACGCTCAGGCCTGTTTCAGGAAAAAAATTAATTCAGTTGCATGCTAAGGCTCACCAGCAGTGCAACTTATACTTAAAGGCAAATGCCTTCGGCTGCAGGCTTCAGTATTTCTCTCCTTTAATGTTACAAACAGCAGTCTCCTCCTTGGTAGCAGTACAGAAACATTGAAACATAGACACAAAGACAAAGATGACAGAAAAAGACCACATGTGCACCTAGTCCTCCCAGAATTCCCTATGTGCCCTGGGACCTACTATCTGTTTAGGATTTCATCCCTCTTTCTCCAGCCCCCTGCTCCCCTCCCCACTGCTACCAACCAGAGGAACCACCAAACCCTATACTCTGTCCCAGCCATGCTTGAAACCATTTACGATCTTGGCGCCCACCACCTGCTCTGGCAGACTGTTCCATGACTCCACCACCTTTTCTGTAAAATAGAACTTCCTCATATCCCTCTTAAACCTTTCTCCCACGAGTTTCCACTCATGACCTCAAGCTGTTAACTCTATTCTCATTCTAAATAGTTCCCCACGGCTCACCTTGTTTATTCCATTCAGGAACTGGATGGCCTCTATCATAGCCCCGCTCTCTTACCTGATCTCCAGTGAGTATATGTTGAGTGCCATGAGACCATCTTTGGAAGATCTGCCCTGTTGGCCCTGAATCATCTTGGTCACCTTGCATTGCGCCATCTCCAGTCTTTTTGCTTTCTTAGGTGAGGACTCCAGAACCAAGCACAGCATTCCAGGTGTGGCCTCACCAGTGACCTACATACAGGTAGTAGTACCTCCTTTTAATTGCCGTCAGTACCCCTTCAAATCCATTCTAGCATTCTATTAGCCTTACTATAGGCCTTGTTACACTGGCTTGATTGTTCAAGAGAGTTACTAATGATGACTACCAGGTTCCATTCCTATGAAGTGCTAAGCTGAACCCCTCCCATCTAATACTCTGTCCTGGATTTTTTCCCTTAAAGTGTATAACCTTGCATTTTTTGGTGCTGCATTTCAATTGCTAAACCTTAGATCATCTCTCTAGTCTTTGTAGATCCCTTTGCATCTCCCTGATCCTTTTGTCCCTATCTACCCTACCCCAGAGCTGTGTGTCATATGTAAAAAGGCACAACTTGCTTCAGATGCCCTTTCCAATCTTAGTGACTATAATAATGTGTATACAACACAAGATTGTAACCAGTCCTAACAGGCTTTATTTGGGGGTTGGGGGGATTACAAATGGGATCCTAGGGAAGGAAAGGCCAAGGTTTATTCATATAAAACAATATGCAGCTCTCACTGGCTTAAGTGACAGGTCTTCCTATGCTCTCTTAAGCACAGCCTCAAATCATGCCTTCTCCAATGTCACGGATGAACATATTGAAGATATAAGCATATATATATATATATACACACACACACATTAAGTGGAGCTGTGCTACAATGACATGGAGCAGGGCTGCATATGACCCGCAGGAGATAGCTCTGCCTGAAACAGGATAGCTCCAGGTTCCCTGTGGGCCATATTTAGCCGGATCATGAAAATGAGACCATTGGACGTGCAAGGTGCTAAGGGGCCATCTGCATGCCCATTATGGGCTCATTTGTATGGGGCACAGCAGCCTCTAAGCACCACTGTCAAAGTAAAGCTCACTCTCTGGTAGTCCAGTGGTCTCCCCACCACCTATCAATCATTAACATGTACATTTAATGTGTCCTGGTGGTGTAGTGGTTCCCCCAATCCCCTGATCGCCTGTTGACATATTATTCTAGTATGCCCTGGTGGCTCAGTGATCTGTCCCCCCCCCCCCCGATTGCCTATTGACAAGTTTTTATACTATGGCCTGATGGTCCAGTCATTCCCCATACCTCTGATCACCCACTGTCACTGTGTTGTAACATGCCCTGGTGTCTATTGGGTCCCCCCACCTGACCATACAGGGATTCAGCCAACCTGCTGAGAACCTCCACTCCACACCCCACATAACCTGAGTGCCAGTCCTGTGAAAATGTAGCTGGCATGGCCCTCCTTTCACCTCCTTGACTAGTCACTGTTTGATGGTCATGAAGCATGACTGCATCCTACCTTGACTGTCAGATAGCAGCTGGCCAAGGAGGTGAGAAGTGGGTGTGCTGGCGGCCATTTCATAGGACCGGTACTTGTTGGGGGTTTCTTGGTGAGTGAGTGAGTGAGAGAGTGAGTGAGTGGAGGGCATTCCTCTTATGGTCAGAGGTTGGGGGGATCCAATGTACCAGCAGGGCATGTTATTACACAGTGACAATGGGTGATCGGGGATGGGGGGAACCACTGGACCACCATGGCAGATTAGAATAAAATGTCAATGGGCAGTTGAAGGGTGGGGGTGTATTATATC
This sequence comes from Neoceratodus forsteri, assembly GCA_016271365.2. Classification (NCBI taxonomy): domain Eukaryota; kingdom Metazoa; phylum Chordata; order Ceratodontiformes; family Ceratodontidae; genus Neoceratodus; species Neoceratodus forsteri. Next base: position 1,111,157,685 of record CM028129.1, on the reverse strand, counting down.
ACATGTCAATGAGTGATTGGGAGTAGGGGAAAGATTCGACCAGCAGTGCATATTAAAAGAAAATGTCAACGGATGATCAGGGAGTGGGAGGAAAAACTGGACCACCAGGACATATCACTTCACAGTGACAGTGAGCAATTGAGGGGAGGATATAGCTTGGTAGAGGAATGGGTGACTGCAGTACAGTGACCCTGCCTTTGGGGTGGGGCAGGTGCAGGCTTAACGCCTATTTAAGAGGTGATTTTCCATGGCAGTAAATAGCACCATTTAGGGGCTATTTACAGCCACAGCAAATATTTGAATATGCTACTGAGCTGGTAATCATAAGGGGACCCCTCATTTGCATGGGAGCAGTAGTGTTTTAGTGCCTTGGTGCTGCCGGGTTTGGGGTGGTGCGCCAAGTGCCTCTGACTATGGTCCTGCCTGGAGCACTAGCAGTAACATGGGTTAACATTGGCACTAACCATGTTTGCACTGCCGTGAGCCTTTGAATATCAGGGTCATAATCTTATAACCATTTCCACAGCAACAAATTGTGATTCATTAATAGTGGCAAAGTTAGCGTGAAGTGGACCACTTCATTCTTTGTGTAGTATTCATGAACTGGCTACTTCACTCTACACCTAAATGTGCTACTTTACGGTAAATGCATAGCCACAAAATGGTGAATTATTGCACAATGCATATTACATAGTTTTTAGCATGCAAGGTACGAACTTCACACTCTGCAGGTGCACAAAGTGCAAACTTTATGAAGTGTATTGCTAAGCTAAGTTCCACACTTTGTGGCAAAATTATTGAAGTGCAAAGTTTTTTCTCTGTGCCCACTGCTATTCATAACCAGAGGATTTTTGATATCATGTGTAGACAGGCTAAAGGAGCAGATGATGTTTGAGGGACAAGATCACAAGGATCCTATTTTCAAGCAACTATCCTCAGTAATAACAAGTATTTGTCAATTCCGAACATTCACTTGCAGGTATTTGCAGTGGTGTTTGGTACTAGTACAGGCTTTAGAGGAGAAAGGAGGCAGAAGTGAGAGTATGGGGTGCTGCATGGTGGAAGTTGCACTGAAAGTGGTCCTGGGACTGATCCCCGAGTTACCCCGCTGGTCACTCCCCTCTCTCCAGATTGGATCCCATTACCACCACCCTCTGCTTCCTGTCTGTCAGTCAGTTTCTAATCTAGTTTATCAGCTTGTGCCCTGTGGCCAGATTACCCATCTTGTTAATCAGCCTTCTATGTTGAACATTGTCGAAGGCTTTTCTGAAATCAAGGTAGATGACATCCACTATCCCTCCCAAATTTACTTCCTTAATGAGGCATTAGGGTTTCCAACTCTTAACACCCTACCCCCAACCCCACCCTGCAGAGACTGACAGGTGTTGGGGGTGTACCTTTGGGTCATTGGCAAAAATGCTCATGCCATTCCACCCCCACCCCCACCCTGCATACACTGACAGGCATCACAGTGTGCCTTGGGGTCTTCAGCCCTAATGCTCACCACATTCCACAAGGAAATAAGCTGAGATGGGTGCAGTATAGGAGAATGGGGTGAATGTTAGGGCCGAAGACCTCAGGCACACCCAATGCCTGCCACTGGCTGCAGGGTGGGGTGGGGATGGAATGGAGAGAGCATTGTGGCGATGACTCAAGGCACCCCCAATGCCTGTCAGTCTCTACAGGTGGGTGGGGCATTACGGTTGAAACCCTAATGCCCTGGGTGTTTGTTGGTATTTTCACTCCAAATTTTCAAAATGGGCTTTTTGGGACCCCACCTCATGAACAGTGGTACTATCATTTCATTGCTCAATCCTGAAAGGTGATTTTGCACAGTGACTGCGCCATTCAGTGCCACAGGTGCAAAAACACATTTCAGGCAGGATGTGAAAAATGAAAGCTGTACTGTGTTCATGAGTTGGTGTGAAAACCTGGCAATGTTGAGTATCTGGAGTGAAAATATAAAAATTTGCCAAAGTTACGCGCATGCGTAGCAACATTTCAATTACCGCACAAAACTCAGGCGTTTTGGGGTATTTTTGTACCAAATTTTCAACATGGTTTTTTTGGGACCCCACCTAATGTACAGTGACATTGTGATTTTGTTACTCTATCCCAAAAGTTGATTTTGTACAGCAACCATGCCGTTCTGTGTCATAGGTGCGAAAACACATTTCAGGCAGCATGTGAAAAATAACGGCTGTACTGTTCATGAAGAGGTGTGAAAAATGGCAATGTGGAAAATTGGGAGTGAAAATATTAAAAATTGACAAAGTTATGAGTGCACATAGAAACTATGCAATGCACGCTCATAATGCAGTCATTCTGGCATTTTTTTTCACCAAATTTTCAACATCGGCTTTTTGGGACCTACCCTCAAGAGATTTTGTTAATTGGTCCCAAAAGGTGATTTCACACAGTGACAATGAAATCACCTTTTGTGACTGAGTAATAAAGTGACAGTGACAGTGTTCATGTGGTGGGGTCCCAAAAGGGCTATGTTGAAAATATGGGGTAAAAATTCCAAAATATGGCTGAGATATCAACATAAGTTGAAACCCCCATTCACAGTTACTATATACAGTACTTACCTTGATTCTTCAGTTCATGGTTCGGCTTTGAAGAGTACAGATGTGTCCCGGTCCAGAGAAGATTGCAGCTGCCGACCTCTGGAGGTAAGTATAGGATAAGGGGGGGGGTACGGGAGGTGGGTGCGCAGCGGAAGAGCTGGGATGGGGAAGGTGGATGGGAGAGACAATGAGGGACCGTTTTCTTTTCTAAGGTATAAAAAAAAACATTGGGGGGACATTTTCTTTTTTAAAGGGACACATAAACATAGACTTTGTCAGCAGATAAGGACTGCTTGACCCACCCAGTCTGGCCATTTCTAAAGGAGGGGTATAGATATGGCTATACTGGGAGTGGGCTCCCCAGTATCATGGAATATTGGGGGTACAGATTTGGGGACACTGAGAGTGGGCTTCCCAGTGTCCCTCAGTGGCAGCGCTGTTTTTTTTTTATTACCAACACAGGGAGTGGGCAGCCCAATGTCAGCTTTAACAGAAAGCCATACCATGGCTAATGTTGAGGTGGGGAGGGGGGCAAAGAAGTGAGCACTGGGAGAGAGGAGAGAAAGTTGCACCATGGCTAGTGTTAAGGTGGGGGGCCAAGAAGCAAGCACTGGGAGAGAAAACCACACAGTGGCTGACATTGAAGCCTTTGGGGGGGGCCAGAAGAGTGAAGATGGGGAGAGAGAATACAACGGCCATAACTCCAGCCATGTGCATTAGTGTGCACTCTAATGCACATGGCCAGAGTTCGGGCTACAAAAAGAAATGAAGCACTGCCATTGGAGTGGTTCATTTCTTGCAAGTCTGGCACGCACCACGTCAGCAAAACTGAACTGCTGTCATGACCAGAGTGCCTGGTCATTGGTGTACACTGCCAAACCCATTGCAGTTTCAGCTGAACTTGGCTTGGCAGTGACACGCCTCTCATTTGTTGTATAGACCTAAGACATTCCTTACGCAAGCACAAGTGAATGCAAAAACAGAGAAGAAAAATGCGGAAAATCTGTTAAATGAATGCAAAATTGTGTGCAAATAATATAGTATGTTTTTTAATGTTTTGTCAGGGTTGTCACAAGCTCTATAAGTGAGAACATTCCATGGGTGGTCATCACTAATGTGAGCAGCCTCCAAATTAAATTACTACCTAGCAACACCTAATTCACACCAAATCAGAAATCAATATGAATGGAAAGGAATTTGACAATTAGATTTTTTTGGGTTCAGTATTAGCCACTGCTAAGCAATTTAAATCACAAATCGTATTGAGAAAGAAATAATGTGAACTACTGGGAATTGAACCCAGGCCCCTGAAATACTGTCCTGGTACTCTAACCACCAAGCAGCAGGTTCACATGGTTGGTCCTGGGGTTCCCAGACTCACTTCCTTTCTCTGGTATTAGATATCCTGCAAGTAGGAAAGGAATTTGCTTTTCTAAAGTGCTTTACAAACAAATTATATCTCAAAGCACTTTACAATCCAGGAGAGGGAAGAAATTCTCAATGTTCTTTTCTGCACACAGGAAGATTCAAAGAGATCAAGGATAGAGTAGAAAGAGATTGTAGAAGTTAAATGAGTTTCTCAGGTCACACAGTAAAGGTTAGTTGTGGGATTCAAACCTGCAATCCTGGGTCTCCAGGTTTAGAGCTCTGGGTTCTAACCACCACTAGATCAAATTGCCTCAAACAAGAGTGTGCAAGAGGTAGCATGTCAGTACTTTGTAAGCATGTAGCTGCCCAAGAGTGGCCAGGTTCCTCCATTAACAATTTTCCAATTTATTTATTTGTATTTTTTAAAAAGAAAGGCAGACTGAGCTGTGAAAGCTCGTTTGGGGTGGGTTACATGAACCTTTTTTATTGCCAGAAAAAGTGTGGGTCAGAACAGCAGGGAAACTACTTTTACTTGTATTTGTTTTGAGTCTACTTTTCTAATAAAATGCCCCTACTTGTCTTTGATAGTATCATGGGACCTTTAACTTCCACCTGGACAGTGACAAGAGATGAGCAGAACGGACGTTGGTTTAATGTCTCATCCAAAGGACGGCACCTCAGCAGTGAACACCCCCCTCCACCCCATACTGCAGTACAGTGTCAGATATGGATTTTACCCCAAGCACCTGGTATGGGGCTAAAATCAGCAACATTCTGATCTTCCAGCTTCTGAGGAAAGCATGCTACCTACTGAGCCACTGACACTGATAATGCAACAAATGTTAACTGAAGATATTGTTTGTGTCATGCTAGGTGTCATTGTATGTGAGGAAAAAAAATCAACAAACTGCTGTGTACAATCTGACTCAAGTAGTGGCTCCTAATAAACAACACAAAAAGCCAGAAAAAAAAAGCCACGCTGTAGGAAGAATAAAATGCTGCACAACCAGTGCCTTAGTGAGGAAGTGTTTTGTTAGTGGACTGCTGGCAGTACACCAGCACAGAAACATCCTGGCACTGAATAAACTGATTCTTCCTCAGGTTGTTTCTGTGCTGATATTCTGCCAGCAGCCAGCTAATAAAATATTTGTTTACTATGACATTGGTTGTACAGCAAATGTATTTCTCATACAGTGTGGCTTTTTTTCCCAGCTTTTTGTCTTTGTATGTGTACTCTATCTTCGGCAGTTAAGCCTCTGATGCATCATTGTTTTATACTTCACTTTTACCACTGCCCTTGGCACAATTCAGGGCACAGCAAGCTTGCCATTCACAATGGCATGTGTTGCATGCCAGTGACTGGATGGAAAGTTCTTGGATGTTTGTTTTCAAGAAGCATGGCAATTTAAAAAAAGTCCCTTAATAAAAAGACTCCAGTCAATCTAGTCTACATCACATTTTTGAACAGCGAGTAAATTTCTTCCACTCGGATTCTGTTTCATGGCAGAGCCATGAGAATAATGCCGTATTTGTTCCTCAGCTTTGCCCTGTTTGTTTAACCTTTGTGGGCTTTGTTCTTTAATTTTCTTTTCTCTTATGCTTTGCGGTTGCAAAGGAAATGGAGCTTGACATAATCATGGGAAGGGAGGATAGTCAAGTTCACCCTTTTAGAGCTCCCCCTGTGACATAATGGTTTTGAAATTGGCTTTGAGCATGTGAGTGAGCAAGACCTGTTATGGGCTTTCAAAAGAGTTCTTTGTTACCTAACTTTGAAGGTGTTTCTCAGCCATCTAAAATTTGCACAGCACATTCAGTAGAACATGTATAAGACTCAGTGGTGAACAAATCTCCGGGACTAGGATTCTCCCATTTAAACCTCCTCTTTCATCCACACCCATACATGAAGCATGTATATATATATATATACAGATAAAAGAACAAACTCTTTGTAAAAATATCATGCTGAAGGTGGAAGATTTATGCCAGTGTTCTCCCGGAAATATCCGTGAGAAAAACTATGTCACCCTGCTTTTTTCTCTACAACGATTTGTTGATTATGTAACTTGTGGTTCTAACCTATACCCTTAGGCATAGTCACTTTCTGCCTCATGACCTTTGTGTATTATGAGGCTCCAGGATACATTTTCTTAGGTAAACACAGGAGGTGGGTGGCTGGGGACTTTATCTCACAATAACCGTGCACTTACTCATCCTAAAACTACTCCCAAACTGTATATTTAATAGATAATTCATCTCCAAGTACATCCTGTTTACACTAGTTTGAATAAATAAGAGGCACCGCATAACTTGTAAAACCTGATCTTTTTGTGTTCTTTAGCATTTACTGCACATTACACACTGGGAAATGATTGTGTAGGATGCTTAGTATCCATGACCTTTACATGCGACAGTAACAATAGAATAAAGCTTGCCATTACGTAAACTAGTCTCACAGTGCAAGTACAGAGAACTGGGATACTGGCCTGTCCTTTCCTTCCAGCCAAGTTTTTTTCCATGCTAGAGTTTGGGTGGGTATGGGAGTAACACAGTTTAATAATCAGAGCCCTATATTGCTAAATAAACCAGAACAATAATGGGGCAGAGAAACTCCTTCTGGAGAGGCAAATCTTTCTTATTCCAAGACAGATGACTGTCCTTCTAGTCATTTCCTAAGTTAGGACAGCTGTACTGAGGTTCATGTGGGATTTAAGACTTAGTACAGTTAGAACTGTAAGTTTGTACCAGGAGAAAGAGACTGCAGCATTACTCAGTGCTTAGATTTACAGGATGGGAGGGAGGCCAAGGCATAAAATAAGTGGGTTTGCACAGCAATTTGCTACCCAAAAAACATGATTTGCTAATTAAGTGCAGCCTTGATTAGCAGAAGTTGCTAATGAACTGATTTGCCATATCATAAAATTTTCCAAACTGCAGTACTGTTTTCCTGCAGTTGTGGTAAAAAGTATAGACCTGATGCAATTTATCTCACAGTTTTGCACTTTTTTCCAAAGCCACACTATGCTGAACTGTATCATATAGATAAAACTAGCCGTTGTGTGGAACTGCTCCTCAAACCTGGCTGGTTGCTAATCAAAATGGTTTTGATTAGCAAATACTGCTAATTAAGTTTCGAAAACAAATTTATGGCTTGGAGGGCTGTATCATGAAAAGCATCTGGAAAAGGGTTATATGAATAAGGGAGTAATATGCAGACCAGCAAAAAGCTTTACCCAGGGCTGAGAACAACCCTGGTGCCATCCATCTGAAGGGCTACACTACCCCTACCATGCCAACCAAGCAAGGTTGAGGGACCTGGGTTCCTCAGTTAGCTTTAAATGTTTTTTTCACCTAAAATCCCTGATTATGCAGTTACCATACCTGGATACTCTATTTTTAGGCTAGATAGAACAGCAAAGAGGGGCAGAGGTTGTGCGATTTACCTAAAGAATTCCATCAGCGGGCTGGCCATGCCTCTGATTGACACTGGATGTTCCACCCAGGCTTTAGCTATAAAAGTGCTCCTAGGGACACAAAACAAAGCCCTTACTATACTCTCAATCTATGTACCACCCAAGGACCCATCCTCTGGCTTAATAAACATTCTTGACTACCTTCAATAGCAAAAACATCTCCCCAAAACAATTTTAATGGGAGACTTCAATATAAACTGGCCGTTGGGAGCAAGTAGGACCATAAAAGACTCATTAGCTTCGCTCTACCTTACGCAACTCATGAACTCACTGAGCAGGATAAATTATAAAACTGGGACTAGTACCGCCATTCACTGGGTTATCTCAAATCACCTGGATTGTATCACAAAGGTAACGGTCAACCCTGACTCTATCAGCGACCACTCCCCTATCACCGACTGCTGGTCAAATAAATTCAATGCCCCCCCACCTGAATAATCTACAACTGCATGCTAAAGCGCGGGCACCTGGATCTCCTAAAAAAACAGCTCTAGACTCAGGACTGGTCCTTCTTGGACACAGCTGATGATATCAATATTGCCCTTGAACATTTCATTAGGATTTTCAGCATGGCCTGCGATACACATGCTCCACAAAGGAAACTGAAAGTACGTGGAACGGTTAACTCCTGGATCACCCCTGAGCTAGTAAGTAGAAAGAAACAATAGGACCATTTATGACAACTGGCTAAGTCATCAATGAAGCAACATGATCTCCAGGCCTATAAAGCTGCTAGAAATGCCTGTTCCAGGGACATACATTAGGCAAAAAGTAGGCACCATAGAAAGCTGCTATCAAACACATGGGGTGATGGTAGGAATTTTTGGTCTAACCTAAAAGACATAACTGGCAAAGTACAGAAGACCTCCCCAATAGTCCTAATTGAGAATGGTAATCTCATCACTAACCCACTCCAAACTGCAGATACATTCAATGCAGCCTTCACCAATCTGTCGGGTGTCCTTCCAAAAGACTTCTTCGATGATGCCTCTGCTACATCAGCTGGGTACATGGAAATTGCTTGTCGCAATCACCCACCTTTCTATTTCAAGCGGGTTTCCACAACCCTAGTCAGAAAGCTCCTAACAAAAGTCCTGGACAAATCAAGGCACCGTGGAGACTCGCTCGATCTTAAACTCATTGCACTTACCCTTGAAGAAGTTCTCCTGCCAATTACCAAAATACTAAATCTATCCCTCACTCTATCACAGTTCCCTGAAGTATGGAAAACCACGCTGGTCACCCCGTGCATAAATCCAGTGATCATACACAGGACTGCAACTACAGGCTGATATCAATGCCCCCTCCATTATCAAAAGTGTGTATATATAGTTACCAACCAACTGGTAGACTACCTCAAAAAGTACACCATACAATGTCCCCAGCAGCATGGAGTCAGAAAAAAGCACGGTACTACCACTGCCCTGTTAGAATTTACCAGCTTCATACATCAGTCCTTCGACAAAAATATACTAGTTGGTGCGGCTTTCATCAACCTTATGGAAGCTTTCAACACCGTGAATCACAGTCTACTCCTCAATCATCTCACAGGCATTGATCTCTCACCAAATATGCTGAAGTGGTTCGGAAGCTACCTTGCAGATAGGACACAACATGTAAAGATTTCCAACGTCATCTCTGAGCTACAAAACATCTGATCTGGTGTCCCACAAGGGTCCATTCTTGGTCCTCTCCTGTTTAGTATCTTCCTAAAAAACTTACCATATGCCTGTTACCTAAGAATGCTCCTATACGCTGATAATGCTGTCATCTTTACAAACAATTCTGATCCCGCTGCACTCGAGGACAACCTCCAACTTGGTTTCCTTGAAGTTGAAAAATGATTCCAAGCACACACAAACCTGTCCTAAACTATAAAAAAAACAAAGCTTCAGTTGTTCTCTTCCTCCCGCCACATGCATAGGTTGCATTCCCTAATAGCTAAAAATGACCTTGGAGCCCCCTAGAACAAGTTCAACAGTTCAAGCATCTTGGTGTAACTTTGGACTGCCATCTCACCTACGTGCCCCACATTGAGATCATTGCCAAGTCTGCAAATGCAAAATTAGGTTTGTTATCTAGGCATAGAAGGAATCTAACTTCTGAAGCACTTAAACTTGCTGTTTACAGTTCGGTGCTATCCACCATCGATTACGGCTTAGTAATCTATGGAGCTGCCTCCTCTACGTCCCTAAAACGGTGTAACATAACAATAAACAAAGCCTGTCAGCTCATCATGGATTCAGACCACCTCACTCACATATGTTATCTATACATATAAATGGGCTGGCTAAATCTCCAAGGAAGGATCAAGTACCATTCGTGCATAATAGTGAAAAAAGTGCTCCTAGAGCCCTACCAACTGGAATCTCCTGCCTTCTACCCAGATCCCTCAAGGCTCGCCACACTTGGGCCTCTGATACTGACATTCTTCTCGTACCGAGATTATGGACTAGAAACACAGAAGTTGATGACAGACAAGGACCGCAAGGCCCATCCAGTCTGCCCATTACTTTTTCTACCTTATAAATGTGCCATCAGCCTTTACTCTGTCAATGGCCTATCTATTCATACTCATCTATATTGTTCCCTTATGCCTATCCCATGCCTGTTTGAAGCCCTGCACTGTAGTCATATCCACCACTTCCTGCGGTAGGCCATTCCATGCATCCACCACCCTTTCTGTGAAAAAGAACTTCCTCACATTACCCCTTAATCGGCCTCCTTCTAATCTCATGCTGTGTCCTCTTGTCCTTCTATTTTTCTTATATTGAAACATATTAGACTCTTTCACTGGTTAATGTCCTTAAGGTGTTTGGATGTTTCGATCATATCACCTCTCTCCCTCCTTTGCTCTAGGGTATACATATTGAGCTCCATTAATCTGTCCTCATATGTTTTCTGATGCAGTTCCTGCACCATTTTGGTTGCCCTTCTCTGGACTGCCTCAATTTAGTTAATGTCCTTGTGAAGGTGTGGCCTCCAGTACTGCATGCAGTACTCCAGATGGGGCCTAACCAGTGTCTTGTAAAGAGGGTTATTGCCTCCGTCTTCAGATCTGTGATACTCCTACTAATACACCCTAACATCCCCCCTAGCCTTACCTACTGCTTTAGTGGTCTGCTTGGATGATTTCAGGTCATCGGTGATGATGATGCCCAAGTCTCTTTCTTCCCTTGTGGCTGCCAGCAACTCCCCTCCCAGCCTATAGGTGGCTTCAGGGTTTCTCTTTCCCTATGTGCATGATCTTGCATTTCTTTGTATTAAACTGCAGTTGCCACTCTTCCGACCATTTTGCTAGTTTATCCAGATCTCTTCTCATTCTGCCCACCCCATCAGGATCATCTACTCTGTTGCAGATCTTCGTGTCATCTGCAAACAGACAAACCTTACCCTTCAGTCCATCTGCAATGTCACTGATGAAGATACTGAAGAGGACTAGCCCCAGGACTGATCCCTGAGGTACCCCACTTATGACTTGCATCTCTTCTGACTGTATACCGTTTACCACCACTCTCTGTTTTCTGCCTGTCAACCAGTTTGCCACCCAGTTGACCAACATCTGACCCACCCTGAGCCTACCCAGCTTATTAATCAATCTTCTATGTGGAACAGTATCGAAAGCTTTGCTGAAGTCAAGGTAGGCAACATCAACTGCTCCCCCTTGGTCCACCACTCTGGTTACCCAGTTAAAGAAATCTATGAGATTAGTTTGACAGGCCCTTCCTTTTGTAAACCCATGCTGTCTTGGATCCTGTGCTCCTATGGATTCCAGGTGTTGTACTATCCTTTCCTTAAGGAGTGCCTCCATAATCTTGCCCACTACTGAGGTAAGACTGACTGGTCTGTAGTTCCCTGCCTCCTCCCTGCTACCACTCTTGTGGAGCAGGATCACATGAACCCTTCTCCAGTCTTCTCGGACCTCTCCTGTGCTCAGAGACTCACTAAACAGTTCTGATAATGGCTCTGCTAGTTCCACCCTTAGCTCCTTTAGTACCCTGGGATGTATGCCATCAGGTCCCATTGCCTTGTCCACTCTGAGCTTATCGAGCTCTTGTAGGACCCTTTCTTTTGTGAAGGACCTAGTGCTCACCTCCTTCCCCCCTGTGTCCATGGTGCTGAGCTGTGGGCCCTGCCCTACCTTCTCTTCAGTAAATACTGAGCAGAAGTATGTATTTAGGATAGATGCTTTTACATGGCCCTCTCCATACACGCCCCCGTATCTCCTTTGATCTTAGCAATACCCCCTCTGGACTTTCTCCTTTCACTAATGTATCTATAGAAAGTCTTCAAGAAAATACAAAATCACACATGCCCACACAATGCAAAGCATCATGGGCTGCATATGCAAATCACCACAAAATGTTATGCTGGTCCAACTTTAAGCAGAAATGTATGGTGCCAAAAGGCCTCTCACACAGTTTGCAAAGGGTGCTAACAGAAGACATAGACACATGTTTCGTCCTACCAGGACTCATCAGTATGCCTCATCTGTTTGACACCCCAGTGGAATGGACCAGCTACCCTTAAGACAGTGTGTCTTGGATATGTTGTGGTGCACCCATTAAAATAAAAAACTATTTAAAAGACAAAGAACCTCTGTGCGCAAACACTGAGGCAAGGGTTACCCCAAAGGGCATTTGGCTGGGAAGCCAAGTTTCAAGAAAATACAAAATCACACATGCCCACACAATGCAAAGCATCATGGCTGCATATGCAAATCACCACAGAATGTTATGCTGGTCCAACTTTAAGCAGAAATGTATGGTGCCGAAAGGCCTCTCACACAGTTTGCAAAGGGTGCTAACAGAAGACATAGACACATGTTTCATCCTACCAGGACTCATCAGTATGCCTCATCTGTTTGACACCCCAGTGGAATGGACCAGCTACCCTTAAGACAGTATGTCTTGGATATGTTGTGGTGAACCCATTAAAATAAAAAACTATTTAAAAGACAAAGAACCTCTGTGCGCAAACACTGAGGCAAGGGTTACCCCAAAGAGCATTTGGCTGGGAAGCCAAGTTTCAAGAAAATACAAAATCACACATGCCCACACAATGCAAAGCATCATGGGCTGCATATGCAAATCACCACAGAATGTTATGCTGGTCCAACTTTAAGCAGAAATGATTGGTGCCAAAAGTCTTGTCACCTTCTTTTACTGTTTGTGCTAGTGTTTCCTCAGTTTGGGCCTTTGCCTGCCTTACTGCCTTCCCTGCTTCCCTTAGGGAAGTTTGGTATGCCTTCCTATCTTCATCCCACTGCATTCTCTTATATTTCCTGAAAGACAGCCTTTTGGCTCTGACCTTTTCTGCTACTGTTTTTGAGAACCAAAGTGGTTTCCTTCTTCTTTTGCACTTCCTTTTCTCTCTAACACAATGGAATGTTACTTCAAGTATTGCATCCTTAATGCTTGCCCACTTTGCCTGTTCCCCCTCACCTGTATTTCTTTTTGCCAGGGCTGGCTTAACTCTGTTGGCCATCTTATCAAAGTCAGCTCCTCTGAAGTCCCATATTTTTGCCATGGAATGGGATGATTTAGTTGTAGTGGCCAAACTGTACCATACCATGTGATGGTCACTGGTCCCCAGGTGACCTTCTACCTGGAGATCTGTGATAATTTCCCTGTTAGTCAGTACTAGATCTAGAATAGCCCTGTCTCATATGTGTTGTTCTACCAGTTGTTTGAGGCCCTCCCCCTGCAGGGAATCGACCATGTGTCCAGTTCTGGCAGATGTTCCTGCTGGTATTGACCAATCTGTATCTGGCATGTTGAAGTCTCCCGTTATCAGAACCTCCCCTTTAGCTGTCATGTTTTGTATATCTTCTAACAGTAATGTGTCTATGTCCTCCGCCTGGTCTGGGGGCCTGTAAACATCCCCAGTTCTTATGGCTGTCCCATTTCCTATTTCCAGGGTGACCCACAGTTCTTCTGGCTCCTTATGTGTATTCTGAATTTCTGTAGCTTTGATATTTTCATTGACTACACAGTGCCAGCAGTCTTTCTCTACAGAGCCCCAATCTGGCTCAATGGCTTTGGCTGTGAACCTACTAGCCTAACTTATATGACCCAGTTTAAATGCCTTCTTCACCAGCGCATCATGAATGAAAGCACCTGTAATTGCACTAACTAACATCAGAATTTTTGCCCTCCAGTGAACTTGCCTCTGCCTCTACAACTTGTTGGAGCCCTCAACTCTGACCTCCCCCCTGTCTTTCCACCCCTGCACACCTACATCTCTACCTCACTTCCCATTTGACCAACTGTCATTATAGTAGCCACCTATAGCCCTTTGGCATCTACAGACCCTCTGCACCTTTCCCCTCTTTCAAGACCTCCCTTTTTTTTTCACTCTTTACTCCCCCTTTCACACCCTACCCTCCACTCTCTTCAACTATCACCCCTATCTCCACCTTCCTCATTACTCCTCATGACAAGGCCACCTGGCTGCTACCTTTTCCCTCCTCTCCCACCTTTCCTCAACTACTTCTGCCTCTCTTTCAACCTAGCTTATATCACCAGTATTAACTGAAAATGCAACTGAGAATGTTCTGTTGATTATGTAAAAGTGATGTTTCACTGATATCTGTAAAAGTTATTTTTTATTATCCTCTGTCTGTCTTTGTTTACTCCTCGCCATCATTGACGTGGAATCTTTGTAAATGAGCAGTTCTGTGCTCAAAGGTACTTGTAATCCGAGAATGAATAAATAAATACATCTCCCTCCTAAGATATAACCTAATACACAGTGCCTCCACCCAGAGTATTCTTACATGGGCTAGATTTAACCTGGTACAACCCTCTGGGAGCATTGCTGTACCCACCCACATTATCCTGATACCTCCCCATGCATGACCCAATACACATTTCCCCACCTTTCAAACAAAATTAAAGTACTACTAATAATATGCTCACAAGACAGGATTAGGGAAAAACAACAACAATTTATTTACATGGGGAAGGGTTAGGAAGGTTGATTGGAATAGATGTTAAGCTGTTTACAGTGTTTATATCTGAATTGGTTTAGGTTAGAATAAAATCACAGTAATCCTTTTAATTTTTGCATTTTACCTCTAAGCATCAATCACAGTGGCCACCTACCAACCTCTGAGGCAATCAGGTCCCTGGCTAACTATCTGGCTAGCTGCATAAATCAGTTTACACATTTTCCAATAATGCCCACACTGGTACCAGTCCCCAGTCATGCATAAGAACCCCACAATCCTATACTTTTAAACCTGGATACCCACTACTAAACAGTTCTCAAAGTCACAGGCCTGTTATTTAGTGCAGCTGTTGTTAGCTGGCTAGTTGGGGCACTTAAAGAAAATACAAATCACCTTTATCTTTATCTTTGAAACAAATCTCGACTGAAGTGATAGCAGACATTAACCCCTTTTGATTCAGAAGGTTTGGGTCTAACTGTAGAACTTAATAACTGGTGAACTATTTACATGTCTCTTCCATAACAGGGATTGGCCCCTGTGTACTCACGGCTAGATATCTTCATAGGCAAGTCATAATACAAGACAGAATCTAGGTGCTTTCAGCAAACGGGCTCTGACTTCAGAGGTTAGGATGCAGGAAAAGATAACAGCCAGCCTTCTATACTGACTGCAGGATCTTAAAGCTTGTAAATGGAAACTCACACTTTTACTTCTGTTGGCAGTGTCCCTCTCTGGGCTGAAATGACTTTACTGGATAGACCAAGCTGGGACCAGGGCTGGCATGTTTCAACCCCAAGTCTAGGCTGTACCCCTCAGGGGAAATGCATATGGCAGTGCCCTAGGTGGCACACTACCAGGCTGTGACGCAGACCAGTCTGAAGTAGTTGCATTGCATTCAACACATTTATGCTTTTAGTTCACAGTCACTATACTATGGGCCAGCATGGCTGCCATGATCCTTCTGGCTCTCAGATACAGAGTTCCATCAGACAGGGTACTTTCCTCCCTAAGACTAGGGTGACCTGACTGCTTGAAGTCTATTTTAGACAAATCTGGTTTCTTTATCACTCTTTAAACAGACGGAGCTTAAGGCAAGGCTCACTACCACTTGAGACAGCACTGAGCTAGACAAAACTCTGTCTTCCCCCCTTCCCCCTCCCAATCCCTCAGGTCCTCTGACACTCGCACTTTGTTGGTCCCCTGTTGAACCACTCTTATTGGTCAGTCAGGCTTTACCCATCATTTCATGCAAATCTGGAATTCCCTCCCTCCCAAGTACGGCATTCCTCCTCCTCCTACTCCCTTGCCTCACATAACTTTCTCTCATCTAACTGCTCCTGCTTTAACCCTACTTAACTGTTCTGCTATGCCTCTGCTCTTCTCCATGACCCACATCACCTGTTAAACCTTCCACCCCCCAGCCTGCTTCTCAGTACACTCTCCTCTCCCTTCTTCCCTATGTACTATGTTCCTCAGATATGCCACTTGTAATTAAATGCATATTTCACAGGTATAATATATTTAATTGTATGTTATGTCACAAATGCGACTGCATGATTATTTATGATACTTTTTAACTGTATGTCTTGTTACAAATGTAATTGAATGTTTAATTTCTCCGATATGTTAAATGTTAAACTGTATGTCTAATTCTTCATCCAATTGTAACCCCCGGCACTGGGAGATGAGCAACTTGTTGTTCAGTGTGCCTTCCTGGTGAAACATTTCAATAAATAAATAAAATAAATAAATAAAACTTGAGGCATGGCTTTCTACCCTTTTGCAGGCTTTACTTGGTTGCAAAACTGAAACTGTTACCCTTTACTCTTGAGATACCATACATTTTTGGCAAAACCATTCTCTGTAGCTCTCCGAGTCTCACAACTGTGATGCTTGGCCAGTTGGTTATAATTGTTCTATGATATTTGTAATATAAAAATGTAGTGCGTGATTGTCTCCATAAGGCAGCTGTGCCATGGGCCCCCCCAAGGTTTAGTGGAAATAACAGGATACATTAACCTGAAACCAGGAGGTAATTAAAAGACTAGAGAGACTTAATTTAGGGCCTCCTGTTTCTGACTTAATTAGAACTGACCCAGCTACCAGGATATAGGGCTCATAAACTTTTATGATGTTTTAGAGGAAAAGCATGTTTCCACCATGGTGCTAAGGTTGTAAAAAACCTGTGATGCCTTGGGAACAGGAAACCACACAAGATCAAAGAAAATGTTGATTAAACACTGTCATAATTTGGGAAATTAGTTTTTACTGAAGTCACAGTATTTAAAAATATCTCCTGACAGGAAGATCATTATTTGTATAAATTTTAAATTTTACAAGGAGGAGCTAGATGACATCATGAAAGGGGTGGAAACAGAGTTTAAACTGCATTCTGTGTTTCAACAAAGGGACATTTCTTTTTGGGCTCTTAAGAAACAACATCTAACTATAAGCACTGTAAAGAGGAAATGCATTAGATAGAAAAAGTCTAACTATATGTTGGTAGGCATTTGTCTGTAGTTGTCTTTGCTTTTCTTTTAAGTGATTGTATGCTTTGTGATATATTGTTCTGTATTTACATTTTACATATTTTTGTCCATTTTTAAGTAAACCTTTCATTTGAAAAGACTGCCTGGGTGTGTCTTTGAAGTTCTTTCTTTTGCATGTGATGTGTGGAGGGTTAAGACTGACAAAAACTGTTCATAAGCTTGATGGTGTTATCAAACTGGGAAAAGGTAAGAATATACCTAAGATCTTTTATAGAGTTTTAAGGGTTCATTTTGGATACCTGGTTAGGTGCCCTTAGGCAAAAGATATATGGCATTCCCCAAAGAGCAGATTATCTGAGCCTGTACATTTGGGTACACTAGCATAAGGTTCACTGTTTGAATCCCCCAGAACTTGAGACTAAAGGTGATTCAGACCCACAAGCAGACAGGAGGGTTACCCTGTTCTGTTACCTGTTCACAATGCTGCACTCGGAGGTTGGCACTGTGGGAACAGGGGGCCTGACATGCTGAGCGGTTTGTGACAACAACATTATTTTAGTCCCTTGTGGCATTGCTGGTGTTAACGGCTCCAACTGGACAATTACTGGACCTCACAGGCAATGACAGGAAGAGCCACATGCTCTGGGTCCTTTCAGTCCTGTAGGCATTCTCACAACAGTCACATTAACACTTTTTAAAATCTGGGCCCTTCTCTGGTCACTTACTGTAGCAGATGTCCACCCTTTCTGTGCCTTGGTTAAATGCAGGGTGCATACAGACAGTCACAACCAGTAGATTCTGGGCTTTGCTGCCCCTTAAAGATTTCTCAAACTTGCATTTGTAAATAGAGGTTTACTCACTCAGATTAATTGCAGAATGCCTTTCTTTCTCTGAGGTTACAGGCTTCAACAGCCATCTCTCTGCTGAGGCAGAATGTGTGTGCAGCTCTCACAAAGCTGAATGTTCAGATTCACCCACATTTTCCCAAAACGTGGAAAGGTACTTGGCAACCCCCAGGCTAGAGACTTCTGTTGCCTGTAGCCACTTGTCTCTCTTGGCAGAAAAAAGGCTCCCTCCCCTGTGGAGGGGCTCGCTCTGGATTGCTAGGCCCATTCTGGAGCAAAGGGCCTGAGCCCCCACCCCTGTGGGGGGCTCCCACTTGAACAACTCTTAGCCTGCAAAAACACAGTCTTTTATGGAGTCCTTCTGTGGCTTCCGATTGACTGAATCCGCTTGTTGCTCCCACTTTAATTGGCTGAAAGCACTTGTCAGTTCACAAAATTAATATTCATCTGCCTCGCTCGATGCACAATAGGCTCCCTGTTTTGGTGCCTGAAATAGGTCTCTGTATTTTCCCCACAAACCTGTTACAATGTCCCATAAACTTCTGGCAAAAGTCCCACAAGTCCTGGTCGAAAACCTGCCTTTCTGATTGACTGTCATTGTACTAAAATGGTTGCTAATACACAGTCCCTTGGCAGTTTAACACAGTCCCAAATATTAAGTCCTGGTGCAGTCAGAATAATTATTTTATTAGGTTGCTTGCCCCACAGATCAATAGACCCTTCTGTGCCTTTTTGATCGCTCCCCAGGTTAAATAGTTTAGTTCAGTCTTTTGGGCTGTTTTGCACTTCATTGGTATGTCAACCACTTTATTTATGTATTGTAACATGAAAATGAATTGTTGCTACTTATTGCTTTCTTTTAATATATAAAGTAAAACATATTTTAAATGTTAGCCTGGAGTGCTGTGTATTTTTTTGTATTGTATTTTTTTCTATTAGTTCAGTCCTTAGCCTGTTGCTGCTGTCATAATCAAGTGCCCCAGGCAGCAGGCAGGCTTTTATCTGAGTACCAATGATTACCGTCTGGTGTAGCCAGCATATTCATTTTATTTAGATCATTCTCCCCTTAACTGATAGTCCCTTTAGTGTCCCTAGGAGTGCTGTCCTCCTAACACTATTATTTACATTCTTTCAGTGGCAGCATCCCCCGAAACTTGCAGTTCTCTGTGACAAGGCGGACCTGTTCATTAATATTAATATCCCTTTCTCATTAATATTCATGATGCTGGGCCAGGACCTTCAGCGTGCACAGAGCTCTTTATTTAATTAATTTAGTGGCTCCCTGTGGGCCAGCAAAGTCACCAGCCCCCCACCCAGCAGCCCACGGGGACCGGGACTCTTGGAGGAGCCACCTACTGTATGGACCACAGTTGCAATTTAAAGTACATTTCTTTGCGCGTGAAAGAAGCCAGACAGTCTGCTTAAATGCTGGTGGCTAAAAATCCTGTTCCTCAAGCTCTAGAGGGGCTAAAGAGGCACAGGAGCAACTCAAGGAACTGGGGGTGCATTTCTTGGACCGGGGATGTGGCTGTGAGGACGGGGAAAACCACTGGGAAAATGTCAGGCACCAGGAAAGAAACGGGAGCAACAGGAGAATGGGCAAGAAAGTAAGCCCCCATTTGGGGGGATTTACATGAGTTTTATTGCAAAGATAGGGCTAAAGACTTCCTAAATAAAGGCACACAGTAAGCTGAACCAGAGATTTGGGTCTGTGGGTTTTCCCAGGTCCAATTAAATGGATCCAATTGGACCTCTCCAAGTCTGACCTGCTTTCAGGCAGAAGTGGTGCTACTGTCCCTAAGTAGAGTGGAAGTGAGTGCACGCCAGCCTCCATGGCTTCTGCTCTCCTCTTAGCTCCCTCCTAGCAAGCCACAGTCAAGAAAAAGGCTGGGCATCATGCTGGGAATGAGAGTGAGGGGAGGGAGAGAAAGCAAGTGCATTGTGTGGCTCAGCAGTTGGTGCCATAGCAGCAGACAGAGAAGATGGCACTGCTGTAAGCCCTATAAAATGGTCAGAAATTGACCTATTAAGTTTACCACACTGAGCCAGAAATCATTGATTTATAAATCAGTAAAGTACTTCAACTCTTTCATCATGTGTCTGCATATCTGTCACCATTTAATCTTGTAAATATGTTTTAATTTTTAAGTTTTTTTGGTGTCTTGCAGTTCTTGTAAACGTTTTTGTTACTGTATTGGTGTAATTTGCACCTTATCTGTACTGTCTATTTTTATGTCCCTGGTCATCCTCAGAAACAGGCTTCATAGCATATGGGCAAACATGGTTACCAAATAAAATAACCAATAATGAGCAAACAAGTGGTTAATTGTTAATTGATTAACTTCATTATGAATAAAATAAGCCTTTCATGGCCATTTTGTGGTCAAAACCAGATCTAACACAACAGGCCATTTGAACACATTCCCTCACTAGTGCTACTTTTTTGTGGGAACCATACTGAAACAAGGTCTTGTCAGGTCATATGGTTAGGGGAACCTGATTAAATATTTAAAGAGGCACTGGCAACCCTTTTTTGCATCATATTATTTCTAGTTATACACCCACATTTTTAGATTGTTTACTTTCTTTAAGATTCATTTATGCTGCTGTTTTTTTTCATAGCAGAACTGAAATGCATGATACTGGTGTATATAGTTATACCCAACCATATTTTGTTTCAGAACCATGATCTACTCTTATTGCATACTTTCTGACATTATGAATGCCCCCAAACAATGCAGCCGCTCATAATGTAATGGTCTCCTCTTGTCCCACTGCATTGTGAGTGGCTAGACTGTGTTGGGGATGTTTCCAAGTCCAGAAACTATACAGTGGAAGTTGCTCAAGAAATGTAAATGTAACCCCTAGGTGGCACTATCCCAAGGGCTACTACCCCTGCCTGCTTGGCTAGTAGCTGGTTAAGGGGCCTAGGTTCTGTAATGGGTACCTCCACCTGGAGGTCAGGGTTGGTAGTGGTCAAGCTAACCATGGCACAGCAATATTACTTATTTATGTGTACATGCAAAAAGTTATAGTTTTGGGTGCCAGATGCCCACCTTATCTACCAGTGAGAGCCATGCAGTGCTTGGCAGATGAGACGTTACCCAGGTAACACATTTCCTTATCATAACTATATAATATGATGCAAGTTCTTTGTTCACTGAGTTTTTCTGTATGATCACCTGTGGGGTTCAGAGAGGTACACAACTCCCAGCTGTTTAGGTAAGCTGTTTTATGTGTGTACCAGAGAATAAACCTTATAATCTGCAACACCTGTCTCTGTGTAGTGCTTTGCCATAAGGTCAGAATATTCTGCCAGAACTAGCTAACACAATCATTGTCATCTGTAGCCGAGGTCTCCATTATTGCCACCAGGTCTAGTTGGGTGTCTGCCATTATTGCCTGCAGGTGACTCACTCTATTTCCCAGGCTTCTTGCATTGAAGCACACTGCCTTCTAGGTATCCACCAGAGCACCTTTTTTTCCTTTCTTTTGGTTTTGGCTGCCTCTTACTGGATGCTTGGTTCCCTTTAGGGTCTCTCTGTGCACTCTTTTGTGCCCTACAGTTGTTTGTAGTTTGAGGTAGAGTGTTCTGCATTACTGAAGGAGTGCCAGCTAAGTTCCCATCTTCCATGCTGTGACCAATAGGTTCCCTAACCATGAACTCCCCCTTTTCTAGTTTAAATGTCCCACAAATACATTTAATTTCTGTCCAAGCACACTGGCCCCTTCCTTTGTCAGGTGAAGTAGGTCGAACTTGAAAAACTTCCTCTCCCAGAAGCTTCCCCATGCTCTGATGAAATGATAGCCTTTTTCCACAAACCAACCACATAACCATATGTTGAATTCTTCAATGTTTTTGTTCCTGACTCTGCTGGTGTTCGCTCCTTTGCACCATACCTAGAGGACCTCTGAAAAGGCCAGCAAGGATGAACAAGAAGTCAACTGTTTGCTCATCTTCACAAAGTTTTGCCTGGCTTCCTCCACCATCTGGTTTGCCAGGTCGTTAGTTCACAGGTGTACCAGTACAGTGAGTTCTCCATTTCCCTATCTGTTCACCGTCTTCCTGATGTATTCTGTGTCTCTCTTTGCCAAAGCTCCTGGTAGGTATTTGAGTGTTACCTGGGTCTGTGCATCTTCTCTCAAATGGCTCTCTACACCAATGCCAGATTAAGGCATAGGCAACATGGCCCCCACCTGCCAGGGGGCTCCCAACAATCCCCAAAATATAATTATGGTACTACATACCCATTTCTTTCTGCCTGAGCTGCACTTTTTTGTAATGGACTTGATTGCAGAATAATCTGAGCAAGCCAGGAGCAGAACTCTGATGGGAATCTCACCTCCTTGATTAGATGTTAAGTAAAGCTGACAGGATCAGGGGGCTCCAATCAGACTGATCCTTCAGGTGCAAACAGGCCTTTTTACTTTGCTTTGTCTGCTTGAATGTGAATCTCACCCCCCCCCCCCAATTAGGTGTTAAGTACTGCTAGCAGCTTCAGGGAGCACCAGCCAGACTGACCTTTAAGGTGAGAACAGGCCATTTTCCTTTGCTTTGTCTCCTACCTCCCTGGTATCCTAAGTGGGAAGAAGTAGCTAGAAAGATCCCTACCCCCCCCCCAATTCATGTTCCTGATAGGTAAAGTGACTGGTGCAAATCTTAAATGGGGACCTCCTACAGTAGTTTGTCCACTACTTGCCTCATCTTGTGCATTTGAGGGGGCCATTTCATTCATATTTTATTTATTTATTTATTTGTGTCTAGGATTACAAAGTACCTTTGAGCCAAGGCTCTTTTACAAAGGTTCCACGTCATGCTGGTTACAGGGTAACAGACTCTAAAACATAAAACAGTTACAGGTACATGGTTTTAGACAGTAACTTTGCTTGACAAAATCAGACTGAGCGATGAGTAACTCAAGAAACAATAGGAGAAAGAGGGCAAGAAGGGGAGAGGACTGAGGGTAGGGGAAGGCATAGGTGTAGAGAGTCAGGGTGAGGCAGCCGAGGGGCCTTGTCAGGACAGACACAGGGCAAGTGCATTAGAAGTTGCATTGGACAGGTAAGTGCAAGAAGAGAGGGCAGAAACTGACACTTATAAGGTCAGAAGCAGCGTAGGGAAATGAAGATGTTATGGGGTGCAAGCACAGGTGGAGGTGCCAGTTATGGAGTGGCAGAGCTTTTTTTTTTAACGCTGCAAGCATTGCTGGGGATGAGGTGTCACTAGAGAGCTCATTCAGCCAACTCGGAGCCCTGTATGCAAACGACCTTTGGCCTTGGGACGTTGTGGCAGCGGGGGATTTGAAGGATTGGGGCTTAGAGCTCCTGGTGTTACGGTTGGTGATTTTGGGTTTGATGAGGGTGCTGACTCCTGGTGGTGACTTTCCCATCACTCTTAGCAGTGATGCAGGTTTGGTATTTGATTCGGTTGCTCAGTTGTAGCCAGCCTGTTTTGGAGTAGAGGTCGCAGGTGTGGGTTAGACGGTGGGAACCAGTAACGAGTCGGCAGGCTTGATTGAGGGAAGTCGAAACACGCCTGAGAGATGGGGTTGTGGCAGATCCATAGATGATGCTGATGATGGAGCTTTGGACAGCTATGGACAGAGCTTCTGGGGTTAGATGTTTCCTATGTCAGAATAGTAGGCCCATCCTGGTGTTGGCTACTTTTGCCATGTTATTGATGTGTGGGACATAGGAAAGATTACAGTCGAGGGTGAGGCCGAGGTATTTGAAGGTATGAACTTGTTCGAGGGTGATTCCTTGCTTGGTTTTAATGGAAAGCTGATATTGTTTGTGTTTGTTTTGGGAGCCGCAGAAGATCATGGTCTTTGTTTTTTTCTTGTTAAGTATAAGTCTGTGTTTTGTGAACCAGTTTTCAACTGCAGAGAAGGCCTGTTGGAGGTTACCTTGTAGATGGACTGGATCATGGTGGGATGCCAGGATGACAGCCAGGATATGGGAAGGATCAGAGAGCCAGCAGAGCCTGCTTATTGGAGAGCCTGTTCCGAGTTCCAGATGCATCTCTTTAGCTCATTTGTAAATATGTATATGCTCATGTATATATGTAGTCTCCCGTTTGCCTTTTATTTTTTTTCCTCTGTGATTATCTTGACCCTTCCAGGTCCACCTTATACATGAGTTTTTTTCTCAATGGTGTTTCACCTGGTAAAATAAAGATTTGATTGACTGATTGATTGATTGACATAGATGTTCTGTGATGTGCCCTGGCCATGGGTCATATAGAATGCAGATGGAGGTTGTGATTCACAAATCCAAGTGCTCTGAGTCTACATGTTTTCCAGGTTCTTGGCTTGGGCCTGTAGCCACTAGGCTATACTGCCTAATGTATTAATTAATTTTACACTGCTTGACTGGCATTCAATTATCATTGTTAAATGCAATTCCCCTTTTAGGGAAAATTAGTGGGAGGGTTCATGGTTGAGTTTGTGTTGGGGCAATAAGTGTCATGAAAATGATCATCAGAGTTATGAAAAAAAGAAAAATGGGGCTGAATTGTCTAAGTCCTTTAACAGTACTATATTGCAATTCACAAACAGTATGGCTAAGCCACCTACAAAGCCACATTTTAATGACACAAAGCACTAAAGATGCTACAGGGCTATAGAAAGGCTTACAATGCCTCCTGGGGGCAGCAGTGGCCTTTATATTATATTTGTTTAATTTGCAGGCAATTTTATATGTTATAAAGCTGTATATGTACAATACTACCCCCCCAAAATGTACAGTTGCCTGCAAAGTAAACAAATAGTATCTGAAGGCCACCACTAACCCTGACCATTGTAAATCTATTTATAGCATTACAACCCCTTCCCTATGTGATTTTTTGGGTGGGGTTATATCAAGGAGTAAGATTGTACTTGCAGTAAGTTAAGTAGCGTAAGAAAGGTGGCAATCATGTATGCTGAGACTAGTCATGCACATGCAGTGATCACTCGATTATCCACCAAATGTTTGTATAGAATGATAGCTCTTCCATTGACCCTTATTATCTCATACCCTTGATTATCCACCCAGTTTTGCTGGCACGAAAATGGGCGGATAGTCATGGGTGCACTGTAGATTATCAGACTGAAATCAAACAGTATGTGACACTTGGGGAAAAGGGAAAGGAGAGAATGGTGTGCACTGTTGCTAATATGATTTTGAGAGGGGGAGCAGAAGGGTATGAATTTTGATTTGTATTCTGTTGCTTGTAGCTTTTTATATACAAACTGTGTCCTGATGTGAGATACAATTTGTATGTAAATGGATTCCAAAGGTGTCTTACAGTTTGTGACAGGGTCCCTTTGTGGCTAAGGGGCATGGGCACAGTGAGAGGAGGCCACAGATTCCTCTTGGGCCTACAGCCCCAGGTTACATTAATCTGGCCCTGCTCCACAGCTTTGATCATTGAGTCACCTACAACAAGAATCTTTTTACATTTTTTATCTCCACATTTTTTCTGGCTACCTTGGGATGCCAACACCCTGCTCCAGCCCGTCTCCCCATCTGACACAATGTCTCCTCTGTTGGAGTCAGGATCCTGCACCTCCACCAGGGGTGCAAAATTGTTTGCAGTCTGGATAGCCTGGGGTCATGCAGGGTTCAACTGGTTCATTCTTACAACTTGCCCTCCCTTCCCCTTGCCCCTCCACCTTCCACCCCCCCAGACCAGTGGGTCTTTGAGGGAGTGGACTTGGAGCGGGTGAACTCCAGACTAGCTGATGCCACAGCCTGGCTATTTCATGCCATGCTGCACTCAGCTGAGCCCTGAGTTCTCTGAGAGTACTACATATGGGGCAATGACACACCCTCAAGAGATGTCCACTAGAGATGAGTGCCCCACAGCCATGACAACTTATTATATCCATTTTAGCTCCACTTACCCTGCAGAGGATGACTTCTGTGTAGTCCAGTCCGGTACATCTATGAACCTGCTGTCCTATGCATTGATCAGCCCTTCGTGTGAGGAAGGGCTAGTTTTTTTTTTCTGTTTGTGTGTGTCTTTTGCTCATGCCCTTCCTGCTTCTAAACAGAAAGTACTAGTGGTCAGTCAAGCTCAGTGCCTATAAGAATGGAACTGGCTTGGAGTTGCAGGGTCAGAGGGTGGAGGGGAGGCTGAGAGGGCAAGTACAGCACGTCACTAGCACTTGCTTCTCTCTCTCTTTCCTGTAACTGTTTTCACTGTTTCTCTCCCAAATTTGCTGCTTCTAAAAGCTCAAAATGCCTGCTAGTGATTCCATAATTTTCCCCACCAATGAGGATGGAATTACAGAAGTCAGGGTGGGCGGACACCTGGGGTTCAGTGATCATCACACGGTGTGGTTCAGTATGAGTACAGTGGCAGAGTCAAGCCACACAAAGGTGAGGGTCCTGGATTTCAGGAGGGTGGACTTGTCAAAGATGGGGATATTTCTCAAGAATGCCCTGGCAGGGAGGGAGGGATGAATGGGTGGGGGGAGTTGAGGAGCAGTGGGCCCATCTGAAAGGAGACAAAGTGGAGGTGACAAACCTTTGCATTAGGCAAGTAAACAAGGGCAAGAGAAAGAGAAAACCACTGTGAATCTCAAAAGAAGTGGCCGAGAAGATAAGAGCAAAAAAGATGGCTTTCAGGAAATACAAGGAAACTCATAAAGAGGACAGAGTAGTGTACCTGGATAAAAAGAGGGAGGCAGGGAAAGCAGTCAGGAGTGCAAAGGCACAAACAGAGAAAAAAATTGCATGGGAAGTGAAAAAAAAAGACAAGACTTTTTATAGGTACATTAGTGAAAGGAGAAAAAACAGGGTGGGATTGTAAAGCTTAAAGGGGAAGAAGAAGAGTGTGTAGAAGGGGACCTGGAAAAAAAAATCAATACTGAACAAATATTTTTGTTCTGTATTCACAGAAGAAGGAGAAGGTGAGGGACCACAGTCAGGCAACATGAACAAATATGGGAGGGAGGTGGACACCAGTCCATTTACGGAAGACAGAGTCTTAAAAGAACTCACAAAACTGAAAGTGGACAAGGTAATGGGACTGGATGGGATACAGCCTAGAATATTAAAGGAACTACAGGAGGTGCTGGCAGTGCCACAGGCAGCCCTGTTCAATGAATCATTTGATACCAGAGTGGTTCTAGAGGACTGGAGGAGTGCAGATGTAGTCCCTCTTCACAAAAGTGGGAATAGGGAGGAGGTTGAAACTTGTAGACCAGTCAGCATCACCTCAATAGTGGAGACAATTATGGAATCACTACTTAAAGAAAGGATTATGGAACACTTGAATCCAGTGAAGCACAGGATCCAAAACAGCATGGATTCACAGCGAGAAGGTCATGTCAAACAAATCTAATTGATTTCTTTGACTGGGTGACTATGGAAGTGGATCGGGGGGAGCAGTGGATGTGGCCTACCTGGATTTCAGTAAGGCCTTCGATACTGTTCCACATAGAAGACTTGTGAACAAGCTGGGCAGCATGGGAGTGGGTCACAAGGTGGTAAACTGGGTTAGGAACTGGTTGAGTGATAGAAGACAGAGGGTGGTGGTAAATGGAGCTCAATCTGAGGAAAGGAGGGTGACCAGTGGGGTGCAACAGGGATCGGTTCTGGGGCCTCTCCTGTTTAGTGTCTTCATAAATGATATTGTGGGGAAGGGGCTATAAGGGAAGGTGGGTCCCTTTGCAGATGACCCTAAGATCTGCAACAGAGTGGACACTCCAGGAGGGGTGGAAGAATGAGCAGGGACCTAGATAAACTGGAGGAATGGTCTAGAGTGTGAATGAGACAATGTGAAAAAGTGCAAAATCATGCATTAGGGGTGCAAGAACCCAGGGCAGAATTGCACGATGGGGGTGGGGAAAGATACTGACAGTCACCAAACTGAAAAGAGATTTGAGGTAATCATATCTGATGGCCTAAATGCAGCCAAACAATGTGCCAAGGCTGTAAGGAGAGCTAGTGGGATGCTGGGGTGCATAGAGAGAGGTATCACCAGCAGAAGAAAAGAGGTGATGATGCCACTGTGCAGAGCATTGGCGAGGCCTCATTTGAAATACTCTGTCCAGTTCTGGAGGCTGCACCTCCATAAGGACATAGACAGGGTGGAGGCAGTTCAAAGAAGGGCAACAAAGATGGTACAAGGCCTGAACCAAATGTCATATGAGGAAAGACTGGGAGACCTCAGTATGTATACCCAGGAGGAGAGAAGAGACAGGGGAGATCTGATAGAAACCTACAAATATCTAAAGGGCATAAACAGGGTTCTGGAGGATAACATCTTTCAGAAAAGCAGATCTTCAGGAACAAGGGGGCATGACATGAGGTTGGAAGGGAGTAGACTAAGGGGTAATGTGAGGAAGTATTTCTTCATGGAAATGGTGGTAGATGCATGGAATAGACTCCCAGTGGAGATGATGGGGGAAAACACAGTGGGGAAATTCAAAATTGCAAGGGACAGGCATAGGGGAACCCTAGCGATAGGAACGAAAAGGTAAAGCTGGAGATCAAGTAGGGTCTGCAGCTTTTGCAGTAGGTAGTAGTGAAAATGGGCAGACTGGATAGGCCTAGAGGTCCTTATCTGCAGTAAATTTCTATGTTCTATGTTTCTATATTTGTTAGGTCCAGTTTTCACTGAGATCATGAATGGGTCTTTGAGGGAGGGTGTCATTCCTTCAGTCCTGAAGGAGGCCGTGGTCAGGCCCATCTAAAAAGCCATCTTTGGACCCTGACATTTCAGCAAATTAAAGGCCAGTCTCTAGTCTTCCTTTTTTTGGGAAGGTTATTGAGAAGGTGGTGGTTGAGTGACCGATGGATTACCTAGAGTTTCATTCAATCTATGAACCTCACCAACCTGATTTTAGGCCTTAGCACAGCACTGTGATGGCTCTTGTCAGGATGTCTCATGATCTTCTCATTGCGAGGGACTGAGGGCTATGTTTAATCTTAGTGCTCTTGGACCTTTTGTTAGCATTTGACACAGTGAATCATGGGTGCTGTTGGATCACCTGAGGAATTATGTGGGCCTCAGGGGGACAATTTTGCACTGTTTTGGGTCTTACTTGATTGGGAGGATGCAGCAGGTGGCCCTGGGGAACTTTACTTCAGAGCCATCTATGTTGCATGCAGTGTTCCTCAAGGTTCGATCCTCACCCACATTCTATTCTTTGTGTATATGCTGATGCTAGGGGAGATCATAAGAAGATATAATATAGCTTTTCACTGCTATGCAGATGATACTCAGTTGTAACTGTCTTGTTCCCCTGATGATACATCTGTGTCTATGGTGGTGAGTCGCTGTTTGGCTGAGATTAATGACTGAATGGCTTTAAACTGGTTATATCTTAATCTAGGCAAAACAGAGGTCACAGTTATTGAACCAGGTCACTGGGACTTTCCTGCGATGATGGACATGACTCTCCCTATATTGGGTGGCCATTCGCTCAAACAGCTAGTGTGATCAGGGACCTGGGGGTCATTTTGGATGATAAGTTGACATTTCAACAGAAGGTGTCTTCTGTCATTCGATCTGACTTCTTTCATCTACGGAATATTGCCAGGATCTAGCCGTGCTTAACTCCGGATGACCTGGCAATGATTATCCATGCTTTCATCAGCACTAGGTTGGACTACTGTAACATTCTCTACCTGGGGCTGTCTGGAGATTTGATGCATCGACTGCAGCTAGTCCAGAATGCTGCAGCCTGGATGTTGGTGGGTTCTTCACTGAGAAACAACATCACACTGGTCTTGAGCACTCTGCACTGGCTGCCTTTGCGTTCACGCATCACCTTCAAGATTTACTCGTTGTCCTACAAGAACCTCCCTGGTTTGGGACTGGACTACTTAGAAGAACTCCCAGTGATGAAAGTGAACAGGAACGCACAGGAACTCAGTTCCTGTACTTTTTTTTTGCAGCAGGAACAGAGTTCCTGTACCTCTTGCCACTGACACTGGAACTGAAATTCTAAAACTAGCAACATAATGACAGTTTCTGGGCCTGTGACCCGAAATCAGGATTTCCATAACAACATTTGACTTCTATAACAATGCTATTTTTTCTAGAAATACTTCAATATCTCTAACAGAATCTACTAGTGTCTAAACAGATAGATGTGTCTTGACACCACTACCCTTCATGTTAAGGATCTTCTTTCTGCATTTCATATTTTACAGTGCCTGAGTTCCTGTACTTCTTGTCCACCACTTGCACCACTGAGAACTCCTGATTCCATGCCACCCAATCGCCTCTCCGCCAATGCTGGTTTGTTGGCTGTTCCTCCTGTTAGGCTTAAATCCTGGGGTAATAGAGCCTTTGGAGTGGCAGCCCCTAAACCCCTATTTTATGGAATTCTGTCCCTTATTACATTTGCTCTGCTAACATGGTGGAGGCCTTTAAAGCCTCATTGAAAACGTTCTTGTTTGATCAAGCTTTTTATATGACAACCTGATTCTACTTTGATTATTGTTTAATACTGTAGTGTATTTGTGTTATGATGGTATCTATCTGTAATGCACTCAGAGCACTCGCTGGATTGAGCACTATATAAATAAATTTGTCTTGCCTTGCCCTACAATTTTATTTTTCTTTATTCTGTTGTTATTGATAAGAATAAAATACTACTAGCCAATTTTATAATTTCTTCTGGTCTGCCTGTGCTTCCTGACCTATGCCTCTACAACATCAACCAGTTTAACCTACAGTGTACCTATTTACCTTACTGTGCTTGCCTTCAGACTGCATGAAGCCCTGACCACATTTCAGAGAGTGATGGACTGCATCCTCAATCCTCATGTACTGTAAGCGTCAGCATACCTGGAGACTGTTGTTGTATTTAGCCCTGATTGGGACGCCACCTGAAGAATGCAGCTGCAGTGCTTCCATTACTCAGAGAGGCAGGTTTCACAACCAATGTTATAAAATTTACCCTATGGCAGCAGGAGATAAAATACCTGTGGTATATTGTTAGAAATGGCAGTATACACCCAGTTAACTAAGTAAAGGCCCTAGCTGACTGCCCCCACCCCAACTACTGAGAAACAGGTAAAGTCCTTTTGATGGACATTTGAGTGATTATTGCTGGTTTATTCCAGAATTCTTGACCCTTGCCTACCTACTGACTGACTGACCAAGAAGAAGAGGAATCAGCATTTATATAGCACTGTTCATAAACACTATATCCTAAAGCGCTTTACAAGCAATGAGAGACTGGTAATAAAGTAACTGAATGTGCAGTGTCAGCCATTCTACACATCAACACCAACACACACCCTTGGATAATTGCATGATCCGGTCATATAGGAATGAGAATGTTGGCCAGGATACCAGGGAAAATCCCATACTCTTTCTGAAGGGAGCACTGTTGTGCTTCCTGTGGGAGGAGATGTATGAACCTGGTGAGGAGCTTGACGCTGATGGAGGTGCTCTGGTGTCGAGGACTGGGGATACGAATGCTACCCCAGCCCCAGCTATGTCTTCTGTTCCCAATGCTGATCTTGAGGAGGTCTTGGACACTGCTTTACTTGTGGTGGAGAAGAAGCTGCAAGCTAACCTGGCAGATAAGAAACGTCAATTGCTTGAACTCATAAATGAAGCTGAATTGCAATTTTTTGCTGCAAAGAATAGATTGGATGATGAAAAGTTAAGGAAAAAAACACCTGAGAGTTCTGCATGATTTGTCGGGCAAGGGGTTTCCTTAAGATACCATGTCCTTGACTATGCCACAGATGCCTCAAAGTGTGGCTATTTTTCCACATGGGTCTGCAATTGGTACTGCCATTACTGTGGCTCTGTTATCACTGCATGGAGACTTAGAAGATGCAGGGTGGATACAGACTCCTGAAGGTACATGGATCCCAGACCTGATTGTTTCTACAGTATATCTGGTGTCAGTCCCGATGTTTCACCCGCTTCAGATGCCAATCTCTGTTTGGTTCCACAGTTGGTTCTTCCCAGCCCACTGCCAGCTGATACTATTGCTGCACAGAACACCAAGGGTCACAGTGGGGACCCAGCCCCTGACAATGTGCATGTTCCTGCTGTCCTGGATCAGGTATCTGAAGTTGCTCCTATTCTCTCAGATTTCAGTGACTCTGCCTGACTTCAGGGTGATCACTCTTGGGCTTCTAGTTTGGGCCCAGTTGCTTTGGAAATGGAGAGGAGCTCAGAGCCACTTTCACCTGTTCCCAACCCATCCACTAGTTCTGCTCACCCCCCATCCATTTTGGATTCTGCATCAGGAGCAGACAAATTGCTCCCTCCTTGTTTTGTCAGCTTGTTCCATCACCCTGTGGAACCCACTAAGCGGAGACATGCTGTTTGTCTCCACTACAAAGGGGGTCTGGACTCTCTTCCTGACAGATTCTATGTCAGGGAAACAGTTAATCAAGCAGTCATTGCATTTTTCCCCCTCTGATGTTTATGCCTTTATACATGCACCCAGGAGTCAATCATTTGACATCAGCTTTCGGTCTGCCTTACTCTCACACCATTTTTGGAACCTTTATAATACCCTTAAGGATACTCCTCTTTGGACCCCCATTTTTGCCATCCCTCTCACCAAACCTTCCTTTATGACTGTGACCATTTTATTCTGCAATGAGGGGGTGAATGCCATGGACATTGTTTATTGGTTGGAGAAGAGATGTGATGTTCAGGGCATGCCTGATCTGATCCTGAACAGCAAACAGTTTTGGACTGGGGTTGGCGCTTTTGTGTTAAACTTTACATTTTGGACTCTGGAATATCACATTTTCCTAGCTGTTTTTTGGGAGGGACAGGGTATTCTCTTTTACCTGGGCCAACCAAAGTCCTGCTATGAGTGTGGGTCTTTGCTGTTGCTAGCCTAGCTTGCAGAGCAGAAAGCAGCTAACTAAAAGAAGCTACATTTTCTTATTAATTTAAAACTTATATCTCAGCAGGAGTCAGTGTCTGTTAAGATTAAGTAGACAGATAATTTTATTAGAAGTAGAAGGGTCTTATTTAGGGTTAAAAAAGAAAAAAGAAAGAAAGTCAGTGTGTGTTCTGTGCAGGGAAGGGTACTGTATCAGCTGACTTTGCTAAACTGGTAGGAGGAAAGAGAGCTTACCTGGGTGTGGTTTAGACACTATAAAAGCAGGTGAGTCAAATTACAACTTCCTGTTGCTAGCCTTGCTTGTAGAGCAGAAAGCAGCTAACTAAAAGAAACTACATTTTCTTTTAATTTAAAACTTATATCTCAGCAGGAGTCAGTGTCTGTTAAGATTAAATAGACAGATAACTTTATTAGAAGTAGAAGGGGTCTTATTTAGGTTAAAAAAGAAAGAAAGAAAGAAAGTCAGTGTGTGTTCTGTGCAGGGAAGGGTACTGTATCAGCTGACTTTGCTAAACCAGTAGGAGGAAAGAGAGCTTATCTGGGGTGTGGTTTAGACACTATAAAAGCAGGTGAGGCAAATTACAACTTCCTGTTGCTAGCCTTTTTCTTACTAATTGCCCTCCATCCCACCCACCCAAAGCCAGTTCTACTTTTATAGCCACTGGATTTGACTGTCGACAGGAACTTCCTGTTTGGCAGTAGGAAGGAAAGGATCATAGAGAAACATTGGTTTTGTCAACCCTAAAGGAAAAAAGTAGCTCACTCTCCCCCCCCAGCTGCTGGTGGTCTGATATTGAGCAAGGACGAAGGAGGCTACTGAAGAAGATAGGAAGTTGCTGTTCCAGAACAGGAAGGGTGAGAGCTGTAAGAAGAGGAGAGAATAAGCATCCAGAGAAACAGTAGAGAGGACACAAAATAAGACATGATAGGAGTGGTGCAGTGCAATGGCTGTGGGGCAGCAGTGTTCCGGGAGACATTCTGGAGGCTGTGATGCTGCCCTATTTGCAGGCACCTCTCTGGTCTGAGAGAGGAGGTTGCCCGCCTCCAGGCTGACCTGGCTAGGATTCGTGAAACCTCCTCCCCCACCCAGGGACCACCAGGGCCAATGCCACTACCTCAGAGGTTGCCAAGAAAGAGGAGAGGCTGGACCAGGGTGGGCTCAAGGAGGGAGAAGGTGGTGGAACAGAGTTGCATCCCTCCAGCTGTACTTCTCCACAATTCATTCACTCTTCTGGTGGATAGTGGTTCCTCTATGGAGACACCTGCAGTGGAGACCAAGGAGGATGCTGGGAACCTTCACAAAGGAGACCCACAGGAGGGTGGCATGGGACCCCACAGGGGAAGGAAACAACTCCTGGTGGGGGACTCAATCATTAGGGTGGTAGAAATGGGGGAGGAAGGTGAGAGGGAGGTAAGGTGCCTTCCTGGCGCCATGGCTTGGAGGGACAGGAAGCGAATCCTCAGGATCGTGGGAGGAGCTGCACGAGGGAGGGAGCTGGATGTCATTGTCCACCTAGGGACAAATGACCTGGCTAGGAATGGGATCAGAGCAGTGCAAGAGGAGTTTGTAGAGTTGGGAAGGGGCCTTAGACAAGTAGCGCATACTGTAACCTTCTCAGAGGTGCTGCCTGTCTATGGCAAGGGAGATGCTAGGGCACTTCTCACCAGGGAATTCAATGAGTGGTTGAAAAACTGGTGTGGAGCTCAGGGTTTTGGCTTCATTGGGGACTGGGGAGCCACCTGGAGGGATGCAGACCTATACTGGTGCGATGGTCTGCATCTGTCCAGGAGGAGGAACCAGGATCCTAGGTGAGAGGTTTAAATGCTTCATTGGCAAGCATTTAAACTAGCCAAGGGGGAGGCACTGAAAAGGAGCAGGAAATCTGATCCTCCCCCCACAAAACATGGTGATTAGTGAGGTAAACACCAAGGTACAGAAGTTATTAGGGAGCAGAACAGATTTAAATGTAAAAAAAGGCAAAGGCAGTAAGGACAGAAATGGGGCTAAAAGGGGTAAGGCCATCAAAAAGTGGAGGGTGATGAGTACCAGTGCCCGTAGTCTGTGTAACAAGCTCCCTAAACTAGTGGCATTGATGGAAGAAGGTTGCCTGGATATTGTGGCAGTCACAGAAACATGGTACACAGAGAACCATGACTGAGATGTCAACATACCAGGATACACAATCTACAGGAGGGACAGGGAGGAGTAGCTCTCTATGTAAAGGAAGGGATCAAAGCAACAGAACTAAAGAGTAAACAGGGAGCAGATGAGGCACTTTGGGTCACCCTAGAGACAGGAAACAGCACCACAATCCGCATGGGGGTTGTATACAGACCCCCATCTCAGGGGGAGGGAATGGACAAGGAAATGATAGAAGGCTTTCTTAGGATGGCAGAAAAAGGGGAGATATTGTTGATGGGGGACCTGAATATGCCAGATGTTAACTGGAGCACCTTTGCTGCAGGCACATCCAAGAGCAGGGTCATTCTTGATGCCCTACAGGGGGCATGCCTCAGAAAGCTAGTACTGGAAGCCACTCGGAAGGGAGCAATCTTAGACCTGGTACTCTCAAATAGGGATGGAGAAAGAATCTCAGATTTAGAAGTGGGTAGCCATTTGGGAGCAAGCGACCACCAAACAGTGTGGTTCAAGATAAACAGCCATACAATCAAGCCATACAAAAGCAAGAGTACTGGACTTTAGGAGGGCTGACTTTGGGAAAATGAGAGAGTGCCTCAGAAAAGCACTAGCAAACAGGCAAGAAGGAGGGGTGGAGGAACAATGGGGAGTGATCAAAACAGCCATCACAGAGGCAACAAGCCTTTGTGTAAAGCAAATCAATAAAATACAAAGAAGGAAAAAAACGCTATGGTTCTCAAAAGAGGTGGCAGGGAAGGTTAACGAGAAAAGGACAGCATTCAGGAAATATAAGGAAACACCGAAGGAGCAGGACAGAGAACTTTATCAGTTAAGCAGAAAGAGACTGGGAAGGCAGTCAGAATAGCAAAGGCCCAAACCGAGGAAAGGATAGCCAGTTCTGTTAAGAAGGGGATAAGACCTTTATAAGTACATTAGGGAGTGAAGAAAGACCAAAGGAGGGATACTGAAGCTTAATAAAGGGGAGGGAATGTGGGTAGAGGGTGACAGTGAAAAAGCAGGGATACTGAACGAATATTTCTGATCAGTATTCACAAAGGAAGAGGAGGGGGAGTTACCTAAACCAAACAAGAGAAACACTCTGAAGACGGGGGTCGATACCAGTCCATTTACAGAAGAAAGGGTTCTGAAAGAACTAATAAAATTGAAGGTGGACAAAGCAATGGGGCCTGATGGGATTCACCCAAGAATACTAAAAGAACTAAGGGTAGAACTAGTGACACCGCTGACTACTCTCTTTAACAAATCATGGGAAGATGGGGTGGTACCCGAGGACTGGAGGAGGGCAGATGTGATTCCTCTTCACAAAAGTGGGAGCAGGATAGAGGCAGGAAACTACAGACCAGTTAGTTTGACCTCAGTGGTAGGGAAAATGATGGAATCACTTCTGAAGGAAAGAATTATTGAGTACCTAGAGGCCAGTGGGGCACAGGACCCAAGGCAGCATGGATTTATGATGGGAAGGTCGTGTCAGATGAATCTAATAGATTTCTTTGACTGGGTGACCAAAGTAGTGGACCAGGGAGGGGCTGTGGACATGGCCTACCTGGATTTTAGCAAGGCATTTGATACAGTCCCACACAAAAGATTAATACACAAGATAGCCAGCCTTGGAGTGGGTCCCAAGGTGGTAGCCTGGATAAAAAATTGGCTAGCAACAGGACTCAAGGGTAGTAGTAAATGGAGTACACAGTGAAGAAAGAAGGGTTACTAGTGGGGTACGCATGAGGTTCAGTACTAGGACTGGTCCTTTTAATGTCTTTATCAGTGACATTGCAGAGGAACTGGAAGGAAAGTATGTCTCTTTGCAGATGACACAAAGATCTGCAACAGGGTTGATACACAAGATGGAGTGGAAAGGATGAGAAGGGACTTGGCAAGGTTGGAGGAATGGTCAAATGTATGGCAGCTCAGATTCAATGCAAAGAGTGCAAGGTAATGCACATGGGAAACAAAAACCCAGGGAAGCATACACAATGGGGGTGAGATACTGACAACAGTAAAAATAGAAAGGGACCTGGGGGTAATTATATCAGATGACCTAAAGGTGGGCAAGCAATGTGAGAAGGCAGTAAGGAAGGCTGGGGGATACTGGGATGCATAGGAAGAGGCATCAATAGTAGAAAACAGGAAGTTGTTATCCCTCTGTACAGACAGTTGGTGAGACCCCATCTGGAGTACTGTGTGCAGTTCTGGAGACCCCATCTCTGCAAATACATAGACAGAGTGGAGGCTGTCTAGAGGAGGGCAACCAAAATGGTGCAGGGTCTGCACCAGAAGACATATGAGGAAAGACTAAAGGAGCTTAATATGTATACCCTTGAGGAAAGAAGGAGAGAGGGACATGATAGAAACTTTCAAGTACCTCAAGGAATTAACAAAGTCCAAGAGGTAGTATCTTCCAGAAAAGAGATTGCAAGAACAAGGGGCACAATTTGAAGATAGAGGGATGGCTCAGAGGTAATGTGAGAGTATTTTTTCACTGAGAGGGTTGTGGATGCATGGAACAGCCTCCCTGAGGAGGTCGTGGAGTCAAGAACAGTGGGGGACTTCAAGAATGCATGGGACAGGCATAAGGCAGTCCTAGTGGGGGGTAGGAGGAAGTAAGCTGTTGGTTAACTAGGATCTGCAGCTTATCTGTTAGGTAGGAAAATGGGCAGACTAGGTGGACCAAGCTGTCCTGATCTGCCATCAAATTCTATGTTTCTATGTTTCTATCAGTAATGCCTGTGATTAGGTCAAGTGTACATTATGTGGGGCCCTGGGCCACTCTGGGCTTCATTGTACCTTTGCCCCCAAGTGCAATCTGTGTGAGGAAAAGGGCCACTCTTTTTGATCCTGCCCTTGAGCTGCCCACAATACTTCCAATGCAGACTATATGGAGCAGGATTTCTGTCCTCATAAAGCCACAATGGGATCTGATTCTGCTCGCCCAGCTGACCCTGCTTCATACAGGCGGCTGCCTGGTTCTGCCCCTACATTACCATCAGGATCCTCTTTGCTATTGGATGTTGTCCCTGTTGTTCCCCTAACTTCCTTTTGATTGTTGCTTCTCCCTATGACGTTCAGGACTGTCCACCAGAATCATCTTCCTCGCAACTTGCAGTGTCCACAGAGAACTATGTGGCTACCCCTATGGGGGTTGCACCTCTCAAGCCCCCCCATCCCTCCCCCTTTCCTGATTCCGAATATTTTCAGACTGTGTTGAATAGTAAAGGCAAGATGAAAAAGACAGTAACAGCAAGTTGCTCTCTTCCTTTGGAAAACAAGTTTGAGTCTCTACAGTGGGGTGGCAGCAAGGTTGTGGATAACTTGGATGCCTCCTAGGTTCCCTCCTCATAGCAGAACATGGCCTCAGACTATGTAATAGTATCTTACGTTTGTTGTATTTGCTCTGTTTGTACTGTATCCTCCCGGGTCGTGCCTGAAAATAGTCATTGATATGGCTAGTGCACTTACCCGGTAAACAAAAACTAAATAATAAATAAATAAATATGGAAGAGGCTTCTCCATCTCTCTCATGGCCACCTGGGGAACAAGATCATACTCTAAGCTTGCATCACTGAATTGATCCGTCTTCACCTGAACTTATGGCTGTCTTTCCTACCTTGGCCCCGGCCTCCCTCAATGTTAGCAGCATCAAGGCTGTTAAGAAGTGGCTACTTTGCTGTGCTGGAATATTGTTTATATGACATCCTTTCTTTGACGGATACCAAGTTTCAATCCTCTACACACATCAATAGTGCTACCTTGGCCTGGCTATGGAGGAGTCCCACTGGCTATGGGGAGGATTTATGCAATGGGGTGGGAATGTGCTTTTGGCACTTTGGTATTTAGGTTACTCGCCTGGCTGACATTCATCCAGGTCGGGCTCTCCTATTAGATATTGCTGTGGATAACCATGTATTCAGACGTATCAACATACAGCATATGCACCTCAGACCACAGCTTCCTGGGTAGATTTTTTTTAAACAAATCCAGCCTTTTTCTTTACTTCCAAACCTGTTCTGTTGGGTGAGATTCTAATTGTTGTTTGTTGGGGTCTGATATGGGAACTAAGACGAAGAAGGTTTTCTGTGATGTCTCCTTTCTTAGGTCATTGCTCTCACAGATGGCCTTATTGGTGCCCATTATTTACAGGTTTCTCTCCCTCATCACACATATTTTCAAGGGGCTCTGTCCACTCATATTTACTATTTGTTTGTGCGGGCACAACTCCCTATTTCTCATGTCACAGTCACCCTAATAGAAACTTCTGATCAAGGCTAGGTTGGTATTCAGAGTTCCTGTTTTTCTGACATGTTACAAGGTAAGGGGACTTGGCGTTTAAATGCCAGTTTGTTGGAGAATCCCCTGGCTCAGGATGACCTGACACAGCTTGTGGAGGCTAGAAAATCTGTGCCCGGCTGCTGCAATTCTGCTTTTCCTTGGCTAGAAGACAGCAAAAGGGATCTGTGTTTCTTTTTTTTTTCAACACTTTTCTATTTGTATAGGGAGAATCAAAATGTGTAAATATTTGGACCTATGTATACAATTCTATAACCTGTAATCCTTACAGAACACAGGTATTTTGGACTATTCTGAACAGATTCAGTTGCTGAAGCAGGAAATGGCACAATACCAATACAACAGATTACATTCTTCAGAACTAGAGCAGCGTTTTGGCACACAGAGGAAACATTGTCTGGTGAATCCTTCTGTGGATTGTCATACACACATCTCCCTGAAATCTATGTCCCAGGTTCTGACTGATGATGGTTACACAGATTGATATTCTTCAGGCCTTAGAACACTATGTTACTGGCTAGTTTGGTTCCCCTTTCCCTGGTGATGTCTTGATGGATACTTTTTATTTTATTTATTTATTTCAGTTTAGGATTAATACCTTTGAGTCAAGGACTCATTTTCAAAGGTTCCGAGTCAGTGAAACGAACAGATACAGACAACATAACACATAGCACAGCAGTGGATTACAAAATAAGGTTACAGAGGGTTGCACATACTTTTAAGTTTAACTAATACATAGGAGTCTAGGTTTCACTAGTACATAGGAGTCAAACATTATAAGTTTCACTAGTACATAGGAGTCTAACATTTTTTTTATTTTTTATTTTAGTCTTTGGTAACTGAGTAAGGCCCACTAGGCACAAGTGCCTATTTTCAGGTGTGACCTGGGAGCACTGGGCGGTTAAGTGACTTGCTCAGAGTCACACAGTATGCAAGTGGAGGTTGTGAGAATCAAACTCAGGTCTGGTCTGCTGGATGTACCAAGCTCGTTCACGCCTCGTTCCTCTAACCTCTACGCTAAGTAACAGCACTATGTGCGGGCATAGTAGTGTTAGAAACAGGAAAGAGGGGGAGAGGCCAGGGATAGAGTCTCCGCTGGGTAGTACTGGGGGCAAGTGGGGGTGGGGCATGGATGGTTGCCAGAGTGGTAGGCTGAGCTCACCAGTGGTGGCAAGGGGTGAGGAACAAGCTTCCTACAAGCTTGTTTGCCCCCTCAGATTTCAGAGCTGCAGGCACTTAACCCAGTAGCCCCAATTTCTCTCTTCCAAATTGGAGTGGGTTATTAAGGGTTTACTCCATAAAGTCATTACTGGAGTCACTTTCTTCATGTAGAAAAATAATTTCTTCAACACATATTCATCTTTTCATACTTTTATTTATTCTGATGTTTCACTCCATATCACGGAGCTTTTTCAAAGAGCTTTTAGTACTGTAAAATAATTTTTTTTGAGAGAAAACACATATTTCTTTTCTTACTTCATCTTTAAACATTATGATACTCTTTCAGGTTACCAGTTCAATTACCATTAAATACTGCCTTTGAATCTGAGTTTAATGATTCACAGATATTATACCAATATTTTCAGTCAGTGTTTAAGCTGTAAGAAACAGTTTAAAATACTGTCATATATTATTTCTTGGAGACCTAATGTTTGTGCCACCTCCACTATTCAGTGTTTATTCAAATGTAATACTGGTCAGCTGAGCCTGTTTCCTCTTGACTATAAAAAAGGCATACCTGCGCATCACTGAGTTCTTACTTTGTTTTTACAACACAGGATTTGATTTTACATTGCCCTAATATGCCATGTGCTAGTTGGAAAAGGAAAAAAATAATTTAAAATTGTCCTTTATAGTTGTTCCCTTACTGTACATCTAATTTTACATTTCATTTACATGTATTCCCAAAACATGTCAATGTAGATATCTAAAGTATTTGCTTTACAATAATCTCACCTGTGAGGGCCTCCTCTGTGGATGACCTTGTCCTTTACCATAGCGACAAGTCTCTTACAAACATCTCCTCCACTCTTACACTTAACTATGATGCTGCCCACAATTGTTTTCTTTCCAACAAACTCTTGTTAAATGAAAAGAAAACAAAAGCAGTAATATTTGGATTTAAACCATTCCTCATAAAGGTCTCCAAGGCAAATTTCTCCCTCCTTGTACCCACACCTGTTGCCCCCCCCTCGAAAATGTCCTTAGTTTCAAATACTTAAGTGTTACCCTAGACCTCTCTCTTATGTTTCCCAACCACATCAATAAATATGAGCGCAGAGTTAATCAGAAGCTAGGTGCCGCCTACTGCCTAAATCAATTCCTGTCTTATGAGGCAGGCCTAGCAACTGCACAAGGAAACTTTCTACCCCTCTTTGAATACTGCTCTCCCATCTATTCCTTCATATCATCAGCTCTGCGCTCTAGACTGAACTCAGTCTACAATAGTATCTGTTGCTTTGCCCTCCATGCCCCCTATTTTACCCATCATTGTGTATTGTACCAATCGCTTGGTTGGCTCCCACTGCAAGGATGGTTTGACTATGCTCTTGGCTGCTTAGTAGACAATACTCTCAGAGGCGACCACTTGTCCCTGTACTCATCCCTCCTCATGGGCAGAGTGGCAGCTAGGAGCCTCTGTGAATCATCCATCCCCCTCCTGGAAGTTCCATGAATCTCCTCTACCTTGTGCAGCAAAGACTTTTCTGTCTCTGCCCCCTCTCTATGGAACAGACTCCCCACATTGCTCTGCTCTTCTGCCTCCCATCTCTCTTTCAAATACAACTTCAAAGACTGGTTACTGTCTGAAGCCAAATGCCACTGCTCTCCTGGGTAATCTCTGGCACCCCTCCCTCTGTCCCCACCACCCCACCCATTAGTGGGTCTCATCCTTCTACACTCACCACTTCCACTCCTGTCCTCTTTCCCCTTTTTTTGGGCCTGCTGCTGTCACTTCCCTACTCTAAGTCTCAACACTAGTTACTAAGGGGAAGTGTTGCACTCGATTTTCGAGTTCCAATCTGATTGTTGACCTGTGCACTATTAGTGTACCTGAATGCATTTTGCACTTTATGTATCATATCTGAGAATAATGTTTGGTCTCTGTGTTCAGTGACTTGTATTTCAGCCTGTTGCCTGGCCTGTGACTATGTATTTTGGACCTGTATGCAGGCCTTTTTCAGCACCTTGTGTCTTTTGTAATTGCATTTTATGTAATGACCCCTTGTTCTGTAATTTCCTGAACCTCACGTTGAGGCCTGTGTTTACCGTTGTTCTCCACACCTGTATTGCTCAATGTGCTATGCTGTGGATCGGGTCATGCCTGAAAACAGTCCTTTGGTTCAGTGCACCTACCCAGTTATCAAGGACATAAATATCTCTATGGGGCTCCCCTGCTGCATTCCCTAAAGGAAGGTGAACAACGAAAGCTTACTACACTCTACAACAGTGTGGCTCATTTTGCCACCAACTACCCCCAAAAAGGCATCACTGCGAGGTCCTCGCTGATCTCCACTGGCCTTCTATGTGACAAAAACTCGCCTACTCCTCTTTGAGCCTGACCTTCAAATTTACCACTGTTGGCCCTCCTCCTCACCTGCGTGGACTGCTAAATCCCAAAGTCTGGGTCTCGGACCTGAGATCCTCCACTGGCCATCCCCTAGACATCCCTCGTGTCCGAACTAACTATGTCAATCGCTCCTTTAGGTACACTGCCCCACATTTATGGAAACTTCTCCCTGTTGACTTGGTTAATTGTTGTACTATTCAGGGTTTTAAGTCCGGCCTGAAAGTATACCTGCTAGAGCTTAGTCTCTGTGGCTATAACCACTAGCCCAGAACACAGTCTTGGTGGCTGAAACATGCTTGTCCCACAGCAGTCAGCCTACCGGCTGGCAATATATCCTGCATATTGCTGTTACCACCTCTCCCCTAATGCATTGTTGGTTAAGATGTCATATGTCTGATTTGTTTGCTATGTTATTTTGTGTATGTAACTGACATGTTCTGTAATGTACTCTATATCCTATCCAATGTATGCTGCAGCTAGTGTGTACTCCTACCAATGTATGTACTACTGTGTACTCCTGCCAATATATGTATTATTGTCTGTAACTAATCCAGGTCGCTCCTAAAAAAGGGACCTCTGGTCTCAGTGAGCGTACCCGGTTATCAAAATCTAAATAAATAAATATTGCATAGTGCTGCTCATTTGTAAAATGGCATTACCTTCCATGTAGGTGCCCTTCCCTCTTTCGCCCACTTGTCATCCTCGTGGAGTGACGTGCTACCCCCATGTGCGTGTGTACAGTTGCTTAGCAACTGACAACAGTCTTGGTGGAACTGAGACTGAATTTTTTGTCAAGCTGGCTCTGTAAACAGTGAACCAGTGTTAGTGGGGATGTTATAAGGTGCTTATATCCACAATGATTTAGAAAGCCATGTTAAAATAGCATGTTATTACGAATTAACTTTGGAAGAATTACTCAGGCACTCAAGGAAGGTTGATGGGATGTTGTAGGGTGGGGGGGGGGACCCGGTAGCGGACACTAGGGAAACAGGACACCCAGTTGAAATGAACTTTTCCAGGATCTACATTATATTTACTAAATCATTCTGAGCCTTAGCCTCTATGCCCCTTCTCAGGTTTACATATATTTTAAGGAATTACATTCGCTTTACTTTACATAGCATTTTTTGTTATACATTTTTACAGTATATCACAACTTTTACTATGTCTATTCATTGAGTAAAAACAATAGGTTATGTCCATGCTTATTCTGGTCCCATCCTTACTCATGGCCATAACAGACTACGCTCTCTCACCACCCACATAAGTTACCAACGTGCTTGCCAGTTGGTGTCTGTGTTCATACCTATATTTCTATCTAAAACTTTCATGTTGAATATTCATTTCATTTTGGTTTGTTCTAATTTTTGGAAAAAGTTGCCCCCATCTGATGGATAGACTGCCTCTAATCCCCAAAATTTTAGTGATGCTCCTGTGTGACTTGTATTTTTGAAGTGTAATGCTACTGGCGATGTTTCTTCTTGTCTGTGGATGTCACCTTCATGTTCTTGTATTTATTTGTTTATTGAAAAGTTTCACCAAATAATGTACACTGAACAACAAGTTGCTCATCTTCCGGTTCAACCTGGGGGAGAGGGTAGAGCGAGTTACATCGTAGGATATTGTACAAGCAATTCACACATAACATATAAAGCATAGTTTACAATGTAGGTAGTTTCAACATATACGGTGACCTTATGGATAACCTATAGTGTGTAACAGTACAAATGCTCCTAAAGCATACATGGAAGCAATAAACTGATAGGACATTTGTCGCTTAAGCAGTAGCAGTTTGTAAGAATTTTAGGGACAAATACAAATTAAGGAATTAACACAGCACTTTAGCACAAGAGTAGGAGAGGTGTATCATGAGAACAGAGAACACTAA
This sequence comes from Neoceratodus forsteri, assembly GCA_016271365.2. Taxonomy (NCBI): domain Eukaryota; kingdom Metazoa; phylum Chordata; order Ceratodontiformes; family Ceratodontidae; genus Neoceratodus; species Neoceratodus forsteri. Next base: position 1,111,113,262 of record CM028129.1, on the reverse strand, counting down.
GGCATACATGCAAACACTAATAGTAAAAATTCCATGTAGGGACAATAGCAATGGAACAGAGTCAGCTAGTAGACCCTGGTGAGACACACAGGGTCCGAGGTGAAGACTGACAACAGAAAGCAGTTTGCAATAACATAAAATGAGGAGCAAAATTGAGTGCTTATATATATATAAGGGCTACGAGTAAGTCATGCCTAGTATCTTTGTTTTTATTGCTGTTCTGGTCTGTCCTACATAAAGCATGTCACATGGACATTGTAAGATATAAATGACTCCCTGCCCTATTTTTTCCACCAGTGCCCCTGTGCGTGCACACAGCTGGCTGGCTCTGAATATGGGGCTCTTAGTCTATTTTAATTTTCCCCTACAATGCTGTAATGGGCTTTTCTTACTGTTGCTTTTCTTAGAGTTTATGTTTTGTTGTTGTTTCTTTTTGGCAGCTTTTACTTTGGTTGTTCTATTCCATAATTTTTTCTTTCATATTTTGGGATGGCATGGGTTTTCCTGACTTCTCCATTTTATTTACAGTGCTGTAACTGTTTGTATATTACATGGTCTTCTTTATTTTTTGTTTACCTTTTCCCCATTTATTGTGTGATTGATATATGACTCTTTCATGTATGTTTCTGTTTTTTTAAGTTTAATAAATACTCTGGTAAAAAGTGCATTGGGTTCTTTTACTTCAACATGGACACCCAACAGGGCAGCACCAGAGATGGGTAGAAGGGACCTTGGTTTAACATCTCACCCAAAAGATGTCACATCCTGACAGTACAGTACACCACCACCAGTACTGAACTCAGGTGCCAGCATTTATAATATGAGCCCAATCCTGGAGTGGGACAAGAATGCATGACCTTCTGGCCAGTTGGCAGATGCACTACCAACTGAGCTGCACTGAAAGAAGACTGCCTTGAAAAGGTCTGTTGGTTAATTGCCAGATAGTATTTCAGGCCATCAAAAATATGAGAGGATAGTCACACAAAGTCAAGATTTCAATCTTCCCTTCATTTGTACACAGACACCTCTAAGGTGGGACTGGGGGTAGTGTTATATAAGATTTTGAGGAGGTAGCAGCCAGGAAGAATGCTCCTACAATGGCGCGATCTGAGGTGGCGCTGTCTGACGGGGAGATCCTGAAAGAACTGCTGCCTAAAAACCAAGTGCACAGAATGGCAGACAGACAGTGGAAGAGTGAAAAGCTCTTCTGCTTAGTAAAAGCACATCCTACACACACCAGCGGCAGGACCGCGAGCACCAGCAGGCCTGCACACAGGAGAGGTGAGTCCAGAACACAGGCCGCACAGAAGAGCAAGCACTGGTTGGCTAGAACAGAAGGCTGTAGCAGGCAGAGACATCTGGCACCAGAGGGGGCCAGCGAAGGCGGCGCCACCACTGGGGAACACAGGGATAGGAAGTCCAGACAGGGACAGAGGGGCGACATTGGGAGGCCACACCACCCCGCAGCCCACAGGGGAGACCAGAGCAATCATGGGACCGCAACCTGCACAACAGCCAGAGCACACCCCCAGCACCAGCGCACACCATAAACAACAACTCACCTGCGTAGGCCAGCACATGACAGGTAGGGGCCACAGGACAGCACACAGGCACAGGATGCACAATGGACAGTGGGGAAGGAACACAATGAGGGTGGCCCACAGGCCACAAGGACATGGAGGAGGGGGCAGCCCTATGCTGCCAGATATGGTCCCCGAGCAGGAAGGGGGTGTGGCAAGGTGCACACAGGGTGGGGCACACAGTGCCTATTAGACAGCCATCCTCAGCAGTCCTGTCAGATGGGACTGCATTGCTCAGCATGGAGGTGTGCTATGTTCCAAGACAAAAGGCAAGCCAATGGCTGTCCACAATGGCTATGTCTATAGGCGAGATAAGGAAGGGCCTGAAAAGGTGTATTGGAGATGTGCAGAGCTGTGCATGCACCACTGCCTAGCCTGCCTGCACACTGTGAAGGATACAGTGGTAGCCACTATCAGTGACCACAACCATGCTCCTGATGCAGTCGACATGGGTGTGTGGTGCATCCTGGGAATGCCATGGGACAGGGCACGGCAGATGATGGACACTGCATCCCAGGTCATCATGGCAAGTATGTTGGGCACCCCTGCGTCCATGGCCAGTCGCCTGCCGGGAGTGCAGCTGCTGTGGTGGACAGTATGATGGGTGAGGCACGTGGCATGGAGCTAGCCAACCACCCTACAATCAGTTGAGGACCTCAACATCCTGGAAGAGTACACCCTTGCCTCCGATGGCACACGCTTCCTCCTATATGACAGTGGGAGGGAGTGGGACCACATTGTGGTGTATGCCACAGACTGTGGTCTGCAACAGCTGGCCAGCTGTATGGACTGGTTCATGGATGGCACATTCAGGGCATTCCCCACCCTGTTCAGCCAGCTATACACTGTCCACGCCATCCAGTCTGGTATGGTCCTGCCCGCCATCTATGCCCTGATTTGTTCCAAGTGAGCACAGACCTACGTCTGTCTGCTAGGCCAGCTGATGCTGCACAACCCAGACATTGCACCTGCGATGGTCCTGCTAGACTTCAAGCGTGCAAGCTGGTGTGGGGTCAGCACCGTCTTCCTGGAGGACTGCATCCGGAGATGCTTTTTTCATTTCTCACAGGCCCTGGACATCCTGGCACGGTACTTCACTGACCCTGACTTCACCCTGCAAGTGTGGATGCTGCTGGCACTGGCATTTCTCCCACCTTAGGATGTGCCAACAGTGTTTGATGAGCTGTAGGAGTGGGAGTATGTGGCCATGAACGAGGAGGTACTCCAGCCCATGCTGGACTATGTTGAGGACAACTGGATAGGTCACCCCACTGGGCGCTCAGGGTGCTGACGTGCCATCTTCCCCCTTGAGCAGTGGAACTGCTATGAGGTGACCCTCCAGGGCCTGGCACATACCAACAATGTGGTGGAAGGGTGGAACAGGGCCTTTAACAACCGGGTTGGTGCATGCCACCCCAGCATCTCGCACGTCCTACAGTGCCCCAGGGAGGAGGAGCATCTGACTGCCATCCGTTCCAAAATGTTGGTGCCAGGGGCAGAGGCACCACAACCCTAGCATTGGCACTGTGACCTGGACATCCAGATCTGCGTGATCAAGGCAGAGTACAGCACCAGGAGCCACTATGCCTACCTGCGTGGACTGGCACACAACTTCGCATTCCATGTATGACCATCCGCTTAGTGGCCCCTGGCATGCATCACCTCCTGTGAGCCTGTTTCCATCACTGGGCTACATGGCCATGTGTGGTGCCACATGTGCACAGTAGGTGACCCTCCTCCCCTATCTTTTGCAGAGTCGCCCTGCCATGGGCACCTGCACATCCACTGCATCCACTGTACTTGCTCTTTTGACCCGGGCTCACATGGCATGGCCACTACACATCCATCGATGGTATGTCTGCTCCATATAACCCCCCTTTTGGGCTGTCAGCCTCTGCACAGCTTGCTGTTGTCAGTCCCACTAGCTGTGCCCCCAGGCTGTGCCCTCATGTATGCCTCCCTTCCACCCCCGCAAAATGTGCAGGCCACTTTACTGTGCATCTCCTGGTCCCTGTGGTACTGCTGCCATATACCTCCTCTGCTGTGCCACTCTCATTCCTGTGCCCCTGCCCATAGCCCTCCTGGGCAGTGCTGCCCACCCACTGCCCCATCTACTCCCAGTGTTGGATGCGGCCATTGGCTGGTGCTTGGTCGATGTTGCCCTTCCCTTGCTGCCCTTGCCGCATCGTCCATTGCCTCCTCTACCCTGTGGTGTTCACCATGTGTGCAGTGCCCTTCCAGCTGCCTGCTGCTGCAGTCACTAATTCTGTCATTTGGCATTCCGTTCCAGTTACCCATGCGGCGGTCATCGTTCTCCATTCGCTGTTTCAGGCCATGCTGTTAAGGGGGCGCTCTTATCACATAAAACCTTTTGAGGATGGGACTCACTCCATCCTATTTTTATCTCACAAACTGTTTCCACAGGAACAGCGCTAAACCTCCCTGGGAAAAGAGTGTCTGGTAGTAAAGTGGACAGTGGTCAGCCTGTGCTGCTACTTGCCATGAAGGAAGTTGACCCTCGTCACTGATCATTACCCCCATAAGCAGTTACGTCATGCATGATATCAATGCCCATGTCACCAAGTGTTTTTGGTGCTGCAGTTGTTTCCTTTGATGTGTGTCACAGGTCAGGTGCCCAGCATGGCAACACAGATTATTTTTCTAGGGACTATGGGTCTTTGGTTACCCTTACTGAGCATGCTGCAGGCACAGCACTGGGGGGGAGGGGTGGTGCATATGTGAAGGAGTAGATGTCCGGCACGGTTCCTACACCCATCAACCCCATCACAACCTCAAAGCAGCACAAGTTTGGGCAGGGGCCAGGAGAAGATTTGAACCAACTTGCTTAAGAGTTGACCCTTTAAGACCTCAGTGTTTTGCATGCACTAACTGCTAGCTGTCCCGGTGGGGTGGGGTGGAGTGTTGAAAGGAGGAGTATTACATAGCAACACCTGAGCCCAATAAAAGGTGAGGTGAGTAAGCAGAGAACATTAAATGATTTTCTTTTGGTTTTGAAGAGAGCAAGAGATAAACTGAACTAAGAAGGATGCATATAGCTGAATGCTAGCTCTTTTACTGAAGAAATCATAGAAACATTTTTCTGTCCTGTATTTATCTCTCCATGGCAGGTGATGTTCCAGTGTCTGCCAACCATACCAGATGCTGCAATTGTTTGGAGCACCCTTCCTTCTCATGCCCTGGCAGACCACTGGGCTTCATCCAGCTGCAGCCTCCGATTTTCACTGTTTTCTCCCCATTACGCCAAGGCCCCAGAATGCAGTTGCACATGCGTGTGGAGGCATGCATGTGCACTGTGGCTCCACTGATGGCCCCTCCCACCCTCCCCATCCTGCCACAAGGTCCCCCTTTGTCATGGCACCGCTACCCAGCCTCCACTGGTAAGCAACCAAGCACTGTGAAGACCACTAAATTCCCCCCACGGAGGAGGAGAGCTGCCTGCCAGCTGCTCAATTGACTCCTCATCCTTCCCCACTGGCCAACCCCCAGCACCCCAAGTATGTGACTGAACCTGGGTCGCTGGCGTGATGCAAGGTGTGGCATCCAGTGCCTTAACTCTCAGCACCACTGGGCCAGTGGGAAACAGAATTTGATGGCAGATAAGGACTGTTTGGCTGTCTCAGTAGCACTGAGGGTTGAGGTGCTGGACACCACACCTCACGCTACGCTGGTGATGTGGGATCAGGAATGACCCAGGTTGTTGAGAGTCGGCCGAGGTGGGGTGAGGAGCAAGGTTGAGCTGCTGCAAGGCAGCTCTCTCCTACTGGGAAGGATTTAAGGCTCCCTGGCCACTGGCCGCCACCCAGTGGGGGATGGATGGTGGTACTGACCTGAGGAGGCTCCGGTGATAGCCTCAGAGAAGGGCAGAAAGGGCTGATCTGGCATCACGGGGTGTGCATGCGACTCCATGTATGCACGACATCTATGTGCTGGGGCCCCAAGAAACAAGGGAGAAAATGGGGCAAAAACCACAGAAAATATAAATAAAAAAAAGAGGACCACTTGGCCTAGCCAGGCTGCCCATTTTTCCTGTCCTACATTATCGCCGCAGACCCTACTTGATCTTCAGCTCTTTCTCCCTCCCCCTTCCTTTCCACTGTGATTCCCTTGTGCCTATCCCATTCTTTCTTGCACCCCTCCACTGTTTTTGACCCCACCACTTCTGCTGGAAGGCTGCTGCAGGAATCCACCACTCTTTCTGTGAAGTACTTTCTCACATCTTTCCTGACTCTACCCCCTTCCAGCTTCATCACATGTCCCCTTGTTCTTGAGCACCTTTTTTCTGGAAAATACTTCCCTCTTGTATCTCATTTACTACCGTGAGGTATTTAAAGGTCTTTATCATACCCCCCCGGGTGAACATATTGAGGTCCTTTAGGCTCTCCTCATAGGGCTTTTCATGCAGATACTGCACTATTTTAATTGCCCTCCTCTGGACCACTTCCACTCTGTCTATGTCCTTCCAGAGATGTGGTCTCCAGAACTGGACACAGTAATCTAGGTAGGGTCTTAATAGTGATCTACAGAGAGACAACACTACCTCCCTCTTTTTGCTGGTGATCCCCCTCCCTATGTACCCCAGCATCCCACTAGCTCTCCTGACTGTCTTGTTGCACTGGCTGGCCACCTTTAAGTCCTCAGACATGATTACCCTCAGGTCTCTTTCCTGTTTGATAGTTGTTAATACCTCTCCACCCATTTTGTACTCTGCTCCCAGGTTTCTGTGCCCTAAGTGCATTATTTTACACTTTTTTTCATTTTATACTTTTTCGCATTTCAATCAGTTTTCATTTAAACTGAACTGGTATCCAGAGTGTTCTCTCTGTTTATGTTTCTCGAGAAGCCACCCTGTTAGCTACCCTGTCACAAAAAGATTGGGAGGAAAGATGGACAGAGTTCCATTTCTTACTCCATCTGGACATGCTGGTAACACTAGCAGGAGGGTGGGGATCATGGAACCTTTTAGCAAAGTGTAAACCGTGTACATGCCAAGGAGGAGCCAGCTATTAGTTTCAGACTTGACTCACTCGGGACTTTTCTCAAGTGTAGTAATGAATTATTAATAAACTGAGCTATTCAGAGCCTGTTACAGTATTATATGCTCAAATGTGTAGTGATATGTGTCTCATACTGAATAAGAAGGCTATCTTGTGATGTGTGGGCAAGAGGACTGCAAAAGGAAGATGAGCAGTTCCGTCAGCCTAAAGAGCAAGAGACAACCTTCTCATTCAGAAAGAGATGCACATCACTATCATTGCACAGATTTAAATATATTATAAGGCACTAGAACTTCACTGACTTTGACAATAGTATTCAGTAAGACCCAAAAAAAGACATAGAACCCGATTCTCAAAGGGCAGCACAAGCTGCACCAACAGCAGCTTGCACTGATTGCTGGTGCACCAGGGACACTGTGCCTGATTCTCTATTGGGTAGGGTTCTGGTACCAAATTCCAGCAGCTTGCAGCAAAGGTGGTTTTGCGGCAAATAGACTGTGCACCTGAGAGGTATGCCACAAGCTGTGGGGTGGTTGGGAGGCACTCTTGGAGGGGTAGAAATACTTTGTAGGTGACAACACACATACACCTGAATATTATGTGCAACAAGTAAAATATAGTATTCCCTGGTGGCTAGCGACCCCCCTTCCCCAATCCCCATGTCCCCTGTATATGTAAATAACAGAACTCCCTGGTGTCCAGTAGTCCCCCACAATCCCTGTAAACAGTATAATAGACATCTTCTCCCTGGTGTCTAGCAGTTTCCACATTCTATTAGTGATCCCCATAACATGTACAATATAAAGCATTCCCTGGTGGCTAGCAGTCCTCCCTCCCCATCCCTGATCCCATGTATATGTAACTGTCCAGTGTTTCCCCCTCACCATCCCCAAGCACCCCATTCAACAATATGCAACAATCTCTGGTGTCTAGAGGCCCTTCTTCCCGTTGCCACACCACCCCACCCCCCATTCCATCCCAGAGCTGGCGACCGGCATAGCTCTCCATGCTCCACCATGGCCAGCCACCAACTGAGATATCAAGGAGCACATACTGTGTAATCAGATGTTACAGTATGCACTCCTTGACAGCGGACAGCAGTGGTGGAGAGCGGAGGTCTATGCTGGTCACTGGCTCCAGAATGGGATGAGGGAGCGAGGTGGTGTGGCACTACCTGCCGGAGTGGAGAGGTTTGGTCCCCTAGACACCAGGTACTGTTGGATATTACTAGATAGGACACTTGGGGATGGGGAGGGTGGAGCACTGGGACACCAGGGCAATGTTCACTATTACGTATACATGAGATCAGAGATGAGGAGGGAGAACCGCTAGCCACCAGGGAATGCTTTATATTGTAAATGTTACGGGGGATCATTGATAGGGAGGGGAGATTACTAGACACCAGGGAGGGGATGTATATTATACATTTTGTGGGGATAAGGATGGGTGACGACTGGACAGCAGGGAGTTCTGTTATTTACACACACAGGAGACATCAGGGATTGGGGCAGGGGGACCACTAGCAACGAGGGAACTATTCTTTTTGTTCAACAACAAATCAAGGTAAGGGAGGGGGGACCACAGCACATATTCCCTCCCACCTAGGGAGGGCACTGTGGGTGGCACACAGACAGGTAGACCAGTCCTGGCTGGTCTACTAGGTGTCTGTTTTTGCTGGCGCTGTACACATTTGAGAATGCTGAAAAAGGGGATGGTGCAGCATTTCCCTGGTACAAGCCAGCTAGCACCCTGGCGCACCAAGCAATTTGGCACAGACCTGGCGCAGGTCCAATCTGGCACACTGTGTCCCGGTGTAGTGCAGGGGGCCTTTGAGAATCGTAGATTCTGCATGTTTTGGTGCAAGGTGCCCCTTGCACCGCTGCAATGTGGCACATGCACCTTGCATCAAATTCATGCTTTTGAGAATCAGGCCCATTGTGTCTAAAGTCATTTATGTGCCCCCATCCTAACTAAAGCACTGTTAGGATGGTCCAAGTCTTTATTCCCTGACTGAACTGAGGTATACACCTTGTCTGAGGTGTACACACTATGCACACTTCAACTGCAAATTATACACACCTTACAAATACTGCACCATAAAAACATGGACAGTACCTTAACTAATATATACCTCATCAGCAGCATACATACTTTACATTTAGCAGTATGCACCTGAACCATACCTTAAAAACCTAACATTTAATAGAGTGCCCTTCAACTGCACCTTAAAAATGTAACATTTAGCAGTATACTGTACATTTCCAAAATTTAATAGTAAAATGTTCAGTATACCCCTTATCTGCCTGTAAAATGTAACTTTTAGAAGTATACACCTCAACCACACCTTAACTGATAACTTTTTGTTACTCAGTGGAAAGCTATCCTTTTTGGTACTGTAGGGACACCATTGATAGGTCTTATTTTCAAACTTTCCTGCAGTATTTCCTGGTTACTGGCAGTGTCTACCTGGTATTTCAGTTTAGAGGGATGGAGAATGGATCCAGATGATTACTAGGGTAGCAGGTCACAGAAGGGAGCTCAATGTCATTGTCCACTGGGGACTAATGACCTGGTGAGGGATGGAGCAGAGGGGTAAGTTCTGGAAACTGGGGAGGAGCCATAGGCAGTTAGCACACATGTTGGAGTTTGCTGAGGTATGGTATATGGCTGAAGGGAGACTAAGACACTTCACTCCGGGAGCATCAACAGCTGGTTGAAGGCATGATTCAGGGAGAAGGTTTCAGCTTCACTGGGGACCGGGAACCAACCTGAAAAGATATGAATCTCTACAGAGGTGAGGGCCTGCATCCTTCTGGGATGGGGACCACAGTCCACAGTGGCAGCTTTAAATGTTGCTTGGATGAGCATTTAAACTAGCTGAGGGATGAGTCTGTATTACAAAGAGAGGCATAAACTACTCACCCCACAGGTTGAAGGAACAAGGAGTGAGGACCTGAGGGGAGAACCCCCCCCAAGGCAGGGGGCCCTAGATGAAGGAGGTATAGACAAGATAGAGGATAAATTGGGGTAAGAACAGCTGACCCGCCGGTGCAGCAGTTAGATTTCTGCTTGCGACGCTGATGACCCTGGTTCAGGAATGGACCTGGAAGTCGGAGGGCCAGCCGGGGGAGAAGGATCGAGCATCCTGGGGACTGCTCTCCTTCTCTGGAGGAAGGGAAGGGAGGAGTGTCCAGTACTTGTCGGACCCCTGGCAGAGGCTGGGGGAACCGCTGTGACTGGCACCAGTACTTTAGGGGTCAGGGCGGATGCTGGACATCATTGCACATCCCTGTCCTCTGGGCAGCAAGCAGCAAAAATGCTGGCCACCAGACCAGGGATCCAGGACTTGCCAATGATGTCCATTGGGATTGGAAAGCCCCCTTGGCAGCCTTGCCCAGGGGGGTAAGCCTGGACATGGGGGTGGCTGGCGGAGCAGGACGTGACAAGAGGAGGGTCAGACCAAAAACAAATTGGGTAAGAACAAAGAAAGGAAAGAGAGGTATAGAACAGACAAGAAACACAGAGAGTGTTGAAGAAAGTGGTGAGTAAGAGGAGTTGCAGGGAACAGTGCAGGCAGAAAGGAGAAAGAAAAGGGGTGGGTTGCAGGTAGGGAGAGAAAAAGGTTTTGAGAGCCATGTGCACCAATGCAAAGAGTCTCGGAAATAAAATACTGGACCTGGAGGCCATCATGGTGGAGGCTGACCTGGATCTGGTGGCAATAAGTGAGTCATGGTGCACTAAAAATCACAACTGGGACATAACCATACCAGGCTTCTTTCAATTCAGAAAAGATAGGGAGGGGAGGAGGGATTGTTCTGTATGTGAGGGAGGGTATTAAGTCACTGGAAGTGCAAGGAAACCTAGAGGTAAAAGAAGGGCTGGAGGGCTGTGGTCAGGGTCGGACTGGCCCACCTGGATACCTGAAAATTTCCAGGTGGGCCCCCTCTGTTACGTTCCTGGCCACTTTCTAAGCTCTGAGAATCTGTGGTTGTATCTTCTATTTTTTAAATAAATAGGCCCTGTAAGTAAATTTATAATGCAAACACAGAGCTGGTGTATCATATTGAAGTGGAATAGTTATACGAGTGTGACACCCTGGGCCCTCCCTTATTGATTTTCCAGGTGGGCCCTTGTGTCAACTTTCCAGGTGGGCAATCTGTAGCCCAGTCTGACCCTGGCTGTGGTTCACCCTGAATGAAGGAGCTGTGGCCACTGTTTGTACTGGGATAATATGGAGACCTCCAGTACAAGGGAAAATGTTGAAAAAAGCACTAGGGGAAACCATGAGCAGAATGGCAAAAGGGGGGAGGTGCTGCTAGGTAGGAATTTTAATCTGCCAGATGTGGATTGGAGCCTTCCAACTACAGCGTCGGCTAGAAGCAGGATCATCCTTTATTCCCTGAAGGGGATGTTTCTCAGGCATCTAATCAGTGAACCTGCTAGGGATGGGGCAATACTGGACCTGGGTCTTACTAACAGAGACAGCATTGCAGATGTCACAGTGAGTAGTCCTCTGAGGACCAATAATCACCATACAGTGTGGTTCAACCTTAAGATGGGTGCAAAGGCAACCCACACAAAGATGATGGTCCTGGACTTTAGGAGGGCGTATTTTAAAGAAATGGGAGATTGCCTCTGAAGCAGACTAGTGGGGAGGATTACAAGGAGAGGTAGAGGAACAGTGGAGAAAACTAATGGGAGGCACAGTGAAAGCAAGCAGCCTCTGTATGAATGATGTGAGCAAAAGTAGAAAGAAAAAAAAAGAACATTATGGTACTCTAGGGAAGTTGCCAGTGGCCACAAAGGTAAAAAAGAAAAAAAGGTGGCATTCAGGAGGTACAAAAAAACTCAGAGGAGTGATGATAGGGAGGTGTACCAGGTAAAACAGAGGGAAGCAGGTAAGGCAGTGAGTGGAGCAAAGGCACAGACAAAGGAAAGGATAACCAAAGGGGTAACAAATGGGAGCAAGACCTTCTTCAGGTACATAAGTGAGAACAGGAAGGCAAGGGGCAGAATAGTAAGGATAAAGAGAAAAGCAGAAGGAGAATTCACAGAGGAGAATCAGAAAAAGCAGACATCCTGAATGGGTACTTCTGTTCAATCTTCACAGTGGAGTGAGAGGTGGGGTGGGACCACCAAGAAGCATACGAAAATACAAAATTGCCAGCAGAAACAGGCCTCATGGTCTATTGAGTCTGCTCGAGTGTGCAGCTAGCCCCTCATCATGCAACTGCCCTTACCACTCCCCCTTTCCAGTATCCCTTACCCTTACTCTGTCCCAACCACTCTTGAAACTGCTCACCATCTTGCAGGACACTATCTCATCTGGTAAGGTGTTCAATTTGTCCACCACTCTTTCCTCGAAAAAATGTCTCTTCATCTTCCTCTTGAATCTTCCCCTTCCAATCTCAGTCCATGCCCTCTCGTGTCCCTCCCCCTTCTCATGTGAAAAATCCCTTCTGTATTGGTCTTGTTTATCCCCTTCAGATACTTGAAGGTCTCGATCATATCCCCCATCCCTCCTCTCCTCCAGTGAATACACATTCAACTCTCCCAGCCTGTCCTCATTGGGCTTGCTCTCCAATCCCTGGATCATCTTTGTGACTCTTCGCTGCACTCCCTCCAACAATCTGATGTCCTTCTTCAGGAATGGGCACCAGTACTGCATGCAGTACTCCAGGTGGGGCCTGACCAATGACCTCTATATACAAGGGCAGGATTATCTCCCTCCTTCTGGAGGAGATCCCTCTTGCAATACATCCCAGCATTATGTTGGCTTTTGCTGCCGCCTTCCTGCACTGAGCAAAGTTGTTCATGCTGTTTGTAATGGTCACTCTTAGGTCCTTCTCCTCTGTGGAGCTCTCCAACTGTACCCCATTCAAGTGATACTCCCTCCCTGGTTCCTGAACAAGACATGGGGGGGCAAGTGGACCTAAAGTCCGTTTTCAGAAAAGTGTCCTGAAGTGACTGGAAAATCTGAAAGCGGACAAGGCTATGGGATGGGATGGGATACTCCAGGGTGCTTGCTGTACCACTGATGGCCTTATTCAACAACTCAAAACAGACATAGTCCTGCTGCATAAGAGCGGCAGCAGGGAGGAGGTTAGCAATTTTAGTTTGGTGAGTCTCACATCAGTGGTGGGAAAATGAATGGAAACCCTGATAAAGGAAAGCCTAGTGGAGTATTTTGAATCCAATAGGTTACAAGACCAAAAGAGGCAGCTTGGATTCATTGGTGGGGGGTGAGGATCATGGCCGATGAATCTGATTGATTTCTTTGACTGGGTGATCAGGGAAATAGATCAAGGAAGGGTAGTGGATGTGGCCTTCTTGGACTTCAGCAGGGCCTTCGTCACTGTGTCATTATAGGATACTGATAAAGAAATTGGGCAGTCTAAGGGTCAGATCCAAAGTGGTAACCTAGGTAAAAAACTGGTTAATGTATAGGTGACAGAGGGTGGTGGTAAACAGCACTCACTTTAATGAGGGGAGAGTGACCAGCAGGGTGCTGCAGGGTTCAGTACTGGAACTGGTCCCCTTCAATGTCTTCATCAGTAACATTGCAAAAAAACGAAAGGGGAAGATATGCCTTTTGGCAGATGACACCAAAATCTGCAATATGATGTATACTCAGGAGAGGGTGAAGAGAATGATTAGGGACCTTAGA